>OX589609.1:0-2400000 GCA_951329385.1 Polia nebulosa
CGTCGGCGAATCGGCAGTAGAAATCGAGGGACAGGCCAATGCCGCTCTCGAACATGTTCGAGCGTGGGGTGTCCGAAATAAGCTGAAATTCGCGCCGCATAAAACTTGTGCGATGGTTCTTACGCGGAGGCTGAAGTACGACACGCCACGTTTGAGCATGGGGGGGATCGACATTGGTATGTCCCAAGATGTTAAAATCCTGGGTCTCACTATTGACGCGAAGCTCACCTTTAACAAGCACATAGCTATCGCCTGTAAGAAGGCGATAGCTATTTACAAGCAACTAGCCAGGGCAGCCCGGGTGAGCTGGGGTTTGCACCCGGAAGTCATCCGGGTGATATACACCGCAGCAGTCGAGCCAACGCTACTGTACGCCGCAAGTGTTTGGGCACCAGCCGCGAACAATTTAGGGGTCATTAAGCAGCTAAATGTGGTCCAAAGGGGGTTTGCGCAAAAGCTGTGTAGAGCCTACCGCACGGTCTCCCTTAACTCGGCTCTGGTACTGGCTGGGTTACTCCCGCTCGATTTGCGCATCCGCGAGGCGGCTGCGCTGTACGGGGCAAAGAGGGGGGTGCCTCAGCCAGTGTTGGGAGACAGGGAGGTCGAGCGAATGGCTCCAGCGATCGAGTCCCCGCACCCCGCAGAGCAGACCACACTGCAGTTCGGCAGCCTGATAGACGAGGAACAATATCAGAACCACAGCGACTTCGCTGTGCGTATCTTCACAGACGGCAGCAAGATTGAGGGCAAGGTCGGAGCGGCGCTATCCTTGTGGAATAGCGCCACCGAGGTAAAGGCCCTCAAACTTGCTCTGCCGTCTTACTGCACCGTCTATCAGGCGGAGCTATTGGCCCTTCAAAGAGCGGCTGGTGAGGCGCTCAAACGCAGGGAAAGCACGTTCGGCATCTTCAGCGACTCCATGGCGGCCCTTCAGTCGGTAATAAACGTGAGTTCCCCCCATCCCCTTGCAGTGGAAACCAGAGACACCCTTCGCCGCTGCGAGCTCCAGAGCAAGAGTGTCTCCTTGTTTTGGATCAAGGCCCACGCAGGATTGGAGGGAAACGAGCGAGCCGACCAACTCGCGAAGGAAGCCGCCCTGGGGTTGAAGAAGAGGCCGGACTACGATCTGTGCCCCGTTTCATTCGTCAAGCGACAGATCCGTATGGAGTCGCTTGACGAGTGGAACGGGAGATATAAGTCGGGGGCAACAGCCTCCGGCACAAAGATGTTTTTCCCTGACGCGGTTGCGGCGTACAGTGTGGTGCGTAAATTTGAGCCGACAAGCCTCACAACACAGATTCTCACGGGGCACGGTGGGTTTTCTGCATACCTGAATCGCTTCAGGTGTAAGGATAACTCATCGTGCGCCTGTGAGCCCGGAAGGGACGAGACGGTCCTACACATCTTATTAGAGTGCCCGATCACTGCTAGAGAGCGGTACGAAGCGGAGCAAGGCCTAGGTGAAGAGCTTTCTGTAAATAGTTTATGTAGTTTAATAAGAGGTAAAAAAAGAAAGGAGTTTTTAGAATATTGTAGTAGAATAGCATTAGTAGTTAACAATAGAAATAAGACAGAAAAAGTAAAATAGGATACTTATTTATATAATGATTATATAGTTTAAGTACCTAAATAATAAGAGAAAAAAAAAAAAAAAAAAAAAAAAAAAAAATTCAATATTCTAAAATAAAAGAAAGTTCTGTCAAGCTAGTAATTAAGTTTTATAGTATTATAGTAGAGTTGTTTTTTTTGTAGTTTTGTTGTTTTGTCTGTCCAGCCCTACGCTTACGACACATGTCATGTAGACAAAATGTTAAGTCGCTAAGTTGTTAATCGCAAAACATCAGGCTCTGATCAAGTCAGAGGACATCTTGCGTGGCAGGAGTGTGGTTTTAGTCAGTAAGAGTCTGACACTGCTCGGGCTGGCTCGCTCGCGAGTCAGCCCGTCCGTCCATGAGGATTTCCCACTCCTGCCAAAAAAAAAAAAAAAAAAAAAAAAAAAAAAAAAAAAAAAAAACCTAACCTAACCTAACCTAACCTAACCTAACCTAACCTAACCTAACCTAACCTAACCTAACCTAACCTAACCTAACCTAACCTAACCCAGAGTCCGCGGCTTCCCCCCGCGACGATAGCACGCTCACAAGTCTGCTCCGCGCTCGAAATCCTAAAAAATTTGCTTCAAAAATCCGAAAAAGTGGTATTTTTAAACCGAATATCATCGTGTATACCACCAAAATACGCGGAAAAATGCAAGCTATCTGATGGTGAAAAGTGCGCAACTGTGAGTGTCTTGAGAAAAGAAATATTCACAAAAAAGTGAAAAAGTGCAAAAAAGTTAAACTTAAAATTAAAACGCCGTGGAATCCAGATCGACGACACCTATATTTTTTGGTGCCTAACGACGCGTCTCGTTGACGCCCATAATCTGAAGCTGCTTCCGGATTTTTCCGGGCCACGACTTCGAAGAAAACGAAGAAAAACCTCGGACCACGTGGCCACGTGCCACCAGTTCCAGCGGAGTGCGGCTGGCACCATATAGCGGCATCGAGGAAGGACATCGAGCCCTACGGAACGACGCTTCAAGCACTAAAAAAGGTGAAGTGGTTGCAGAGTTATCACATTTTCAAAATTGTCTGAATTTTCAAAAATCTCTATTTAATTATTTATCGCGACGACCCCCCAAATTTAATTTGGCATTTGAAGGGCCCTAGTAACTACTACAATTCTGCAAAGTTTCAGTTTTTTATCATTAATAGTTTCAGAGTTACGATTTTTTAAAAATTAGGGGTTGACACGAGGGGTGTCGAAAAAGGGTTTGGTATCTCTGAAACCACAACCAAAAAATTATTTTAAGTTTAGTATAGAAATATTTTTAAGTATCATAAGTTTTTGTTGTGTTGCTATTGTTCTGTGTTGTTTTTTGTAAAATTTAGGGGGTTTTTAGTCTTAAACAAATCGGGGGTTAGTTTACCAGGGCCAACAATATAAAATCCAGATTGGACTCTTCAAGCCCTTTCCGGAGAGCCCAAACTTGACTAGTTTTGGATAACGGATGCCAAAACTGTGCAAACAGCCGCCATTTTGAGCGCCATATTGGAAAACTTTCAACCGACATAACTTTGGACTCGAACGACGTAGGAGGCTGCCGTTTTCACAGTATCAGTTGGGGGGGCGACACCTGTCCCGTAAACCTGGTTTTGAGTGATTTGGCGCTGGGGGTTTTCAGTGTCCTGGGGACCACCTTGCGGGCTAGGGGGGGTAAGGCTGAGCAGAATAAGTCCAAACACGGTCGTTCTGCGGCCATTGGGGGGGAAGATAGCACGGGTTGAAGTTGGGCCTTGACAGTTCTCAAACTGTCAAAAGTTTTTTCAACCTCGTGTGGTTCCTGAACCGGTGGTCGTAGAGCGCTCGGATTTTTTCAGGGGGCATTGGCTCGCCTTTCCCCATCTGGCAGGTGCCTTTTTGGTGGTTTTCAGGGCCTGAAAATTTTTCGGCCTGAAAGTTGTTCAGGAGAATAGGTCGTGTCGTGCCCAGCCAGGGGAACCCAAACACGGACGTTCTACGGCCATTGGAAGGGAGGCTAGCCCGGGTTTGGTTTTGACTTTGACAGTTCTCGAACTGTCAAACGAGATTTCAGACTCGGATAACTCCCGAACCGGGGGTCGTGGAGCGTTCGGGTTTGGACTGGGGGTGTTGGCTCGCCTTCCCCTTTCTGCCGGGTGCTCTTTCAGGGACTTTCAGGGTTTGAGTTGTTTTCGGCCTGAAAATAGCTCAGAGGGATAGATTGCGTCGTGCCAGGTCAGGGGAACCCAAGCACGGCAGTATTCGGACAAACGGTCCCCGAGATAACCGCGGGTAACCGTGTTCTGGTCGCCATCTTGTTTTGGAGACCGGATTTTCGGGCGGCTGTGTCTTGGGAACCCTTTGGACTAGGGTGGCCGAGTTTGGGTTCGTCTGAGAGGGCTCGCCGGGACCTGTCCCCTTGGGGGTAGGGATCGACTCTACCTAGAGTCTAAAAAATTGACGGAAAATTTTTTCGAGAAAATTTGAAGTGGAACGGCTTCTAGAGCCTCAAGACTCTAGACAGTGGTCTAGGTTTAGTATAATTCTAGTTTATAAGAAGATTGACAGAGCAAGACTCTACCATAAGTCACTGTACGAAGTTCTGGTAACACTTGTAGTCAGAACGAGACTGTATTCACACAGAGGTAAAAATTTTTGACATTATAAATAGACACATTCTACTGACCTACTACTATTGCTAGTAGTAGATCTGACTGGAGCGCGCTTGTTGACCTCCCGGCTGCGTACGTACCAAGTGACAAGATTCTTCGGGATCTTTATTTTATTGTTTGTCTTTGTTTATTGTTTTATACACACCTTATACACTTTTATACATATTATATACACAACCGGGGTACACTTTACAATACCCCACTGACGTCGGACTAATTCCAATCTTAATCCATACCATAAAAAGATGATGGGTATACGTTCACCTGTAAGTAAGCCGACAAGCCGGCCAAACAAAAGCCCACCAAGTGCGTCGGAAGAGGCTGGACCTTCCACGCAAAGCGTGAGAAAAAGTGTGGGCGAATGGGAGGCTGGGCAGCCAGCAAGGAAACAGACACCCCCATTAAAATTGAGGTATGAGAGGAAAACGACAGAAGACGCACCGCCTAGGTTGACACCGGAGACGTCAAGACAAGCATCAGTCGGGATTGTCGGCCTGAGTCCACCGGTGGTGAAAACAAGAGTCGCGGAGGCCAGAGCTTGCCTTGTTAAAATTAAGACCCATCTGACAAACTCCAAAAACTTAAAAAGAGAAATTAAGGATGAGGTCAAAGCACAGGCAGACCGGCTATACCTGCTAGTTAAAGAATCGGAGCAGGACAAAGGACGGGCCCTGCCCCCAAAAGTCGTAGCAGAAAGTAAGGGGGTACAAACACTAGCGGAAGAAAAGGGAAAAGTAGTTTCCATCATGGAAGTGGAGGTGGAGTCCCTTAAAAAGGTACTGGAGGAACATAGCCGGCAACTAAAAGAAAATAGTGCGAAGCTTGATGGGCTGAAAGAGGCACTTAAAACTAATGAGGAGCATATGGAGAAAATCTCCTACGCCAGTGTAGCGGCAAGTCGGCCAATCAAGCAACCACCAAAACAAACGGCACTCCACTCCATTGTGGTCTCCTCCACAAAGGAGACGGAAACGGGAGAAAACATAATTGACCACATCAGGAAGGCGGTCAACGCAAAAGAAGGGTGGGTTACTGTCGACAAAATAAGGAAAGCGAAAGATAGGAAAGTGGTTTTGGGATGTAGAACGGAAGAGGAAAGGGAAAAAATTAAGAGGAGACTGGCAAGTGTGGGGGAGATTCTGAAGGTCGAAGATGTTAAAAACAAGGACCCGCTGGTGATCCTGAGGGACGTCTTAGCCTATAACACAGACGAGGATGTCCTAAAGGCTCTCCGGAACCAGAATAGGGATATGTTCGAGGACCTAACAAAGGAGGAAGACCGGGTAGAGGTACTGTACAAGAAGAAGACCAGAAACCCCCACACACAACACGTAATCCTCAGAGTTTCCCCAAAGTTATGGAGCAAACTGCAGGATAGACAGGCTGTCCACATAGATCTGCAGAAGATCAGAGTGGCAGACCAGACTCCACTGGTTCAATGTTCCCTGTGCCTTGGATTTGGGCATGGACGGCGGCTCTGCAGGGAGCAAGTGGAGAAGTGCAGTCACTGCGGGGGCCCTCATATGAGGACGCAATGTGCTGACTGGCTGGCTGGAACAGCTCCATCGTGCTGTAACTGCGTGCGGGCGAAGCTGGAGAACGCGGAACACAACGCGTTCAGCGACGAATGCCCAGTTAGGAGAAGGTGTGAGGTTCTGGCCAGAGCCAGGGTAGCATATTGCTAAAGTGGAGACTGGCGAAAGGGCAGGCACCCCAACCAGAGGATACGCAGTAGCCCAAGCCAACCTGCAAAGAAAGGAACTGGCAACCACCGAACTCTTTTTAGAGGCCAGTGAGCGAAACATCGCATGGGCACTGATTCAGGAACCTTATGTGGGGGGGGCTAGGAGTATGAAGAGCTACCGTGGTGCGAGAGTCTACCAGTGTGAGGTTGATGGAAGTGGGACGGTAAAGGCGGCAGTTGCCGTCTTTGATGATGACTTGGATGTCATTCCGTACCCAAAACTCACCACTAACAACATCGTTGTGGTGGGGATCCGGACCAAAGCCTGGGAAATCGCAGTAGTCTCTTACTACTTTGAGCCAGACCACCCCATAGGGCCTTACCTGGATCAGCTGACCAATATAAAGTTGGAGCTGGGCACCGGACTACTGCTGATAGGCGGAGACGGCAACGCAAAGAGCACCTGGTGGGGAAGCACCATAGAAGACCCCAGGGGAGAAGAGATGTCCGGGACCCTTGAAGAGTTGGAGCTTCAGGTACTGAATACTGGCGATACGCCGACCTATTACACAGTAAGAGGCGGCGTGGTATACAAGAGCCATGTGGACGTCACGGCGTGTTCGCTCGAGCTTTTTGACATGGTAGACGGCTGGCGTATTGACACAGGAGTGACGAGCTCGGACCATAACACCATTTTATTCCATTTAAAACAAAAAAGGGAAAAAGGGATTCAAATAATTAGAACAACAAGGAGGTATAATACTAGGAAGGCAAATTGGGAAAATTTTAATATCAAATTGGGGGAAAATAAGATTGCGAATAATATATCTATAGACAGCATTAATCAAATAAATACAAAAAATAAACTTGAACAATTGGTTTTATGTTATAACAATATAATTGAAAAAGCCTGTGACGAAGCCATCCCTAAAATTAGCAATAAAACGAAATTTACCATTCCGTGGTGGTCCGAGGATCTCGCAGTGAAGAAAAAGGAGGTCACAACCAAGAAGAACCGTGTCCGCAACGCCGCGCCTGTCCGCCGAGCGATGGTCGTAGGCGAGTACCTGAAAGCGAAGGAGGAATATGAGTGCCAAGCCAAGAAAGCCCAAATAGCCAGCTGGAAAGCGTTCTGTGAAAAACAAGACGGAGAAAGCCTGTGGGATGGGATTTATAGAGTCCTTAGAGGGACCACCAGGAGACAAGAAGATCTGACCCTAACGAGCGATGGTGCATTCCTGAACCCGAAGGAATCGGCAGCCTTACTTGCCGACACGTTCTATCCAAAGGACACAGCGGAAGATGACAACGCAGACCACAGGCTTACCAGGGAAGCAGCCAGTCGGGTAAATGAATGGCGTCAAGATGAATATCTTGACCCACCATTTACACCGCTGGAGCTGAAGACAGCCGTGGAACGTTTTAATCCAAAGAAAGCCCCTGGAGTGGATGGATTCACGTCGGACATCTGCAGTCGAGCGATCTACCAGGACCTGGACGCTTTCCTTGCCCTTTACAACAAGTGCCTAGAATTGGCGCACTTCCCGGACATCTGGAAGGAGGCAACGGTGGTAGTCCTCAGAAAACCGGGCAAGGAAGATTACACGAACCCCAGGTCATACAGACCGATAGGTCTCCTGCCGGTCTTGGGGAAGGTCCTGGAGAGGATGGTAGTAGCGCGGATTAAATGGCAGCTTGTGCCGCGGTTTAGTACTCGTCAGTTTGGCTTTATGCCCCAGAAGAGCACCGAGGACGCCCTCTGTACTCTAATAAAGCATGTACAGGACAAGTTGAGGCTGAAGAAGCTAATTGTCCTGGTGTCATTGGATATAGAGGGTGCCTTCGATAGCGCCTGGTGGCCAGCAATCAAAGTCAGACTGGCAGAGGAACAGTGCCCGGTGAACACCAGGAGGCTACTGGACAGTTACCTCGATTGCAGAAAAGTAAGAGTGAGGTATGCTGGGGAGGAATGCACAAGAGAGACAAATAAGGGCTGTGTCCAAGGGTCAATCGGTGGTCCCATATTTTGGAATTTAATACTGGACCCGCTACTGAAGGAGCTGGAGGAGAAAGGCCTCTTTGTGCAGGCGTTTGCAGATGATTTGGTCTTGGTCGTGGATGGCGACACAGCGGCTGAAGTCTCCAGAACCACCAATGCAGCCCTCGCCCATGCTCAGAGTTGGGGTGTAAGAAATAAGCTGAGGTTTGCACCGCACAAAACTTGTGCGATGGTAATGACCAATAAGCTTAAGTACGACACTCCAATTCTGAGCATGGCCGGGGTCAACATCGGTATGGTGAGGAGTGTGAAGCTGCTGGGTTTAACCATCGACGACAACTTGACCTTCAGCCAGCACACGAAGAACGTCTGCAAGAGGGTAGCTGAAGTTTATAAGCAGCTTTCGCGGGCAGCCAAAGTCAGCTGGGGTCTACATAGAGACATAATCCACAACATTTACACTGCCACGATAGAACCCATTGTTACGTACGCGGCTGGAGCCTGGGCTCCCGCTACGAAAAAGCTGGGGATACGGAGGAAGCTAGGCTCTGTCCAACGAGGATTCGTCCAGAAGCTCTGCAAATCTTACCGTACAGTCTCACTAAACTCGGCACTGGTACTGGCTGGGATACTACCTCTTGACCTCCGCATACAAGAGGCAGCCGCCCTGTATGAGGCAAGGAGAGGGTCATCCCAGTTCGTGCCAGGAGACCGGGAGATTGAGGGTAGGGTGAGATTTGCAGAGACATCTCATCCTGCCAAACAAATGGCCTTGGAGTTCGTGCCTGGCAGACCAACAGCTTGTGGACAGTCGAAACGTGCAGACAGTGCGAATATTCACTGACGGCAGCAAGATTGAGGGGAAGGTCGGAGCCGCATTATCCCTGTGGGATAATGAAGGTGAAATCCGGAACCTCAAGCTAAGTCTCGCCGCGTACTGCACTGTCTACCAGGCGGAACTACTAGCCATTTGCAAGGCAACGGACGTAATCCTCAAGCGCAAAGAGGCGAGTTATGGCTTGTACAGCGACTCAATGGCAGCATTGCAGACGCTGGCAAGCCATGGCTCGCTCCACCCTCTGGCGGTCCGCGCAAGAGCCAATTTGGCTCAGGCGTTGGACCAGGGCAAAGATGTTTCTTTCTTCTGGGTCAAGGCCCACGCGGGCTTGCCGGGGAACGAGCGTGCGGACGAGCTGGCTAAGGAGGCGGCATTGTCGTCACGGAGGAAGCCGGACTATGACCAGTGTCCGGTTTCATTCATCAAGCGTCAAATCCGTTTGGGTTCGCTTGATGAGTGGAACCGGAGATATGTGTCGGGCGAGACGGCCTCGGTGACGAAAATGTTCCTTCCGGACGCCATAGCAGCCTACCGTATTGTACAACGGGTGAGGCCGACAGGCGTACTCACGCAGGTCTTAACGGGGCACGGTGGGTTCTCAGAATACTTGAATCGCTTCAGGTGTAAGGAGAGCCCATCGTGCGCCTGCGACCCCAATCTGGAGGAATCAGTCCCCCACATCGTTCTGGATTGTCCGATTTACGCCAAAGAGCGGTACGATCTGGAACAGGAGTTGGGGATAAGACTGGAGAGGGAAAGCGTGGCAGAAGTAATGTCCGGAAAAAACAGAGATAGATTAATCGCCTACTGTGTGAATATAGCTCAAAAAGTTATAAATAAAAATAAAACTAGCTGAAACATCTATGTTTCATTTTATATTGTATACATATAATTAATGCAAACATAGGATATAAGTGTAATAATTGTTAAGTAGGATAAGCAGTAGGCTAAGTAAAACTTGTAAGTAGATGTAAGAAATAAATGTAATAAAGTAAAGCTGTGTAAATTGTGACTAGATATTTATGAATAGAGTGTAAGAAAAATTATAAAATTTATAATGTAAAATAAACCGAAGTTGTGTGGATTATTTTCCCTAGTATATATAATAAAGACTAAAGAATAGAAAATAGAACAGTAGGAAGTAGTAAAAGTGGGAGTCCCACCCACAGAATGAATGGTGAAGGATATAAGAAAGATCTAGTATGTAGCATGGAAGTGCGAGAGGCATGAATAGCGAGAACTGGTATGGATGAGGATTTAGATATAGAATAGGCGCCAATTTCGTTGGCGGAATCAGTCCGTAAAAAAAAAAAAAAAAAAAAAAAAAAAAAAAAAAAAAAAAAAAAAAAAAAAAAAAAAAAACCTAACCTAACCTAACCTAACCTAACCTAACCTAACCTAACCTAACCTAACCTAACCTAACCTAACCAGAGTCCGCGGCTTCCCCCCGCGACGATAGACGCTCACAAGGTTGCTCCGCGCTCGAAATCACAAAAATTTTAAGTTAAAAATTCGAAAAAGTGGGTTTTTCTAACGGAATCAAGCCGAACAAACCACCAAAATTTGCGGAAAAGTGCGGGCCATCCAATGGTGTATAGCTCGCAAGAGTGAGTGCCTTGGAAAAATAGTTAAGTGCAGAAAAGTGGAAAAAGTGAAAAATAAAAAACTTTGAAAAATAACGCTGCAAGAACGAGATCGGTGACACCTACCTTTCTTGGTGTCAAAAGGTGCGTCTTGTGGACGCCTATCAGCTGAAGCTGCTTCCCGATTTTTCCGGGCCACGCCCTTGGAGAAAAGCGGGAAAAACCAAAAACCACGTGGCACGTGCTGCGGGTTCTGGTCGAGTGCGGCGGTCATCAGCAAGAGGCGTCGAGGCGGGACACCGAGCACAGCAGAACGGCGTTTCAAGCACCGAAAAAGGTTAGGTGGTTTCAGAGATATTGATTTTTTAAAATTTGCATAGTTTTCAAAAATTCATATTTAATTATTTGTCGCGACGACCCCCCAATTTTATTTAGGCAATCGATGCACCTTCTGTGTCTCTAGATTGTAGCAAAATTTCAGGCTTTTATCTCTTTTAGATTTTATGTCGGGATTTTTTAAAATTTTGGGGTTGTAACGAGGGTGGCTAAAAAGGGGTGTGATATCTCTGGGACCACTACCCGAAAATTAGAATAAGTTAGATATAGCCCTAATTTAAGTTTTGACTGTTTTTGGTGTGTAGTTTCTGTGTTATTGACGTTTTTCCTAAATTTAGGGTGTTTTTTGTATTTTAAAAATCGGGGGCGAGTGTTCGGAGGCAAACAACATCATATTTGGATCGGGCTCTTCAAGCCTGACCCAGAGAGCCCAAACTTGACCAGATTTGGTCAACAGGTGGCAAAAATATACAGACGGCCGCCATTTTGGGCGCCATCTTGTAAAACTTCTACCGAACATAGCTCCGGACTCGAGTGTCTTGGAAGGCTGCGGTTTTCTCGGCTGTGGGGAGGGGCAATACCCATCCTGTCCGCCCATTTTCAGGCACTTCGGCGCTGTTGGTTTTCAGGATCCTGAAAACCACCTTGCACGCTAGAGCGGGTTGAGACGGGCCGAATAAACCCAAACACGGGCGTTCTGTGGCCATTGGAAGGGAAGATAGCCCGGGTTTGAGATTGACGTTGACAGTTCGTGAACTGTCAAACTCTTTTTCAGACCCGTGTAACTCCCGAACCGGGGGTCGTGGAGCGCTCGGGTTTTTGTTGGGAGCTTTGGCCTGACCTCCCCTACCTGGCTGGTGCCTTTTCAGGGGTTTTCAGGACCTGAAAATTTTTCAGCCTGAAACCGGATTGGGCGGATAGATAGCGTCGTGCCCAGTCAGGGGAACCCAAGCGCGGACGTTCTGCGGCCATTAGGGGGGGAGATATCGTGAGCCTAAGATTGACTTTGACAGTTCTCGAACTGTCAAACGATTTTTCGGGCGTCGATATCTTCCGAACCGGGGGTCGTAGAGCGCTCGGGTTTGTTTTGGGGACGTTGGCTTGCCCTTCTCTGCCCGGCCGGGTATCATCGGGGCTTTTCAGGACAACAAGTTTTTTTTCAGCCTGAAAATCTCACCAAGGGATAGATTGCATCGTGCCCATTCAGGAAAACCCAAACACGGTGGTGTTTGAACGAACGGTTCCTGAGATAACGGCAGGTGGCCAAGTTCTGGTAGACATCCTGTGTTGGTGGCCAAGAACTTGAGCAGCTGTATCTCGGGAACCCTTTGAGCTAGAGTAGCCGAGTTTGGGTTCTTCTGGGGGGGCTCGGGGGGGCCTGTCCTTTGGTGGGTAAAAATTTTTTTTGTTAGTTTTATGTAAATTTTGACGAAATACGGTCTCGCAGGCTTTTTTAGGACACCGGGCGGTTAGCCAGGTCCAGAACTTAGAATATATTAGATAATAAGAAATTTTATTGGTAAGACTCTAGATACTCTATATAGAGTATCTAAAATTGTTAATTGTATAAATATAGTTAGTTTAATTGTAAGTAAGTTTTAATTTAGTATTAGTTGACTAGAGTCAGGGACTCTATTTTAAGTCTGTTGTGTAATCTTTTTGCGGTTACACTAATAAGGGGCAGCTGTTTACAACTTTTACAAATTTATCTGCCCCTCTGTATCATACCCCTAAAATGTTTGGGCACCGCACGCCTGTAAAACAGCAAGATCCTAGTAAGTCGCCCCCAAAGGCGACCGTCAGAAAGAGCATAGACAGGTGGGAAGCCGCTGACAAAAGAAAGGGACCAGAATCAGCCAGCACAAGCGCGACAATGCAGGCAGGCCCTGCAGAAACATCGAAGGCGGCCACTAAACCAGTGGGAGGCACCATCGCTGCACGCAGGGTATCAACGGGAAATGATGAGTCCCCCAAAAAACACTATGTTAGCAGAGCAGCAGAAGCGGCAGCCTGTCTAAATAAGGCCAAAGCTCACTTGAGGAATTCGCGTAACCTCAAGACCGAAATTAAAGAGGGCGTTGAAAAGGCATTGACACGACTCCTTGAACTTGTCAAGGAAGTCGAAGCGGAGCTCAAAACGAAGGGAAGTACGATGGCGGGAGGAAGGGCGGGGGGGGGAGTGGGAGCAACTGTTGCTCCACCTTCCGACCCCGCCCCCTCTCCCTCCACTACCCCCAGCGGCGAAAGCCTAATTATCGCACGTATGGAGGAGCATGAGCGCCTCATACGGGAAAGCGGTAGGAAGATGGAGGAATTGAAGGAGGTGATCGAAAGGCATGCCGAAAAAATGGAGAAAGTAGAAACGCCTACCTATGCCGGGGTGACCGTGGCCCAGGGCGACAGGGTGCTGAAAAAGCGTACGCTACACTCGGTCGCGGTCACCTCGACCGTGGAGACGGAAACAGGAGAAGACGTGCTCGAAAGAGTAAGGAAGGCCATAGACGCAAAGGAAGGATGGGTAAAGGTGGAGAGAGTGAGGAAGGCTAAGAATAGAAAAGTCATAATGGGCTTTGGGTCCAAAGAAGAACGGGACAAGGTAAAAGACAGAATAGGCAAAGAGGGAGGCAGCCTCACCATCGAGGACGTGGAAAACAAGGACCCTTTGGTCAGGCTTGGGGATGTCTTGTCGGTAAATACCGATGAGGACATCCTCAAGGCTCTTAGAAACCAGAATGGGGCTGTTTTCCACGGCCTCGATAAAGGAGAGGACAGGATTGTTGTAAAATATAGAAGGAGAGCTAGAAATCCTCACACTAGCCACATAATAGTGAGTGTGTCGCCCAGTGTCTGGAGGCGGATGACGGAAAGAGGCTATGTGTACATAGACCTCCAGCGGGTCAGAGCCGAAGACCAAACGCCACTAGTCCAGTGCACGCGCTGTTTGGGGTACGGCCATGGCAGAAAATACTGCCAGGAGACCACAGACGCATGTAGTCAT
The DNA here is from genome assembly GCA_951329385.1 of Polia nebulosa. NCBI lineage: Eukaryota > Metazoa > Arthropoda > Insecta > Lepidoptera > Noctuidae > Polia > Polia nebulosa. The sequence goes on from OX589609.1 coordinate 13,674, forward strand.
TGCGGTGGGCCCCACCTTAGAACTGAGTGCGCGGATTGGCTAGCTGGCGAATCACCGGCCTGCAGAAACTGCAAAAAGGCGAAGCTAACCCAAGTAGACCATAATGCCTTTAGCGTAGGGTGCCCTGTGCGACGTCGCTGGGACGAATTGGCCCGGTCGACAGTCGCATACTGTTAACGCCAACGTTGCCACCACCACATATAGCTGCATGCAAGCGAACCTCCAACGGAAAAGGCTTGCCACAAACGAGCTGTTATTTGAGGCACAAAAACAAGGGGTAGCCGTAGCCCTGCTGCAAGAACCTTATGTAGGGGGCACCAGGACAGTTAAGAGCTATAGGGGAGTGAGGATCTTTCAGAACACTGGGGATGGAGAAGGGACAGTTAAAGCTGCAATTGCTGTCTTTGACAGCAATCTAAAAATTAAGCAGTACCCAAAACTCACCACAAAAAACATCGTCGTGGTGGGGATCCAGACCAGTGCCTGGGAGATCACCCTAGTGTCCATCTACTTTGAGCCGGATAAACCAGTAGAACCCTATCTGGGCCAGCTCAAGGATATTGTGGCCAAAAGCGGCTCCAAAGCCTTGATCGTTGGAGGTGACGCGAATGCGAAAAGCACCTGGTGGGGCAGTCCCACGGTTGACGATAGGGGGGAGGAAGTTTGTGGGACTCTCGGAGAGCTCGGGCTGCATATACTGAACGCAGGAGAAATCCCGACATACGACACGGTAAGGGGAGGACGGCGCTATAGCAGCTTTGTCGACATAACAGCTTGTTCGACCAATATCCTCGACAAGGTAGCAGACTGGAAAGTCGTTGAGGGCCTAACCAGCTCCGACCACAACGGCATTGTTTTCAAAATTTTACAGAAAAAATCAAAAGGGTTAATGGTTGAAAGAACCACCCGAATTTTCAATACAAAAAAGGCTAACTGGCCTGAGTTTCATGCGAAACTCACCCAGCTGAGCCAGGAGCATAACATCACTAAAGAGGCAATAGATAAAATAAACAAAATAGAAAAACTAGAGGAAACAGTTAATACATACACAGCAATAATTACAGAATCATGCAAGGCATCTATGCCAACCAGGAAAAACATAGAAAAACTTACCTTGCCGTGGTGGTCGGAGAAATTGGAAGGGTTAAAGAAGGCAGTAGCTACCAAGAAGAGGAGGATTAGGTGCGCCGCTCCGATCCGTAGAGCTGTCGTAGTCGAAGCATACCTTCAGCAGAAGGAGCAGTATGAGTTGGAGGCGGCCAGAGCTCAAACCGAGAGTTGGAAGGAGTTCTGCTGTAAACAGGATAGGGAGGGGGTGTGGGAGGGGATCTATAGGGTTATGGGGAGAACAGCGAGCAGGGTTGAGGACCCGCCGCTGGTGAAAGATGGGGAGGAACTAGACGCGGAAGGGTCAGCTAGATATATAGCTGAGACCCTGTATCCAGAAGACCATCTAGACATGGATAACCCCCACCACACCCGTGTCAGACTTGAGGCGGAATCGGTGAATGAAGGCGATAATGGTGAGTCATATGACCCTCCATTCACCATAGCCGAATTGAAGGCATCCAGCGAGTCCTTCAATCCAAAGAAGGCACCAGGAAGGGATGGCCTCACAGCCGATATCTGTAGCCGTGCTATCAGCAAAGATCCCGAGGTCTTCCTGGCTATCCTAAACAGATGCCTGGCTTGTTGCCACTTTCCAAGAGCGTGGAAGGAGGCAACAGTGGTAATGTTACGGAAGCCAGGAAAGACCGATTATGCAACACCTAAGGCGTACCGCCCTATTGGGCTGTTGCCCGTACTCGGTAAGATCTACGAGAAAATGTTGGTGGCTCGACTCAGGTTCTACATAGCGCCGAGAATGAGTACTCGCCAGTACGGATTCATGCCACAAAGGAGTACCGAAGACTCCCTCTATACCCTCGTGCAGAATATACGCGAAAAGCTGAGACAACATAAAATAATAACACTAATATCACTAGATATAGAGGGAGCCTTCGACAATGCCTGGTGGCCGGCTATAAGAGTCCGACTGGCTGAGGAAAGGTGTCCGGTTAACCTGAGAAGGGTCATCGACAGTTACTTGCGTAATAGAAGAGTACGGGTAAGGTACGCCGGCGCTGAGCACCAGAGGAGCACGGAGAAGGGCTGTGTACAAGGCTCGATTGGAGGCCCTAGCCTGTGGAACCTCATTCTGGACCCCCTCCTGAAAGACCTGGAGAGGAGAGGAGTCTGCGTGCAGGCCTTCGCGGACGACGTGATCCTAGTTTTCGATGGTGACACAGCATTGGAGATAGAAGGACAGGCAAATGCCGAACTCGAACGTGTTCGGGCGTGGGGCGTGGAAAACAAACTAAACTTTGCACCACATAAGACCAGTGCAATGGTCATTACCAATAAGTTAAAATACGACGCCCCACGCTTGAACATGGGCGGGGTCGACATAGCCATGTCCAAGCAGATCAAGATGCTGGGTGTCACCATCGACGACGGGCTCACGTTCAACGCGCATATCTCTGAGATATGTCGGAAGGCCATCGCAGTCCACAAGCAGCTTAGTAGAGCTGCGAAAGTAAATTGGGGCCTAAATCCGGAGATAGTCAGGATAATTTATGTGGCAGCGGTAGAGCCAATAATTCTGTACGCCGCCAGCGCATGGGCTGAGGCCGCTAACAAACTGGGAACCAGGCAGCAGTTAAGCGTCGTGCAGCGGGGAATAGCACAGAAGATGTGCAAAGCCTACAGAACTGTCTCGCTAAATTCGGCTCTTCTACTAACAGGGATGCTTCCCCTGGATCTTAGAATCCACGAGGCAGCATCGCTGTATAAGGCCAAAAAAGGGGAGCCACAGGCCATTTTGGGGGACAGGGAAGTAGAGCGGATGACATCTGCTCTGGATTCCCTGCACCCCGCGGAGCGAAGTGACATGGGGTTAGTCAGCCTGGTGAGCCGGGAGGATGTTGACGCCACTTCGGACCATCAGGTGAAAATTTTCACCGATGGTAGTAAAATTGAGGGGCGTGTCGGGGCAGCTCTGTCCATATGGAACGGAGAGGTCGAGACGCGCGCCCTCAAATTGGCGTTACCGAGGTACTGCACGGTTTACCAGGCTGAGCTACTCGCGATATGCCGGGCAACGCGGGAAATTACGAACATCAAGGCGCTTACCTTCGGGGTCTATAGCGACTCCATGGCGGCTCTTATGACAGTGAAAAACCCCAGTTGCCTCCATCCCCTGGCCGTGGAGGCCAGAAAGAACATAACAGCTGCATCTCTCCAGAACAAGGTGGTATCCTTGTTCTGGATAAAGGCCCACGCAGGACTGGAAGGCAACGAAAGAGCGGATCAGCTGGCAAAAGAGGCAGCCATGAACCTGAAGAAAAGGCCGGATTACGACCTGTGCCCGATCTCATTCGTCAAGCGCCACATACGTATGGGGACGCTTGACGAGTGGAATCGAAGGTACAGGACCGGCCAAACTGCTGGCATTACTAAGATCTTTTTCCCGGATGCGGTGGCGGCGTACAGAATCATTAGGAAGATTAGAGTCACGAACATCAGGACACAATTTATGACAGGGCACGGTGGATTCTTCGAGTACCTGAATCGCTTCAGGTGTAAGGGGAGTCCATCGTGCATCTGCGACCCAAACGTAGACGAAACCGTGCCACATCTGCTTCTGGAATGTCCTGTACACGCAGCGGAAAGGTTTGGACTGGAACAGGCATTGCAGATTAAGTTGGACAGAGGAACTGTGGGGGAATTGATGCGAGGTAAAGATAGGGAGAAATTTTTGGAGTACTGCACAAGGATTACACAACAGGCAATAGGTAGAAATAAAACAGTTTAAGCAAATATGCTGGTTGTATATTTAGATATATATATATTAAGCATAGAAATAAGTTTAAGTGACACTGCATTAGAATAAGAAAAATGTGTAATAAAAGTAGATATAAGAATATATTGTAAGTTTAAATAGAATTAAGTTAATGTATTTAGTAAAGAAAAAATGTGTTGTAAATAAAAATGATCCCAGCGGGCTATCATTCCCCACCGGGAGGTGGGGAATGATAGCCCGCCCAAATTCTATATGTAGGGATACATATAGAAATAAGGAAATAAAGATAAGAAAATAGATAGAAAGAATAGGATCAGTATGGGAATCCCATCCAGAAATAATGAATAAAAGATATGATGAATGTAGAAAGAAAAAGTATGCGGAATAAAAGTGCGAGAGGCAAGATAGCGAGAACTAGTATGAAAAAGAGAATTAGGCTTAGCATAGACTCCGATAACGTCGGGGGTAGAGTAATAAAAAAAAAAAAAAAAAAAAAAACCTAACCTAACCTAACCTAACCTAACCTAACCTAACCTAACCTAACCTAACCTAACCTAACCTAACCGTCGAAGGCGAAGATCCAACTGATTAGTTCTCGTAACCTTAAGAAAGAGATAAAGGACGAGATAACTAAGGCTGTGGAGAGACTCTACCAGTTGGTGAAGGAGGCAGAATTTAGCAAGGGTTCCCGTTTAACTGCTTCTCCTGAGGCAGGGGGTAGCCGAGCAGGAAACCATGAGGACCCAAAGACGACGACAGGCGAGCCGACGGAGCTCATGAGGCAGCTTATGGCGAACCTCCAACAGCACAATCAGGCACTGGAGGAGTGTCAGCAGCACACACGGGCTCTGTCGGAACATCTGAAGCAGACCCCGCGCTTTGCCGCAGGCCAAGGACCGACCTTCGCCGAGATGGCTGCCGCCCCAAGACAGCCACACCAGAAGCCTCTTCACTCAGTGGTCGTCTCATCTGTCGATGAGAACGACACTAGCGAAGGGGTGATAGGAAAGCTGAGGGTTGCGGTTGATGCTCGAAACGAAGGAACGAGGGTCGAGCGGCTGCGGAAGGCGCGTGACCAAAAGGTCATCGTCGGTTTCTCTACTAAAGAGGAGATGGTGGCGGTTAAGGAGAGGATCCGGAAGTCAGGAGGTCTCCGGGTTGAGGAGGTCCAGAACAAGGACCCCCTCATCATCCTCAAGGATGTCCTCTCCTGCCACGCTGATGGCGAAGTGACCCAAGCCCTTCTAACTCAGAACAGCCATCTGCTGGGTGATGTGGCACCAGAGGATAGGAGACTAACGGTTAAGTACCGCCGTAGAACCCGAAACCCCCACATGGGCCACATCATCTTGCAGGTGTCCCCAGCAATGTGGCAGAGGCTGACGGCGGCGGGTCGGGTGCACGTCGACCTGCAACGGGTGCGGGTAGCGGACCAGTCGCCGTTAGTTCAATGCTCCATCTGTCTGGGGTACGGCCACGGGAAGAAGTACTGCCGGGAAACCATTCCATTGTGCAGTCACTGTGGGGACCCACATGTGAGAGCGGATTGCCCGGCGTTTGCGACCGGTATTGCACCGCAGTGCCGGAACTGCCAGGTCGCGAAGGCCGGGAGGTCGGACCACAGTGCGTTCGACAGTGCCTGCCCAGTGCGGATGAAATGGGACAGCCTAGCCAGGTCAAGCGTGGCATACTGCTAAGGTGGTCACGGGGAATTATCGTGTGCTGCAGGCAAATCTGCAAAGAAAGAAGTTGGCCCACCAGGAGCTGCTGCAGGAGTCCTTCAAAAGGAAAGTTGCGCTGGCTTTGATCCAGGAGCCATACGTGGGCTCAACGGGGGAGGTAAAGCAATACTCCGGTACCAGAGTAATTCAGAAGGTTCAAGTCACGGACCGACCAACTAAAGCGGCCATCATTGTTTTCGACGATCAAATCGAGGTATGGGAAAAGCCAACACTCACTACCGAAAACATTGTGGCTGCAGTCCTCAAGACTACTGAATGGACTATCGGAGTAGTAAGCTTCTATTTTGAGCCAGACTCACCTATAGAGCCATACGGGGAGCAACTCAAAGCTGTGTGCAACCAAATTGGTACGGAGAGGGTACTAATCGGAGGTGACGGGAACGCATGGGGTACGTGGTGGGGCAGCGTATCGGAGAATGACAGAGGGACGGCGCTCACTGGTATCCTCCAGGAACTGGGCATGTACGTTCTAAACGAAGGTAACGTGCCCACTTTCGACACCATTCGAGGGGGGAAAGAATTTCGAAGTCACGTGGACTTGACGGCTTGCCGGCCTGAGATGATGAACATCGTGGGTGACTGGCAAGTTGACGGGACCGTGACTAGCTCGGATCACAACGCCATCTCCTTCAACATAGCGCTCTGCCAACCGTCAAATCCGCGGCCCAGACAATCCACCCGATCCTTCAATACAAAGTACGCAAAGTGGTCAAAGTTTAGGGAAGAGTTTAAAGTAGAAATTAATAATTGTAAATTAACAACAGAGAGTACCAAATCAATAAATAATGTAGACGTATTAGACACAATAGTTAAAATATATGAAGATTGTATAAAAAGAACTTGCGAAAAGACAATACCTAAAATAAAAGAGAGAAAGAAAAACTACTTACCTTGGTGGACTGACGATCTTGACACGATGAAGAAAGTAGTGACCACGAAGAGAAGAAGGATCCGCTGCGCTGCTCCTCGACGCCGCCAACACGTTATTGAAGAGTACCTGCAAGCAAAAACACAGTATGAAGAAGCCGCCAATAAAGCTTCAACTGCGAGCTGGAAGGCTTTCTGTACCAAACAGGACAGAGAGAGTATGTGGGACGGGGTGTACAGGGTGATAGGATGCACGGCGAAGAAGTCAGACGGTCTTCCGCTGGTTAAGGATGGTAAAACACTTGAGCCAGCGGCATCCGCCGAATGGCTGGCTCAGACATTCTTCCCAGATGACACGGAAGAGACGGACGACGCCGAACACCAGGCCATCAGGAGAAGAGCCAGCAATTCGACCACGAAACTCCCGAATGACAAGCTGGACCCGCCTGTCACAATGGTAGAACTGCTCATGGCATTGGACAGCTTTAACCCGAAGAAAGCACCCGGGGCAGATGGCTTTACTTCGGATATATGCTCGGCCGCAATTAACACGGACCGATCTTTGTTTCTGGCCATAGTGAATAAGTGTTTGGAGCTGTGTTACTTCCCAAAAACATGGAAGCAAGCTGCAATAGTGGTGATAAGGAAGCCAGCGAAATCCGACTATACGCAGCCGAAATCCTACAGACCCATAGGACTGCTCCCAATATTGGGTAAGGTCCTCGAAAAGATCATGGTGAAACGGATTCGGTGGCACGTACTCCCAAAGCTCAGTACTCGGCAATACGGCTTCGTTCCACAGCGCTGTACGGAGGACGCCCTCTATGACCTGATGGAAACCATCAAAGGTAATCTGAGGAGACATGAAATAACCACACTCATCTCACTGGACATAGAGGGGGCCTTCGACAGTGCGTGGTGGCCTGCTGTTAAATGCCAACTCGCAGAGAAGGATTGTCCTTGGAACCTGCGAGGGATGGTAAGCAGCTACTTCGAGGACCGTAGAGTGAGCATTAGATACGCTGGAGCAGAGTTTGGAAAAAGCACGAATAAGGGGTGTGTTCAGGGATCTATAGGGGGACCTTTGTTCTGGAACATACTCCTTAATCCTCTGCTAGAAGAACTCGAAGCCAAGGGAGTTTACGTGCAGGCATTCGCGGACGACATCGTCCTAGTCTTTTCGGGGCACAGTGGGTCGGACATCAGCCGACGGGCAAACACGGTTCTCGACTGGGTACATGACTGGGGGCTCAAAAACAAACTAAAGTTCGCAGCGCTTAAGACGAACGCAATGGTCATAACGAAGAAGACCAAGTATGACACTCCACGCCTGATCATGGGTGGTACGGAAATACAAATGGCCAAACAAATAAAAATCCTAGGGTTGACTATAGACGAAGGCTTAACCTTCAACAGCCACGTTGAAAACGTAACTCGAAAGGCCATAAACATCTACAAACAGGTCTCCAAGGCTGCGAAAATCTCCTGGGGTTTGAATCCGGAAGTGATCCGTACCATCTATGTGGCGGTAATAGAGCCCACGGTCATGTATGCGTCGAGCGCCTGGGCAAATGCTGCTAAAAAGAAAGGTGTCCAAAAGATCCTGCACTCTGTGCAAAGAGGGTTTGCACAAAAAATTTGCCGGAGCTATAGAACGGTGTCGTTGCATGCGGCCCTGTTGCTGTCGGGATTGCTGCCGCTGGAGTCCCGAATAGTGGAATCGGCAAAACTATATGAGGCCCGTCGCGGAAAACCTGTGGATGGTATTCTCGGGGATCTCGAGCTCGAGCGAAGGGTAAATGTCTTGAAAGCGCCTCATCCCGCAACCGAGACTTACATAGACTTGAAAGCCCTGGAGGGAGTCACCGACGATACCATCGGAGAGCTAACGGGACCGATGATTTACACCGACGGCAGTAAGATCGGCGGTCAGGTAGGTGCGGCTCTCTCTGTCTGGAACAACGGCGCCGAAACTAGCCACAAGAAGTTTAAGCTCCACAAATTCTGCACGGTGTTCCAGGCAGAGATGTATGCGCTATGCAGGGCCACTGAACTAATAAAAGCTGCAAAATATAGCACCAGCAGTATTCTCAGTGACTCCAAGTCATCCCTTGAGCTGCTCAGGAGTAGTGATACGTTCCATCCTCTTGCCTTCCAGATACGTAGAAATATAGTGGCGATAGAGTCGGAAGGACACTCCATCCGACTCTTCTGGATAAGAGCCCATGTTGGTACGGAAGGCAATGAGCGAGCTGACGAACTAGCGAAAATGGCCGCGCAGGGACTGAAGACTCGACCTCACTACGACAAGTGTCCTATCTCATTTGTGCGTGGTGAGCTCCGAGCGGAGACGCTGAGAGCGTGGAACACCGAGTATGTCGAAGGCGAAACGGCAAGCACCACAAAGCTGTTTTTTCCGCATGCAGTTTCTGCTTATAAAATAATAAGGAAAGCCAGTTTCGATGCAACGATGGTCCAAATCCTGACAGGCCACGGCGGTTTCTCTGCTTATCTTCACAAGTTTAAATGCAAGGACAGTCCATCCTGTATCTGTGACCCCTCGGTAGACGAAAGCGCAGTACACTTAATAGTGGACTGTCCTAAATACTGCAAACAACGATCCGACCTAGAGATGGAAATACAACGGAAGATAGGTAGAGATACCCTGTGGGAAGTCATCGCTGGGAACCAAAAAGAATTCGTAGAATTTTGTACGAAAATCGCTCTAGAAGTAATAAGTAGGAATAAGTAGATTTATAGGTTCAATATATAGTTAATATATATTTAAGCGTATAATATAAGAAGAGTATTAAATAAGATAAAATAGAATAAATAGCATTAAGAAAATTATGATATACTGGTATATAGTGAGTATATACTTAAATGTCATTATGTTAAAAAGTAGTATAAAATAGCAAAAAAAAAAAATAAAAAAAAAAAAATAGTAAAAAAAAAAACAAAAAAGATAAAATAGTAAAAAAATAAATAAAAAAGATTTAAGGACCATATTATTAAGAAAATGCCATAATACAGCAGAATAGCCATAACGAAAATAAATACACTTAAAATAGTTCTGTACCCTGTTATTAATATATTAAATTTTGCTGCTCCATAACCTCTTATCGAGGCGAAAAAGGAATACTGAAGAAAGCACAACTCTAATAACGTAATTAAGGTCTCTGACCAGGTCAGGGGACAATCAGCGCGGCAGGAGTGTGGTTTTAGTCAGTAAGAGTCTGACACTGTTCGGGCTGGCTCGCTTGCGAGTCAGCCCGTTCGTCCATGAGGATTTCCCACTCCTGCCAGAAAAAAAAAAAAAAAAAAAAAAAAAAAAAACCTAACCTAACCTAACCTAACCTAACCTAACCTAACCTAACCTAACCTAACCTAACCTAACCTAACCTAACCTAACCTAACCTAACCTAACCTAACCTAACCTAACCTAACCTAACCTAACCTAACCTAACCTAGGGTACTCAGAACAAGAGTGTCTCCTTGTTCTGGATCAAGGCCCACGCAGGATTGGAGGGAAACGAGCGAGCCGACCAACTCGCGAAGGAAGCCGCCCTGAGGTCGAAGAAGAAGCCGGACTATGATCTGTGCCCCGTTTCATTCGTCAAGCGACAGATCCGTATGGAGTCGCTTGACGAGTGGAACGGGAGATATAAGTCGGGGGCAACAGCCTCCGGCACAAAGTTATTTTTCCCTGACGCAGTTGCGGCGTACAGTGTGGTACGAAAATTTGAGCCGACAGGATTGACTACCCAAATCCTCACGGGGCACGGTGGGTTCTCCGCATACCTGAAACGCTTCAAGTGTAAGGAGAACGCATCGTGCGCCTGTGAGCCCGGAATAGACGAGACGGTACTGCACGTCTTGCTGGAGTGCCCGATCACCGCCAGGATGCGGTATGAAGCGGAACAAATCCTTGAAGGAAAACTAATAGCCGGAAACTTACCCAATTTAATTAATAGTAAGAAAAGGAAAATATTTTTAGAATACTGTGTAGATATAGCAAAAAGAGTAATAAGCAGAAATAAAGTAGTTTAAGAAAATTAGGATACTTATTATATCGTAGCATATATTTAAGGTATCTTATAAACCAGAAGAAAAAAAAAAAAAAAAAAAAAAAAAAAAAAAAAAAAAAAAAAAGTATACATATATTCTAAAATAAAATAAATAAACAATTAAGCTAGTAATATATAAGTAGGTATAGATGCTGTTAAATTTATAAGAGATATTTTTGTAGTTTTGTCTGTCCAGCCCCTTGCATGAGACACATGTCACGTCAACAAATTAAAAGAAGTTGATAAAATGAAAAATCGCAAATAACAGGCTCTGATCCTGTCAGAGGACATCTTGCGTGGCAGGAGTGTGGTTTTAGTCAGTAAGAGTCTGACACTGCCCGGGTTGCCTCACTTGTGATGCAGCCTGGGCGTCCATGAGGATTTCCCACTCCTGCCAAAAAAAAAAAAAAAAAAAAAAAAAAAAACCTAGGGTACTCAACAGAGGGGAAATTCCGACCTACGACACCATTCGAGGGGGTAAACGTTACTGCAGCCACGTTGACATCACTGCTTGCTCGACGGATATTCTGGACTTGGTTGACGACTGGAGGCTAGACGAGGGTCTCACGAGCTCGGATCACAACGGCATTGTCTTTAATATTAAAATAAAAAGGTCAAAAGGCATAAAAATCAATAGAACCACAAGAATCTTTAATACCAAGAAAGCGAATTGGCCTGAGTTTCGTGCGAAACTCAGCCAATTAATGCAAGAGAATAAAATTAGTAAAATAGAAATAGAAAAATTAAATACAATAGACCAAATAAATCACATCATCAGTAAATACACACAGGCTATAAGAGACGCATGCACCTCATCTATGCCTATGAGGAAGAGCCATGAAGTGCTCACTTTGCCGTGGTGGTCCGAGAAACTCGAGGAGTTGAAGCGGAAAGTCGCAACCAAGAAACGCAGAATTAGGTGTGCTGCACCGGTTCGAAGGTCAAAGGTCGTTGAAGAGTACCTGAAACAGAAAGTTGAGTATGAAACAGAAGCAGCCAAGGACATGATCGAGAGTTGGAAGAACTTCTGCGCAAAACAGGATAGAGAAGGGGTTTGGGAAGGGATTTACCGAGTAATAGGGAGGACTAAGGGAAGGGAGGAGGACCTGCCGCTGGTGAAGGACGGGGAGGTGCTGGACGCTAAGGGTTCGGCCGAACTGTTGGCGAACACATTTTACCCGGAGGACCATTCGGATGACGACAGCGCAAGCCATCGCGTCATCAGAGAGAGGGCTGACGTTGTGAATGCTGGAGGGCATGATGACTCAGGCGATCCACCATTCACGATGGCCGAACTGATGGCGGCGTGCAGGTCCTTTAACCCCAAAAAAGCGCCGGGAGCAGACGGCTTCACCGCCGACATTTGCTGTCAAGCTATCGGAGGTGCCCCTGAGGCGATTCTCGCTCTCCTGAACGGCTGTCTGAAATGTCACCATTTCCCCGAAGCCTGGAAGGAAGCGATTGTGGTCATATTAAGAAAGCCGGGAAGAAACAACTACAATACCCCCAAGGCGTACAGACCAATTGGCCTTTTGCCGATATTGGGCAAAATATTTGAGAAGATGTTGGTGGCCCGCCTCAAGTTCCACTTGATTCCAGGGATGAGTACTCGCCAGTATGGATTCATGCCCCAGAAGAGCACGGAAGACTCCCTTTATGCATTAATGCAGCATATACGCGGGAAGCTGAAACTTAAGAAAATTGTAGTAGTAGTATCTTTGGACATAGAGGGAGCTTTCGACAGCGCATGGTGGCCAGCCATAAGAGTCCGTCTGGCTGAGGAAAAGTGTCCAATTGGCTTGAGGAGGGTCATCGACAGCTACCTCAGCAACAGAAGGGTCAGAGTCAGGTACGCAGGGGAAGAGTACGGCAAGGCAACAACCAAGGGATGTGTCCAAGGCTCCATAGGGGGACCAATGTTCTGGAACCTTTTGTTGGACCCACTTCTAAAGAGCCTGGAGGCCCGGGGTGACTATTGCCAAGCTTTTGCTGACGACGTCGTGCTGGTCTTCGATGGTGACACATCGGTGGAGATCCAGGGACGTGCCAATGCCGCTCTCGAACATGTTCGGGCGTGGGGGGTACAAAACAAACTAAAATTTGCTCCGCAGAAAACCAACGCGATGGTCATCACTCGCAAATTAAAATACGACACCCCACGCCTGAGCATGGGCGGGGTCGACATTGCCATGTCCAGAGAGATCAAGATCCTGGGTGTCACCATCGATGATAAGCTAACTTTTAACACGCACGTCGCAAATATATGCAGAAAGGCAATAGGCATCCACAAGCAATTAACTAGGGCGGCAAAAACAAGCTGGGGACTTCATCCCGAAGTCATAAGAATAATATATGTGGCCACCGTAGAACCGATTGTCCTGTACGCCGCCAGCGTATGGGCCCCGGCCGTTGGAAAGCTGGGCGTCATGAAGCAGTTGGGGGCTGTTCAGCGCGGCATTGCTCAAAAACTGTGCAAGGCATACCGGACAGTCTCCTTGAACTCCGCGCTGGTGCTGGCTGGGATACTGCCTCTCGACCTCCGTGTCCGAGAGGCGGCATCGTTATACGAGGCCAGGAGAGGGGTACCTCAGCCAACGCTTGGCGACAGGAGGGTCGAGCAGACTGCCTCGGCAATGGAGGCCCCACACCCTGCGGAGCGCGCTGAGCTGAAGCTTGTAAGCCTGGTAGACCAAGAGCAACTTGATGCTCAGAACGAACTTGAAGTTCGTATCTTTACGGACGGGAGCAAGATTGGGGGTAAGGTTGGGGCTGCACTCTCCATGTGGAGTGGTGGTGCCGAGACCAAAGCTCTCAAACTTGCTCTCCCACATTACTCCACTGTCTACCAGGCTGAGCTTCTGGCAATATGCGTTGCAACCAGGCAGATCTTAAGACACAGTGCGCAATCGTTTGGAATTTTCAGCGACTCTATGGCGGCCCTCCAAACCGTTCAAAACTACGACCGATACCACCCACTAGCAGTCGAGGTGAGGGCCAATATCAGGGCAATGTCCGTCCAAAACAAGGCCGTCACCTTGTTCTGGATTAAAGCTCATGCGGGGTTGGAAGGGAACGAGAGGGCTGACGAATTAGCCAAGAGAGCCGCTGAAAGTTCCAAGCGAAAGCCTGACTACGACTTGTGCCCAGTCTCATACGTCAAGCAGTGCATTCGCGCGGCAACGCTCGATGAGTGGAACCACAGATACAGCTCCGGAGAAACTGCTTCGGTGACCAAATTGTTTTTCCCGGATGCGAGGGCGGCTTACAGGATAATCAGGAAAATTAAAATAAATAATGTATTGACACAAGTCATGACGGGGCACGGTGGGTTCTCGGAATACCTGAATCGGTTCAGGTGTAAAGGGAGCCCATCGTGCGTCTGCGATCCTGACATTAATGAAACGGTGCCACATATATTGTTCAGTTGTCCCGTCTTCGACAAAGAAAGGTTGGAGGCCGAGCACGTACTCAACACCAAACTGGACGCCGAAAATATGTGTCAAATAATAGCGGGCAAAAATAGGGAGTCATTATTAGAATTTTGCGTCAAAATATGTAGAAGGGTTATAGAAAGAAACAAAAGTGCATAAGCAATAAATGCTTACATAATATTATGTAGAATATTAATGTCAAGCATTTAACAACAAACTGTAGCGTATTTATTTGTAAGCAAAAAACTAAACGAGAAGCAAACAATTGTATAGCCCAAAAATTGTTCAACTTTAAAATTACAATGTAAGTAGCCATAAGAATGTATAAGAATAGTGTACAAGCTGAAAATCCATTAAGGATTAATTGTTAAAGTAGAAATAAGCTAGAATAAGACACCGGTAATAGAATGTAACTAATTTTAAGAAAAGAGAAAAAAAGCTGTATAAACCTAAATGTGTAAATTAAGGAATAAAAATAAGTTAAAATAAGAAACTGGCCAAAAAGATCAATAAAGAACATTGTGTTGTTGTGTTTTCCCTAAATATAAATAAAAATAGACAGAATAGATATAGAATAGAAGGGCGTCCTACCCTTACAGAAGGCAAGATGAAAGAATGCTAGAAAGAAAAAGTATGCAGAATGAAAGTACGAGAGGAATAAAAGCGAGAACTGGAATGAATGAATAAGAATAGGCTAAGCATAGACTCCAATTAAGTTGGGGGTAGAAGGATAAAAAAAAAAAAAAAAAAAAAAAAAAAAAAAAAAAAAAAAAAAAAAAAAAAAAAAAAAAAACAACCTAGGGAAAAAAAAAAAAAAAAAAAAAATTAAACGCTACGCAGCTACAAGCGCAAATGCAGGAAAAAAAAAAAAAAAAAAATATATACAGAGTGGTGATGACAATACGACATTAAATTATACCTCGCATACCTCAAGACGTTCTCAGTCTACATACAAAAAATCATTTGAATATATCTAGTAGTTTAGTAACAGGAAATTATTTTCGATTTTTAACATTTGCTACATGATGTATCTGATAATAGGGAAACACTGTCAGGTTAACGACCCACATCGGTATAAACATCAAAACATTAAAGCCACGTTGCCAACTCGCTACTTTAACACTTTCGCCAAATTAGTATTTTCATCTGATTTAGTGAAAATTATACCTTAACTCTGAGTAATAAGAGTCATTGGTGTGGCGAGTTGCCGCCACTCTGCAGGTTGGGTGGGGTTGGTATCACGTCGCGTGTGTGGCTCGCTTTAATTTGTCAGACAGACGTGAGTGGCCGGCTTTACGAGCTATAGACAATTTAAAATGCAACAATCGACGTCACGTCAGTTTGACGTCAGTGTGTGTGTGTTTTTCTAACGCCGCGAGGCACAGCGCGCATCTCACCGCAGACAAAATTAATGTCTTAAAAATAATATCGTCCCCGCAAATACGCTAAAATCCCGAGTAAATCCCGTAAACGTTGGGGATCCTCCGGGAATAATAAATAACCCATATTTACCGCGTCCGTTAACTACTGAACAACCATAATCAGGAGTGTTGGTGTGAAGAGAACGAGTGGCCACTCGACAATTCGACGTGCAACATCGAGAACAGCCCGGAAAGTAAGGTACCACTTGTTTTACAAATTGTAAGTAGGGCCACAATCGCCGACTGCTGCCGACCACTCCTAACTTGAAGTTATACAGACAAATATAGGCAATTTTGGGCCAGCATTCCCTTTGTGTTTGGCCGTAATTACGCCTGACCATCTCCATTTGATGGTCCTTTCGAGCCTGGATAGGCATCAGTAAAATTCAGTACAAATTAAGTACAAGTCATTACGGTAGGCACATAACTTTATTAGTGCCCCAAAATGGCGTCCCGCAAGCAAGAAGCTAAATTGGCTCAGCTTACCGCTAAAAAACAAATGATTTTCGAGCGAGTTAATCGCCTATATAATGATTCCAGAAACATCTCGAACTATGATTCACGTTCAAATGAGACATTCCTAGCGCAGTCAGAAACAATTACTGAGCAATATAACAAATTTGAGGAAATAATAGAACAAATGAATGAATTGCAATTCGAGATTGACCAAACCGCACCAGACTATTCGAGTCTATATTCTATTGAAGACTTATATTCTAATATTAAATATAAACGTAATCTCATACTTTCGAAAAACGAAACATCGGAACACAAAGTGGGTACTCGGATAAAATTACCGCCCATAGATTTGCCAACGTTTGATGGTAAAGCGGAAAATTGGCCCATATTTTATGAAATGTTTCGAAGCAATGTTCATTTAAATACCGATCTGGTTGACTCGCAGCGTGTCCAGTACTTGATCAGTAGGTTGACTCATGATGCCTTGAAGCTGACCGCGGGCATTGTTCCTACAGGTGATACATACAACGTTATGTGGAACAGTCTCGTTAAAAGGTATCAAGATAAGCGTAGTTTAGGGATTCATTATCTCAATAATATACTGGACATTAAACAATGCGCCGGAAATGCCGCGAGCCTCAATACTTTTGTGGAACGATATTCAGCGTCCGTCGCAGCCTTGAAGCAGTTAGACATTCCAGACTTACTGGATTTTGTTTTATTACACTGTGGTTTAAGAAAGGTTGACGCGCAAACTGTCTTACAGTTTGAATCACGTGTGAGTGAAAAAGAATTACCTTCCTATGCGGAGTTTATAACATTCATGCAAGAATATGTTAAGGTACTACAACGCTCATACGGTAATAATTTACAGACGGAACCGCGCGCTAAGTCTAGTTCAGCGAATCATCAAACAAAAAATAATACCGCTAAGTCATTCGTATCGCGTAATGAACCGGTTTCGAATGGCAAATGTACGCTTTGCGATAAGGATGACGTACAACATCAGCTGTTCGATTGCCCGCAGTTTAAAAATATTAGTACACCGCTTGCACGTTTTGAATTTATAAAAGCAAAACGTGGCTGTATAAACTGTTTAAGTCTATCCCATTCTTTGGTTAAATGTAAGTCACGTAACGTTTGTAAAATTTGTAAGAAGAACCACCATTCTCTCTTACATTTCCGAGAAAAACATGAGTCATTATCGCCCGAGCCGCAAGCGCCTACTAAGGATACATCTGTTTCGCTCACTACAGCTGTTAAAACTGGGTCAACCATTTTGCTAGCGACCGCGCAGTTATATGCATACTATAGCGACATCAGAGATAAGGAGGTGGTTCGGTGCCTACTAGATAACGGATCGCAAAATAATTTAATTACTGTGGACTGTTGTAAACGTTTGAATTTACCCATAATTAAATTACGCAATTCATTTTTACAAGGTGTTGGAATGTCATCGAAACCAATACACGGTTTTATTCATCTCAACATAGAATCTCGGTTTGACCCTCATACGAAGTTTTCGATACAAGCGTTAGTTGTTGATTGTATTACAGATAGACTTCCCGCGAAATTAATTAGATTACATAACAATGATAACATGTCATACTTAAGTAACTTGCAGCTCGCTGATCCGCTTTGGAACGTGCCGGGCACGGTAGATCTCGTGCTTGGAGCACAATTGTTCCCCTTTATTTACCTGGGAGACAGGGTCGAAACAGGTACCCGCGCACCCCCTGCTGTACTGACTAGCTTCGGTTATGTACTTATGGGTGATATTGATTGTTGTAGTAGTGATGTGACACACATTGCATCTTCGTTTACCGCGCAGGCCGACATTGAAGTCGAGTCAAATTTACATAAGTTTTTTGAGCTAGAGGAAATTCCATCTCAACGTTTTATTAGTCCGGACGAATTAGAGTGTGAAAATAATTTTAATTCTTCAGTCTTATTTGAAGACGGCAGATATTTTGTCAATCTACCTTTTGCGCGCTCACCCAGCGAGCTAGGTAGCTCGCGCGGTTACGCCCATCGGCGCTTACTTGCTCTCGAGCGTAAGTTCACGTTAATGCCGACCCTACGCGAGAATTATAATAAAACTATCGCGGATTATATAACTCAGGGGTATTTAGCGGAAGTGCCCGACTCTGAATTGGCAGAGGAGGGTTATTATATACCGCATCATGCCGTCATTAGACCGGACAAGGACAGCATTCGAGTGGTTTTGGACGCTAGCGCCAAAACTCACTCAGGGTTGTCGCTCAATGACATTTTGCATGTCGGACCTAATTTGCAAGCAGACTTGTTTTTGTTATTGCTTGATTTTCGTACATTCCCTGTCGCGATGACAGCGGATATAAAACAAATGTTCTTACGTATCGGTGTAAGAGAGCACCACCGCAAATATTTACGAATCTTGTATCGTTTTAGCAAAGGTGAGCCTATTCGCACCTTTCATTTTAACCGCGTTCCCTTCGGACTAAAACCTAGTCCTTATTTAGCGATGCGCACATTGCGTAACTTGGCGTGTGAGCAAAGCGACCGCTTTCCTGAGGCTTCTAAATTGGTAGAAACTCAGTTTTACATGGACGACTACGTCTACTCTGTTTCGGACGAACAGACAGCTATGCGTCTATCCCGCGATTTAATTGATTTAATGAAGGTAGGTTCCTTTGACTTAGTCAAATGGGCTACCAATTCACCCGCTTTATTAGAGATTCTCCCAGAGTCTCACCGCTTACCAGTTAATTTTTCTGGCATGGATAATGATGCCCATAATTTCAAAATCCTTGGATTAACCTGGGAACCCGCTGATGATTATTTTTCTTTGACAACAATCGCCGTGGATGATAAATGCACGAAGCGCGCGATTCTATCGCTAGTTGCCCGCTTGTTCGACGTACTGGGCCTTGTAGGACCCGTTGTGCTGTACGCGAAGGTATTAATCAAGGAACTTTGGTTAGCTAAAGTAGGATGGGATGAGGTTCCACCGGAATCTATCACAAATCGGTTTGCCGCTTTTACGCGCGATTTTCCTTCACTCTCTTCTCTAAAGGTTCCTCGCCACATTGGCGTCTTTAGAGAAGCTGTAGTGAACATCGTAGCCTTTTGCGACGCCAGCTTTACTGGTTATGGCTGTTGTATTTATTTACACATTACCAACCCTACTGGTGATATCACTGTCCGACTCTTATGTGCAAAGTCCAAAGTCTCCCCCGCTAAAATAACAACGCTAGCGCGATTAGAACTTGTCGCCGCTTTACTTCTATCTAAACTTGTTCGCGTAGTCAAGGAAAAACTTTCCGCTCGTGTACCTATTACAGGTGTCCACGCTTTCTCGGACTCCACCATAGCTCTCTCGTGGATCCACTCATCTCCCCATAGATGGTCTATTTTTGTCAGCAACCGCATTGCTCAAATACAGGAAAACTTACCTGCCGCTTGTTTCCGTCACGTGTCCGGGAAAGAGAATCCTAGCGATTGTCTGTCTCGCGGCATGCTGCCGTCAGATTTAATAAGACACTCGTTGTGGTGGAACGGCCCCACATGGCTCCATCAGCCCATGAGCGAGTGGCCTTTAAAGTTCGCTCCTGCTCAATGTGAAACATTGCCGGAGTTTAAATCAAAGGTTTTTCTTGTAGAAACTTCGAATACTGAACCGCGTATTTTAGATACTATAGCTGACCGTGTTTGCTCATGGAATAAATTGTTACGTGTATTTATGTACATTCTTAAATTTACACACAGACTACATAGTCATAGTTCTGTTGAAAACATAAACCTAAACAACCGCAAAAGGCTCTTGGATCAACTTGTGTTATCCTACTGGAATAAATGGCGAATTGAGTACTTGCACACGCTGCAAGTTCGCCAGAAGTGGTGCACTCCCGATCGCCCTATAGAGATAGGTACTGTCGTTCTCTTGGGTCAAGATAACGTACCTCCATTGACTTGGCCATTAGGTATCATAGAGGAAGTTTTTCCGGGATCGGATGGTGTAATTCGAGTCGCTTCAATAAAAACCGCGTCAGGCACGTATAAACGTCCTGTCACTAAGTTGTATCCTTTGCCAACTCAATAAATTATTATTACTACGTAATTTAGTTTAATTTAGTTTAGGGTTCATATTATACGTTCCAATGGTACGCCTTTACATAGTTGTAATTTAGTTTATTCGACTTACCATAGTCAAGTCGAACCGCAATTCATTCTTAGGACACTGATAATTATTTTTCCCGAGCATTATATCAATGCGATGGTGTTTCGGACTGCTGCTTGGATTTCCCTCAAAGCTCTTCAACAAGTTAATGCTTACATATCATCACCGCTACTTGAACCTCACTCGCTCCGCATAGATTAGCAGCTTTTGAAAGCTCCTGGACCTTTCAAGGCGGGGAGCATGGTGTGGCGAGTTGCCGCCACTCTGCAGGTTGGGTGGGGTTGGTATCACGTCGCGTGTGTGGCTCGCTTTAATTTGTCAGACAGACGTGAGTGGCCGGCTTTACGAGCTATAGACAATTTAAAATGCAACAATCGACGTCACGTCAGTTTGACGTCAGTGTGTGTGTGTTTTTCTAACGCCGCGAGGCACAGCGCGCATCTCACCGCAGACAAAATTAATGTCTTAAAAATAATATCGTCCCCGCAAATACGCTAAAATCCCGAGTAAATCCCGTAAACGTTGGGGATCCTCCGGGAATAATAAATAACCCATATTTACCGCGTCCGTTAACTACTGAACAACCATAATCAGGAGTGTTGGTGTGAAGAGAACGAGTGGCCACTCGACAATTCGACGTGCAACATCGAGAACAGCCCGGAAAGTAAGGTACCACTTGTTTTACAAATTGTAAGTAGGGCCACATTCGCCGACTGCTGCCGACCACTCCTAACTTGAAGTTATACAGACAAATATAGGCAATTTTGGGCCAGCATTCCCTCTAAGTGCTTGGTCGTACTTTACTGTCCTACTTCCGCAGAGACCCACGGCTATTTACACGCTTGGGCAACTCCAGTCATAAAGCGTGTCATCAGAGTTGGATAAGAAAGTAACGAATGCGGAAATTGCAATGCACTCAATTATGAGTGCATTGCAATTTTTTATTAATATTAATTAATAAAAAATTTAGTGTGTGCGAAAGAGATAAATCTAGTTTCGTTTGTTACTTCGCTTTCTTGAAGAAATTTGCTACAACAAATTTATGTTAGTGTGTCGCCGGCCGCCGCGATCCTGTGACGAGTCACGCGTCCTCAGATGCCGCTAACTTTCGTTCGCGCCGCGCGCCCGCCTTGTTGAGGGACTTCCCCGCCGCTCGTGTTTTTTGTAAATTCATTTACGACGGTATTAGTGCGAAATTGGACGCTTTATTTTGGTGACAGGACACGTAACGTTTTAATAGGTATTTAGTTAAACAGTGAGTGAATTGTGCGAAATTAGACGCTTAGTTTTTATTGTTTTCGTGTTTTTTTTAACGCAACCCAACGTGTAGTTCAGGTGTTGACCATACAACTATTCTTAAATTTTAAAACGCGACAAACGGAAGCCGTATAAATACAAGAAATTGCATGCATTGTTACCTAGAGACAAACCAGTTAGGTAAAACTTCTGTCGCTGGATTGAAAATAAACATTTCGAGAATCCGGATTTCTTGTACAATGTGATGTGGACTGATGAAAGTACATTTACAAGGAACGGTTTATGGAACAGACAGAATATTCGTTACTGGAGCCGCGTGAATCCGCGTCTAGGACGGGAGACTTCGCACCAGTACAGATTTGCTGCCAATGTTTGGGCTGGCATTGGTTTGCAGCTGTGATTCTGTGCTAAATAATCTGTGATTTAGTGTAATTTTACTGAGCATTAATCCATAATTAAAAGCCAAAAAATCAAGTCACTACAGGACCGCGCGTTGTTGCCGCTCTTACGACAGGTTAGTGAACTCATATTTATAAGTGGTGTTCTATTTCGTTTCTAGTTTTATGCCATTTAGTTTGTTTGAAATTTTTATTTTTTTATTTTCGATGTTAGGATATTTTTGATAGCTTAAACTTATTCTTATAAACTAGTATTGTCCGTGTTTTCATTTATTGTCGTATTGTCTTCTCCACCCTGTATATACACGGCATAACATATAGATTAATATTTAAGAATTAAATGCCGAATAGACATCGGCAATATCAAATGTAAGGCAGGAGTGTGGTTTTAGTCAGTAAGAGTCTGACACTGTTCGGGCTGGCTCGCTCGCGAGTCAGCCCGTTCGTCCATGAGGATTTCCCACTCCTGCCAAAAAAAACAAAAAAAAAAAAAAAAAACCTAACCTAACCTAACCTAACCTAACCTAACCTAACCTAACCTAACCTAACCTAACCTAACCTAACCTAACCTAACCTAACCCAGAGTCCGCATCGATTTCTCAGCTTACAGGAATGCGATTTTGACCTAGTTTTTTGCATAGTAATTATAAGACAGGCTAGCTCCTGCTATCCAGATGCTACAAATTGACCATCGCGGCTTCATTTTCTGAATACCCCACAATTTGTGTTTTTTACAAAATTTTGATTTTCAAATTTAGTTATCTTAAATTCAACTCGATAGATTCTTTTGGTTTAAACTCTATAGGACTCCACCAACCCTTACCTGTGTCCCGGTGCGTGTTTCGCGTATCCGAGTCCTGGTTTTGGTATCAATTTTCTAAATTTTTCCTCAAAAAACTGGTTTTCTGCACACTGTGCAAAATTTTTGTTCTGTCAAAATTTTTATTTTAGCATAACTAGTTAGCCCGCGCGGAGACGCAACTTTTGACACCCCACACGTGAGCCTAGCTCTCACGAAACGTCAAAAAATTCCAGATTGTGTTCGCGGAAAACGGGTTATCCCACCACTGTGCAAAGGCCCTTAAGGCGATCATCTCGAATTTAGTATAGCTAGCTAGGTCTTGCGGGGCTGCGTCTTTTGACACCTCTCCCGTCTGTCTAGCTTGCTGGGCACCCTTAATATTAAATTAAATCTGAAATCCACTAAATTTGGTCGCGTTATCTAGAAAATCCACATACCTGGACTAGCTCAAAACATAAACATCGATTTCTCAGCTTACAGGAATGCGATTTTGACCTAGTTTTTTGCATAGTAATTATAAGACAGGCTAGCTCCTGCTATCCAGACGCTAAAAATTGACCATCGCGGCTTCATTTTCTGAATACCCCACAATTTGTGTTTTTTACAAAATTTTGATTTTCAAATTTAGTTATCTTAAATTCTACTCGATAGATTCTTTTGGTTTAAACTCTATAGGACTCCACCAACCCTTACCTGTGTCCCGGTGCGTGTTTCGCGTATCCGAGTCCTGGTTTTGGTATCAATTTTCTAAATTTTTCCTCAAAAAACTGGTTTTCTGCACTGTGCAAAATTTTTGTTCTGTCAAAATTTTTATTTCAGCATAACTAGTTAGCCCGCGCGGAGACGCAACTTTTGACACCCCACACGTGAGCCTAGCTCTCACGAAACGTCAAAAAATTCACCCTCCCATAGTAAATTTTTAAGCTCTATACATAAGACACGGGAAATTTTGCAAAAACTTTTCGAAAATTTTATTTTTATTTTGAATAAGTCTGCTTTTAGTGGACTATAAAAATTTAATTGACACTTGACGTGACTAAAATTTTAGTCACATAATTTTGACTTGAAAACTTTTATATTTTTTCTATTCTTTTATTTTGTACTTTTGTCTGATCCCCTCTTTACAGGGATCTAGATCTATAGATTGATTTAGTTTGTGTTGACCTGTTTTTATTATATAAATATTATTTACTGATCCCTCCTTTACAGAGTTTCAGTCAAAGAACGTTTGTCCTCTGACTGGATTTGTTTTCCGACTCAATCATGTTCCGCACGACAGCCAAAAAGGACTCAGACCCGCAGAGTTCTGGGAGCTCGCCGCGATCGGCGGAGAAAGCCGGAACCTCACTGCAGAGCGTGAGGCGCAGTATCGGGGAATGGGAGGCTGGGAAAGCTGAGCCTAGGGTTGGGTCTCCGGCCATCCCGGACCATGATGCTGCTCCACCAACCACGCAAAGAATCCCCGGCTCTCTGGTGACGCGCCGGGTCTCTGGGGGCGCTGCGGGTCCTGTAAAAAAGACCGAAAGTAAATACCCCAACCTCACGGCGGAAGCGAGAGCTTGCCTAGGTAAAGCAAAACTTCACTTGGGCAACTCTCGCAACTTAAAGACTGAGATAAAAACGGAGGTCTTGGGAGCAATAAATCGGCTCTATGAGCTAGTGAAGGAGTCGGAAAAGTCTAAACTTCCTGTCGCTTCTGCAACCACTCCAACTACCGACCTGGCCAGCCTGCCCTCTTCCAGCGACACAACCGTCATTAACCAGCAACTCATGAACCAACTCGAGTCAAACAGTGCCTTTATTAGGGAAAACATAAATAAAATGGAGTTGCTGCGAGAAGCTTTGGCGACAAGGGACTTTGTTGAGGAGAGAACATACGCGGCTGTGGCTGCTGCGCATAACAACCAGACCGCAGCTCAGACTCTAGGGCGAGCTACGCTGCACTCCGTGGTTGTCTCCTCAACAAAGGACACCGAAACAGGAGACGAAGTATTAGAAAGGGTAAGAAAGGCAGTTGATACTAAGGAGGGTTGGGTGAAAGTGGAGAAAGTCAGAAAGGCAAAGGACAGGAGGATTATAATGGGATGTCGCTCGAGGGAGGAGAGGGATAAGATCAAGGAGAGATTGGAAGCAGTCGGGCAGGGTCTCGTCGTTGAGGAAGTGACGAACCGGGACCCGCTTCTGATTCTAAGGGATGTGCTGCTGATTCACAGTGACGAAGAAGTGATGAAAGCCCTGAGGAATCAGAATCGGGAACTATTTCACGACCTTGAAGGCGAGGCCCAGAGGATGGCTATCAAATTCCGAAGGAAGACGCGAAACCCTCATTTGAACCACATTGTGGTCAGTGTGTCCCCATTAATCTGGAGGAGGGCCATCGAAGGCGGAAGGTTACGCATTGACCTCCAGAACGTGCACGTCGAAGACCAGACGCCACTGGTGCAGTGTACCCGCTGCCTGGGCTACGGGTACAGCAAACGATTTTGCAAACAGCCAGCCGATCTGTGCAGTCACTGTGGCGGTCCGCACTTCAGAGCGGATTGCCCGGACAGGCAGATCGGCGAAGCAGCGGTGTGCGTTAACTGCACCAGGGCAAAGGTGGGGAACACTGGGCACAATGCTTTCAGCACAGAATGCCCCGTACGAAGAAGGTGGGATGCACTCGCTCGAGCCTCAATAGCATATTGCTAATGTTGCCCCTGATACCCACCAGTACAAAGTGGTCCAGGCCAACCTGCAGCGGTGTCAGCTTGCCACCAACGAGTTGTTGCTGGAGGCTGCCAAACGGAAACTTGCCATAGCGTTGCTCCAGGAGCCCTATGTGGGTGGGGTGAGAAGGATGAAGGGCTACCGGGGCGTAAGGGTCTTCCAGAGCTCTGAGGGAGGAGAAGGGACTGTAAAGGCAGCAATAGCTGTGTTTGACCATGATTTAGATATCATACAGTACCCGCAACTCACCACAAACAACATCGTTGTGGTGGGAGTCCGAACCAGAGCCTGGACGATCACGCTGGTGTCCTTCTACTTCGAGCCCGGCGAGCCCATAGAGCCATACCTGGAGCACCTAAAACGAGTGGAGCAGGACGTGGGCCCCAGCAGGTTGGTCATTGGAGGAGACACAAATGCAAAGAGTACTTGGTGGGGTAGCGGCAACGAGGACCCGAGAGGAGAGCAGATGTGTGGAGCACTAGGGGAAATGGGTCTCCATATCCTCAACGTGGGGGACATCCCAACCTATGACTACATCAGGGGAGGCATTAGGTACAGCAGCCACGTGGACGTGACGGCCTGTTCGGCGGACATGCTGGACCTGGTGGATGGCTGGCGAATCGTGGAAGGTCTCACGAGTTCCGACCATAACGGCATATTTTTCGGCATTAATTTAACAAAATCTAAAGGAATAAAAATCGAGCGCGCCACAAGAAAATACAACACAAAGAAGGCTAATTGGAGGCAGTTTCGTGAGAAACTGTCTCAAATTATGCTGGAAAATAATCTAACAGTTACGGAAGTTAATAACATAAACACCATAGACCAATTAGAACACACAATCAACACATACACACAGGCCGTAACTGAAACATGTACACACACAATACCAATAAAACAGAACAAACAAATACTTACCTTGCCGTGGTGGTCGAAGGAACTCGCTGGGATGAAGAAGCTGGTCGCCACTAGGAAACGCAGAGTCAGGAACGCAGCGCCGGTCCGGAGAGAGATGGTGGTTAGGCTATACCTGGAAGAAAAACAGAAGTATGAGGAGGCTGTGAAGAAGGCCATAGAAGAGAGCTGGAAGGAGTTTTGCGGCAAACAAGATAGAGAGGGGGTCTGGGAGGGGATCTACAGAGTGATGGGAAGGGTCTCAAAGAGAGAAGAGGATCTGCCTCTGCAGGTGGAAGGACACACTCTGGACGCGAAGGGCTCGGTGAGGCTGTTGGCCGAGACTTTCTACCCCGAGGACCGTGAGGAAGACGACAACATGGACCATCGCCAAACCCGACAACTGGCAGAAATGGTAAACGAGTGGAGCCATGATGAACGACATGACCCACCGTTTACCCAAAGCGAGCTTGATAGGTCCATGAGGTCGTTCAACCCAAAAAAGGCCCCGGGAGCCGACGGCTTCACTGCCGACATTTGCTCTCAGGCCATTGATTGCGCTCCTGAATTCTTCCTGTCGCTGTTAAATAAATGCCTGGCGCACCACCACTTCCCGAAGTCCTGGAAGGAAGCAACGGTGGTTGTGCTCAGGAAGCCAGGCAAAGACTCGTACACCGTCCCAAAATCCTACAGGCCGATTGGGCTTTTGCCTGTGCTAGGGAAGGTGTACGAGAAGATGCTGGTTGCTCGTCTCAAATTTTACCTGCTCCCCAGGATTAGTACTCGCCAATACGGCTTTATGCCCCAAAAGAGCACCGAAGACTCCCTCTATACTCTCGTGCATCACATCCGCGCAAAGCTGGCACAGAAAAAGATCGTCACGCTTGTGTCGCTGGATATAGAGGGAGCATTCGACAGTGCGTGGTGGCCCGCCATTAAGGTACGATTGGCTGAGGAAAAGTGTCCTGTTAATTTGAGACGAGTAGTCGCCAGCTATCTCAGCGACAGGATGGTCAGCGTGAGATATGCCGGAGAGGAGAGCAGAAAGTCAACCAGCAAAGGGTGTGTTCAGGGTTCTGTAGGGGGGCCCATTTTCTGGAATCTGCTTCTAGACCCTCTCCTGAGGCAGCTGGAGGACAGAGGTTACTACTGCCAGGCATTCACCGACGACGTCGTAATGGTGTTCGTCGGCGAATCGGCAGTAGAAATCGAGGGACAGGCCAATGCCGCTCTCGAACATGTTCGAGCGTGGGGTGTCAGAAATAAACTGAAATTCGCGCCGCATAAAACTTGTGCGATGGTTCTTACGCGGAGGCTAAAGTACGACACGCCACGTTTGAGCATGGGGGGGATCGACATTGGTATGTCCCAAGATATAAAAATCCTGGGCCTCACGATCGACGCGAAGTTGACGTTTTACAAGCACATAGCTATCGCCTGTAAGAAGGCGATAGCTATCTACAAGCAGCTGGCCAGGGCGGCCCGGGTGAGCTGGGGTTTGCACCCGGAAGTCATTTGGGTGATATACACCGCAGCAGTCGAGCCAACGCTCCTGTACGCCGCAAGTGTTTGGGCACCAGCCGCGAACAATTTAGGGGTCATTAAGCAGCTAAATGTGGTCCAAAGGGGGTTTGCGCAGAAGCTGTGTAGAGCCTACCGCACGGTCTCCCTTAACTCGGCTCTGGTACTGGCTGGGTTACTCCCGCTCGATTTGCGCATCCGCGAGGCGGCTGCGCTGTACGGGGCAAAGAGGGGGGTGCCTCAGCCAGTGTTAGGAGACAGGGAGGTCGAGCGAATGGCTCCAGCGATCGAGTCCCCGCACCCCGCAGAGCAGACCACACTGCAGTTCGGCAGCCTGATAGACGAGGAACAATATCGGAACCACAGCGATTTCGCTGTGCGTATTTTCACAGACGGCAGCAAGATTGAGGGCAAGGTCGGAGCGGCGCTATCTTTGTGGAATAGCGCCACCGAGGTAAAGGCCCTCAAGCTTGCTCTGCCGTCTTACTGCACCGTCTATCAGGCGGAGCTATTGGCCCTTCAACGAGCGGCTGGTGAAGCGCTCAAACGCAGGGAAAGCACGTTCGGCATCTTCAGCGACTCCATGGCGGCCCTCCAGTCGGTGATAAACGTTAGTTCCCCCCATCCCCTGGCAGTGGAAACAAGAGACACCCTTCGCCGCTGTAAGCTCCAGAACAAGAGTGTCTCCTTGTTCTGGATCAAAGCCCACGCAGGATTGGAGGGAAACGAGCGAGCCGACCAACTCGCAAAGGAAGCCGCCTTGGGGTCGAAGAAGAAGCCGGACTACGATCTGTGCCCCGTTTCATTCGTTAAGCGACAGATCCGTATGGAGTCGGTTGACGAGTGGAACGGGAGATATAAGTCGGGGGCAACAGCCTCCGGCACAAAGTTATTTTTCCCTGACGCAGTTGCGGCGTACAGTGTGGTACGAAAATTTGAGCCGACAGGATTGACTACCCAAATCCTCACGGGGCACGGTGGGTTCTCCGCATACCTGAAACGCTTCAAGTGTAAGGAGAACGCATCGTGCGCCTGTGAGCCCGGAATAGACGAGACGGTACTGCACGTCTTGCTGGAGTGCCCGATCACCGCCAGGATGCGGTATGAAGCGGAACAAATCCTTGAAGGAAAACTAGTAGCCGGAAACTTACCCAATTTAATTAATAGTAAGAAAAGGAAAATATTTTTAGAATACTGTGTAGATATAGCAAAAAGAGTAATAAGCAGAAATAAAGTAGTTTAAGAAAATTAGGATACTTATTATATCGTAGCATATATTTAAGGTATCTTAAAAACCAGAAAAAAAAAAAAAAAAAAAAAAAAAGTATACATATATTCTAAAATAAAATAAATAAATAAATAATTAAGCTAGTAATATATAAGTAGGTATAGATGCTGTTAAATTTATAAGAGATATTTTGTAGTTTGTCTGTCCAGCCCCTTGCATGAGACACATGTCACGTCAACAAATTAAAAGAAGTTGATAAAATGAAAAATCGCAAATAACAGGCTCTGATCCTGTCAGAGGACATCTTGCGTGGCAGGAGTGTGGTTTTAGTCAGTAAGAGTCTGACACTGCCCGGGTTGCCTCACTTGTGATGCAGCCTGGGCGTCCATGAGGATTTCCCACTCCTGCGAAAAAAAAAAAAAAAAAAAAAAAAAAAAAAAAAACCCAGAGTCCGCGGCTTCCCCCCGCGACGATAGCACGTGTACAAGTCTGCTCCGCGCTCGAAATCGCAAAAAATTTTAGTAAAAAATTGTGAAAAGTGGTAAATTTCAACCGAAATCAATCGTGTAAACCACCAAAATGTGCGTAAAAGTGAGGGCTACCCGACTGTGAAAAGTGCACACGTGAAAAGTTAAGGAAAAGTGAGAAAAACACGAAAAAGTGAAAAAGTTCAAAAATTTAAAATTTTAAAAATAAACGCTGCGAAAACTAGATCGGCGACACATACCTTTCTTGGCGTCAAAAGTTGCGTCTTGTGAACGCCTACCAGTTGCTGCTGCTTCTTGATTTTTCTGGGCCACGCGCTCGGAGAAAAACTGAAAAAACTGAAAACCACGTGGCCACGTGTAACCAGATCCGGTGAAGTGCGGCTGACACCACAGAGCGGCTTCGAGGCAAGACGTCGAGACCATCAAGACGGCGCTTCAATCGGCGAAAAAGGTGCAGCGGTTCCAAAGATATCAGGTTTTCAAAATTGACTAAATTTTCAAAAATTTATATTTTATTATCTGCCGCGACGACCCCCCAATTTTATTTTAGCTTCTGAAGAGCTCTTATGAGTACTGCAAAATTTCATTTTTCTGTCTTTTATACTTTTGGAGTTACGATTTTTCGAAATTTAGGGGTTGATCGGAGGGGTACTAAATAACCACTTGGGATCGCTGGAATTGCTACCTAAAAATAATATAAGTTAATTATAGTGTTAGCGTTAAGTTTTCAAAAAATTTTATTGTGTAGTTTTTGTGCTGTGGCCTTCTTTACCAAATATAGGGTGTTTTTTGGATGTATTAAATCAGGGGTGAGTTTTCGAAGATCAACGTCATCATACCTGGATCGGACTCTTCAAGCCCGACCCAGAGAGCCCAAACTTGGCCGGTTTTGGCCAAACGGTGCCAATTCTGTACAAACGGCCGCCATTTTGGGCGCCATCTTCGAAAACTTGCTCCTGACATAGCTCCGGACTCTGTTGACCTAGGAAGTGGCGGTTTCCACAGCTGTATTTGAGAGGGCAATACCTGTCCTGTCCGCCTGTTTGCATGCGTTTTGGAGCTGTTGGTTTTCAGGATCCTGAAAACCACCCTGCGCGCTAGAGCGGGTGAGACCAGGCCAGAAAAGTCCAAACACGGACGTTCTGCGGCTATTGGAAGGGAAGATAGCCCGGGATTGAGATTGACTTTGACAGTTCGGTAACTGTCAAACACTTTTTCAAACCCGTGTAACTCCCGAACCGTTGGTCGTGGAGCGTTCGGGTTTCCGTTTGGGGCGTTGGCTTGCCTTCTCCTACCTGGCTTGCGCTTTTTGGGGGTTTTCAGGACCTGAAAATTTTTCGGCCTGAAAGCTGTTCCAGGGGATAGGTCGCGTTGCGCCCAATCTGAAAAGCCCAAACACGGATGTTCTGCGGCCATTGGGTGGGGAGATAGACCAAGTTTGAGACTGACTTTGACAGTTCTCGAGCTGTCAAACGATTTTTCAGGCTTCGCTAGCTCCCGAACCAGTGGTCGTATAGCTTTCGGGTTTTCTTTGGGGGCGTCAGCTGGTTTTTCCCTACTTGCCGGAAGCCATTTCAGGAGCTTTTTCAGGACAACAGGTTTTCAGCCTGAAAATTATCCAGGGGGGTAGATTGAGTCGTGCCCATTCAGGGGAACCCAAGCACGACGGTGTTCGGACGGACGGTTCCGGAGATAACTGCAGGTGACTGGGTTCTGGGCGCCATCTTGGATTGGCGACCTGAACTTCGGCTGGCTGTATCTCGGGAACCCTTTGAGCTAGAGTAGTCGAGTTTGGGTTCGTCTGGGGGGGCTCGGGGAGACCTATCACCTGGTCGATAGAGACCGACTCTAGGTAGAGTCGAAAAATTTAATTTTGTAAATTTTCAAATATTTCGACGAAAGCCGGTCCTGTAGGCTCCTGGACACCGGATGGTGCTCTGGTATACTTTTTAGTTAATTAGTTATTAAGAAACCGGTAGAGCAAGGCTCTATTGATATTTATTTGGGCTGTACTCTCATAGAGGCTGCATTTTCTGACAGGCAAATATTGACTGCATCATTTTGTTGACCCACTGATATTTTATCAGTGGAACTGACGGGGGCACGCTTGTTGACCTCCCAGCCACGTACGCAGACCAGTTGAGAGGATTCATCGAATCCACTATTAGTTATTATTTGACTTTATACACTATACTTTATACACTTTTATTTTATTTTATTTATTTATCACATTTACACTAGACTGGGGTACTTTTTACAATACCCTATTGACGTCGGACTGGTTTAAATCCGAATCCTGCAAAGCAAAATGCATTTAGGCATACGTACACCCGCCAAAAAGCCGGAAAGCCGGCCAAACAGGAGCCCACCGAATGCCACAGTAGAGGCTGGACCCTCCACTCAAAGCGTCCGAAGAAGTGTGGGTGAGTGGGAGGCTGGGCAGCCGGCAAGGAGACCGACTCCTCCGGTCAATACAACTTTTGAGAAGAGAGCGACAGAAACGGTACCGATAAAGCGGACACCGGAGACGACACGACGGGCATCCGTCGAACTAGTCAGTCTGAGTCCGCCTGCTGTGAGAACTAGGGTTGCGGAGGCCAGAACATGCCTAATAAAAATAAAGACCCATCTGACAAACTCAAAGAATTTAAAGAGGGAAATAAAGGATGAGGTCAAGGCCCAAGCTGACCGACTCTACCTGCTCGTGAAGGAGTCCGAGCAGGAGAAAGGACGAGCCCCGCCGCAAATGGTATCGACTGAAAGCAAAGGGACACAAGCGCGAGAAGAAGATACCGTGGTTACCAGCGCTAAGGCAGAGATAGAATCTCTCAAATCGGTTTTGGAAGACCACAGCCGAAACCTCCGGGAGAATAGTGCGAAGCTCGATAGGCTGAAAGAGGCACTACGGACTAGCGAAGCGCATATGGAGAAGCTCTCCTATGCTAGTGTAGCGGCAAGTCGGCCTATCGAGCTGCCAGTAAAGCAGACGGCGCTCCACTCCATCGTGGTCTCCTCGAGCAAAGAAACCGAAACGGGAGATCAAATAATCGACCATATTAGGAAGGCGGTAAACGCGAAGGAGGGATGGGTCAAAGTAGACAGAATTCGGAAAGCAAAAGATAGAAAGGTAGTGCTAGGGTGCAAAACGGAAGAGGAAAGAGAGAAGATAAAGGAGAGATTGATAAGTGTGGGGGGGATGTTAAAGGTTGAGGACGTCAAAAACAGAGACCCACTGGTGATTCTGAGAGACGTCCTAACCTACAACACAGACGAAGACATCCTCAAGGCTCTTCATAACCAAAACCGGGATGTATTTGAGGAGCTTAAGAAAGAAGATGACCGGGTAGAGGTACTGTTCAAAAAGAAAACGAGGAACCCTCACACACACCACGTAGTCCTCAGGGTCTCCCCTAAACTATGGAATAGACTGCTGGAAAGACAGGCCATACATATAGACCTGCAAAAAATTCGAGTGGCTGACCAGACTCCACTGGTCCAGTGTTCCCTGTGCCTTGGTTTTGGGCACGGACGACGCCTGTGTAGGGAACAAGTGGAAAAATGTAGCCACTGCGGGGGCCCTCACATGAGGACGCAATGCGCTGACTGGCTGGCCGGAGCAGCTCCTTCCTGTTGCAACTGTGTGCGAGCGAAGCTGGAGAACGCGGAACATAATGCGTTCAGCGACGAATGCCCAGTTAGAAGGAGATGTGAGGTCCTGGCCAGAGCCAGGGTAGCGTATTGCTAAGGTGGTCACTGGCGAAAGGGCAGGCACCCCAACCAGAAGTTATGCAGTAGCCCAAGCCAACCTACAAAGAAAGGAACTGGCGACCACCGAACTCTTTTTAGAGGCCAGTGAGCGAAACATCGCATGGGCACTGATCCAGGAACCGTATGTGGGGGGGGCTAGGAGTATGAAGAGCTACCGAGGTGCGAGAATCTACCAGTGCGAGGTTGAAGGAAGTGGGACGGTAAAGGCGGCAATAGCCGTCTTTGATAATGACTTGGATGTCATTCCGTACCCGAAACTCACCACTAACAACATCGTTGTGGTGGGGATCCGGACCAAAGCCTGGGAAATCGCAGTAGTCTCTTATTACTTTGAGCCAGGTAAACCCATAGAACCTTACCTGGATCAGCTGACCGATATAAAGTTGGAGCTGGGCACCGGACTACTGCTGATAGGCGGAGATGCCAATGCAAAGAGCACCTGGTGGGGAAGCACCATAGAAGACCCCAAGGGAGAAGAGA
This sequence comes from Polia nebulosa, assembly GCA_951329385.1. Taxonomy (NCBI): domain Eukaryota; kingdom Metazoa; phylum Arthropoda; class Insecta; order Lepidoptera; family Noctuidae; genus Polia; species Polia nebulosa. The sequence continues at coordinate 47,206 of OX589609.1, forward strand.
TGTCCGGGACCCTTGAAGAGTTGGAGCTTCAGGTACTGAATACTGGCGATACGCCGACCTATTACACAGTAAGAGGCGGCGTTGTATACAAGAGCCATGTGGACGTCACGGCGTGTTCGCTCGAGCTTTTTGACATGGTAGACGGCTGGCGAATTGACACAGGAATGACGAGCTCGGACCATAACACGATTTTATTTAATGTAAAATTAAAAAGGGAAAAAGGGATTAGCATAAACGGAACAACTAGGAAGTATAATACCAGAAAAGCCGATTGGGAAAAATTTAAAACAAAATTGGGGTTATTGAAAAGCGAAAATAGCATAAACTTAAATAATATAAGTCAGATCAATAACAAATATGATCTTGAGGAATTGGTCGTTAGGTATGAAAACGTGATAAATAAAGCATGCGAAGAGGCTATCCCAAAACTTAAAAAGAAAGAAAAAATTACTATCCCGTGGTGGTCCGAGGATCTCGCTGCGAAGAAGAAGGAAGTTAGGACGAAGAAAAACCGTGTCCGCAACGCCGCACCGGTCCGCCGAGCGATGGTCGTAGACGAGTACCTGAAAGCGAAAGAGGAATATGAGTGCCAAGCCAAGGAAGCCCAAGTAGCCAGTTGGAAAGCATTCTGCGAGAAGCAAGACGGAGAAAGTATATGGGGTGGGATCTATCGAGTTATTAGAGGGACCACCAGGAGGCAAGAAGATCTGACCCTAACTAGCGATGGTGCATTCCTGAACCCGAAGGAATCGGCAGCCTTACTCGCCGACACATTCTATCCAAAGGACACAGCAGAGGAAGACAACGCAGACCACAGGCTCACCAGGGAAGCAGCCAGGCGGGTAAATGCATGGTGTCAAGATGAATATCTTGACCCACCATTTACAGCGCTGGAGCTGAAGACAGCCGTGGAGCGCTTCAACCCCAAGAAAGCCCCTGGAGCGGATGGATTTACGTCGGACATCTGCAGTCGAGCGATCTGCCAGGACCTGGACGCTTTCCTTGCCCTTTACAATAAATGCCTAGAGTTGGCACATTTCCCGGACATCTGGAAAGAGGCAACGGTGGTAGTCCTCAGGAAACCGGGCAAGGAAGATTACACGAACCTCAAGTCATATAGACCGATAGGTCTCCTGCCGGTCTTGGGGAAGGTCCTGGAGAGGATGATAGTAGCAAGGACGAAATGGCAGCTCGTGCCGCGGTTTAGTACTCGTCAATTTGGCTTTATGCCCCAGAAGAGCACCGAGGACGCCCTCTATAATCTAATAAATCATGTACAGGACAAGTTGAGGCTGAAGAAGCTAATTGTCCTGGTGTCATTGGATATAGAGGGTGCCTTCGATAGCGCCTGGTGGCCGGCTATCAAAGTCAGATTGGCTGAGGAAAAGTGCCCGGTAAACATCAGGAGGCTGCTAGACAGCTACCTCGACAGCAGAAAAGTAAGGGTAAGGTATGCTGGGGAGGAATGCACGAGAGATACAAATAAAGGCTGTGTTCAAGGGTCAATTGGTGGTCCCATCCTTTGGAATCTTCTACTGGACCCGCTACTGAAAGATCTGGAGAAAATGGGTTATTTTGTACAGGCTTTTGCCGACGACATCGTCTTGGTCGTTGATGGGGACACGACGGCTGAAGTCTCCAGAACCACCAATGCAGCCCTCGCCCATGTTCAGAGTTGGGGCGTCCGAAATAAGCTTAGGTTTGCACCGCACAAAACCTGCGCGATGCTTCTAACCAATAAGCTTAAGTACGACACCCCAATTCTGAGCATGGCCGGGGTCGACATTGGTATGGTGAGGAGTATGAAGCTGCTGGGTCTGACCATCGACGACAAGCTCACTTTTGACGAACACACCGTAAACATCTGCAAGAAGGCAGCGGAGGTGTATAAACAGCTTTCGCGTGCGGCAAGGGTCAGTTGGGGACTTAATAGGGAAATAGCACACACAATTTACACAGCCACCATAGAACCGATTGTCACGTACGCGGCTGGAGCCTGGGCTCCCGCTACGAAAAAGCTGGGCATACGGAGGAAGCTAGGCTCTGTCCAACGAGGATTCGTCCAGAAGCTCTGCAAGTCTTACCGTACGGTCTCACTAAACTCGGCACTGGTGCTGGCTGGGATACTACCTCTGGACCTCCGCATACAAGAGGCAGCCGCCCTGTATGAGGCGAGGAGAGGGTCATCCCGGTTTGTGCCAGGAGATCGGGAGATTGAGAGTATGGTGAGATTTGCAGAGACATCGCACCCTGCTAAACAAATGGCCCTGGAATTCATGTGCCTGGCGGACCAACAGCTCGTAGACAGCCACAACGTGCAGGCAGTGCGAATCTTCACTGACGGCAGCAAGATTGAGGGGAAGGTCGGAGCCGCATTATCTCTGTGGGATAATGAAGGTGAAGTCCAGAACCTCAAGCTTAGCCTCGCCGCGTACTGCACGGTCTACCAGGCGGAATTACTGGCCATTTGCAAGGCAACGGACGTGATCCTCAAGCGCAAAGAGGCGAGTTATGGCTTGTACAGTGACTCAATGGCAGCATTGCAGACGCTGGCAAGCCATGGCTCGCTCCATCCTCTGGCGGTCCGCGCACGAGCCAACTTGGCTCGGGCGTTGGACCAAGAAAAAGTTGTCTCTTTCTTTTGGGTCAAGGCCCACGCGGGCTTGCCGGGGAATGAGCGCGCGGATGAGCTGGCCAAGGAGGCAGCGTTGTCGTCACGGAGGAAGCCGGACTATGACCAATGTCCGGTTTCATACATCAAGCGTCAAATCCGGTTGGATTCGCTCGATGAGTGGAACCGGAGATATGTGTCGGGCGAGACGGCCTCGGTGACGAAAATGTTCCTTCCGGACGCCATAGCGGCCTACCGTATTGTACAACGGGTGAGGCCGACAGGCGTACTCACGCAGGTTCTAACGGGGCACGGTGGGTTCTCAGAATACTTGAACCGTTTCAGGTGTAAGGAGAGCCCATCGTGCGCCTGTGACCCAGATATTGCGGAATCAGTACCGCATATAATTCTGGATTGTCCAATCTATGCGAAAGATCGCTATGATCTGGAACAAAACCTGGGTTTGAAACTGCATAGAGGAAACGTGGCAGAGGTAATGCTGGGCAAAAACAGAAATATATTTATAGCCTACTGTGAGAGTACAGCACAAAAAGTGATAAATAAAAATAAAAACTAGGTTGAAATACTATGTTTCATTTTATATTGTTATATAGTCAATGTAAGCATAGGTTATAAGCGCAATAAATTGTTAAGTAGTTTAAGCAGTAGGTTACGTATAACAATCAAAATTGTATGAAATAGATTAATATTATTAGTGTGTTAGCTATTAAGTTAAGATAAGTAAAACATGTTTTAGTAGATAATAAGATAATTGTAAACTTAATTTAAGATAATAATGTAAATAAAACCGAACTGTATGTAAAATTATTTCCCCTGCTGTAAATAAAACCAAACCTTCTGAAGAAATTATTTTCCCTAAGAGTATGCATAAGAGTATAATAAAGTAAATAGAGAATAGGTAGGTATAAATGTGGGAATCCCACCCGCAGAAAGGATAAATGGTGATGGATACGAGAAAGAAACAGTATGTAGCATGAAAGTACGAGAGGCATGTAATGCGAGAACTAGTATGGATGAGGATTAGCATTAAATAGGCGCCAATACCGTTGGCGGAACCAGTCCGTTAATAAAAAAAAAAAATAAAAAAATAAAAAAAAAAAAAAAAACCTAACCTAACCTAACCTAACCTAACCTAACCTAACCGATCGATTTCTCAGCCTTCAGGAGTGCTAATTTGACCTAGTTTTTTGCACAGTAATTACAGGACAGGCTAGTTCCTGCTATCCCGACTGTAGAAATTGACCATCGAGGTTTTATTTTTCGAATACCTACAAATTGTGATTTTTTCAAAAAAATTTTATTTTCAAAATTAGATATCTCAAATTCTACTCGTTAGATTCTTTTGGTTTAAACTCCATAGGACTCCTATCAACCATTACCTGTGCCCCGGTGCGTGTTTCGCGTATCCGAGTCCTGGTTTTGGAACAAATTTTCAAAATTTTTCTCAAAAAATCTAGTTTTTTGCCCATATTCAAACATTTTTGTTCTAGATAAATTTTTATTTTTATAAAATCCGTTAGCCCGTGCGGAGACGCAACTTTTGACACCCCACACGTGAGCCTAGCTCTCACGAAACGTCCAAAAATGAGTCCTGGTTTTGGAACAAATTTTCAAAATTTTTCTCAAAAAATCTAGTTTTTTGCCCATATTCAAAAATTTTTGTTCTAGATAAATTTTTATTTTTATAAAATCCGTTAGCCCGTGCGGAGACGCAACTTTTGACACCCCACACGTGAGCCTAGCTCTCACGAAACGTCCAAAAATTGCCCACCCGCCCACCCGGTGGTCTTTTAAACTGTATATAATAAGACGAAGAGAAAATCGATAAAAAATTTTAAATTGACAAAATAGTTTTTCTATTGATTGACTATTTTAGAATCTTTTTGACTTTTACACCAGACGTGACTAAAACTTATAGTCACAAAATTTAATTATTGACCTTTCATAGAATTTTAACATTTTATTTTTTATCTTATTTTAACCTATTTTAACCAATATATTTGACGGATCCCTCCTTTACAGGGATCTAGTCCTATTGAATTTGACGTAACTTTATATTTGACGGATCTCTCCTTTACAGGGATCTAGTCCTAACAAATTTTTGACGAAATTTTTATAGTTGGCTGATCCCCCCTTTACAGGGATCTAGTCCTATCGTGTGATTTGGCGCAATCCATATAGTTGGCTGATCCCCCCTTTACAGGGATTCAGTTAATTATTATTATATTGACCCCTGACCTTTGACTCCATCATGATGCGTACGCCGGCCAAGAATGACGCAGACGCGCAGGGCTCTGGAGGCTCGCCGCGATCGGCAGAGAAAGCTGGGACGTCGCTTTCAAGTGTCAGGCGCAGCATTGGGGAATGGGAGGCTGGGAGAGTAGAGCCCAAAGCTAAGTCCCCAGCCAACCTAATACCAGCTGCGTCTCAACCAACCACACAAAGAATCCCCGGCTCTCTGGTGACGCGCCGGGCCTCTGCGGGCGCTGCAGACCCTGCAAAAAAGGCCGAACCCAAGTACCCCAACCTGACAGCGGAGGCGAGAGCTTGCCTAAATAAGGCGAAGCTGCATTTGGGCAACTCTCGCAACCTGAAAACAGAAATTAAGACGGAGGTGCTTGGGGCCATAAACAGGCTGTACGAGATTGTGAAGGAGTCGGAGAAGAGGAGATCGTCCGCCACGCCGCCTGCAAAAGCGTCGGAAGTGGATCCGACCTGCCAACCCACCCCTATTGAGGAACAGAGGGTTCCAATGACAACCACAGTTGTTCCGACAGAGCTTGTGAAACAGCTCATAGGAGACCTCCAGCAGCACAAACGGGCGCTGGAGGAATGCCAACAGCACACGCAGGCCCTGTCGGAACAGCTCAAAAAGGCACCTCACTACGTCGCCGGCCAAGGACCAACATTCGCCGAAATCGCTGCCGTTTCCAAACAGCAGTTCCAGCGACCTCTTCACTCGGTGGTCGTATCATCTGTTGATGACCAGGACACCGGTGAAGTGGTTGTTGAGAAGCTGAGGACGGCAGTTGATGCTAAAAACACGGGCACAAGGGTCGAGCGTGTACGGAAAGTGAGGGACCAGAAGGTGGTGGTCAGTTTTAAAACCGAGGAGGAGTTGGCAAGGGTCAAGGAGAGGATTAAGAGGGCAGGGAACCTGGTGGTAGAGGAGGTTAAGAATAGGGACCCCCTCGTCATCATAAAAGACGTCCTCTCCTGCCACTCCGACGTGGAGACAATTGAGGCCTTAAAACGGCAAAATCAACATCTGCTTGGGGACGTGCCTGCCGGAGATGTGAGGCTGGTCGTGAAGTACCGTCGCAAGACCAGGAACGCCCATCTGTGCCACATCATCCTGCAGGTGTCCCCAGCAATATGGCAAAGGCTCACAACGGCGGGTTGCGTGCATATTGACCTACAGAGGGTGCGTGTACTGGACCAGTCGCCGCTGGTGCAGTGCACTCGCTGTCTGCGCTATGGCCACAGCCGTAAGCTGTGCACGGAAACCGCCGATTTGTGTATCCATTGTGGTGACCCCCACATGCGCGCGGTCTGCCCCTCGCGACTGGCTGCGGGAAAACCGTCATGCCGAAATTGTGTGACGGCAAAACTTGCCACAACTGACCACAACGCCTGCGACAGCGAGTGCCCGATTCGAGCTAGGTGGGACGCATTGGCGCGCCTGTCGGTGGCGTACTGCTGAGGTGGTGACGGCCGCAGTCAGGAATACTCAACCAGGCAGCCGCACTCGAACAGCCCCCGGCGTCCACCCGGGATACCATGTCATCCAAGCGAATCTGCAGAGGAAGAACCTAGCAACCCAAGAGCTCTTACAGGTGGCAAGCGAGCGGGGGGTTGCTTTCGCGCTGCTCCAGGAGCCTTATGTGGGTGGGATCAAGAGGATGCGAGACTACCGGGGAGCGAGAATCTACCAGTGCGCTGATCAAGGAAGCGGAACTGTGAAGGCGGCAATAGTCGTATTCGATCACGAACTCGACGTCTCACAGTGTCCAGAACTCACTACCAACAACATCACGGTAGTGAGGATCCGAACCAGCGCCTGGGAAATCGCAGTAGTCTCCTTCTACTTTGAACCCGGCAAGCCCATAGAGCCATACCTGGAGCACCTCAGGCGGATTCGCGAGGAAGTTGGTGAAACCAAAACAGTGGTTGGTGGGGACGCCAACGCCAAGAGCCACTGGTGGGGCAGTGCGGTTGTCGACGACAGGGGCGAGGAAATGTCCGGGACGCTGGATGAGTTGGGCTTGCATGTGCTCAACGTCGGCCACACTCCAACTTACGACACCGTCAGGGGGGGCAGGTCTTACGCCAGCTTAGTTGACGTAACGGCCTGCTCAACCGACTTGCTGGATCTGGTGGAAGACTGGAGGGTTGAGGAAGGTATCACGAGCTCGGACCACAACGGCATTGTTTTCAAAATTAAACTACAAAAATCAAAAGGCATTAGTATAAACAGGTCAACAAGGACTTATAATACCAAAAGAGCAAATTGGAGCCAGTTTCATGAGAAACTGGCCCAATTAAAATCAGACAGTAATCTAGACACACTGAACATTAATAATATAAATAGTAAAGTACAATTAGAAGACAGCATTAATACATACATAAAGACAATAGAAAATACATGCCAAGAAACATTACCTAAATTTAAATTAAATAAAAAACTAACCTTGCCGTGGTGGTCCACCGAGCTCGCTGACCTAAAGAAGAACGTCAACACCAGAAGACGCCGCATCCGTTGCACAGCACCAGTTCGGAGACAAGTGGTCGTCGAAGAGTATCTGCAAGCCAAAGAAGCGTATGAATCCCGGGCTAAGCAGGCGCAGATCGACAGTTGGAAGGGGTTCTGCGAAAAGCAGGACAGGGAGGGAGTCTGGGAGGGCGTATACCGGGTAATCGGACGGACTGCCAAAAGGTATGAAGACCTGCCCTTGGTGAGGGACGGAGTGTCACTCAGCCCACAAGACTCGGCGAGGCTGTTAGCTGAGACATTCTACCCGGATGACCTGGAAGAGGGAGAAAACGATGACCACCGTCGGACTCGAGAAGCGGCCAGTCGTGTAAACGAGTGGGCGCATGATGAATACCATGACCCGCCGTTTACACTTCTGGAGCTGAGAACCGCGGTGGACAGCTTCAACCCCAAAAAGGCACCCGGGGCGGATGGTCTCACAGCCGAGATATGTGCCCAGGCCATTTTCCGGGATCCAGGGATGTTCCTTGCACTGGCAAATAAGTGCCTTGAGCTGGGTCACTTCCCTGGGGCCTGGAAAGTGGCTACAGTAGTGATGCTCCGTAAACCCGGAAAGGACACCTACACCACCCCGAAGTCCTACAGGCCGATCGGCCTCCTATCAGTCCTGGGCAAAATCCTGGAAAAGTTGGTGGTAGCTCGTCTTAAGTGGCATCTGATCCCGCGGTTGAGTACTCGCCAGTTTGGTTTTATGCCCCAGAAGAGCACCGAAGACTCCCTCTATACAATGATGCAACACATCAAGGCAAAGCTGGATCAAAAGAAGCTGATCACTGTTGTCTCACTTGATATAGAGGGAGCCTTCGATAGCGCATGGTGGCCGGCCATTAGAACCAGACTGGCTGAGGAAAAGTGCCCGGTGAACGTCAGACGGCTGCTGGACAGCTACCTGGACGACAGAAGTGTCCGGGTCAGGTATGCAGGGGCCGAGTACCAGAGAAGGACGACGAAGGGGTGTGTGCAGGGGTCGATTGGCGGTCCGATCCTCTGGAATCTGGTGCTGGATCCTCTGTTGAAGGGGCTCGAAGAGCGGGGTTACCACTGCCAGGCTTTTGCCGATGACGTGGTGCTCATCTTCGACGGGGATACAGCACTGGAGGTCCAAAGACATGCCAATGCCGCCCTTGAGTATGTTCGAGAGTGGGGCATCAGAAACAAACTGAAGTTCGCACCACACAAAACATGTGCTATGGTTGTGACAAGGAAGTTGAAGTACGATGTCCCGCTCTTGACCATGGGCGGGGTCGACATTGGCATGTCTGAGGAAATAAAGATACTGGGGCTCACTGTAGATAACCAGCTCACCTTCAACTCTCATGCTGCTAACGTTTGTAAAAAGGCCATCGCGTTTTACAAACAGCTGTCCAGAGCAGCCAAGGTGAGCTGGGGTCTGCACCCGGAGGTGATACGCTCGATCTATACCGCGGCGGTCGAGCCGGTGGTTTTGTATGCAGCTAGTGCATGGGCGCCAGCGGCAAAAAAGATCGGAGTGCAAAAACTCTTGTATTCAGTCCAGCGGGGATTCGCTCAGAAGCTCTGCAGGTCCTATCGCACCGTTTCGCTAAACTCCGCGCTCGTGCTGGCGGGGATACTCCCACTCGACCACCGAATACAGGAAGCAGCCGCACTGTATGAGGCAAAGAGGGGAGTGCCCCAGCCAGCGCTTGCGGGACGGGAGGTGGAGCGTGTGGTGGCATTTGCAGAAACTCCGCACCCGGCGAAACATATGGCCATGGGGTTCGTGAGCTTGGTAGATCAGTCACATGTGGAGTCCCACAACAGCCAAGAGGTGAGGTTTTTCACCGATGGCAGCAAGATTGCGGGCAAAGTCGGAGCAGCACTGTCCCTTTGGGACAGGTATGCCGAGATTAGGTCCGTCAAGCTTAGCTTGCCAACGTGCTGTACTGTCTACCAGGCGGAACTCCTGGCCATATGCGTAGCTACACGCCAGATACTGCGTCGCGGGGAGGGAACCTTTGGTATTTACAGTGACTCGAAGGCCGCACTGGAGACGGTCACAAACCAGGGTTCCCTCCACGCGCTGGCAGTGGAGGCGAGGGCGAATCTCAATGTGGCTTTATCCCAGAGCAAAGATGTCTCTTTGTTCTGGATAAAGGCACATGCTGGACTGGAAGGCAACGAGCGCGCCGACCATCTGGCGAAGGAAGCTGCATTACTTTTAAAAAAGAAACCGGACTACGACCGCTGCCCGGTTTCATTCGTCAAGCGGCTTATCCGTTTGGAGTCGCTTGACGAATGGAACCGTAGGTACAAAACTGGAAAAACGGCGTCAGTAACCAAAATCTTCCTCCCGGACGCAGTTGACGCTTATAGAACTGTGAAGAAGATCAGACCAACAGGGGTAGTCACCCAGATTATGACAGGACACGGTGGGTTCTCCGAATACTTGCATCGTTTCAAGTGTAAGGAGAACCCATCGTGTATCTGTGAGCCGAGTGCGGTAGAGTCGGTCCCGCACATTATTTTCCAATGTCCAGTATTTGCAAGGGAAAGGTGTGAACTAGAGCAGGAACTTGAGACCGAACTAAACCTAAATACAATTAGCGAGCTGATTAAGACAGCAAAATCAAGAAAGATGGTTTTGGAATACTGTACTAGAGTAGCAACTAGAGTCATAAACAGAAATAAGAAAATTTAAAAAACTGTGCTTTCATTACATGTAGGCTTACAAGAAATGCTAAGCATAGATTTACACACGCATTCAACTAGGGTAATAAATAAACAAAATAGATATAGATATAATTACAACACTTTTTCAAAATTAAAAAATTAAAGTCAATTTTAGGTTAAAACCCAATGTCATTCATTCGTACAGATATCCAATCACAAAATAGACAAACAAGGTCTCTGACGACGTCAGGGGACAAGTAGCGCGGCAGGAGTGTGGTTTTAGTCAGTAAGAGTCTGACACTGTTCGGGCTGGCTCGCTCGCGAGTCAGCCCGTTCGTCCATGAGGATTTCCCACTCCTGCCAATTTAAAAAAAAAAAAAAAAAAACCTAACCTAACCTAACCTAACCTAACCTAACCTAACCTAACCTAACCTAACCTAACCTAACCTAACAGATGACGCCAGAGACGTCACGGCGGACAGCAGTAGAGATTGTTAGCCTGAGTCCACCGATGGCAAAAACAAGGGTTGCGGAGGCTAGAGCCTGCCTAGTGAAAATAAAGGCACACTTGACGAACTCCAAAAATATCAAGAGGGAGATTAAGGAAGAAGTAAAAGCCCAGGCAGATCGGCTCTACCTGCTCGTCAAGGAATCCGAGCAGGACAAAGGAAGAGCCCCGCCCGCGATGGCAGTAAATGAAACGAAGGGAACGCAAACGGAAAAAGGGGAAGAAGAGAAAAAAGCAGTTTCTGGCACGGAGGTGGAGTGCTTGAAAAAGGCACTGGAAGACCATAGCCGCAACTTGCGTGAGAATAGTGAAAAACTTGATAGCTTGAAATAGGCGCTCAAAAGCAACGAACAGCGTATGGAGAAGTTCTCCTACGCTAGCGTAGTGGCAAGTCAGCCTATCAAGCAGCCGCTAAAGCAAACGGCACTCCACTCCATCGTAGTTACCTCCGCAAAGGATACAGAAACCGGGGACGAAATTATAGACCACATCAGGAAAGCAGTAAATGCGAAAGAAGGATGGGTTACGGTAGACAGAATCAGGAAGGCGAAGGACAGGAAGGAAATCTTAGGATGCAAAACAATAGAGGAAAGGGAAAAGGTAAAAGAGAGATTGGTGAGCGTGGCAGAGGTTCTAAGGGTCGACGATGTAAAGAACAAAGACCCTCTGGTAATTTTGAGAGATGTGTTAGCATACAACACGGACGAGGATGTCATCAAAGCTCTTCGAAACCAAAACAGAGATGTCTTCGAGGAGCTAACGAAAGAGGAAGATCGGGTTGAGGTGTTGTATAAAAAGAAAACCAGGAACCTCCACACGCACCACGTGGTCCTCAGGGTCTCCCCAAAAATTTGGAACAGACTGCAAGATAGAAAGACCGTCCACATCGACCTGCAAAGGATCCGAGTGGCCGATCAGACTCCACTGATCCAGTGCTCTCTATGCCTAGGATTTGGGCATGGAAGACGACTCTGTAGGGAGCAACTGGAGAAGTGCAGCCACTGTGGGGGCCCTCACATGAGGACGCAATGTGCGGATTGGCTGGCCGGAACAGCTCCATCATGCTGCAACTGTGTGCGAGCGAAACTAGAGAATGTAGAGCACAACGCATTCAGCGATGAATGTCCAGTTAGGAGAAGATGCGAGGTTCTGGCCAGAGCCAGAGTCGCATATTGCTGAAGTGGTCACTGGCGAAAGGGCAGGCACCCCAACCAGAAGATACGCAGTAGCCCAAGCCAACCTACAAAGGAAGGAACTGGCAACCACCGAACTCTTCTTAGAGGCCAGTGAGCGGAACATCGCATGGGCACTGATTCAGGAGCCGTATGTGGGGGGGGCTAGGAGTATGAAGAGCTACCGTAGTGCGAGAGTCTACCAGTGCGAGGTTGATGGAAGTGGGACGGTAAAGGCGGCAATAGCCGTCTTTGATAATGACTTGGATGTCATTCCGTACCCGAAACTCACCACTAACAACATCGTTGTGGTGGGGATCCGGACCAAAGCCTGGGAAATCGCAGTAGTCTCCTATTACTTTGAGCCAGGTCTCCCCATAGGGCCATACCTGGATCAGCTGACCAGTATAAAGTTGGAACTGGGCACCGGACTACTGCTGATAGGCGGAGATGCCAACGCAAAGAGCACCTGGTGGGGAAGCACCATAGAGGACCCCAAGGGAGAAGAGATGTCCGGGACCCTTGAAGAGTTGGAGCTTCAGATATTGAATACTGGCGACACGCCGACCTACTACTCGGTAAGAGGCGGCGTGGTATATAAGAGCCATGTGGACGTCACGGCATGTTCGCTCGGTCTTTTTGACATGGTAGACGGCTGGCGGATCGATACAGGGGTAACGAGCTCGGACCACAACACAATCTTATTCTATATAAATTTAAAAAGGGAAAAAGGGATGAACATAATTAGAACGACTAGAAGGTACAAAACTAAGAAGGCTGATTGGGAAGTTTTTAAAATTAAATTGGCAGAGTATAAAATTGCAAATAGCCTTAGTTTAAATAGCATAGAACAGATCAACAATAAACATGAACTAGAACAGTTAGTAGTAAAGTACAATGAGGCAATCGAGAAGGCATGTGACGATGCCATCCCGAAAATTAAAGTTAAAAATAAATTTACCATCCCGTGGTGGTCCGAGGATCTCGCCTTAAAGAAAAGGGAGGTCACAAGGAAGAAGAATCGTGTCCGCAACGCCGCACCGGTCCGCCGAGCGATGGTCGTAGGCGAGTATCTGAAAGCAAAAGAAGAATATGAGTGCCAAGCCAAGAAAGCCCAAATAGCCAGCTGGAAAGCGTTCTGCGAAAAGCAGAACGGGGAAAGCATATGGGAAGGGGTTTATCGAGTAATTAGAGGGACCACCAGGAGAAGAGAAGACCTGACCCTATCGAGCGATGGTGCATTCCTGAAACCGAAGGAATCGGCAGCCTTACTTGCCGACACATTCTTTTCTAGGGACACAGCAGAAGAAGATAACGCAGACCACAAGCTCATTAGGGAAGCAGCCGGTCGGGTAAATGAGTGGTGTCAAGATGAATATCTTGACCCACCATTTGCTCCGCTGGAGCTGAAGACAGCTGTGGACCGTTTCAATCCCAAAAAAGCCCCTGGAGGGGATGGATTCACGTCGGACATCTGTAGTCGAGCGATCTACCAGGACCTGGACGCATTCCTTGCCCTGTACAATAAATGCCTAGAACTGGCGCATTTCCCGGACATCTGGAAAGAGGCAACGGTGGTAGTCCTCAGGAAACCGGGCAAGGAAGATTATACGAACCCCAAGGCATATAGACCGATAGGTCTCCTGCCGGTCTTGGGGAAGGTCCTGGAGAGGATGGTAGTAGCGAGAATTAAATGGCAGCTCGTGCCGCGGTTTAGTACTCGTCAGTTTGGCTTTATGCCCCAGAAGAGCACCGAGGACGCCCTCTATACTCTAATAAATCACGTGCAGGACAAGTTGAGGCTGAAGAAGCTAATTGTCCTGGTGTCATTGGATATAGAGGGCGCCTTCGATAGCGCCTGGTGGCCGGCAATCAAAGTCAGGCTGGCTGAGGAAAAGTGCCCGGTAAACATCAGGAGGCTACTAGACAGTTACCTCGACTGCAGAAAGGTAAGGGTAAGGTATGCCGGGGAGGAATGCACAAGAGAGACAAACAAAGGCTGTGTCCAAGGGTCAATCGGTGGTCCCATATTTTGGAATTTGGTATTGGACCCGCTGCTGAAAGACCTGGAAGAGAAGCGTTATTATGTGCAGGCTTTTGCAGACGACATTGTTTTGGTCGTCGATGGCGACACAGCGGCCGAAGTCTCCAGAGCTACCAATGCAGCCCTCGCCCATGTTCAGAGTTGGGGCGTCAGAAATAAGCTAAGGTTTGCACCGCACAAAACCTGTGCGATGTTAATAACCAATAAGCTTAAGTACGACACCCCAATTCTGAGCATGGCCGGGGTCGACATTGGTATGGTACGGAGCATGAAGCTGCTGGGCCTGACCATTGACGACAAACTAACTTTCAGCAAGCACACCAAGGACGTCTGCAAAAGGGTGGTAGACATATACAAGCAACTTGCAAGAGTGGCTAAAGTCAGCTGGGGCTTAAATAGGGAAGTAATACACACGATCTACACTGCTACTATTGAACCGATAATTACGTACGCGGCCGGAGCCTGGGCTCCCGCTACGAAAAAGCTGGGTATACGGAGGAAGCTAGGCTCTGTCCAACGAGGATTCGTCCAGAAGCTCTGCAAATCTTACCGTACAGTCTCACTGAACTCGGCGCTGGTACTGGCTGGGATACTACCTCTAGACCTCCGCATACAGGAGGCAGCAGCCCTGTATGAGGCAAAGAGAGGGTCGTCCCGGTTTGTGCCGGATGACCGGGAGATCGAGAGTATGGTGAGGTTTGCAGAGACATCTCATCCTGCCAAACAAATGGCCTTGGAGTTCGTGTGCCTGGCGGACCAACAGCTTGTGGACAGCCATAATGTGCAGGCAGTGCGAATATTCACTGACGGCAGCAAGATTGAGGGGAAGGTCGGCGCCGCATTATCGCTATGGGATAATGAAGGTGAAGTCCAGAACCTCAAGCTTAGCCTCGCCGCGTACTGCACTGTCTACCAGGCGGAACTACTAGCCATTTGCAAGGCAACGGACGTGATCCTCAAGCGTAAGGAGTTGAGCTATGGCTTGTACAGCGACTCAATGGCAGCATTGCAGACGTTGACAAGCCATGGCTCTCTCCATCCTCTGGCGGTCCGCGCACGAGCTAATTTGGCTCAGGCGTTGGACCAAAATAAAGTTGTATCTTTCTTTTGGGTCAAGGCCCACGCGGGCCTGCCGGGGAACGAGCGCGCGGACGAGCTGGCAAAGGAGGCAGCATTGTCGTCACGGAGGAAGCCGGACTACGACCAGTGTCCGGTCTCATTCATCAAGCGTCAGATCCGTTTGGATTCGCTTGTTGAGTGGAACCGGAGATATGTGTCGGGCGAGACGGCCTCGGTGACGAAAATGTTCTTTCCGGACGCCGTAGCAGCCTACCGTATTGTTCAACGGGTGAGGCCGACAGGCGTACTCACGCAGATCCTAACGGGGCACGGTGGGTTCTCAGAATACTTGAACCGTTTCAAGTGTAAGGAGAGCCCATCGTGCGCCTGTGATCCCAACATAGTGGAGTCGGTCCCACATGTTGTTCTTGATTGTCCTATTTATGCGTTAGACCGGTACAATCTTGAGCAGGGACTGGGTGAACGACTGCATAGGGACACTGTTGCGAAGATAATGTCGGGCAAAAATAGGGATGCACTTATAGCCTTCTGTGAGAAAATAGCTTATAAAGTGATAGACAAAAATAAAAATGATTGAGAAACTATGTTTCATAATATATTGTATATATAGTAGTGTAAACATAGAACCTAAGCACAAAATTGTTAAATAGAGTAAGCAGTAGGTTAAGATAGTGAGGAACATGTTAAGTAGAGTTAAGTAAATGTAATTAAATTAAGAAATGTGTATTGAGTAGATTTAAGTAAAATGTAATTAAATTAAGAAAGTGTGTATTGTATAGATTTAAATAGGTAAATGTTAGTTTGTTAAGTAAAACATATGTAAATAAAAACCAAATTTGGAAGAAATTATTTCCCTGTGTTTAGTACTAAAGTAGTAAATAAATAAAAGTAGACTATTAGATATTAGCTAAAGTGGGAGTCCCACCCACAGAATGAATGGTGATGGATAAAAGAAAGACATAGTATGAAGCATGGAAGTACGAGAGGCATGTAAAGCGAGAACTGGTATGGATGAGGATCAAGATATACAATAGGCGCCAATTTCGTTGGTGGAACTAGTCTGGAAAAAAAAAAAAAAAAAAAAAAAACCTAACCTAGCCTAACCTAACCAGTCTGGCTCCAACTGTCGTCCGGAACGCCACGTTTTTATACCGCTCCGCGAATAAAAAATCTTTTCAGTGGTAAATTTTTGCCGTACACCCGTGTGCTATACGTCAAAAGTCGTGTAAAAGTGACGCGCATATAGTGGTAATAACAAAATTTTCCGAAGTGTTGTGGAAAAAATTTTCCAAAGGAAAAAGTGCAAATTGTGCTAAGTTTAAAACTTTTAAAGTGGAATATTGTGAGATTCATCGCGATAACATATACTTTTCTTCACACCAAAAGAAGCACACAAAAGGGCTTCAACAGATTCCAAAGTTCCAGAAATTTTCCGTGAAAACTCACGGAAATAACGGCGTTTTTCCACAAAATTAACCTAAAAACCGGACCACGAGGTTATTGAACGCGGCGTCGCCGGTAGCTGATTTTTTGGCAGCGGAGAGGAGACACGCAGACAAGACCAAAGACATATCAGTTGGATTTTTAGCAGCTCCAGGTACTGAAATATTAATTATAGAAGATTCTGACTTCGGACCCCTGTCCTGAGAAATTCTCAGGCAGGACCCCAAAATTTTTCGACGGTTCCTGCTTCGCGCTCGAGAGGAGACCAGATTAAACTTAAGTTTATAATTTTAAGGTGTTTATTTTGGGAAATATTGTGGGTTTTATAAATTTTTAATTTTTTTTAAGAATTTTATACTGAAAAATACTAATTTTCAAAATTTTTTTATTTAGTCGTAAAGAACCCTTTTTTAGATATTATTTAGTATTTTTTTCAAATTTTTAAGTCAAAGGTTGACGAAGATAAGGATTTTTTAGTCATTTTTCCAAATTAAACATAGATAAATAGATTTAAGTGTGTTTTGACTGCAGGATTGGCTTTAAAACATCCATAGCTATTTGTTTAAGCCCAAAGTTGCCCCCAATAGCTCCAGAAACAAAGGAAATTGAATTTTTTGTAATTTTGGGTTTTTTGGTTTAAAATTTTAACAGCTTGTATCTTTGGAGTTGTTGGGCGCAGAAGATCCGGATTTTCGAATTCCCCAGCGGTATTTACGCGGGAATATTTTCTATATGTTTTCAGGCGATTCTGGGGCCTGAAGTTTTTCAGCCCTGAAACCGGTTTTATACGGATAGGGGGGATCGGGCCGAGCACCGTACCCGAAGCCGCATCGCTCTCCGACAAACGACGGCGGAGTTACGGCCACTCAAAGTTGGCAATTGACATAAGGGCGGCCATTTTGGATAACTTTGGCCCTACGTAGCTCCGCACTCGGAGGTCGCAGAGAGTTGCCGTTTTCGCCTTGTTGTTCGGGCGGGCACCCTCTGTTCGGTCGGTGGGTTTTTAGCCACTTTGGGGCTGAAAGATTTCAGGTTCCTGAAAGTCATCCTAAGCGACGGAGGGGGACGAGCCAAGGCGGAAGAGTCCAAGCGCGGGTATTCTGCGACCATTGTAAGGGAAGTTATACCGGGTTGAAGATTGACTTTGACAGTTCTCGAGCTGTCAAAACAATTTTCAGACTCGGATAACTCCCGAACCGGAGGTCGTAGAAGGCTCGCGTTTTCTCTGGGGACGTTCGCTGGCTCCTCCCTGTCTGTCCAGCATAGTTTTGGGGGTTTTCAGGAGTCCCTGATTTTTCAGGCTGAAAAGCATTCCAGGGGGTAGATCTTGCCGAGCTCAGTTTGGGGAGCCCAAGCACGGTGATATTCGGCCGGACGGTTCGGGAGAAACAACGAAAAACCAAATTTCGTCACCAACTGGGTCAAAAAACCCGAAATTTTGGAACGGTTTTTCTCCGGAACCCTTTGGAATAGGGGTGCCGTGTTTGGGTTCTTCTTGAAGGGCTTGGGGAGGGCTACCCGATAAAACATAGAGATCGACTCTACCTAGAGTTTTCAAACTTTTTGAATATTCAAAGCCATATTTTGACAAGAACTGACTCCTGGAACCCAGACGACGACAGATCGACGTCTAAGGCTATTATAAGTAGATAGAGCAAGACTCTAGAAATTTATTTTCACTTCTTTTGGAATTTTTAAGCTGCATACTATAAGACAGGGACTTTTTAGCAAAAGATTCCAAAAATATATTTTTATTTTAACTAGACTGACAATAGACGTGACTATTGTTTTTGGTCAAATCATTTTAACCTGAGAACTTTTATTTGACATAAAAAATTTCTTCAAAAATTTTTCTTCTGAGGGTAAGAATAGGGGAACAGTACTCACCGGCCCACTTCAGAGTAGCGGAGTACACGTAGACTCGTAGATCCAAACACGCATACTGGCACATACTTACTACACACACATAAGCCAACACGGAGACACGCAGCTCGTAGACTCCTGAACCGCGACGTACCCGGAGAACCTGAAACAGGAAAAGTCGTTAGACATTAAATAATAAGAACTGCTAGTGTTGTTTTACTTTCCCTACGTCTTGACCATCTTCAATTTGCGAGAGTACATCAGGACAAGAATAAGGACATATAGTAGTACTATTGTGCTACTATATTTTAGGTTAAGATTATTCAATAGGACTATATTTTATTTACAAACTTTAAATTACATATTGTGACGCGTTCCCACAATGTTCGGTATTCACACCCCCGTCAAAAAGAACCCTGATAGCAAGGAAAAATCAGGAGTTAGAAGTCCAGCAAAGGATGCAGAGAGAGCAGGGCCCTCATCCGATAACCCTAGTTACCAAGTCTCGAAGGTCAGAAAGAGCATAGGCGAATGGGAGGCGGGGAAGGTGGACGAAACCACAAAGTCTCCGACTTCACCAAGGAAGGTGATCCCAGCTGCCTTACAAAAGACGAGACCAAAGACAGCCATGCCCCAGGAGCCAAAAGTAGCAACCCGGAGACAGTCGTCGGAAGGTGCCAAATATGCGGATCGGTTAACGGAGGCAAAGGCGATGCTGGTCAAAGCCAAAATGCACCTAAATAACTCCAGAAATTTGAAGACCGACATTAAGATGGAGGTGACTCAAGCCATAGAACGCCTCTACCAGCTTGTAAAAGAAGCCGAGGCAGCAAAAGGCCACGATAAAAGTGAGAAGCCCAATAATGAGGCAGAAAAACGAGTGCAGGTGGAGGTGGAAGTGGAAACCGAGAAGACTAAATTGGAGAGACAGCTTGTAGAAAGGATGACAGAACACAGCAATCAGATAGAGAAGAATAGGCTGGAAATGGAGCGCCTGAGGGAAATAATAGAAAGAAAACATGTAGAAACAGAGGCACAGGTGACCTACGCGGCAGTGGCGGCCGCTTCTCCGAGGAGCCAACTCCCGGAGCATGCGGCCGTGCACTCGGTAGTGATTACCTCTGCCGACGAAACAGAAACGGGGGACCAAGTCATGGAAAAAATAAGGAAAGCGGTAAATGCCAAGGAGGAGGGCTTCCAAATTGACCGCATACGAAAGGCAAGGGACCGAAAGGTGATATTGGGATGTAGAACTAAGACTGAAGTGGACAGGGTCAGAGACAAAATAGGCAGAGAAAGAGCGGACTTGAGAGTGGAGGAGGTCAGAAATAAAGACCCTCTAATAATACTTAAAAATGTTAACAAAATTAACACCGAGGATGACATACTCAAGGCGCTCCGAACGCAAAATAAAAACCTGTTGAAAGGCGTAACGGAGGAGAATTATAGAGCTGCCATCAGGTACAAAAAGAAGGCCCGAAATCCGCACCAACAGCACGTGGTGCTCAGCGTGTCCCCGCAGGTCTGGAGCATCCTGACAGCAGCGTCCTGTGTCCATATAGACATACAAAGGCTGAGGGCAGAAGACCAGTCGCCACTGGTCCAATGTTCAAGATGTCTGGGCTATGGACACAGCAAGAAAACCTGCCATGAAGAGGATGACAGATGTGCCCACTGTGGGGGGCCACACCTCCGAACGGAATGTGCGGATTACCTTGCAGCGAAAGCACCAACTTGCAGAAACTGCCAGAAGGCAAAAATGGACAACGTTGAGCACAACGCCTTCAGTGCGGAATGCCCTGTCCGTAGAAGGTGGGAAACCCTAGCAAGGTCCACAGTAGCCTATTGCTAAGGTGGATCCGGGCGGAAACGAGAACAACGTAGCAACAGAACCAGAATACCAGTATCGCGCAATACAGGCCAACCTGCAGAGGTGCAAACAAGCAACAGACGAGCTGATGATGGAGGCGGCGAAGAGGAAGGTTGCGTTTGCACTGCTGCAGGAACCATACACCGGAGCCAGCAGGCGAATAAAGTCCTACCAGGGCACCCGAATCCTGCAATGTGAAGGAAATACGGACAAAACCATCAAGTCCGCCATTGCAGTATTTGACGACAATATCGACGTTACCCAGTGTCCAATGCTGACCACAGAGAACATCGTAGTGGCACGATTAAGAACAGAGGCTTGGGAAATTGTGGTCGTCTCGGTGTACTTGGAGGGGGACGGGCAACTAGAGGCAGATATTCGACACATCCATAAAATAATGGAAGAAGTCGGAAACAAGAGCGCGATACTGGGTGGAGATGTAAACGCCTGGAACATATGGTGGGGGAGCAGGGAAACGAATAGGAGAGGAGAAGAGTTGGCTGGAGCACTGGATGAGCTGGAACTCCACATCCTTAACCAGGGGTCCAAACCCACATATGACTACCACAGAGGGGGCAGGCGATTCACAAGTTGTGTGGACATCACAGTCTGTACGGCGGATATGCTTGGGAAAATTGTGAACTGGAGGCTGGATGGAAACCTAACTGTGTCGGATCACAAGGCGATCCTGTTCGAAGTTAATGTGATAAAATCAAAAGGCATAGATATTAAAAGAACCACCAGGAAATACAACACCAAAAAGGCAGATTGGACAGAGTTCAGAAAAGACATAACACAAAACTGGGAAAGAATAAATATTACATTGAAAGAGATAAGAAAGATAGAGACAGTGGAAGAATTAAACAATAAAGTAGTAGAATACACTAAAGTTATAGAAGAAGCATGCACAAGAAATATACCTGGGGCCAAACATAAACCGAGAACAGGATTGCCTTGGTGGACAGAAGAACTGACACAAAAGAAGAAAGAGGTGAAAAAACTGAAAAGACGCATTCCAAATGCTGCAAGAGTACGTAGAGAAAGTGTTGTCCAGGCATATCTGCAGGCGAAAGAAGAGTACCGGCAGCTCGTGGAAAAGGCCAGAACAACAAGCTGGAAAAAGTTCTGCGAAAAACAGGATAGAGAAAGTATGTGGGATGGGATATAGAGAGTGATAGGCCGCACAACAACTAGGCAGGAGGATATCCCTCTAGTCCATAATGGTAGAGTCCTCGAAGGCGAAGAGTCAGCCAGAGCTCTGTCAGAAGCCTTCTATCCGGACGATGAAGCACTGTCGGACAGTGTAGCCCATAAAGCGATAAGGAATAAAGCAGAGAACGTGAATAAGGGTGAAGATGATGAGTCATCTGACCCCCCATTCACGCTGACAGAGCTGAAGTGGGCTGCAAACAGCTTCAATCCCAAGAAGGCTCCAGGACTGGACGGGCTTACAGCAGATATCTGCAGAGCGGCCATCGCCTGTAATCCGGATTTGTTTTTGGCACTACTCAACAAGTGTCTGGACCTCTCGTTCTTTCCCACGGCGTGGAAAGAAGCGGTCGTGGTAATTCTGCGCAAACCAAGAAAGGATGATTACACCAAAGCCAAATCCTACCGGCCGATTGGGCTTTTGCCGGTGTTGGGGAAGATTTGGGAGAAGATGTTGGTGCGGCGAGTCAGGTGGCATACCATAGCGTCAATGAGTGCTAGGCAATACGGGTTCACACCGCAGCGCAGCACCGAGGACTCCCTCTATGACCTCATGAAACACATAAAAAGAAAACTTAAAGAGCGACAACTAATAGTACTCATATCGCTGGACATAGAGGGAGCCTTCGACAGCGCTTGGTGGCCCGCAATAAAATGTAGACTGGCCGAGACTCAATGCCCAAAAAACATCCGCAGGGTTTTGGATAGCTACCTGTCTAACCGTAGAGTCAGGGTCAGGTATGCAGGAGCAGAATATGTTAAAACAACCGCTAAGGGATGCGTTCAGGGATCAATTGGAGGACCCACCTTTTGGAACATGTTGCTCGACCCGCTGCTAAATGACCTGGAAAGGAGAGGGAACTATTGTCAGGCGTTTGCGGACGACGTGGTTCTGGTTTTCTCCGGCGAGACCGCACTTGAGGTCCAGAGACAGGCTAATGCGGCCCTAAGACATGTCCAGGAGTGGGGTGAAGTGAATAAGCTAAAGTTTGCGCCTCAGAAGACAAAGGCAATGATAATTACAAACAAGCTTAAGCACGACACCATTTCTGAGCATGGGGGGGGTAGACATAGCCATGTCGAAGTAAATTAAAATACTGGGGCTGACCATAGACGAAAAGCTTACCTTCAACACACACGTGGCAAGTGTCTGTCGCAAGGCACTGAACGTGTACAAGCAGTTGGCGAAGGCGGCCAAAGTGGAGTGGGGGATCTCGCCGGAGATAACCAGAACAATATATGTGGCAGTTATAGAGCCTATAATTATGTACGCAGCAGGTGCCTGGGCTGCAGCTGCGGATAAAATAGGGATAAAGAAGCACTTAAACGAGGTTCAACGCGGGTTTGTGCAAAAGATGGTCAAATCGTACAGGACAACCTCTCTGAACGCAGCATTACTGCTCTCGGGGATGCTTCCGCTAGATCTCAGGATCAAGGAAGCAGCCTCGCTTTATGAAATAAAGAAAGGTCACTCAGTGAGAGTAGTTGGCGATAGGGAGGTAGAGAAACCGACACCATATGCACACACACCACACCCAGCGACCCAAAAGGCCGTAGATTTTAAATTGGTGGCGAGCGATGCAGAGCTGGCCCAGCAAGAGGAAGCCAGATTTAAAATCTTCACAGATGGCAGCAAAATCGACAGTAAAGTCGGTGCGGCGTTATCTCTATGGGATGGCGCCGCAGAGATTAAAACCAAAAAGCTCAAACTGGAACAGTTCTGCACCGTGTACCAAGCGGAGTTACTGGCGCTGGTGAGGGCTACCGAAATGGTGACTGAAAGATCCGGTGGAAGCTTCAATATCTACAGCGACTCTAGGTCTGCTCTTGAGGCGGTTACACGTGGTACTTCCCTCCACCCCCTGGTTGTCGCAACTAGACAAAATATCCTGAAAGCTCTAGAACAGGACAAAATAATTAGATTATTTTGGATTAAAGCACACGTGGGGTTGGACGGAAATGAGAGAGCCGACGAATTGGCAAAAGAGGCAGCTGTGGGATTGAAGACCAAGCCGGATTATGACAGATGCCCGGTATCCTTCATCAAGCGACAGATCCGTAAAGACACGCTGAAGGAATGGCAGCATAGGTACACTTCAAGTAATACCGCGTCAACCACCAAAATTTTCTTCCCCGATGCACTTAGCGCGTACACATTAGTAAAGAAGATCCTACTCAATCCGCTATTGGTGCAAGTGTTCACGGGGCACGGCGGATTTTCCGAGTACTTGAATAGATTCAAGTGCAAGGACAGTCCGGCGTGCCCCTGTGGCACAGGGAGGAACGAAAGCGTGGAGCACATACTAGTGGAGTGCCCAATTTATGCCAAATCAAGGTTAGATTTTGAAATCGTTGTGGGCCGGAACCTAAAAGTGGAAAACATACCAGAAATTATGGCTAGCAAAGATCTGAGGGGTGCCTTCTTAGAGTTTTGTAAAACTATAGCTGCAAAAGTAGTTAAAAAGAATAAAACTTAAGCTCTAGAAAATTAACTATGTTATATATATATATATAATTATATAAAGATAGTTAGCAAAAGAATTGTATTCAATGTAATAATAAGGTATAAAATAAGTATAGTTTAGCATTAAGGCACCTAGATATAAGATAGTAATAAGTAGTAGAGCAACACAGTTGCAAGAAAAATGTATCGGAAATAGGTTAAAAAGCAGAGATTAAGCATGTATAGAGATAGTATTAAGGGGAGGGCACAAATGAATGGTGCAATAAAAATGTAAGATAAGTTTAATAGTAGAGTAGTATTGAGAAAGATAGCTATAAGGATAGGGCACAAAAAAGTGCGAATTGTACGGTAGCGAAGTAAGTGTGTAGAGAGTAAAATGTAGAGATTAGTAAGTAATAAATTGTAACCGCACAGACGGATATTATAGATATAGGAAAAGATCATAGACACTGGTCTCTCCATGCCGGTGGGAACAAGTATAAAAAAAAAAAAAAAAAAAAAAAAAAAAAAAAAAAAAAAAAACCTAACCTAACCTAACCTTTTTTTTTTTTTTTTTTTTTGTTGCCGGGGTGGAAAATCCTCATGGATGTCCTTCGCCCGGGGCGGGCGAAGGGGTCTGTCAGACTCTTACTGACTAAAAACCACCCCGGTGTTCCGTCCCACACTTGGACCGGGGATCGTGAGAGCTAGTACGACTTCCATGATCCCCGGCTGGTGCCCGGCTGGTGCTGGTGCCCGCCTATGCGGGCCACCTCTGGTCCGCGGGGAGAGTGAGGTGTCCTCCCCCCGCGACGTCTAATAGGGGCGCACGCGGAACACTACGCGCAGCCGCCTCGGGTCCTGCTGGATGGGGGGCGGCGGACGACAACCTAACCTAACCTAACCTAACCTAACCTTTTTTTTTTTTTTGCCGGGTGGAAAATCCTCATGGATGTCCTTCGCCTGGGGCGGGCGAAGGGGTCTGTCAGACTCTTACTGACTAAAAACCACCCCGGTGTTCCCTCATATACTTGACTCCGGGGCAACGGGTGCGAATGGGACTTCCGCTGCCCCGGACTAGTACCGGCCCGCTGTCTGCGGGCCTCATCCCGTGGTGAGGAGTGAGGTCTCAACCCCCCTTTACGTCTAAGAGAGGCGCACGTGGAACACTACGCGCCGCCATCTCGGGTCTCGGTTGATGGGCCAACGGACGTCCCCGAATCCGTCGACCCCGGACCGTTTTTAGGGGGGCTGAAAGAGGGCAACCTAACCTAACCTAACCTAACCTAACCAGAGTCCGCGGCTTCCCCCCGCGACGAGCACACGTTCCCAAGGCTGCTCCGCGCTAAAAAGTTGTAAAAAATTTATTGAAAAATCCATAAAAGTGGTATTTCTTAACCGATTTAAGTCGTGCTTGATACCAAAGTGTGTGGAAAGATAAGACCTATCTAATGGTGAAAAGTGCAAAACTGTGAGTGTCTGGGAAAAAAAGTTACAAGCAATAAAGTGCAAAAAGTTAAAAATTAAAAACTTAAAATAAATACGCTGCAAGAATAAGATCGACGACACCTACCTTTTTTGGTGTCAAAAGGTGCGCCTTGGCGACGCCTACCAGTTGGTGCTGCGTCCCGATTTTTCCGGGTCACGCGCTCGGAGAGAAAAGGAAAAAACAAAAAACCACGTGGCACGTGCAACGGGTTCCAGCGGAGTGCGGCTGAAATCATCTGGCGGCTTCGAGGCGAGACGCCGAGACCATCGAAACGACGCTTCGATCATCAAAAAAGGTGAAGTGGTTCCGGAGATATTTCGTTTTTAAAATTCTTAAAACTTTAAAAAATCAGTAATTAATTATTTGTCGCGATAACCCCTCATTTTTATTTCGGCATATTAAGGGTTATTCATCATCATTCTCCTGCCCTTATCCCAATTTATTTGGGGTCGGCGCAACATGTCTTTTTCTTCCATACTCCTCTATCATCCCCCCCCCCCAAACACCCCCCCCCCCCCCTATCCCCCCTGTTACCCCTCTATCTCCTCTTTCATATTAAGGGTTATTGCCAAGTCTATATAACTTCCAAATTTTAGTCTTTTATCTCTTATAGTTTCCGGGTTATCATTTTTTGAAAATTAAGGGTTGATACTGGGGTTGTTAAATAAGGGCTTCAGGTCTCCGGAGCCACAACCTAAAAATAGGTTTAAATTAGACATAGCGTTATTTTTAAGTTGTAAAGGTTTTTATTGTGTAGATTTTATACTGTGTCTCTTTAAGTTAAATTTAGGGGGTTTTTTGTACATATAAAATCGGGGGTAAGTTTCTCAGGGCTAGAACTACAAAATCTGGACTGAGCTCTTCAAGCCCAGTCCAGAGAGCCCAAACTCGGCCATTTTCGGCCAAGAACTGCTAGTTTTACACAAGCAGCCGCCATTTTGGGCGCCATTTTGAGAAACTTCCGCCCGACATAGCTCCGGACTCACTTGACTCAGAAAGCTGCGGTTTTCGCAGTTGTACAAGGGAGGGCGATATCCATCCGGTCCGCCTGCTTCGGAGTGTTTTGGCGCTGCAGGTTTTCAGGATCCTGAAAACCACCTTGCTCGCTAGGGCGGGTGAGGCTGAGCCAAATAAACCCGAACACGGGCGTTCTACGACCATTGGAAGGGAAGATAGCCCGGGTTTGTGATTGAGTTTGACAGTTCACGAACTGTCAGACGCCTTTTCAGACCCGTGTAACTCCCGAACCGGGGGTCGTGGAGCGTTCGGGTTTTCTTCGGTGACGTTGGCTTGACCTCCCCTACTTGGCTCGAGCCTTTTCAGGGGTTTTCAGGACCTGAAAAGTTTTCAGCCTGAAGCCGGATCGGGCGGATAGACTGGGTCTGGCCCAGTCGAGGGAGCCCAAGCACGAGCGTTCTGCGGCCAGCCAAAGAGGAGATATTACCTGTTAAAGACTGACTTTGACAGCTGTCCGCCATCTTTGGAATTTTTTAAACTCTCATATCTCTTCAACGGAGGGCCGTAGAGCGACGCGGTTTGTTCTCTGGGGGTCAGCTGGGCTGCTTCTTGCGGGTGAGTCCGTTTTCAGGCATTTTCAGGAGTGAGGATTTTTTTTCAGCCTGAAAGGGTTGCTATTGTCTGGATCTCGTCGGGCTCCTTAAGATAAGCCCAAGCACGGTGTGATTCGGCCTGGTGGTTGCGGAGCTGCGTGGTTTGATCGTATTCTGGCCGCCATCTTGGATGGTAACCGGAATCTTTTAGCTGCGATAGCTCCGGGACCCCTGGGGCTGGGTGCGTCGTGTTTGGAATCGTTGGATCGGGCTCGGCGGGCTCTATTCATTGGTGGCATTGGGAGGACTCTACATAGAGCCATTCTACCAGAAAAGTAGGAAATAGGTTTTTTAGTTAAAAAAAAGGTTAGGTAGAGTCTCTCAAAGACGGTTTTTAAATTTATTTAAAAACACAACTTAGTTTTAAGTCTTTTACGGTTTTGTTCTTTTTATGTATTGGACTATTTTAAATTTTAAATTTAATTTTATATTATCGTCCCTTTTGACGTTTTTAGACTAAGTTACTGATGCATACACCCCAACATGTTCGGCATGAGGACACCGCAGAAGGAAACTGACGGTAAAAAGTCACCGTCCAAGCTTGGGGCAGCTGCCTCTCAAAGCGTGAGACGCAGCATAGGGGAGTGGGAAGCCACCAAAACCAGCCCCATCGTCTCTATATCAGACAA
This sequence comes from Polia nebulosa, assembly GCA_951329385.1. Classification (NCBI taxonomy): domain Eukaryota; kingdom Metazoa; phylum Arthropoda; class Insecta; order Lepidoptera; family Noctuidae; genus Polia; species Polia nebulosa. Next base: position 74,603 of record OX589609.1, read on the forward strand.
GACGTCGCAGGCCGGCCCTGTTAAAGCCACCATTAAGACTGCTTTGACACAGGAAAGCAAAGTGGCAACTGTAACCACAGTCAGAAAATCCACTGAAATAAGTCCACCGTCCAAAGTTAAATATGCAGACCGAGCTGCGGAGGCAAAAGCCTGCCTAACAAAGGCAAAGCTTAACCTAAGCAGCTCCAGAAATCTAAAAACGGAAATAAAAAGCGCTATCGTTGAAGCCACAGAACGACTTTACCAGCTGGTAAAGGAGGCTGAATCTGAGCTGAAACTGGTAAAACAAAAACTGACAAGGGAAGGGCTGGTAGTGGCAGACCAAATACCACTTACCACAAAACCATCTACTCCCGATATAAACGACACAAGCAGAATAATGCGAACAATAGAGCAACACACAAAGCTCCTAATAGAGAGCAATAAGAAAATAGAGGAGCTAAAAGAAAAAATGGACCACCAGAAGGAGTTTTTGGAAAAGGGCACCTATGCGAGTGTGGCCGCTGCTCAGGTCGCAAAGTCACTGCCAAGGCGCAGTACGTTGCACTCAGTTGTGGTCACCTCCAAAGACGAAACTGAGACGGGTGACGAAGTCCTTGGTAGAGTCAGAAAAGCCATAAATGCCAAAGATGGTTGGATAAGGGTGGAAAAGGTGAGAAAGGCTAAAGACAGGAAGATAATAATAGGGCTGGAAACCGAAGAAGACAGGAGTCAGATCAAAACCCGACTCCAAAAGGAAGGAGTGGACCTCACTGTGGAGGAGGTAAAAAACAAGGACCCGCTTCTGATCCTCAGGAACGTCCTAGTCATTAATACCGACGAAGACATAGTTAAAGCACTGAGGAACCAGAACAAGGGAGTTTTTGGCCACCTCGACAGCGTGGAAAGCAGGGTCGAAGTAAAGTACCGGAGAAGGACACGAAATCCTCACATAGGTCACGTCATTATCAGCGTTTCGCCCATCATCTGGCGAAGGGCCGTGGAAATCGGGACCGTGCACATCGACCTCCAGCGAGTTAAGGTCGAAGATCAGACACCGTTGGTACAGTGCACTCGCTGTTTAGGTTTTGGGCACGGAAAACGGTTCTGTAGGGAGTCTGCGGACCTCTGCGGACATTGCGGCGGCCCTCACATGAGAGCGGAGTGCCCGGACTGGCTCTCCGGTTCGCCGCCAGTTTGTCGAAATTGCACGAGGGCAAAGATAGAGCACAATACGCATCACAATGCGTTTAGCCACGACTGCCCGGTGCGAAGAAAATGGGATGACGTGGCCAGATCGACCGTTGCGTACTGCTAAGGGCACCCAGACAGGGAAAACCTCATATGGAGTACTGCAGGCCAACCTCCAACGAAAGAAGCTGGCCACCAACGAGCTTCTGATAGAGGGAACGAGACGCGGAATAGCGGTGGCGCTTCTACAAGAACCGTACGTGGCTGGAGCAAAAGTAATGAGGAGTCACAGGGGCGTTAGAATCTTCCAGAACACTGGCACTGGAGATGGGACTGTTAAAGCGGCAATAGCTGTCTTTAATAGCAACTTAACAGTCAAACAGTACCCGCAACTCACCACGAACAACATCACAGTGGTGGGAATCCAAACCAGTGCCTGGGAGATCACGCTTGTCTCCTTTTACTTTGAGCCAGGCCAACCTATCGAGCCTTATTTGGAACAGCTCAAGAAAATATGGCTCGCGGTCGGTTCCAGGAGACTGATCGTTGGAGGGGACGCCAATGCAAAGAGCACATGGTGGGGTAGCCCGGCGGTCGACCCCAGAGGGGAGGTTATGGCAGGAACTCTCGGCGAGCTGCACCTGAACATACTGAACCAAGGGGAAATCCCGACCTTCGATACTATCCGAGGAGGAAAGCGGTACAGCAGTTTTGTAGACATTACCGCTTGTTCCAACGACATCTTGGACCTGATCGACGACTGGAGACTAGATGAAGGACTCACGAGCTCGGACCACAACGGCATTACGTTTGGGATCCTTTTGCAAAAATCTAATCGTATCAAAATTGAAAGAACAACCAGGAAATTTAACACTAGAAAAGCTAATTGGTCCAAATTTCATGAGAAGTTTGGCCAATTAAAAATAGACAATAAATTTACAATAGCTGAAATAAACAAAATAAAAAACACAGAAGAAATAGACAAAATGGTAGATAACATTACAAAAGCAATAGACGAGGCATGCACGCTTACAATTCCGTCCATAAAAGTGAAAGAGGAACTTACCTTGCCGTGGTGGTCCGAGAGACTCGCCGAGCTCAAAAAATCCGTCGCCACCAAGAAGCGCAGGATTCGCTGTGCCGCCCCAATCCGGAGGGCGAAGGTCATTGGAGAGTACCTAAAACAGAAGGAAGAGTATGAGTTAGAAGCAGCCAAAGCTCAGACCGAGAGTTGGAAAGAATTCTGTGGAAAACAGGATAGGGAGGGGGTTTGGGAGGGGATATATAGGGTAATTGGTAGGACACAACGCAGGGAGGAGGATCGGCCGTTGGAACGGAACGGTAGCGTGCTAGATGCGAGGGGCTCCGTGAAATTCTTAGCGGAAACCTTTTACCCGGAGGATCTTCCGGAATTCGACAATGCCCATCACCGATCCGTCCGAATGAAAGCCGAGCTCGTGAACTGTGGCGAGCAAAATGATTTTTGCGACCCACCTTTCACGAGTGCGGAACTAAAAAACTCAGTTGAGTCCTTGAACCCGAGGAAGGCACCGGGTTCGGACGGCATTACAGCTGACATTTGTCGTCATGCTATAGGTGATGACCTGGAAGTGTTCCTCGAGTTCTTGAATAAGTGCCTGGAACACCATTGCTTCCCCTCAGCCTGGAAGGAGGCAACGGTGGTGATTCTGAAGAAGCCGGGTAAAGAGAGTTACTCTACTCCTAAGTCATACAGGCCGATCGGATTACTGCCCATATTGGGAAAGATCTTTGAGAAGATGCTGGTGGCCCGCCTGAAGTTCTACCTGTTGCCTAGCATGAGCACTCGACAGTACGGCTTTATGCCGCAGAGAAGCACCGAAGGCTCCCTCTATGATCTCATGCAGCACATAAATGAAAAATTAGAACAAAAAAGGATAATAACGCTCGTATCCTTAGACATAGAGGGAGCATTCGACAGTGCCTGGTGGCCCGCGATTAGAGTTCGTCTGGCCGAGGAGCAGTGTCCAATAAATCTCAGGCGGGTCATAGACAGCTACCTCAGGGACCGGAGGGTCTCGGTTAGGTATGGTGGGGAAGTTTGTGGTAGGAACACGAGCAAGGGCTGCGTCCAGGGCTCAATAGGGGGCCCAATATTCTGGAATTTGCTCCTAGACCCCCTCCTTAAAGCGTTAGAGGGCCAGGGATACTACATCCAGGCGTTTGCGGACGATGTCCTCCTGGTTTTTGACGGGCAAACTGCACTGGAGGTAGAGAGATGTGCCAATGCCGCTCTCAGTCATGTTCTGGCGTGGGGTGTCGAGAACAAACTTAGATTCGCTCCGCACAAGACCACAGCTATGGTAATAACCAGGAAACAAAAATACGACACACCGCGCCTGAGCATGGGGGGGATCGACATTGGCATATCGAAGGAGATGAAGCTTCTCGGTGTGGTAATCGATAGTGGACTAACATTTAACACCCATGTCTCACTCGTGTGCAGGAGGGCAATTGCGATTTACAAGCGGCTGTGCAGGGCTGCAAGAGTTAGTTGGGGGCTTCACCCGGAGGTTATTCGGATTATGTACGTTGCAACAATAGAGCCCATAATTCTTTACGCTGCTAGCGTCTGGGCACCGGCTGCCAAAAAGAAAGGCGTAATGAAACACCTCTGGACCGTCCAGCGTGGCATCGCCCAGAAAATGTGTAGAGCATACCGCACGGTATCCTTGAACTCAGCCCTGGTACTGACTGGGATGCTCCCGCTCGACCTTCGTGTTCGGGAGGCCGCTGCGCTCTACGAAGCCAAGAGGGGGGTACCCCAGCCCGTATTGCGGGGTAGGGAAGTGGAGCGGATGTTCCCAGCTCTGGAGGCCCCGCATCCCGCGGAGCTGACGAGCCTGGAGTTCGAAGGCCTGGTGGACGAGGAACAGTATTGCAACCACAGCAATTTTGCTGTGCGGATCTTCACCGACGGCAGCAAGATTGAAGGCAAGGTTGGGGCGGCGTTATCCCTGTGGAATGGCGCTGCCGAAACGAAAACTTTCAAGCTTGCTCTGCCGTCATATTGCACCGTCTACCAGGCTGAACTCCTGGCTCTACAAAGAGCAGCAGGTGAGGTGCTCAAGCGTGGTGAGGCTACGTTCGGAATCTTCAGCGACTCTATGGCGGCTCTTCAGTCGGTAACCAACTCGGGTTCTTCCCACCCCTTAGCCGTGGAAGCCAGAGACGCCTTACGTCACTGTAAGCGCCAGGGCAAGGCGGTGTCCTTGTTCTGGATCAAGGCCCACGCGGGGTTGGAGGGGAACGAGAGAGCCGACCAACTTGCAAAGGAGGCCGCCCTGGGGTCGAAGAAGAGGCCGGACTATGATCTGTGTCCCGTATCATTCATCAAGCGAAGAATCCGGTCGGAAACGCTTGATGAATGGAACGGGAGATATAAGTCAGGCCTCACTGCCTCGGGCACAAAAATTTTCTTTCCGGACGCGGTGGTGGCGTACGGCGTAGTTCGAAAGATGGCTCACACGAGCATAACCACGCAAATCCTGACGGGGCACGGTGGGTTTTCTGCATACTTGAATCGCTTCGGGTGTAGGGAGGACCCATCGTGCGCCTGTGAGCCTGGTGTCCAGGAGACGGTTCTGCACACGCTACTCCATTGCCCAATTACAGCAAAACTCCGTTATGAGGTAGAACAGCAACTCGCCGTGGAGTTGATTCCCGAAAATATACCTAAATTAATGACAGGAAAAAATAGAGACTCATTCATGGAATATTGTAGTTTAATAGCGTCCATAGTTATAAAAAGAAACAAAACCGTATAAGCAAATATGCTGTCATAGTATAATGAATTATATTAGTGACTAGCATAGAATAAGTATATTGTAAAAAGATTAAGTTAATTTATGTAATAACTGCAATGTCTTAGAACCTAGAAATAAGTAAATAAATAACTGAGAGTAATTATCGGAATTGCTCCCTCCTTCCCTGTAGTACCTGTAAGTAACGGTTTGTTATTCTATGGCCTGGGGCTGTCTCCTAACTCAGCCCGAGTTGGGAGATGGTCTTGGGTATTGGAATGGCAGACCGTAAAATAGTATAATACTGTCATAGAAAATAAGCGCAAAATCTGTAATTAGAAATAAGAGTAATTAAGAATAGAGGTATAAGAAGTAAGTTAGTAAAAATGTTTTCCCTGTTTCCGTAAAAATAAGAGTAAGAAATATATATAAGCCTAGGTTAAGTGTAAATGTATGAGTATATTTTATGAATAAAAAGGTCTTTCTCCCTGTTTTATTGTAACACCCAAATGTAGTGGAAGAAATAAAGCAAAGGCACCTATGTTTAGAATAGTTCGAAACAGATAGGTGATAGTTGGGAATCCCACAAATAAAATGCGAAAATGAAGACGAATGATAGAAAGATAAAGTATGAGGAAAGAAAGTGCGAGAGGCATAAATGCGAGAACTGGTATGAAAGTAAGTAGACATAAAGTAGACTCCAATAATGTTGGGGGTAGTAGTAAAAAAAAAAAAAAAAAAAACCTAACCTAACCTAACCTAACCTAACCTAACCTAACCTAACCTAACCTAACCTAACCAGTCGCACATACGCGGTAAGCTGGAACTAAAGAAAATTGTTGTCGTAGTATCTTTGGACATAGAGGGAGCCTTCGACAGCGCCTGGTGGCCAGCCATAAGAGTTCGTCTGGCTGAGGAAAAGTGTCCAGTTGGCTTGAGGAGGGTCATCGATAGCTATCTCGAAAACAGGAGGGTCAGGGTCAGATACGCAGGGGAAGAGTTCAGCAAGGCAACCAGCAAGGGTTGTGTCCAGGGTTCGATAGGGGGACCAATATTTTGGAACCTTTTGCTGGACCCGCTTTTAAAGAGCCTGGAGGCTGGGGGTGACTATTGCCAGGCCTTTGCAGACGATGTCGTGCTGGTCTTTGATGGTGACACATCGTCGGAGATCCAGGGACGTGCCAATGCCGCTCTCGAACATGTTCGGGCGTGGGGAGAACAAAATAAACTTAAATTTGCCCCGCAGAAAACCAACGCGATGACAATTACCCGCAAAACAAAATATGACACCCCACGCCTGAGCATGGGCGGGGTCGACATTGCCATGTCTAGGGAGATCAAAATCCTGGGTGTCACCATCGACGACAAGCTGACATTTAACACACACGTCGCAAACGTGTGCGGGCGGGCAATAGGCATCCACAAGCAGCTGACTAGGGCGGCAAAGACTAGCTGGGGACTTCACCCTGAGGTCATCAGAATAATATATGTGGCTACTGTGGAACCGATCGTCCTGTACGCCGCCAGCGTATGGGCCCCTGCCGTCGACAACCTGGGCGTAAGGAAGCAGCTGGGAGCGGTTCAGCGCGGCATTGCGCAAAAACTGTGTAAGGCATACCGGACAGTCTCTCTAAACTCCGCGCTGGTGCTGGCTGGGATACTGCCTCTCGACCTCCGGGTCCGCGAGGCGGCGTCTCTATACGAGGCCAGGAGGGGGGTGCCCCGGCCAGCACTCGGCGACAGGAGGGTGGAGCAGGCTGCCTCGGCAATGGAAGCACCACACCCTGCGGAGCGCACTGAGCTAGAACTCGTAAGCCTGGTAGACAGAGAGCAACTTGACGCTCAAAGCGGACTGGAGGTTCGTATTTTTACGGACGGGAGCAAGATTGGGGGCAAGGTTGGGGCGGCACTCTCCATGTGGAGTGGTGATGCCGAAACCAAAACTCGCAAGCTTGCTCTCCCACAGTACTCTACCGTCTACCAGGCTGAGCTTCTGGCAATATGTGTTGCAACAAGGGAGATACTTAAACACAGTGCGCAATCGTTTGGAATTTTCAGCGACTCCATGGCAGCCCTCCAAACCATACAAAATTACGATCGACACCACCCACTTGCAGTGGAGGTAAGGGCCAACATAAAAACAGCGTTCATCCAAAGCAAAGCTGTTACTTTGTTTTGGATCAAAGCTCATGCAGGGTTGGAGGGAAATGAGAGGGCCGACGAGTTAGCCAAACGAGCCGCTGAGGGTTCCAAGCGAAAGCCTGATTACGACTTGTGCCCGGTTTCCTACGTAAAGCGTTGCATTCGCGCGGAAACGCTGGAAGAGTGGAACCGTAGGTACAGCTCCGGAAAGACTGCTGCAGTTACAAAGCTGTTCTTCCCGGATGCGGTGGCGGCTTACAGGACGATCAGGAAGATCGACGTAAACAATGTGGTCACACAAATCATGACGGGGCACGGTGGGTTCTCGGAATACTTGAACCGTTTCAAGTGTAAAGAGAGCCCATCGTGCATCTGCGACCCAGAAATTGACGAAACGGTGCCACATGTATTGTTCTGTTGTCCGGTCTTTGACAGAGAAAGACTGGAGGCCGAGCATGAGCTCAACACAAAAATTGAACCAGGAAATTTATGCCAAATAATGGCGGGAAAACATAAAGATAGACAACTTTTGTTAGAGTATTGTGTTAAAATTTGTAAAAAGGTTATACAGAGAAATAAAAGTGCATAAGAAAAAATGTTTACATAATATTATGTACGATATTATTGGTAAGCATTGAATAAATTATGAGGGATATTAATGTGAAAACAAAACCGTTGTATAGCAAAAGAATTAGTAGCCCAAAATTATTGTAGCAGTGCAGAAATTTTTTTAAATAAACAAGATGTCTAGAAAATATGAAATATGTAAGTAGTAATAAGAATAGTAAATAAGGTTGTGTAGTATGAATAGTAAATAAGACTGTATATTAAGAATAGTAAATAAGACTGTGTTTTAAGAATAGTAGATAAGACTGTAATTTATAAGATAGTTAAGATAACTGTAAAAGAGTGGCTGTCAATAGAATAGTTCACCATGTAGTAGCATTAAGTAATAGAAATAAGTTAAAATGCCTGTAAAAGAATAATAAATGAAAATGTGTTGTTGAGTTCTCCCTCTAGAAAAATAAGTAAAAATAAATAAAAAAGTAGATTAGATACAAAATAGAAGGGCGTCCTACCCTTATGGAAAGCAAGACGAAAGAATGCAAGAAAGATAAAGTATGCTGAATGAAAGTACGAGAGGAATAAAAGCGAGAACTGGAATGAAAGAATAAGAATAGGCTCAGAATAGACTCCGATTATGTTGGGGGTATAAGAAAAAAAAAAAAAAAAAAAAAAAAAAAAAAAAAAAAAAAAAAAAAAAAAAAAAAAAAAAAACACCTAACCAGTCTGAGTCCAACCGTGCCCGAGAACACCACGTTTTCGCAGAGCTCCGCTTTGAAAAATTCGTTTTGGCGGTATTTTTTAAAGTTATCAAGTTGTTTTATACATCAAAAGTTTCGTCTCAGTGCCGCGCAAGTGCTAGTGAAAACCCCGTGAGCCGGAAAACTCCGGAAAAAAAGTTATAAGTGGAAAACCATAAAAGTGTGAACCTAGAAAAACTTTGGCGCCCTATAACTCCGGAGATAGATCGAGGACCCAAAATTTTTATTGCACCATATTGTGAGGCGCGCAAAGAGGCATCCTTTAACATTTGTCGGGAAAAAATCCGACAGCAATTTCCTGAGAAAACGGTGAAAAACCGAGGATTTAACCTCAAAACTGGAGCACGTGGTTCCTGAAATTGGTGTTGCTGGTCGCCAAGTTTTTGGGAGTTGACAGCAGGCGTCAAGACGCGACCAACGCGACATCAACAGGATTTTTAGCAGCAACAGGTACCGAGAAATTTTAATTAGAAGACCCAGACTTCAGACCCCTGCCCTGGAAAAATTTTCAGGCAGGACACCTACTTTTTACAACGTATCCTGCTGCGCGCTAGTGAGAAGAGCAGACTTAGCTTAGTTTTATAATTTTAAGGTGTTTATTTTAGGAATAAATGCAGTTTTTGTAAATTTTTCTGTTTTTTCAGTAATTTAATACTGAAATTTATCAAATTTTTAAAATTTTTAGTGTCATCGTAAAGAACGTATATTTATACAAATTTACATGTTTTTTCCAAATTTTTAGGTCTTAGGATAACAAAGATATAGATTTTTTAACGATTTTCCCAGTTTTAATGCAAACAAATAGTTTTGGGAGTTTTTTGACTGCAGGAGTGTTTGTAAAACACCTATTACGACTTGTATAAGCCCAAAGTTGCCCCCAATAGCTCCAAAAACAAAGAAGATCGTCTTTTTACGCCATTTTGGTTTTTATGGTTATCTGCTTTAACAGTGGATATCTCCGGAGCTATTGGGCACAGAAAACCCGGATTTTCAGCTTTAGGAGCGGGGCACATTCGAGAAAATTTTAGTTATATTTTCAGGCGTTTTTCAGGCCTGAAATTTTTCAGCCCTGAAACCTGAGTGGCCGGGTAGGGGAGGTCACGCCGAGCACTACACTCGAGACCGCGTCTCTCTCCGACGAACGGGGGCGAAGTTACAGCCATTTTAATTTGGCTTTTGACAGTAGGGCGGCCATCTTGTTTTACTTTGCCCTAACGTAGCTTCGCACTCGGAGGTCGTAGCGAGCTGCCGTTTTCACTTGGGTGTTCGGGGGGGCAACCTCTGTCCGATCCACGAATTTTCAGGCACTTCCGAGCTGAAAGATTTCAGAATCCTGAGAACTGGTTCACGCGACGGAGCGTGACGGGCCGAGCCTAGGGAGTCCAAGCGCGGGTGTTCTACGATCGTTGTAAGGGAAGTTATACCGGGTTGAAGATTGACTTTGACAGTTCTCGAACTGTCAAACCAATTTTCAGGCTCGGATAACTCCCGAACCAGGGGTCGTGGAAGGCTCGCGTTTTCTTCTGGGACACTGGTCGGCCATTCGCTATCGGTCTGGAGCCGTTTCAGGCTTTTTCAGGAGTCGGAAAATTTTCAGGCTGAAAACCATCCCAAGGGATAGGTCTGGTCGAGCCCAGCCTGGGAAGCCCAAGCACGGTGGTTTTCGGTCGAATGGTGCCGGAGAAAACCTCGACTAACCATATTTCCTAAAAAACCGGGATAAAAACCCAGAAATTCAAACGTGGTTTTCTCCGGAACCCTTTGGAGTAGGTGCACCGTGTTTGGGTTTATCTGGAAGGGCTTGGGGAGGTCTATCGGATTGAATGTAGAGATCGGCTCTACATAGAGTCGAAAAATTTTTTCAAGGATTTTCACTGGTATAGGGATAGGACTGACTCCTGGGACCTGAACGGCGACGGAACGTGGTCTGAAACTGGCATTTTCAGGACCACAAGTTTTCGAGTGTCTCTGGGTTGTGTTTGGGTGGTTATATTTTAATTAGTTTTAGTATTTTCTCTATCCCTCTTCTCTACACCATCTTTTAGTAGTATAATTTTGACAATTTTTATTTTTATCGTTTTATATCGATATCTTTTACACGTTGTCAACTTGACAAGAAAAACTTTTCTTAGTTTTATTGACGCAACACCCGCGAGTATTAACAATGTTCGGAATCAGAACTCCGGCCAAAGAAGCCTCATTATCCCGTGGATCTCCCAGTGATGACGAGAGGGCTGGTCCCTCGACGGCAACGACGCAATCCTCCAAAGTGAGGAGAAGCATAGGGGAATGGGAGGCATCCAAATTAGCTCGAAAGTCTAACTCGCCACAAAAAATCGCGCCATCAGCGCAGACGAAGCCAAAGTTGGGCCTTGTCACTACGGAAAATAAACCACGCAGGGTATCCGCAGAGATGCAAGTCGGTCCTTTGAAGCAAAAGAGAGATTACCCGGACAGAGTAGCGGAGGCAAGAGCCTGTATTAAAAAGGCAAAAACTGCTCTGGGCGAATCCCGGAATCTAAGGGCAGACATCAAAGCGGATGTCACTGCGGCGGTGGAACGCTTGTTCCAGCTCGTAAAAGAAGCTGAGATTGCAAAGGTGACACCAGAAACGTTGGGAAAAAGCATAGACGAGGATAATGCAAAGGTCGGAGAAAAAGAGGATGAGTTAGGGAACATCGGCTGGTTGCGCTCCGCATTAAAAGAGCAGTCTCTTGTAGTGAAGGAGGGCAACCATATGATTAGGCAGATACAGGTCGCATTGCGGGAGCAGAAGGAGAAGCAGGAGTCACGGGGCAGCGGAGGGCACAGTGACGTAGTTATCCTTGAGGAGATTAGGGCGCTCAAGGAGACCAACAAGGAAATGGGTAAAATGATCTCCGAAATAAAGGAGAGAGCCCACTTATGCGGAGGCACTGACAACACCCAAAAACATCTGGGTCCATAAACCTAAACACTCCGTCATTGTGTCATCCGATGTCACGCTAGATACAAGTTCGGAGGTAGTGGGAAGAGTAAAAGAGGCGTTGGACGCGAAAAAGAGTGGCCTGCAGATAGAGAGAGTCCGAAAAGTTAGAGACAAGAGGGTCATCTTGAGCTTCAACAACAGAGAAGAGATGATTAAAACTACATCTCAGCTCAAGAGAGACAAGCACCTAAAAGTGGAAGAAGCACAAAACCGAAACCCACTGGTAATCATCAAGGACCTCTTGTCTTATAACAGCGACGAGGACATACTGTCTGCATTAAAGGCCCAAAACCGTCGCTTGTTAGAGGACCTGACAGCCGAGGAGGCGACTGCCACAGTGAGGTACCGGAGGAGGGCACGGAACTCATTAGAGAACCATGTCATCCTGGAGGTGACACCAAAGTTGTGGCATAGGCTCACGGAGGCTGGCAGGGTCTTCATCGACCTGCAATGTGTCAGGGTGCAAGACCAGTCACCCCTTATACAGTGCACGAAGTGCTTGGCATATGGCCATGGCCGAAAGCTGTGCACTGAGTCGGTAGACTTGTGCAACTATTGCGGTGGGCCACATCTTAAGGCTGAATGTACGGAGCGGGTGACTGGTGACGGGCCGACGTGCAAGAACTGCGTCAAAGAAAAGCTCGATGGCGCAGGCCACACGGTATACAGTCAGCAATGTCCGGTGCGTAGGAAATGGGATGCCTTGGCACGAGCCGCCATAGCTTATTGCTAAGGTGTCCCCGGGAATACACGAACGGCGGCTGCTCATACATACGTTGTGGCACAGGCGAACCTCCAACGCAAGCAACTGGCGACTAACGAGCTTATGCTCGAGGCCAAAAAACGCAAAGTTGCCGTCGCACTGGTCCAGGAGCCGTATGTGGGAAGTATAAAGAATGCTAGGCTAGAATCTACCAGGACGCGGGCGGCAGCGGAGGCACTGTAAAGGCGGCGATAGTGGTGTTCGATCACGATATCGACGTTATACAGTGCCCAAAATTCACCACCAGTAACACCGTGGTGGTGAAGCTGCGAACGAATGAGTGGGAGATTCTCGCCGTCTCGTACTACTTTGAGCCTGGCCTTCCCATCGGGCCATACTTGGACCACATGACAAGAGCGATGAAAGAGTTAAAGCCCAGAAAGGCTATCATTGGAGGGGATGCCAACGCCAAGAGTGTGTGGTGGGGTAGCGGCGTTATCGACGATAGAGGAGACGAGCTGGCTGGAATGATCGGAGAGCTGGATCTCCAGATACTCAACCGCGGGAACAAACCCACCTTCGATACCATAAGAGGAGGACGAAGGCTAACAAGCCACGTGGACGTCACCTTATGCACGGAGGACTTACTCGACCTAGTGGAGGAATGGACGATTGCTGAAGACCTGACGAGCTCGGACCACAGCGGCATAATGATAAAAATTAAACTAAAAAAAGGGAAGGGTATTAGCATACAAAGAACGACTAGGATTTACAACACCAAAAAAGCTAATTGGGAACTTTTTAATGCAAAAATGAACCAATTAAAAATAGAAAATAGAATAAATAAATTACAGATAGAGCAAATAAATAACAAAGAACATTTAGATGATTTAATTGAAAAATATACAAAAACAATAACCGAAGCCTGCAAAGAGGTAATACCTAGGAAAAAGCAAACCCAAACACTCACCTTGCCGTGGTGGTCCGATGAACTCGAGAGGATGAAGCACGAAGTCGCTACTAGGAAGAGGAGAATCCGGTGCGCGGCGCCCTCACGTAGAGAAGGTGTGGTTGCGTTGTATCTGGAAGAGAAAGCAAAATACGAGGCAGAAGTTAAAAAGCGATCCACGGAGAGTTGGAAACAGTTCTGCCAAAAACAAAGTAGGGAAGGGGTATGGGAGGGCATTTACAGGGTGATAAAAAATACCACAAAAAGGCAGGAAGATCTACCACTAAAATGGAACGGGAAGGAAGTGGGACAGGAAGGATCTGCGAGACTACTGGCAGAGATTTTTTACCCGGATGATGCAGAAGAGGAGGATACTCCAGACCATCGTCGGATCAGAGCTCTTGCTGACCGCGTAAACGACTGGAGCCATGACGAGACCCATGACCCAGAGTTTACGTCGGAGGAGCTCAGGTTCGCGACGGGGAGTTTCAATCCTAAGAAGGCACCCGGAGCGGACGGTCTTACAGCCGATATCTGCCAGCGATTGATAGCGCAAGATATGGAGTTGCACTTATCAATTTTTAACAAGTGCTGCAAATGAACCACTTCCCCACAGCGTGGAAAGAGGCCATCGTGGTGGTGTTGAGGAAGCCGGGCAAGGACAACTACACCAGTCCCAAATCGTATAGGCCAATTGGACTTCTACCGGTGATGGGTAAAATACTGGAGAAAATGGTGGTCAGAAGGCTGAGTTGGTACCTGGTGCCCCGGATGAGTCCACGTCAGTATGGCTTTATGCCGCAGCGTAGTACCGAAGACTCCCTCTATGATCTTATCGCCCACGTGAGGGGCAAACTCCAAGAGAGGAAGCTCATCACGGTGGTCTCGTTGGATATAGAGGGGGCCTTCGACAGTGCGTGGTGGCCGGCCATAAAGGTCAGACTGGCGGAGGAGAAGTGCCCTGCAAATCTCAGGAGAATGATAGCCAGCTACCTGAGGGACCGTAAGGTCCGGGTTAGGTATGCTGGCCATGAGTTTGCAAGGAGCACGAATAAAGGGTGTGTCCAGGGGTCAATAGGCGGTCCCATTCTATGGAACCTAGTGTTGAACCCGTTGCTGGAGAGTCTCAAGCAGCGTGGCGTATATTGCCAGGCCTTTGCGGATGATGTGGTGCTCGTGTTTGCTGGGGAGACAGCTCGGGAAGTCCAGGGACAGGCAAATGCCGCTCTTGAGCACGTTCGGGAGTGGGGTGTCATGAATAAGCTTAAGTTCGCACCACATAAAACTTGCGCCATGGTAGTTACCAGAAAGCTTAAATATGACACGCCACACCTGACGATGGCTGGGATCGACATTGGAATGTCCCCGGAGATCAAGATCCTAGGACTCACTGTGGATGCCAAGTTGACTTTTAATAGTCATACGTTCAAAGTCTGTAGGAAGGCACTTGGTATCTACAACCAACTCTCGAGAGCCGCAAAAGTGAGTTGGGGTCTCCACCCGGATATAATCCGGATCATATATACAGCCACGGTAGAGCCCATCATCACTCACGCTGCTGGTGCCTGGTCCTCAGCATCAAAAAAGTTGGGCGTCCAACACTACTTGAACGCCGTTCAAAGGGGTTTTGCGCAGAAGTTGTGCGGGGCATATCGCACTACCTCTCTGCATTCATCGCTGGTACTGGCCGGAATATTGCCGCTGGATCTCCGGATACAAGAGGCGGCCGCCTTATAAGGCGGGCCACCCGGCCGGCCGGGACACCCCTCTCCTCGCCTCGTATACGAGGCGAGGAGAGGGGTGTCCCGGCCGGAACTGGCTGATAGAGAGGTGGAGTGCAGGGTGAAGTACTCCAGCACACCTCACCCGGCAAAACATATCGCAATGGAGTTCGTGAGCCTGGTAGACCAAGAACAGTTGGATAGTCACAACAACCAGGTTGTTAGGATATTTACCGATGGCAGCCGGATCGAGAATAAGGTTGGAGCAGCGCTAACCCTGTGGGATAGCGTAGCAGAAAGCAAAAAAGTAAAACTCAAGCTGGCTCCATACTGCACGGTATACCAGGCGGAACTCCTTGCGATATGCAGAGCCACTGAGGAGATCCTGCAGAGAAGAGAGGAGAGCTACGGTATTTACAGCGACTCCAGAGCAGCGCTGGAAACAATAACCAATCCCTACACAACGCACCCCCTCGCAGTCGACACTCGCAAGAACCTAAGCGCCATTAGGAACCAGAACAAAGCTGTGTCTTTGTTTTGGATTAAGGCACACGCGGGACTAGCGGGCAATGAGAGGGCGGATCAACTGGCAAAAGAGGCGGCATTAAAAACAAAAACGAAACCCGACTACGACCTGTGCCCGATTTCATTTGTTAAGCGACAGATCCGGAATTGGTCGATTGATAGATGGAATCGGAGATACAAAGTAGGTGCCACTGGTAAAGTTACGAAAATGTTTTTCCCTGATATTATCACCTCCTATAAAGTAGTTCGACAACTGACCGCTACAAGTATGACTACCCGAATACTGACAGGGCACGGTGGATTCTCGGAGTATTTGAACCGGTTCAAATGCAAAGAGAGTTCATCGTGCATCTGCCAGCCCGGGATACCCGAAACGGTGGAGCATATTTTGACCGAATGCCCGGTTTACGCTCTGAAGAGGTTAAGAATAGAAAACCAGCTAGAGTGTCAAATGGTTGCCAAAAATTTCCATATGCTTATCTCAAATAAAGACACAAGGGAAAGATTTATAGAGTACTGCATTGATGTTGCTAAAAGTGTAATAAAAAGAAACAAATAGGACAAAAAATTTATGCTAGATACTATATTAGGATAAAATATAATTGATAGCATATAAAAAGAAATGTGTAATATAAGATAAGTTATTAAAATGTTAAGGCAGTAAATATAAGAAGTAAGAAAAAGTGTTAAGATAAGATAAGATAAGACTTATTGTGTTGAGGTAGAATAATGTAATCATAAGAGATGTTTACTAATAATAATAAGATGTTTAACGTTTAAGCTGTACAAATAAAAATTAAGAACAAAACTGTTATAAAAAATAATGTTAAGTATAAGTTAAGCTTAAGAAAAGGAAACTATGTAGCTGATGTAAAGTATATTTATAAGACAAGGTAGTAATAAGTGTAAGGAAAAGTTTTAAATAAATAAAAAATCCCGTAGACAGAACCCATCCCCTAGATTGTTAAGTATAAGTTAAGTTTAAGAAAAGAAAATTATGTAGCTGATGTATAACTGTATTCATAAGATAAGATAACAATAAATGTAAGGCAAAGTTTTAAATAAATAAAAATCCCGTAGACAGAATCCATCCCCTAGTTACCCTAAGGACTCTAATTATGTTAGAGGTTAGCTCGCGGGCCGGGCCTTGGCGCCCGGACAGGAAAAAAAAAAAAAAAAAAAAAAAAAACCTAACCTAACCTAACCTAACCTAACCTAACCTAACCTAACCAACATGTACACACACAATACCAATAAAACAGAACAAACAAATACTTACCTTGCCGTGGTGGTCGAAGGAACTCGCTGGGATGAAGAAGCTGGTCGCCACTAGGAAACGCAGAGTCAGGAACGCAGCGCCGGTCCGGAGAGAGATGGTGGTTAGGCTGTACCTGGAAGAAAAACAGAAGTATGAGGAGGCTGTGAAGAAGGCCATAGAAGAGAGCTGGAAGGAGTTTTGCGGCAAACAAGATAGAGAGGGGGTCTGGGAGGGGATCTACAGAGTGATGGGAAGGGTCTCAAAGAGAGAAGAGGATCTGCCTCGGCAGGTGGAAGGACACACTCTGGACGCGAAGGGCTCGGTGAGGTTGTTGGCCGAGACTTTCTACCCCGAGGACCGTGAGGAAGACGACAACATGGACCATCGCCAAACCCGACAACTGGCAGAAATGGTAAACGAGTGGAGCCATGATGAACGACATGACCCACCGTTTACCCAAAGCGAGCTTGATAGGTCCATGAGGTCGTTCAACCCAAAAAAGGCCCCGGGAGCCGACGGCTTTACTGCCGACATTTGCTCTCAGGCCATTGATTGCGCTCCTGAATTCTTCCTGTCGCTGTTAAATAAATGCCTGGCGCACCACCACTTCCCGAAGTCCTGGAAGGAAGCAACGGTGGTTGTGCTCAGGAAGCCAGGCAAAGACTCGTACACCGTCCCAAAATCCTACAGGCCGATTGGGCTTTTGCCTGTGCTAGGGAAGGTGTACGAGAAGATGCTGGTTGCTCGTCTCAAATTTTACCTGCTCCCCAGGATTAGTACTCGCCAATACGGCTTTATGCCCCAAAAGAGCACCGAAGACTCCCTCTATACTCTCACGCAGTACATCCGCGAAAAACTGGCACAGAAGAAGATTGTTACGCTTGTGTCACTAGATATAGAGGGAGCATTCGACAGTGCGTGGTGGCCCGCCATAAAAGTACGATTGGCTGAGGAAAAGTGTCCTGTGAATTTGAGACGAGTAGTCAGCAGCTACTTCAGTGACAGGATGGTGAGCGTGAGATACGCCGGGGAAGAATTTAGCAAATCGACCCACAAAGGATGCGTCCAGGGTTCCATTGGAGGTCCAGTCTTCTGGAACGTGCTACTGGACCCACTCCTGAAGCAGCTCGAAGGTAGAGGAAACTACTGCCAAGCATTTGCCGATGATGTAGTGATGGTGTTCGTCGGTGAATCGGCAGTGGAAATTGAGGGACAGGCCAATGCCGCTCTCGAACATGTTCGAGCGTGGGGTGTCCAAAATAAGCTCAAATTCGCGCCGCACAAAACCTGTGCGATGGTGTTAACGCGGAGGCTAAAGTACGACACGCCACGCTTGAGCATGGGGGGGGTCGACATTGGCATATCCCAAGATGTTAAAATCCTGGGCCTCACCATCGACTCCAAGCTCTCGTTCAATAAGCACATAGCTATCGCCTGTAAGAAGGCGATAGCTATTTACAAGCAACTAGCCAGGGCAGCCCGGGTGAGCTGGGGTTTGCACCCGGAACTCATCCGGGTGATATACACCGCAGCAGTCGAGCCAACGCTCCTGTACGCCGCAAGTGTTTGGGCACCAGCCGCGAACAATTTAGGGGTCATTAAGCAGTTAAATGTGGTCCAAAGGGGGTTTGCGCAAAAGCTGTGTAGAGCCTACCGCACGGTCTCCCTTAACTCGGCTCTGGTACTGGCTGGGTTACTCCCACTCGATTTGCGCATCCGCGAGGCGGCTGCGCTGTACGGGGCCAAGAGGGGGGTGCCTCAGCCAGTGTTGGGAGACAGGGAGGTCGAGCGGATGGTTTCAGCGATCGAGTCCCCGCACCCCGCAAAGCAGACCACACTGCAGTTCGGCAGCCTGATAGACGAGGAACAATATCGGAACCACAGCGATTTCGCTGTGCGTATTTTCACAGACGGCAGCAAGATTGAGGGCAGGGTCGGAGCGGCGCTATCTTTGTGGAATAGCGCCACCGAGGTAAAGGCCCTCAAACTTGCTCTGCCGTCTTACTGCACCGTCTATCAGGCGGAGCTATTGGCCCTTAAACGAGCGGCTGGTGAGGCGCTCAAACGCAGGGAAAGCACGTTCGGCATCTTCAGCGACTCCATGGCGGCCCTTCAGTCGGTAGTAAACGTGAGTTCCCCCCATCCCCTAGCAGTGGAAACCAGAGACACCCTTCGCCGCTGCGAGCTCCAGAGCAAGAGTGTCTCCTTGTTCTGGATCAAGGCCCACGCAGTATTGGAGGGAAACGAGCGAGCCGACCAACTCGCGAAGGAAGCCGCCCTGGGGTTGAAGAAGAGGCCGGACTACGATCTGTGCCCCGTTTCATTCGTCAAGCGACAGATCCGTATGGAGTCGGTTGACGAGTGGAACGGGAGATATAAGTCGGGGGCAACAGCCTCCGGCACAAAGATGTTTTTCCCTGACGCGGTTGCGGCGTACAGTGTGGTGCGTAAATTTGAGCCGACAAGCCTCACAACACAGATTCTCACGGGGCACGGTGGGTTTTCTGCATACCTGAATCGCTTCAGGTGTAAGGATAACCCATCGTGCGCCTGTGAGCCCGGAAGGGACGAGACGATCCTACACATTTTATTAGAGTGCCCGATCACTGCTAGAGAGCGGTACGAAGCGGAGCAAGGCCTAAATGAGAAGCTGTCTGTAAATAGTTTATGTAGTTTGATAAGTGGTAAAAAAAGAAAGGAGTTTTTGGAATATTGTAGTAGAATAGCAATAGTAGTTAACAATAGAAATAGGATAGAAAAAGTAAAATAGGATACTTATTTATATAATGATTATATAGTTTAAGTACCTAAATAATAAGAAAAAAAAAAAAAATACAATATTCTAAAACAAAAGAAAGTTTTGTTAAGCTAGTAATTAAGTTTAATAGTATTATAGTAGAGTTGTTTTTTAGTAGTTTAGTTGGTTTGTCTGTCCAGCCCTACGCTTACGACACATGTCATGTAGACAAAATATTAAGTCGGTCGTTAATCGCAAAGAACAGGCTCTGATCAAGTCAGAGGACATTTTGCGTGGCAGGAGTGTGGTTTTAGTCAGTAAGAGTCTGACACTGCTCGGGCTGGCTCGCTCGCGAGTCAGCCCGTCCGTCCATGAGGATTTCCCACTCCTGCCAAAAAAAAAAAAAAAAAAAAAAAAAAAAAAAAAAAAAAAAAACCTAACCTAACCTATCGAGGTGTTGAAGTGTTTGTACAGAAACGCTACCATGTCAGTCCGACTTCAGGACCAGACCTCGAAACCTATCCTGCTACTGCGGGGTGTGAGGCAGGGAGACGTCATTTCTCCGAAACTGTTCGCGGCCGCAATGGAGGATGTCTTTGTGGAGGTACGTGGAACAGGGTGTAAAGTTCCACAACCTCCATTGAAAAGGGAGGATCCTCCGACCAGATGGGTGTTGTGTCTGGTCCGGGCAACTGCCCAATGGTTGATTTCGGACTGTTGTATATATATTCAAATCGCGCGGAGAACTCTGCTTGCGCGATGTAGAATTCTTGCTATTTTTAGTTCGTGTGCGGCGTCATAGATGTCGCTACATCACTCCCCTCCGGAGATCGGAGATCGATGGTTCTTGATGAGTCGTCCATACATCTTGTGATGCTTGCCGGGCCAGTGGAAGGTTGGTTCCAGTGAGTCGGAACCGGAAGAGCCGCATAGTTCACGGTGAGTCGGAACTGTCTGCGGTGATGCCCCAGTGAGTCGGGGTGTTGCTGTCCCAGTGAGTCGGGATGATGCCCCAGTGAGTCGGGGTGATGATATCCCAGTGAGTCGGGATGATGCCCCAGTGAGTCGGGGTGATGATGTCCCAGTGAGTCGGGATGATGCTGCAGGCTCCAGTGGGTCGGAGCGGTGCTGTGCGACGTAGCGGCTTGACTGTGTAACTCTCCCTAACAAACCCTGGGCTGAAAAATTTTCGTTTTTCCTAATATCTTAGATTTTTGTGTGGAGGTTCGGTTTTCCTTTGTGGGAAAAGGTAGTGCCCCGCCAGTACTAAGTTTATTACTTAGACTATCACCGCACGTACCTTGTGCCACTCGTCCCTGACTGGTCATGGCTCCAACCGATGACAATTCGAATTCCATAAGTATAAAGCAACCCGAAGCCTTGTTGTTGAAATAAGGAAGGGCCCGAAAGAAATAATTTGTGAGACTTAGGAATTCAAGTTGTGAAACACATAAGAAGTGGTTTAGAAACATATGATATAACTAAGGGATGCTAAGCAAATCTTTAATTAACGATGGTTCGTGTGAATAACCCTTACGCTAGCGTAATAGGTAGTTGGTCAACATTTACTCACACGATAATTCACGTCTGCACTCATAATACTTCAAATTAACACTCCTTTAGTGACGCAATCGGCTTTCCAGCGTCAATACGTCGTAACCATGCTTATAAGAAGCATGTCCCTAGCAGCTCTCAAGCTGTAAAACGTGACGGCGGCTCTTAAGCGGCAGAAACGTCGACTACATGCTCTTAGGAGACATGGTCCCTAAACAGTCGTAGACTGTATATTGTGATAAATAAGTCGGCCCAACCCCAAGGTAGGTGCATCATTCGTACAACAAGTACATCCATAAAGTACGGTGCTCGTATCTGACCGAAACAAAGGTCACAGATAGAGAATATAATTTCAGGAATTAATACAAATACTAACTGGTAATAAAGTTGAGTCTTCACTCAAGAAGTAAATAGAGTTGAACATTCCAACTCCCTTGAAATCCTACACAGACAGTTCAATAGCGCCAACAACACGCTTCTGCCTGTTAAGTTCTAAGAACTTTAGCCAACTGGCTCCCTCCGCGGCTCAGCCTAGAATAAATCAGAATAACAGAACACTCTTCCTGTCACACTCACGAACACTCACATATATCCGAAGTTGTGATGGATTTCCAATACCTACCTAGAGCTAGGTCCACTAGGAAGGGATTGAAGTAAACAAAGTTAATATGTATCAATTAGGATTGGTAATCCATATATATAAGGGAATAAGGAAAGGAAACTTACTTCTCCATTGTACTATGAACATTACAAGACTGAGAGGAAACTAAAGAGTAGGTATATGACACGTAACGCTTGTATTGAGTGCTGCGTTATTTCGCATTACGTTAATGGATCTTCTTACATAGTGTAGGGCCCAACCCAGTGACGTGAGGTCACTTTACAATGGCCGTCACGTCGTACGTGTAGAGCCGGTCCTAGGAAGCGTAGGCCTAGAGAGAACCTGCCGCGGTTCCAGCTTTACACGTTCCCTATGCTCTGACATGTCTCACTCAATCCTAAGACAGAGGACTACGAAGTACCTATGCCATTGGGCGAGACAAGTTTCCAATTATACTGGAAGCGCGCTATATAAATTAGTCCCTTTACCTCGGCCTACTCGCCCATTATCTAGATAAAAAACTTTTTACAAAAAAAATACAACCGACTTCCCTATATAAAACTAAAAAATGCAAAATAACTTTAATTTCGGATTCAAAATCGGTTCACGTAGTGAAAAGTTATGAGGTAACACACATAAAAAAAAAAAAAAAAAAAAAAAAAAAATACAGTCGAATTGAGAACCTCCTCCTTTTTTTGAAGTCGGTTAATAAAACAAAGCTAGTACAAGCGTACCGCGTCGTCAGTCGGTTGCAGAACTCTTTACGATTGCCTTACTATAAGCCGAAGTGGTTTCTGGTCGTCACTTCTTACTCCTTTAATCTGCCCCAGTTCGAGGGTGTTTGCAGCTTACTTTGTCTCCGAATAGCGACTATCAGTGGAGCGTTTCGGCTGTTCACCCTAAATTACGTGTCTCGCTAAATATAATATTTTTTTCTGTGATAGGCCAACGGGGGCCGGGTGTGATTTAACGAGAAACGATTTCCTAACGTTCTTCTGAACGTTTACCAATCCATTAGAGAGAACTTTGCAAAGCCTACCCCTCTCCCAGGAGATTCTTCTAGCAGGCAAATCTAAAGTATCCTGCAGTCAGTCGGTCCATGGGAAGAAGGAACCATTACCAACGTTTGGTTGCTCATTCTCTAACAATTACAAAATAGAATTATGATTCGAATGTGCCCGAACATAATATGTGTAACAATCGGTTCAAACTTATTGAAACAATAAACATCAGTTCAGTCAGTTTATAGTCATTGTTGCCGTACAGTCGGTTGGTGTATGTAGACCGCATACTATATGGGCTTTTCCCGAGTCCCTAGAACCAAACGCAGGTATAGGTCACCTCATTCGAGTCATAGAGGGGTAAACATTCGGCACTCATCCATTCGGTCATCAACACGATCACCTAGATTCGTGCACTTGTCCTTCACGTTACTCCTACTAACATACAAAATATAGTCTGAACCAAACTTATATTACTCAAGTATAAATTGAAACTCTCGCTCTAACAATCGATTCACAAGGATATATTCTCATGAACTTGCCAATTACGGTGTCCTAGATCTATTGGCCTGACCAAAGGTGGGCGATCGTTCTACTGGTACCGAACCAATACAGCTTAACAGAAAACACACACACACACTTTAAACACTAATTAAGTCTAATTAATTTGGTATAGCTGTAACCAACCAAGCTACAACATTAGCTTTCCCTAGAGCTACAACGGTATACGAGTATGTCTTTTACGAATTATGAAACTTAATCTGTGGCCACAATATTAGTATCTTGACAATAACTGTACACATACTATCCATAAGAGACTAATTAATTAAAGTTGGCACTCACCGGATTTCCAACGCTGAGTTTATACAATACCCCTCAGTTACCGTTCCCTGCTAGACGAGCTGCACGCGTCTCAGGCGCAGCCCTCCTCTCACGTTCCACCACTGACTCTATACTCTACTTACTGATATTTAAAACCTAGTATAAACTACACTCATAACATTCGATTATGAACTAATACTATTGCCCTAGTCAATTCTTCACAGAGATGTAGTGACACACACACTTTGAATATTAATTAACCTAACTGAACTAGACTACTAACAATACTAGTCCTTCTAAAACTTAACTGGACATAGGCCTTCCAACTCCTCGACCACGACCCACGCCTTCTCAAGTCTCAAGCCCGTCTGTCCTCGACATCGCTTCGCTTCCGCCTTCATCGCGCGCGCCCACACTCTCGTTTTTTTTTTGCTTATCGTGACCCTTGTCCGCTCCAACTTTTGCTAATCAACAGGGGGCCGGCTCTGTGTCGCCAAGACACTATTTTTTACTACACTTAACGTGCACTTTGCCCGAATGTGTCGTTGGTGTTTCATAGAATTTGTTAGAACCCATGACATCTTAATTGTCATGAATAATTGCTTTCAAAGAGCGCTGACATAAGTATCAGACCTTTCCTCGTAAAACAATTCAATATTCATTTCCCAAAGGGTCTTTATCTTGTGACGCTATTTTAAACGAATAGATATTTCATTTTTAATTGCGCTGCCTTGTCAATCCTAAAATTCAGATGGAAGTGTGTTTCTATAAAAACTCGGCCATGTGCCCAAGGCGTTAGTTTTGAAATAAATATAATTTTTATGAAATTAATTAAATAGGATTAAGGGTGGACGGTCACATTCCTCCCTCTGAAAATCAGACGCGTGACGCAGTACAGCGGATGAGCTTTCACAACAGGGTGATGTCCGACTTTCCATGAGAATTATCATAAGAAAATAATACACATAACCCTTCTGGTATGTTATAAGAATCTAATTTACTATTCTGATTGAGACATAAATTCAATCAGATATAACGTCTGGTATAGCTTCGTAATGTTTCAAATACACTTCTTCAAGTGATACACAATTGCTCGCCCTATTTCAACCTTAGTTCCTTATAACACTCTTGGCACGCGTAAATAGTTAACTTTACTGTGAGTCTGTGCATGATTTTAATTTAGTATTGGTCACCAGAATCTCATCTTACATTCAGTTTCATATCCACGTAAGTGTTAAAAGAAAAACCAATAACAATACCCATTTGGTATGTTAAATTAATCTGATTATGTCCTTTCCAGTTGGAACACAATTCCAATAAGGCTCAATAGCCGCCATGTTTAAGTTGCAAGGGTTCCAAAGACCTGTTTATTTATAATATAGTTTTACAAAACAGAGTCTTATCTAGCCTTCAATCGATACATAACAGCTGCATTTGACTTATTTTCCTTAGAAATACTCTCGATGTATTTAAATTACAGAATTCCTGTGCATGCTTATACTTTAATTGTACATACCAGGGTCTCTTCTAAGAGTATTTGTGCTATCAGGCCACACTACCTACAGTGCTGTCTCGTTGCAAGCTCAGCCTACCGCAGCCGCCGCTGGACAGAAGCCTTTCCTCATTCACCTCAACGCCAATCAGCAGTTGAAGTCGGCTTCAGGAGTAACTGAAATAGTTCGCACACGAGCATATTAGATAACATTCCATCTTTACGCCTCCCTCCAATTCTAAGAGGATAAAGCGGTCTGGAAAATCAAGTCCGGTTATAAAGTCAAATTAAACTGGTCCTATGAGAAAAGATCAGTTTTACAATCCAATAAGGCTTGAAAGGTCATATTAGACTGGACTTATAATACCAGATCAGTTTCGCAATCCACCAATGTTTGGAAATAAATATCCAACTAACTTAATGAGAACAAATCAGTTTGCAGACTGAATCCGCAAAACCAAATCAGTTTTGCAATTGAGCAACATTTGGTAAGTATATTAAACTGATCTTACGAGAACATATCAGCTTGACAATGAAACAAGCTTTAAAAGGTTATATCAAACTAATTTCACTAGGGCAAATCAGTTTTTCAATCCAACAATGTATGTAAAACATAACAACCTGATCCTATGATGACAAGTTAGTTTTGCAAACCAATAAGGTCTGCGAAGCTACACATATTAGAATCTGTAGACACACAAGATGTTCTAAAATAAATGATTATTCTCTTTAAACTCATTGGAAAGTCAGTACATTGGCCCTCCCTCGGACTGTAAAATTGTCGACACAATAACTCTTTGGCATATTAATTTTTCAAGTGATAGCTCGCCATAGCTATAAACGTTGATGTAAAATGGCATATAACAAGGATCACAGCGCGTATTAACAGTTTGAGTTAGATAAAAGTGAAACTTAGCTTCGCAACAGGAATCACGCTGCAGCATCTGCTGGAATCCATTGTTGTCAGCTAACTAGATGAACTATGGACCAAGCGCCACGCACAAACCGTAGTTTTATATAACGCGTAGTTCCAGCAACATGAAGTCTTAAATATCCTGGAATTTGAAATAAGGCCACACGAGTATCCATTCAAATATATCACAACAAACACTGCCGCATTGGCAAGATTAATTTTAACTTACTATGATAATTATTAGTGTACAGACCTACAACTACTTTCTGGGTAAATTACAATTAATTTTTGATTACGTAGATACGTGTCATTACGTAAATAATTTGCACGTTTGTTATACCTTACATAGGCACTAACGATTTGAAGTTCAGTCCTATAAGTGAGGATGTGTTCTACATTAATTTCCACGAAACCACATTTCACTATCACAAACTTTGTAGCCTTAAACTCATGCTGGCAGGGAGTCGAACCCATGATGAACGTTAGATCAGTAAAACTGAAACTATTACCTATTCAAAACTTCCTCATTGTAATTGTATGGGGACCGAACCCATTATTATTATTAGTACAGAAACCCACGCACACAGTCATAAAACTATTACCTACTTCTTTGCCTCGCACATGTGCAATTTGAAAGTTATTCCACGGGGACACATTCCTGGAATAAAAGTATTCTAGCTTCCTTTCTAAAGTGCAATCTATACCTATATCCAATTTCATCAAAACTGGATCAGTTGATTACTCGTGAAATGTAACAACCCAACTGAGTTACTTTCACGTTTATAACATTAATATTGTGAATGTGCAATGTGTGCAATGTGCTTGTGAGGATCGAACTCACTCAACATCATTGAAACTATGAAAATATTACTTAACCATAAATACTCATGCATCATTCAAACCCAAAAACCATGACAAAGGAATCTACATACTCGTCAACCGGTACATCAGCTAGGAACCGAAACCAAAAGCTGTGTTAATAAAATAAAATTATATTTTCAGATAAATTAAACATGCAAGAATCGAACTCGCTTAATGTATTTGGTTAATCTAACCACTATCAACAGTTCATTATCAAATGATTGTAACCGTCGTAACTCTTTTCGTTTCTACAATTTATACAAGTACTAGCTGCGCCCCACGGTTTTACCTGCCTAGTCCGGAATAAGAGGTACCCTATATGCTAATCCAGGCCATAAACCATCTACATACCAAATTTCACCCAAATCGGTCCAGCCGTTTGAGCATGGAGAAGTAACAAACATACACACACACAAACTTTCACAATCACAATTTTTCACATTTATAATATTAGTAAGACCCAGGCTATAATCTATTTACATACTAAATTTCATCCAAATTGGTCAAGCCGTTTGAGCGTGAAGAAGCAACAAACAAACACACACACTCACAAACCTTCGGTTTTAATATATTAGTGTGATTATAACCGTTGTATCTCCTTTCATTTCTACAATTTCTACAATTTATACAAATATAATGTTACGTTGCGTTATTACTGTAATGAACATTACACATAAGAGATTTAAGCCATTGTAACTCTTA
The DNA here is from genome assembly GCA_951329385.1 of Polia nebulosa. Taxonomy (NCBI): domain Eukaryota; kingdom Metazoa; phylum Arthropoda; class Insecta; order Lepidoptera; family Noctuidae; genus Polia; species Polia nebulosa. Next base: position 101,829 of record OX589609.1, read on the forward strand.
TCGTCCCTCACTATTTATAGAACCTTAAAATTACGTTGTGTTATAGTTCTAGTAACCACAACCTACCTCTATACATTAGATAGTTCAGCCGTTGTAACTCCATTTGTCTCTGACAAATATAGGACCTATTAATAACGTTGTGTTATCTTTTTAATAACCACTAGATGTAAAATAGCCTAGACCGTCGTACTCGCTTCGTCTCTATCAGTTTATAGAACTTTTAATTACGTTGTGTTATTTTTATAGTAACCAATAGATGAAAGATCGTCTAACCGTCGCACTCGTTTCGTCTCTATCAGTTTATAGAACTTTTAATTACGTTGTGTTGTCTTTATAGTAACCCATACATGTTCTTTCTCGTTGTATTGAAGTGAATCAAAACATTTATTGACGAGAATCCTGGTCACGCGCATCAAATGTAACTCTCCCTAACAAACCCTAGGCTGAAAAATTTTCGTTTTTCCTAATATCTTAGATTTTTGTGTGGAGGTTCGGTTTTCCTTTGTGGGAAAAGGTAGTGCCCCGCCAGTACTAAGTTTATTACTTAGACTATCACCGCACGTACCTTGTGCCACTCGTCCCTGACTGGTCATGGCTCCAACCGATGATAATTCGAATTCCATAAGTATAAAGCAACCCCAAGCCTTGTTGTTGAAATAAGGAAGGACCCGAAAGAAATAATTTGTGAGACTTAGGAATTCAAGTTGTGAAACACATAAGAAGTGGTTTAGAAACATATGATATAACTAAGGGATGCTAAGCAAATCTTTAATTAACGATGGTTCGTGTGAATAACCCTTACGCTAGCGTAATAGGTAGTTGGTCAACATTTACTCACACGATACTTCACGTCTGCACTCATAATACTTCAAATTAACACTCCTTTAGTGACGCAATCGGCTTTCCAGCGTCAATACGTCGTAACCATGCTTATAAGAAGCATGTCCCTAGCAGCTCTCAAGCTGTAAAACGTGACGGCTGCTCTTAAGCGGCAGAAACGTCGACTACATGCTCTTAGGAGACATGGTCCCTAAACAGTCGTAGACTGTATATTGTGATAAATAAGTCGGCCCAACCCCAAGGTAGGTGCATCATTCGTACAACAAGTACATCCATAAAGTACGGTGCTCGTATCTGACCGAAACAAAGGTCACAGATAGAGAATATAAATTCAGGAATTAATACAAATACTAACTGGTAATAAAGTTGAGTCTTCACTCAAGAAGTAAATAGAGTTGAACATTCCAACTCCCTTGAAATCCTACACAGACAGTTCAATAGCGCCAACAACACGCTTCTGCCTGTTAAGTTCTAAGAACTTTAGCCAACTGGCTCCCTCCGCGGCTCAGCCTAGAATAAATCAGAATAACAGAACACTCTTCCTGTCACACTCACGAACACTCACATATATCCGAAGTTGTGATGGATTTCCAATACCTACCTAGAGCTAGGTCCACTAGGAAGGGATTGAAGTAAACAAAGTTAATATGTATCAATTAGGATTGGTAATCCATATATATAAGGGAATAAGGAAAGGAAACTTACTTCTCCATTGTACTATGAACATTACAAGACTGAGAGGAAACTAAAGAGTAGGTATATGACACGTAACGCTTGTATTGAGTGCTGCGTTATTTCGCATTACGTTAATGGATCTTCTTACATAGTGTAGGGCCCAACCCAGTGACGTGAGGTCACTTTACAATGGCCGTCACGTCGTACGTGTAGAGCCGGTCCTAGGAAGCGTAGGCCTAGAGAGAACCTGCCGCGGTTCCAGCTTTACACGTTCCCTATGCTCTGACATGTCTCACTCAATCCTAAGACAGAGGACTACGAAGTACCTATGCCATTGGGCGAGACAAGTTTCCAATTATACTGGAAGCGCGCTATATAAATTAGTCCCTTTACCTCGGCCTACTCGCCCATTATCTAGATAAAAAACTTTTTACAAAAAAAATACAACCGACTTCCCTATATAAAACTAAAAAATGCAAAATAACTTTAATTTCGGAAGTCGGTGTTTCTAGTTTGGTTTCTTCGTTATTTGACACCGACTTCCGAAATTAAAGTTATTTTGCATTTTTTAGTTTTATATATGGAAGTCGGTTGTATTTTTTTTGTAAAAAGTTTTTTATTTTTCACTTTTTAGTTGTTGTACCATAAATAATAGCCATAGCCCCAAAAATAGGGAATTTGAACATAGTTGGTGAAATTAGGGTGTATCAGGGTGAACTGTACAAATCTGTATACCCCTTCAGAGCGTATCAGCGTGATGTAATGTTGTGAAGTGGTGAAAACAATATACAGACATGCGATTGCAGTAATTCTGGAAGGTTTGCTATCATTTATTGAAGAGTTCCATTGTGTATCTCCGAAGTTCTTCATCAGATCTTCACCAAATTAAAATGGGACCAAATGTGAAGCAACAGCATTAAAATAAAAAAAAAATCTTCAAAATCGGTTCACTAGTGAAAAGTTATGAGGTAACACACATAAAAAAAAAAAAAAAAAAAAAATACAGTCGAATTGAGAACCTCCTCCTTTTTTTGAAGTCGGTTAATAAAACAAAGCTAGTACAAGCGTACCGCGTCGTCAGTCGGTTGCAGAACTCTTTACGATTGCCTTACTATAAGCCGAAGTGGTTTCTGGTCGTCACTTCTTACTCCTTTAATCTGCCCCAGTTCGAGGGTGTTTGCAGCTTACTTTGTCTCCGAATAGCGACTATCAGTGGAGCGTTTCGGCTGTTCACCCTAAATTACGTGTCTCGCTAAATATAATATTATAAGCAGTTCCCCCGTACTGCCTCGCTACTCCGTATAAAAAGGAGCGACGAGTCGGCGCAGCCCTCTTTCTCGTCCCAGCCTTTGAAGCGTGCACATCGGTAGCGTGAGTTCTGTAATCGTGTGATTTCTCGTTTTTATGTTGTGGGTAGATTTTGTTCCTCTGATTATTAAGTTGAATTTGTTGTGTTAAGAAAAATTGTTTATTGAAAGAATTAAAGATCAAAGTTTGTGAACTGTGTGTTTTTTTTAATAATTTCTACTTCTGATTCCTAAAATCAGAAGTGGGATAAGTAACTTCTAGCCCACGAAAAGAGGAACAAAGTCTTGTCTATTTTACCCGCTATTTTGTGTTTTTTTTTTGTTGTCATGGCCGGTGGGTCTCGTAATAACGAATGTAGGTCACGACGAAGTTCTCGCAGCCGAGATAGGTCACGATATCGCTCACGTAGTCGATCAGCGACGACGAATCGTCGTTCACGGCGTCATTCGCGTAGTCGAACACCTACTAAAGGTCAAGCACGATCCCGTGACGCGTCGCGACGTGATCGGTCGCGCCATCGCTCTTATCGTGGTGATAGATCGCCTACCCCCGTTAGACAACATGTTAGTACGGATGCGTCGATTCATAACACTTTGAATTCAATCATGAACCGTTTAAAGTCGATCGAAAATAGTCACTCGACAAATTCAAATAAAACGATAGTGCGTTGTGATCCGAGTAACACACGTGAAACTACCGAAGTGGAATTGAGTACATCTCAATCGAATACGTCAAGATGCTATACGCCGGCTCCCCAAGCGAGTACCCATGAGACACAAACAACAAATCGTTTGCCAACTACCCACATTTCGACACCATCAGTAGATAATTTAGAATCGAGTATGTCAGACCCAACTAAGGTTCTTGTTGACGCCCTTAGATCGCTGCAGCCAGTCAGATCCCAAAATTACTTTGTTTCGAACTTTGATCCCTCCATTCACAACATAGATATTTGGTGTGAAGAGGTCGACCGTGCACAGGATGCAAATGGCTGGAGTGATTACGAGTGTCTTTCGCGTATTGGGTCGTGTCTTAAAGGTGACGCAAAGATTTGGCTCAACGAGTGGGTTACGGCTGACTGCACCTGGACAAACTTTAAGCGGGAATTTAAATCATTATGTCCGCGAAAATTAGATTACGCCAATATTCTGTTTGACACTATGAATACGACGTCTGAAAAGTATGCCACTTATGCGGAATACGCGCGTCGTACATTATTACGGTTACGAATCGTCGAAGGTTTAAGCAATGACCTTATGACTTTAATAGTGGTTCGCGGTATCGATAACCCTCATGTACGAGCTGCCGCGGCTAACGCGAATCTAAACCCTGAGACAATAGTATCGTTCTTGTCTATTTATACAAAGCCGGTTCGCGTAAAACCCGATACTCAACTTTTAGCGTCGAAGAAGCGCTCTCCTCCATCTGCTTCCAATCGAAACGAACAGAGGTGTTTTTCGTGTGGTCAAAAGGGACATGTTAGCCGTCACTGTCGTACGAAAGCTGACTCTGAGAAAACATCCACTTCAAGTAGCGCAAGCAGTATCATTTGTACCTTTTGTAAGAAGTCAGGTCATCTCGAAGACCAGTGCTTTGCTAAGGCCCGCTCCCAGTCGCAAAATGAGCGAAAAGTCAATCATTGCACAGAAAATAACTAGTTTACGTCGACGACGTCCTTATCATGAGCTCTACGGTCTCCGAAGGTCTCTCTCTGCTAAAACAGGTCTTGCGGACGCTCACTGCAGCTGGGTTATACCTACGAATATATTCATTTCTTGCAACGGAAGTAGAGTATCTTGGGAGACTCGTGAGTCGGGGTCAGGTTAGGCCGAGCCCACACAAGGTTTTTGGGGCTCGCAGGATACTTCCGGCGTTATGTCAAAAACTATGCCACGTTGACTGCTTGTGTTGCTCGATTAAGTAAAAAGGACGTAGAATTTAAATGGGGCCCAGAGCAAGAAAAGGTTCGTCAAATATTAATCGGACTCCTCACTAACAAACCAGTTCTCTCCGTTTTTGACCCGCAACTCGCCACAGAGGTCCACACGGACGCGAGTAGTGTCGGGTACGGTGCAATTTTATTGCAGACACACGGTGAGGGTAGTAAGCACGTGGTGGCATATTACAGCAAAGCGACGCAGGGCGCCGAAAGTAAATACCACTCATATGAGTTGGAGACGCTGGCCGTCGTCAAAGCGTTGCAGCACTTCCGCCACTACCTCGTGGGTTTACAGTTTAAAGTAGTAACAGACTGCAATGCTTTGAAGGCCACCGAGCGCACGAAGGATTTGCTGCCGCGTGTTGCACGTTGGTGGATTTACCTCCAAGATTTTCATTTTTCTATTGAGTACCAAAAGGGGGTTATGATGCCACACGCTGATTACCTTAGCTGCAACCCTTCAGTTGTTGTAGCTAACCAAGTTTCGAGACCACGTAATTGGGCTCAAATAGCTCAATCTGCGGATAACGAGACACAGGCGTTGCTGCAACAGCTGAGGGATGGTGAACTAGATTCGACGCGTTATGTTGCTCAAAATGACCTGTTGTATTACAAATACTCGCCCGTCGGCGAGAATCCCCGCTTGTTGTGTTATATTCTCAGGGGACATAGGCTCAGCCTATTAAGAATATTTCATGACGAACACGAGCACATTAACGCTGACAAGACTCTTGATCTCATTCTCAAATACTTTTGGTTCCCGGGGCTTCGTCAATTTGTAAACAAATACGTAGCTCACTGTTTAGTCTGCATCTCAAAAAAGAGGGTACCGCGATCACCTAATCAGAACATTACGTCTTGGGAAAAACCTGATTCCCCTTTTCATACAATCCATGCAGATGTCTTGGGTCCTCTTCCTATCTCTAATGGGCATAAATTCATATTACTTATTTTGGACGCATCCACTAGTTCACAGCCTAGTTCGTGATATAGCTATCACGGGCACCAACCCCAACCAGGAGTCCTTACGGGAGATCAGCAGGAGCCGGGCAAGCGAACTGATGACAGCTAACAAACAACGGCAAGACGACTATGCCCACCGACTTAGGCGCCCACCTCGCTCGTTTAAACTAAATGACCTTGTGTTTGTAATTAAGTATTCGCAGTCAACGGGAAAACTTGATCCAGGGATGCGAGGCCCATACAGAGTCGTGAAAGTTCTACCTAATGGACGGTATGAGCTTAAGCTACTCAGTGGCAGCTATGGAAAAATCACACAAGCAGCGGCACAGTATATGGTGCCTTGGCGAGGCAAGTGGTGCCCGGAGTCGTGTGCCGCTTTCTTTGAGGGTATGTATGACTCTCGTCATCTGAACTTCAGGCCTGGAGCCTTGGCGTTCTATGGTGAAACTTCGGGCAAATCGCCCTGGCGTTTCTTGAACTACTGGCATGCTGTCTTGGCGTTCGTTGAACTACAGACGCATTGTCATGGCGTTCGTTGAACTACAGACTTATAGTCTTGGCGTTCATTATCTGAACTACAGGCTTGGAGCCTTGGCGTTCTATTGTGAAACTTCGGGCAATCGCCCTGGCGTTTCTTGAACTACTGGCATGCTGTCTTGGCGTTCGTTGAACTACAGACGCATTGTCATGGCGTTCGTTGAACTACAGACTTATAGTCTTGGCGTTCATTATCTGAACTACAGGCTTGGAGCCTTGGCGTTCTATTGTGAAACTTCGGGCAATCGCCCTGGCGTTTCTTGAACTACTGGCATGCTGTCTTGGCGTTCGTTGAACTACAGACGCATTGTCATGGCGTTCGTTGAACTACAGACCTATGGTCTTGGCGTTCTCATACACACATTGTAGATGGTGATCAAGCAATGAAACCTGTGCAGCTAGGAGCTCCAAAGCTACTAAGGAAAATGCCTTGGCCTGGTTTGTCATTTTAAGAGACGTCTCTGTTATAATTTTAATAGCGATGTATGAAAAGCGCGTGATCGATGAAGTTTGAATTGATTGAGAGATGATGTGAAAATGGGTTGAGTAGGTCAATCTAGTTTCGACTAGATTACCACTAATTAAACGATGTTTTCAGATGACAATGTAGATGAGCAGAATCCACTAGAGAGCGCACCAGCTCCTACGGTTGATCCTTCTACACCTCCGTTGGACGCAGGCCCGGAATCCGAAGCTGCTCATGCTGCTCTCAGCGGCGTGGCATCGGGATCCAGTGGTCAAGCGGAAGTCGGACTATCAATGCCCTTACTGGACGCAGATGCAGATGTTGGACTAGATGGTGCTGGATCCAGCAGCACCATACATGAAGCCCGTGTCGAGGACGACACTATGTCAGGAGAGGCCGTATAAGCAGTTCCCCCGTACTGCCTCGCTACTCCGTATAAAAAGGAGCGACGAGTCGGCGCAGCCCTCTTTCTCGTCCCAGCCTTTGAAGCGTGCACATCGGTAGCGTGAGTTCTGTAATCGTGTGATTTCTCGTTTTTATGTTGTGGGTAGATTTTGTTCCTCTGATTATTAAGTTGAATTTGTTGTGTTAAGAAAAATTGTTTATTGAAAGAATTAAAGATCAAAGTTTGTGAACTGTGTGTTTTTTTTAATAATTTCTACTTCTGATTCCTAAAAATATTTTTTTCTGTGATAGGCCAACGGGGGCCGGGTGTGATTTAACGAGAAACGATTTCCTAACGTTCTTCTGAACGTTTACCAATCCATTAGAGAGAACTTTGCAAAGCCTACCCCTCTCCCAGGAGATTCTTCTAGCAGGCAAATCTAAAGTATCCTGCAGTCAGTCGGTCCATGGGAAGAAGGAACCATTACCAACGTTTGGTTGCTCATTCTCTAACAATTACAAAATAGAATTATGATTCGAATGTGCCCGAACATAATATGTGTAACAATCGGTTCAAACTTATTGAAACAATAAACATCAGTTCAGTCAGTTTATAGTCATTGTTGCCGTACAGTCGGTTGGTGTATGTAGACCGCATACTATATGGGCTTTTCCCGAGTCCCTAGAACCAAACGCAGGTATAGGTCACCTCATTCGAGTCATAGAGGGGTAAACATTCGGCACTCATCCATTCGGTCATCAACACGATCACCTAGATTCGTGCACTTGTCCTTCACGTTACTCCTACTAACATACAAAATATAGTCTGAACCAAACTTATATTACTCAAGTATAAATTGAAACTCTCGCTCTAACAATCGATTCACAAGGATATATTCTCATGAACTTGCCAATTACGGTGTCCTAGATCTATTGGCCTGACCAAAGGTGGGCGATCGTTCTACTGGTACCGAACCAATACAGCTTAACAGAAAACACACACACACACTTTAAACACTAATTAAGTCTAATTAATTTGGTATAGCTGTAACCAACCAAGCTACAACATTAGCTTTCCCTAGAGCTACAACGGTATACGAGTATGTCTTTTACGAATTATGAAACTTAATCTGTGGCCACAATATTAGTATCTTGACAATAACTGTACACATACTATCCATAAGAGACTAATTAATTAAAGTTGGCACTCACCGGATTTCCAACGCTGAGTTTATACAATACCCCTCAGTTACCGTTCCCTGCTAGACGAGCTGCACGCGTCTCAGGCGCAGCCCTCCTCTCACGTTCCACCACTGACTCTATACTCTACTTACTGATATTTAAAACCTAGTATAAACTACACTCATAACATTCGATTATGAACTAATACTATTGCCCTAGTCAATTCTTCACAGAGATGTAGTGACACACACACTTTGAATATTAATTAACCTAACTGAACTAGACTACTAACAATACTAGTCTTTCTAAAACTCAACTGGACATAGGCCTTCCAACTCCTCGACCACGACCCACGCCTTCTCAAGTCTCAAGCCCGTCTGTCCTCGACATCGCTTCGCTTCCGCCTCCATCGCGCGCGCCCACACTCTCTTTTTTTTTTTGCTTATCGTGACCCTTGTCCGCTCCAACTTTTGCTAATCAACAGGGGGCCGGCTCTGTGTCGCCAAGACACTATTTTTTACTACACTTAACGTGCACTTTGCCCGAATGTGTCGTTGGTGTTTCATAGAATTTGTTAGAACCCATGACATCTTAATTGTCATGAATAATTGCTTTCAAAGAGCGCTGACATAAGTATCAGACCTTTCCTCGTAAAACAATTCAATATTCCTTTCCCAAAGGGTCTTTATCTTGTGACGCTATTTTAAACGAATAGATATTTCATTTTTAATTGCGCTGCCTTGTCAATCCTGAAATTCAGATGGAAGTGTGTTTCTATAAAAACTCGGCCATGTGCCCAAGGCGTTAGTTTTGAAATAAATATAATTTTTATGAAATTAATTAAATAGGATTAAGGGTGGACGGTCACAACTGCTGGCGTCGACCAGGAGAGGTTCTTCGACCGGCCGAAGGTGCTGTTTGCTGCGCCAAGATCGCTGATGAGGTTGATGGTGATGAAAGAGGCTGAGGATGCTGACCAGGAATGCGCATCCGCTGCATGCTGGTGGTCAGGATACCCGTAGAAGCCGTTGGTACTGGCTGGCTGTATGACTCGTTGCTCAAGAGCTTGAAGGAAGCGATGATGATGACGTCACGCTGAAGTAGCTGCACGAAGGCTGCGCTGACGTTCATGGTCGAGGGTCACCAGTGTGGAGGTACGTGGAACAGGGTGTAAAGTTCGACAACCTCCATTGAAAAGGGAGGATCCTCCGACCAGACGGGTGTTGTGTCTGGTCCGGGCAACTGCCCAATGGTTGATTTCGGACTGTTGTATATATGTTCAAATCGCGCGGAGAACTCTGCTTGCGCGATGTAGAATTCTTGCTATTTTTAGTTCGTGTGCGGCGTCATAGATGTCGCTACATCTTCAAGGTTCTGGACTGGAGAGGGCTTGGCATTAAAATCAATGGCGAGTACATCACTCATCTTCGGTTTGCCGACGATATAGTCATCATGGCTGAGACTTTGGAGGACCTGAGTACAATGCTCGATGACCTCAGTAGAGCTTCCGAAAGAGTGAGTCTTAAAATGAACATGGACAAAACCAAGGTCATGGTAAATAACCATGTAGCACCCAGTCTTATCAAGATCGGAGACTCTATACTCGAAGTTGTAGACGAGTACGTCTGCCTGGGACAAACAGTCCAGTTAGGTAGGGCTAACTTCGAGAAAGAGGTTAACCGTTGAATCCGACTTGGCTGGGCGGTATTCGGGAAGTTGCGTGGTATTTTCTCGTCTCACATACCACAGTGTCTTAAGACGAAAGTCTATGACCAGTGCGTGTTGCCAGTGATGACTTATGGAACCGAAACGTGGTCGCTCACAATGGGCCTCATCAGAAGGCTTACAGTCACCCAAAGGACAATGGAGAGGGCAATCCTCGGAGTTTCCTTGCGTGATAGAATCAGAAATGATGATATCCGCAAGAGAACTAAGGTTACTGACATAGCCCGAAGAATCACCAAACTGAAGTGGCAGTGGGGAGGGCACATTGCTCGCAGAACAGATGGTCGATGGGGCCGATAAGTTCTGGAATGGCGAACGCGTACTGGAAGACGCAGCGTTGGAAGGCCTCCCACAAGGTGGACCGATGACCTGGTGATGGTCGCGGGTAGCCGATGGATGCGAGACGCACAAGACCGATCATTGTGGTGACACTTGGGGGAGGCCTATGTCCAGCAGTGGACCTCTTTCGGCTGAAATGATGAAAATGATGACATTTTATTATACCTACTATTTGCTAGTACTGTACCATTGGCTAGTACTGTACCATTGGCTAGTACTGTACCATTGGCTAGTACTGTACCATTGGCTAGTACTGTACCATTGGCTAGTACTGTACCATTGGCTAGTACTGTACCATTGGCTAGTACTGTACCATTGGCTAGTACTGTACCATTGGCTAGTACTTCGCCCGCGACTTCGTCCGCGTGGATTTACGAAAATTTTTCTGTGTTTTACGAAAATTAATTCCAAGTCTTATTACTAAACTTTTTTCCAAACAATACCTGAATTTTCGAAGTTACGCATTTGCTGTTACAAAAACGCAATGAATATCAAACGTATCCGACAAGTAACGTGGCTTAGAGCGAAGGGGCGGGGTTTAACTCCACTTGCCTGGGTTCGCGTTACATTGCGCGCAATAAAAAATAGTTATTGTTCATACCTAAAAATAAAAGTCGTTTCCCAGCAATAGTTTTTGCGCAATGCTACTTTGTTAGACGTACAGTATGCGTAGTTAACGGCTTTGTGATGTGTCTTTTTACACCCTGTATATACACATGCAAAGATTCAGTTTTCTAGTATTAACAGTCTCTAAGCTAAGCCACGGACGGACAGAGCAAAACTATAAGGGTTCCTTTTTAGAACAACGGGACCCTAAAAATGACTTGTCCCAAAAAACCCGACAGCAATAAACGACCATCTGACGGAAGTTCCAAACAAGTTAGTTCTCAAGCAGTCTGATGTAGTAGGTGGCAGTTGGTAAAAAAGGACTCGGAATCGTCTCCTCGAGCCCTTTATTTTGGAACCCCAAAATGACTTTGTCACGAATAACATTACCCCAGTAAAAATACTTCCTCACTAACGGCCAGGCTTATCCTATGTGACTTCGACACTGAAGACGAAATTAATGATACCTCATTATTTTGTTAAACTCTATCCAGCCGTAGGCTACAGGGCGTGCCAAAGAAACAGCATACATGCATAGCTATCTGAAAACATTACCCTCCTTCTGGGGTACTCGAGTAATGACTGATAATGATCGTCACAAATGTTAATTGTAAAGTAATCCCAATACTGTGTCGCTAGGATGTCAACACACATACCTACAATACTTAAATCTCAAACTAACGTCTGGGAGGACCTTTTATCTGAATGGCAATGTAGGTGGGAAAGTTCCATCAAAGGCTCAAACCTCCACCAGTTCTTCCCATCGGTTCGCTAGCGGCTGGCTAGGACACAGGTGGAGGTGGATCACTGTGTTGCCCAATTTCTCACAGGTCATGGCAACTTTGTAACTCAAAAATGATGGTTTGCAGGAGAGCCAAAAAACGTTTTCGCACATTTTGAATCGCGATAAAAAGGGTATTTTTTAGACTTTCAGGCTTTTTTTTATTATTTTCATTAGTTTTTCATTCCTCATCCATCGGTATATTCATTTTTCGGTATCTAGCTTAATAAAGATTTTTTCGAGAGTTACGATAGCAAAAATTATAAAATATATTTGAAAGAACATTGTAACTTAGCATACAATATTATAAACGGCTTTTATTACAGTATTTCTTGAACAAAGAATAACGTAAAAATTGATACCGAAGACATCCTAGGTTTTCTTAAGTGAAAAGACAATGTAACTATAGTTACAAACATCGCATTGCGCTAATAGAGAAGAATAGTTTTATTGTAAATATACTTACGGAGACTAAATTAATTCCGAATGTGTGATGTTTTATACTATTGCGTAGTAGCATTTTCGTAGGTATATGTAAAGAAATTTTCTAGACTAAGTAGTATGTTAGATTAGCAAAAAAATTAGGAGACAGAATCTTGTGTTGATTCTGGTAGTAGAACGTTCGAGACGAAGACAGAATACAGATTCAAGACAGACAGAGACAGAATCAACACAAGATCTTGCCTCCTACTTTTTTTTTGCTAAGCACTCTATGACATTACATTTAAGCACATTATTAATCCATTAAAAGGTTATCTCCCATTGTGTCACCCTATGTTAAATTTCTACATTTATATGTAATTTTGTAGTCTACATAATAAAGAGTATTCTATCTATTATTGAACAAAATAGAGTACGTCAATGAGTGAATTACTGTACCTACGAAAATAGTGAATAATAATTATAAATGCATGAGCAGTGGTGGCCTAGTGGTATTAACCGCGACTTACAGTTGCAGGTCGTGAGTTCAAACCATGCAGGCAGGCGCTTTACTTTGTGTAAATTATTTCATCACCACTGCTCTGAAAACGGTGAAGGAAAATATCGTGAGGAAACCGGCATGTCCTAGAACCAAAAATTCGAAGACATGTGACATCCACCAATCCGCATTGGGCCCGCGTGGTGGATTACGGCCCACACCCTCTCACAGAGAGGAGGCCTGTGCCCCAGCAGTGGGGCCATTAAAAGGCTAATGATGAAAAAGATGAATTATAAATGTGAATGCAGCACCATACCAGCACCTATCATCATCTTTCTGCCCATAGCCCATGTTACTTGGGGTCGGCGTAACAATTTTTTTCTTACATTCTGTCCTGTCAGCCGTCACGCCGGTGGAGGTCTGCCCCGCTTGGGCAAAGCTCCGCCGTGTCCTCGCGGATGCGATAGGCGGCTGCGACCTCTGGGGCGAGACGCCTGGGGCTTCCGGCGCCGCGGGACGCTCTCCGGCCACCGTAGACCCGGGCCTGCGGACGGCGAGTAATGGGTAGCTCACCGTCCGATCAGCACCAGGCTCGAGAGTCGACGGCGCGTAGTGTTCCATGCGCGCCTCAAAGAGTTGTCAGCATTTATGACGGGGCCCGTCATGGCCGATGCCTGCCCAGGGGTTGAGGATAAATTTGAAACAGAGTTACCTCGCCCCTGGGCATTCAGGGCAGGGAAGGAACCGGAGTGGGTTTTTGTCAGTAAGAGTCTGACACGCCCTCCCGCTCCACCCCAGAGCGGGAGATGTCATTGGATGATTTTCCACCACACAAAAAAAAAGCCTTCACGCTATCACTAACTCCCTTTTCATTCATATCACTCCTCACACAATCCATCCATCCACATTTATATTCATTACTTTTTTAGTTACATGTGTTTCATCCCTTTATTTTGAACTAGTAATGTACCATATTTTAGTTTTTGTTTATTTTTAGGCACTTTAATTGTATAGGAAATGTTACTACTGTAGACTAAATGTAAACTTTTTGTAAACCATAATTCAATATATATTCTATTCTATCCCTCCTCTTCACATGACCATACCTTGGTACCAGTGACAGAAAAGTTGAAATGGAGCCGTTTATCTTGATAAACGGCTCCTTTTCAACTTTTCTGACACTGGTGCCAATTTTAAATTACCTCTATTGTACTCATTTCTCACTTTATCCAATGTCGTACAGTACGACAGGTCTAATCACGGACTTATAGATTTTCCCCTTTAACTTGAGGGGCATCCGTGGGTCGCAAGTTGTTCCAGTGACCTGTCGCCATTAAATCGATCCTGAATTAATCCTGTGCGTTACGTCTCGGTCTATATCGCCATCTCCCTACACAAGCGGCCCGAGGTACCGAAAGTTGGAGCAGATCGGTATAGGCGTTCTGGTGAGAGCTATAGACATAGGACTGGAGAGACCGCCGAAATCGCAGAACAGGTATTCTGTTTTGGTTATGCTCAATTTCAGGCCAACACTCTCCAGTCTTTGCCACCACGTATTCAATCTGCTCTGAACCTCTAAGCCGCTTTCGGTAACCAGCATAATATCATCAGCAGACAGCATACACCAGGGAGCCTCTTCTTGGATATCCGACGTCAGAGCGTCCTTTATCATCAGGAAGAGGTAAGGGCTGAGGGTCGACCTCTGGTGCAAACCCGCTGCCACACTGAAGCTGTCAGTGGTGCCCACTGCAGACCGGACTTGGGTAAAAGAAAGAAAATACGTTTATTTATGGTAAACGGGTACTGCATCGACTGTACATCGCTCGGATCAACTGCACATACTTCCCAGGCACACCTTTCTCCTTAAGGGCCCACCACAGAACATCACGAGGCACCCGGCCATATGCCTTTTTGAGGTCAACAAACGCCATGTGCAAGTTTTTGTGCACAGCTCTGTATTTCTCGCACAGCTGATGGATAGCGAAAATGGCATCTGTTGTATCCCGACCAGGCATAAAACCGAACTTGTTCTGTGAGATTTCACTCTTTTCTCTCAGCCGCTTTTCAATAACTTTTTCCCATGCTTTTATACCATGTAACATTAGCTTAATTCCTCTATAGTTTTTGCACTCCAGTACATCACCTTTGTTCTTGAAGATGGGCACCAGCGAACTGTTGCACCATTCATAAGGTATGGCTTCTTCCAGCAACAACTTATTGAAGAACAAAGCTAACCACGTCCATCCATCTACCCGTAATGACACTTCACTTCAATTGGTATTTCATTTGGACCAATTGCCTTACCATTCTTCATTCCATTCACAACCACCATCACCATCACCATTCCATTCACTTTATTCACACTTATCATTCTCAGTAATCCCTCGTTCACTGGTTTATTCTCTAAAACACCACTCCAGATATTTTCTTCATTCATCAGTCTTTCAAAATAGCCCTTCCATCTATCCATAATCACTTCATCCTCCGAAAGAAGCGTTCCAGCTTCATCCCTTACACATCTTATTCGACTAACATCCTTCCTCTTCCTCTCTCTGGCTCTAGCAAGCCGGAAGAGATCTTTTTGGCCAGCTGGACTGTCCAGTGTGTCGTACAGTTTGTCCTGAGCTTTTGCTCTCGCTATAGCCACGGCTTTCTTAGCGTTTTTCTTTTTTCGCACTCATTTTTTCAGCTTTCAAACTCACGTTTTCCAAATCTACACTCTGCCATTCCTTGAATTTCTTCTTTTTTTTTATTTCTTTTTTTTCCTTCAACACCTTCTGTATCTCTGTCAATCACCACTGTGACAGAAACACAAAAGGAAGGGGCACAATAGAGAGGGATCTCTATTATGCCCCCATTCCTTTTGTCCATTCCAGCACCTAGGTACTGTAAAGTTATAAATACAACATTTTTTTCAAACTGTATTATTATTTATTTTTGAGATCGCACTGTAGGTAATATTTTGAATGAACATTGCCAATAGGTAAGAGTTATGTGAAGGCCTAAGTCCAGAACCAGTAATGATCCATATTGATGGATAGATGGATAGGCTTGCATGACAGATAAGATAGCAATTAAGTATGACATTAAAAATAAAAACAAATTAAAAATAAAATCTTGCCTTGTATAGAAAATAACTCATTAACTTACCCTTGTCAGCACTGTATGGCATTACAAATAAGTAATTTTTTTAAACAAATGGCTATGCTGACGAGTTACTTTCTGTACTTAGGAAAAGGAAATAAAAATAATGGCAAAGTAAAGTGTTCTGTAACAAAAAAGTATGATTCACCAAAATAAATTGTGTTTCGAAACATTAATTTTACTCATCTTCAGAGTCTTTTGAACGAAGAAAATGTCTTATTACGAACTTCAGAACAGTCCGATAGTTTCACGTGTTGACCAAAACGCAAGACAGTTTAATCGTTTCTCCGGGACTTTTCTGGTGGTCGCCTCTGTTGATTCTGGCTTACAGGAGTTTTAGTGGTTTGGGAATAGTGTGGCGGTCTTGTCCCAATACCTACATTTTACTTGAACAGTGTGCTATTGTTTGATATTATTAACCTTTAAGTACCGAAGTGTGATCTGACACTTTCAGTGCTTGATTAGTCTGGTCTTGCTTGTCCCAGACCAGACTAATCAAGCCACTACCACTAGAGTAGTCGGCCCTATAGGATTTGTAGAGAGTAACAAAGTCTGCGCTTGCTATTTTGGTAAGTTTCGGTAGCTGTAACATCGCGAGTGGTCTGAGAAACCACTCGTCGGTACTTATGCAACTATATATTTTTGGTTACATTTTATTTTAAATTATGTGGTTTTCCTCTTAATTTTTTTGTCAAATGTAACAATTACCCAGCCATGCTTTTTAGGCGTGAAACAGGTGGACTCAAATAAAAAACTTTTTTACAAAAAAAGCAACCGACTTCCAAACAAGAAAATACACTAAAAATTTAAAATAACTTTAATTTCGGAAGTTGGTGTTTGCATTTTATTTCTTCGTTTTTTGACACCGACTTCCGAAATTAAAGTTATTTTTAAATTTTTGGTGTATTTTCTTTTTTGGAAGTCGGCTGCTTTTTTTGTAAAAAAGTTTTTTAATTTTCACTTTTTAGTTGTTTTACCCCAGAACTAAAAAACCCCAATAAAATAGAACGTGGAATTTAAACTTACTCGTAATTGGAGAAAACCAAAACGTCATCGAGATAAACATATTTTTCGTTTTTGTTCAGTTTTTCAAAAAGCGCTAAAGGAATTTCGATAAAATTTATATGGGACCACCTCGGGAGTATATTCTTTCGAATAAAAAAAAATTTGAAAATCGGTCCACAATTACTGACGAAGAAATCGGTGGACATACATAAAAAAATACATATGTTGAACATAGAACCTCCTCCTTTTTCGAAGTCGGTTAAAAAATACATACAGTCGAACATAAAACCTCCTCCTTTTTCGAAGTCGGTTAAAAATATCAGTGCTATTGACACTAAAAGTCACAAAACATCTTTGTTTTGGTAGAATGTCTAAATGACAGCTCCGATTCCAACTCCGAGGTTAGAGACCCGAACATAACTGAGGTGGAGCGGTCATTATATGGCATCTGAACAGAAACTGATGACATGATATCCCAGAAGTAAGGTCAATCAAATCAAATTCCAAAAAGGTCAAACGATCACGATGTTTACTTAGAATCGAACTTGATGCCATGTGCTTTTTGAGAAAACGGCAATTTGTGTATCTATATTTTCGTTGTTCTTATACTTCTTATATCAAGCTATAGCCACAAGAAATATTGATTTCTGAGAAAAATAAAAAAATAAATTAACTGCTATTACGTATGGAAAACATTTCACATTTATTTTGGTGCATTTTTGAATAAATCAGATTTGAGGCCCCGCGCGCTGCAACCGCCAAAAGTTAGTCCGTCTTCCGCCATCGTAGACGACATTTTTCTTATTACCTTTTAAACACAAGATAGGTGCAATTTTTTTTTTTTTTTTTTTTATGTTTGATAGGTTCGCGTTTGACCACTATCTCACCTGATGGCAAGCGATGATGTGGTCGAAGATGGAGCACGCTTACCTAGAAGTAACCTATTCACTCTTGACTTAAAGACTCCCAGGTTATAGCTATCAGGAAACACAGACTCCGGTAGGGAATTCCACTCTCTAGCTGTACGCACAATGAATGTTTTCTCAAAACGCTTTGTGCGTATGGATGGGATGTCTACCATGAACCGGTGGCACTTCGCCGTACGTCTTGTGGTCCTTTGATGAAACGGGCTTGGCGGAATCAAATCATGCAATTCCGTAGCACACTCCCCAAAATGTAATCGATAGAAAACCGACAGGCCAGCAACTCGGCGTCTATGTTCAAGACTTTGGAGTTTCGACTCAACGAGTCTATCATTGCCGATGATCCTCTTGGCTCGTTTCTCAATTGACTCAAGGGCATCAAGCTGGTATTTGGCCGATCCGTCCCAAAGATGAGAGCAGTACTCCATACACGATCGGACTTGCGCTTGATAGAGTTGGAGCAGCTGTTCCGGCGTGAAGTATCGTCTCACCTTTGCGAGGATCCCCAACTTTTTGGCAGCCACTTGAGCCTTTGCCTCTATGAAGGGACCAAAATTGAGGGTAGATATTAAAGTAACACCAAGAAGATCAAGTTGATCGGTTATCGGCACGGCCACACCTCGGAAAGTTGGAGCCGGGTGAAATTGGCTCCATTTAGCAGAAAAAAGACACGCCTGGGTTTTAGAAGCATTGAACTTAACCAGATTGGCATCGCCCCATTCTGAGACAGCCTGCAAGGACAAGTTCAAGCGCCCAACCATAGCCTCGCGGAGAGACCGGACCTGAGACCCACTAACTCGTGCGTCAGGCACGTATCTCTCGGCAACAGTGCTGTCGTCTGCATACCCAAAGGTACCGGGTTTTAGCAGATCGTTAATATGCAGCAAAAACAATGTTGCCGAGAGCACTGAACTCATTGAACCTATCTTGTGTTTAAAAGGTAATAAGAAAAATGAACCTTATGTTACAAAGACACCGCTTGGGTGGTGTGTACATGGTACTGTTAACAACATAAATACAATAAACACGTCATCTGATCCTACTGTTAGTGATAACAGCGCGCAACATTGTTGTGATTCTGAATTGAACGAATTAGTAAGAAAATCCTTTGCGTTAGAGTCGATAGGTATATCCAAACAACCACGACATAATTCGGACGAGTTGCGTGCTGTCACCATACTGAATAACACATGTGAATTAGTTGATAACCAATGGTATGTAGAACTGCCTTGGAAACATGATAACTTTGTTATGCCTGATTCTTATCAAAATGCCTATAATCGTTTAAAATCAGTCGAGAGGAAAATTTCAGCCGACAACACTTACGCGTCGCGTTACCGGGAACGTATTCAGCATTTATTTTCCAATAATTATGCCAGGAGGATAAACAAGGGGGAGTCGAGCGACTACATTTGGTACCTACCGCATTTCGGGGTCGATAACCCCAATAAGAAGAAGTTACGTTTAGTGTTCGAGGCGGCTGCGAAAACACAGGGATGTTCTCTTAATGATTTTTTATTAACAGGCCCGGACTTGTTGCAGTCTTTCTTTGGAATTATGTTTAGGTTTAGAGAATATCAAATCGGAGTCATTGCAGATATTAAGGACATCTTTCTACGAATTAAAATATTAGAAAAAATAAATATAGTAAATGAAAATAATAGTGTGAATGACTTACCTGTACCGGAGCCAATTCTCCAATTGGTTGCGATTGCTTCGAACTGCTGGAACTGTCTTGTTGTTCATAGATAAATGTAAGAAGATACTCGTAAAAACAAATGGACTTACCGACGAGTTGATGAAACGGGCTGAAATATTATTACTTCAGCACTCGTAAAACACAGCTTTCTCCAGTGACATCTCACTATTGAAACAAAATAAAGAAATAAAACGCGATAGTAGATTACGCGCTCTGACACCCATATTGGATGATACTGGACTATTACGTGTTGGTGGAAGAATTGGAGCACCTAAAGACGTAGCGATGGACACTAAAACACCTGTGATCTTAGATGGACACAACGACATGGGGCTCGACTCATTGTCAAGTATTATCACATCCGTGCAGACGACTACTTCCTAGGGTCCGTACAGTTGCGACGCAGTGCTTGATGTGTCGCATCAGGAAAGCTAATCTCACACATCACCAAAGACCGTTTACCGTTACCGGAGTCGACTTATTTGGACCAATAGAGGTCAGTTGGAAGATCAAGACCAAAACGATATGGTGTCTTATTCACGTGCCTGACAGTACGCGCCGTACATATTGAGATGGTGCCGTCTCTCACTGCAAATTCATTGATAATGGCTTTACGTAGAATGGCTGCATGTAGAGGCTGGCCAAAGAAGACTTATTCTGACAACGGGACCAATATGCGCGACTCAGAACTTATTCTAAAGAAAGCCTACGACGCAGTAGACAAAAGAACTGTCATGAACGAAGCCCTGAACAATGGAGTTTCCTGAAGCTTCATTCCGCCTGCTAGCCCGTACATGGGAGGATCTTGGGAGCGACTTGTGCGCAGTGTAAAAACCGCCCTCAAAGTGGTCCTGAAAGAGAGAGCTCCGCACGAAGAGACTCTAATTACTCTCCTAGCTGAAGTGGAGAATATTATCAACAGCCGGCCCCTCGGCCATGTGTCCGTGGACCCTCGGGACGACGAGACATTAACGCCGAATCACTTCCTCATTGGTTCATCGTCTAATTAACCTAGCGCGGAAGTGTTTACGGACAAAGATCTATGCCTGCGCAAACTATGGCGAATTTCCTAGCGTCTGGCTGATCATTTTTGGGCCAGATGGGTGAAGGAGGTGCTTCCCGATCTAGTGCCGCGCCGAAAATGGAGAGAAGAGGGAGCACAACTAAAAATCGGTGATATGGTCGTAGTAGTTGACCCTAACTCATCTCGTAACTGCTGGTTTAAAGGTATAGTACAATCCGTGTACCCCGGTGCGGACGGACGTGTAAGGGTTGTCGACGTCAAGACTAAAACTGGCCTACTTAAACGTCCTGCGGCCAGGTTAGCGATATTTTAGAATTTATAAGTCTTATTGAATTAAGGAAACCGTTTTGAGTGTCGTGTCGACACTAAGGGAGAGAATGTTACGTATGGAAAACATTTCACATTTATTTTGAGTGCATTTTTTAATAAATCAGATTTGAGGCCCCGCGCGCTGCAACCGCCAAAACGTTAGTCCGTCTTCCGCCATCGTAGACGACGCAAGTCATCGCGCAACGCACACTCCCGCGATCTACGCATATCTTGGCGCCGCCGCAGAGTCTCAATCTTTGTGAATTTATCAAGCTGTTTTCATTATTTACTCGACTAATCACGTACTGCGTGCTGTACGCCGCAACAAAGGCATTTCCATTTTTTCTTCCAAAGAAATGACGTTTGTGATTTGAATGCTTTTATTTTAGTAATAAATTGCAAAATCTTTGTATGTCGTTGTAGTTATACAACAATAGAAGTTTAAATAATACACAGAAGGAACATTTTTTTTTTTAATTAAAGAAATGCAGTTTGTTTCTATACTGGAAGTATGGTGGTCTGTCTGGTAGACCTCACGTCGGTACTAAAGTTACTAAAGTGGCACGTCGGCACTTAAAGGTTAAGAAAGTCCTCTAAACAAGCACTACCTACTCATGTGAAACAATTATTTATGAAATTCATTTTCAAAGTTACAGCGAATACTTGTGTAATTTGGGAGGGGGTAAATAAAAGTCAGATATCTTATCAATATCGTATATTTAGTTCTCCTCGAATACTTGAGCAATGAGATAATTGTCCCTATTCAATACGTGATCAGTGTGTGAGTGAGTGACACACCCTGCGGGTGGCATCCCTTGCCCCCTTAAAGCCCACCGGTCAAGCTCAAATCTGATGTACCTACTCGTAGCTACGCGTAATTTATGATAGAAAAACAAACCAAATGATCACAATCTAATGACGCCCGTGCGCGCTTTGAAACCCTAAACAATCTGAGATATTATCCTAGATTTTTATAATTACTACTAAGTATCTACAGTCTTATTTGATTGGTTTTAATGAAACTCACGCTGATACTTGAGTTTGTGCATCGTAAGTGCAATTGTGAGACTTGTCTAGAATATACTACATGTGTTGACTTAGTTAACAACCTCAGCTAGTGGTGTTCCCGAGGCGCGCCGCGCGTCTTTCAGAAACGCGCGTGCGCGTTACTGAGTTCCTGACGATACCAATTTTATCGTTTTACAACTGCGCTGAGCCCCTTTGACGTTTTCAAATTTATTGAAACTAGTTCTTGGCAATATCTCAAATGACTTCAGCCTAGTTTGCTACAGTTATTTGAGATAATAAATGAATAGTAAATAATGGTTTAATATAATTTCCATTAAATGAAAACAAATAATACTTAATTGTTGACATAAACAAGGAATGAAACCGTTCACCAATTGATTCGAACCAAACTATAATTATTTTGTCAATTTCTTTTTGACAAATAAAGAAGGAATTGCAAGACAATAAAATGGCACGAGTGAGTTTAGTGCAACGCGCGTTGTCAGCGGCGCCGCACTTCGTTGTCTGCGTCGGACGAGGTGGTAGCGCGCGCAGTGGTGGTAGTGGTGGTGGTGGTGGTGGGCGGGTCCAGGCCCTTGATCTCGAAGGGACCGCGGAACAGCGGCCGGAACAAGCGCAGGAACGTCTGGTAGCGCACCGCCGAGTTCTGCAACAAGACGCGCTCTAGTTACACACAGAGACAGACTACAGGCAGGCAGACAGCGAGGAGCAGCGCTCACCTGTATGACGTCGCCGATAACCTTAGTAGTGCGGATGAGCAGCGACACGGACGGGCCAAACAGGCTGCCCGGCACGTCCAGGCTGACCTTGTTCCGGTCGAACACCGGGATGTCGTCGGCTGCCACGGCTTGGCGCTGGCGGCGTGACGGCCCAGGGCTCGACCGGTGGCCAGGGCTCCGCGACGACGATGGGGACTCCCTGGATGGCGCCCGGCGCCTCCACGTAGTGCCAGTCTGCGATAGGCGGCGACGCGCGTGAGCAGGTAGCTCGCGCGCCGCAGCCCTCGCCTCGCTCGCTGGCTCGTGTGTGTAGTTAGCGTGTGCAACGTGAGTTATGCGAACCTAAGGTTCAGCCATGTTTGGTGTGACACACTCGCTCTGCTGCTGCTTGAGCACGCGGCGCCCGCACCCTGGCCACGCGCATGCCACATGCCACGTGGCGGCCGCCGGCACCGGCTCCTCACGTACGCCGCCACTAGGGTGTCCTATCCGTGTGCGTGCGGTACACTAATAGATCTATAACTACCTCATTATCTATCAACCGATGATGTGGATGACCAAGTATAGGCAAACCGGCGCGTGTTGAGTCTGGTACAGAATCCCCCTCAAGCTCACGTACGTACCCATGGCCTAAAGTTTGCTTAGTTATACAAACAAAAATACACGTAAATGTCATATTATATCCATTTCATTTGCATAGACGAAGTTAAACATAGTAAAATGCTCAGACATTTAATTAAGTAAATAAGTTATCTTACACGGGATTCAGAAGACTAAGACAAGGGGCTCATTCAGAGACAGAGAGAGAAAGTGTGATTCGATCAGCGAAAGCGATTGACGAAATGCCAAAGTGTAAGGGGCTGCTCACGTGACATGTTGGTAGGTTCAATATGTAAGGGGCTGCTCACGTGACATGTCGGTAGGCTCAATATGTAAGGGGCTGCTCCCGTGACATGTCGGTAGGCTCAATATGTAAGGGGCTGCTCCCGTGACATGTCGGTAGGCTCAATATGTAAGGGGCTGTTCACGTGACATGTCGGTAGGCTCAATATGTAAGGGGCTGCTCACGTGATATGTCGGTAGGCTCAATGTATAAGGGGCTGCTCACGTAACATGTCGGTAGGCTCAATGTGTAAGGGGCTCCTCACGTGACATGTCGGTAGGCTCAATGTGTAAGGGGCTCCTCACGTATCATGTCGGTAGGCTCAATATGTAAGGGGCTGCTCACGTGACATGTCGGTAGGCTCAATGTGTAAGGGGCTGCTCACGTGACATGTCGGTAGGCTCAATGTGTAAGGGGCTGCTCACGTGACATGTCGGTAGGCTCAATATGTAAGGGGCTGCTCACGTGATATGTCGGTAGGCTCAATGTATAAGGGGCTGCTCACGTAACATGTCGGTAGGCTCAATGTGTAAGGGGCTCCTCACGTGACATGTCGGTAGGCTCAATGTGTAAGGGGCTCCTCACGTATCATGTCGGTAGGCTCAATATGTAAGGGGCTGCTCACGTGACATGTCGGTAGGCTCAATGTGTAAGGGGCTGCTCACGTGACATGTCGGTAGGCTCAATGTGTAAGGGGCTGCTCACGTGACATGTCGGTAGGCTCAATATGTAAGGGGCTGCTCCCAATAAAATGCCTAATATCGGTAGGTTCAATGCGTAAAGGGCTGCTCACGTGTCATGTCGGTAGGCTCAATGTGTAAGGGGCTGCTGACGTGTCATGTCGGTAGGCTCAATGTGTAAGGGGCTGCTCAAGTGACATGTCGGTAGGTTCAATATGCAATGCCACACATTTTTGACTTTTAGTCAATCGCTACTGCGGCGCATTCTTTGATTGAATGTCACTTATCTAGAGCCTAAGATATTTCAAACTCACAAAAGTGAATGATGGTTATCACAACAACGTCGACCTCGGTGGGGCAAGTTAGGTACATGAATAAAATTGAAACAAAATCAAATATGACCGATATTTATTACACAGATATAAAATGAAGTAGTACAGTATCGTAAGTATCGGTATAGTGACAGTGAAGTGGTGCGTGTGTGTGCGTGCGGCTGCTACGGCGCTACGAGGGCTACGCGCTACGGCGCTATGAGGGCTACGTGCTACGAGCTACGGCAGGCTACATGCTACGAACCCGCGGATGCTGTGCTGCATCGCGCGGCTACTACTACTACATCATACTTTCCTGGCTGTGCGACACTGCAACACTGTGCGACACGGCGAGCTGCTCCAGTCCGCCACCGGGGATACCTCACTACACACCACACTTTATACAAATGTACTTATTTACACTATACTGACACATTGATCGTGAGCATCGCGAGCAATCTCTGACAATGAGACACTGATCGCGCGGTAAGAGACGTTGAAGGATAACTTGACGTGCCGTGAACGCCGGAGGACCTCCTGACGCGATATATATCGACCCGAAACTATTGCTGCACCGGATGTTTGTAACTAGTGGCCGGATAGTTTGTAACTAGTAGTCGGTTAGTTTATAACTAGTGGCCGGATAGTCTGGCATCCTGTATATTATTAACAACTAAATAGTAACGAATGTTTTAAACGTAAATGATAGTCACCGAAATGTTGCGTTTGAGTTAATTATTGTAACACGCAGCACCCAAGCGTCGCGACGCCGTCACTATCATCTTAAACTGAACTGTTGGAACTACCGACACGGCGAAACTCCGCGAGGTCATGGTGGAGTCAGCGTGTTTTGTTATGAGGCGGGAACATGAAAAATGACTATATAATAAATTAAAATATGTAGAACTGGGGAGAATGGCAAACAGGTTGTATAAATATATACCTCTTCGGTGCGCTTGTAAGTTAGGCTTACGGTTTCGAGGACCGAGAGAGGACGAGATTCTACTGAATCTATTTTAAACATTATATTCCGAGTGCAGGACTGATTTTTCAAATGAATAATTGAAAGAATTTTAAACCAGCCCCCCTAGCCATATTACATTTCTATTATCGTTTACGCTAACGCTTAGAACAAAATGTATGGCAATGACATTACCTGCGATAAGTCACGTGACACTTATCTACGCAGGTAATTATCATTACCATACATTTTGTTCTAAGCGTTAGCGTAAACGATAATAGAAATGTAATATGGCTAGAGGGGCAGTTCTCATGTGGTAAGTTAATAAAATAGTAGCAACTATGCCATAAATTAAAATATTAAATCAAGATTTAACAATAATTCCAGATTGTAACCCAATCTAAAAGTTTACGGTCTTTGTTGCGATCATTCTGTTTATTTTAACTACCTTATTTAGCCATCGAACACGTAACACACTCAGCCCCCCTAGCCATATTACATTTTTATTATCGTTTACGCTAACGCTTAGAACAAAATGTATGGCAATGACATTACCTGCGTAGATAAGTGTCATGTGACTTATCGCAGGTAATGTCATTGCCATACATTTTGTTCTAAGCGTTAGCGTAAACGATAATAGAAATGTAATATGGCTAGGGAGGCTGGTGTTCAACATCAGTAATGCACACGTCAAACTTCTGTTGCTACATGCTTTATCAAAGCTATTGAATTTTAAAATAGATCAATTATATAGTAGTGCATAGAAGACGTAAGATCGCTTGCACCACAAATCATAAAATGCATTTAATGCTAATCATACTTAAATTATCATTTTTTATCATCTTTTAACGATTGACAGAAACAACGAAGTTTTAAATTCGTTTAGCACTAAACGTGAGTAGTGTCTCGTGCTGCAAGCGAACCTCCACGAGACTTGGTACTGAATGGCTTCGTGCTGTGTATGGTACAAACAGCGAGTGCATTATTCTGCTCTCTCGTGCTGGAGCTCGTGTGTGGCTGGCGCAGCATGACTATATGTACATAAAGTAAGTGCACATTTATAGCTCAAGTTAAGTTGTGAAAACAGCTAATACCCATGTGCGTGTTGCCCAAGTGTGTGCAGAGGTCGCGAGCGGCGCGCGGCGCGTGCGGCCTTGTGCGGTGAGGCAACACATGCACACATACTATATAATATGTTATTTGGACACTACGCTACCATCGACGGGTTAGGAAATAAAGCTAAGGACAAGTGGTGACTAGATACGAGGAGACTAGCCGGAGTGCGGCAGAGCGCGACTAGAGCACTCTTACTATAAATGCTCAGTGGCAAGAACTCGACATCATGACTACTCTACGACAAAACGTTACATTGACACAGGGAGATGTACATGCGGCATGCAGGACGGACTACAGGAACTGGAGGGGGGCGCGGGGCGCGGGTGAGGCATGCGACGTGCAGCGTGCAGTAAAACAACACATCTTCCGAGGAATCGTTTAATATCACCAACGCTCACCTAAAACCTATTTACAATATAAATACAAAACGTAGAGAGAGGCGGCGCGCCGCCGGCACTGGGGAGGGGTAGAGAGAGGGTTAGGGGGAGGGGTAGGGGGACGGGTAGGGGGAGGGGGACGGGAGCGACCGCGGACTGTACAGGCGGCCCGGGTTGAGGGAGAACACGACACGCTCGCGCACGCGCAGTCGCGGTCACTAGTCCAGGCACAATGCTTAACCAAAGAGAAGCGCTGGCCTCGAGCGCGGACCTGCCGCGCCAGTACTAGAGTGACTGCGTGTGCGCGAGAGCGAGAGAGAGCTAGCGTGCGAGCGAGAGCTCACGCATCGTCCTCTTCAGAGGAGTCGATGGTCTCCACCGTGCCGCCGGCGCCGGCGCCGCCCGACGACGAGCCCGACAACGAGGTGACGAGCGAGATGATGGAGCCGAGCCCGCCCCCACCTGAGCCGCCGCTACCTCCGCCGGATGCTCCACCCAGCAGCCCCGTCACCGCCTGGATTTTGGGCCCCAGCAGCTGCAGCTTGGGCCCGATCACCTGTCCCACGATGCCGCTCAGTGACGCCAGCCCATTCTGCGGCGCCTCGATGCCGTACTGCTTGTTCAGCTCAATGTTCTGCCGGTCCAGTGTATCGACGAAGCGTGTCTTCGCGTCAATCAGCGAGTTGATTTTCTACAACAGAGAGAGCGAGTGACGCACGTGCAACAGTGAGGGGGTGAGACAGGTACCGAAGGGAGGGGGGAAGGGACGCATTACTCACCCCGAACACGAAGCCGAGCACTGCGTTCTTGACGCCGAACTTGGCCTGCGTGACGCCCTCCAGCTTGCGCTTCTCGCGCGCCTGCTCGTCGCCGGCGCCATCCTGCACACACACACCGAGTCACTACACTACTCACTACGCGCTACTCACAACACCTCACACCACTACACTAAAGCAGTCCGTCACCATAGCCTTCCACCGCCGCTCCACCGTGTTAACTGTATGGTACGTGTGTGTGCCACCTGGGTTTACTGCCACAGTATCGCGCACGGGTCCGTCACTGTGACGGGTCGAGAGGGCGCGCGCACGCATGCGTCGCAGATGCATGTGAGCGTTTCTTCCTCTTCACGAAATAAGTAGTTATTGTGGCACTGGTATCTTTAGTGCAAGCAAGGAAAACGCAAGATTTCTGCATCGAAGTATTCACACCGGTGTAGTCACATTCCACAGAAGGCACCTCTCAAGACTAGTGAGAATATGTTTCTAAATTTAATAATAAATAAAAAGCCTGAAATCTGAAGAATTCGCGCCAATGAATCCTCGTAAGATTTAATCTCAGGAGAAATACGAGAGAGATGATACTTAACAATGAAGAGATATGCAAGACGATCACCAAACTGGAGTGGCACTGGGCACAGGACAGACGTCTCTACAAGCTAAGCAATAACACCTGTCAACAATACGAAACCGTTGAACACGTTCGCTAACTCTCGGTATGTTAGTCGAGTGGACCTATTCGATATTCACAGCTACCATATCGGTTCACTTCAATTCTATTGAAAGACTACAAAAGGAACTCAGATACTAGGCATTATTTTTAAGTCCAGGAAAATGATCGCGCAGGAAGAAAAAGAAAAACGGCGGCCAAGTGCGTGTCGGACCACGCGCAGTGTAAGGTCCCGTAGTCACGCGTTATAACATGCGGACTCTTAACCCGTATTAATAAACGTTCCTCAGCCCAAGCTCTCTGATCGTATTAATAAACGAGATTATTTTTGTACTCAAGTTTCGGATTAGGTTTACGTCATCAGCCGAGTGCTGGACTGTATAATAAACGAAACTCGACACTTAGTGTACAATAGGTATGCTGATCATGAGTGTAGACAGACCGGGACTTGAGCTCGTGATTGTAGCACGAAACATGGAGTTTGGAAATATTGATGAAATTAATTAATATTATGAAATAGAATAGGTACTATGACGATATTTTATGGCTTTTGTAGTGGAGTGTCATAAGGTTTATACCTCAGAGCCCCCACCCATTGAACGGATTTTTGTAAAAACTTTATCCAACTTTACCACTTTTGTAGTGGAGTGTCATAAGATTTATACCTCAGAGCCCGGGCCCATTGAACAGATTTTTGTGAAAACTTTATCCAACTTTGCTACTTTCATTCCTTAAGGGTTGAATTTACAAAATGCTAAAATAGTTGTTTGTTTGATTACATCAAAGAGCATTCAAGTAAATGGCATGACATTGAATGACAATGACATTTTTTTTTACCACAAAAAAAAAAAAAATATTGATAATACAAGGTTATTTGTAGTACATAGAGGGCTTATCAATTATCGACAAAAAAAAAAAATCATACGTAGGAATCATTTTCATAAAAATTAAATATTTCTATACTTAATTGTTGTAATCTGCTAATGATAGGTATTTTTTTAATATTTATTTTTTAGTACATGGATGACTTACAAATAGTAAATATTTATTCAAGCTTTTAACAATGCAATCAAAAGTGTTTTACGAAAAGACCCTGACACACACTCGGCTGTTGACGTAAAGCTAATCCGCAACTTGAGTACAAAAATAATCTCGTTTATTAATACGATCAGGACCTCGAGCTTGGTATCAAATGTGAGAGTTTGGGCTGAGGAACGTTTTTAAGTACCTGAACATTTCGGTAGTATTAGAAAAGAAAAAAAAACTGGCCAAGTGCGAGTCGGACACGCGCACGAAGGGTTCCGTACCATTATCTATAAAAACGGCAAAAAAATCATGTCTGTTGTATGGGAGCCCCACTTAAATATTTGTTTATTCTGTTTTTTACTGTTGTTGTTATAGTGGCAACAGAAATACTGCGCCGAAACAATTTCGATAAAATTTATATGGGACCACATCGGGAGTGTATTCTTTCGTATAAAAAAATAATTTTGAAAATCGGTCCACAACTGACGGAGAAATCGGCGGATATACATAAAAAAAAACATACATGCAGTCGAATATAGAACCTCCTCCTTTTTCTAAAGTCGGTAAAAAAACAATAAAGTAGAACACAAGAAGTAAAAACAAGTTTCAGCTAATGACTGACTAATCAGCTCAGCTGACACGGACTAATTACGGCAAAAAATCAATATTGGTTGAGGGAGCACAACTATTCTATTATTTATCGGAGGATTTAAAGAAATGTGATAGTTTAAACATATTCAAAAGAAAACTTAAAAAACATGTATGTACCTTATAATGTCGCCAACACCCCAAAGGCAAAATTCATATTATTATTTAGATTTAAGTACTTTGTACCTCATTTTAAGTGAACTGTTATTTATTGCCTCATCCTGATCGGACGGCGAGCTACCCACTACTCGCCGTCCGCAGGCCCGCGTCTACTGTAGCCGGAGATCGTCTCGCGACGTCCGACGCCCCAGGCGTCTCCTGCGGTGGCTGCTACTGATGGCGTGAGGGCGACTCTGGTGTTGAGCCTCCCTCACCCGTTCGGCCTCCTCCTTCGCGAGCATTACTGCTTCGCAGAAGGAGCAGACTGCTTCCCGTTCCCTCTCGATCCGTACCATGGCCTGGACCAGGGCCGGGCGTGAGAGGTCGCTGCCGCCAATCGCCTCCACGAGGACACGGCGGGGCTCCGCCCAAGCGGGCCATATCTCCACCGTGTCCTCTGGGCGATCCTCACAGTGGGGACACCCGGGCGTTTCCCTTCGCCTTATCCTACACAGGAACCACCCGAAACTTCCGTGTCCGGTGAGGACCTGCGTTAGGCGGAAGGTGAGGACGCCGTGGCACCTCTCCAGCCACTCCTCAAAAAGAACTTGAGATGCTGGCATCGTAATAATCGCGCACTTGAGGATGTCATTGAGGAGCGTTTACTAATACGGGTAGCCGTGTTAGTTTTCTTTAAAAATTCGTTGTGTTTATTACCATCGTGATTTTTTTCAGGGGGGGGGGGACATACAAAAATTAGCACTTTAAAAGTTTAATATTTCGCAAACGGACCACTGAATTGAACAATGGTCTCTCCGACCCCCATTGTTTTTGAAAGATCCTCACGATAGGATATACGAGAAAAAAATGTATCCCCAGTTTACGGATACGAAGATAGGCACCCTAAAAAAATATATTTGACCATTTTGTCGGAGTGATTGATATATATTATACGAGTATTCCTATGCTAAATTACAGCTTTCTGGTACTAACAGTCTCTCAGCTAAACCGTGGACGGACAGACTGACAGAGCGAAACCATAAAGGTTCCTTGTTAGGACTACGGAACCCTAAAAAAGACTTCAATGACATTATAAACAGACTTCTATACAGCAGTAGTGCATTTTGATGCGAGAAGGCTATTTTGACTAATGTCATTTGTCAAAGGCAATTTTGACAAAAGCTTGATATACCTACGTGGGTAGATACATCAAACGAGGTTTTTGAACACACTTGAAACAGTAAATAAATCATCATAATTAGATATTATTGGTTCGCGGATGATTGTCGTGCGCCGCTCGATGTCATGGGTGTTGGGCCGACCGTCGCGATGTCGAGCAGTGTGGGTTGCCCGCTGACCAACTTGATATTATAAAATTCAATAATTGGACAAGAGGGGCCTGGCCGCACTAATGCGAAATACACTTCGTCGTGAACCTAAAATCAGTGGGGTAGGAGTCAATTTCCAATAAAAACTTTTGTTAAAAATCTGATTTCATTTCTTAGGAATGTATTGCATACCTAAGCATATAATGGAATGTACTGAGCCGCTCGTTACTGTGATTGGGCTGTATTTGTGTTGTCATTACTTAATTACAATAGCTGATGTATTTAATGACGTAGATGCAAGTGTGTCACAATCGCTGGTGGAGCTTGCTCAAACGCGCTCACACAGAGTCACAGCGAGGCACACCCGCGCGCCGAGATGCACACGCGACAGGATCCTATCGCTTTCGGTCTCGTGAGGCTGCGCGTACATCTATCTCACATATCATCTCCACGAGATCATATCATAGAGAGATCATATCAGCTCCACGAGAACAATGACCGCGCACACTCGCAAAAACGCAACTAAACAATGCTGTTTTGGGCAAATGCTGTTCCGTCTACAACACACACAACTTTTTGTTTTCGACAGACAACAGAGACTGTGTGTCTGTATACTAGCTAAGTTGACTTTAGGTGCGCTAGGGACACATTTTGAGTGTACAGTAACAGCTACTACTTCTTCTATAAATTTTAGACATTCCTTGCCAACATAATTTCGAGTAGGTAAGTCGCGAAGAGTAGTTCTGTGTTACGTTGCATGTCTGCCAGAAAAATCAAGGTGTGATGTTACAAGGTGACTGACATGGCATCCAGCACAGCTCGGCGCAGCGAGTCGCGCGGGCTGCCAGCGCGGGTCGAGGCCGCCCGCCTCTCGCGGCCCTCGCCGCGCCGCTAATGTAATGCTAAGGTAATCGCACCTAATCTACACTAGCACCGCGACAACATCTTATTATCGTATCGTTTGACAAACCACTCGCTCAATAACCATGGTTTGTGGTTGCTATCGATACCGTGCTTGTGCAGGTGTCGAACGACACCTCCCCGAGTGAACGTCTCGGAGGTCACACAATCTCGACTGATGAGATGGAACGTTGTCACGAAGGTCACTGCAACGACTAGTAGGTAGCTGCCATGGTATCTACCTGTTTCTCGAAATACATTATGATGAAACGCGCTGCTCAACAGATACATGACATATCGTATATTAACATCGAGCCGAGGCGGACGACTCAGGCGCCTTTCTAATTTGTTGGAGTTCAGCACTACGGAGATACGAAACATAATAGTATGCACACGATGCTGCTTACTGCGACACGGAGAGGGAACCAGAGGCGGAAGCTATGCAACGCGGCAGTGGGGGGAGCCCGCCGCGACCCCGTGGGAACCGGTGAGCGGTACTAAGAGCTGGTTCGCTTCATTATGTCGGTTCTATATTGGCGGTTCCGAAATGCGCAAAAAAACACTAAAACTGTGGCTCCGGTGTGTTCTAACTTTAACAATGGTATATGGAGCAATACCCAGAAGAAACGCGTGAACCACGCGAACCGCGCGAGTGTGCCCGAGCATAGCTGAGTGACGCCGACCGATATGCCGGAACATGTTTATCATCAGAGGTCGGAGCTGGAGGCAGTGCATCAGATCATCTGCTTACTACTCGGGGTACGACTAGAGTCTGCTAGTAGTGCACTCTGCTCCACTTTTTGGAGCCGTGACGCTCCCGACGCACACACACAAGTGTCCACACCTAGTCACTGTGTCCGACGAGTACTTGACGCTTACATACTGATAAATTATTATAATGAGCGACCTGTGACCGGAATGCACAAATGAGTGGCAGCGGCAACCCGCCGCACCAGCGCGTCGCACGTGCTAAGTGCGCGTCCTTCGCCGCGCGAGCTAGTGGCGGACCGGCGGACGTCATAGCAAGACTTGAGGAGTCGCGGGATACGGGTGAACGAAGTTCCTTTTGCTCTTATATTAAAGTTTAAGAGTAATTAAAAAATAATAATATTAAAATTTATTAACACGGACTGAGAAATAAAACTGTAATTTTATCTAAAAAGTAGTTAATGAAGATTATGAACTACAGCAAAAATGTCGTGTCAGTTCATTTTCATCTTCACTATCGGTTGTAATGCAATTATTATGTTCAAGTATAGTATGTTTGTTGCAAAATAATTTACAATGAAGATGATATTATGGAACAAAAGATGATTCTTAATGTTGTTACTTGTTAGTTAGAAAATACATATTAAGTAAGGTGGTCCATATTGTATGTATTTCCTTTCTGCGGAGGCAATAACTAGTACCTAGAAGTCGATGTGAGGCGCCTGACGTGGCTCGGATCAGTCAGTACTCGACGTGATCACCTCCTAGCTGTGTGTCAGCGCTTCAGCAGTGCGCAGGCTCCCGACACGCGGCTGTAGGACGGAGTGAGTGCAGCGCTCGTCCCACTCTTGCGGTTTGTTCTTGTGCTACAGTGAGAGGCGCGGGACCTCTCAGTATCCGCTCTACTTATTGTTACTGCGATCTATTCGATCCTAGGCCACACAAAGCCCCCAATATTATTGTGTGTGACATTATAGAATGTAAACTTGTCGATGCAGAATAGATCTGTACGAGGCGGTCAGGGATGGTTTTACCTAAAGGTGTCTTGTCTATCAAATTATTTCTGTTAATAACAGGATTGGCTCACGTTCAGCATTGATTTTATTTTTGGTCTAACAACTATAATAAATACGAAAGCTTATTACTGTGTGTCTCGCAGTTATGTAGTGGACGTCGTCGCCCTACGATATGAAAGAAAGTTTCAGATGAATAGTACTAAAGTCCCCTGTTTGCACCGGGACAGCTCGAACACTTCTTAACACAGCTCCTTGTGTCCTGTTCTTTGTTTTATTACAACGTTTTGAGAACAAAATGAAGTCGAAGGAGGACAAAGTTTCTTGCTTATGCTAATGTAAAGCAATCATGTAACTAGTACCGAGACGTCCTTGAGCACGACACGCGCTTGCGTGCGCGCGCAGAGATCATGTGTGTTGCACATAGGGTGTCGAGCATGTTCGTCGGACTGACGGGAGTTAGTGTGTCAGACGAGTGTGTCGAAAATGTTAGATGAGATAGAAGCGTTATGAATGAAGCGAGTCGAGCGAGGCGAGCAGACTGCGGCACTGCAACAGACATACAGAACAACAACGCGACACGCGTGCGAACCGGGGCAATGTCGGCCGCGGCTCTACAGCGTTACATAAGCTGCGCCGCGTTACATCACGCACTGCACCGCCGCCGCTTGCTCTGCTCCGAGCCGGACTGGACACTAACCCGGTCACCCGGCGACCAGTGTCCACTGAGCACATGTTATACTGAACAGTACTCGCCGGGGAAGGGGGCGGCGGTGCGTGCGGCGTCGTAGTAAATAGTAAGCATTAGTAATGTATGCAGCGGGTCGCGCTAGGTCAGCGATGTGCCAACATGTGACCTATTGCGATAGTTGCCGCTATCATATTTTACAGTATTTGCACTGAACGTGGTCGGTAAAGCTTGGGTTTCCTCATAAGCATTGTTAACACATAGTGGCCGTGAGGATGGCTGTCCTGCGCTAAGAAAGCGTTTCTACACGCCATGAAGTTGAATCGTTTTCATGACGGACTCCGTACCCTTACAAAACCCAAGCTTTTCCATAATTATTATAATACAGTCTCGTTGATCTAGTTCACACAATGTTCGGACACGCGCGAGTCAGGAGCGCGGTACTGCCACATACATAACATTATTTGTTCAGCTTTACGTAAATAGCGTAAGTTGTTGGTGCGTTATCCAACAGCTTGTATTTGTTTGTACGTGTGTACTAGGTCAGCGGGCGGGTGGTACCTCGATGGGCTGTAGGGCGTCGTCGTCGGCGAGCTGGCGGCGGGCGCGAGACAGGCGCGCGAGTGGTGCGGGGGGCGCGGCGGCGGCGGCGGCCAGCAGCACCAACAGCGCGAGCGACGTGAGCGAGCGGGAGGCGACCATCGTGCGGCGAGCGAGCGAGCGGACTGACGCCGAGCTGCGCATGCGCCGCAGAGCCGCCCCACGCACCCCACGCGCCGCCGGGTGGGGCGCACCCACCACACCTCGCACGGCGACAGGATTCATTCTCATCTAATGGTTGTGCACACAGACACGCTGGCGCTAATGACCTCCAAACCCTATATCATTGAAGGATGTGTCGATCACAGAGTCGGTTGTGATGTTTCTTTCACCACCGGCTCGAAAAGGTCAAGTAATTTATATTATGCTAACCTAAATTAAGTCATTATAGCCCTGAGTGTCTAAAGCCGGGCAATTAGATTTCATTATATATATAGGGAACCTGTTGTACCTAGGCCAGTTTTGTATATTTTGTTTTTTTACAAAGTAATGGTGCCGGCTACACCTGTCCTGTGTGCATGTATGTAAAGATCGTTTAATTAACTACATAATTCATTCATAAAACTTTGTACATTTTCAAAAACCGGGGAACAAAAGAGAAAAAGGGCCTAGCCCTTTAATAAAAAATGAGAAAACTGTCCTAAGTAAAACAAACCAGATGTATCTTGGACCGTGTCCGCTGTACCGTGGACAGATCAAAATCGAGCTAAACACTTTTATTAGATATAATTTATTTATTTTCTGTTGAAATAATATAAGTAATAATTAGTTAATCATATGAACATTTGCAATTAACAATAATTACAGTTATTAACAACAATATTTAAGTCAAGGTATTGTTTTTAAAAAAGCTTCACCCATCTGTTTTGAGTTAATTACTGTTGACAACATTTTGGCATCGAATCACGTAATTTTAACTTGCAACCTAATTATTTTTTTATATTCTTATCCCATAACATAAATTGTAATAAAACATCCATTAAAACCGCTGGATTTAACAAAAATAAATAATAAGAAAAAACT
The DNA here is from genome assembly GCA_951329385.1 of Polia nebulosa. Classification (NCBI taxonomy): domain Eukaryota; kingdom Metazoa; phylum Arthropoda; class Insecta; order Lepidoptera; family Noctuidae; genus Polia; species Polia nebulosa. Next base: position 138,152 of record OX589609.1, read on the forward strand.
TAAGAAGTTAAAACAAAAATAATCTTTAAAAAATTAAAAAAGTACAAAAAAATTATGTCATACTTAGACTTTCAATTACTATTTTGAGATCAATTATTACTTATATTTAATTAAAACAAAAACTCCAGTATATCTCAATTCCTGGATTATGACAAACTCCTCTTTTTGCCTTCACTAAAACTGCATTTTCAATCATTTTTATGTCGAGCACAGGTCTTTTAATTTTTTCCGACAATGTTTTTAACCGACTTCAAAAAGAAGGAGGTTATCAATGCGGATGTTTTTTTTTTTTAAGTATGTTTGGGTATAACTACGTCATATATTGAAGGATTTGCAAAATTCTTTGTTCGAAAGGGGTTTGTTCCGAAATGGTCCCATTTAAATTTCAAAAAGATCTGAAGATGGGTTTCGGAGACAAACAACGGAATTCTTCAAAAATTTACAGCAAATCAACCGCGACAGCTTCTATCGTACGTCTATGAATTGTCAACACAGTTTAATGGGGAAGCACAACAAAAAAGTGAAAAAAAATAAAAACCTTTTTTACAAAAAAATAGAACCGACTTCCAAAAAAAAGTGCAAAATAACTTTAATTTCGGAAGTCGGTGTCCGACTTCCAAATGTTTCATATCCAAAGTAGTAGTCAAAAGTACCCGTTTCTGATACTTTTGCCTATTACTTTGGATTCACATTCTGAGACCTTAACAACGTAAAAATACTTTATCCTCTTTGTAACAAACGTGACGTTGGATTCTTTAATATTTATTTTCTATGCTATGCTACGATTTTTTATTCAATGAAACTTGGCCGGTAGTAGACCCTCAAAAGCACGGGATTTGTGAAAAAGGTATGATTGTTCTAGGTACAACTCTGTCCAAGGTACAACAGGTTCCCCTAATCAATAAAGTGTTTAGTTGTCGTACCCCAGAACTAAAACGAAATAATAAAGTTATGCCCGAATGGATAACATGGAATTTGGACACAATTGGAGACAACCAAAACGTCATCTGTGTGTACATCGTTTTGTTAATGTTGATTTTTTCAAAAAGTGCTGAATCAATTTCGATAAAATTTATATGGGACACTTCTGAAATATGACCTATTAAACAAAAAAGAATCTTCAAAATGTATTCACAAATGGCGGAGAAATCTCGTAACAAACATAAAAACATACAAACGAATTCAGAACCTCCTCCTTTAGGAAGTCGGTTAAAAATCGAATCCCTTTGCAATAGTAGATGTTATTTGTGCAGCTACAACGTAGAGTATTATAAATAGTAGATGGTATATGTGCAGCTACAACGTAGAGTATTATCAATAGTAGATGGTATATGTGCAGCTACAACGTAGAGTATTATAAATAGTAGATGGTATATGTGCAGCTACAACGTAGAGTATTATAAATAGTAGATGGTATATGTGCAGCTACAACGTAGAGTATTATAAATAGTAGATGGTACATGTGCAGCTACAACGTAGAGTATTATAAATAGTAGATGGTATATGTGCAGCTACAACGTAGAGTATTATAAATAGTAGATGGTATATGTGCAGCTACAACGTAGAGTATTATCAACAGTAGATGGTACATGTGCAGCTACAACGTAGAGTATTATCAATAGTAGATGGTACATGTGCAGCTACAATGTAGAGTATTATAAATAGTAGATGGTATAAGTGCAGCCACAACGTAGAGTATTATCAATAGTAGATGGTACATGTGCAGCTACAATGTAGAGTATTGTGACGACCTTATGTTGGCGACCTTATGGTGGAGACTGGCACGTTGGAAGTTTGGAACATTCTAGAAACTCTTGGAACGCCGATTGATTAAGAAGAATAAGGAAGACTTTTGTTTTTGGGTAGACTTCTGCTAGCCCGTCCGAACAGGGCACATGTATTATTTTTATTTGTTCAATATAACGCATAAGTGTACCATCCCTCTTTTCTTTATAACACAACACACATAGGCGGTCGCTCTCGTGCACCACACTCTCGCGCTGCCAGCGAGTGCGACAGCCCCTGGACGCGTATGAAGAATTTCCAGGGACCCTGCACTACGAGAAGGTGCTCCAGATCCCTATAGTATTATAAATAGTAGATGGTATATGTGCAGCTACAACGTAGAGTATTATCAATAGTAAATGGTACATGTGCAGCTACAATGTAGAGTATTATAAATAGTAGATGGTATATGTGCAGCTACAACGTAGAGTATTATCAATAGTAGATGGTTTATGTGCAGCTACAATGTAGAGTATTATAAATAGTAGATGGTATATGTGCAGCCACAATGTAGAGTATTATTCTCCGAAATAAAAGTATTGAGCGAGCTTGAGTCCGCTCTCGCTGCACTCAGGATTCTAGTCTTCACTCTACGTTGGCCAGGAATCCTTCCTAAGGTTCAAACCACTTTGACGCACAGTCAATTTGCCTTGACCCTTAGGTACGCTTGGGATGCAATAAAAACACTAACTACTCGGTTGGTGACTCTCAGTATTATTACTTGATAAAGATATTTTACGATGCAATAAACTGCACTACAGCTTCTTATGCTCGGCGTGTCGCTGAACACACAAGAGAATCTGATAACATCTAAGTATAAGATTTAAAACGGTCGCGTGCGTGTAAACGCACCTATTTACGTTTAATCTGAGTTTGGATCAATGAAGCAAGTAATTTTGGCTAGTTGTGTGTCGGATCTAATAATTTGGCTAGTTGTGTGTCAGATCTTATAATTTGGCTAGTTGTGTGTCAGATCTTATAATTTGGCTAGTTGTGTGTCAGATCTTATATTTTGGTTAGTTGTGTGTCAGATCTTATAATTTGGCTAGTTGTGTGTCAGATCTTATAATTTGGTTAGTTGTGTGTCAGATCTTATAATTTGGCTAGTTGTGTGTCAGATCTTATAATTTGGTTAGTTGTGTGTCAGATCTTATAATTTGGTTAGTTGTGTGTCAGATCTTATAATTTGGCTAGTTGTGTGTCAGATCTTATAAAAATTGATGGATATCGCGGTAATTTATTCGCCTTAATGTACTCGCGTCACGCACTTGTTAGGATAACACGTTTGTTGCGCGTTGATGTCTTTTGTACAGAGCATGCTCTTTTTTTTGAGGTAGGGAATCTCTGGGTGGAGCGGGAGGGCGCGTCAGACTCTTACCGACTAAAACCCACTCCTGTTCCTCTCCGTTGCTTGTGCCAGGGCCGCGGTAATTGTCTTTCGAATTTATCCGCGTGTGCCTATTTTGGTTGTTTAGCAAACATTGAAGCAGGCTTTTTATTTTATTTTCAGAGCTCCTAAACATAGCTATGGGAGCCTAAAGTTACAATTAATTGTGATCGCTACACCTAAAGTGATACACCGTCCGAGACTGAAGTGCACTTATCGATGAAGCAATAACCATATTCCGAGGTTCTCACATGTTCTTTTGTGTTGTTGTAGAGTTAGGGCGCGAACGTGAGGGTGTCGCAAGCGTGTCCTCCGGTGGCAGTAACGGTACGTACGTACGAGTAAATAGTTACTTACATGCATGCATTAGAGAGATATGTAACGGCGGCTGTACATTATAGCGAAGTGCTAATTACGCGGCGCAAGGTCGCAGCACTTCGCTTTCAACGTAAAGCGCAAGGAAACGTCCATTCTAAATCCGCTCAGCGGCGAGTGTCCGCGGTGCAGTGCACCATGCGAGCCACACGAGCCACACGAGCCATAAGAGCCACACCCGCCACACGCGCCACGCGACCGGCAGCACGCAGAGCACTCACTCCTCGCGACGCACGATATGTGCCTTTTCATTCATTTTTAACCGACTTCGAAAAAGGAGGAGGTTCTGTGTTCGACTGTATGTTTTATGTATGTCCGCCGATTTCTCTCGAACAAAAACGAAAAACGTTTAATTATCTAGATGACGTTTTGGTGTAGTCCAATCACGAGTCTGTTTAAATTCCACGTTCCATGTTATTGGAGTTTTTAGTTCTAGGATATAACAACTAAAAATTGAAAAATAAAAAACTTTTTTACTAAAAAAAAGAACCGACTTCCAAAAAAAATACACTAAAAATTAAAAAATAATTACTTTCATTTCGGAAGTCGGAGTCAATTAACGAAGAAAAAAACTTTTTTACAAAAAAATAGAACTGACTTCCAAAAAAAGTGCAAAATAACTTTAATTTCGGAAGTCGGTGTCAAAACACGAAGACACAAAACAGGAACACCGACTGTGTTCACACCAGTTGTGGTTCCCCATTAAACTGTTTTAACAATTCATAGACATACGATAGCAGTAATTGCGGTTGATTTGCTGTCAATTTTTGAAGAGTTCCGTTGTCTGTCTCCGAAACCCATCATCAGATCTTTTTTAAATTTAATGGTCCCACCATTTCGGAATAAACCCCTTTCGAACAAAAAAAGAATTTTGCAAATCCGTTAATATACAGGGTGGAGAAGACAATACGACAATAAATGAAAACACGGACAATACTAGTTCATAAGAATAAGTTTAAGCTATCAAAAAAATCCTAACATCGAAAATAAAAAAATAAAAATTTCAAACAAACTAAATGGCATAAAACTAGAAACGAAATAGAACACCATTTATAAATATGAGTTCACTAACCTGTCGTAAGAGCGGCAACAACGCGCGGTCCTGTAGCGACTTGATTTTTTGGCTTTTAATTATGGATTAATGCTCAATAAAATTACACTGAATCACAGATTATTAACCAAATAATCAGGCATCTCTCAACCGCGTGTTATTTATTAATCAAATTATTAATCACGATCAGGATGTAGGTATGAAAGTCACTAAATTTTTCGTTTTTCAATATGGCCGCCATGAATTCGAATACACAAATTGCACCGTCGTAAAAGGTTATTTCTAACGTCTGACAAAAGGTCCCCATTCGCAGCCATGTGTTTTAATTTATTAAAAGATATGATTATTCTATCTTTTAAATCATCAACAGTATCAACACACAGACAGAAGAGAGGAGGGGAGGGGGGGGGGGGGGGAGGTTGTCAGAAGTAAGGTATAATTTTCACTAAATTAGATGAAAATACTAATTTGGCGAAAGTGTTTATGTCCTCGTAGCGAGTTGGCAACGTGACTTTAATGTTTTGATGTTTATACCGATGTGGGTCGTTCACCTGACAGTGTTTCCCTATTATCAGATACATCATGTAGCAATTGTTAAAAATGAAAAATAATTTCCTGTGACTAAACTACTGGATATATTCAAATAATTTTTTGTATGTAGACTGAGAACGTCTTGAGGTATGCGAGCTTTAATTTAATGTCGTATTGTCATCACCACTCTGTATGACGGAGTTATGCCCGAACATACATAAAAAAAAAAAAAAAAAAAAAGAATACAAACATCCGAATTGATAACCTCCTCCTTTTTCGAAGTCGGTTAATAAAATACAAACACCGACTTCCGAAATTATAGTTATTTTGTTAATTTTTGGTGTTTTTTTTTTTGGACGTCGGTTGTTTTTTGCTCCAAAACCTAAGGCTCACAAGTACTGTCCAGTTTACATTGTTATAAAATCAAAATGGTGGCCGAAAAATACAAAATCGCGGCAGAGACCAAAAAAATTCATATCACTGACTTAGCTCTCTCAAAATCAAAATGATATTTCATAGACTACATAACAGACATAATATGCTCAAAGAATAACACAACCTGAGAGTGGTGTAGGAGGATTACGAAAAGAAGGACTTGAAAAAACGATTCCAAAATATAACTTTCTATTTGTAGGCGGCAAACCTCTGATTGAACTAAAATATAACTCACTATTTGTAGGCGGCAAACCTGTGATCGAACTAAAATATAACTCACTATTTGTAGGCGGCAAACCTGTGATCGAACTAAAATATAACTCACTATTTGTAGGCGGCAAACCTGTGATCGAACTAAAATAAATGCCACCAGCTGCTTCAAATTGCGTGGAAAGTGACTTGTTTGATTTTTTTGCGTTTTTGGAACAACTATATTTTTTATCATGTGGAAATCCTCATGTATGGCTTCTGCCCTGGAGCGGACAGACGGATCTGTCAGTCTCTTACTGACTACAATAAAACCACACGGTGTTCTGTTGCTACATTTGCGACGACACACTCACACACACTATGTAGAGCCTGCAGCCCGCGGGTGCTACACGCACCTGCCGATACCGTCCAGCACGGGTGTCATATTATTGAGCATGACGTATTAAATTCAAACATTTCTTTCAGAAAATAATAGTCCATAAATTGTAAGGCACAACTAATAAAAACAAAAACAATCAAAATTAAATCACAATTAAATCAAAACAAATTAAAATTAAATCAAAAATTAATTTAATTTAATCAAATTCAAATTAAAATCAAATCAAAGTCAAATTAAACTCATAATAAAATTAATTAACTAATAGCCCCTACCAACCGCCAGACCCCGAAAACACAAGTGCGTGTGCATCGATTGGACTGTCAACTTTGTCTTCTAATACCATCAGCATGACGTTGGTACTCCCCCTCACCCTACTCATTACTGACGCGGTTCTCTAGCGCATAATAGCAAAAAAGTCATCTATTTGCGTATACTCAAACATTTCAGACGCACTACAATATCTAGGGAGACCAAACCGCATCCTGAGGGCATTATTATACTGCACCCGTAGGGCATTATAGGCCCGCTGCGTATATTTCACCCACAGGCTGCAAGTGTAAAAAACTTTTTACAAAAAAAATTCAACCGACTTCAATAAAAATACTAAAAAATGCAAAATAACTTTGATTTCGGCAGTCGGTGTTTCTAGTTTGGTTTTTTCGTTATTTGACACCGACTTCCGAAATTAAAGTTATTTTGCATTTTTTAGTATTTTTATTGAAGTCGGTTGAATTGTTTTTGTAAAAAGTTTTTTATTTTTCACTTTTTAGTTGTTGTACCCCATTCCAAAACTAAATTAATAGTAAAGTTATGCCCGAATTGATAGCCCCAAAAATAGGAAAGTTGAACATAGTTGGTGTAATCAGGTTGTACCAGCGTGAACTGTACGAATTTGTATACCCCGTTTAGAGCATATCAGCGTGATGTAATGTTGTGAAGTGGTGAAAAAAATATACAGACATGCGATTGCAGTAATTTTGGAAGGTTTGCTATTATTTATTGAAGAGTTCCATTGTGTGTCTCCGAACTTCTTCATCAGATCTTCACCAAATTAAAATGGGACCACATGTGAAGCACCATCTTTCAAAAAAAAAAAAATCATCAAAATCGGTTCAGCTAGTAAAAAGTTATGAGGTAACACACATAAAAAAAAAAAAAAAATACAGTCGAATTGAGAACCTCCTCCTTTTTTTGAAGTCGGTTAATAAAAAGTTATGAGGTAACACACATAAAAAAAAAAAAAAAAAAAAAAAAAAAAAAAAAATACAGTCGAATTGAGAACTTCCTCCTTTTTTTGAAGTCGGTTAAAAAGATTGACAATATGCTTTGAAAAGTGTAATCTTTACAACATCCGTACAGCGTGCAAACCTGCGGGCTATCATATTACATCGAACCGACAACGCCCTTCGCTCTCTTTCCAAGTCTGCATCGTCAGAGAGATCCTCCGTTACCACATGTGACAAGTATGTGAATTTTTATACTCTTTTGGGCATTCCATTCAGTGCGATCAAAGGAATCTCAGACGATACTCGATTTTTCAACTTAAAAATAAGAAACTCACTTTTTTTAATGTTATAAGTGAGCCCGTGAGAGGCCGCGTACAATTCACATATTTGAATCAACTTTCTCAGCACGTTGATTGAAGGACCCAGCAGCACCATGTCAACCGCATAACTCAGGTTATTGACTGACATACTCGTACCGTCAATGGAGCAACCCACAGTGGCGCCGCTGAGTTCCTCAATCAACTGATTAATATAAATATATGATATGTATAATATGTGTGCATGTGTGTATGTTTTACTGATAAAAATATCATGTGAACATTTTCAGATATTAACGTAACAAAACGCGAATTCCTTTTTGGAATTGATGTTTATTCGTCCTTTTGTGTGTTACCTCATGACTAGAACTTTTATTTTTGGTCTAGCTAAAAACGCGGGGATACAATTTACTTTGTGCGGTCAATAATATCTTCTTTGCAATCATTATAACATGCAAGTAGTCCAATGTAAAGCTGAACGATTGCTTATTTCTTAATAAAATGATGTAACAACTCTCAAGTTGGATGGGTGTAGCACTGCAATGTGGTGATTGGTGACTAGATCACATTAGACGTTGCGCGGCGCTCTTTGCAGATAGATGAAATGTTTATAGCAGAGGATACGTGAAATAAAAAACTATGTGGAAGCTACCGCACGCACTCAAGCACAGCGGTGTTGTTATTTTCCATTAGGCCGCGAACGGCGTGTCTATCAAGTACATCAGCTGTTACTGCGGCTTATCACATTAATTACGTCGCTATTATCGCATTACCAGCAAACTGTAGAAAACTATTCGCCATACAAGGACGGTTACCACTCGTCGCTTTGTTTGTGTTCTACTTGATAACATTAAATAAAAAATAATAATAAAAAATTTATTCAGGTATAAAGTAAAGTAAAAATATGATTTAGATTTACAATCGAGGAAAGTTAAATTCTAACTGTAATGTAGACCTGCCTGATCCTGTCAGGCCATCAATTCACATCAAACATTTAAAAAGAAGACAACATTAGATGTATTAGAAGCTAAATTGAAAAGAAGTTATAATTTATTTTTTTAATGACTTAAAGAGTTACTATTTGGATATTATATTATTTTAAAACTAGATTATGTAAGATATACAGTAATGTTTAAATAAATTAACGAATAATATTAAAGTACATAAAGTGGAGACTATTATTAATTAGGTAAAGGAAGAGACTTATATTAGAGAAGGTAGATAGATTTTATTTCATAATTTCTAGTAGTTTTTCCGTGTCTGCATAATTGAGTTTTGCCAAATATTCCTGTACTAGTAAATTACACCTATTATAACTTAAACTATACACATTTAGCACTCTGTTAAACTGGTTATACAAATAGGGTCCTAAAAATAAAATAAAATCGATTAGCAAAAGCCATTAAATTTATAATACTATCTACAGCTACTCGATGCACTATACTGTGTGAGTGGGCGGGCACAGTGCGAATTCGTCTGGTAGTCCTCTAATCACGGCGGTAAAAATGGGCCATTTTTTGTTATTATTAGTTGTTGAAAAAATACCGGCCATGTGCGAGTCGGACTCGCACACGAAGGGTTCCGTATCATAAACTGAAAAAAAAACAAAAAAACCACGTTCCTGGAAACGTGTTTTGGGAGCCCCTTTTTATTTTTAATTTATTTATATTATTTGTTGCTATAGCGGCAACAAAACTACACACCCTGTGAAAATTTCAATTGTCTACCTATTACGGATCATGAGATACAGCCCTTTTATAGATGAACGGACAGCCCAGTCTTACTAATAGGGTCCCGTTGGTTACCCTTTGGGTACGGCACCTTAAAAAAGGAAATTTATGACAGGGACGTGTCTACATCAGACCTTGACTTTATGAAAAAAAAAAAAATATTGCTCTAGAGGCAATACTCAGGAAGAAAAAAGGGGAATACATTTGTATGGAGAATCGCTGCGCCTGTTCCCTCTTAAGGTTTGGGTCTCAGAACGTCTCGTATCTCGAAGTCTGCAGAAGCAGGAGAACTTGGTCTAAACTGAACCGTCTCGAGTCCCGGGACTTTCGTTTCGAGACTTGAACACACTTATCGAAATCGTTTTCATTCCTGCCCACACGTCTCAAAGTACGAGAATCAGTTTTAATCTTGATAACTCTAACTGATTTAATCTGACATCACGCTAAATGTTACGAATGTGATGCAGTAAGAAATTAAAATGAATGGGCCAAATAATATAAGGGCCTTTCTGTTAAACGGAGAGTAGATTATAGACACAAACACATACAATACATGAACAATTTAACAAACAAGTAGTAGATGGTAAGTAATAGTACTTACTTGGTGCCTGCCAATGACCACAAACTCAACTAAGAGCAACCCATTTCTTAGAATTCGTTTATTACGTCAACCACTATTGCAGGGCTATCATAGCATAAAGCATAATCAGCCTTTTGATGTTTCCACTGACTGGAACCACGCCTGGTGAGGGGTCTCAAGCGAGCCGATTGTGGGATGTCATATGTCTTCGAACTTTTTGGTTTCTAGGACATGCCAGTTTCCTCACCATGTTTTCCTTCACCGTTTTGAGAGCAGCAGTGATGAAATAATTGATACAAAATAAAGCGCCTGCCTGGGTTCGAACCTACGATCCACAACTTGTAAGTCGCGGCCGTTACCACTGGGCCACCACGGCCTGCCATCACTATATCAGGCTACAATAATGCTGTTGCTGTATTATATTATTATGTTATTAACGGTACGTAGGAGAGAACGAGGATTGTTGGCCCATAGGTAAATAGACTTACTGCCAAAAGCTCGTCAGCAGTGCGGTGTTTCGTCACCTAAGCACAGTCGCCGAAGCATCTCGGTGATATTTGTGATATTTGTGCAATGCCTGACACCGCAGTCGCGAGCTGTTTTTGCATTTTTGATTGATCACACCCGAAAGTGTTTTTTTATAGTCAAAATTAGTTTTTATTCCTGAGCAGTTTCAACCAAATCGTTGTTTAATTAATCTCTGTTATGAATTGATTCTAACTTCTTTACCTACTACTTGATAACCTTAGCAAGGTTGACTATGATCAAGTCTGTACTGCACTCTCTGAACTGTGACGACTTCGGATTGACTGGGAATTTTAAGTTCAACAATTTTTTTTATTTAAACCATGTTAATCTGTTTTAAATATAGTTATACATTTGTTTCTTTGTGTGTTGTTGTTCTTGATATATCGCCTTATTTATAGCCCTGAAATTGTTTTTTAACCGACTTTCGAAAAAGGAGGAGGTTCTATGTTCGACTGTATGTATGTTTTATGTATGTCCGCCGATTTCTCCGTCAGTTGTGGACCGATTTCCAAATTCTTTTTTTATCCGAAAGAGTATACTCCCGAGGTGGTCCCATATAAATTTAATCGAAATTGCTTAAGCGCTTTTTGAGAAACTGAACAAAAACGAAAAATACGTTTACCTCGATGAAGTTTTGGTGTACTCCAAATGTTTAAATTCCACGTTCCATGTTATTGGGGTTTTAGTTGTGGGGTATAACAACTAAAAAGTGAAAAATAAAAAACTTTTTTACAAAAAAAACAACCGACTTTCAAAAAAAAGTACTCTAAAAATTAAAAAATAACTTTTATTTCGGAAGTCGGTGTCAAATAACGAAGAAATAAATTACAAACACCGACTTCCGAAATAAAAGTTATTTTTTAATTTTTAGAGTATTTTTTTTTGAAAGTCGGTTGTTTTTTTTGTAAAAAAGTTTTTTATTCATAATATCAACGTGGACACAATACGCTTCCCCCCAGTCCTTGTTGTGTGTTGACTAAAATTTCTTGTTTTTAAAAAAAATGTTAATTAGTTATAATTTTCATGATAATTAAGGTTGTTATTTTTACTAAAATTACGGTTCTATTGAAACATCCTGCTGAAAATGAACTCAATTTTAATTTTGTTCTGAGAATGAAGTCCCGGAACTTTGATCGCAGGTTGTCTTGAGTCCCGGGACTTGAAAATGTCATTATTCCAAACCCTAATTCAGATCAAATTAATTTAGTAGGGCAAGCAGGCGGTCATGCATCATCATCGACTCGGCATCACCATCGACTCGCTGACGTTAGCTGTTAGATAATGTGTTACAATAGCGACGCGAAAGGTTAAGGAAATCGGCTCATTCCTACGAGTCACTTATTAATAATAAATTATTGTTGACGCAACCACTGAGTGGGCCACATTAGTTAATAGAATCTAGTAAATCATTACACACTAACGAGACACGTCATCTTCACTTCTGGGTAGTGATTTGAACTCGTTACATAAGCATCGGCTAATCCTAACTTGGAATTCCTAATATTATAAATGAGAAAGTTAGGCTGTTGTAACATTTTGCCAAATGAACCAGACTCATTTGGATGAATATGTTAGAGCTGGCATAGTGAGTACACAGGCACTGCATGCTGTCGCGCGGTGTCGTCACGGCCGGTGTCCGGTCACCGGTGCATCTCGGCGCACTTCCTACGTTATGTGTTCGTACCGCGCCGCGCACTACAATGTTCACATCGTCGTGCACTCACTCATAACCTACATACTCGTATCAAACCTGACAGCACCACTCCGTGTGACAGCCGCACCGTTCGCTAGATCGCTGCAAAGGCGCAGTTATCCAACGGATGTTACATGATAATAATTGTTAGCCTTGAAACGGGCGAAGGAATCTAAACCACGCGAAGTATGTTCAAGTTCTAAAAGAGCCTTCAACCTGGCGGCTGGCCTCGCAGGCAGGAACATATTAACCCACCACACGTTGAAGAGCATTCTGGTACCCTTTATAGCTATATTTTTTTTGTGTATTTTTTTGTGTGGGACGCACACAAAAAAAAACTTGAGAGGTGTCAAGGGACACCCGGATGGAACGAAGTTCCTTTCGATTAATTAGTGAAGGAATTGTAATATATTTTTTTTTTTTTTTTACTTTATAATATTTTTTTTATTATTAACTACGCACACACGCACGCACGTAAGAAGTTATACTTCATCATCTCATCTCATCTCATCTCATCGCAGCTCAGCTCAGCTCAGATCAGCTAAGCTCAGCTCAGCTCAGCTCAGCTCAGCTCACACGAAACTGGTTACATAATGCTTGATCTGCTTGCAAACTTTGTACCTACCCACCAAAAATACAAGAAGTTTTTATTAGATTGTTTTTCCAACACAATCTTTTTGGATGGACAGCCTCATTAGTGTCGTGACAACTTTTCGTAAGAATTTTTTCCGTCTAGCCCCCTTTCACAACGCGCGATAAGGAACTTCGTTCCAAAAATAGCTCAGTCGTCACCCTCTATAGAGTCCGCTCGTAACTCAAGTCAACTATACTGGTGGAGTACCTGCTACAAGCACATTCACCTGCCAGGCAACATATTCCGAAAAGTTCGAAAGAACTTTTTTTTTTGATAGGCACGCGTTTGACCACTATCTCACCTGATGGTAAGCGATGATGTGGTCGAAGATAGAGCACGCTTGCCTAGAAGTAATCTATTTACTCTTGACTTTAAGACTCCCAGGTCGTAGCTATCAGGAAACACAGACTGTTCACTGTTCCTATAGCTCAGGGGTCCTCAATCTGTCTAGAGTCGCGGATAAATTGGAAAGAGAGTTACCGCGGCCCTTGGCACAAACAACTGAAGGAACAAGGGTGGCTTTTAGTCAGTCAAAGTCTGTCACGCCCTCCCGCTCCATCCAGAGCGAGATGGAGGATGGGAATTGGAGGGTGGGAAGTCATTGGATGATTTCCCACCCTCCAAAAAAAGGGCTCCAGGATACTGCTCTCGAGCGAGCTAATTGTCTCTGTCCTTGCTCCTGTAAACCAGATACTTCATTTGGTTCATACGGCTTAAGATATGAGCTACACGAGAGTCATGAACATTTGGTGACTTGATAACACGGTTGGCGTAGTGGCTGAACGACTGGCTACAGCGCTGCGTGTCGCACGTTCGATTCCCGCATGGAACAAATGTTTGTATGGCCTATATGTAGTTGTTCTGGGTCTAGGTGTTTGTAAACGCACCCACGATATGGGAGAAGTGTTTGTATGGCCTGTAGATAGGTTTTGGGTCTGGGTGTTTGTAAACGCACCTACGACAGGAGAAATTCATACGTGGGTGGGCAATGGTTAAAAAAAATGCAAAGTTTCGTAGAGTTTCAACAATATGTAGGTATAGAATAGAATAGAATAGAATTTATTTCCAACTTAGGTTACATTGTACACCACAACTTAGGACTAAGTAGTAATCAAAATAAGTACTTACAATAAGTTTACAAAACACACATTCTTAAAAATTAGGTAATCATTTCGTAGGCTAAAATGATGCTTTGTTATTCTTATTTATTTAATTTCTAACTAAACAAAAAACTGATGTTAGAACTATGAATAAACAATAATTATTATACTAATTGGCGGTATACAGATAAAAATTCTTTACCTTCCGCGCTAGTCATGGACTGTGTTACGGCAAGGTAAGGATTCTCGCTCCAGAAATACCAACTGTAAGTTATTTGGTATAAGGACAGGTACGTTTACATAGTCCCGCTAGCGGCTAATGGCGAGATGTGTGGTGTGATGGGATGTGTGTGTGGCTTAGGCACCCCTAAATAAAGGATGAAAAAAGGTACCTCTAAATATAGGATACTTAGTATGATTGCTGAGCTGGCAGCGTCCAAGGAGCACCTTGCACTAGAGTGTGTTGCGGCATGAGCGGTGTGGCTGTTGCAACTCGACGGAGACTTAGCTAATGTTGAGATACACACAGAGAGAACACAGTAAAACGGTTATCAATAATTTTATAGCTTAGTGCTAGGATTAACAGATCGCCGCGGTACCCGCTGGTGCTGGTGCGGGTTATGCGACGGCCGGCTCATCAACGCAGCACCCGCATCCCGCATCGAGCGCGGCTGACCAGGCCGTAACACAACGACAAGATTAGTTTTGAATGTAATTCGCCATCATCATTTTAACGGTTAAAAGTTAGATTAAAAATAATATTAGCGCATCACGCCTGAAGGATTTGGCAGCTCGCGGTCACGCTCACGTCCGTCGTACGCCCACATCTTGCAGTCTCGTGCATCATCATTCTCCTGCCCTTATCCCAATTTATTTTATCCAATTTTTTTATTTTTATTTTTTTTTTATCTTGCAGTCTCGTGCAATAGGAGCGAACCGGTTGCCATCCACCTCGTACAAATCCAGAGAAGATCTTTTTTCTATCCGAGAGTGGAATCTGGTACTGCATGCTGAGCGGTAGTGCTCGCGACCACTGTGGTGTATACAAATGAAATTTCGATTTCAATAAGGCTGCCCATTGTATTTGTTTAAGTTTTTAATTACCTTTTACTATGGTGTACAATAAAGTATATAATAAATAAATATTTATGAAATTGGAAAAGAAATAAACCGCGTCGACGGACACAGCGCGGCGAGGCGGTGTCGCAAGCGCGACCCGGACCGGTGCGAGGCGGACACAGCGCGGCCGTGGCAAGCGGACACTCACTGCTCGGGGAAGTCACTCGCTAGCTATTCACAAGGAACAAGGAAAATTACTTCATTAGTGAACATTGCTAAGTTTAGTTCGGTATTTCTGCTTTCCAAGACTCTTCCCCGTGCCTCGAAAGCATTCGGCCGTCATTTCTATATCTGTGTCAGTCGTTACGGTAGTCAGCAGTAGCAGTGCTGCCGAGAGGCATCATGTAACCTGGCTACTAGGTTGTGGAGGTTATATGGGTCATATTCAGCTCCTCCTGTTAGACTGGAGTCGATCCCTACATACGAGTAGTTGCGAGAAGTGTAGGTATGTAGGTACATTGATGTCTTAGCGCACAAAAGGTAAAAAAGCCAACTTGTGTTGCAGGTAAATAGAAAACCAAATGAATATAATTTATACATATTTTATATTTGTAGTAAAGTTATTTATAGTGATGTTAGGAAATGAATAATCTTATCTAAATAAAAACAATCTGACAAGCTGGAGGGGACGCTGAAGTACCTGGGACTCGTCCTCGCAGCCGGTGGAACTTCGTCGAGCACTTCCGACATTTGGCTCCCAGACTGGAGCGGGCCGGGGCTGCCTTGAAGCGAATAAATTCTTAACAGAATTACCGCTCCCCTGGGCACTCAGGCATGGAAAGAACAGTGGTGTGTTTTACTCAGTAAGAGTCTGACACGCCCTCCCGCTCCACCCAGAGCGGCAGATGTCATTGGATGATTTACAAACCCAAAAAAAAAGCTAAGGAAGGATGTCATTTATTGGATGTCATTCAAGCCGTGAGATAACTGATTCTTTCAATTTTGAACATACAAATTGTTTTGTGTGGTAACTGAGGTGAGGTAGTGCTAGAGAACAACGTAACCAGGGTGTGCCACGTTTGTAGGTTTGGTTCAGTTCTCCTGAAACTTTCTAATGAACATAAGGATTGTAATGTGCGATAAGACCGCCCATTGTACACTTGTTTTTACAAATGTTTGTTCTGTGTTTTAATGAGGTGCCCGATAAAGTATTTAATAAAGACTTATTTTTAAATGCACACAAAAAACTTATCAGCCGTCATTTTATTTACATCAATTAAATATTTTTTAGATCAAAATTATTATATATGATTTACAATCATAAATATAATGAAAGCACATCAAATTAACCAGAAATTTTACCATTACATCGTACGTTGTCCAAGTGCGAGCAAAGCGATGGGGAACTTAGGGCACCCTGACAAGGACAGGTTGGTTTGAAGGGTTGACGGGGGCTACCGTGAGTGAGCAGACCCCCGTCGTCCCCTTCGTGTTAGGTTCCTTTAAACCCTGCAGACAGGAATAGGGTCCGTCAACCTATCTTACTGACGACTGTCTTTAGCACATTTCCGGCTGAACATTCGGCATTGTATAGAATGCTTAGTAAAGTTTGGAATAAAAATAATATTTCTACTATCACTATCTCCAGTATCAGCAACACTCCTTTTCAACTCATAGCGTTGCGTCACGGACTCAAATTGTTGATAAAATAATAATATTTTGAGATAACTATTTTGCTGTGCAATATTTTGAGGTAATGCCAGCTGTACACGATCGTCTCGTCGCGTCGCGTGGCTCTTGTCGAATCTCGGCGCGTAGAGGCTCGACACGAGAGCACACCATGTACACACTCATTGTATCTATTGAACTCTGGAGGCCGGCTGCGACGGACCCAGAAGAAGTTGCTGTGGCATCCAACCAGAAGTAGAATTACATAATATTTTTTTCTAAAAGAAAAAATGGTACTATATTTTTATTTTAAATGTTTATTTCTAGAAGTACTATGGAAAATCTGTTGGCTTGTCCTTGTGCCTAACATCTTTTGGGTTCCATGTCAGTATTTTCCTTTGGTAGGCTTCCAAAAATAGTGTCCATCTTCAAGAATAAAGGGGATGTACAGGACTGCAACCACTACCGAGGGATAAAGCTCATGTCACATAGTATGAAAGTATGGGAGAAAGTGATAGAGAAAAGATTGCGAGAGGAGAGTGAGATTACCCCGAACTAGTTTGGGTTTATGCCAGGTCAAGGGACAATGGACGCCACCTTTGCTCTCCGTCAATTGTGCGAGAAGTACCGACGTGTACACAATAACTTGCACATGGTGTTCATTGATCTTGAGAATGCGTATGATAGGGTACCTCGGGATGTGTTGTGGTGGGCCTTGAAAGAGAAATGTTTGCCTGGGAAGTATGTAGAGTTGATTCGTGTTATGTACAGTCAATCCGGTCGGCTGATGGCAACACGACGAGTTCAGTGTGGCTGTATAGGCTTGCATTAAGGGTCGGCTTTAAGTCCTTACCTCTTCCTATTGATTATGGACGCTCTTACGTCGGAAATACAGGAGGAGGCACCCTAGTGCATGCTGTTTGCCGACGACACCGTTGTTGTCGATGAAAATAGAAGATCCAGAGTAAATTTGGAGAAATGGCAACAGAAGCTGGAGAAAGTTGGCTTGAAAATCAACAGAACCAAAACTGAATACTTGTTCTGCGATTTCGGCGGTCTCCCCAGTTCTAAAGCTATAGCGCTAGATGGCGCACTTCTCCCAGTCTGCTCCGATTTTCAGTATCTCGGAACACTCGTGCAAAGCAATTGCAAAATAGATTGGACTGTTAAGCACAGAATTAACTCCGGATCGGTTGGATAAAATGGAGCCAAGTAACCGGGACTATCTGTGACTCCCGCATTCCCCGTATACATAAAACAATGGTCAGACAAATTTGGGCCACAAAAGAGATGAATGAAAAGCAATTGCATGCAGCTGAGATGAGAATGCTAAGAGCGATGTGTGGTGTTACACGCATGGATAGAATTAGGAATGAGTATATAAGAGGCAGTCTGAAAGTGGCACCGCTGACTGAATACTTGTGTGGAAATCGGTTGTCGTGGTATAATGGGCATGTGATGCGGAGGAATGAAGAAAATGTCGTGAGGAAAGTCTTGTGGATGTAGATAAGAGTAGGGGAAGGTCAAAGAAACGATGAATGGACTTTGCGAAAGAGGATATGGGTAAGAAGGGGTATGACTACAGAGATGACGACTAATAGAGAAGTATGGAAGAAAAAGACATGTTGCGCCGACCCTAAATAAACTGGGATAAGGGCAGGAGAATGGTTTATAGGACCATCTCTGGAGTATACTCTTTCGGATTAAGAATTTTGAAAATCGGTCCATAACTGACAGAGAAATCGGTGGACATACATAAAAAAAAATACATACAGTCGAACATAGAGTCTCCTCCTTTTTTCGAAGTCGGTTAAAAACCGCCACGCTTCCGAGAGCTACGAGACACCGCGAGACGCGACGCGACGTGAAGAGGCCATCATGTAGGTACACACTCGTACTCGGCCTGTCTCGTGGTGTCTCGACGAGCGTGTACAGCCGGTATAACTGTTTTGCTGTTCAAGCAGTATTTTTGATTGGGATTGGGATTTTTTTTTTTATAAAAGGCAAGATTTCTTATTTTACAGTTAAACACTAGCCTACAAGCTATCGCGGGTTCGATTCCCACCTAGAACAAATATGTGTATGGCCTACAGATAGTTCCGGGTCTGGGTGTCTTGTATATATGACTTTACATGTTTGTGAATGCACCCACGATACAGGAGTAATTCCTAGTGTGGGGCAACGGGCAACGTTAATTAGAAAAAAAAAACCGTGGGAGCTAACTAAAACTATCCGTGGGAGCTAACTGAAACTATCCGTGGGAGCTAAATGAAACTATCCGTGGGAGCTAACTGAAACTATCCGTGGGAGCTAACTGAAACTATCCATGGGAGCTAACTGAAACTATCCGTGGGAGCTAACTGAAACTATCCGTGGGAGCTAACTGAAACTATCCGTGGGAGCTAACTGAAACTATCCGTGAGAGCTAACTGAAACTATCCGTGGGAGCTAACTGAAACTATCCGTGGGAGCCAACTGAAACTATCCGTGGGAGCTAACTGAAACTATCCGTGGGAGCTAACTGAAACTATCCGTGGGAGCTAACTGAAACTATCCGTGGGAGCTAACTGAAACTATCCGTGGGAGCTAACTGAAACTATCCGTGGGAGCTAACTGAAACTATCCGTGGGTACATATTCTGATTGTAATGTCAATACAAGGGTTGCCTCTTCGACCTAGTAGTACTTATTTTAATTTAGTAGATAATGTTGGAAGGTGCTCAGTGCTCTGATGTCGGCTGGCGGCAGAGTGGCGCGGGAGACGCGAGTGATCGATTATAACAGAGCGTGATTAGGGGTCGGTGTCGCAATCGGCCGCGACCCTCGCGCCGGCAGTTATGACGACCTGAGCGCGACGAGGTTTTGTTCCAATTATCTATTTAGTGAAACATTTCACAAGTGCCACCTTGTCGCGGGTCACGCATTAGACACGCGGCGCGACCCACTACCCGCAACCAACATACTTAAATATCGAAAAATCATTTCACATCTAGCAAGTATGTCATAATTGTATGAAGAAGATTAAGATAAGATCATCTCTTAGCGTCAGCAGCTGCAATTTCAACACGCCAGCCCAACAGCTGACCTTCTGCGTGTCGCACATTACGCCATCCGCGACTGGGACAGTCTGCGGCACAAACAACTAGCTATCCTCATAAACAGCCTGCGATGTGACGTAACGGTTACGTGGAACCCGTGAGATGGAATTGTACCAGTCGTCCGCAAGTGATCGAGGGCACTGTTCCGGACGCGGACAAGCGGACACGCGGACATCGAGCGCTCACCCACTACAGTTTACACTCACCGCCATATATGACAACATTGCTGCAATCACATCGAATACTAACTGCATCACACTAGTGTTACGGAGACGTCGCACATGAGGCTGCGCGCATGCGCGTGTTAAACACATCCCGACATCCGACGAACCAAAAACTAACCT
The DNA here is from genome assembly GCA_951329385.1 of Polia nebulosa. Lineage (NCBI taxonomy): Eukaryota > Metazoa > Arthropoda > Insecta > Lepidoptera > Noctuidae > Polia > Polia nebulosa. Next base: position 158,281 of record OX589609.1, read on the forward strand.
TTGTACCTTTTACTAGTTGTCGTTCTTCAGCCACACCTAGTAACGTTCTAGTTGAGGGTAGACCACCAGCCGAACGGTTTTACTCCGAGCCGAGTCAACCTTTACACCTCAGAAGTAAAATACGTACATCTAAATAATGATGTAAAAGTCAACAGCCCGAGTGGCAAGTTGTGATATTCCAGTTTGGGGAAAGGAAAGAACTTTGGCGCGTCATGGTTTGTTAAACGGAAAACCCCCGCGCACCAGTCGCTTACGGCACCGCGAGGTCGGCTGTAGCGGAGCGCGCTGCTGCAGGCGTGCTGCGCCGAGTGCTGCGCCGAGAGCTGCGCGGAACGTATGCACTGGAGTCATGACCGCCCGCGCCGCCCGCGCGTGCGCTACACAGCACACTACGGTTCTGCTGCTGTACGTCACGTCAACACCACACGGGTCTGTTCATTTTGCGGTTCACCCTCACCACCAACTTGATAGCTGAGTTCTGTATGTATGTGATGCAAACGTAATACAAACCTGTAAAAAGATGAAGGAGATTTATCATTTGACAAAAATTGTAAAGTACTTAATTATGCTTAGATGGTTTGGTACTGTTGAGAGGATGAATGAAAAGTGACTGATGAATAATCGGGAGGAACGCTCTTTTTTTTGTTTTGCGTGGGAAATCATCCAATAACTTCGCCCGCTCTGAGTGGAGCGGAAGAGCGTGTCAGACTTTTACTGACTAAAACCCACCCGTGTTCCTTCAGTTGACTGTGCCAGGGGCCGCGGTAACTCTCTTCAGTTGACTGTGCCAGGGGCCGCGGTAACTCTCTTTAGTTGACTGTGCCAGGGGCCGCGGTAACTCTCTTTAGTTGACTGTGCCAGGGGCCGCGGTAACTCTCTTTAGTTGACTGTGCCAGGGGCCGCGGTAACTCTCTTTAGTTGACTGTGCCAGGGGCCGCGGTAACTCTCTTTAGTTGACTGTGCCAGGGGCCGCGGTAACTCTCTTCAGTTGACTGTGCCAGGGGCCGCGGTAACTCTCTTTAGTTGACTGTGCCAGGGGCCGCGGTAACTCTCTTTAGTTGACTGTGCCAGGGGCCGCGGTAACTCTCTTTAGTTGACTGTGCCAGGGGCCGCGGTAACTCTCTTTAGTTGACTGTGCCAGGGGCCGCGGTAACTCTCTTTAGTTGACTGTGCCAGGGGCCGCGGTAACTCTCTTTAGTTGACTGTGCCAGGGGCCGCGGTAACTCTCTTTAGTTGACTGTGCCAGGGGCCGCGGTAACTCTCTTTAGTTGACTGTGCCAGGGGCCGCGGTAACTCTCTTTAGTTGACTGTGCCAGGGGCCGCGGTAACTCTCTTTAGTTGACTGTGCCAGGGGCCGCGGTAACTCTCTTTAGTTGACTGTGCCAGGGGCCGCGGTAACTCTCTTTAGTTGACTGTGCCAGGGGCCGCGGTAACTCTCTTTAGTTGACTGTGCCAGGGGCCGCGGTAACTCTCTTTAGTTGACTGTGCCAGGGGCCGCGGTAACTCTCTTTAGTTGACTGTGCCAGGGGCCGCGGTAACTCTCTTTAGTTGACTGTGCCAGGGGCCGCGGTAACTCTCTTTAGTTGACTGTGCCAGGGGCCGCGGTAACTCTCTTTAGTTGACTGTGCCAGGGGCCGCGGTAACTCTCTTTAGTTGACTGTGCCAGGGGCCGCGGTAACTCTCTTTCGTATTTATCCGCGACCCCAGGAGAAGGACAAACACAGCCCTTATTCAAATTCAAATTATTTATTTCAGACATGAGTCCATAGTGTTAGTATAACAAGATTTGTTGATGATGTTCTTGACAAAAGAGAGGCGCGTAGTACTCACAGCGGGCGCGCGTGTATGTGAGTTTGATGCGATGCATGAACGTAAAGACTCAATTATACCTTCCGATTTCAAGGTACCCAATTTAGGAACAAACTAACTAGGAAGTAGGAAGCGAACGGTTACACTATCTTAAATTGGACTCCTAAATTGGGCTCCTAAGTCGGCAGTGTTGCCAACTCTTAAAAATTCGAGTCCCTAGACATAATATCAAAAGTCGCTAAATTGGCAACACTTAGCTCTAAATCGTGGTGATACGATTACACTATCCTAAATCGTACACAATTTAGGAAGTCAAATCGGGACCTTTCAATCTCACTAAATCGGACACTAACTGCTATTACACCTTCCTGTTTCCTAAATTGAGTCCCTTGAAATCGAAAGCCTTAAACAAAAGCGAAATAAGTGTGTTAGTATCGTAGCAGGTGGCGTTCTGCAGACTGTAGTGCCCCTGGGCCCTGTGCGGGGGAAAGTGGTGAGAGTATATAATAATAATAATAATGTATACATTTATTTTCTCATCACAAATGTTGATGTGGGCAGTAAGTGGCTTAATCTACAAAATAGGCTTAACATTTGTGAGAGACTGGTGCCCGAAAAAGGCATAAAATACCTGTGTTACAGGTCACCAGGCCCCCCAATACTTACATATGTACAAATTATTCAAATTAATGTACAAAAAACAAAGTGTGTGATGAAATTTACTTACATTCTAGGTACAGTTACAAATATAATAAAATATACAGAGAAAAAAAATCAAATAAAAAAAAATAATAATATAGACTGGACATATTATGTGATCTAAGTGTGTGTGAGTGTGTGATGTTATGTTGTGTGTGTGAGTAGTGTGAGAGTGTATGTGTGTGTGAGATATTGTACACATGTGGAGGAGAGAAATCTAGCGGATAGGAATTATTAGACTCTCAGTGGACTGATAATCGTGAGTTTTAAGCCTTTATATGTATGTATGTAGATGTAAATGCGTATAATATAATATAAACCAAGTGCACGATATTAAACGATAAAAACACCATGCAAAATCAAAGTTATACCTAACTAAAACATAAAATGATATAATAGTGCACAAATAACACTTACACGTAGGTACTGTGGAGCTCGCAGGGCTCCAGGGGTGCTCTATAGCTTGGGGAGCTGTCTTACTCGCTGCCTGCGAGAGTGACTGGCTTACATGTGGAGTGTGAGGAAAGAAAGAGGGATAGCGCATAGGACTTTTATATTGATACTAAGTTATACATGTGCCCTCTTCGAACGGGCCAGCAGAACTAACTCTTATAACAAACGTTATGACGTACTCCTTCTATATTCGAACCACTCTTCAATATTCTCAACTGCCTGCTGAAGGCCAGTACCCACACGCGGACTTAGGCAGTGTATACAATTGCCACAGTACCTAGAATTTTTGAAATACAATAATAATTATGCAAAAATCAGTGTGGCAGCTATTTATTTTAACGGACTTGGCGCTTGGGTTTTGAAGTGTCAGTTATTGAATAGGAGTTAGATAGTGAAGCAGTTTCGCGGATGGAGGACGTATAGTTTGACGCATATGTGGTGCATGGAGCGCGCGCGGTCAAGGCACGCCGAGCATCGACCGCGCGGCTGTGCGGCCGGGCGGCGGTGCGGCGGCCACACTATGACGCGAGCTCGCGAGGACAACATGAACCCGTTTTCTATAAATTAGGTTAAACAGAGATAGTTGCCGCGGGCGCCGCCAGAGGTCACATATCATTAAACCGCCGTAAATCGAGCGCTAAACACACAAAATATCCACAAGTCATGTAATACTTGTACCAAGCTAATTAATTATTTTCACATTGAACTGTAAAACGTCAGATCCGCGAAACCGGTCGTAAGTTTGAAGGTGTTTACGTTCACATGAATTACTTACCTACTCTATGTCAACTTTTACCTGCGTCCCAATGTTTTGTTGAAGGACCACCACCAGCTATAGCTGGTGAACTCTCGAACAGACGGACGGCACGGCAAGACTCGGCCAGCGAGCAGCAGACTCAGTGGTCTGGTTCGTGCAGCAGGCTCCCGACTCCCAAGCACGATGACGTGAATAGTAGCACGTCGACAGCGCATCAGACTCGTGGAGTCAAACTGTTGCGGGTGTTCGCGCTGATGATGATTGCTCAACACAGTCAGCACCAGGCGGACTGCATTTTATTTTATTTTTATTTTAGATGGGTTTGCTCTTGACTCTAGTCTAGGTCAGAGGTGACAGAGACAAAGTCGACGATGGAGCGAGCTTACCCAGAAGAAGCCTCTGCCCGGGGGTGGAGGATAAATTCGAAAGAGTTACCTCGCCCCCGGGCGCGTAGGGCAGGGAGGAACAGGGGTGGGTTTTAGTCAGTAAGAGTCTGACACGCCCTTCCGCTCCACCCCAGAGCGGAAAGAGTCATAAGATGATTTCCCACCCCCCCAAAAAAAAAAAAAAAAAAAAAAAACCCAGAAGAAGCCTGTTCACTAACTTTGAAAATATTAGGGTTGTATGCATTCGGAAATACAGTCGCAGGTAGAGAGTTCCACTCCTTTGCTGTGCGCATTATGAATGACGTTCGGAAACGCTTAGTGCGAATTCGTGGAATAGCAACAAGGTTGGAATGGTAACTTGCAGTGCGTCTAGATGTCCGATGCATTCTCGTTTGCCCACTTTTATTTTAATCTATTAAAAAAAAACATAAAGTATCTATTATCTGATATTAATTAGGCATAAACTGAGAAAACTAAGCCAAGGTGCTGCTCGAAACCAAGGGCCAGAGAGAGGGGGACAGGTGAAACCGAGACAAACAATGACGCTGTCACTCACAAATTAAATATGTTATTATCTGCGACGAGCAAAAACTTAAGCATAGCGTAACTAGTGGATGATGATATAGCAATGTGCTGGTGATAGTGACATGAGACGGATCCCCCCTCGCCCCTCACCCCGCACCTCTCACCCCGCGCTCCGCTTCGCTATTGTTACAGTTGTTAGTCAATAATAACGACTTTTCTCTTCACTTCTAACGACTTGCACTTGATGACTACACAGTCATATAAATGTAACGCTTTACTTGTCTACATACGACGATGTTGATATGTTATGCTTCAGAAGTAAGAATGGTGGACAGAAGGAATCAGTTAGGCGATGTCAGCACATGAGCGCTGTGCCGCGTCAGGCATCTGTGGCTCGTACTTGTCGTCGCGGACAGTTGAGAGCAACACTTAAGGGCGCGCAATCAATGTCGGTGGCAAAGGCTATCGGTTAGTGACTTTACAACAATGTTAATTGATGTGACATATCACACGCGCCACAAATGTCGCGCTGGGACCTTCGGAGGCGACCCGCGACCCGCACCCCGCGCCCGTCTGCAGCCCACCCGCGCCTGTTGCGTGCACGCACGACCTACGACCTGCGACCCACCACCTCTTCTTTACTTGACGTGTTCATTACATTCGCTAATTATTGCGTTTCTCAGCAAATGATTTACGATGACTTGCTTAGACAGGGTCGAATATACAAAGTTACAAAGGGTCATAAAATTACAATATTTTATTTGGCAAGTGAGTGGTTGCACGCCTTGGACACTGAACAGAAAACGGATCCACTCACAAGCAACAAACGCGCGCAATAGCAACACACCGATCTCTACATAACTGAGTGCCACACACACAGCCGTCACAGCACTCACAGCTGACACAGCCGAGCGCGTCGCACAAGAGTTCGTCGTCAGCAGATTAAAGAACTAACTACTTAATGAAAACGTACAAAAAAGTTTATCAAATGCTTGTTCTCATTTGCTCAAATCCTCACTTATCCGGTATTATGTATGGTATAGGAGACCCACCTAGGACGTGTGATAAAAAAGTACAACAATTGGTTAATTGGTTACCCATCATCCCAACACAAGTCTTTCAGTCGCCGAGCGATCTTTTCCGTGATTTACACAAGAATTTTAGTTTATAAATACTAAACATAGATTCATCATGACGTAAACGTATCATATATACCTACAGATACCTGCATGGTACACTAGACGCACAAAAAAGGCTCCACTCTAAACAGACCTACTTACCAGTATTACATCACCACTATGTGATGGTGTGTGTGTGTGTGTACAGCGACATCAAGTTAGTCAACAATCACAACGAAAGCTCCTCAGTCTCACACTATCTGATACATAACTTATCAGTCAATGAGAACGTAAATATAACATTATCAACATTGATACAACATCGTTTGTTATGTATGTTTATTGTATGTACACTATAGTTTAAAATAGACGAGTAGTGAGGTCATGAGTTTTTTGTATGAGGAAGTACTCGCAAGTTGAAGAACTCTAAAATGGTGCTGATCGTATGATGATACGATGAGCGTCAAGAACGGTTAATCGATGTTATACTTTATTCGATGGATGCGAGACACACAAGACCGGTAATTGTGGTGACACTTGGGGGAGGCCTATGTCCAGCAGTGGACGTCTTTCGGCTGAAATAATGATGATGATGATGATACTTTATTCTGGGGACTGACTACTTTAACTTATATACCTACACAAAAAAATATTTGTCTGGTAAATTTTTTCACTAGTTCAGAGTCAGGGTTGACAATACAGATTTTCGATGTATTGATGGGTAGCAATCAAGGTCACTACTTCAAAAATATTTCTCTGGATACGGTCACAAACCAACACTTGATAATATCATGTAGCATTAATCAGCCAAACCACATCAAGCAAGATTAATCCATGATGTAGATTATAAACAGCGATGGTCCCAAAACATGACCCTTATGGACATCACCAGCGATAAGGGTTAGGCGCCTAACTAGGTATTTTAATATAAACATATTATGGGATGGGTCTGTTCTCAGTGAGAAAAAAACTTTTTAAGAAGGTCCCGCGCATGAGTATGTTCATTCCATTAAAGTTCGATAACTAGATATGACGGTAAATTCGATCAAAAGCCTAACAGTCAGTGCACAAATAATATCGACCCACTTACCCTTTTCTTTGGTGTTGGTAACAAATTCTTTTAGAAGGATCAGGTTACTGATGATCTTATATGTTGAAACAACCTCTTTGCACTAAGTTTGTGGAACTCCACAAACTTCTGGCAAATGTTCTATATTTACTAGTAATAGTAGACGAATTCAACAAAGAGCCCGCTTTGCGATACTCAAACGCTTTATCTGTAGGGGACGCGGATGGGAAAAACCGCGCGCCGCCGCGGAAAACTTACAGCGTTGTCCGGTGAGAGGCTGCCGGGCGCGGGCGGCGGAGAGGGTGGGGGGCCGGGCAGGCGCGGCGCTGGCGCCGGCCGCTGCAGCACTCGGTCGTGCGCGCCCGCTCCGATCGCTCGTGTCCCCGGACTTCTCGTGCCAGCAGCTCCACTCCCGTACGTGTCGCCGCCACCGCTGCGCCGCCGCTCGGTAACGTACCCGCACACACACACACTTACTCGTACACTCAATACAGCACGCGCGCTTGCATAAGCGCGATGTTTCCACCTCACCACCCGTTATGAAACTGAAAGTGAGCTTGTGGCCGCCGCACCGTCACCAGGCCACAGCCGGCGCCGGGTGCCGGGGTAGCGCCGGGACTCTATGACTCCGAGGCAAATTCGAATGTAGTGCAATTGAAGTCCGTTGCCTCACCGGCGCGGCGCAACCTCGCCGCCCGACATTGGGCGCGTTTCGACACACAATATCGATCTATCGCACGATTGAAAGCGATTTCGATAACATTGAACCAAACCGCTATTACCCTCCACTTTGTCGCTTATTTAATTTGTTGTTATAATTACGAACAGGAGCGTTGTGACAGTGACCGTCCGGTCGCAGATCGTTCTTTGAGTGTTGTTGCCGCGCTCGGGCCTGTTGCCTGATAGTGAGATGTAAACAAACATGGCGCTGATAAGTGTGACGTCACTCACGTAGTGGTCACACTACATCACACACACAGGCAGACTGTCACGACGCGATAGGTTTCCTCGTACACAAGTGGGTCGCTTGACCATTATGTAACGGACGGTCGAGCGTTCCAATGATTTCCAGTCATCTTATCTAACATTCTACATTTTGCTTAGTAAAAAGTGTGTTCTGACTTAGAAGGAAAGTTGTATGACCGTCGCGGTCAAGGTCGAGACGCGGGCGGGTGACCCCGCCTCACCCCTGCCCCGCTACATCCTATGGGACCAACAACAGTGAAACCAAATAGTAAAACTAATGTAGCTAATCGAAATAACATCGTTTCTTGACCGTTGACCATGACATCAAATTAGCGCAGAATGTCGCCGAGGGATGGTACTCGTAGCTCGGTGGGAGTCACTCATGGCACGCACCTGTGATTGTTTTGGGTGGTTTTCGATTCAGTCAGTTCTCCTTCATGTTTACATTCTGGCGATGCTGATGTGACAATCAGTTAACTCACCCAGATATTCCCCAGTCACTGCCACCATCCTGCATCGGAGCTGGTCATACAGAAACTGTTCAGTGTATATTGACCTACGTTGATATGCCCACTTGACTTCCAATCCATATCAAATATCTAAATATTGAAAAGGTAAAACTCATCATTTGCACAATCATTTGATGAGCTTAGCTAATTAGGGGCATGTTGCCTTAATTTCGGCGATCTCTAACTAGAGTAACAGTCATGTCAACTGTCAAGTAAACTTGAAACTAGTTGAGTGACTTTAAATTAGAGCAACGGCTCGAAGATCGCGACTGGTCACCATACGCTGAAGGCCTCATAGCGTGACGTCATAGGAACTTCCAGAGATCTGTCTGATACGTTCTAATTGTGTACTTCCACTCCACTCTATCCAAACCAAAATCTTTGCTATTCTTCCACTTATCCTAACAGACTTTCTTTTTCGGTTTTCCTCTTTGCATTCATCCTATTATAATGTTGACTTGATGACTTTAACTCCAAGCTGAACAACTGTCTCTTGCTCATTGTGTAGTTTTCTTTGTTCAGTAAGAGTAACGAGTTCCTCTGACATAACGACTTGAGCATATTATGAGCTCCATCCTGGTCTTCATAATTTATTAGACAGTTAACAGGTCCTCCATAAAGCCAACAAAATAATATCAATTATGTACAGTTAGGTTAAGTTCAACGGTTGTGAACGTGGCAACACAGATTAATCTCACATGCACCGCACGTCTAAGCCCTCTGCCCTCTGCTCTCCGGGCAACAGTTGCCTAACTCGCGTATTGTGCGACAGCTCTCAGCTAGTGTCCTACGTGCTCCGATTGTGGCAGCTATTAAAAGTGACAAAACAACAACAAAGTTCAAATCCATTCTATTTATTTCGCTAAATCTTATTTACAACTTTTTTGACAGTACCTATGTAAAAATCAAAGTAGGCAAAAAAAAAATTGTCTAATCTTTACCTCGAATGCATCATCAATTCATCACCGGCCTATAGCAGCTTAATATTAAAGCGACTGGAATTATACTTGAGTCGTTGACACCGATACAGCTGCAGTAGTAAAGACATAAACGCACACCGCAAACTTAACGAAATCGCTTTGTGCGTCTCCGAATTATTAAATATTGCTCGTAGTATTATTATCACAAACATAAAAACAATTGAACATTTTGAGATCTGTGTGCCTATATTATCCTCCAGTGACACAGATGAGAGATGTGTGACTATTTGTAACGATGAGATATGGGATAACGAAGGTAACACTGAACATTGTCACGCCGAGTGTGGCGGACTTGCGAGGATGGTATCCATGAGACTAGGTCACCTGGGTCAGCCGGGGTCGGCACAAATGTTCTCGTTTCGGGGGCAGTCGTCATTGCCAATATTTATTAATCGGACAATAAACGAAGTGGAAACGAGAACAAGGATATCGAACCGAGTCCGCGAGCGCTGGACGCTCGGCAGCGCTGAGCGCGGAGGTCGCAGTCGTCGTCGTAGCGATCGCTAGACTCCGCTCAACTCACACACTTTCTTGTTTCTGTCAGTTCTTTTACATAAGTACCTATACATAATTATCTTTTGAATAGTTTGACCGTGTTACGTGTGTTCTCATCATCTTCTCCTGATCTTCCCCCAATATATTGTTGTTCTTCCATAATTTCCATTAGCCGTCATCTCAGAACTCATATCTTATCATATCATCCATCCTCAATCTTTTATAAATATATTTTCCAAAATGTCAGCCACTACACACTATATCTATATACATATTAGTGGGACCTATTCCATTTTAAAACGCGTTGTCATCCATCAACATTCATCACACATATAAGAGTTTCTATGAAACGGTTTACCTAGTGGTGTCTAAACCACAGAGTCGCGATTGCATCAACCATTATTACCGCGAACAGGACAGTATCACAACCAAAAGAGGCCATTCTCAAGTAACTACAACTATTATTATTACGACTCATTTAACTGCTTCATAGTGGCAACCTTTGTGTTTTGTAGTAGGTATTACTGCACATATGTTATTACATATACATACACATGGTTCCTCGTAACTATGAGGCGTATCATGTGCAGCTATTGTATTTGTGTACTGTATTATATGTAAATGTGAAGCCAATCAAAGAGACAGCCCTTAGCGCAAGTTGTTTCAGAAGAGAAGCCAGAGGTATCGCAACAATTGCATTATATGTTGTTAAATGTATGACGAAAACATGTCACAGAAACAAAGTTAACTTTGTCCAACAGAAAGCCATCAAAATGGCTCAAGAAGACAGTAAAGTAGTAGATTTTAATCTGAATAATGAAGGGACTATCACTATAGCGACTTGATTAGCGATCAATTGCAAACAGCCTTGTTTTGACTGTTTCACGTTTTGTAAAATGAATCCTGTATCCTTGACATCTGCAACTAGCATGGCAGGAACCACAACGCCGATAAATAACATAAGCAGACAATATAATAGCTGTCCTTACGTTTGTCAATGTGACAAAAACTGAAGAGTGGAGTCGTGAGCCGCTGACCTCGTCACTGAGCACTTGTCACCACCTCGCGCGCAGCACCGTTATCATTGAGACGTGCGTGTGTGCGCACGCTGACACCGACGACCAGCTGTAGTGACCTTGTGCTGACATGCGGCGTGCACGCCGAACCGACTCACACGCGGCTCAGAAGTACGACTTTGTGTGAATCAGAGGACAGCTTGTGAAGTATACAGGAAGAGAGAGACCCCGATGAATCGCTTGCAAGCGCCTGCCCCTGTTCGGTCGTGTTGTCAGTTGCCGCGGATATTATGTCTGTCTCGTCACCGTCGATTCGCCGGGCCTTCTGCGCGGTGCAGTCGTATGGTCTCGAGTGCGGCGTGTGTGCCGCCCTTGAACTTGCGCATCTCACGCTATTGTCGCGCGCCGCGTGTGAACCCCCCCCCCCCTCCCCTCCCTCTCGGCACACCGCATCGCACAGCACCGCGCACACACGCCGAACACTTGAACATTAAGACTTGAACATTGTCGCGGACTACTTTGTTCTCAATTTAACATTAGTCACGCAGGTCAAGCCGAAGGTGCTACATTCCAACAACTTCAATAGATATCCATTATAGGTTATTACCTTAATAAACCGCATCGAAGTTAATGTCGCAACTTTGTTGGCCAACGAGAACAAATCGATCGTTCGATCAATCTCGTGAATGTCGCACAGATATGCCACGCTGAGCTGTTGGTGTGGTGGTGACCCGTAAGTGCGTGCGTGTGACGCAACACGCGACGCACTTGTTTCGCAACCCGCCGTGGGAACACACCGAAATACAAACGAGATTAACAGTGTTTAATTACTTGAATGGTTGAGCAGCTACCTCTGCACGTGGCGCGTGTCCTATACGACATGCGCTCGCGACACTTATCACTGTTGCGACACTGCACAAGAAGCCAGGACATAACATATACGTACAGACGTGAAAGTGACAAGCATCCATACAAGTAGAGGAAAACCATTACCACGACAGCTTCATGCAATGCGGACAGTAACATGGCAAGTTGTACGGCGACGGGGACATGGCTTAAAATCTAATGTTGAAACGAAACAAGCAAAGAGGCATAATCTATTACAATTGCATCAGTTCACCGTTGTCCCGGAGTGTGCGAGTGCAATGCAACACGGAACCTCTCTGAAGTGAGTGGCACAGCGTTGCAGAGCATTCGCCTCGCCTGAACACATGATCGATGGCGCTTTGCTCCATGCCAGCACCAGCGCCAGCCCCGCACAGCCACATCAGCTGTTACATAAAGTAACTCGATATGTAATCAATAGTGCGCTCTCAATGGAAGCGAACTCGAGGTGTGTGCCGTAGAACCCGCACGTTACGTAACGTGTTTGCGGTGACATCGCCGCTTTCCTGCAGTGACGGCCGGCCAGGGTGCCTGGAGCACGCCAGCTGCTCACCGCTCGCGGGAGGCACATGTCGCCTGCACAGTGAGCACTTTGACGTACTCAGTGTTTACTTTCTCGCTTTGCTAACTACTTAACATTCGCGGCGTGCAAATATTGTCAACATGACGACGTGCTAACTGCCTGCGCACACGCCGCACACCCCGCACTAACCATCGAGCACCATCACACTCGCAATTCTCGTGTACCGACTGATCCCAGACTCTTCCGAACGACCAAATTACACTTTGAACTTTATAATACGAACTAAACGCGAATACTAAATACTGAGTGTAATGGTGTACTATAATAAGATTTAAAAGGTAATTATGCGAAACTCGTTATTATATTCTAGAAGCTGTGAACGACTTCCTCGGCGGCACATAGCTCGGCTACTCTCTGTAAAGTGTGTACCTACATTAGACTTCCTCGGCGGCACATAGCTCGGCTACTCTCTGTACAGTGTGTATCTACATTAGCATTTCCTGCCGCACTCCGGAACGACTGCGCCGTTCGTTTTAATCTCTTATTGGTAATAAATAAGTAATAACATTTGTAATTCTGTTAACTGTCCAATTCACTATAACTACTGAGAGAAACAATAACTCTAATTTGGTTCAAGGCTATTAATTAATTTTTTGCACTGGTTTTCCATTTATTGCGCAAACTTTTAACTTAAAATACCAAATTTTTTTTTCTTTCTTAAACCAATTTTACTAGTGTACGAACGTTGAACTGCTCAGTTATTGAACAGAGTAGCTCATACAAACCTCAGAGCTAATTAATGATGGATAAGAAGCAGTCAGATAGTTCTACAAGTCGGCAGTGAATGATAACGTTGAGACAGTAGGTACTCGTACCGCTAGGAAGAGAGCGCAGCGCAGCTCGGCGCAAACAACGACGCACGGGCTGGTTCGTTATACACTCGCTATTATAATTAAAACGTATAATTTAAACTATTCCTAATGATACTCGGAGTATCATCGGAGCAGCACTCGCATGTAAAATTAAATGACTCAAAAATTGCCCTCATTGCTGATAAAACGCGACTCATCAGCTTGAGCGATCTTCAACTCATTACCACTGTTAATGGTCGTCATAACGACACTTAGTTTTATCGTTCACGCCATGGACGCGCATACTCGCTCAGGCGTCCAGATGACACTGTTCACGCTGTGGATGCGCACACTCGCTCAGGCGTCCAGGTGACACTGTTCACACCGTGGACGCGCACACTCGCACAGGCGTCCAGATGACACTGTCTCGCTTTTATTTCGTGTTCTAATTACATCTTGTTTAGCGTAGAAACTATGAAGAGGGCAAGTCAACCGTGGAGTCTGTACGTGGGAGGAAGTTTTGACGTCGACGACGATGACAATCGTATTCCCACAATAGCCGCGTCCGCTCTTGTTGCTTGTGTGTCAGAGACAAGTCAACCGAGATTCATCACAACATTCGATTATTTGAGTGTCACTTGTCAGTTCGGTGGTCGACCATTATCGTGAACCAGGTGTGAGGTGACCTTGAGTCCAGTCAGCTGATCGACAAAGCAGAACGAACTGAACCCCCCCCCCTCCCCCAACCCCGAGGTGGTCTCGACTGGATCTAGGCACCAGTTGCGAAATTAAGCGCAATTATATTAACTGAGAGAGCTGTGAGTACGTACAGGCCGCTAGTTGATGCAGTTCGAGCGGCCGCTAATAAAAACGGACTGCTTGTTATATCACCGGCCGCCCCCCACCGCCCCGTGCCGACGCCGTCTTACTGTTGTTTTGCTCCCTATTATTCAACCAGTTAAACACTCATACAAACTGTTTTTAAATCTTCCACTAAATCGAAATTCAATTGCGGAAGCACAGACCGTCTGTCATTACTTTTACAAACAAATGATGTCGATAAACGATGTCTTACATAATTTTAATTAATACTGTGTCAATGTGTATTGATTAAACAACTCCATACCAATAAAACTTGTAATAAATATGCATTAAAAACAAACTCATAATCTACTATATAAAAATAAGTCGGGTTTTCCTTCCTGACGCTATAACTCCAGAACGCACGAACCGATTTCCACGGTTTTGCATTCGTTGGAAAGGTCTCGGACTCCGTAAGGTTTATAGCAAAGAAAAATTTTTGGGAAATCAAATAAACAAAATTGCACCCGTGCGAAGCCGGGGCGCGTCGCTAGTAATTATTGAATTGTAGTTGTAATCAGAGCACGAAGTTTGCAGGCTGTATGCAACGCATGACGACGCGCCACAGCGCCCACAACCTAGCAGACGCAGTAGGACAGCTCGAACTTATTGGTGACGGAAGTGACCGGTCGCACTCATAAGTAAATCTCGTGCTCACAAGTAACTCTCTTACCTCAGAGGCCGCATTTCATCGAGTTTGGCAATTTGGAAGTTACGTATTTTTTGCCATTTCCATTGAAATGTGTATATCATTTCCGTAGTAATCAATCGATCAATTAAATGGCTACTTTTTCATGTGTTGATGTTTGCTCTTCTCAATGCTGCATCATGGAACATCGTGAGCCCGTGTGAAACGTTTAAGTCATCGGACTCGTTAAGGTGGGTTTGGGTTTGAATGTGAATCTCAGTTTGGGACTCTCGGAGCAGTGGCGCTCGGAGTTGAGCAACTGTATGTGTGTAGTCTGCGGCGCGCGTGCGCCACTTTCGCCGACGGAAGGAGGTCGCGCGCGGCGAAAGGAAACGCACACAGGCGGGCCGTGTCCGTGCACAGCAGACACAGTGTGCACACACACACAGCCATAACATTACGTGTATTAAATAGCTGCATTAAGTTTGGGAACACATCTCATAACACGCGCAATCGCCTCCACTAATATATGGCCAGTGTGTCTGTGTGTGTTCGTCACCGTGTCCGATGACGGTCAACGTGCCACATTAGCTCGCAGACCTTTCGCGAACTGTTAGGTAACAGCTGTCGTAAGCGTTCCGCAGTTCGGGAGGAAGTTGGATCACTTTGATTTGATGAACAAGATTACAATCATCAGTGTTATGTACAATATACACTTGCCTAATCCTTGTGCTTTTCGCAATATTTATCATTTAAACTGCATTCATTATATCTGTAGTTATGAGTCTAATCTAAAATTAGACAGATAAATAACGCACATGATAAAATAAGTAAAATTATATGAAGTACCTATGCATGAGTTCCGACGGCACCCGTTACGTCTCCTCCATCTCTAACCTATGATAAATAACATCATTATAATATTAAAGCATAAAATAGTGTTCGCGCAGGCGGCGCGGCTGAGGCAAGCGATGTTTCCTTGGATAACAACACGCATTCCATTGCACTTAGTTAATTGTTAACTACCAGACCTGACGGGATCCTCGGTGTTACAGATGAGTTATTTCCTAGATCGAGGCTCCTCACATTGAACAAACTTACTCAGTGTACCTATTAATATTGTTTGGTTTCATTTACATAAGTGACGCAACAAGACAGACGTGTTATCCTGTCAGTTTGTGTCACACAAACGTGGTTGTATTGTGTCACTTGCCCTTTGACCTGCAGAGAACGTTCAACGTTAAGCTAAAAACATCGTAACATTAACGCTTTTGTTTTTGTGCAACCGCGACTAGTGTGACCTTTGAACCGAGCCGGCGACCTGCATTAACAACAACAACCTCTCGCGGGTACGAGCGGTGCCGCTGCCAAGTTGATAACTTGGTAATACTTACGTTGCTTATTTGCTTTTTATCAGCTGCTAGCTGACCCGACGAACTTCATACCGCCTCAGAATCAGTAAATGGTGTAACTAGCCCGACTTTGTTTTATATATAAAGAAATATATGTGGCTATACAGTAACAGGCTGCCGTGAGTGTCGGCACAGACATGCAGTGTTACGTGAACAGCCCTTAAGTGGCACATCGTGACACAGCAAGGTGAATGTCACGCACACGCGCAGCGACCGTGGTGCCCTGTCTACAAGTGGGCATGATTACAATTACCAAAAACACAGCTTGAAAGTGATAAGATAAACACGGAACATAAAGGCTAAATTACACCTTCCGATTTCAAGGGACCCAATTTAGGAACGATCTAACTAGGAAGTATGAAGCGAGCAATTCTAACTGCTATTACACCTTCCTGTTTCCTAAATTGGGTCCCTTGAAATCGGAAGGTGTAATTGAGCCTTAACATGCACGACACTAACATTGTATCAAAATTCTTGAAACTTTAACTACGCGACACATTTTTTATTAACTACACAAAAATAAAACTGTGTGTCGTTTAGTGCCCGCAAAACGTTCATAATAGTAGTTTGTGTGAAGCAGCCGCGGGCGCTCCGTCTCTGAAAGATGCTGTTCCCAGCTCAGCACCACGTTGCTTACACGAGTCTCTGGTCCCCATGATAGAGTTACACAAGAGAACACTAGTATAGGACCTTGGCGATTCATCATTTCTTGTAAAGCTTTTATGACAGTAAATATTTACTCCAAAAAAGATTGATTGGTTATATCTGACAAATAAACTTAATTTAGCTTTATTTAGAAAGGGCAGTGACTCCTACGCACACGGCTACTGGGTGGAGTGAGACTTGTGCGCGTGGCTGCTCGGTGGCGCAGGCGCACAACTAGCGGGGCCGCGCGGGTCAAGGCCGCGCTCGGCAATTACTTGCGCTTTCCCACTGACCGGCTGACTCCTGACCACTGATCGCTGATCGGACTGCTCAGAGCACAGCTGTGTTAACTTGTGCGTCTCAATAGTTCACGACAGTGTTTTGATTATTGAACTAGAAAAAATTACATCGCTGTTTACGAGTGTTGTAAGGTACTTAAACTTTTTCAGTTTATCTATAGTGATTCTTCTAAGTTCACATTCCACATTTTTAAATAGTAGTTCATATCATATAATTTTTGTTCCTCATCCAAATATATTTGTGACATATTGTTTGTCAATGTTATCCATATTTTCCTTGTTTGATGTCTTTTGTTTAATGATTTTTTTCCTTAGTATAATTGGAAGTATTTGTAATTGCTTGGTTTAGATTTGCAGGTTGATACTCCGCTGGTATTCCAAAAACCTGTTCTTCAGGCGTAGCTATTGAGGTTATGCATATGATGTTTGATTTTCCATCAGCCGTTGGTTTGACAGCAAAATCGAATATTAAATTTTACATGTTTATATTTATGTTGTATAGAGCCGAAAATGTTGTTTTATAATGATGTATTTCTTATGAATACTTGGGAGTAGGTAATGAAATAAAACGTAATTGCGTTTCTCTGTAAATACAAAAGTTTTATTTGACGACACTGAACATTTAGACAATCACAATACAAAACATAAAATTCACTCACCTGTAAATACAAAGAAACAACATTTAATGCCTCTATTTCAGGTATGTCTGTATCTTATATTCTAATATCTTTTCTAAGAAAGTTTATTGCTCACAACAATTATTCTAAATCGTCAAAGTAAAATGTCACAAAAGTCAGCCGTGACATCTGACAGCACAGAAATCGATGACGCGGCAAAGACAAACTTAAGAAAAGTCAGTCGTGACATCTGACAGCACAGAAATCGATGACGCGGCAAAGACAAACTTTAGAAAAGTCAGTCATGACATCTGACAGCACAAAATCGATAAGGTTGGAAAGACAAACTTAAGAAAAGTCAGTCGTGACATCTGACAGCACAGAAATCGATGACGCGGCAAAGACAAACTTAAGAAAAGTCAGTCGTGACATCTGACAGCACAGAAATCGATGACGCGGCAAAGAGAAACTTAAGAAAAGTCAGTCGTGACATCTAACAGCACAGAAATTGATGACGCGGCAAAGACAAACTTGAGAAAAGTCAGTCGTGACATCTGACAGCACCGAAATTGATGACGCGGCAAAGACATACTTAAGAAAAGTCAGTCGTGACATCTGACAGCACAGAAATCGATGACGCGGCAAAGACAAACTTAAGAAACGTCAGTCGTGACATTTGACAGCACAGAAATCGATGACGCGGCAAAGACAAACTTAAGAAAATTCAGTCGTGACATCTGACAGCACAGAAATCGATGACGCGGCAAAGACAAACTTAAGAAACGTCAGTCGTGACATCTGACAGCCCAGAAATCGATGACGCGGCAAAGACAAACTTAAGAAAAGCGCTCGTATATCATACAAGAGGTTTTCTTTACATATATGTAATCATTGAATTAGATAAGAGTAACTCAATGAACATTGTGGCCTCCACCGCCAGTCTGTATTACTTGTTCGATTGATAATAAATTATAAATCGAAGTAAGTAGGCACTTGAATAAGCAATCATTAAAGTTAAATGTCAAGAGAACATCAATGAACACTCCGGTGCGAACACTTCAGCGCTCAAGCTTTACGTTAATTTATATTTAAATAACATTTCCTTGGCTTCAATCGTTTAAGTTCACTTTCAATGTAATCAACTTGTTGCAGCGTTCACACAATATTTTGCAACAGTTAACTCTCACTTAAATGAAGTCCTTCAAGGCTTCAACTGAGTTCACTTAAAGGCAAAATAATAAAGTAAAATGATAATGATTCGTTTCGTGGCTAGATTTTGTCTAGCGTTGTTCACAGGCTCGTTAGTTACGCGCTACGCCGCAGCTCGTACTGCTCGTAGCCTGTAGTAGCCGACCTACATACGCAAAGCTCCACAATCTCCAGACGTCATGATCTAATATTACTCTCAACTCACTAAAAGCTAAAACCGCTCTACACGGAAATACAAGCAAAGAAGTCTCGTAGCAAAGTGCTACGGCGCGGGCGCTACGAAAAGTGTGTACGTTGCGTTGATGTCTTTTACACGGGACTTAACTCGCTAATTTATTACATCGTAGCAATCCAGTTTTTGTTAAATTCTCGTTTAATTTGTTTTGTACTGAGTAAGTAGGTAGGTAAATGGCGTGTGTTCTGTATTTAAACGACCCGTCATCGGCCGGTTCAGTTATAACATGACCTTAATAAACATTCATTTTTATTCCATATTTTGCACTGCTTACGTACACGTCGACTTTTTATTTCTTAATTCGATGTGAACTTTTTGAAAAGATACCTAAATGTAGATCGATTAATTGAATAAAAGAAATAATTTTATTTTACTACAGATACAAATCCGTTGCAGACATAGACCCATACAAAACAGTTGCAATCTTTCACCTGTATAGATAGATCATTGGAGAATTAATAAATAATAATACAATGCTAATCGTACTCATTTATTAAAACTAGGTTTTCATTAAACATGTTCGTTCATTATATCTCAAGGTTGCGTCGGGCGGGACTCCAAGTAGTTCGGCATGACTTATGATTGATTTCTGTTTTAGTTAAGGCTCGCTATTCATTAAACTCAACGTTTTGTCAGCAAACTGCTGTAATTAAACACTAAAGAGTTTTTTGTAGGACTAGAATAAAATTTGTCAACGGAAATATATTGTTATACTGTATGGTTCACGTGTGAGAACTTGTCGCGTGTGCGGCGCATGCGCATTGTTCAGACATGTTCATAATGTTCACGTTTTTCATCGCGTTGCTCTAGTGTGGGAACGTAAACGGCATGTGGGAAGCCTTCCAACACATATTGGGGAGTGTGCGACGGAATTGCATAATTTGATTCCACCAAGCCCGTTTCATCAAAGGACCACAAGACGTACGGCGAAGTGCCACCGGTTTGGACATCCCATCCATACGCACAAAGCGTTTTGAGAAAACATTCATTGCGCGTACAGCTAGGGAGTAGAATTCCCTACCGGAGTCTGTGTTTCCTGTTAGCTACAACCTGGGAGTCTTTAAGTCAAGAGTGAATAGGTTACTTCTAGGCAAGCGTGCTCCATCTTCGACCACATCATCGCTTACCATCAGGTGAGATAGTGGTCAAACGCGTGCCTATCAACCATAAAAAAAAATACGCGAAAGTTCAACAAACAGAACTTATCGCCGGAACCATGATACACGGCTTGTAAAGTTCTATTTCGACACACTTAAATCTCATTTCTATGAATAACTTTTCTTTCGATGAAACATTTCAACACTTCAATCATGCGAGGTTATTTATTCACTTTCAATCTAAAGTTGAAAATCAATTGCAATAAACCAGATGACAGGCGCATGCAACATGCGGACAAAACATAGTTCGCTATACTCGTCATGCAACAGAGAGAGATAAGCGCTGCAAGTGGATAAATGAACTTTGAGATAGAGGACGTAACAAGTAAACTTTGAGCGAAGCTGCACCACAGCCCAATAAAAGCCGTTGCTGCAACATGTCGCAGCAACGTGTTGCGTCGCTTGCATGTTCTAATGCAAACGAGTGCAACTTTTCCCGCGACCTCGAGAGCCGCTCACCGCACATATTCGGCTTTTTGGAAATAACATGCGAGCGCTTGAACTGTAAGAGTATGCGCGATTTAGTGTCTCAAGGTCTTCTTGTGTCACGTGACGGCGATGTGTCCGGAGAGATGCGGACTTATTGACTCATAATAAGTCGACGTTAGTGATGTGAACCAACATATCGCTCACATTCCCGGCGCATCCGGCGCTTGTGCAACGCGCCGGGGGCTGCCGCACGGCGCATGCGCCGCACTCGCTAGTGTTACCACACTGAGTTTATTACTAAACCTTATGAACCGTTAACACCTCCACAACATACGCACGACGAGCACTTCTAATACTGCATAAAGTATTCCATAATGATTTCTTCAATATAGTAAAACCTTTATTATCAGCATGTCCTGAACTCTCAGGAGTTCAAGACATGCTGATAAAAAAGGTACTCACACAGTAATGGAACTCCTAACATATAGTACATTTTCCTACTAATATTATGATGTTAAACTCTGTATAGAATTTTGATGTTTATTAGTTAATCCCGCCTCAAACGGCTGAAGGATGTGTATCAAACTGGCGCGGGGAGTATCTTTTATCCCTGTAGTATGTTCCCTATTCATGCGAGCGAAGATGTAGGCAGAAGCAAGATTTGCTACAATGGACGGGGTTAAGGAAACATTTGCCATGATCAGAATATAACGAGAAGTAAACCTTGTAGTATTTTGATGCTCTCGGATGCAGGATGGTTCTGTTAGGATCAATTCGATCTCTTAACATCGGTTGTTTCCTGTGGGACAATGTGAGGCACTGCTACTCGTTCTGGAGAGGCTGGCTGCCGCGACGTCCCGCAGTGGTCCCGACGCGTCGTGCGCTCGCCTGATGCGTCGGTTGCGTCACATCGCTTGCGATGAACCGCGACTCCGTTTAGAAAGTACTGAAACTGTACGTATTATATTTGTATGTAATTGCCTTTACTAAGCGTTGCATCACAATCCGACAGAAACTCCACGTCACCAGTAAAGACAACCATCACGCCTAGCACGCTTTCGTAGAAGCTTCCTGCAGCATCCCCCTGCCTAACTTACCCTCTGAAACTGAACCAGTTGTTTGTGTTATCTTGTAAACTTGTGGACATCGTAAGTTTTTTGTATTGATTTCAAGTAAACATAGGAGCATAGGAATCTAGAATCCACCGACGTAGTTACGTGCGAGATGTCGATACACCGGTGTCCCGCTCGGGCTAGTGACGTCACCGGCTGTGTCTGCTGTAGAGCGGCCGGTGGGCCGGTGGGTGTCGTTGAAGGGCACCCGAGGACGTTAACATTCTCCGGGTTCGGGTTTTTTCCTTTATGAGTCACCACCACCACCGATACCACCACTACAACCACGCGGTGAAAGGGTGTTGTGCAAACTGCCCGCAGCTGTGAGCGCCCCGCACCCCGCAACACTTGCATTGCTTACCGTTATGGCCACAATATAGTTCACAGAGCACACCTACAGCGACACCGGCCTGCGATGTAACATGAGATCGGGTTTACAAGACGCTTGATGTTGAACAAATATTTAAATACAAGATCTTTTAAAAACGACGTTAGCCAACAGAACTTGTAGCTGACTTTATTTAAGTTTATTGTTCGGCGTCGTTTTTAGAAGAAGTATA
The DNA here is from genome assembly GCA_951329385.1 of Polia nebulosa. Classification (NCBI taxonomy): domain Eukaryota; kingdom Metazoa; phylum Arthropoda; class Insecta; order Lepidoptera; family Noctuidae; genus Polia; species Polia nebulosa. The sequence goes on from OX589609.1 coordinate 180,486, forward strand.
ATTGCTTACAAACTCAGCGGATGTAGTTTCGCTGTATTTTTCCTTGTTCTAAAAACAGTTGATTAACTGAGCAGTCACACATCAATTAACTAATAACAAAGACAGTGCAGGACGCATGTACTACTTGCGAGGCGTGCAGGAGCTGTGCGTCTCACGTGATCTACACCTGAGTGTAACACCTGACCGAACCGCTTTGTGCAACTAGCCGCCGCTAATGAACACGTACTCGCAGTAAGTGGGTAATGGACTAATGGCCGTTGAGCAAAGGTCCTTGTGTTATCGGCGGCGCGCGGCGGAGGAAGTTGCCCTCACCGCGTCCGGCGCGCTGCCAGCCGACGCTGAGACCCTTCCCCCACGAAACTAGGCCGCTCTCTAGACAAGGTGACATTGTATCAACGATAACGATTGTCAAAACTTCAAAATGATTGGGATTGTACTCGATTGTGCTCAAGACAATGAGCTCTTGTCAATCCCATGGACTTCTTGACGATCCTTGATGAAACATCACTTCGTCTAGAACCACTGGTCTCCACGATAAGCGACAAAGTGATTTAATTGCGACACTACTAAAGCCTAATGCGAATATAATACTACAGAATCGAGGACTCATGATAAACGCCCCTCAATAGTGGTCGAGTGCGAAACTGGACATATTTGAGATTGAGTCGACCGCCCGAGCTTGCAAAAGCTTAGCGTGTCGAAACGAGCTCATGTAATGTAGCACTAGATAGTGCGCGTGCGCAGACCCACTCGCGTCACAGAGCGCAGCAGTCATAGATGTTCAGTCAGTGATTGCAAAAAGTATCTCATGAGATGCACCTCCCACGTCTGTCAGTTACATCAACAGGAAACGTTAGGCGAGGAGCGAAAGTGCCCCCTCTCCCCCCAGGCCTCAGGGCCGCGCCCGGTGGTGACGACACGCTAAGGTTAAACAATATTCATAATTTAAGGTCATACGTATTTAAATATATTTCCCGCTTGTTGCACATTCACGAACACAAGGAAGTGAGCTGAGTAATTGTTTTAAACAATATTTTCCGCCGAAACAATTATACGTAGAAACATTTAAACACGACCGAGTGTTACAGATACCTACACCAGCATGTATACTTTAATAATTAATTTATCGACTTCCGTGTAGTGTCGTAGGTCCGACAGCTGCTACAATAACACTGAAATATAAGGCAACGCTCCCGGTTCATACAGTGACCCCCTTCACGCTCAGGCTCACGCATGCAGCATGACTCACACACGCCATAGCAACTCACACATAAGGCTTCACATGACAACAGGAACTTCCTTGTTCCTTCAGCAACGCATCCTTTCAACAGCATGCGACCTGTGCATACAAAACCATCACATGAGCACGCATATATGGATATCGTTTAGTTTCTCATAGGTATATCTTCCGTTTTCCCATTTTACTACCTAATTCTCATTCAATAAGTAATCTGATGCTGCTCAGACACACGACTTCTTTAAAATTAAGAGCGGAGAGTGCGCGCGAGTTTAAGACACGAACTATGATAATTGCTTCGTTTGCGTTGCGCTAATGATACGAGTATCAGTGAGCATGCTATATTTAAACACGATCGGCGAGTATAATGTGCTTCGACCTGATTCTTTGCCGCGCACTGCGGCGATGTGGGCGCAATGCACTGCGACTTTAACGTACCCTCCCACCTGACGTGTGCGCCCAATACCGTGCGAGTTGTACAAACCAGCTCGTGCCACTCGTGCGATATCATGCGATGTCGCGCGGCGTCGGGCAGATTAGTATAGTCGCACAAATGCGGACAACACCGTGCTGCGGTGCTCGGGTCCGCAACGCGTTGTGTCACGTCCAAAGAGTACTATAAGTATACGGGTAGTCACGCCGCACGTGTGTCACGCCGCACGTGTGTTACGCCGCACATGAGCTGGAACACAGAACATCATAAGTACTCTATACTTCAAGAACAATATTACGAAAAAAACAAACCGAGCTATCAGATTGTCGCAACTCCACTGACACACGCAGATGCCGTAATAACTTAAACAGCTATGGAAACGTTCCAACCGCAGCGAGCGGCTCACACTTAACCCAATTTGTAGCGCTGAAAAAGCACATAACATAGCTGGCAGTTAAAACCTGATAGTTGGCAAATGAAATCAGTGGAACGTTATTATTAGTTATTATTATACAGTCAGGGGCGTCGAGCCGCGCGGAGGTACGCGTACCTCCGCGCGGCTCGAGGTCGCGGCCTCCACGGGCCTCCACCGGCGCTGATGCTCCCGTCACTGAGCAAACTTAATATCCAACGGGCTAGTAATAGATATCCTGCTTGTTTGTTTCGAGATGTATACCATTAGCGACAATTCCCACGAGGTAACGGGGTGCGACACATGGGTGACATGTAGCGCGAGCGCTGCCCGCCCGGCGCCCCGGCGACTCCACGTGGTTCAGCCTGTCATCACGCGCACATTACGTGTATTACGCGGCGCGCTCACACACACGTGTGTCACACGAGGAACATCTCCGTCCTCACGACACGCTCATTGTATCACAATACAAATATTTACTATCATAGTAAATTCTTAAATGTTAACTGTGAACAGTTCTCATGATGCTATCTATTCTGAAGCACTTCACATTCTAACTCTTACGAAACGTGTCATTGCCTCCGCCGCGGCCGGTCGAGGAACAATATAATTCGGGACCAGATATCCATAGTGGGCCAGCGAGGAAGTTCGATGTTATCGTTTAGTTGCGAAGCGCACATAACTGGGCACGCTAGTTGCGCCACGCGGTGTCGGGCGCCCAATTTGTCGGCGCACAACAATCGTCACTTTCGCAAATGTTACGTACACGGCGGGATGCGGAACTGGTAGCCATCGCGCACAATGCCAGCATTCTCTACAATCACAGTAATTGTGATCATTACACGTTATTAGAGTGTTGTCGCCGCATCGCCCGCGCAGGCGCCGTCACAACTGACCGGAGCGAACCGTTCCGCGCACATTCCTAGAAACACATGCATGCTGCGAATGTGTCGAGGAATGCGAAGATTACATCGAGTGTTAGCACTGCTCAGAAACATGAGATCAGTGAGAGCCTGTGCTCTCAGGTCCTCGTCAGAGCGCTGCGTCGGTCTATAGTAGAACTTACATAACGATCACACGATGAAGACATCGTGTACGATATAATAACTGGCTCCACTAGTTATTGCATTGTTAAGTAATATTACGAGAGGAATTAATGCTCAAACTGTATTGCATACATTACGTACGCGAATCTCGGATCGCTTATAATTGTCGTTACATAACATGGCCGCGCAGGTCTGCGAACTGCCGAGATCAGGCATTGACTGCAGTTGACCCGGATCATTGTCATCATAATTGAAATATTCGAACCGAACACAACACACCATATATAGGTTACCTCATTAGTGCTAGCTAGAGGCTAACCCTTCTATATCAGCAGAGAGTAGTCAGATTAACCTTTACAATCAATAGCTCTACTGAGTGAAGCGTCTGCTGTGAAGTACTGTGACTTTGTGTCGGCGCTCATTTGTCACAAACGTCGTCATTATAAAGCTCATTCATTAGCGCTCCACAAAGTTCAGGGTCACGTTGCCGCGCGCACAACATCTTCATATCTGATACGTTTTGAACATTACTTAATATATTACACGATTCTATAATTCGCGGGCGGCACTGTGGGCACAAATAACTATTTTCGCACTTATTAGACAACAGGTTTTAGTACCGAACTCATAATCTTCTTCTTTGTATATCCTGTTTTTTTAAATATGATAGCAAGACACGTGCCCACACACACGATGTATCTGCTGGTGGTGTGCGCGTTGTAGCAGAGAGATTTATCGTCGATGTCGGAAACTATTCCACTCGAAACTTCTATGAGCACAGATTTATAATCATTAACAGCCTTTTTAATGTCCCCACTGCTGGGGCACAGGCCTCCTCTCTGTGAGAGGGTGTGGGCCGTAATCCACCACGCGGGCCCAATGCGGATTGGAGGATGTCACTTGTCTTCGAATTTTTGGTTCTAGGACATGTCGGTTTCCTCACGATGTTTTCCTTCACCGTTTTGAGAGCAGTGGTGATGAAATAAACACGAAGTAAAGCGCCTGCCTGGGTTTGAACTCACGACCTACAACTTGTAAGTCACGGCTAATACCGCTGGGCCACCACTGTTCCTAACTAACTTTTTCTAGCTGAGATTCGAATTAATAACACGTCGCTCACAAGTTGTAATTCTAGTCCAGTGCAGTATTTATTATGTAACGTATAGGCAATAATTTTAATATTGCATAAGCCATTAATTTAGCAACGCAGATCAGAAGCAAATTAGTAGATATTTACTACCTTTAATTGAGGATCTCGGTTCTAAATCGATTCAAAATAACGTCGTGAAATAGGGGCCGCGGTTTCGGATCAAATCGCTGGTAATTGTGCGGTCGTTAGTCCAAGGATACCGATACGTTGCACCACTCATAGTGGAGACAACGCGCTGCTGTGGCGCGCTGCGCTGGCAGACGTAATGTCGATGATTGTGGGTAATGCGCACATTACAGTAATGGGCGCGTTAGACGCACGCGGCGACACGCGGAGGAGGCGCGGCTTGCCCAACGAGACACGATCCCTACACGTATAAGTATAAGTCAGTCCGCGCACCGCCACACACCGCCTGCGTCCGCCGCGCTCTCCACCTGGGGCACCTGGTACGTCACTCACTATACATCATCCACACTCCAATACAAATAGACCGGGACCTATGAAGTTCTTGTGCGAAGATGTCTCGTAGCACATCCCGTAGCCGCGCTACGCGCTCACGCTACGACACTACGCCGCGCAACTGAACACACATTATGTAAATGCGCTTGATTGGAAGTTGTGCAAACTGTCAGCTTTACTATCTGTTTATTTGTCAATAGAATTAATTATATGGTTATTCTTAAGAAATTCTTTTCAAAAGAAATATTAGATAGCCAAGTATAATAAATTAATTTGAGTGGTTTCGGAACGTTAATAAAAATGTAAAACCTTGTCGTGAACGTCGAATGTGATGAAAGCTCTCTGGGTGACGCTACCTGTAGTGACACATGTCTCCGGGCAGAGGGCGCCACTTGCTGCGCTCTGTCAGCACATGTGCAGCTATTCATTCGCCGTTTATTATTCTTTCAGAACGTGTAGTGCTAAGAACTATTATTTATCTGTTCAATTGCTCTCACTTTGCTACACAATCAAAGCAATCACCATTTATTAGTTTAATAATAGTGGGATGAAAAGTGATTGTTATCATTGAGCCGCACGTGTCGAGGTAGCAACACCGGAGACAGCGCATAGTGGCGTGTAGAGGCGCGGGCGAGCACACAATCGATCAATTACGTGACATAATTGCTCTCTCGATGTAATCGATTGCTCTCATGACTCCTCGCGAGGATGAGCAGAGGGGTTAGACAAAATACTTTTCTGTTAACGCTAACGCTTCTTCTTTAATTCTTTATTGTACACCAAACAACTAACATGGTACACAGTGATTAAATAGTTAATGTACCAAGGCGAGCTAACTCAATGTTGAGTTTTCTCCCAGCAAACGCTTCGTGAAAAATGTATGGCAACGACATTACTGGGCGTGAGTCACTTGACAGTTCTCTCCGCAGGTAATGTCGTTACCATACATTTTGCACGAAGCGTTAGCGTTAGCGCTAGTATAAAAGTTATTTGGCTAGGGAGGCCGCGCTCGTCTGTTGGTAAATAAACAGCGAGCACGTGTCGCCCGTGCCGTGCCGCGACGGTTTGCGCTCGGCGCACTCACACACACGCTCCGATATCACAAATATCACGTCAATAAAATCTTACTATTTGTGCGTATCGCTACATATATTAAATTCGTTGTTACCGAAATCGGTAACGATGGCTATAAATTATATATATTTTTAATGAAAGTGTGAATCTTCTAATTGCAATTCGATTTGACCGTGATCTGACATTCCATTTGAAAAACTTATTTCAACAGTCAGCAATCGACCTCGAGCTCATGAAGACACATTCACAATCAGCTGGAGATTAGCCACGCGCTACTTCAAATGAACATATAAAGTTTGATCAATAAATTGAAAAAAAAACCGACGATCTTAGCTTAAGAAATCACAGTTCGATCGACATTAAAATCCGATCTGGGGGTCTACTCCGAAGTGTTTTTACGAAGTATCGGCTGAATGTTCGGACATATTTGTGTGAAATGCCATACCTATAATTGTAGCGAAATGGCATTACGTATGTTTTTGGTGGAAGAAGCTCTCAGAGAAGAGCTACAATTTTAGGTATGGCACATTCACTATAACACTTTACACAAATATGTCCGAACATTCGGCCGATACTTCGTAAAAACACTTCGGAGTAGACCCCCTGAAATCTGAAAAGGAAGCTGACGCAACAACTGCGCTCCGGCGCGCCGCGGCGACAGGGAGTCGTATCTAGACGTTGTGTCGTGGTCGTATCGGCTACATCGCGGACAATTAGCGACCGTCACTTGTTTCGGCACCTCACGCCTTCGCAACCGTTTGCGTCCAGCAGATCATTTCATTTAACTCGTTCAATCATTGACCGTTTCAAATGCATCGCTTTACGATACTCGTTGCAACGCGACACAACCACCAACAATCTCTGGCCCTCCCGGCCGGACATCATCGCTAGAACAAGTAGTGTTCACTTACTGAGCACTACTCGCTGCTCACGTTCAAGTTACCTCCAGGTGCGGACCATGTGTCTCCAGAGACTTCAGTCTAAAATTGCTTTACATAATAAAAAAATCTTTGAAAAAGCGTCGTCGCATTGTAGCATCGCACCTGTCTGCGCCTTAAGTCTAGCGCCGGAGCTGTCTCCGGTCGTGGCCGATGGCTGTCCCGAGACATTGAGAGTGCGTTGTGCGCATATACTGGTACACTACAATATCTCTCGCGTCGATGGCTAGTTTCCGCTGAGATTGGCAGCTGTGCCTGTGACAGATATTCATGCTGAGAGCACTTTCTTTGTATGTCTCCGTGGCGCAGCCACGCCACGGGCGGCCCCGCGCGGCGCGGTGAGTTTGACACACTTGCTCCACTTTTGGTAATTCCGCCGCCGAGCGCAAGGCTGCTGATAACTTCGACATCGACTGGAATGGAACTGATTTGCATAATGTGAAGTGTTGCTATTGAGCAAGTTTGACCGCGCTTACGAAATAATATCATACATTTAAAATTTAAATGTTACCTTACATAGACGTGACCTAATAAACAAAACTACTTCAACTTGAGAGCAGTGCGTGCGACACTGATGCGCGTGCGCGGTGCTTGCGGCTTTGCATAGAGTTAACTACCCACTAAGTTTTATATGATTAAACCAATAACAAAGCCGTCCTATTGGTGGACATGTTCATGTCAAGTGTTTTGAGATGGCATTTCACCACGAAAAAATAGACAGTACCGTCAGAGTTGTAAAGCGTGCCCTTTAAACTAGTGAATGGTTTCGTAAAGTTTGCGTGAAAGAAACAAAGTGCATATCCTTTCAGGAATACTTAAAGTTCAACTGCAATATTTCCTTGAGTTGTGCGCGAGCCATGTGCAGTGCGTCGGCGTCGGCGTACAGTCGCGGCGCCTTATAAGAAGCCGATCGATACTAGGTGACCCACTACTTGCACAATACGAAGCCAAATATCCGTTTTCCTCGAATGACTGGCGTCGTGCTAATATATCGGGAACCACTTGCGCCACCCGCGCGACTCACCGCGCCCTACGCACGCACCATATTTATTTGTAATCTACACTGCCTACCTAACGCCTATAAACCTAGCATTAGCAATGTTCGTGGAGATAACACCATCTCCTAGGGCCATCATCGAGGTCATTTGTTATTAAAATTAAGATAAATTATAGTGTGTGCGGCGATGCCACCGCCGACCACTTATTTTAGATAAATGGACAGATACGTGTAATTATAATGATACGTTCACAAACTGCTCACTGCACGTACTCGTACCTAGTTGTTTCAACATTACAAAGTGGTATTTTTACAAAATAATTGCATGCCTACTTAAGATTAGCTAGTTTGAAGCTCGTTACAAGTTACAATGTATCCAACGCTATTACGATACTTTACCGTCATTACTTGAGGCAACAGCTATTAAGGCTGGCGCACACAATCGACGCGCGCGGCGCGGCGGTGTCGGCGGTGTGCGGCGGCCTTAGGTGGCGACCTCGCCTGTCGCGCCTGCTCGTGTTCCTCGGCTCCCAACACGCGCATGTCATTAGTAACAGGAACACTTTCGCCTTCACCTCGAACAAACGAGTCGGTGGTTGTGTCTTGTGTGTGGCCGCCGCCGCCTCAGCGCAGTCACCACTGACCAGCAGCAGAGTGTTGCAACAGTTAATTACCGTCGGCGGCAGTGTAGCGCGCTCCGCTGGTATCGTATCGTAAGGACGCGCCCTTGCCGCGTCCGCATTACACACTACCCACTTCCTGTGTCGAAATTATGATATAATCAAAATAAATATTAAAAATTCCATAGAACCTGATCATAACATGGTCATTAAATACCGGTGTATTTAATTACATTCTTAGGAGTTCATTTCAGCATCTCGTGAGGCAATCATTAAGGCGTGCACGCAACACGCGCTCGCCGCACCGTCGCGTGTCGTGTGCACGTCGTGTGCGCGTCGTGTACGCTCAGCGTGCTAGGGAGGCACCTGGCTAGGGAGTGCGTCGGACTAGAAGTGCCGACTGCCAACAACATTCAATGGTCACTTAACTGAGACTGTTGTGTTACACGGTTATTACCTATCGCTGGCCGGAATTTTCGCACTTAACTCGTTTCTCAACTCAAGTAAATGTCGATACTATATTCCCATTCCCTATTGTGTACATACCTAGGCATGTCTAGCGCTAACTGTAAACAAGTATGTGAACACGCGTGTACACTGTGGGCGAGGTTAGTGTCGTAGCACCGCCAGTATTGATCAGCTAGTGAGACTAGCGCCGCGATCGATTGCAATTCTCACAGAATCGGTTGCCTAAGAATTCTCTCACGGCGTTTTTCTATTCGTAAAGCAGGTTATTGTTAGATTTTGTTTTAATTACAATTATTCACATTATGAATGTTTATATATGTTTGTAATGAGTGACTAAGTGAGCGATTAGTTGTCAGATCGCGAGCAGAGCAGAGGTCGCTGCGCGCGCAACCCGACGCGCCCTGCATACACAACTAGCAGTAATATAACCAGCACACACACACACATACACAACTAACACACACAACACCGTGCGGGTACACCGAGCTGCGGCTGTAGCTTGTTCTATTTTTATATTTATACTATACATCGGGGTCCGCTGGTCCTCGCTTGTTCTCGTTCTACAAACTAAGAAGCTCGCAAACGTCGTTCACGAGGATCAACAATATAACTTATTGTAATCGTTTTAAGCTTCTGAGTGAGTAGAATGAGCGCACCCCAGCGGAGCTGTGAACTAACCGGCCGTGTGTCCCGCAGGTCCCAACAGACAGTTTGCAACGGTGAGAACGAACAGGAAGAGTGTGCTAGTCGAGACCAGTGATACAACAGAATGAGGACGACCGTGTACATAGTGGCGCTGTGCGCGCTGGTGGCCGCGTACGCCGCGCCCGCGCCCGAGCCGGCGCCGGCGCCCGCCGCGCTTCCCGACCCCGGCGCCGACGACAGACCCGAGATCATCGAGATCATTGCGCCCGCCGCTAGCGCACAGGTAACGACACTCCATAATACCTACAGCTGCACGTGCACTGAAGCCTGTTCATTACCAAACAAGGATGAAAAAACTACGTCTCATTACAAATCGATGTATATTTTAATAAAGATGTCCTCGCTGCGCGCCGGTGCGTGCAAACAAGAAATGATCGCCTCAACGGCCTATAGTACCCACATACTCTAATCTTAACTCAACGACGAGGCGAGGGGCGAGGAGCAAGGGGTGAGGGACGGGTCAGAACCTTGCGTGACCCTAATCACTTCGATCCATCAATAATATAATTACATAATTGCATCGCTTTGTTTACGACAATGCCCCTAACGTTAATTTAATACCTAATAATAAACGATTAGAGTATCTATAAGTAGTAGTAGCCCACACCGAGGCTGCGACTTTTCGAAGCCGATTATACCGCGGAGGCCACGCTGACGCATCACAAGCACGCCACGCTCGTGCATCTGAACTTCCTCATGTCCTCCATGAATTAATGTAAAAATGCTTCGTGTTTTAGGAGACGCTGGCGACGCTGAACCTGGGCGCGCCCGGCTCCGAGCTCAGCGAGAGGAACAAGCGCACCATCGGCATCCTGCGACAACTGTTCCCTTCTCTCACACAGGTATGACACGCAGGCTTCGGTCGGCGCATCCTGACAAACTTAGCGCCACTAACAACCAGTAGTTAGATCCCTTTACTAACACAGGAACTGATCTAGCCCCTCGGAGCCATTCCGAGCAGTCGAGCAGGCGGCGGCGATGCCGGTCCCGGTGGCCGCGCGCGTGATGTCGCGCGTCGCGTGTTTTGTGTGGTCGCGCTTGTGCGGTGACGCTAAGGGCGTGTATGTTCTAGATAATCGAACAGAAGGTACAGCAACTAACGAGCATGGTGCTGACAACGCTGGGCCCCGTGGTGCTGCGCCTGTTCCTGGGCGGCCGTAACAACGGCGGCAACACCGGCGGCGGCACCGTGGAGCTCGACGACGACGACGACGATGACGACGATGAGGACGAGCCCGCCAGCAGCACCGCCGCCCCCTCCGCCGCACCCGTCGCCGGCTTGCGGCGCCGGCGCGCTCTGTACATCCTGCCGGTATGACGCCTGGACTATGCGCACTCTCAGCCTGCCCGGAGACGGCAGTGCGGGCGCGCGCAGACCGCGCGCCTCCATCGTCATCGTCATCGCATCGTCACCCACGCATGGCCACGTCACGTCACTCACCATCACCTCGCCCTCACCCCCGCCACCTCTCACCCTCGCTCCCCTTGCAGAACGCCATCGCCGAGGAGAACCAGCTGCTGTCAGGCGCCGAGTCGCAGCAGGCGGAGGTGCGCGTCGCGTTCGGCGAGGGCGCCCCAGCCGACCAGCAGGTGGCCGCCAGTGACGACCAGCAGACGGCCGCGCAGACCAACGCCGCCAGCATCGACGAGATTACGCTGGACGATGCTGATATCAGCGAAGAAAATAGAAATAAAAGGTGAGGCTACACATATTGCTTGATTATATTGACTAAATAACCGTAACCGATTGTGCCGTAACCCAAGGATAAAAGATTTCAGAATCTTCTGATACCAAATGCCTGACACTGGTAATGTGAATAAATTACCTTAAAAAACGATTAACAATTGTTTAGCGCCTTGCTGAACGCAGCCGTGGTGTATTGTGCCGCAGATTGCGTTACTTCGCACAATACTCGGCAGTGAGAGCTGCTATTGTAGGTTCTTGCGAGCATGTTCGCACGTTTCGATTTAGTTTCGCGGCGAGGCGTATGATCATTATTGATCACGTAACTGTCACACGGCTACATCAGCGCGTCGCGGTACTGACGAGCCAAATGTTCCAGATTCCTGAGCTTCGGCGGCGGCGCCGGCGGCGGCTCCGGCGGCGGCTCGGGCAACTTCCTCTTCGACATCGTTAGGGTAAGACGCTTCTCTATACACACTATACTATCTACTTTATTTTACTGTACAACTTTGTCGCGATAACATTTACTGATAACACTTTTATACAATGTTAGCATTACACAAAAACAACACGAGTACTGTAATATTCGCCGTGCGTGGACGAGCGCACTGCAGTGCGCGGTGCGTGCGCGAGGATTGCGCAATAGTTGCGGACAGTTGTGCCACAGTAGCGAGTGAGAAGGTTTGTTTTGCAGCGCGCTCCGGAGGCGATGGCCCGAGCGGCCGGCACGGCGTTCCGTCTGTTTGCGGGCACGGACTCGCTAAACGTGGGCCTGACCGCCTCGCACACCGCCACCCTGGACCCTAACGACCCACAAGTATACACAACATTCTGCACCACTACATAGACAACACACGCCAGAACGTAGATACGTCGCACTTCGGTAGACCAGGCAGTGTTCTGTTAGCCCGGTGATGAAGCGCATCAACATATAGTTGTTCCGCTCGGTCCCCGGGTCTCGCAGCCCGTCGTGGGATGTTGTAGTGCGACCGACACAGCTCGTAGATAGTCAGTCGGCAATCGTCCTTTGACTTAGACAACACAGTAGTGAGTGACAGTAGTTACCTTTGAGTCACGCAACCCTAAACCACCCTTATCCATTCCTTACTGTCCCTCCCCAGTAAGTTAGTCTGCACACACATATAACGTAGGTAATACTAACACGTAGCGCATCCGACAAGTGCCATCAGGCGGATGCAGCGAGCCGGCGGCGACGAGGCAGAGTCGCGTCGGCGTCGCATCGCGCCGTTGTTGTAGTTAGTTCTGTAGATTAACATCGTCGTCAGCTCAGCGCGGAATATTTGGGGAAGGCTGACGTAATGTCACTTGCTTTCAGAGGCTTTCTGCAGAACGCGCAGGAGGCTCGCCTCAAGGGCAACATGTTGTACATACACTGTAGCGACTGCCTCCATGCGGCGGCACCACATAATGCCTACCGATACTTCGTCGCCCACATTCGTCCACTGACGCTCACTCAAAGTGCAAAATTACATAAGAGAAGAATTTTTTTTTTATTGTTCTGACCCGGGGACCGAGCGGAACAACTATATCACCTGATGGTAAGCGATGATGTGGTCGAATATATTTGAGCGGAAGAGTAATGTTAGCAACAAAATGGTCGTTGTTTTTGCGTTTTGTGATTTTTCGGTCAAATTCCTAGTCAGCAATAATTGCGTGTGCTCTCGCCAGTCATTTGTGGACAATGTTGGGCGAAGAATATATCAGAAAGTAATTTGTGGCCACCGCGAGAACGATCAATGTAGTGATGTATTGTTTTGTGTTGTGTTGCAGCTGGTAGCCGGCTCCTCGTCGGGCTCATCCGGCGGCGACGCCGGTGCCGGCGACGGGGAAGACGCAGGCGCCGCCAAGGGCGACAACCTCACAGAGGGTGTGCCCGGCCCCATCACAAGACTGTTCATCATCGCCAACCGCGGCATCGCCAACCTCATCCAGGACCTCATCCTTCGCATCGCGCAGACCTCCGAGAGAATAGTCAACTTCAAGGCGCGACTGATCACCTCCATCATTTAATGCGCGAGCATGTAGAACAATATCCTAGTGTAGGTAGTAGTGTAGAGCACGGCGCGGGCCCGCGCTGGAGGGGCCTGCGCCAGAGCGCCCGCCGCGTGACGTCACACCGCGCACGTCGCGCCGGCCGGGGCGCGTCGGGGCGGCGGCGCGGCGCGGCCCGCGGGCCGCCCGGCGCCGCCGCCGTTCCTGCTCAAGCTTTTTTTATACCGCGATATTCTCGATTCGTTTTTACGTTTGTAAATATGTATTATAGGCGGAATTTGTATAAAATAAATAAATAGTTAAATTATTGTTATCTTTCACTTTTACTCTCAACGCCCAATTACATGACCCCTCGTCACTGCTGTCAACTGAATTCCGACTCGAATATTTCTATGAGATAGTAACAACAACAAGTCATGTGGTAGAAACTTCAGAATGCCACCTGCTACGATCCTTACATACTCCTTTTTAGTAGGGGAGCCCACGACACTAAACCTAGTTCGATAAGACTACCAGATGATATATTATATGTATATATAATTAGTGGTTTTTTTTTTTTTGGGGGGTGGGAAATCATCCTATGACTTCTTCCGCTCTAGGGTGGAGCGGAAGGGTGTGTCAGACTCTTACTGACTAAAACCCACCCCTGTTCCTCCCTGCCTCGAGTGCCCGGGGGAGAGGTAACTCTTTCGAATTTATCCTCCACCCCCGGGCAGGCACTGGCCGTGGCAGGCCCCGTCCTTTGCTGACAACTCTTTGAGGCGCGCGTGGAACACTACGCGCCGTCGACTCTCGGGCCTGGTGCTGATCGGACGGCGAGTTACCCGCTACTCGCCGTCCGCAGGCCCGGGTATATATAATTAGTGGTGGAACACGAAATGGCGATGCTGCAAGGCAATAACCTAAACACTATTAAAAAATTAATTAAAAATCCGATTTCTAGTAAGTATGAAAACTTGAGTCTTATGACTCAAGTTTCATTTGTTCCTCGAAACAGGGGAGAATTAGGATTATACGATAATGCAGTGCTGCAAGCCCTCCTACCCTGCAGCATGATAAGCGAAGCCTCGTACTTAGGTATCGATCTCCTAAAAAAACCAAAGCCCATCTGAAATATCAAAAATTTCTGTGTAAGAAAAACCACTGCTGCATTTGCCAAACAATGGAGAAAGTGCATGCTGGAGCGATTGAAGGTCGCCTTCCGCGCAGCTGGATTAGGCGTTTCAATTCAGTTTTGTCAGCAATCACCCGGTTCCTTTCCATTTGTACTGATTGAATACGCGTGCCACGGTCACGTACGAATAATTTTACGTATCGTTGATTTTTTAAACAAATTGTTTAGGTTTTCAACCAGTGCGTCCTGCCCGTTATGACATACGGTGCCGAAACGTGGATACTGACGGTCGGGCTGCTCCACAAATTCAAGGTCGCTCAGCGCGCTATGGAGTGGGCTACTTAATTTTTTTTTTTTTTTTTTTATAATTATTAGGAGTTTCTTTGAAGGATAAAATCAGAAATGAACTTCTCCGTAAAAGAACCGGAGTAACCGACATATCTTGCAGAATAAGCAAACTGAAGTGGCAGTGGGCTGGTCATGTTTGTCGAAGGACCGATGGCCGATGGAGCAGACGAGTCCTGGAGTGGAGACCGCGTATCGGCAAGCGTAGTGTGGGACGCCCCCTGAATAAGCAGCCTAAATAGTGTGAGATATACTGAATGCGGAAGGCGGAGGACAGGATGTTGTGGCGCAGCCTGGGAGAGGCCTATGTCCAGCAGTGGACTGCGTTAGGATGAGTTGTATAAAATTAAAAAAATGTTTACAAAATACTTTAAAGGTGCAGCGACATCTGGTTGAAGGTTATGTACTGTTGCAGCTTTATTCGATCAATATATGTCACCAAAATGACACTAAATGGTGCTAGACAACATAGTGCTTCGAAGTATAATTCAATTCCTGCCCAGGGATTGTGGGTAAATTCAAAACAGAGTTACCGCGCCCCTAGGCACTCAGGGCAGGGAATGAACAGGGTTTTAGTCAGTAAGAGTCTGACACGCCCTCCCGCCACCCTCCACTCCACCCAGAGCAGGAGATGTCATTGGAAGATTTCCAACCACCCAAAAAAAAATACACAATTCAATCAATTGTGTAATAATTACTTATATATAACTTCAATTAAACACAACACTTGACTGAAACTCATGGGTTTTATTTCATTTAAACCATGTACAGACACTTGTGGAACTGCATAAGAGTTGATCAGTCATCTGAAGCTAACAAACTAAAACCACATAATATGTGGCCTGCCAGTTCCATGGCATTGTTCTCTCAGAGAAGAACTGACAGAAAAGAAACTCTGGAGACATTATTATAAATATTACAACACTTGTCAAAAAACAAAGACACAAAACAGGAACACCGACTTCCGAAATTAAAGTTATTTTGCACTTTTTTTGGAAGTCGGTTCTATTTTTTTGTAAAAAAGTTTTTTATTTTTCACTTTTTTTCTTTTTAGTCTACACAAAACTACTGCAAGCGCATTCTCTAGTCCCGCGCACAGCATAGACGCGTCCAATTAAAGTGGGCGGAAACACCCCATATTCCAATACAGAATTTCATTATTTATTTAAGAAAACTTACAAACAATACCAAAACATTTATTAATTAATTATATAATCAATAAACAACAGCTATTAATTACTAATGCTGAAACATTTCTCATAACTTAAGTTAAATTAGTAGCTTCATTACTTCTTCCAACATTTCCCGGCAATTTAAATAATTTAAACAAACAAAGGTTTTCATTAGAACTTGTTGTGTTAAATAGTCATATGAATTTATAGTTCGGGATATAATACTGAAACCAATTTAGCTTCCGTTTTAAATTATAACATTCTGGTACTGATTATTTTAAATCTCCCTCAAACCACGCCATCTTTGGCAATGTAAGACATAGACAAAACTTTACTCATTGCAATTGTTAAAATGACCAACAATCCAGAAGCTATTAAATAAATGCTTCCTTGTTTTTCATTTTAACCCTTAGTTTCAATTAAAACATAACAATTAGTTTAATAATCGATTCTCGCAACTTATTAAATGTTTGATTCCATCAAGACGCCAATAGATGGCGCTGAATCAAAATAGAAACCAACACCCAGTGTCATAGTTGAAGATGTATCCCATAGAGGGCATAATTAACCAAACTAACTAACTTTAAATCCCAAATATTAGCTAAAGTAATTAGTAATGATTGCAATAGTCCTGGCTGGAGGCTTTAATAAATTAGAGCCTTCACAGGCAAGTTCGGTTGAGCAGTTGACAACCAATAGGGTTGAACTGCGATAGGTCCCACAAAAAAAAAAAAAAAAAAAAAAAAAAAAAAAAAAAAAAAAAAAAAAAAAAAAAAAAAAAAAAAAAAAAAAAAATGATTGCAATCTTAGCAGCCAGACGCTCTCGCGGCGACATATATAATAAAATAAACACAATAAATTCATACGAAATATAAAATTTCATTCAGTAACAAATATGATTAAATTAATATTTTTTGCGTATGCAATTTATGTGAATTGAAACAAATGGTTTCGCGTAACAGAGCGGTATTTTTGATAGATGACATTGTAACGTATTTCCTTTGTAAACGTCACATGTACGATATTTATTTCGTTTTATTGCCATTTTTTGGACATATTTGTTGGAGTTGAAGTCAAAATTCGCTTCTGGCAACATCAAAATTCCTAAATTGCGCCTTAGTACGTTATTTTAGTTGCAACACTGTGATTTTTTATCGTTGGTGACAGGAAACGTCAAAGTTTGACAGTTCACTTTTTCGACTGACAGGGTTCGAGGTCATATCGCTTCTTTGCAATATTTTTTACAGCGATGTAAATCCTCGTTTGTTGGTACCCAGTTCGCATAATCCTGGCGGCTGGAGCCCTAATTTAACCTGGACATTACGTTCCAGAAATGATTTCGGTGGAATCATGAATATAAAATGATTATATAGGCCATGTGTCTAACATCATTTTTTTTCCTTTGTTAAAAAGCGGTAAGTTATTTGATTGAGGAGATCAGTAGTGTTCGAAATCTGAAGTTCGCATTCCCTAACGTGAGATTTATTTTTTTCAGCTGCCAAGCGCTTTTTATTTTTGATTGATAGTTTAACTTTAAATTTGAAGTTTGGAGGCGGCCCCTAAATTGGAAAGTGGACAATTCCAGACGGATGTTTCTTACAGGAAGACTTGGTTTATTTTTTCCTTATTATAATTTAGCATACAATAACAGGGTATGTAGTTAAAACCTTTTTTTTTTTCCTTTTCACAATGAAAACGTGGTACAGTGCATTATTGAACAAAAATATTGAATAAATTTATTGACCTAACCAATAGACCAAACTTATAAATAAGTAACCTAAATAATTGTTGAATATACAGGAGAAATAATCTAAAATGTTGTAGTTTGAATTCTCTCTGTTGTCACCTTCCCTAAGATTAAAAGCCATTTTTGCCGCTGACTTCTATCCAGGTAATTACTGTGTTAATTTATTTATTGACGCCTGGCGCCCGAGGTTCTTTTTTATATTATTATTTTGGCGTTCAATAACCTAATTTTGTTTAACACAGATGAAATTTAAATTTTGTTACACACATTAGTGGTAATACATACCCACATGGCAATTGGCCCCGATGAACAGGGACTTGAAACAATTTTTATTAGGTTTTCTTGGTCATTTTATTATTGGTTAATTAATGCACTGTTTATTATTGTAGTACAGTTTTCAAACATACTTTTTGAATTGTAACCCTAACCTTTGAACTACAACTTATGTATAACTTATATATTTAGTTGTAAACAGTATTAACACTGTATTGTACTGTTATTTTTCTATGTGTCTGTTTCAGCATTGTTTAAATCTTCCAAAATCAACTATTACATTGTGTAAACCGTCATTGTTATCTTAGTTAACCTAAAATTTGATAATAGTTAAAGTTATAGTAAATAAATACTTTTAATGTTTTAATTAAGTAAATTAAAATAACTAAATAGCTGTTTTAAGTAAGTAAGATTTCTTTGTGAGTCAATACTGCACCTACTAGTGTTTCAATAAGTGAAATTAACTTTAAAAATCTTCATTAGTTCACAATAATAATTACTTAACTTTTATACTCTATAAATTTAAAATATTGCCTTTGCAATGGATAAAGCAGTTCAGTTTCCTCCGCTTCCTGCGTTGAAGGACAGTCATGATGTTACACCGGTTGTTGAAAATCCTGCGGCACCTGAGATTGTTAATTTGACAGAAGTTCAAAATCCATTTGAACATAATGATAGAATTGCTCATTCTTCTTCTGCTTTTGCGGTTAACCCCTCAACGGCCGCGGCCTCTTATCGCAGTTTGACATATTTACGACCGGGCTCATAAAAAACAACTTGCTGAGGTTTCTATTGGAGCGAGGCACTTAAAGTAAACTTTTTTGGGTTGTTGAATAAACAGACCTTAGAATAACATGTAAACAATACTTGTAATTCAAGAGTTGAATTTTATTCAAATTCTGTTATCAACGATTTTTCGGGAATAGTGTGTGTGTGTGTGTGTGTGGGTAGTTGTCAAAACCACTGTATCAATTTACATGAAATTTTGCATGTTGCACTATGAATAGACAAGTAATAGAGTTGTTGTGTTGGAGTTGTAGAGTCCGATATCATATTTTCCTATTATTCATACTCAAAACTTCAAATTACGAAATCAAAACAACATAACGGCTTTTTAAAATTGCGTTTCTGCGTTTGCGTTGCGTTTTGTATTGCGTTTTTTTTCTAACACTATGTAATAACTATCTAAGAATGCATGTGCACCATGCCACAGGATATAAGATCTTTAGTTATTTAATAATAGAGGTTTAAGCCGCGTAATCGGGATCGGCATACTGGTATGCCCGTGGCCGTTCAGGGGTGCTTTGCCTTCTTTTAATTCTTTGAATGCTGATGTCTATGAACATATTAAGAAGAATATACCGTCTTCAACTAAGTTACCTGACTTGAAAAGGGGTAAAATTAATTTTGATGGAAAAACATGTGTGCGTGAATTCATAACTCAAGTTGAGGAATACTTTTTGTATAGGAATTTTGATGAATTTGTACTGGTCAGATTATTTAAAAACATTCTTTAAAATTTATAGTTCTGCTCCAATATTATTTGTTAAATGTAATGATAGTAGACCATATTTGGAATTCTTAGTTGACAAAATTAAATATTCGGGTTTGTTAGATACCGGTTCCAGTAGTTGTGTTTTAGGTTCTAATAAACATAAACATTTTTTGAATTTAGGTTATAAAATTAATACTGTTTCTAATGTTAGTTCAGCTTTTACAGTTGATGGGTCAGCTCAACAGATTATAGGTACTATGACATTGCCAGTCACTTGTGATAATTTAACTAAAAATATAACTTTTTTAATTATACCTTCTTTTAAACCTGATATAATTTTAGGTTTTGATTTTTGTTTGGATTAACTGTAAATTTGAAGAAATGTCAATTTTGTAAAGATAGACTTTGGTATCTTGGTTATATTGTGGACAGTAATGGTTTGCATACTGATCCTTCTAAATTAGAAATTATTGAAAATTATCCTCGCCCTGAAACCGTTAAACAACTTAGAAGTTTTCTTGGCTTGTGTTCTTATTATCGTAGATTCATTTGTAAATTTGCTGATATAGCTTCTCCTTTAACTAAATTAACAGCTGGTAGTAAAAATTCTAAAAGATCCTTAATTTGGAATGATGATGCTGAGAATGCATTCATTAGATTGAAAGAAACTTTAATTTCTGCTCCTGTTTTACAGTGCCCTAATTTTGAAAAAACCTTTCTTTTTACATTGTGATGCTAGTGCTGTAGGAATAGGTAGTGTTTTGAGTCAGGAGGATGATAATAGCGATCAACATCCTATTGCATATTATTCTAGATCTTTAAATAAATGTGAACGTAACTATAGTACCACAGAACGTGAGTTATTAGCTATGTTGGATTCAATTGAACATTTCAGACCTTATATTGAGGGAATGAAGTTTACCGTGGTCACAGATCATGCTAGTTTGAAATGGCTTTTAGGTCTTAGTAATCCTAGTGGACGTTTAGCACGTTGGGCCGCTAGAATTTCCCAATTTACTTTTGATATCATCCACAAAAAGGGTTCTTTACATTTAGTTCCTGATGCTTTATCTCGCCTTGAAATGGCTGCGATTGATGTTACTCCGAATAATTTAATCTTGCCTGATGAAGATATTCATGACCCTTGGTATAGAAAAACATTTATTAATTGTCAAAAGTATCCTTGTAAATTCAGAAATTTTCGAGTTGAAAATAATACTTTGTATAAATATTGTAAAAATAAATTTGATCTTAACAGTAAACTTAACTGGAAAATTGTTATTCCTAAAGAACATATTTTAGATACTATTCGTTCAAATCATGATAATTTAAATTCTTGCCATCTTGGAATGCATAAAACCTTGAATAAATTAAAACAACACTATTTTTGGAAAGGAATGTTTGGTGATGTTCAAAAATATATTTCTTCTTGCGATATTTGTAAAGCATATAAACATAATACTTCACCACCGCTTGGTATGATGATAAATCCTAAAAAAGTTGATCATCCCATGCTTATGCTTTCGGTTGATATTATAGGAACTTTACCTAAATCTTATTCAGGTCATAATTATATTCTTTCAGTTGTAGATGTATTCACTAAATATTGTTGGATATTTCCCATGGTTAATGCTACTTCCAAAATAATTTGTAAACTTTTTGAAAAGGAAATCTTTCTTAAGTTTGGTTGTCCTAAAATAATAGTATGCGATAACGGTTCTCAATTTATCTCTAAATATTTTGTAGAATTTTTGAAAGGATTTAATATTACTAATATTTTTTATAACACTTTATACACACCTCAAAATAATCCGGTAGAACGATACAACAAGACGGTTGAAACTTGTATAGCGTGTTTTGTTAAAGATGATCAAAGAACTTGGTCAAAATTTTTGCCTCATGTTCAATTAGCTTTAAATAATAGTGTGAATCTAGCTACAGATTTTACACCAAACTTTTTGATGTTCGGAAGAGAGCTCATTTTCGATGCTTCTCTACATCATTTTAGTAGTTCTATTGATAACTTAGAAAATCTCGAAGTTGGTGATAGAAATACTTTTGCTGTTTCTTTAAATTCACTTAGTGAAATTTTTGTTAGGGTTCAATCTCATTTATTAAGAGCTTATAAACGTAATGCTCAATATTATAACCGCCGTCGGAAAGTCATTTCTTTTGATGTGGATGATATTGTGTGGAGAAGAAGTTTTGTTCAGTCTAAGGCTCCGGCTTTCTTTTCTGCTAAGTTAGCACCTAAGTTCGTTAAGTGTAAAGTAGTCACAAAAGTTTCACCTAATGTGTACGTTTTGGAGGACCTTAACAAAGGTACTTCAGGTCGTTACCACATTAAGGCATACAATGCTCTGCGTATCCAATATAATAACGCATTCAGGGTATTGCTGCGACTGCCGCGCTTCTGTAGTGCCTCGGCAATGTTTACAGTCGCACGCACTGACGGCTTCGATGCACTGTGGCGTAAGAAATCTGCTTCGCTACTCCGCAGGCTACGTGGCAGTCCCAACGCTATCCTGCAATCGATAGTTGCCCGGGTAGACAGCCCGCTAGTGTGGGCACTAACAAATAGGACCCGATCGGTTTTAGTTATTAAGTACTAACATAGGATAAGCTATTTTGTTACTAACACTATAGACCACATAGTAGTCTGATTAAATAAAGATTATTATTATTATTTTTATTATTATTAAGGATATCATTAAATATTAAAAAATTATTTTGTTTTGGTTTCTCAAACTTTAGTCTTGATTTTTATAACTTTGTTTGAAGGATTTGTCAATGTTTGAATGATGAATGAAAGGGAATGACAATTTGAAAGTAAGTAGTATGTTAGGTAACTTCACGACAGGTTCTAGAAATCGACTTCTAAATCTTTTCAAAATAACTTAGGTCATTTTTGGATTTTATAAAATTAAACTTCAACTTCACGCATACTTTTATTGTTCCATATCAAAAGATCTTATTGTTTATTGTTTTTATAATAATATATTGATTTTATATTATTATATCTTTTAATTTTAGCTAATCTTTATTATATTAGTTAAGATTATTATTTACTTTAGTCTTTAATGTTCAAGTAAGTGTATTATAATGCTACTTAGCTTGTAAGATTCTCGGATTTGACATTTTTTTGCGTTTCGCTTCAGTTTTGGACGGATGCTTTTGCTAGGTCTTTCCTACGACTTTCCTCGTGGAATTCCTATTCTTTTGATTCGGTTTTCCCCCGATATCATATTTTTTGCTATTGTGCCCGGAAGATTGGTGGTGTTGAGCCGATCACAATATGCGACCTTTTTTGATTATTCGGTTTTCCCCCGAAGGTCATTTTTTTTTGTTTGCTATTGTGCCCGGAAGATTGGTGGTGTTGAGCCGATCACAATATGCGACCTTTTTTTGATTATTCGGTTTTCCCCCGAAGGTCATTTTTTTTGTTTGCTATTGTGCCCGGAAGATTGGTGGAGTTGAGCCGATCACAATATGCAACTTTTCTTTTGATAGTGATTGTGTTCGGGAGTTCGGTGGAGTTGTGCCGATCACAATTTGCTTGTTTTGCTTTAGGTCGTTTTCCACGTCCGTAGTTATGCCTTTTATGTTTGCGTCTGGGAACGTTGTTCTGTTGTACCAGACACGAACTTAGGATTTTTGCATACTTGCTTAGTATGAATTCTTACGCTCTGTTAGTCAGTGGCGATAGCGCCTAACTGCACTCTCTATGGGTTTTAAGTGTTCTTCTGAGTAATTAATTTTGATCAGCTAGTCAGTGGCGATGGTGCCTAACTGCACTCTAATTTGGATAGGTGTTTTGGGTTTCTTTTGTTAGTTAGTCAGTGGCTATGGTGCCTAACTGTACTCTAACTGAACCGTTGTTTGGAGGTTTATCTCTCAAATTCTTTTCGAATTTATTTTGAAAATCTTTTTTGATTTTGATTTTTTTGGATTCCTATGGTTTCTTGACCTAAGTTGGTTTCTCTTGTATGTTTCTTCAAGTATCTTTCAAACATAAAAGAAAGTTCCTTTCTTTTATTTTTTCGGGGAGGGATGTAATGTAACGTATTTCCTTTGTAAACGTCACATATACGATATTTATTTCGTTTTATTGCCATTTTTTGGACATATTTGTTGGAGTTGAAGTCAAAATTCGCTTCTGGCAACATCAAAATTCCTAAATTGCGTCTTAGTACGTTATTTTAGTTGCAACACTGTGATTTTTTATCGTTGGTGACAGGAAACGTCAAAGTTTGACAGTTCACTTTTTCGACTGACAGGGTTCGAGGTCATATCGCTTCTTTGCAATATTTTTTACAGCGATGTAAATCCTCGTTTGTTGGTGCCCAGTTCGCATAATCCTGGCGGCTGGAGCCCTAATTTAACCTGGACATTACGTTCCAGAAATGATTTCGGTGGAATCATGAATATAAAATGATTATATAGGCCATGTGTCTAACATCATTTTTTTTTCCTTTGTTAAAAAGCGGTAAGTTATTTGATTGAGGAGATCAGTAGTGTTCGAAATCTGAAGTTCGCATTCCCTAACGTGAGATTTATTTTTTTCAGCTGCCAAGCGCTTTTTATTTTTGATTGATAGTTTAACTTTAAATTTGAAGTTTGGAGGCGGCCCCTAAATTGGAAAGTGGACAATTCCAGACGGATGTTTCTTACAGGAAGACTTGGTTTATTTTTTCCTTATTATAATTTAGCATACAATAACAGGGTATGTAGTTAAAACCTTTTTTTTTTTCCTTTTCACAATGAAAACGTGGTACAGTGCATTATTGAACAAAAATATTGAATAAATTTATTGACCTAACCAATAGACCAAACTTATAAATAAGTAACCTAAATAATTGTTGAATATACAGGAGAAATAATCTAAAATGTTGTAGTTTGAATTCTCTCTGTTGTCACCTTCCCTAAGATTAAAAGCCATTTTTGCCGCTGACTTCTATCCAGGTAATTACTGTGTTAATTTATTTATTGACGCCTGGCGCCCGAGGTTCTTTTTTATATTATTATTTTGGCGTTCAATAACCTAATTTTGTTTAACACAGATGAAATTTAAATTTTGTTACACACATTAGTGGTAATACATACCCACATGGCACATTTATTTTTTCAATTTGAACTGGATGGTGACACAGCTCAATTTATTATATTGATTTGATTGATCGGAAAGTAACCTAGGACTTAAAAAATGTCAAATTCAAATACCATGACATGACTGTAATGGTGTCATATGCTGTCGGAGATTTTTTTTAGAACTTTATGAGCCAATTTCTCCAATGAAACTAATCACGATTAGTTCAAACTAAACTCCGTTTATGCATTTAATCGAGATGAGAGCTTCATTTTGCGTTTCACCACCACAAACTAAACTAGTTTAAAGCTTAACCTAGTTTAAATTCTAAACGCCCAGTTTTCCGACGTTTAGCTCGCTTAAACCATTGACATATAAATTATATGGACTGGAAATGTTTGACTATAGAAAAAACAGTTATACAAATATGTGGCATATCGACGCCAAAATTATAAAAATACTGCTATCTCTTTTTAACCGACTTCGAAAAAGGAGGAGGTTATCAATTCGGATGTTTGTATTTTTTTTTTTATTTTTTTTTTTTATGTATGTTCGCGCATAACTCCGTCAT
Source organism: Polia nebulosa (assembly GCA_951329385.1). Lineage (NCBI taxonomy): Eukaryota > Metazoa > Arthropoda > Insecta > Lepidoptera > Noctuidae > Polia > Polia nebulosa. The sequence goes on from OX589609.1 coordinate 205,525, forward strand.
ATATATTGACGGATTTGCAAAATTCTTTTTTTGTTCGAAAGGGGTCTATGCCGAAATGGTCCCAATTAAATTTAAAAAAGATCTGATGATGGGTTTCGGAGACAGACAACGGAACTCTTGATGAATTGTTAAAACAGTTTAATGGGGAACCACAACTAAAAAGTGAAAAATAAAAAACTTTTTTACAAAAAAATTGAACCGACTTCCAAAAAAAGTGCAAAATAACTTTAATTTCGGAAGTCGGTGTCAAAAAACGAAGACACAAAACAGGAACACCGACTTCCGAAATTAAAGTTATTTTGCACTTTTTTTGGAAGTCGGTTCTATTTTTTTTGTAAAAAAGTTTGTTTAACTTTCTTAATTTTGCATAAGTGAAAAAGGCTAGTAGTGTTTAGGACAGTTATTATAATGGCAACCCTTCATTCCCAGCATAATTGAAATACCTATTTGCGGCCGGTTCGCCATTTTATCCTCTCGTTGTTTGGTACTAAAGTTGGGTACGTAAACTGTCAAATGTTCATGAAAAATGGATATATTTTGTGAATTTTGGAGTAATTTTGCTGTGTTATTGCGTTTGAACTCGGTTCTATAGTGGAACTCGTCAATAGCAAGATGCCCAATTGCAATATAATCGGATTTGGCATCAAAAGAAGCGGAAATCACCCAAACATAACTTACCACCAGTACGTATACTTAATTTTAGCTGAAATATCTTTAGATTTAGTTATTAAACAAAAGATTCTGTATTCGTTGAAGAGTTTATGTAAAAAGCATTCATAATGCCTCGTTTGCCTTTCTTTTTAACAGTTGTATTTCATGAAATCATTTTCTTGTTTTTTTAGGATAGAGTAGTGCATGCATAACATTTTTGTTTATCGATAATGCTATATTATTATGGTTATTTATTGGTTTTACGTTTTACTTTCAAGGCTGCCTGCTAATAAACGAAAAAAGAAAATTTTGCTGGAAACAGCCAGTGTTATAAAAAATATGTCTACAAAAACAATTCATATTCTGTTTCCTTCACTTTGAAGAGAATCATGTTTCAACCGGACACTGAATAAAGTAACACTGCGTGACGATGCTTTACGATCACAAACCATAATATAGTAAATAACATTGTTTGTTATAAAATTGTCCAACATGTTTGCGTTTTTTTTTTTTTTTTTTTGGGGGGTGGGAAATCATCCTATGACTTCTTCCGCTCTAGGGTGGAGCGGAAGGGTGTGTCAGACTCTTACTGACTAAAACCCACCCCTGTTCCTCCCTGCCTCGAGTGCCCGGGAGCGAGGTAACTCTTTCGAATTTATCCTCCACCCCCGTTGCGTAGTGTGTGATAAATGATGGTGATGACTTCAAGTGCAACACTTGCCTAGCGTGCACAAAGAGTGATGCAAAGAATATGTTTGAGTGTAGTACTAAGATTAATTGCCAAAATAAGACAAACTTGTTTATTTGGTTGTACTAAGTATACAGGCTGTAACGGAAAGGTGTGGTCATATTTTAAGGACTGCATCTGCCCATCGATATGAACCATTTTATTCAAGAAAAAGTGAGGAAATTCTCAAAAAAAATTTTTACCCCCCATACAAATATTGATCAGCTGATGATCACTTAGTATGCAAAGTACAATTTTTTTTTTGGGATTTTCTTATTTTTTCTTAGAGAAAGTTGTTCATTCCCATTGGCAGAAACGGTTCTAAAAATATGACCACACCTTTCCGTTACACCCTGTATATAAGTACATACTCCTTTTAAAATTTATCCTCAACCCCCGGGCAGGCATCGGCCATGACGGGCCCCGTCTCTTGCTGACAACTCTTTGAGGCGCGCGTGGAATCCTACGCGCCGTCGACTCTCGGGCCTGTTGCTCATCGGACGGCGAGCTACCCATTACTCACCGTCCGCAGGCCCGGATCTACGGTGGCCGGAGATCGTCTCGCGGCGCCGGAAGTCCCAGGCGTCTCCTGAGGCGGCTGCTGCTGAGGGCGTGAGGGCGACTCCGTTGTTGGTGCTCTCTCACGCGTCCCGCCTCCGTCTTCGCGAGCATTACTGCTTCGCAGAAGGAGGAGACGGCTTCCCATTCCCTCTCGCTCTGACCATGGCCTGAACCAGGACAGGGCGCGAGAGGTCGCTGCCGCCTATCGCATCCACGAGGACACGGCGTGGCTCCGCCCAAGCGGGGCAGACCTCCACCGTGTGCTCCACCGTGTCCTCTGGGCGATCCGTGCAATGGAAACACCCGGGCGTCACCTCCCGCTTGATCCGAAACAGGAACCTCCCGAAACAGCCGTGTCCGGTGAGGACCTGCATCAGGCGGAAGGTGAGGGCGCCGTGAGGTCTCTCCAGCCAAGCCTCAAAGAGGGGCACTACCGCCGCAATGGTGGCGTGCCCAGCGCGGGGTTGTGACAATCGCTGTCTCCATGTCGCCATGAGATCCTGCCGGAGCTCTGTCCGCCGAGCCGCGAGTTGTCGCGGCAGCGGAGTTTCGCCCCGGCGTTTCGCCTCCTCGCGTTCCTCATAGAGGTTCGCGAGGATTTTTGCCTCCAGATCCCGTGGCGATAATCCGGCAAGGAGGCTCGCCGCCTCGCAGGAGATCTTACGGTATCCTCGGATCATTCTGATCGCCATGACCCTTTGGGACGCGTTCAGACGGCGAGTAGATCGCTGCCTTAGCGAACGCGCCCACACCGGTGCTCCGTAAAGGGCCATGGACCGCACGATCCCCGCGTAGAGCCTCCGGCAGGAGGCGTTTGGCCCCCTCAGATTGGGCAGGAGCCGCCTCAAAGCAGGCCCAGCCCTGTCCAGTCTGGGAGCCAAACGTCGAAAATGCTCGACGAAGTTCCACCGGCTGTCGAGGACGAGTCCCAGGTACTTCATCGTCCCCTCGACGCCGATGTGAACCCCTCCTATCTATATATATATATTTATCTAGGAACCCGCCGGTGGCGCATTCCGAGGACCATGAAAACACATGGCCTCGGACTTGTGCAATGCCACCTCGAGTCCCAGTTGCCGAATCCTGTCCACGATTATCGCAACCCCGCGTGTCATGATGTTGGCCGCCGCCTCGTGCGACCACCCCTGCGCCAGGACCAGGGTGTTGTCAGCGTAGCATACTACGCTGACGGCGCTAGGGAGGTCAGCGCGCAGCACCCAGTCGTACCCGATGTTCCACAGAGGCGGCCCCAGGACCGATCCCTGTGGAACACCGCACGACATCTCTCGCCGGTTCCATTCTCCCTGGTGACCGGGGTAGATGACGGCCCTGTCCGTCAAATATGCCTCGACTACGCGACGGAGGTAGGGCGGCACCCGGTGATACCGGAGTGCCTCCACTATGCAACTCCAGGGCAGGGTGTTGAAGGCATTGGCGATGTCCAGAGACACCGCCAAGACGACCCTACCCCGGGCTACTGCATCACCCGTCGTGAGGGCTCGTACGCGCATGATGGCGTCCGCCGTAGAGCGCCCCTGCGGAAGCCGTACTGGCTCTCCGCCAGATCCGGCCCCACCCGCGTCAGCTGCCCGACGAGGCGATCTGCAATTACTCTTTCAAAGAGCTTGCCCACCTCGTCGAGCAGCACGATGGGCCGGTAAGTGGACGGAGAGTCCGCGGGGCGCCCCGGCTTCTTGATGAGGACCAGCTTCCCCATCTTCCAACGGAGTGGAAACTGGCCCCTCTCCAAGCATGCGCTTAAAAGCCCTCTAAATCGAGGCCCTAGCACCTCTGCTGCGCCAGATTTATCGGTATGACTAGCTTCAGTTTTTCTTGTCATCATTATTTGCGAATTTGATCTCAATGATAATATGTCATCGACTGAATTAAGACTGTGTGGGAGATATCTCTCGCTTGTCTTCAATATCTATTAAAGCTTACTTTTATTTTATTTGATTTCAGGTACACATTTAAAATGATTAAGAAATTAATGGACAAATGTCAAAAACAGTCCAAGAAGAAAAGTCCAAAAAGAGACTTAATGAGAAAGTTAGAAAACAAACGACAAAAAAATCTCTTCAGTAATAATTTCTTTCCCTTTTTAATCTTAGGTAGATTTAAAAAGGAAAGAAATTTATTAACGCGTCAGGCCCCGCGCGTCGACATAACAATAGGTTTTTAATTGTGTCTGCTAATGAGGGACTTGACGCGTTAAATTCAAAACCCCAAGCTTTGTTTATTAATTAAAAGTGTAATAGAGGTATACATGAATTTGAGATACAAATATTGTGGGAAGAACTACTACTACTCTACTGAATGAATATCAGACAGAAATTACCTGAACAAAATTGTATTGTTCAGAAATGAATGAGATTAATTTTTTAAATATATAGAATTTATTATAATACTTATAATAAAGTCTATTATTGTTGACTTTTATAATTATTGTGTTATGGAGATGTCCGTGCCGGGAGCCCACTTTTTCTTTGAACTTTTGTCTCCGTCTCGAAGGTCTACTTAACGCAAGGCTCTAGAATAACACTAACACTGTTAATTTTACATTTCATTTTAATTGACACAATATATTCGATGTACCTACTTACTGCATTTCGTTTCTTGTAGTAGCTAAAAGCATAAATTCCAAGACACTAAAAAAAACTGACTTCAAATAAAATAAAATAAAAATTCAAAAAACCTGGCTGAAAAACAAGTTGGTGGGAGTTATTTTAGTTCAATTATTGATTTCATGCAACCAACTACATCAGACTGCTTGAAAAGTGACTTGTTTGGAACTTTTCATTTGATTTTCTATGTCGGGTTTTTTAAAATGTTTTTTATTTTTGTTTTATACACTTCAGTGAGTTAGATTTTTGGAATCGCCTTCTCGAACCCTTTATTTTGATACCCCACTTAATATCTATCAATAGTATATAATAGTAGACAAAATAGTCGACTTTCATTTTTTTCTTTTTCATAATTTATGGCGTCTAGTGGTCGCCATATTTTATTTTGATTACTCATCATGTCATCAGTAGCACTCGCAAGATTAAAATAAATCAATTGACATAAGAATGATCAAAATCGGCCCACGCTTTCGGTCTCTAAAACACCTCAAAGGAAAAAGTATACATACATTTAATCATAAATACATACATAGGCTGATAAACACATTACCCTCCCTTGCGTCGCACAGTCTGGTAAAAAGGAAACTACGTATTTTGGGGTTCTGGAAAATCACGGCGCTTCTGACCTTCTGGTCGCGAGAAAACTACACCTTAGAAACGTTCTAGCGCGGCGTGTCTATACTGTTTTGTTAAGACGACTGTTTCATTCACGACATTGTTTCAGCGCGAACATTAGTTACTCTTGTCAAAATGTAGCATTTCATTTGCTTTTATGATAGCCTCGCTATTACGTAGTAACATATTACCACAATGCCACTGGTAAAAATACCCGTTGATATTGTACCGTAACAACATGAAAACGTTCTCACAATCTTTTATCGATGTTTTTATTAAAGAGATATCGATATGGGCTACCCTATTATCCGCCATTTTATCCTCTCAGTGAAGTGTAGGTATGGCAAGTTTTTCTTGTAGGTATGCCCAGTCCATAGGATTTATAAATCAGTGGTTTAAACGCGTTTAGCCCATTGACATATAAATTATATGGACTGGACATGTTTGAATATAGAAAATAGTTATACAAATATGTGGCATATCGACGCCAAAATCATAAAAATACTGCTATCTCTTTTTAACTTTCTTAATTTTGCATAAGTGAAAAAGGCTAGTAATATTTTTGACAGTTACTATAATGGCAACCCTTCATTCCTATCGTCATTGAAATACCTATTTGCGGCCAGTTCGCCATTTTATCCTCTCGGTGTTTGGTATCAAAGTTGGGTACGTCAACTGTCAAATGCTCGTAAACAATGGATATATTTTGTGAATTTTGGAGTAATTTTGCTGTGTTATTGCGTTTGAACTCGGTTGTTTAGTGGAAGTCGTCAATAGCAAGATGCCTAATTGCAATATAATCGGATTTGGCATCAAAAGAAGCGGAAATCACCCGAACATAACTTTGTACCAGTACGTATACTTAATTTTAGCTAAAGTATCTTTATATATAGTTATTAAACAAAAGATTCTGTATTCGTTGAAGAGTTTATGTAAAAAGCATTCATAATTTTCCGTTTGCCTTTCTTTTTAACAGTTGTATTTCATGAAATCATTTTCTTGTTTTTGTAGGGATAGAGTAGTGCATGCATGACATTTTTGTTTATCGATAATGCTATATTATTATGGTTCTTTGTTGGTTTTACGTTTTACTTTCAAGGCTGCCTGCTAATAAACGAAAAAAGAAAATGTTGCTGGAAACAATCAGTGTTGTAAAAAAGCTGTCAAAAAAAACAATTCTTAATATTCTGTTCCCTTCACTTTGAAGACAATCATGTTTCAACCGGACACTGAATAAAGTAACACTGCGTGACAATGCTTTACGTTCACAAACCATAATGGTAAGTAACATTGTTTGTTATAAAATGATTGCGTAGTGGGTGATAAATGATGGTGATGACTTCAAGTGCAACACTTGCCTAACGGGCACAAAGAGTGTGTTTGAGTGTAGTCCTAAGATTAATTGCCAAAATAAGACAAACTTGTTTATTTGGTTGCACTAAGTACATACGTACATACTCCTTTTAAAGGAGTTTTTTAATGTCACCAGTAGTCTGCTTTTTGTGTCAATGGACAATACAATTTGTATATTAGCAGTGTTATTCTGTAAAAATCTCCCTGTGAAAACTTGGGTGAGGTGAGCATTAAGTGAGCTTATATACGATTATCCACTCGAGAGCTACTGAACTAGTGAGCTATTGAGCGAGTGAGTGAGAAGTGCACTCAACGACCGAACGAGAACTCTTCTCAACCTACAAATTGCAAATTAAATGAGGCCATTTAAAATAATAAGTAACAATTCTAATAATAACATTGAGAAACATCAAACATAAATTTTATTGCTTGTTTACAGCCTGCAATTCCATCAAATATGTCTGTCATTTTAATTGAAAGTAATCAAAATCAAGACGAACTCTCAACATCTGGATATGGTGCTCTGAATATGGTATTTAGTCTCCAGCACGTCCGCTGCGCCAGGTTTAGCCGCTCACGTCTCCGCTGCACCAGATAGGGCTGTTAGCACCTCCACTGCACTAGGTTTAGCCGCTAGCACCTCTGCTGCGCCAGATTTATCGGTATGACTAGCTTCAGTTTTTCTTGCCATCATTATTTGCGAATTTGATCTCAATGATAATATGTAATCGACTGAATTAAGACTGTGTGGGAGATATCTCTCGCTTGTCTTCAATATCTATTAAAGCTTACTTTTATTTTATTTGATTTCAGGTACACATTTAAAATGATTAAGAAATTAAAGGACAAATGTCAAAAACAGCCCAAGAAGAAAAGTCCAAAAAGAGACTTAATGAAAAAGTTAGAAAACGAATAAAAAAATCTTCAGTATAGATTTAAAAAGGAAAGAAATTTATTAAATTCAAAACCCAAAAAAAAAAAATTATGTATATTTTAACTATATATATATACTTTTGTAATTATTTTCGTCTTAGTATTATTTTTTATTTTTTTTCAGTTTATGCACCTGCCATGTTATCTCTCCACCACCCAAAGTTGACTGGTAGAGAATGCCTAAGGCATTAAGTCCGCCTTTGTACATTTGTGTTGCATGAAGTTTTAATAAATAAATAATAAATAAAAGAGTAATAGACGTATACATGAATTTGAGATACAAATACTGTGGGAAGAACTACTACTACTCTACTGAAAGAATACTCGTATCACACAGAAATTACCACAACAAAATTGTATTGTTCAGAAATGAATGAGATTGATTTGTTTAATATAAAGACTATTATAATTATTGTTGACTTTTAATTAAAATCCAAAAATCATCTGCATGTTAGAAAAGATATATGTTGGAGATGTCCGTGCCTGGGAGCCCACTGCGGATTCAGCGTCATTTGTTTTCTTTGAACTTGTTGCCTCCGTCTCGAAGGTCTACTTAACGCAAGGCTCTAGAATAACACTAACACTGTTACTTTTACATTTCATTTTAATTGACGCAAAATATTCGATGTACCTACTTACTGCATTTCGTTTCTTGTAATAGTTAAAAGCGTATATTCCAAGACACTAAAACAAAACTGACTTCAAATAAAAAATTTTTTTGAAGTGAAACTTCTTTAGAATCGTTGTGATTTCAAACCGGATGCAACGGAAAAACCGACAGGTAAGAGACACAAATACAAAAATGTGTAGGATGAAGCCAGGAAAGAATGAGACAGAAATATATCTCCAAATTGAAACTAAAACATTTGTATCGTATTTTAGTTATCATAAGCCTCTTGTATCATTTGTTGAAACTGAAAATATGGAACTTGAGCAATAGATTATGTAACATATTATGTTAAATAAAATATAAAATATCTTTTAAAATTAATCAAAATACTGTCATTTTTAAACAATTAAACTTTGTAATTATCCTACCCTTGTTATATATATTCATCACATTCTTTTGTCGATTTACTGAAGTTTCACTTCTATAGTGTGTGAATCGCACACACACCTTTTTTTTTTTTAAAAAACCTGGCTGAAAAACAAGTTCGTGGGAGTTATTTTAGTTCAATTATTGATTTCATTCACCAACTACATCAGACTGCTTGAAAAGTGACTTGTATGGAACTTTTCATTTGATTTTTTAAGTCGGGTTTCTAAAAATGTTTTTTATTTTTAATTTATACACTTCAGTAAGTTAGATTTTTGGGATAGCCTTCTCGAACCCTTTATTTTGATACCCCACTTAATATAGTTAGTCAACTATCATTTTTTTTCTTTTTCACATTTTATGGCGTCTGGTGGTCGCCATATTTTATTTTGATTACTGTCATGTCATTAGTAGCACTCGCAAGTTTGAAATAAATCGATTGACGTAAGAATGATCAAAATCGGCCCACGCTTTCGGTCTCTAAAACACCTCAAAGAACAAATATACATACATTTAATCATAAATACATACATAGGCTGATAAACACATTACCCTCCCTTGCGTCGCGCAGTCGGGTAAAAAGGAAACTACGTATTGCGGGGTTCTGGAAAATCATGGCGCTTCTGACCTTCTGGTCGCGAGAAAACTAAACCTTAGTAGCGTTCTAGCGCTGCGTGTCTATACTGTTTTGTTAAGAAGACTAATTATTGTTTCAGCGCGAACATTAGTTACTCTTGTCAAAATGTAGCATTTCCTTTGCATATATGATAGCCTCTCTATTACGTAGTAACATATTACCTCAATGCCACTGGTAAAAATACCCGTTGATATTGTACCGTAACAATATGAAAACATTCTCACAATCTTTTATCGATGTTTTTAATAAAGAGATATCGATATGGGCTACCCTATTATCCGCCATTTTATCCTCTCAGTGAAGTGTAGGTATGGCACGTTTTTCTTGTAGGTATGCCCAGTCTATATAATTTATATGTCAATGGTTTAGCCGCTGTGAGCTCAGCTGTCACTTGTAATGTCAGATGTCACAATAATAACCAACATTGTTTTTTTCTTTTATTTTTCTTTTGACCATATTGCCTAGTCTTACGTAGTGTATTTTTACTTTTTTTCCATTAATTCTAATGGAAAAAAGTAAACAGCACATGACACACATTTTAATGATTTTTACAGTATTTAACAATAAATGTGTCGCGTCAGCCTTCTCGGCAAGAGGTAGTCAATACTATAATAAAATTCTTAGCTCCAGTTTACCTAGATCGCGCCTGTTTCAATGATTCTACATATTGACCAGTTGCGTAGACACTTGAGACACAAAACTACACCAATTTTATATCACAATATCCACTAAGAATCAACAAACAAATAATTGAAACAGCCACTGAACTTCACTCGAGAAAATCCCGCCCAAAAAAAACAACCAACATTGTTTTATGTAGTTTCTAACGGTTTTTTTGTTATTTCGTTAAAAAATAAAGATGAATTGGGTGAGACCACTAGCTTTTTACGAATGGTATTGTGACGATTAAATAATATAGAAGCGGAGGTAGGTCCACGCAGGTATAAATGACACAGGACAGCTGTCACTGTTACCGGCTAGACGTGCACCCAGCTTGCTAATTCATGAGACCAAACTATTGTTTTATTAAACCATCTGTGCTTACCCCTGTGACAAGTGAACGTCACAAGTGACGACGAGGTTTTGTGTAAGTACACCAATATACAAAAAGAAAAAAAAAAAACAAGAAAAAGGAGTGAACTAACGGGAAATATTATCCCATAACTTAGCAATATGCAAAGCGGTGTTTACGTGCAACTTATACGTACTTAGTTAATTATTTACGATAGGCACAAAATGGCTCAATATTTGCTACTCGTAATATTTTCTTACATATTTATATACAGTAAATTTTTGATTACAACACTTAGAAAGATGTGCCTTTCTAAAATAATATCACTACCCACAATGTTGTAATTTAAATTCTGCTTACAAGTTATACGCGTATCTTACAAGTACCTACTCAGTTGATACTATTAAGAATAACGTATCTATTAGCTTATTTGAGACGCATGTAGGTACTTGAACTAATATTACAAAGTAGTATTTTGACAGATCCAATTCCAGTCACGCATGTCGGAAAACACAAATAGATAATAGCTCGTTGTGGTTGTGCCCGACTTTATATAAGTACTGCAACGTAAACAAAGTATTTATAAAGTATGCTATGTTTGATTATGATCTGGGCTATTATTTTTATACCTACCTAATTCTAGGCAAGTGGTAATTTGTCAATTTACTCAAGGTTGGTAATTAATTTTATTAATGTGGCACGTAAACACCGCATTGAGCGATGTGAAATCACCCTTACAGGTTTGAGTAGTAAATCTATTATAGACTGGTACTAAAAACGCCAAATTAGTGAACTGCATAATGCAGTTGGTACTAACAAGAAAAAATACAATAATATGATTATGTATTTATATAATGGGCGAAAGTAGAAATGGTGTTTCCATCATAAGTAGTAAGAAGTCGAATGATCGACTGGTACTAAAAATACCAACTTAGTAAACTGCATACTGCAGTTGGTACTAACAAAAAAAAAAAGAAAAATAATATACGGGGTGTAAGGTACATGAACGCACATACGTGTACTAGTGATTCAGTACATGATTCTGGACCCCCTAGCGTTGGAATTTTTCGTCGGCTTTTTCCTAATTTTTGAATAAAAAAAAAATTTTTTTTTCACTTTAAACTGTATAAAAGACAAAAACAAAGACATTTTAAATGAAATAATTTAATTAATTATTTTTAATAGTACCTAGTTTCATTCAATGAAGTAGGAACAGATCTTTCTATTAAAATAAGTTAGAAGAGAAAAGAATTGTTTCAAAATGTTCCAGGTCAGTTTCGTTTGTATCTCTCTCTTTCTAATAACGTAAACATCCGTAAGGTAGTTATAGATGAGCATACAGACACCAGTTACGGCAATGTTTTAATTTGGTTGGTCTATTGTAGGTTGTGGAACAGGCAGGAACTGGAACAGTATTTTTGGTTATGCGATACCTGTTAAATATTGTTACTTTTAAAAACCTGTTTTTTTAAACTGTTCCGATAAATACGCCTCACTCCTAGTATCTGGTTGTCAATTGGTACTAACAATAGCAAATTGGCGTAGGTCGCCCCAAAAATGTCCCACATACCACCCCTGGACGCTTTTGATTGCGAAGGCGATCCTGCGTCCGTACGATGGGAAAAATAGAAGAGGGGGTTTGAATTGTTTTAAATTTAATTAAATATATCAGACCCAGATAAAAAAAAAAAGCCAAAACTGCTATTTGTAGGAGATTTGACACTTCAGGAGATATACTATAATATCCCTGGTAAAGTGATAGACGAAGCAGTGGGCATCAATGTAGATGTTAACAACTGGACTCTTAAGAAACTCGACGGCAACTTTTTACCTCGTCAGAGTAAAGAACAAGGTGATAAATTCGAAAAGTTTCTTGTAAGTACGGCTTCGTCACCAAAGTAGAATACGCAAGTTTTCTTGCGAAGAAGACAACTTAGTTGATTAAATTGTCGAAAACTGTCGTTTCAAGGAACTTGTGAAGAAAGTTCTCACTTTAGGTGACTCTGTTAATCTCGTTAAAATTATTTCAGAAGTAAATCCTGTTGAAGCAGTAGAGAGACAACTCAACGACTTAATCAGGATACACAGGCTTCAAGTATCAATAAAATAGACACGAAACAGCAAGTCTCTAGAAATATAGGATGTGTACGGTGTAGTAGTAGTGTGAGTCATAACGGAGACAGTAACCAAAACTAAAACAATGTCTAAAATGTGGTTTCATCGGACACCACAGAAATCAAGGCAAAACTCGAGCATCTAAAAGGAAAAATCAAAACACACACAAGTTTCCTAACAAAAAGCCTAAATTGACGAAGAAAGACAACGATAAACCTAACGTCAAGGAGAATCCTGACAAAAATAATATTGACTATATTTTTCATTTTGATGATGACACGACGCTAAGCTGTCATATTGGAGGTATTAAAGTTTATTTGATTATTTATTCTGGCAGTAAGTGTAACATTTTGAGTGAAACAACTTGGGATTATCTTAAAAATGCCAACCCAAATAAAACATTTGTTGCTTACGGCAGCAGCACACTGTTGACAGTAATTAGAGCATTTGGTGCAGATATTCAAGTAGCCGACTAACAGCAGACTGCAACATTCTATGTCGTTGAGAACGGTACTCGAGACCTTTTAGGAAAGGACACCGCTATCGCAGTACAAGTATTCAAACTCGGTATAGGAGTTAATCCGGTAAGCGAAGAGATTTTAAAAGACAAAACAATCAAAACGGTAGCCAGCCCTGCCGGCAAGTACCCATTCCCCTGCAAGAAAAGATTCACAAAAAGATTGACCAATTAATCAAATTGGATATATAATAGAACCCATTACTAAACTTTCGGGATGGGTATCACCAATAGTGCCCGTCCTTAAACCGGAAGGAGATGTAAGAGTGTGTGTAGACATGCGATGCGCGAATAGGGCTATCATGAGGGAATACTATCCATTGCCGACAGTGGATCATCTTCTAACAAAGTTTAACAAGGCAATGGTTTTTTCCAAGGTCGACATTAAAGACGCATAATAATAATATATAATAAAATCAAACTTATCCTGCATTTATTTAAAGGAAAAACATTGTAATAAATCAGAAAAAAATGCGTATTTAATGCCAAGAGCATACAATTTTTGGGACATGAATTATCGTTGGAAGGGGTTAAACCACTTGACAAATACGTTAAGGTTGTAGACAGTTTTAAGGAGCCAAAAAAACTGTAGAAGAAATACAAAGTTTTTAGGACTAATAAACTATGTCAACAAATGGATCCCAGGTATGGCGACTATATCAAAACCCTTTAGGAGGCTTGTAACGCTAAAATTAGGAAAAAATGCCGTTATTAGTCACAATAGGGTCCAAAAGAAAACAAACATCACTGATTGTCTATCGTGATTATGTACAACAAATAAAATCCAGCCGTTTGAGGATGAGCACCACATTTACCAAAGCATACAGTATGCAAGGCCTCGTGCAATAGGGATGAATGTTATTGGTGGCGATTCTCTTGTTCAATAACTAAACTAAAATTAGAGAATCGCTATCTTTTACTAAAAGGCAGTGCGAGAAAAAGACGGCTACAGCTATGAAATAAGTTAGAAATGTCAAACTAGTTTACGCTTAGCGCTTCACAGTGTTTGTAATCGACACGTTTTTACGTGTACCCTTAATTTGTATGGAAATATTAGTTCAACTAAATTTGACAGCTTTCATTTACGTCCGTCTCTTTCTTGTTCTATTAGAGAGAAAAACATAGAACACACACAGGACAGGACATTTACACAGGGTGTAAAAAGAAACATCACAGAGTTTTAACTACGCATACTGTACGTCTAACAAAGTAGTTTTGCGCAAAAAAGATACTACTGGGAAACGACGTTTATTTTTAGTTATGTAAAATAAAACATTTTTTATTTCGCGCAATGTAACGCGAACACAGGCAAGTGGAGTAAAACCCCGCCCCTTCGCTCGTTAATACGTTTGATATTCATTGCGTTTTCGTAACCGCAAATTCGTAATATCGAAAAAAATTATCGAAAATTCAGTTAATGTTTGTTTGGAAAAAAGTTTACTAATAACACTTATTCATTTTGAAACAAAAAAAAAGTCGGAGATAGGGAGAATAATAAAAGAAAACAAATTGACACCGAATTTTAACCCCGCACCACACACGGTTGTAAATTTTAGCGGTTCTAAATATACCATAAAGAACGATTACACCGAACAAGAGTTGAGGAGGAATATTGTCCATCTAGAAAGAGTTGAAGGTAAATGGCAAGTGTGTGGAGAAAACACACCTGATTCTGATGATACCAGCGATTGCGATTCAGACAACAAATAGTATAATTATTTGTCAATCTTGTTTGTGTAATTTTAATTAACAATGTATAATTTTCCTTTGTTTGAAACCTCTGTGTAAACTATTTGATTAAAGTTGAAAGTGGATTAGGTAATTTAAATTTAAAATTATATTTAGTGTAAACTATAATTCCAATTGTGCTTTAAATGAGTTTAAGTTTTCCGCTTTCACTTATGTCTATTTATAAAAAATCTGAAAAATTAATATTTGTAAAAAGGGAAGAGGTGTGACGATTAAATAATATAGAAGCGGAGGTAGGTCCACGCGGGTATAAGTGTCACTAGACAGCTGCCACTGTTGCCGGCTAGACGTGCGCCCAGCTTGCTAATTCAAGACACCAAACTATTGTTTTATTTAACCATCTGTGCTTACCCCTGTGACAAGTGGACGTCACAGTTATGATGAAGAGCCAAGCGTCGAGCGTCGTCCAAGATGAGTTTCGAGAGAGAAGAACACTTCGACACTCTTGATGATAAAGACTTTGTGATAAGGTTTCGTCTCACGAAACCAACAGTTCTATGTGTATTGGAGTCTATCGAAGATAAATTAGAGTTTCCTAGAAATATGTAAGTACTTAAGATTTTTCATTTTAATACTGGATGTATATTTTGACGAAATGATGTTTCATAGATCATAACCACATCACATATTTTAATAAATACTTGTATAAATTAGTATTTTTTTTCAGAAATAACAGTGTGTCCGCCATTTATCAGTTACTATGTGCTCTGCGCTTCTATGTGACAAAAATACGCACTCGTAGAACACAAAAGTCTATGAGTGATTTGAAATTTGAATTTGGTAACCTATCGAGAACAAAAACAAAATTACCAACAGGGTAAAAAAAATCCTTAAAAATATTATTGTGTTAGCAAGTTCCCCCACTCAGCACGTTCCCCTACTCCCGAGTCTTGGCCGAGCGGTGCTGCGTAAAAGGCACGGCACACTCAGTACGAGCTTCTCTTCTTCGTTTGGCTCCGGACGCGACTGACGTATTTTAGTGTCGTTAAATGTTATGCAAGGGTCGTGTTTATAATGTTGTAGAAGTAGGAACGTACTTGTTATTTTAAAACGTTTTTAAGGAATAAAACTTTCTTGGTTGATGAGTCATTTATTTTCATTTAAATAATAATCGCTTCTGGTCCTTAAGATCAGAAGTGGGATAGCCACGCGTTCTTGCGAGCCGTTTTTGCCATCTATATACCTAAGTGCTTGGTTATTTTATCCTGTCAAAGTGAAAATCAAAGTGACGTGTTGTACTTTTAATCGTAAAGTGCAGACTTCTCAACCGTAAGTAAGTTTTGTTTCCTTATAAAGTGTCGAGAGCGTGTCTCGGTTCAGAGGACGTAAGGACTCGTTGGAGCGATAATTTGCTAGTCTTAGTTCTTACTAATCGCGCCGCGATAGTTTAAATTACACGCCACTTTTTATCACGCACTACCATCAAAATAAATTGATAGACCATAGCGACAGATTTTCTAATCATCGAGTGTATCGCGTGGACCTCGTGCCGTCCTCGTTCTTGTAGATCAGTGTTTTTCAAACTAACTGTGGGTCGCGACCCCAGGGGGTCCCCAAAGTTTTGCTTGGGGGGGTCACGGTCGCAAGCCAAGTACAAATAAAAAGCGAGGATTGCTAGTCTTGCACTAGAAGAAGGCCCATGACTGTTAATTTTTCAATATTTTAAAAATCTTTGTTCTATTTTTGTCACGCAAATAGTATGATTGAAACATTCGACTTAGACATTAAGGTTTAAAAATAAATCACAAGAGTGCATTACGCCCGCTCGCTCACCGCATTGTTACGGTCCTAGGGGGTAGCCACAATTATTTTTTTTACTTAATAATTGGTCGCTTGTTCAAAAAGATTGAAAAACACTGTTGTAGATATTGCGAAACTTGAAAACTACCTACCTGTTGAAGTTTTAACTCTGGCGGGTTTGACATTCCTTTTTCGGGATGATAAGTTAGTAGTTACCAGGGGCGACTGATTTTACATGGTCAGGTACGGCCGAGCCCAAGGAAAGTGAATACTCTCGTTCGATCATCGGAACCTACTAACGTTACCGGTCCTGTAGTTTCTGGGACTTGCAAACTATTTTCGCTGTTAAATTGCAGGCCATGCCTCTTAAGACAGCAAGCATATCAAGGCTGCTGAGGAAGGGTAAACCTATTTTGTGTGGCGCTGAGCAGTATGCTGCTCGCGACTACCCACATAATAAACTGCTTGACTAACGAACCGGTCTTAGCAATATTTGTTACCAGTGTCCCATGGAACTTCATAGTGCTATTGGAGTTGTGTGAGTTGGGTGCCTTCAGCCGCACTGGTCAACTTTCAAGGTTGATGCGCTGCGTGAAGCGCTATGGTGTGCGCTGTGTGAAGCGCTATGGTGTGCGCTGTGTGATGCGCATGGCATGCGCCACGTGATGCGCATGGTGTGCGCTCCGTGGTGCGCGCTGGGCACTTCATGGTGCGCTGGGTGTGCGCTCCATGGTGCGCAGTGAGGCGCTTCATGGTGCGCATGGAATGCACTATATGGTGTGCTATGCTGCGTTGCATGATGCGCTGGGTGTGCGCTTCATGGCGTGCGCTGCGTGATGCGCATGGTTTGCGCTCCGTGGAGAAATGCCGACTTGATGCCTGTGTCTTCATGACGCATTGCTCAGTACCGCGGGCATATGAGACATGCGGACTCTATGCCTGTCTCGCGGTTGATAAGCGACGACAAGCAAACGTCGAGCCTATGTTGTGGTTACATTGATGAGCATGCTAACGTTTGGGCCTCTGCTCTGTTTCTTGGTCATTGTGGAGACAATTTATTTATTTATATTTTTTTTTTTATTTCTTTATTTCTTTATTTCTTTATTTCTTTATTTCTTTATTTCTTTATTTCTTTATTTCTTTATTTCTTTATTTCTTTATTTCTTTATTTCTTTATTTCTTTATTTCTTTATTTCTTTATTTCTTTATTTCTTTATTTCTTTATTTCTTTATTTCTTTATTTCTTTATTTCTTTATTTCTTTATTTCTTTATTTCTTTATTTCTTTATTTCTTTATTTCTTTATTTCTTTATTTCTTTATTTCTTTATTTCTTTATTTCTTTATTTCTTTATTTCTTTATTTCTTTATTTCTTTATTTCTTTATTTCTTTATTTCTTTATTTCTTTATTTCTTTATTTCTTTATTTCTTTATTTCTTTATTTCTTTATTTCTTTATTTCTTTATTTCTTTATTTCTTTATTTCTTTATTTCTTTATTTCTTTATTTCTTTATTTCTTTATTTCTTTATTTCTTTATTTCTTTATTTCTTTATTTCTTTATTTCTTTATTTCTTTATTTCTTTATTTCTTTATTTCTTTATTTCTTTATTTCTTTATTTCTTTATTTCTTTATTTCTTTATTTCTTTATTTCTTTATTTCTTTATTTCTTTATTTCTTTATTTCTTTATTTCTTTATTTCTTTATTTCTTTATTTCTTTATTTCTTTATTTCTTTATTTCTTTATTTCTTTATTTCTTTATTTCTTTATTTCTTTATTTCTTTATTTCTTTATTTCTTTATTTCTTTATTTCTTTATTTCTTTATTTCTTTATTTCTTTATTTCTTTATTTCTTTATTTCTTTATTTCTTTATTTCTTTATTTCTTTATTTCTTTATTTCTTTATTTCTTTATTTCTTTATTTCTTTATTTCTTTATTTCTTTATTTCTTTATTTCTTTATTTCTTTATTTCTTTATTTCTTTATTTCTTTATTTCTTTATTTCTTTATTTCTTTATTTCTTTATTTCTTTATTTCTTTATTTCTTTATTTCTTTATTTCTTTATTTCTTTATTTCTTTATTTCTTTATTTCTTTATTTCTTATTTCTTTATTTATTTATTTATTTAGTACATGGAAGACTTACAGCTAATAAAAGCAAATAAAAAAGGAAATCATAGTCACCAGAAAGCCAATTATAAATCCTCACTTATAGAACTAAAATAATTTTGTGGTGTGAGCACAAAAACAAAAACACACCGCTTTAAAGAAAGAAGCAAAATTGGTTTGCAATTATATGACGAAAATAATAAAATAAAAATAAAAAAACTTGAGAGGTGTCAAGGCACACCCTAACTGTTCTGCCTATAATTCGAAGATGTATGAGGAACACGTAAGGGTGGATTAAAGCGAAATGTTTTACT
This sequence comes from Polia nebulosa, assembly GCA_951329385.1. Taxonomy (NCBI): domain Eukaryota; kingdom Metazoa; phylum Arthropoda; class Insecta; order Lepidoptera; family Noctuidae; genus Polia; species Polia nebulosa. The sequence goes on from OX589609.1 coordinate 224,216, forward strand.
TGGCACATTAATACATTGGCCGCCATGGGGGACACATGGTGACCCCCAAACAATAGATTTTTAATTATGTCTGTTTTTCTGGCAGTCAACGTCAAAAATTCAAAAAAAAAAATTCAAAAATTTTGTCAAAAATTGTCATTGTTGTGTGTTTTTGTGTAAAAAATTTTGACAGTAACTCAGGGCTATCAATACTGTTATTGAGGATTTTTAACAAGAATAAACGGTCAGCAATTTTACGTCGATCTAGCAGTGGCAGCAGATGATACTTCTTACAGAGTCCAATATAACCGGTTGACTGATATGGAATCTTTTGATGAAAGCAAAGATATTTTATGAAACGTCTTTGGATATTTTCAATGTGGTCAATGTATTTATGATAACATGGATTCCATATCTGAGACGCATACTCTAGCTGACCTCTTACAAAAGTGCAATACAAAATTTTTAGTGTTTTAGCATCTGTAAAACACTTAGAGAGACGCATTATAAACCCAAGCAATTTAGAAGCTTTTTTATCAATTGCATCAATGTGTGTGTCAAAAACTAACTTACTGTCTTGATGGACGCCCAAGTCACGAATAGAATTGCACCTTGGCAAGATCTGGCCCGCCAAAGTATAAGTAGTGGCCAGGACTACACGTTTTCTAGTGTAAGTGATCACCGAACACTTGGATGGGTTGAGATCGAGGTTATTAACCCGACAATACTCTTCGAGCCGATACAAGTCAGTCTGAAGTGCTAGTCTATCTTCGAGCGTTGAAAAAGTAGCAAAGATTTTCATGTCATCGGCAAAGCATAGTAGTTTGGATGAATGGAGGCACTGATCGATGTCGTTCACATATACTACAAATAATAAAGGACCGAGCAACGAACCCTGAGGTACTTTGACTGGCCTGTTGGTCTAGTGGTTAGTGACCCTGACTGCTATGCCGGAGGTCGTGGGTTCGATTCCCACCCAGGACAAATGTTTGTGTAATGAGCACGATCATTTGTACTGTGTCTGGGTGTAATTTATCTATAATATGTATGTATTTAACAATATATAAGTATGTTTATCAGTTGTCTAGTACCCATAACACAAGCTCTGCTTAGCTTGGGACTAGATGGCGTTGTGTGATAGTTGTGGAATATTATTATTGTGGAATATTATTATTATATTATATTATTATTATTATTACTCCGCTGGGCACGTTTACCCAACTAGACATATAATTGTTGAGTACTACTGCTTGTGACCTGTTATCAATGTAAGAGGAGAACCACCTCAAGAGGTCCCCACGGATGCCCATGTTGCCTAGTTTCTTTATCAGGGTATCATGGTCGATCCGATCGAATGCCTTGCTATAATCTGTGTAAACCACATCGACCTGGCTGCCATTATCCATAGCATCCGTAATGAAATCATTAAATAAAATCAAGTTAGATGTGGTAGACCGTCCTTTCAAAAATCCGTGCTGAAAGGAGCTGAACGAGCTAGCAAGGGCGGGATATAACTGGTTATAGACAATCCTCTCAAATATTTTAGCTATAATGCATAACTTGGATATAGGCCTATAATTAGTAATCTCAGTTTTAGACCCCTTCTTATGTGCGGGTGTAATAAAAGCAGATTTCCATACTTTGGGGACAACACCCTGAGACAAAGACATGGAAAACAAAATTGAGATAGGTAGGGCAATGGAAGGCGCGCATTTAATCAGAAATTTAGATGAGATGTTATCAGGGCCAGCACCTTTAGTTGGATCCAAGTTACGGAGTAAACCGGTAACAACATCAACATTCACTTCAATGTGACAAATGTCAGATGAAGCTCTGTTGTTATCCAAAGGGAGAACAGGAGGTGGACTGGGAGTGATAGATGAAGTGGGGTTGAGGAAAGTCGACATAAAATAAGACGAAAAAGCCTCACAAATAGAATCGCCAGTGAGTAATGATTCATCGTTATAATTTAATGTATTAGGTATAGTATTAGAGTTGTAGCGTTTTTTAATAAAGGTCCAAAAGTGTTTAGGGTTATCTTTAATGGATTTTTCAGTTTGATTAAGATAATATTTATAACATGAAGCGTCCATAGTCTTGACTCTGTCACGCAAAGTTAACTCGGCAGATTTATTGCCGTAATTCTTGAATTTTTTTAGATATTTATATTTTTCTTTAATTGCTTTGACAAGTGATGAGCTATACCAGACTGGGTATTTTTTATTACGTACTAGCTTTTGTGGTATATACTTGTTTTGAAACTGCTTTATAGTACCTATAAAGTATTCAACCGACTCATCCAGAGACCGGATTGAAAACTCATGTTCCCAATTAGTGCCAGAAATCTCTTTATTTATAGAATCATAGTCGCCTTTGCTATACATATATCGTAACCGTGGCGCATGGTCAAGGGGAGGTATTTCAAAGATGTCAATATTAATTAGCAACGCAGGATGATAGGGATCAATAGGCACTAGAGGGTCAACACATTCACTAACACAGGCTAGCTTATTTGAGAGGACTAAGTCCAACAGTTTTCCGTACCTATTAGCTACCCCATTATATTGACCGAAGTCCAGCGCACATAACTCGTCCGCCAACAAACGCTCGTCACTAGTGACGGGGCTCACCGGGACCAACGAAAGGATATTAGATGGAGCCCACGAGATTCCACTCATATTAAAATCACCCAAAACTAAAAACACATCTGAAGTTTTATTCAGAACTGTATGGTTTAATTTGGAAAGGAAGTTATTTAGTTGTTCCGAAAATGAAAACCCTTTTTTTTGTTCACACATGTAAGGAGCACAAATATATAAGTTCACGTGTTCTCGTGACTTTGAATTCTTAAGCCTTAATTTGATCCAGAGATCATCCGCCGAAGAGTGTAGGAGCGGTTGAAGAATGACAGGTAACTCCCTACGCGTCGCTATAAGCACACCACCACCTTTCGTTTGTCCAGTCATAGCATAATCCCGGTCACGGCGCCACACTAAATAACGATCATCAAACAACTCTGAGTCCAACACGCCATCCATTAACCACGTCTCCGTTAAAACAATAACATCGTAGGAATTCTGTAAAACTTGACGATAGAACGAGTCTGTCTTTGTTCGCAATCCCCGTACGTTCTGATAAAAGACAGTAAGACACTGTTTACTGTTGTTAGCCATTGCACATGCATCCAACAATAATTGAATAAGCATCAACAACAATATAATGTAATAAAATTTGCCAATTCATTTCGAAACAATGATTAGTTACGCATAAAAGATGTATGAATTTATAATGCGGGTAAAAATAAGTCAAGTTAGCAAGAATGTATAAATCTTTCGATGTTAGGCAGGACACAACCGTGCGAGCAAGCAAGTAGCAATATATCACACGCATATGCGTAAGCGAGACAAATGTGTAGTTAAGTATTGGAACTCGAAAACTAACAGCGCGATAACAGTAAAGCTCATTAGCAGTGCCGAGGTGCTAAACCTTTTACAAAAACAAAGCAAATAACAACTGATATGCAAACTTCGATATATTTTAAAAGTAGAAAAGCAACAAATGAATCGTGTATGTAAATAAAGGCGGTTTAAACAATTTTGTTTAAATCAAATTCCTTTCTTATTACAAAGGCTTTGCAATTAACATCCTTGCGCACATGAATTTTACCATGTTTCACCCAAACGAATTCATAGCGTTTTTCTCTAGCGGCTATTTTAGTAATATTCAGAAGTTTTTTGGATTCCACACTGAGATGGTCGTTAACATAAATACGTTTCGGCGCTCCTTGAAAACCTATGTCAGAAGTAGAGAGATCCTTATCAGCACGTGCAGCTGCAATAAAATCTTCCTTAATATACCTGTTGAGGAAGCTCACTATCACTAATTTTTCCTTGGAATTATGTATAGGCACCCTCGAGATGTAGTTAATCTGCGTTTAAGAACACTTGTGGTTGATTTTGCTGCCGATAGCGTCAACAATTGAGAACAAGTTCTCATTCTTCTTTAGGGGGACACCCTTAATCTCCACATTGTTTAGCCTGGACCGCTGATCAAACGAAGAAAGCTCAAGCTTTGTTGAGGCCAATTCTGTTTGCAAAGAAAAGGCAGTGTCCTGAAGCTTCTCAAACTCGGAGGTTTTACTTTCTAGTTCAGCAAGTCTGGTGTCGAACTCATCGAGTCTGCCACTAAAGAAATCACAACTTTTCTTAAGCTCGGTCAACTCATCCTTAATCGATCTTATGTCGCTGACTAAGGTAGGTAAGCTCAGCAGCTGCTGCTTCATTTCGCGAATCTCACCCAGTACCGTATCCAATGAAGCAGAAGGTTGCGGCTAAAGCAGAGCAGGCGACGATTTACAAGCAGGACACCTCCATTGTACTCTTCGGTCGGGTCCCAGTTTTCTCCAACCCGCTTCAGACACACTTGCACAAGAGAAATCCAGGAATTTCTTGCAGCTACCACATTGCACCCCGTCGTTAAACTGAACATTGCAAGTGGCACACGTCTTCATCGCGACTAAAATAATTATTATGAGACAATTATAAGTGCAACTTTATGGAATCGTGAAAAAGGTTGACGATCTATTTTTATGAACGTACGCGTACTGTGCTAATGCGTGCTCACACGAGACTGGACAAGACAAGCAGAACTTTTGAGCCTCTGCCTCAATGACGCGATATGTCACAAATTCATAGTAAGCATAACCTTTGGGCCTCTACTATGTATTCGTGAAAATGACAAGCGAACGTTTGGGCCTCTGTCATTCCAGACTATGAAGTGCATAAGAGCGTCATACTCTTGAGCTACATTTTGCGTTTCACCACCACAAACTAAACTAGTTTAAAGCTTAACCTAGTTTAAATTCTTAACGCCCAGTTTTCAGACGTTTAGCTCGCTTAAACGCGTTTAGCCGCTATGAGCTCAGCTGTCACTTGCAATGTCAGAAGTCAACCCCAACAACAACAACCAACATTTTTTTTTTTTATTTACCCCGAAGGGAATGCTATAGTCTTTTGACCATTGTTCGGTGCAATCGCACACTATGCAATTCAGCAGTTTAAGCCGCGCATGCATTTCGACTCATAATAAAGTTCAGTTCGCGTTGGGCTATCAAGTCAGCCAGGCGTTCTCGTTACTGCCAACAAGGGCCGCGTCACTCACTTCATTTGCCACACCATCAGTCCATTAAGCTCATTTACCTTTAAGTACTTTTGGGACAATACATTAGTGTTCTAGTAATCACCTTCTTTTAATCCATCCATATCCCATCTAAAAGTAATGTATGGTCTAGCAAGGGATCATACATGCTTTTTGGTCCTTCGACTGTGAGCATCAAACGCTGTACAGTTCATTTCACGCGCGTGGACAGTGTAGCGGGCAACTATCCAGTGATTCAAAGTGTGTGCTGTGTTAAGTGACTATAAAACTTAAAGACTAACAAGTGTCTCAGGGTCAACAAGGATCCGTAGACTATCAGGTGATGAGTGTGAGGATTACAGACTTAGAGACTAACAAGTGTCTCAGGGATTGTCAAAGATCCGTAACTATCAGGAGTTCGGTGCAGGAATCCTAGACTTCGGGACTACCAGGTGTCTCAGGGAGCGTTTTATCATCAAGATCTGAGGCTAGCAGGTATCTCAGGGGATCACCAAGGAGCCGTAAGCAGTTTTCAAGAACATTCAAGTAAGATGTTTCCATTTATTTCTTACTTCAAATAAGTCCTCGTCATGGAGGCCATACATGCAAATCAAGACGAACTTTACATAGCCATCCTAAAGTTGGCTATAAATATCAAAAAGGACTCAGCAGATCGTAAGACTGCCGACTATTTCAAGCGACGTTTAGAAACCTTAAATCAGTATTGGTCCGATTACCAGTACAATCACGATCGTCTTCTTACGGAAGAAAGCAAGTCTCATTCGTATTTTATAAGCCGTGCATACGAACGAACAGAAGAGCAATACATCTCGACCAAGGCACTCATCAATCAACAACATCAAGTTTTGTTGATAAAGATGAAAGAAGCTCAACAGGGAGGTTCTACACAGGAGGAACAAGGTCCTGCACGGTTTGAGCAAGAAGATCCGGTGGGACGTCAATCGCCGCCCGTCGAGGTATGCTCCAGAGGTTCATCTAGCAAGTTCGATGAACTGTTGAAGAAACAAGCAAGCAACTTCAGGGCGCTGCAGCGCACTGTGGCAGGGATAAATTTGGATTTTATCTCCGAAAAGTGGGAGTTGAAAGATGCCTTACGTACTCTACAGTCTCGATGGTCTATCATAGATTTGCACGAAGATTCCAATGAGGTGAATCTGCTCTCTAAGAAGCTTAGAAACTCCGTTAATTTTAGCAGTTCTCTGGGTTTCTTCAGAGATTCCAAATAATGATCATGCGTGTGCGCATCTAATTTTAGCAATAAAATACGCACAATATATGGATCCCAGCTGTCTATATTAACGCCTAGGTTCCTTATTGAGTTTAAACACTCTAGTGTAGTATCGTGAATTTTCTTGATCTGTGGGACGTTTGCTTGTTGAGCTACTGGAAGATTTAGTAGGAGATCTATGTGAGATGTAAAAATCAACCATGTGTTGTTGTACCTGTTGTTCAATATGGGAGATATTCATTAACAAGTCCTTAAAAGACACCCAAGTTATCCATTCCCTCCTTACATTGAGAATTAGACAGCCAATGTAGGGAGGGAAATAGACAGCGAATTGGAGCGATTCTTCGCGTAGTTTTCAACGCTTCTAAAAGAACAACAACAGGAATCAGCTTGAATGACGTCATGTTAAAAGGCCCAATTTACAGCAAGATATCCAATCTTTACTATTAAGGTGGAGACAATATTGCGTAGCTTTTACCGCAGATATTGAAAAAATGTTTCGTTTCATTTGGTTAAATGAACAGGATCAAAAATTTCAAAAAATAATTTGGAGGGATACTACTGACATGCGTAATCAGGTATACCAGATATGCACTGTTACCTACGGCACCAATGCCGCACCATTTTTAGCTATGATGACTTTAAAATAGTTGGCTGAAGATGAGAGACAAAATTTTGACAGTGATGCAATCAAGGCATTGGAGCACTCATTCTACATGGATGATGTTCTATACGGGTCTTATTCTGTCGAAGTAGCAGTAAAACTAAAGTAAGATTTAATCACGTTGTTAAAATCAGGAGGGTTCAATTTAAAAAAGTGGTCTTCCAACGCACCAGCCTTACAAGACGATACAATCGGGGAGAGTAGCAAGCAAGAAAATTTCGATTTCAAGGAAATGGACACATCAAAAACCTTGGGATTACGTTGGAATTCAAAAGCAGACTTATTTACATTTCAATCAAAAATTGAACCATCTACCAAAACACCGACTAAGAGATCCATGTTATCAGATATATCAAAGTGGTTTAACCCTCTTGGTTGGCTGTCACCGATATCAACCCAGCTGAAACTGCTTTTTCAGCAAGTATGGATGTCAAGTATTCAATGGGATGACAAGTTACCCGATCAAATTAGCAAGAAATCGCTAAACATCAAAGGTGGCATGCAGAAAGTCAATCAATTCAAGTTGGAGCGTTGGTTGGGTACAGGAGAAAACACCACGCTGGAATTACATGGATTCTGCGATTCTTCTAATAAAGCCTACGCATGCGTTGTTTATTGCAAGACTGAAAATAACGGCGAAACAAAAATCTCGTTAGTAGCAGGAAAAGCGAGATCAGCTCCAGTAAACAAATCAATTTCATTACCAAGATTAGAGCTTAGCGGGGCTCTACTACTGATAAAATTGTTGTCTAAAATTCAACAACGCCTTAGCAATCATAATATCAAAATATATAGTTGGACAGATTCAATGGTAATCCTAGCCTGGTAACAAGGAGAGCCAGGACAATGGAAGCCATTTGTTGCCAACAGGGTGTGACAAAATATCAAGCATTATACATACAAACAGCTGGCGTTACGTCAAGTCAGCTGATAATCCATCGGACTGCGCAAGCCGCGGATGGCGTGTCGATCAATTGATAAATCATTCGCTGTGGTGGGAAGGACCGTCGTGGCTGCAGAACTACGACCCTGACCAAGAAACTGGGCAAGCAGTGTTTACCACAGACGAAGAAGCAAGAAAAACCAAGCATATTAATCACATATCGCAGCAAGAAAGCGATAATATTTTGGGTGAATTATTAGCAAGATATAGTTCACTCGCTAAACTAACAAGAGTTTTAACGTGAATATTAAGATTTATAAAGCAAGCGAGATACAAGAAAAACCGCATGCAAACTTATTTTATTGCCTAGTCTTACGTAGTGTATTTTTACTTTTTTTCCATTAGAATGCAGATGTAACAAATTCTAATGTTTTTTGCAGTATTTAACAACAAATATGTCGCGTCAGCCTTCTTGGTAAACTTCGCTGAGGTAGTCAATACTACAATAAAATTCTCAGCTCCATTTTACCGAGATCGCCTGTTTCAATGATTCCACATATTGTCTTGCGTTGACACTTGAGACACAAAACTACACCAATTTTATATCACAATATCCACTAAGAATCAATAAACAAATAATTGAAACAGCCACTGAACTTCACTCGAGAAAATCCCGCCCAAAAAAAACAACCAACATTGTTTTATGTAGTTTCTAACGGTTTTTTTGTTATTTCGTTAAAAAATAAAGATGAATTGGGTGAGACCACTAGCTTTTTACGAATGGTATTGTGACGATTAAATAATATAGAAGCGGAGGTAGGTCCACGCAGGTATAAATGACACAGGACAGCTGTCACTGTTACCGGCTAGACGTGCACCCAGCTTGCTAATTCAAGAGACCAAACTATTGTTTTATTAAACCATCTGTGCTTACCCCTGTGACAAGTGAACGTCACAAGTGACGACGAGGTTTTGTGTAAGTACACCAATATACAAAAAGAAAAAAAAAAACAAGAAAAAGGAGTGAACTAACGGGAAATATTATCCCATAACTTAGCAATATGCAAAGCGGTGTTTACGTGCAACTTATACGTACTTAGTTAATTATTTACGATAGGCACAAAATGGCTCAATATTTGCTAATATTTTCTTACATATTTATCTACAGTAAATTTTTGATTACAACACTTAGAAAGGTGTGCCTTTCTAAAATAATATCACTACCCACAATGTTGTAATTTAACCCCTGAACGGCCACGGGCATACCAGTATGCCGATCCCGATTACGCGGCTTAAACCTCTATTATTAAATAACTAAAGATCTTATATCCTGTGGCATGGTGCACATGCATTCTTAGATAGTTATTACATAGTGTTAGAAAAAAAACGCAACACAAAACGCAACGCAAACGCAGAAACGCAATTTTAAAAAGCCGTTATGTTGTTTTGATTTCGTAATTTGAAGTTTTGAGTGTGAATAATAGGAAAATATGATATCGGACTCTACAACTCCAACACAACAACTCTATTACTTGTCTATTCATAGTGCAACATGCAAAATTCCATGTAAATTGATACAGTGGTTTTGACAACTACCCACACACACACACACACACACTATTCCCGAAAAATCGTTGATAACAGAATTTGAATAAAATTCAACTCTTGAATTACAAGTATTGTTTACATGTTATTCTAAGGTCTGTTTATTCAACAACCCAAAAAAGTTTACTTTAAGTGCCTCGCTCCAATAGAAACCTCAGCAAGTTGTTTTTTATGAGCCCGGTCGTAAATATGTCAAACTGCGATAAGAGGCCGCGGCCGTTGAGGGGTTAAATTCTGCTTACAAGTTATACGCGTATCTTACAAGTACCTACTCAGTTGATACTATTAAGAATAACGTATCTATTAGCTTATTTGAGACGCATGTAGGTACTTGAACTAATATTACAAAGTAGTATTTTGACAGATCCAATTCCAGTCACGCATGTCGGAAAACACAAATAGAGAATAGCTCGTTGTGGTTGTGCCCGACTTTATATAATTACTGCAACGTAAACAAAGTATTTATAAAGTATGCTATGTTTGATTATGATCTGGGCTATTATTTTTATACCTACCTAATTCTAGGCAAGTGGTAATTTGTCAATTTACTCAAGGTTGGTAATTAATTTTATTAATGTGGCACGTAAACACCGCATTGTCGATGTGAAATCACCCTTACAGGTTTGAGTAGTAAATCTATTATAGACTGGTACTAAAAACGCCAAATTAATGAACTGCATAATGCAGTTGGTACTAACAAGAAAAAATACAATAATATGATTATGTATTTATATAATGGGCGAAAGTAGAAATGGTGTTTCCATCATAAGTAGTAAGAAGTCGAATGATCGACTGGTACTAAAAATACCAACTTAGTAAACTGCATACTGCAGTTGGTACTAACAAAAAAAAAAGAAAAATAATATACGGGGTGTAAGGTACATGAACGCACATACGTGTACTAGTGATTCAGTACATGATTCTGGACCCCCTAGCGTTGGAATTTTTCGTCGACTTTTTCCTAATTTTTGAATAAAAAAAATTGGTTGCCTGTAAAGTCGGTATACGGGCGAAAGTTTTACGTGACAACGACTTTGAGTGGTAAAATAATTTTAATGTTGCCCGAGTGGAAGGGACGCGTGCCTCTCACTCGCTCTCATTGTGAGCGCATAACGTGAGCGGAGCGTAACGCAGTTTCTTGAAGTGTCACCCGGCAAACCAATTTATAAGACGTTGTCACGTCAAAAAAATTTTTTTTCACTTTAAACTGTATAAAAGACAAAAACAAAGACATTTTGAATGAAATAATTTAATTAATTATTTTTAATAGTACCTAGTTTCATTCAATGAAGTAGGAACAGATCTTTCTATTAAAATAAGTTAGAAGAGAAAAGAATTGTTTCAAAATGTTCCAGGTCAGTTTCGTTTGTATCTCTCTCTTTCTAATAACGTAAACATCCGTAAGGTAGTTATAGATGAGCATACAGACACCAGTTACGGCAATGTTTTAATTTGGTTGGTCTATTGTAGGTTGTGGAACAGGCAGGAACTGGAACAGTATTTTTGGTTATGCGATACCTGTTAAATATTGTTACTTTTAAAAACCTGTTTTTTTAAACTGTTCCGATAAATACGCCTCACTCCTAGTATCTGGTTGTCAATTGGTACTAACAATAGCAAATTGGCGTAGGTCGCCCCAAAAATGTCCCACATACCACCCCTGGACGCTTTTGATTGCGAAGGCGATCCTGCGTCCGTACGATGGGAAAAATAGAAGAGGGGGTTTGAATTGTTTTAAATTTAATTAAATATATTAGACCCAGATAAAAAAAAAAGCCAACACTGCTATTTGTAGGAGATTTGACACTTCAGGAGATATACTATAATATCCCTGGTAAAGTGATAGACGAAGCAGTGGGCATCAATGTAGATGTTAACAACTGGACTCTTAAGAAACTCGACGGCAACTTTTTACCTCGTCAGAGTAAAGAACAAGGTGATAAATTCGAAAAGTTTCTTGTAAGTACGGCTTCGTCACCAAAGTAGAATACGCAAGTTTTCTTGCGAAGAAGACAACTTAGTTGATTAAATTGTCGAAAACTGTCGTTTCAAGGAACTTGTGAAGAAAGTTCTCACTTTAGGTGACTCGGTTAATCTCGTTAAAATTATTTCAGAAGTAAATCCTGTTGAAGCAGTAGAGAGACAACTCAACGACTTAATCAGGATACACAGGCTTCAAGTATCAATAAAATAGACACGAAACAGCAAGTCTCTAGAAATATAGGATGTGTACGGTGTAGTAGTAGTGTGAGTCATAACGGAGACAGTAACCAAAACTAAAACAATGTCTAAAATGTGGTTTCATCGGACACCACAGAAATCAAGGCAAAACTCGAGCATCTAAAAGGAAAAATCAAAACACACACAAGTTTCCTAACAAAAAGCCTAAATTGACGAAGAAAGACAACGATAAACCTAACGTCAAGGAGAATCCTGACAAAAATAATATTGACTATATTTTTCATTTTGATGATGACACGACGCTAAGCTGTCATATTGGAGGTATTAAAGTTTATTTGATTATTTATTCTGGCAGTAAGTGTAACATTTTGAGTGAAACAACTTGGGATTATCTTAAAAATGCCAACCCAAATAAAACATTTGTTGCTTACGGCAGCAGCACACTGTTGACAGTAATTAGAGCATTTGGTGCAGATATTCAAGTAGCCGACTAACAGCAGACTGCAACATTCTATGTCGTTGAGAACGGTACTCGAGACCTTTTAGGAAAGGACACCGCTATCGCAGTACAAGTATTCAAACTCGGTATAGGAGTTAATCCGGTAAGCGAAGAGATTTTAAAAGACAAAACAATCAAAACGGTAGCCAGCCCTGCCGGCAAGTACCCATTCCCCTGCAAGAAAAGATTCACAAAAAGATTGACCAATTGATCAAATTGGATATATAATAGAACCCATTACTAAACTTTCGGGATGGGTATCACCAATAGTGCCCGTCCTTAAACCGGAAGGAGATGTAAGAGTGTGTGTAGACATGCGATGCGCGAATAGGGCTATCATGAGGGAATACTATCCATTGCCGACAGTGGATCATCTTCTAACAAAGTTTAACAAGGCAATGGTTTTTTCCAAGGTCGACATTAAAGACGCATAATAATAATATATAATAAAATCAAACTTATCCTGCATTTATTTAAAGGAAAAACATTGTAATAAATCAGAAAAAAATGCGTATTTAATGCCAAGAGCATAAAATTTTTGGGACATGAATTATCGTTGGAAGGGGTTAAACCACTTGACAAATACGTTAAGGTTGTAGACAGTTTTAGGGAGCCAAAAAAACTGTAGAAGAAATACAAAGTTTTTAGGACTAATAAACTATGTCAACAAATGGATCCCAGGTATGGCGACTATATCAAAACCCTTTAGGAGGCTTGTAACGCTAAAATTAGGAAAAAATGCCGTTATTAGTCACAATAGGGTCCAAAAGAAAACAAACATCACTGATTGTCTATCGTGATTATGTACAACAAATAAAATCCAGAGATATCTGGGTGGGTAGTTGTAACAGTTGGACAAAGAAAAAGTTGCTCATATTTTTAAATTCAATATAATATAAAAGATTCATTATTTACAACTATTTATGCCATATTTCAAGTGCTAATAGTTGGTACCTGCTGGTGTAGCGTTATCTTTGCATAATTTCCACTACAAATTATTTTCACTTCATATCACTGTTATGGATTCACTTGCAAGCACTCTGAGTGAATTAAAGGAGTTGTTTCACACAAGGATGTCCAACTTTGAAGAAGAGCTACAGAAGACTCCTCAATCACCCATCACAGCTTCTAGCCTGGCTTCGGAGTTCACATTGTTCCGTAAGTTCATAACGCAAGCTCTCAACAGTCTTCAGCAACAGGTGGGGTTGTTAGCGCGAACTGTGGATCAAATTGAGATGCGCGGACGAAGAAAAATCCTACTGTTGCATGGAATTGATGAAAAGCAGAAGGAGGACACTGCCAAGGTGATTGCTGAGATAGTGCGTGATAAGTTGCAGCTGAGTGATTTCACTGTTGCTGACATCAGCCGATGTCACAGGATGGGGCGAGCAGTGGCCAGTAAAACCAGGCCTATCTTATTCAAGGTTGGCAGTGTTGCGGTCCGAGATAGGATTTGGTTTTCTAAAACCAAATTAAAATCTTCGGGCGTCACCATGTCCGAGTTCCTTACTAAGGGGCGACATGACGTGTTCCTGGCTGCGAGGGAAAGATGCGGCGTTACCAAGAGCTGGACTAAGGCGGGCTGTGTTTATGTCCTTGGTCCCAATGATACGCGGCAACGAGTTGAGTCCCTTGCTGAGTTGGACAAGATTGCGCCACTTCCACTGATTCTCAGTGAACCCGAGCAGAGCGATCCAAAAACCGCGACCACTATTGCTGTGAAGAACTCAAGGTTGAAGCGTACTGCAGCTTTAAAGAAGTGATCTACTTAGTGATGCTGTAGCTATCCCGGGTTCGGGTAATAATTATTGTGTTTTGTTTTAATTACCTACACTTTAGATTTTGTTTTGTGCTACATGCAAGCTACATGTAATTTTTTTTTTTTTTTTTTTTTCTTCTTTGGCAACTGAGCCGATGTCGACTATTCTGCCAGCGTCATGTGGTGACGGCAGCAATGTGAGGTGAACCGTCGAACTTTGCACTTTGTGGTAGATCTACTCTGTTAGTTGCTGTGAGGACAATACATTCTTTGTTAGTAAACATAGTTTTTTTTTTTTTTTTTTCTTTAAGTACAAATAACTATCTAGACACTACAAGTGATTATAGTGCCCAGACAATCACTCGCTCGGACACATACTTGGACATAACAAATAAAAATAAATAACACACACTGCTACATATTGATGTCGTTGTCGTTTAAAAATTTTGATAGAAGTTGAATAAGTTTAGGAGAGAAATTAGTCAGAAGAGAATGGAAGTTAATAGGAAAGGGGATTTTGATTTTAGAAAGCATGTGATACAAGTCGAAGGATTGGGAATTCGAAGGACAAGAAAAGAAGATATGGTCCAATGTACCATCCTCGAGGCCGCACTCACACAAAGAATTGTCACGAACATGAATTTTATGCAAGAATACAGGACTACAGCAGTGGCCGAGTCTCAGTCTGCACAAGGACGAAACAGTTCTTTTTGACATCTTTGGACATTTGAAAAACCAAGGTTTCCGCTGGATGTCAGGTTGAATACTGGCGTAGTACGCCCCCTTCAGTTTTGAGCTTATCTGCCATGTAGCTGACCACGAGTTGTGAAGTTTGATTTTGGTGTCCGAGCGTAAGTCGTAACTATGCAGCATGAAGTGCTTTCGATCCACGGGGTTGGAGGTAGCGTATTTTGCCAACAAGTCGGCGCATTCGTTACCCCTTAAACCCGAATGACTGGGAACCCAAACTATTTCAATATTTAGGCTATTTTTAAAACAAATAAAAAGTAAATTACGAATATCCATGATAATTTTGCTGTGAATTTTAGATTTAAGTTGATTTTGACTTAAAGCCTGTACGCTACTGCGAGAATCTGAAAAAATTACCGAATTTTGGATATGGTGTGCTAATATGAAGTTAATGGCTTCTAGGATACCGATGCATTCCCCTGTAAATACTGAGGCCTCTGGGGGGCATTGGAAAAGGAGGGCTATTTTCGAGTTCTGGAAATAAGTCGAGACACCCGTACAACCCGTCGACGATAATTTAGATGCGTCCGTGTAAAACAGGCTCCAACCCTTCCAATATCTCTTGATAGCCCGATCAAAGTCACCTTTTGCGTCCTCGGAGTTTTTGGAGATACCAAGTCCCAAAACGACTTTTGGCTCAAAATGGACCACCTCATAGTCAGAAGAAAACACAGGTAGGGTGGGATATTGACACACAGGTGAGGAGAGGTTTTTAAGCTCTCCATACCTATTCATCAATGGTGGAATGGATTTGTGTTTCCAATAAGGGGATACCTCCAAAGAGGTGTGAATTTGCTCTAAAATGGGAAGCAATGGATGTGACGAAAGAGCGAAGACTTTTGAAAGGAATCGATCTGCTAAGTATTGTCTACGAAGGGTAAGGGGAGGATCTGCACATTTAACCTGGAGAGCATTTATGGGGGAGGATTTCATAGCACCAATTATAATTCTAAGACATTTGGTCTGGACAGAATCTAGTTTACGCAGAGCTTCTTTGTTGCATGGCTCAATTAGGTAGGAACAGTAATCAAGGACGCTTCTGACCAGCGCATTATAGACCAGTTTTAAGGTGGTTGGGTGAGCACCCCACCAGACCCCTGCCAAAGCCTTGAGAATTGAAATCGAGCGTTGACATTTTTTTATCGTGTTGTTAATGTGATCGACTCCCGACAATTTGTAATCCAGGGTAACCCCCAGGAACTTGACCTTTTTCTCAATTGGGATAGCCTGGCCGTCAATACTGATATCCACCTGAGGGATAAGACGTCTGCGAGTAAAGATAACGGCTGTACTCTTTGGAGCGCTAAGAGACAACCCACGTTCAAATAACCATTGGTTTAATGAGGACAAAGATATGTTCATGGATCGGGCTGCATCCTCGATCGATTTGTTACAGACCAACAATGCAATATCGTCAGCATACTGAAGGGATCTACAGTTAAAATTTAGACAAGAAGGGAGATCTGAAGTGTAAATATTAAATAAAGGGGGACTAAGAACGGATCCCTGGGGTAGACCTCTCCAAGTTAACCTTGGATCAGGGTCCCCCCCAGGAATCCTTAGTTTAATACTACGTTCTGAGAAGATACTGGTTATGATCTGACATATCCTAGCCGGGATTCTCAGCTCTTGCATTTTCTGCCTGAGAACTGGGAGAAGGACAGAATCATAGGCAGCAGAAATGTCAAGGAAGACGACTACCACAGACTCATCTCGACTGAGGGCCAGCCGAATCCCTGATGTGAGGGTACCCACACTATCAGTTGTACCCAAGCCTTTCCTAAAGCCAAACTGAGTCGTTGGCAGCAGTTTCCTGCTCTCCACGAACCATTCCAGACGATTTTTAATGAGGTTTTCCAGGAGTTTAATAAGTACGGACGATAGAGCAATGGGTCTGAAAGAAGACTGATCACTGGGATCTTTTCCAGGTTTTAAAATTGGTATGACGACTTGAACCTTCCAATCGGGAGGAATATACCCAGATGAGAAACAATAATTGGCCAAGTCCAAGTAATACTGGTGAGTCTTAACTCCTGCTTTGGATATGAAAGAGTAAGGGAATCCATCCACTCCAGGAGCAGAATCTTTTACATGAGCGAGGACCGACTTCAGCTCCCCCAAAGTGAACGGTCTATCTAGAGGATCATCTGATGCCATCTGGGGATCCGTAGAGGCACATTCATCTTTATCCGGAGCATAGGCCGGGGCTAGTTTAGAGAAGAACTGGTGACCCAATTCTTTACACATTAAGTGACCAGAGGGTGGCCCAAAGCTATTCCTAAAGGATTTTAATCTTCGCCACACCACTGAAGCTGGAGTGGATGGACTCAGCGAACCACAGTATTTCCGCCAACCTTCTCTTTTCTTTTTCTTGAATAATTTTCTGGACTTAGCCAGTATATGTTTAAAAGTAATGATATTATCCAGATTCATATCAGCGTTGAGATTCCTTTCAGCCTCATTCCTGGCTCTGATCGCATCAGAGCATTCCCTATCCCACCACGGCGGAGATGGAATTTTGCCAGTTGGCGGTTTTTTGACAGGGAAGCAGTCGTCCGCTGTAGCAGTTAAAGTATTTGAGAATGACAAAAAGCACTGCTGAGCGTTTGTCTCATTAGCGGAAGGAAGGGAGCTGACCCGCAAGTCCAAAAGTTTGGAATACAGGTCCCAATCCACTGAGTTTAATTGGTATTTTAATAGGGGAGGGGAGAAATTGTCTGATATGGTTCTTGAAGGGATTTCCACCATGATGGGATAGTGATCACTCCCATAAGTCATATCCAAGCGTCTCCAATTAAAAAGGCTGGCCATGTTAGATGAACAGAATGTTAAGTCAACACAACTGTTGTTTTGTCCTGGTGAAGTCCGACGTGTGGCACTGCCATCATTGATCACACATAGGTCAAGTTCATCTAATACATCTACTAGGCCTATGCCAAAGTTGTCGCAGGTTTCCGATCCCCACCTATAATGATGGCAATTAAAATCACCCATAACAAGCAATGGGCCTTGAACATTACTCAGCAAATTTTTTATGGATTCAAGATCATCAATTTGTGGGTGTGGAATATAAAAACTAAAAATATTATTTATATCCTCAGCCTTAACAGCAACAACATTGATGTTATCACCTACAAAGGATAGAGGAATCTGGGAGTATGTGACTTTGTTATTGATGAACAAAGCACATCCCCCATATCTATCTGATCTGTCATGTCGAACACTACTGAAACAAGGAATCCTGAAATTGCTATCAGGACGAAGCCATGTCTCAACGATACTGCAGATCGATGGTTTGTACTTATTTATTAAAAAGAGGAGGTCAGTCTTCTTGGGAGAAATACTCCTGGTGTTCCATTGAAGGAATGTCTGGGGATGGGACATTATGAATGTATCGGACTATAGATGACAATTTGTTGGCAACGTGGTCAGGTAGGGATTGAGAAGGATTGGCTAATACTGTCATTAGCATACTGGAAATTATATTTAGGATGTTTTCCGAGCTGGGAGGACTGCTTGCACCTTCCCTAGGGATAGCACAGCCATTTTGGGATGGGGAAAAGGAGTAGTCTTGGGTGAGGGCTTGATGAGCCTGCTTATCATAACTAGGTGAGAGGGGTGTGTGGGACTTGGGTTTCAGGAAGATAGTTTTTTGGTAAGAGTTGGATTTTTGGGAATTTTGACTGGGATATTGGGGTGAGTTAGTGGGATTAGGTTTAGGAGATGCTCTTGACACCTCAGCGTAGGATCTTGAGACTCGAGGGAAGGCCTGACTTGCTTCCGCATAAGAGACAGATTTCTCTGCCATTATTGCCTTTATTCCTTTCTGGCGACCCAATTCAGGGCAACCTTTATCATTGGCATAATGATTGCCAGTACAAGAAATACAGACAGCATAATTGGTGGTGACTTGGCATCCATCACCCGGGTGGTCTTGACTACATTTGTAGCAGCGTGGCTTAGAACGGCATACAGTACGAGTATGCCCAAAACGACAACAGTTGAAGCATTGTATAGTCGGGTACATGTATTTTTCTACTGAGAGAGCGGAATAAAAACAATAGACTCGCCTAGGCAAAACTTGCCCATCAAAAGTGAGAATCACGGTTTGAGTGGGTTTCCACTCAGTGACACCCAGAGAGCTTACCTTCCGATTCATTCTTCTTGCTTTTATTACCGGGCCACATCCAGCAGGAACCTTGATATTCTGGATAATTTCATTCTCACTCCATTCAGTGGGAACATCTCTGACAAGTCCCATACGAGTGATATTGAACTGAGGAATTGTAGCGATGAAATTATGTTTCTCCAACAATCGGCTAATCAAAAAGCTGTTTGCATCCTGGTGGGACTGAAACTCCACTGAAACACGGTTCCTCCCTAGCTGTTTGACACTACCTAGGACTACATTGCTAAAATTCTTTTCATGTAAAAACATTCCGAATTTAACTTTATGCAAAACGGTACCTGAGGTCTGGCCATCTTTCAAAGAGACATGCACAACGAATGGTGGATTGTCCCTAGTCGTATAGGTTTGTCTACCGAATTCTTTTTTGAGGAGTTTTGGAGGATTTGTTACAGTAGTTGGGGGAGAAGTAGCCAATCTTTTTCTACTTGAAGGCTCAGATTCCATTTCCTCTTGTACATTGTCGTTGGGGAGGGAGACTGTCAGCACCGGAGTGAATTCAAAAGGATCAGGAGGGTCAGGCGGTTTTTTAGTTTCCATTAAAGATACTGGTTAAAAGACTTAATAATTAAAAGTATACAAACTTACGATACAACACAAACACAAAGAACCGTCTCGATTGAAGCTCACAGTGGAAAAATTAACTTAAATCGAAAAAATTCGTAACACAAACAAAAGCACGTGATAAACCTTCACCACTACCAACGAAAGTCCACACACATGTAATTGTTTTGACATGAATTTAATTTTTTAAGTTGTCAGTGTCAGTAACTCAGTACTGTCAGTGTCAGTCAATCACACATGTCAAACTGAACATTTAGTACGTTTCGTTATAGGTAGCGATTTATTATTTTAATGTTTATTTTAATTCTTTTGTTGAAATTTCTTGTTCCCCCAATGTATTTCTTTTTATTTTTACCCGAACTGCAAAAATGTATTTTTTTTTTTTATTTAATAGCGCAACCGGCAGGTTGACCATAAATTTTGTATTAGTAACTCTAATTTTAGGGGTTTTATATATTTTTATTTTATTTGTTTTATGTCTTGCGATAACAACAGTGACAGTAATAGTTTTTTCTCTCTTACAAGCAACGATGACAGTTTTGTCAGTGTTCCGTCTCTTGCAGAAAGTCTTACAGCGCAGTTTTCTGATGTTCCTGAGAATTTTAACGTGGTGCATATCAACGCCCAAAGTATTCCGGCTCATTTCCACGATATGCTGGCAAGCTTTGACTGTAAAAATATTCATGCTATTCTTATTTCCGAGTCATGGCTTAAACCTTGTCTCCCTTCTATTAGTTACTCTCTTCCCGGTTTTGTTCTGATAAGAAACGACCGGACGGTTGGTGTTGGTGGTGGTGTTGCCATATATCTCCGTGCTCATATTCCCTTCTCTGTTATCAATGTGTCAGCGCAGCCACCGCCATCTAATGCGGGTGAACACCTTTTCCTTGAAGTCGAACTACATCATACGAAATTACTTCTTGGTGTCTATTACTGTCCCTCTTTACGTATCAATTTCTTTTCATCGTTTGAAAAACTCTTAGAAATCCTGATCCCTTCTTACAGTCATAGTATAATCATGGGTGATTTTAATACTTGTCTCCTAAAAAAAGACCATCGCTCTTCTTCTCTGACTAATGTTTCCGCTTCTAGTAATCTTTCCATTCTTCCACTAAGTGCGACTCACCATTTCCCAAACTCTACTCCTTCGCTGCTTGACTTGATTTTTGTCTCCTCTTCTGATCGCGTTGCTAAGCATGGTCAATGCTCAGCCGATGCCTTTTCCTATCATGATCTGATTTTTCTTTCTTACAAAATTCACCCGCCTAGGGCTAAGGCCAAAACTCTCATGCAACGCAATTTTGGTGGTATGAGCGTTGACAGTCTCTGCGAGGATGCCAGCAATATAAATTGGTCTCCTCTGTTGGCCTCTGCGTCTGTCGACGAGAAAGTTGATATATTTACAGCTAAACTTGTCGAGCTTTATGATCGCCACGCACCTGTTCGAGCTGTTAAAGTTAGACATTTGCCGGCGCCGTGGTTGACAGATGAGATTAAAAAGTTGATGAACAAAAAAGTGGCGGCGAAGTCTAAATTTAAGCGTCGGCCTACAGATGCTAATAGGGACAGATATGCTTCAATTCGCAATCACTGTAATAAGGTGTGTAGGAATGCTAATCGCCAACGCATTCATAACTCCGTCCAAAATGGGGACGCATCCAAAGTCTGGAATTTTCTAAGATCATTGGGGGTCGGCAAAACTCGACAAGAGTCAATCCCTAAAGATTTAGATATCGATGCAATGAATAATTATTTCACAACTTCTTCCAATTTCGATAGGACATTGAAATTGAATACATTGAATTATCTTTCATCTCTTCCGACTCCCAGTTATTCAGGGTGGCGTATTATCCCCTTTACTTTTCGCAGTTTTTATAAACTCAATCTCCCATGATCTAAGTTCTTCCTACCATCTTTATGCAGACGATTTACAAATTTACTCGCAAGCTCCGCTTGGAAATCTTTCTGAGGCAATTGTCACCATAAATCGTGATCTGGCCCGCATATGCGACTGGAGCAAAAGATTTGGACTCATGGTCAACCCCATAAAGACTCAGGTCATTGTAGTTGGTAGTCCTAGGATGGTTTCAAGGATTGACTGGACGAGTCTCCCCCAAGTTTTTTTCGATAACTCTGTTATTCCCTTCTCTGAAAAAGTTAAAGACTTGGGGATATTCATTGACAAGACCTTCTCTTGGACTGCCCAACTGCAGGAAGTTAGCCGCAAGCTATTTGCATCTGCTGCATCATTGAGGAGACTGCGTAATTTTCTTCCGACTGCCACCAAGATTGCGCTTGCACAATCGCTTCTTCTGCCCACCCTTGATTGTGCTGCTGCCAGCTATCTTGACCTTACTCAAGAACAACTCGATAAACTTGAGCGGCTTCAAAATTTTTGTATAAGGTTCTTATTCGGTTTGCGAAAGTATGACCATGTTTCCGAATTCCGTATGAAGCTCAAGTGGTTGCCAATTCGCCTTCGCCGGAATGCCCACAATCTTTCCCTTTTGTATAATATACTCTTTTCCCCTTTCACCCCTCTTTACCTCAAAAATCGTTTTCAGTTTCTTTGTGATTCCCACACGAAATGTCTCAGGTCATCAGATAACTTACGACTTAAAATGCCGATGCATTCCACGACTTTCTTGGATAAATCCTTTGCTGTCCAAGCTGCTCGTCTGTGGAATGCATTGCCTGACCCAATAAAACGCGCTCAATCGTTGCCTGTGTTTAAAAGGCTGGTAAAGGAACACTACCTGTCACTGGTACTATCGTTGGTCGTCATTTATTTTTACTTTATATGTGTATATATATTGTATTTGTGTATATATTATACAGCATATGTATGTATATGTGTATCTGTTGTATTATATTGAATATTGGTATTGTCACACCAATGACAGCCCCATATCTTGTCCAGGCAATTACTCTCCATTCTAGGTTGCCTGGAAGAGATCGCGGAAAGCGATAAGGCCGCCCATTGTATTTGCTTTAGTTTTTAAGTTTCTTTAGTTATATATCATGCATGGTGTACAATAAAGAATATAATAAATAATAATAAATAATAATAAAATCCAGCCGTTTGAGGATGAGCACCACATTCACCAAAGCATACAGTATGCAAGGCCTCGTGCAATAGGGATGAATGTTATTGGTGGCGATTCTCTTGTTCAATAACTAAACTAAAATTAGAGAATCGCTATCTTTTACTAAAAGGCAGTGCGAGAAAAAGACGGCTACAGCTATGAAATAAGTTAGAAATGTCAAACTAGTTTACGCTTAGCGCTTCACAGTGTTTGTAATCGACACGTTTTTACGTGTACCCTTAATTTGTATGGAAATATTAGTTCAACTAAATTTGACAGCTTTCATTTACGTCCGTCTCTTTCTTGTTCTATTAGAGAGAAAAACATAGAACACACACAGGACAGGACATTTACACAGGGTGTAAAAAGAAACATCACAGAGTTTTAACTACGCATACTGTACGTCTAACAAAGTAGTTTTGCGCAAAAAAGATACTACTGGGAAACGACGTTTATTTTTAGTTATGTAAAATAAAACATTTTTTATTTCGCGCAATGTAACGCGAACACAGGCAAGTGGAGTAAAACCCCGCCCCTTCGCTCGTTAATACGTTTGGTATTCATTGCGTTTTCGTAACCGCAAATTCGTAATATCGAAAAAAATTATCGAAAATTCAGTTAATGTTTGTTTGGAAAAAAGTTTACTAATAACACTTATTCATTTTGAAACAAAAAAAAAGTCGGAGATAGGGAGAATAATAAAAGAAAACAAATTGACACCGAATTTTAACCCCGCACCACATACGGTTGTAAATTTTAGCGGTTCTAAATATACCATAAAGAACGATTACACCGAACAAGAGTTGAGGAGGAATATTGTCCATCTAGAAAGAGTTGAAGGTAAATGGCAAGTGTGTGGAGAAAACACACCTGATTCTGATGATACCAGCGATTGCGATTCAGACAACAAATAGTATAATTATTTGTCAATCTTGTTTGTGTAATTTTAATTAACAATGTATAATTTTCCTTTGTTTGAAACCTCTGTGTAAACTATTTGATTAAAGTTGAAAGTGGATTAGGTAATTTAAATTTAAAATTATATTTAGTGTAAACTATAATTCCAATTGTGCTTTAAATGAGTTTAAGTTTTCCGCTTTCACTTATGTCTATTTATAAAAAATCTGAAAAATTAATATTTGTAAAAAGGGAAGAGGTGTGACGATTAAATAATATAGAAGCGGAGGTAGGTCCACGCGGGTATAAGTGTCACTAGACAGCTGCCACTGTTGCCGGCTAGACGTGCGCCCAGCTTGCTAATTCAAGACACCAAACTATTGTTTTATTAAACCATCTGTGCTTACCCCTGTGACAAGTGGACGTCACAGTTATGATGAAGAGCCAAGCGTCGAGCGTCGTCCAAGATGAGTTTCGAGAGAGAAGAACACTTCGACACTCTTGATGATAAAGACTTTGTGATAAGGTTTCGTCTCACGAAACCAACAGTTCTAGCTTTTTACGAATGTTAAGATGAAGAGCCAAGCGTCGAGCGTCGTCCAAGATGAGTTTCGAAAGAGAAGAACGCTTCGACACTCTTAAAGATAAAGACTTTGTGATAGGATTTCGTCTCATGAAACCAACAGTTCTATCTGTATTGGACTCTATCGAAGATAAATTAGAGTTACCTAGAAAGATGTAAGTACTTAAGGTTTTTCATTTTAATACTGAATGTACATTTTGACGAATTGATGTTTCATAGATCATAACCACATCACATATTTTAATAAATACTTGTATAAATTAGTTTTTTTTTTCAGAAATAACAGTGTGTCCCCCTATTAATCAGTTACTATGTGCTCTGCGCTTCTATGCGACAAAAATACGCACTCGTAGAACACAAAAGTCTATGAGTGATTTGAATTTTTTTTATTTGGTAACCTATCCAGAACAAAAAGAAATTACAAACAGCGTAAAAAAAGGGTTTCCTCTATCTGGCAGAATCTTGTTGCTCCGAAATTTGTTTGGCTTAACACACTTGGCATAATCTTCTTTAAACGAATATTTTTGAGGCATAAAAATGATTAAATATAACTATTGTCTGGCCGAATGTGTATATGTCCGAATTTACAATGGCATACTTTTATGACGGCAGAATTTTCTTTGGCAAAGTTAAAGTTCCGCATAATTTCGCGAATATTTTTGAGGCATAAAAATGATTAAATATAACTATTGTCTGGCCGATTGTGTATATGTCCGAATTTACAATGGCATACTTTTATGATGGCAGAATTTTCTTTGGCAAAGTTAAAGTTCCGCATAATTTCGTTAAGCATAACGTTTATTTAGAGCGACAATTATTTGGCACAATTTCACTTGGCATAGTATGAAAATGGCAGAATTTCATTTAGAATAATTTTGTTAGGCATATTGCCATTTCTATAAAATAGCATTTTTAACCTTAAATTTAAATTTAAATGTTGTCTTAAAAAGTCAATATGTTGTGATGCAAAAGTTAGTTACAGAAACGAATCGCTGTAAAACCGACTCCACGTAGTCTTGTCTGCCCTACCCCTAGAGTGTAATTTAAGCCCGCGTAGGCCTGTAGGGGCGAGGTGGCCTGCGAGCTGAGGAGCAGGTGGTTTTGGTATGCTCGCCGCAACGGCTGAGGTTGGCCGGCAGAGCCGCCCAGCAAACCGAAGCTGCGGTCGTGGACGTTAAAACCACCTGCGACGATAAGCTCGCTTAGGACCGCCAGAGCCCCGCAGCACCGGAGCCGTGACAGAAACCATGCCTGCCGCATGTTGCATGCTTGCTGCATGCGTGCTACATACTTGTTGCATGCGTGCTGCATGCTTCCTGCATGCCTGCTGCATGCTTGCTGCATGCTTGCTACATGCTTGCTGCATGCACGGTATATGCTTGTTTGCATATTTCATGATTGCTGCACGCAAACAAGCATACACCATGCATTGGTGTATGCTTGTTTGCTTGTTTGCATGCTTCTTACAGTACAGGTGATTAAAAACCACATGTTCACAATCAACTGTTTTATTTAGGGATAATAATACATGCAGAAAAATAATTAAATAATTAATTAAACAAAATACATAGACAATTTACGTTAAACTAATCTTAAATCAATTTTATTAATGTGGTAAGAAATACAAAATTATTGTAATGTGATAGATGAGTCTTGCAATTATTATGGATATGAAATGTATGCCAAAAGATGATTCTAACTATAAACTTTCTGAGATATGATTACTCTGCCTTTTAATGACTACAGATAGGAAATGTATGCCGAAAGACGATTCTGACTGTGAAATTTCTGTGATATGACGGTTCTACTTTATAATTATTATGGATATGAAATTTATGCCTGAAGATGATTGGGCCTTACAAAACTATGAGTTTTGAATGTATGCGAAATGAGTGTCTGCCAAACGATTTTTGGTGGTGGACCCTAAAAGGTGGAACCAAAAAAAAATCCTTAAAAATATTATTGTTTCATAATTTACTACATTGTAGCACAGGCTATTTTTTTAAAATAAATAGTGGCTATTAAATTATAAACTAAACAATATATTGTAATATAATTACCACATGATTAAACTACGTTTAATTTAGTTCAAATTATTTTTGTAATATAGTGCCCATTTTTAGAAGATCATTTTCTGAGCTTGTAACACTGTGAACGAATCAAAACTCGTTTCGTTATTGCTTCTTTAAAGTATGTTTGAAACCGCAGTAGGTCGCTGTTATATGTTCAAAACTTGGAAATACAAAACGCGGTAACGACATTTTAGGGCCTCGCCCATTTAAACTTGGTTTTGGTAAACGTGGTTAAAATGGTTTTTTTTTTTTGCTGGTTAAATCAGTTTGATGTAAACCGAGATCCACACCGATCTTTAAACTAGATTACGCTAAGCTTAGTTCAATAAAACTTAGTTTTTATAGCGAATAGTGAAATCCTCCCTTAGAGACCTAAACGTCTGGACACCATGCCCGTTGCCTGAAGGCAGGAAGGGACTGCCCTGCAAATGGGTCCTACGCATTTTTGTGGTCAATGGTGGAGAGGTCTTCGGTAGAAATAAACACAATGTTAAGTGTTCTGATGTCAGTCGATAACTCTCTTTTATTTTCAATAATGCTCTATTTATATTTTACACATAGGCTACTTTTTATCCCGGTAAATGACAAGACTCAACGAAGGCTGAGGTGCAAGTAGAAATCCAAAGTCAGGCTGAACGAGCGGTATACGCTCACAAAGTACCAGAAGACCAGAAACATGAAGAGGTATTTTCTGGGCTACCATCCTAAACGGTATAGATTCGCAAACCACCAGGAGACCAGAATCAAGAAGAAGTGTTTCCGGGGCTTGAATCCTGAGCGGTATAGATTCACAAGCTACTAGGAGATCAGAATCACAAAATAAATTCCGAGGCTGGTATTATGAGGTAGAGATTCACAAATTACCAGGAGACTAGAAACATGAGAAGTGTTTCAAGGACTGAAATTATGAGCGACAAAGACTCACAAACTACCAGAAGATCAGGATTCACGAAAAATTAGTTTCGGAGCTGAAATCATGAGAAGTATAGATTCCAAAACTACCAGGAGACCATAGTCATGAACCAGTATTTTTGGAGATTGAATCCAAAGCGGTATAGATTCACAACCTACCAGGAGATCAGAATCACAAAATATATTCTGAGTCTTTTTTTTTTTTTGGAGGTGTGGGAAATCATCCAATGACTTCTCCCGCTCTGGGTGGAGCAGGAGAGCGTGTAAGACTCTTACTGACTAAGAGGCTGGTATTATGAGAGGTACAGATTCACAAATTACCAGGAGAACATAATCATGAAGAAGTTTTCCGAGCAGTACAGATTCACGAACAACTAGGACATCAGAATTACAAATGTATACCAAGGCTTTTTTTTTTGGGATTATGAGAGGTAGTGATTCATAAATTACCAGGATACCAGAATGATGAAGAATTGATTTCGGGGCTGGAATCATGAGAGGTATAGATTCTAAAACTACCAGGAGACCAGAGTCGTGAATCAGTATTTTTGGGGCTAGAATCTTAAGCGGTATAGATTCACAAAATATCAGGAGACCAGAAACACAAAGAGTGTTCCGGGGCTGAAATCATAAGCGGTATAGATTCTCAAACTACCAGAAGATCAGAAGCACAAAACATATTTCGAAGCTGGTATTAGGAGAGGTAGAGATTCTAAAACTACCAGGAGACCAGAGTCGTGAATCAGTATTTTTGGGGCTAGAATCTTTAGCGGTATAGATTCACAAAATATCAGGAGACCAGAAACACAAAGAGTGTTCCGGGGCTGAAATCATAAGCGGTATAGATTCTCAAACTACCAGGAAAACAGAATCATGCAGAAGAGAAATTACAGACCTGCATGCGGATGAAGCCACAGGTAAACTACCAGGGTGCCAAAATCATGAAAAAGTTCCTTTAACATAAACAACAAAACTTCGACCTCAAACGTAGATCTATAAAAATGGAAAAAAAAATATAGATAGCCCATAGAAAAGAGATGTTCGGCGTAGCGCAAAAAATCGAGCCCTCCTGCGTGTCAGACTCTTACTGACTAAAACCCACCCCTGTTCCTTCCTGCCCTTAGTGCCCGGGGGAGAGTTAATCCTGTTTCGAATTTATCCTCAACCCCCGGGCAGGCATCCCGGCCATGACGAGCCCCGTCCCTATTGCTGACAACTCTTTGAGGCGCACGTGGAACACTACGCGCCGTCGACTCTCGGACCTGGTGCTGATCCGACGGCGAGCTACCCATTACTTGCCGTCCGCAGGCCCGGGTCTACGGTGGCCGGAGATCGTCTCGCGGCGCTGGAAGTCCCAGGCGTCTCCTGAGGCGGCTGCTGCTGAGAGCGTGTCTCCGTTGTTGAGTCTCCCTCACGCGTTCCGCCTCCGCCTTCGCGAGCATTACTGCTTCGCAGAAGTAGGACACGGCTTCCCATTCCCTATCGCTCCGTACCATGGCCTGAACCAGGGCAAGCCCTGCTAATGTAGGAAATTCTTATTTATCATGATCCTAGCCCGTGCTAACTTTTAATCTTTCACAAATATTTAATTTATCTCTGGACTCAATCCGGATGTCTACGCAGATGGAGTCACGGGCAAGAAGCTAAGAAGTGGTGAAGAGTCTGTCTTTATGTAGAACGACATTCAAAAAGTTATGGCTCACAAACAAATTTGTATAACTGACTTTGGATTTTGATTTCTACAGTGCTTTTTTAACGTGCTACTCTCAGGAAATAGCACTCAAATTTATAATCATACTTTTCACGCAGGCGAAGCCGCGGGCGGAAGCTAGTATATAATAATATTAATATCTGCCTCTCAAAATGGATGTAGGAATGGATCCCGCGGTACTAAGGAGCGGCTCCTCATTGATAAGACCATTAGCCAACAGGTTCGGCGTTCCCGAAAGGATCCGTCGACATGTTGGATAGACTATAAGAAGGCCTATGACTGAGTTCCTCATACATAGCTCATGAGGGTGCTAGAATTGTTTAAAGTTGATGCAGCAACGCTACGCATCTTCCTGATGTCGCGTATGAAGCAATGGAGGACGGTCCTTCGCTATCCAGGATGTCGACAAATCCAGAGGAATAGTGAACCCCAGTAAGGATCGAGCGGGGTATATTCCAGGGTGTGGGTACTACTTGGGCTGTTGAGTAAGACGCTCGTTTGGGAATGAATATGTATATATTTCCACACCAATATTTATACAAGATTCTTAAAAACTATAGCAATTTGAAGGTAGGTAGGTAGCAGTAATTGAGGGTAGTCGACATGTGAGTATGTGCGATGCAGACTACGCGCAATGATATAACTACTCGTCTGAGCGCTAGCATCATTTAGTGTCGAGCCGCGCGGGTCAGTCGCTATGCTCCATGATGTATGCCTGACTCCCACAGTATCCCCCTTCAAGAAAACCGTACATGTTTTGTAGTTTTGACGGTCCTGCCGGAACGGGTAACGTATGGGTTTTCTTCCACCTCTTCTTCTGTGGCTGCTGGTAGTATGTAGGCAGGCTTCAGTCTATCCAATGATACCACTGATTCTCGGTTGGGCAGGCGTATCTTGAAGTACTTGTCATGTTTCTCAATCACTTCGTACGGGCCTTCGTACGGCGGCGTTAATGATTTTTTTGCACAATCTACACGTATAAATACATGAGTGCATGTCGACAGCTGTTTCGGTACAAAGGTCGTGCGTTGTTTTCGAGCGGGTGCGCGTGCGCAGGACTCATTAAGCGATGCCATTGATTCTGTTAGATGACGTAACAATAACGGGTCTTCATAATCTATCTTCGCAGGTGCAAAAACATCTGCGGGTAATCTTAATGAGGTGCCATAAATCATTGTAGCGGGACTGTAGTTTGTCTCTTTATGAATGACGGTGCGTAATCCAAATAGTACAGTCGATAATTCTTGAACCCATTGTTGTTTATTCCCTCTTGCGGTTAATGCTGTCTTGAGGGTACGGTGAAATCTTTCCACAAGGCCGTTTGACTGCGGATGGTAGGCAGTAGTGCGGATTCTTGATATACCCAGTTTGTTCATTAGTTTTTGAAATAATGATGACTCGAACTGGCGTCCTTGGTCCGTAGAAATACGCAGTGGGCAACCGAAGCGAGTAATCCATGTATCGTATATGACTCTGGCGACGGTCTCCGCGCTTATGTCGCTGACTGGCACTGCCTCGGGCCATCTGGAGCATCGATCGATAATTGTGATCAAGTATCGGTATCCTTCTGATGGAGTAAGTGGTCCAACAATGTCAACATGTATGTGTTCAAATCTTCTGGACTCGAGAAACTGTACTAACGGTGTTCTCGTATGTCGGTGTATTTTAACACGTTGACACGTAATGCAGCATCGCGTCCATTCAGAAACGTCTCTGTTCATTGCTGGCCAGAAGTACTTCTCGGTGATCATTTTTCGTGTCGTTCGGATACCGGGATGGCTCATTTCGTGTAATGCTTTGAAGGCAGTCTCACAAAAAGATTTCGGTAAATACGGTCGTGGTGTTTTTGTTGTATTTTCGCAGTAGATTTGTTTCTTTATTCCAGGCAATGTTATCTTGATAAAATGGAGATTTTGTTGCTTCAACAGGTCAATTAAATCTTCGTCTCGTGTTTGTTCGTCTGCAAGATTATTGAAATCGATGACAGAAGGACAGTCAATAGCAGTTATGCGAGATAGTGCGTCCGCAACAACGTTGTCCCTTCCGTGTATGTACTCAATCTTTCTGCAGAATTGACTGATAAAGTGGAGTTGCCTTTCCCGTTTTGGAGTGTCGCTTGCGCTTGCTGATTTGGCCATGGCGTAGGTCAAAGGCTTGTGGTCCGTGTACACGACGACATCATTTCCTTCAATCAATCTTCTAAAATGTTTGACAGCCATATAGACAGCTAATAGCTCGCGATCGTATACGCTGTATCTTGATTGGGTGTCACTGAGCTTCTTTGAGAAGAATGATAGTGGTTTCCATATGTTGTTTATTTTCTGTTGCAAGACTGCTCCTACACTTAAGCTTGAGGCGTCTGTCATGATGCATAATGGGGCACCTTGAACAGGGTGTGTTAATTGTACAGCTTCCATTATGCTTTGTCGGCAATTATTGAAAGCGTCTTCTAAGGTCTGGTTCCAGATGATAGGTGTTTTGTCATTCTTCTTTTTATTATGAAGGAGCTTATTCAATTCTATTTGAGTCTCAGCTTGCTTGGGTAAACAATCGTGGTAAAAATTGACCATTCCAAGGAAACGTGGCAGGTCTTGAACATTTTCTGGTTTCGGGTAGTTGGAAATTATTTGAATGCGCTCAGCAGTGGGCATGATACCGTTTTCTGTTACTTCGTAGCCCAGGAAGTTTAGCTTCTTTTGACCAAATAGGCACTTTTCTAGGTTGATTCCGATCCCGTAGTCTGACAAACGTTTCAAAACAAGTCGCAAATGTTTTTCATGCTCCTCTGGGGTTTTAGAGTAGACTAGTACGTCATCAATAAAGCAGTAACAGCAGTGATCCAGGTTTCTCAAGACTTCATGCATAAATCGTTGAAATGTCTGTGGCGCGTTACGCAACCCAAATGGCATACAACGAAACTCGAAAAGGCCAAAAGGTGTCGTTATTGCCGTCTTTTCTACGTCGCTTTCAGCTAACGGAATCCAAAAAAATGCTTTTTTCAGGTCTATCTTCGAGTATATCTTCATGCCCTCTAATTGGTAGGTGAAGTCTTGAAGCCTTGGTATTGGGTGGCGGTCTGGGAGCGTTACTGAGTTCAGGCGACGATAATCACCACATATGCGTAGGCTTCCATCTTTTTTTGTTACAACGTGCATCGGGCTGGCCCACGGACTTTTGGATGGTTGACATATGCCCATTGTCATCATTGCTTGAAACTCAGCTTCGGCTGCGTTGTATTTGATCGGTGGCAATGGTCGCGGTCTAGCGAAGAGTGGGGGGCCGGTTGTCTCAATATGGTGCTTTACATTATGCTTGATTTCCTTCGTAGGTGTCATTGGTTTTAAGACTTCATTGAATTCTTGAAGAAGTGCATGATAACGGTGTCCTGGTTCAACTACATACAGCGTTGTATCTTGTGTAGTATTTACCGTCATTGTGTTAACTGAAAGCTCGGTCAGACTGTCTACGAGTTTTTTGCTATGTAGGTCCACAAGAAGTCGGTGGTGCTTAAGGAAGTCGGCACCCAGAATTGACGTCTTCACATCGGCCATTATGAATGTCCACTTGAAGTTGCGTCGAAGTCCAAGATTTACTTGCAAAGTTTTTTCTCCATATGTCTTAATCGGTGTATTATTTGCGGCGAATAATTTGAAAGGCGTTTCTATCGGTGTTCGCTTAGTTTTTAACCGACGAAAAAAAGGAGGAGGTTCTCAATTCGACCGTATATATATTTTTTACGGCTAGCACCGATATATCTGCACCAGTGTCGACTAGAAATCGCTCTCTTGAATTTAAATCTGTTATACATAGACGGTTATTCATTTTTGCTACACCGACGCCCACCACAGCCGATGTGGTCATTAGTTTTCCGACGGCTTCCTTGAACATGGTGGTTCGCACTTTTTAGCTCTGTCTCCGAATCGGTGATGATAAAAACACTCCCAGTCTGGATCGCCTGGTCTCTTTCCTGACCCTGCTCTTGAGCGGGACCGCGATCTTGAGCGGAAGTTGCTGCGGCGAAATGGACGACGATGACTCACGTTCTCCTTCCTCAGTGCGGCAATTTCTAGGGTCAGCTTCTCGAGTTGTTTTGTCAGTACTTGAAACTGCAGATCTGGGCTGGTACTGGTGCATGGAGTAGATGTAGATTGGCTGACCTCCGCGACAGTATGTTCTGTATGCTCCATCATCTTATCCGCCATCATCGCTTGGGTATCCAGTGGAGATTCCGTGTTAATGGATAGTACGGCACGGACTTGGGAAGGTAAGTGACCCATCCATAAAATTTTGAGCGCGTTATCAGGTACTTTTTCTCCAGCCAGCTCTCGCATCACCCTCAGGAGTTGTGTAAGCTTCTGATCTCCTAATTCTAGTCCACTCAAAAGCTTCTGGAATTGACGGGACTCGGACTCCTCGTACACTGACAGCAAACGATTCTTCAAGGCGTTGTATCTTCCTGACTCGGGTGGTTTACAGATGCTATCACTTATTTGTTCGATGTCTTTCCTCTCCAGGACTGCAATGACCAAGTTATATTTTTGTTCATCGCTTGTTTTATATGGTGATATCACGGCTTCGAACTGAGCAAACCACAGCCTTGGTTGTGCTCGCCAGAATTGTGGGATCTTCGCTTGAAGTGCAATAGCAGAAACTTCCTTTTCGCACTTTTCTGATACGGCGTCGTCAAAATGTTCCATGACTAATCACGTCGGGGTCACCAAAATGTGGGTACTACTTGGGCTGTTGAGTAAGACGCTCGTTTGGGAATGAATATGTATTTATTTCCACACCAATATTTATACAAGATTCTTAAAAACTATAGCAATTTGAAGGTAGGTAGGTAGCAGTAATTGAGGGTAGTCGACATGTGAGTATGTGCGATGCAGACTACGCGCAATGATATAACTACTCGTCTGAGCGCTAGCATCATTTAGTGTCGAGCCGCGCGGGTCAGTCGCTATGCTCCATGATGTATGCCTGACTCCCACACAGGGTAACAATTTGAGTCCACTTTGGTTCTACCTAGCCTTGAATCCTCTAAGCACACTGCTGGAGGCTTCAGACCTAGGCTATCGATTGAAGAGAGGTGGTCAGGTAATATCTCACCTCCTTTACATGTATGACTTCAAACTTTTTGTCCCCAACAATCTGCAACTGATGGAGCTACTGAAGGTAACTGAAACCTTCAATAGTGCCATCAGGATGGAGTTTGGTGTGGACAAATGTGCAGTCATGCATGTAAAGCGAGGGGAGATTGTGAAATCCGTGGGAACTCAACTCTCGGATTTCATAAACCTGAGATCCCTCTCTCCAACCGAAACCTACAAGTATTTGGGTATGTCGCAAGCGTTAGGTATCAATGCCACTGACATGAAGCAATCGAAGGAGCGCTTCTTTGGCCGCCTGAAGAAGGTATTCAATAGCCTTCTTTCAGATAGAAACAAGGTGCGCGTCTTCAACGGTTGGATCACGCGTATTTGATATACTCTTTCAGCGTACTCAAATGGACTCAAACAGAACTTGACGCCCCGAATAGGCGTGTCCGTACAGTGCTGACTGCATTTCGAATGCATCACCCACGTACGTCAGTGATGACTGTTTATCCCGCGTGTGTGGAAGCACACAACCGCGAGGTATGTAGTCTGAGGGAATATTTTCTAGCTGCTGACGGGGTATGCATCGAGATGTAGTGGCGGTGGACAAATGCCTTACCCCCACTCTCCTTGGCTAACGAGAACTGGCGCAAACCTCTAGTGCTTGACACTACGATCGCAGGGAAGTGTGGCAGAGTAAGGAACTTCACGGACGCTTTTGCCGGGCCCTACATGGACCCGATGTAGACCAACTAGCGTCCGTAGCCTGGCTGCGTGTCGGTGACCTCTTTGGGGAAACCGAAGGGTTTGTCTGTGCAATTATGGACGAAATTATCATGACGAAGAACTACTGGAGATTTATTGTGAAGGACGGCACGGTTGACATATGTCGGGCATGTCATCGTCCGGGAGAATCAATCCGCCACATAATCTCTGGTTGTTCTCGTTTAGCTAACGATGAGTACTTGCATAGGCACAACCTTGTAGCCAAGATTATCCATCAGCAACTTGCTCTGAAATACTCTCTTGTAGAATCGGAAGTGCCGTACTACAGGTATGTGCCCGACCCAGTTCTCGATAATGTCATATCTCATTGTACTGGAATCGGTCCATCATCACTGACTATTGTAGCCAATAAGCCCGATATAGTGGTGGTGGACCGAATCGAGAGACGTGCAATGGTTGTTGATATTACCGTCCCACATGACGAGTACCTCGTGAAAGCCAAAAAAGATAAACAAATCTTATACTTATTTTTGTTGTACTATTTGAAAACATGTTGGTATGGATGACTGTGTAGCGACATCTATGACGCTACATACGAACTAAAACAGCAAAATTCCTACATCACGCAAGCAGAGTTCTCCGCGCGATTTGAACATATACAACAGCCCGAAATCAACTATTGGGCAGTTGCCCGGACCAGACACAACACCCGTCTGGTCGGAGGATCCTCCCTTTTCAACGGAGGTTTGCGGGACTTTACACCCTGTTCCGCTAACGCGCTGTAACTACTACATTTGCAATTTATCTGAAATAAATGAATTGAATTGAAATCAAGTATCTTGACTTGGCTCGCGAGTGAGATGTGGACTCAGCCATCATTGTACCGATAGTCGTGATAGCTAATGGCCTTATAGCCACGAGCCTCGACCAACATCTCAGAAGGCTCTCATTAGGCGGCTGGATCGAGGGCTTGATTCAGAAAGCAGTACTTCTGGACACGGCTCTCATTGTCAGGCGGTTTCTCTCTCTGGAGCCCTGACCGCCGGTAGCTTGGACCCTGTTGCCGATACCGGTGGGATACTATTTTTTATATTTTGAAATCTTTTTTATTTAAATATTTAAAAATGTAAACAATATGTTTAAGCAAAAATTAATACATAAAATAATATAATTTATGTAAAGATTACAGACAGAGTAAAATGATGTCTCAAAATAGCACACTTATTCAGAAATCATTAGCAAAATTTACATTAGTTCCACTATCGGTCAAGAGATGGTAAAAGAAAGAAAGAAAGAAAAATATTTATTTGGCTACATTACGTAAGGTTCACTCAAATAAGCTAAAACTAAAAATAAGTGACCATCATATAAAAAGTGACAATTACAATAAAAGTGACAATCCAAAAGTAAAAAAAAAATACAATAAAAATTAATAAAAAATAACTTTAATTTCGGAAGTCGGTGTTTGTATTTTACTTCTTCGTTATTTGACACCGACTTCCGAAATTAAAGTTATTTTTTTATTTTTAGTTAATTTTTTTTTTGGAAGTCGGTTGTTTTTTTTTTGTAATAATGTTTTTTATTTTTCGCTTTTTAGTTGTTTTACCCCAGAACTAAAAACCTCAATAACATGGAACGTGGAATTTAAACATTTGGAGAACACCAAAATGTCATCGAGGTAAACGTATTTTTCGTTTTTGTTTAGTTTCTCAAAAAGCGCTGAAGCAATTTCGATAAAATTTAAATTGGACCATTTCGGGAGTATATTCTTTCAGATAAAAAAATAATTTTGAAAATCGGTCCACAACTGACGGAGAAATCGGCGGACATACATAAGAAAAAAAAATACATACAGTCGTTTTTTGAAAGTTGGTTAAAAATACTCGTAGCATAGCGTGTGCCTCACGGCTGCGCCAAAAAGGTCCATTTCAGCAATGTTGCCAGACAGATACTGCCAGACAAAATTGCCAGACAGATACTGTCTGACGCTGGTTTTCCAATGAACCTTGAGCGGTGAGTGACAGAGCAAATGGTTTCACCAAAATATACAATAAACAGATATAAATACGTACTTGTAATATAATGAATAAATATGTAGGTACTTCAAGTTCAGATAATAAAATAAATAAATGTATTTTTAAGTACAGAAAGTTCCTATTATACTCGTAGTTAAATAATTGTATGGTATTTGTTGCCATAGTCGAGATAGGTGCGTAATAAAATACTATAGTACAGGCAGGCAAACAAGAAACGATAAAAATAAAAAACTTTTTTACAAAAAAATAGAACCGACTTCCAAAAAAAGTGCAAAATAACTTTAATTTCGGAAGTCGGTGTTCCTGTTTTGTGTCTTTGTTTTTTGACACCGACTTCCGAAATTAAAGTTATTTTGCACTTTTTTTGGAAGTCGGTTCTATTTTTTTGTAAAAAAGTTTTTTATTTTTCACTTTTTAGTTGTGGCTCTCCATCAAACTGTGTTAACAATTCATAGACATACGATAGCAGCAATCGCGGTTGATTTGCTGTCAATTTTTGAAGAGTTCCGTTGTCTGTCTCCGAAACCCATCATCAGATGTTTTTGAAATTTAAATGGGACCATTTCGAAATAAACCCCTTTCGAACAACAAAAGAATTTTGCAAATCCGTCAATATATGACGGAGTTATGCCCGAACATACATAAAAAAAAAAAAAAAAAAAAAAAAAAAAAAAAAAAAAAATACAAACATCCGAATTGATAACCTCCTCCTTTTTCGAAGTCGGTTAAAAAAAAACTTTTTAACAAAAAAATTAACCGACGAAAAAGAACTAAAAAGCAAAAAATAAATAAACCTTTTAAGTCTTGAGTAATGAGCTTATTTACCCACACATATATAGACACACACACCCACGCACACACAAACATACACACACCCGCGCCCACACACATACATACACGCTCACACACAAACACACATATCAAGTGAATGTAAATATATTTTCCTACTAATTATTTCCTTAGAACGCTCGGGTAGATCGACACAGTCTACTATAAATATTATAGCATCAATTTTAGGCTGAATCACTGTCTCTCAAGATACAGGCTACCTAGTTTGAGAGGCAGGGTTTTCCTTATTGTGTTCAGATTAGTTATTAGTATTTAGATTGTACTGTATTGTGTTACTACCAAAGCTCTTTAAATTCTCTCATTTTACATTGTGAAATCTGTATATTTTTTGTGAAATAAAGTTATTATTATTATTATTATTATTATTATTATTATTATTATTTACCTACATAAAATATCAAATTTTATATAAACTAATTTCGAGTCGGCGCCAAAGAACAATCTGATTATTAAATATCTAAATTTACGTACTTACAAATGAAGAAGGCTGTAAGTAGGTAATTAATCATTTTATTAATTGGCGCCGACTCAAAATTAGTTTATATAAAATTTGATATTTTATGTAGGTAAATAAGCTCATTACTCAAGACTTAAAAGGTTTATTTATTTTTTGCTTTTTAGTTCTTTTTCGTCGGTTAATTTTTTTGTTAAAAAGTTTTTTATTTTATGATTTTTTGTGGCTCGCATCATCTTTTAACACTCTGAGGGTAATTTCTAATTCTTCGTTATTCCTCTTGCCACTGAGCTGATGATATAACAATCCTTCCATGAAGTTCCCAGGATATTGACCAGTTGAGGTTACCTCCAATATTGTAAAGACGTCTTTTCGTCAAAGCATATTAAGTGGTATTTGTCACTAAAACCAGTTTTTATATCTGACTTCTACTGTTTAGGAAAGGTATGGTTTCCATCATCAGCTCAGTTTCATGATGTGATGGTTCCTAAATCCAAATACCTGATTCAGTAAAGGAAAGTAAACAGAAACAATATTCGTGCCCAATTTTTGAAGTTCTCTCTCAATTTTTTCAGGATCCCATGATCAGATCCTGATGTCCTTGACATGAGTCCATCCTTGAGGTATACCCTATCTAAAAAAAAAGAATCATCAAAATCGGTTCATAAATAACGGAGTGAGGGCCGAACATACATACAGAAACGCTAAACGTGCCCACAATTTTCGAGGTTTTCTCTCAATTTTATCAGGATTCCATTATCAGATCCTGATTTCCTTGACATGGGACCACCCTTGTGGTGTACCCTATCTAACAAAAAAAGAAAAATCAAAATCGGTTCATAAATGACGGAGTGAGAGCTGAACATACACAAAAAAAAAAAAAAAAAAAACATATATACGGTCGAATTGAGAACCTCCTCCTTTTTTTTCGTCGGTTAAAAAAGAGATCTTTCCACGCCAAAACCCGTTTTCTAGTTGTTTGCTTCCACACAGCCTCCCAGCAGTACTCCGAAAATAACAAGGATGAGGATATCAATAACAAAACGACTGATATGAAATATGCGTGTATTGGAGCTTATTTTACACAAACAAAATATTCGTACCCTAACTAAACCGCGGAGAATCTTGACACCACGATTCAGGATTCGGTCTTAAACTAACAACGCCATCTATTGGATAAAAAACTTTTTAACAAAAAAATTAACCGACGAAAAAGAACTAAAAAGCAAAAAATAAATAAACCTTTTAAGTCTTGAGTAATGAGCTTATTTACCTACATAAAATATCAAATTTTATATAAACTAATTTCGAGTCGGCGCCAAAGAACAATCTGATTATTAAATATCTAAATTTACGTACTTACAAATGAAGAAGGCTGTAAGTAGGTAATTAATCATTTTATTAATTGGCGCCGACTCAAAATTAGTTTATATAAAATTTGATATTTTATGTAGGTAAATAAGCTCATTACTCAAGACTTAAAAGGTTTATTTATTTTTTGCTTTTTAGTTCTTTTTCGTCGGTTATTTTTTTTGTTAAAAAGTTTTTTATTTTATGATTTTTTGTGGCTCGCATCATCTTTTAACACTCTGAGGGTAATTTCTAATTCTTCGTTATTCCTCTTGCCACTGAGCTGATGATATAACAATCCTTCCATGAAGTTCCCAGGATATTGACCAGTTGAGGTTACCTCCAATATTGTAAAGACGTCTTTTCGTCAAA
This sequence comes from Polia nebulosa, assembly GCA_951329385.1. Lineage (NCBI taxonomy): Eukaryota > Metazoa > Arthropoda > Insecta > Lepidoptera > Noctuidae > Polia > Polia nebulosa. Next base: position 263,812 of record OX589609.1, read on the forward strand.
GCATATTAAGTGGTATTTGTCACTAAAACCAGTTTTTATATCTGACTTCTACTGTTTAGGAAAGGTATGGTTTCCATCATCAGCTCAGTTTCATGATGTGATGGTTCCTAAATCCAAATACCTGATTCAGTAAAGGAAAGTAAACAGAAACAATATTCGTGCCCAATTTTTGAAGTTCTCTCTCAATTTTTTCAGGATCCCATGATCAGATCCTGATGTCCTTGACATGAGTCCATCCTTGAGGTATACCCTATCTAAAAAAAAAAGAATCATCAAAATCGGTTCATAAATAACGGAGTGAGGGCCGAACATACATACAGAAACGCTAAACGTGCCCACAATTTTCGAGGTTTTCTCTCAATTTTATCAGGATTCCATTATCAGATCCTGATTTCCTTGACATGGGACCACCCTTGTGGTGTACCCTATCTAACAAAAAAAGAAAAATCAAAATCGGTTCATAAATGACGGAGTGAGAGCTGAACATACACAAAAAAAAAAAAAAAAAAAAAAAAAAAAAAAACATATATACGGTCGAATTGAGAACCTCCTCCTTTTTTTTCGTCGGTTAAAAAAGTAGACAAACACTGATTAGATCAATGCGCGTTGCACTCAGACAGACCATACACCGAATTTGCTAAAAAAATCCTTGTACCCGTAAGCTACGGTAGCGGGGTTGCGCGATAGTAATAAAACTGTATCGAGGAAGTGTCTTAATAGTTACTTAATTTGATGTTTTACGAAAGAAAAAGTGCAATGTTTATAGAAGAAGGTAGGTAAGTGAAAAACAAAGAAAAAAAAATGTAAGTGATTATATTTAGCAGTCATCAAATGCTATCCGTGTCCGTTTTTAAAACTGTTTATAACAGTTATTCCTAATTGTTTTAGTAGCGCATTTACTGAAAATGTCAAGCTCAATACCTACTCCCGCCGCTATAAGTTCTCTTCTGCCAAGTGCAAAAAAAACTTGAGAGGTGTCAAGCAAGGTACACCCGGATGGAACGAAGTTCTGGTAATATTAACCGCACTGCCGACTCATAGTCTTATGTAAAAATGGTATTAAGCACTGACTCAAAAAAAAGTGTGTGTGCATCTTATCTCATCTCATCTCATCTCATCTCATGTCATCTCATGTCATCTCATGTCATCTCATCTCATCTCATCTCAACCCCATCATCTCGCGAACGCGCGATAAGGAACTTCGTTCCAAAAAAAAATAACAACAACTATAGCAAAAAGTGTCGTTACAAGTTTTGGTCTTAATCAAAGTGTCGTTACAACTTTTGGTACTATTTTTTTTCCGTCTAGCCAGCTTTCGCAACGCGCGATAAGGAAATTCGTTCCAAAAAGAAAAGCTGACGAGAAAGGAAAAATGGAACGGAGGGTGCAAGTTGTGATCCGGACGCCGGCCGCACGTCACAGAAGCAACTAGGCCAGACTTATTTGGTAAGACATCAATGTGCCCAGATTGAAACATAGTACCTATGAGATGGAGAAAGAAATATAATACGTGTCTTATGTTTCCCACAGGTCTTACCACTGCGACAGCACGTCGTTGCCACGGATGGCACAGCAGCATCCGCCGCCGAGCGGGGCATTCATTCCACACCTTAGAAGCAGCGTATCGGAAACTGCCTTTGAAAGCTGCCGTCCTATGAGTCTGTGTTGAGAATTGCTGCGCACAGAGCCTGGGAGCGCATTCCCGTTTACTAGCCATCCATCTAAGCTTGTCATATAAATACTTCGGTTTCATCGTCTTTATCACGCCAAAAAGAAGACAGGCTAAGTGTAACTTGCGTCGCGACTTCATTTTAAGAAAAAAGTGTCTATTTAGAAAAGGTGTGACATGACTTCTAGGAGGAACTGAATAACAGAAGCGAGCGCATGTATTTTGGATTATTTGTATAAGTCTTTCAGTACGAGCCAACAAGGGTGGGCCGTAAACCGTATCAGCGTAATTTAATTTAGATAGGACAAGGGTTTCGACCAGCTGCTCGCGAAGCTTTTCAGACAAGAACGGTCTCATTTTGTATAGCAGTTTCAGGTGATAAAAGCAATTTTTTACGGATTCAGCTACGTGCTTCTCAAATCTGAGGCTATTGTCCATACGTAACCCAAGGTTTCGCGTCTCATCAACCTGCTCAATAGGCTCACCCTTAAGAGTCAAACTAAGGCTAACAGGTAGCTTCTTCAACTGCTGCTTCGTACCAAACAACATACATTTAGTTTTTAAAGGGTTTAATGCCAAACAGTTGTCATCTTACCAGGCGGAGATTCTTTCTAGGTCATCGTTTAGGTCTCTAATGGCTAATTCATAGTCCTTTGGTCTGAAAGACAAATATATCTGTACGTCGTCGGCATAAATATGATATTTGCATTTCTGAAGACATTTTATTGTCTGCACAGAAAAGAATGAAAATAATCGGACCTAAAATTGATCCCTGGGGAACTCCTCTTTCTATTGAAGTAAGGGCTGAAGACAAGGTCGTACCGTCCGCCATACGTAATTCTACGAGTTGCTTTCTGTCACCGAGGTAGCTGTGGAACCACTGGATGGCATTATCGTCAAACCCGTAGTATTTTAACTTTGACATTATCAGAGACACGTTGATACAGTCAAATGCACGTGAAAAATCAAGTAGCACCATCAGTGAACACATGCCTTTATCTTGGGCAGCTAGAATGTTGTCGGTAACGTCCAGCAACGCCGTAGAAGTACTTCGCTGTTTCCTGAACCGAATTGTAGGTGGGCAACAGCTCGTTCTCTTCTAAAACAGAGTCAATTGACGGCATACTACCCTCTCCATTACCTTTTACGGAAGAATACTAATTGGCCGCAAATCTTTGAATTCTGTTGGGTTTGGACTCTTGGATAGGGGTCTGACTACAGCAATTTTCCACTGGTAAGGAAACTGAGATGTACATATGGAGTAATTAATAATACCTGTAATAATGGGTAAAGTATGTGGCAAAGTTAGGGTAAGCATATCCAAGGTTATGTGGTCGTATCCTTCAGCATTAGACCCTAAAGCAAAATCTATGCGACTCATAGAAAGGTATAAGCGACGTGCTAGCTACCGGATTGCCAGAAACATTAAAAAAAGTGTTATTTATTAGGTAGGGGTTCCTAAAATATGTAGGAAGGTCTTGTCTTTGCTTTGTAGGCGCAAAGGTGGCTTTAATATTCTTCCATAGCAATTTTGAATTATTTATTAACCGACGAAAAAAAAGGAGTTGGAGTATATGTTTTTTTTTTTTTTTTGTGTATATTCAGCCCTCACTCCGTCATTTATGAACCGATTTTGATGATTCTTTTTTTGTTAGATAGGGTACACCTCAAGGGTGGTCCCATGTCAAGGAAGTCAGGATCTGACAGTGGAATCCTGATAAAATTGAGAGAAAACCTCGAAAATTGTGGGCACGTTTAGCGTTTCTGTATGTATGTTCAGCCCTCACTCCGTCATTTATGAACCGATTTTGATTATTCTTCTTTTGTTAGATAGGGTATACCTTAAGGGTGGTCCCATGTCAAGGAAATCAGGATCTGACAATGTAATCTTGATAAAATTGAGAGAAAACCTCGAAAATTGTGGGCACGTTTAGCGTTTCTGTATGTATGTTCCGCCCTCACTCCGTCATTTATGAACCGATTTTGATTATTCTTTTTTTGTTAGATAGGGTATACCACAAGGGTGGTCCCATGTCAAGGAAATCAGGATCTGACAATGGAATCTCGATAAAATTGAGAGAAAACCTCGAAATTTGTGGGCACGTTTAGCGTTTCTGTATGTATGTTCGGCTCTCACTCCGTTATTTATGAACCGATTTTGATTATTCTTTTTTTGTTAGATAGGGTATGCCTCAAGGGTGGTCCCATGTCAAGGAAATCAGGATGTGACAGTGGAATCTTGATAAAATTGAGAGAAAACCTCGAAATTTGTGGGCACGTTTAGCGTTTCTGTATGTATGTTCGGCTCTCACTCCGTTATTTATGATCCGATTTTGATGATTCTTTTTTCTTAGATAGGGTATACCTCAAGGGTGGTCCCATGTCAAGGAAATCAGGATCTGACAATGGAATCTTGATAAAATTGAGAGAAAACCTCGAAATTTGTGGGCACGTTTAGCGTTTCTGTATGTATGTTCGGCTCTCACTCCGTTATTTATGATCCGATTTTGATGATTCTTTTATCTTAGATAGGGTATACCTCAAGGATGGTCCCATGTCAAGAACATCAGGATCTGATCATGGGATCCTGAAAAAATTGAGAGAGAACCTCGAAAATTGGGCACGAATGTTGTTTCTGTTTACTTTTCATAACTGAATCAGGTATTTGCATTTAGGAACCATCACATCATGAAACTGAGCTGATGATGGAAACCATACCTTTCCTAAACAATAGAAGTCAGATATAAAAACTGGTTTTAGTGACAAACACCACTTAATATGCTTTGACGAAAAGACGTCTTTACAATATTGGAGGTAACCTCAACTGTTCAATATCCTGGGAACTTCATGGAAGGATTGTTATATCATCAGCTCAGTGGCAAGAAGAATGATGAAGAATTAGAAATTAGCCTCAGAGTGTTAAAAGATAATGCGAGCCACAAAAAATCATAAAATAAAAAACTTTTTAACAAAAAAATTAACCGACGAAAAAGAACTAAAGAGCAAAAAATTAATAAACCTTTTAAGTCTTGAGTAATGAGCTTATTTACCTACATAAAATATCAAATTTTATATAAAGTAATTTTGAGTCGGCGCCAATTAATAAAATGATAAATTACCTACTTACAGCCTTCTTCATTTGTAAGTACTTATAAAATTTAGATATTTAATAATCAGATTGTTGTTTGGCGCCGACTCAAAATTAGTTTATATAAAATTTGATATTTTATGTAGGTAAATAAGCTCATTACTCAAGACTTAAAAGGTTTATTAATTTTTTGCTTTTTAGTTCTTTTTTCTTATTATTGATATTGTGCTTAACCCTTTCCCTGCCGTCACCGTAATATTCCGTGTTTATGCCACTTTTTATATGCAACTTTTTCATGATACAAGGCACTTTCTACCAAAGATTTTAACTGCTTATAGTAATTTCTTTTATGCGCCGCCTTAGTATTCCTATATATGGTTAATGCCTTACCTCGTAGAGTCATCATAAGTTTTATAGTGTCCGTAATCCAGGGATGCGATCGTTCCCTAATAATGCAAGTTTTTAACGGTGCGTGAACATCAAACAAGGTTGTTATGCAATTATTAAAAAAGTCAAATAAAATGTCCGTTACGTTCGAAAATTCAGAAACCCGTTCCATATTTAATTGCAACAAATCCTTACAAAAACTATCCCTACATACATATATTTTTTATCGGCCTAAATTTTATTACAAAAGGTGTAAGCTTGTCTCGCTTTATGTTAAATTCGCTGACTATAATTGAGTGACCAAATAACGACCCGAAGCCCTCCACTGTCGTATATCTTGCCTTAAGGTCTGAACATAGAAGGTCGATCAGAGTCTCACTCGTATCAGTGAAGTGAGTCTGCATCGTGACTAGCTGAGCGAGTCTCGTGTAATTCAGGAACTCTAGTACTTTTTTTGGTTTTTGCCTCGTTTGTGTTGAGCATATTAACGTTAAAATCACCGAGCAACATATGATGATGACAATTACCTAATGAGGCGTAAGTGTGAGTGATGCCATCAAGAAACAGATCAATGTCAAACCACTGCGGTCGATACGCCGCACCAATAGAATTTTTTTTCCCGCTAAGCGACATTGTCAGCCACATTTGATCGACGGAATCGAACCTGGGATTAACCGTGCCAGTGAAGATACGCGCGCCTAAGCCCTGGCGCAGATAGACCCCAACGCCCCCACCATGGCCCCTGCAAACAGCTGTCGGTCGCGGAGTGTGACGTAGGCGGTACCCAGGCACAAGCGGCGCGCGCCCCTCCTCGCCCGGTCTCAGCCTGGTCTCGTTTATAGCCATAATATCAAAACCATACTTGTCTATTGCATTGATCAAATCATACTCAATACTCAATATTATCATGACCGGTACCCAGGGAACCTGCATTAAGGAAGCCAACCTTCAGATATTTCCCACTTTTAGGCATCATGACTATACTGAAAAATTACTACGATAGTTACCATTTGATTTTATATGTTTTCCGTATTTAAATAATAAAACAAGTGTGTATGTAAATAGGTAAGAAAGTAAGGCTGTATGTAGAATGTCGGTGTAAATAAATAATATAACAATATGAATACGATGAAACCAGTTTACAAGTCCACTGAGTTGCGCCGCCGTGAGACAAACATTAGCTACAGTTAACAAACACAACAAATGTTAATACGACCATAATACTTTAGCAATATACATATAAAAAAATACATATCATAGGTATGTTAAGGACTAAGGGCATAATGAATACGTTGATACAAAATAACATAGAAATAAAAAAGTTAATGCATAAAGCTTTAAGACGATCTGTGGCCATCGGTAATCGGAACTGGCACGGGTTCAAAAATACGCTGTATGTCAGCCTCGCAGCGGATTTATGAAGCGTGGTCCCCGGGTTTGCGTCGGGCGAGAATGCGGCCTCGTTTGCACCATATAAACTGCCAACCAAGCCGACCCCCAGCTTCCCGCGCCATCCGAAATAACTCACGATTTTGTTTCGTGAGGCGCTCGTTCATATAGACTCGCGCAGGTGTGCCGGGCATACCGAGATCAGCAGAAGTTAAGCCACGACGTACCCGCGCGGCCTCCAGCATCTCGAAGATTCGTTTCGAAGATCTCGGCGTGCGAGTCGCACGACGAGAAAGCGCGGGCGGGTCGCCACCGGCGCCGGCTGCGTTGCATTAATGCGTCTGCCTCCAATACGCTCTGCACATACAGTACAATACAATACAATATCGCGAGCCTCGATTTTCACGCCTATCTTTGATGCCACCAGTATGGCCGTGTTAATAGGGTTTTCACCACTCGTCTCAGGCAAGTTCGAGATTTGAAGATCCGTGGACAGTAGCTCTTGGTCTCGGTCGTTGATGTCACTCCGCAATTGGTCAATTAATTTATGGATATCGGACGTGATCAGGGCTGAACCAATTTTTGGTTCTCCAAAGCGACCACTCTCTCCTCCAAGCCGCTCATACGATCGTTAGTGGACTGCAATGAAGATCTCAGCTCAGTCAGGTCATTGCGCAGTAACTGGAACTCACTGCGTGCCGTTTTAATAAGATCTTCTTTAAATTTTCTGACTCAGTTCTGATATCCTGAGTGAGCTCCTGCGTGGCGTCCGAAGTTGTGATATTTGCAGGACTCGTGGACACGAGATCCTCCAGTAGTGCATCTGCACGACCTTTTACTGGCGTTTCGGACCGGTTATCCCGGACAATGTTTTTCTCGCACTCTGGGCACTGCCAAGGAGATGTTAAAGAGCCTGTCTTCTTAATGCCAACGCACTGCCTATGATACCAAGATCGGCAGTTGTCGCATTTAGCTGCATCTGTGGATGTCAGAAATTTACCGCAGCCACCACACTTAACCATAGTGTTTATAGTTACGCACAAAACAGTTCCTCTTGGCACCAATAGATGGCGCTGTTTTTAATAATGCGTTTACGGCAGTTACCTACCACGGTGTTATGATTAGTTGTGTCACCATAAGAACACAAAAACACGCCTTCAAAGCAAAGATGCGCATACACTAAAACTACCGAAACTAGGTCACAGAATATTTGCAGGATATATATAAAGGCGTCTGTTACATTTGCACGTATCGGGTAGAAAAATAATTGTACCAGATTGCACTACGGTTTTTACTGTTTTTCGGTGTAGAACACTGAACAGTATCACTTGCTAATAGTGTCACTTTTTAATTGCACTTACTGTTGTTTTTTTGTAATAAAGTTTTGCGAAAAGGAGAACTTGTTTATTTTTAAAACGTAAGAAAGATTTTGGCACTGTTACTTGTTCAAAATACCGTCAGCCTCCCTGGTGCTGCTGACTTAAGGTGAATGCTCCAGGGTAGCCCGCAAAATTCAAATTTTCTTACGTTTCTTGCAATTTGCAGGTCAGTAGCAAGTATGTAATTCTATAAATACATACTTGCTACGGCCGCGAATCAAATTTTGACCGAGATAAAATCTGACACTGACCTGCAAATTGCAAAAAACGTAAGAAAACTCCCGATAAGGTTTCTGCACCTACGGCAGCTGCCCCAACTTAGCACGCCGTCTAAGAACACGGGATGACGCAGCGGTGGTGACAAGTTGCATCTCACACCAAAGGCCTTCCAAGGTATTATGGTCATCCAGTCTGACCTCTCTCACGCCACATCTCCAAAAAGCAATAAAATTAAAGCAAGCTCCCTGCGTCAAGCACTAGTTAAAGAAACATATTTTACAAGGGAAAAATATAATAAGCAGTTTGTTCTTAATTTTAGTTATCTGAGAGATGTTATGAGTTATAGCTGTTAAAAAATGAGTCCAGCATTTTAGCGATGCACCCGACGACGACGCGGCGGCCTGCAGGAGCGGTGACGGAGCGCGGCAAGCACGGGGTGGAGGCGCGGCGCGGGGCGGCGTCGGGCAGCAGGCTCGGCCGCCGCACGAGGTGCATCATCGGGAGCGGCACGCGCCGGTCCAACACGTGCTTAGCCACCCTTTTAAACTGGACATAGTGACTGAACTCACTGTAATTCAAATTTTAGGATGTATGTTACTTACCCATGTAAGCTAAACAAATTTCTATATATAAAGAGAAATGAGAATAATACCGCCAAGTGCCGTCTGATATCCTTTGTACAAGGTAAATACTCATACAGAAAATACAAAATAAATCACTAAAAAAATAAGAAATACATATGTTTAAACTAAGTGTATAGGGTTAGGTATATTTATTTTTGCAAGCCCGAAAATGTAGTGAATGAAGTAGACCAAAAGGAATATTTTCTTTCTATTACGACATGTCAAATCATCTATAAACTATTGTAGTCCACAGATAACTATAATAGTTGTAGTCTTTGGTCAAATCACCGTTGAAAAGCCTTCAAAACTTCGTCATCAAAACCACCCAAAAAGTCAAGTGTCAGGAAGTTTTCTCTCAGGGCTATTAAATGAGTTAGTTCACACGTTAAATAACTACTTTATGTTAGCCATCATACGTAGCTATTTAAATTAGACCAAAAATTGCCCATTACGCCAACTAGATTAGTCGAATTTCTCAGCGTAATTAGGTTTCATCTCAGGGGTTGTTGAAATAGGCTATTGAATGAGTTCGGCAAACAATCTAGCGGTTGTAAAACGACAGTTTCCGAAGCCGAAAGCCACTTATTCTACCCATTATTTGGATATTTTTTTCCACTAGACCAAACTTGAGAATCCACTGGTTCTGGAGATATTGAAGGTCAAAGTCGCAATTATTTTTACTCCTGAGGTGGTACCTTATAAATTTTATCAAAATTGATTCAGCGCTTTTTGAAAAAAATAAACAAAAAATATGTGTACACGGATAACGTATTGGTTTCTTCCAATTATGTTTATATTCAATGTTATTGGGGTTATCACTGTACGGTAAAACCATACACTATAATGCACTAATGCTTATTCTTGCATTATTACCTCATTTCACTAATTGATATTAGTCGATCATTCAGTACACGATTAGCGGTAATCACGTGTGCTCCCTCGCTCCTTTGTATCACTAAACCTTTGGTCCGGATAATATACTTAATTTGGTTTTATAAGCAGCAGTATCATTTAGCCATCTTCCAACCTTCAACATGGTCCTTCGAGCCATCGGGCGGGATCTTGCGAGTTTTAGTATTCGTTTTTCTTTGGGGAGTAACGTGTATTAAGTCTTGTGAGTGAACTCGTCCAGAATCAGCATATTGGATTGCAGTGATACGTGTGAACTTTAGCAAAGCGTTTGTAGCAAAACCCTAGCAGCACAGGGTGGCGTTGAAAAATTAGTTAGCAAGAGCATCGTCCTTAAGCATCCAAAGCAGCGTGACATCAGCGCCTCCAGGACGGGGCAGTCAGCATCCTGAGCAGCAAGCAGCACTTCGGTATTTAAGCAGCAGCAGAACTCGGTATTTCCATCAGCAAATCAGCGGCAGTCGAAAGCCAGTTTCGTACAAGTAAGATCTTTCCTTTTTTTTCATCATACACAAGCTAGCAGCATAATGGAGGATCTTTACTACCAGCAACTTGAACTTAACGAGTCAATCAAGAAAATACCGATAAACATAAAAAAGGATGGCGCCGATAAGAAAACGGACGACTATTTTAAAAGGCAACTTGAGTTGTTAGAGAGGTATTGGTCAGATTTTCACAGGTATTGGTCAGAACAATCATTTAGCTATCTGGCAATATGGGGTCAAATATCATTCATATTTTATAAATACCGAGCATGAAAAGGTTAGCAAACTTTATACAGCAGCCAAGTCTCTCATCAATGAACAACGCCTTCAGTTGTCAAGCAAGCTAACGCCTATGAAATCCGTTAGGGATACTCAACCAATACAGGAACAGCTGGAGATCGCAGAACTAGCAAAAGCAAGACCATCGGGTTATGACCAGCCAGAAAAAGCCAGCATGTTACGTACAATAGAGTCAAAAGGCTCTACCAGCAAATTAGTTGACATGCTGCGTAAGCAAACAGCATATTTCAAAGCATTCAAGAGATCAGCAGGGTTTATCGACCTAGACTCCATGTCAGAGAAATGGGAGATGGAGGACGCCTTGAGAATACTTCAAGCGCGCTGGTCGCAAATTGACTCCCTCCATTGGGAGATAGATAGCGAGATAGGTGGAGAGGAAGGTGAAGAAGAATTACGAAGAAGTGTATACTCAGCATGAGAGATCATATATTCAGTTAAAGAAAATGATCAATAAAAAGCTATGGTGTGTATCGCATAGAGAGCACTTCACACCAAAAATGGATATACCTATATTTTCAGGAAGCTACCAACATTGGACGTCATTCAAGGACCTCTTTAGCGAAGTTATTTATAACAACCCTACCTAGTCGCAAGCGCAACAAATGCAATTTCTAAAAGGGAAGGTCAGGGGCGAAGCAGAAAAACTTATTCAGCATCTTCCTATAAGATCCAATAACTATCATACCTGTTGGGAAATCTTAAACCATCGGTATAACAATAAAAAGCTAATATTTACTTGGGTTATCAATATTTTACTAGGCTTACCGAGTACGTAGCCACAAACGCTAGGTCATTTTAAGAAACTGCCTGACGTAGCACTAGAAAGCTTGCATGCCATACGGAACTTAGGAATCGATATCAGCACCTTGGATCCGCTTCTTGTGCATTTATTAGCGCAAAAGCTGGATAGCGAAACGTACGGAGATTACATAGACTCCCTTAAAAATTCTAGGGAGCTACTGGTACTGCAGGAATTCTTAGACTACTTAGAAAATAAGTTTACGAGCCTGGAAACTTCTCACAGGAAGGATCAAGCAACACCGAAATCAACTAATCATACAAATAGCGATGTTCCTGAAAACCAAAAGGCATAACGACATAACCCTAACTTTACCAATAAATTCAATAAATCACAGCCATACTCAAAAGCCTTACACGTGTCTACAACAAAATGTCAATTTTGCGGTCAACAACATGCTATGTATAATTGAAAGTTTTTGCAATTGCCTGATGAAGCAAAATTGAAATCAGTAGCAAAATTGAAATTATGTCAAAATTGTTTATTTGATCATAATGGCCAGCAATGCATTTCCGTTAGGCGATGTCGCAAATGCGACGGAAATCACCACTCCATTTTACACGACGCCTGCTCAAAAAATATCTCGCATTCAAGCAACGTAGCTACAACTACAACTGACCCAAATCCAAAAAACAATGTAGCAATGAGAGCGCATGTGTCTCACATAGATCCAGGGACGAATGAAGTGCTGTTAGCAACAGCCTTGATAAAAGTCGCAACGAGGGATGGATCGTGCCACATTTTAAGGGCTCTCATTGACCCTGGATCACAAGTGTCTATAATTAAAGAAAGTACAGCAAAGAAATTAGGATTACGTAGATCTAAATTCAATGGATTGATATGCGGAGTAGGTGACGTCGAACATAATTGTAATGGTGTGGCCACACTAAGCTGTTTTTCAACGTACAACGACTTTTCGTTTACCACCGACATGCTTGTCATGAACAATATACTTAAGGATATCCCGTATAAATCCTTTGACACATCGAAGTGGTTATACATAGAAAATCTTAAATTAGCTGATCCATATTTTAACATTAGTCTTCTAGTAGACCTATTACTAAGCGCTCAAGTCAATGGCTTGATATTAAGGGGAAGATTGATCCAAGGAGAGAGTATATCGCAACCAGTATTGCAAGAAACACAGCTTGGGTGGATCATATACGGTGGTGGCCAAATAGCATCACTACAGTGCAATGTGATCATGATTAATATCCACGATATTCAGCAGGGGACATCGAGGATATAAGCGAAAAATCAAACTTATCACTGGAAGATCAAGAATGTGTCGATTTTTATTCATCAACTACAAAACGTCGCGAAGACGGCCGATATGTAGTAAAATTGCCACTAAAACCAGACATCAAGAAAAAACTAGGTTCATCTAAAGAGATGGCAATAGCACAGTTCCAAAATCTGGAACGTAAATTTAGCAAACAACCTATTCTAGCAGAACAATATAAAAAAATCATTAGTGAGTACATAGCCTTAGGACATATGGTGCCTAGTTACAGCAATAAAAATAAACAAGCGCTATCATGTTACTTGCCGCACCATTCCGTGCAACGAGCAGAATCAGCTACTACAAAACTACGGGTGATTTTTAACGCGTCAGCAAGAACGTCAAGCGGATATTGTAGGCAATTCATTGTATAGCTGTAAGAGAAAGTTAGGTTTATTAATTCTATTGTGTTTTTTACATTTTCTGCAACATGTGGTGGTAACTGTACATTCCATCATAGATATAGCCATCCTTTTCGCTCAGATGCGAGCGTGTATTGCGGTCCCTATCTGCGCATACCAGTGCACGAGTATGTAGCCATCCTTGTCGTTCATGCGCGAGAGTATCTTGCTGTCTCTGTTGCGCCGCTGCTACCTGACGCGGTTTGCGCGCGAGTGTCTCTGATTGGCCTAACGACGCGGGAAAGCGTCTGAGTGGCCCGTGCTAATATGTAGCCCTGGGGGGAGACACCGCTGAGCCAAAGGATTGCGCGCCAACGTATCCGATTGGCTACGCTGCGACGTTAGAGGGGACCACAGTAACCGTAATAAAACCGCTAAACGCGCACGGAGTAGTCTGTTCGAATCCAACTCTGCGCCTTGTAATATGTAAGTCTTTGTTCTGTAATTGTACTGTGTGTCTGTACTTATCGTGGTGTATTATTGTGATGTGTTAAGTAAGATATACGAGTTTGCCAGTAATTTGGTGTTTCACTTCGTTGTGTCTAAAATATTCCGGCCCTATATCGTCAAAATTGCGCGACAGGAGCCGGCGGTACATTCACGTGTTCGCCGCGGACATCACCAGCTCTTAGCCACTCACCTACGTTGTTGTCTGCTTCTTCATCCTCGATTTCGGCGATTCCTAATGCCAGCCTTTTCCTTATCAGCTGTTCCCTCAATTTGAACAGCTCTTCCTCGACTTTGTACACGGCGGCGCCGCGCTTCGTGGCTCAAACGACTTGACCTCGATCGACCAGACAAGCACGAGGCATTTTCTTCACCACGTGGAACAGTGGGAACACAGGTGTTGTCATGGTCTAGCGCTTCGTGGCTAAGGCGGTTCGCTATTGACCTAGATGACGCACACGCGACATCTTCTTTACCACGTGTTACAATCGCGACATCCACTCCAGGTCGCTGCTCGGTTCCAGCGGCTTTGCTCCGTGTGACAACGCCAGTAACTTGGTATTCCATTGTGGATCCGGCTCGAAGGAACAATTTTGACGATATAGGGCCGGATTATTTTAAACACAACGAAGTCTTACACCAAATTACTGGAAAACTCGTATATCTTACTGAACACATCAAAATAATACACCACTATAGGTACAGATACACAGTACAATTACAGAACAAAGACTTACATATTACAAGGCGCAGAGTTGGATTCAAACAGACTACTCCGTGCGCGTTTAGCGGTTTTATTACGATTACTGCGGTCCCCTCTAACGTCGCAGCGTAGCCAATCGGATACGTTGGCGCGCAATCCTTTGGCTCAGCGGTATCTCCCTCCCAGGACTACATATTAGCACGGGCCACTCAGACGCTTTCCCACGCCGTTAGGCCAATCAGAGACACTCGCGCGCAAACCGCGTCCGGTAGCAGCGGCGCGACAGAGACAGCAAGATACTCTCGCGCATGAACGACAAGGATGGCTACATACTCGTACACTGATATGCGCAGACAGGGACCGCAATACACGCCCGCACCTGAGCGACAAGGATGGCTATATCTATGATAAAATGTACAGTTGCCACCACATGTTGCAGACAATGTAAAAAACACAATAGAATTAATAAATCTAACTTTCTCTTACAGCTATACAATGAATTGCCTACAGATATAGTGTAAATGACCTGATGTATAAAGACCCTAATTTACAACAGGATCTACAAGAACTGATACTGAAGTGGCGGCAATATCGTTATGCTTACACGTCAGATATTGAGAAAATGTATAGGCAGATAACGGTGGATGAAGCATATCAGCAATATCAGCAAGTCATCTGGAGGTATGCGCCAGATCAACCACTTCAAACGTACATCCTTACTACTGTCACATACTGGACAAAATCAGCACCATTTCTAGCGATGATGACTTTAAAACGTCTAGCCTCGAATGATCGAAGTACATTTTCAGAAGCAGCAAAGATTCTAGAAGAATCATTTTATATGGATGATCTTGTCCATGGTTCTCACTCTGTCGAAAGAGGAAAACAGCTCATCGAAGATTGTACGGGTCAACCACCGTACAGTACGTTTGCCTGGTTCATCATTATTGCGCCACCCGCTCGGTACATTTCCATCATTTATATTATTGCATTTACACCGCAATAGTTTTAGTACGTAGTTCGGAGACATACCGTACGCGTGGCTCATAATCCCATATCTTTCACCATTCATCCTAGTATAAATTAATCTTAATCCTATATTTGTGGAAACAGACAATATAGTCAATTTATTGATCTTAAACTGTCTTTCATCTTTTATCTCTATCTCAATCCAACCCCGAACATTGGTCCTTCGAGCACGTTAGCGGGACCGAAACGCGTGTGCAAAACCTTGTGCTTTGTGCGTTGATTTTTGTGTGTGCGTTTTACCGGTTTCGTTAAAAGCAATTAGAAACCTTGGAAATACAGTGCGTGTTATCTCGTGATCCTGTTCAATCCCGGTGCCTAGCAAGGTGCCAATTTGTTTCATCTCGTGATCCCGGTGCCTTGGAGGGCGCCACTTTATCTCATCTCGTGATCCTCTTCAATCCCGGGGCCTAGGAAGGCGCCAATTTCTTTCATCTCGTGATCGCGGTGCCTTGGAGGGCGCCACTTTATCTCATCTCGTGATCCTGGTCAATCCCGGTGCCTGGAAGGGCGCCACTTTATCTCGTCTCGCGACTTTATTCAATCCCAGTGCCTAGGAGGGCGCTACTCATCTCATCTTGCGATCCTGTTCGACCCCGAAGAAACCCTACAAGTAAGGTATCTTTCTTCTGACTTTACTATGGCTACAATGGAAGATATTTTAGCTGCACAACAACAAATCGTTGAAGGCATAGATAGACTTTACTTCAGCTTTAAGAAAGATGGAGCAGAGCGGAAGACCCCTGACTACCTACGTCGACGATTAGAAAGCCTAGAGCAATATTTTACGGAGTTTCATAACAATCATATGAATTTGTTATCTTTTGGTGATCGATCTCATGCGTATTTTACTACCGATCAGTATGGTCAAATGAAGGTAGCAATAGCTGTTTTAATATAGCAATATTAAAACAGCCATCCAGAATTATAAACCTTCCACAGACAGACCTCAAACCCCTGTTTTGAAACCCCCTACTTTCCAACCATCTTCAATATCTCAAACCTCGAATCTCTCATCTCAAAATAATCCTCCTAAGGATAGCGCAAATATAGAAGACCTCTTGAAGAAACAAGCTACTAATTTTAGGGCATTTTCAAGAGAAGCTGCTGACATTGACCTCAATCTTATCTCTGAAAAGTGGGAGTTTGAAGACATCTTAAAAACCTTGAAAACTCGTTGGTCAGCTATAGACACCCTACACTGAGAGCTGGACAATGAACTCAACGGCTCCAACGCCCAGTACGACGGGCAATTCTCAAACTACGAGAAATATTATAAAACCCTGTAAAGAGATATTAACCGAAAGATGTGGTCGGTAGCTCATATTGAGAAATCGACCCCACAAATGGAAATAGCTACCTTTGAAGGAAGCTATACGTCCTGGATCTCTTTCAAAGATCTTTTTACAGAAACTGTACACAATAATCCATCTTTATCAAACGCCCAAAAAATGCAGTTTCTGAAAAGTAAGATCAAGGGCGAGCCGGAAAAATTAATCCAACATCTTCAAATAAGTTCAGACAACTACCCCGTTTGTTGGAATATTCTTACGCATCGCTATGACAATAAGCGTCGTATTTTTATATCTCATCTCAAAAACCTCTTAAATATCCCGACATCTCAACAAAAATCAGCGAGTCACCTCAAACGGATCCACGATACAACGTACGAAAGCGTGAACGCTATAAAAAATCTCGCAATCGATGTATCTACTTGGGATCCCTTCCTCGTATGTATCCTAGCAGAGAAATTAGACCCGGAAACCAACGATGACTACATAGACTCATTGAAATCCCCGAAGGAGTTGCCAGTATTGGAAGAATTTCTTCGGTTTTTGGAGAATAAGTTTACGTCGCTGGAAACTTCGCGGAAGAAACAAGAACCCTTCATTCAAAAGTCATCTCAATCCCAACACGCATCTTCGTCATCTAAAGGTTATCTTAATAACCAGCAATCTCATTCAAAAGGATTTAATTCTCGTTTCAAACAAAATAACAACACCTCAAATCATACCTATTCGACAAACCAGGTCATTTCGCAATCGTCAAAGTCCAATTGGAAAAATAACGAAAGACGAAAACAGTGTGGTATTTGCAATGCAAGCGATCATCGCATACAAAATTGCCAAAAGCTGGCAAAAATGCATCCATCGGCTCGTAGAAACGCAATTGCAAATTTGAACCTTTGTATCAACTGTTTGCACTATCACGAAGGTAAAAAATGCCTTTCGGAAATAAAGTGTAAAGAGTGCAATAAAGACCATAATACGATTCTACATGAATGTTTTACGTCAAGAAATGAACACCTTAGTATCTATGCAAAACGATCCTACAGAAATACTCCTCGCGACAGCAATTGTCAAGGTCCAAGCAGCTGACGGATCTTACGAAAGAATGAGAGCTCTTCTAGATCAGGGATCTCAGACCTCAATCATTACTGAAAGAGCTGCACAGCTTCTAAACCTGCGTCGGCAAAAATGTACTGGATTTATATCTGGGATCGGAAACAATAAAAATAGCTGTAAGGGCATGATCTCTATTAAGTGCATGTCGTTAATTAATGACTTCACTTTCGAATCCGACGTATTTATAATGAAAAGACTAGTCAAGAATTTGCCTAGTCATACCTTCACTAAACCCAACTGGCCAACCCTTAACCAAATAACCCTTGCTGATCCTGAATTTTACAAAAGTAGACCAGTTGATATCTTATTCGGCGCTGACGTCTATTCCCAAATCCTATTGTATGGTATCTGCCGTTCCGAGGGAATGTTACCCATTGCCCAGCAGACACAGCTAGGATGGATCCTAAGCGGTAACTGTAAAACATTTCAGTGCAATGTGACCCTCAACAACCTCACCGATATCTAACAGTTCTGGGAAATGGAGGACATTCGCGAACCCTTATCAATATCTCAAGAAAATCAAGCTTGCATTGACTTCTTTCAGTCCTCAACCTCAAGGCGCGAAGACGGCAGCTATGTCGTGAAAATACCTTTTAAAGAAAATTTTGAAGAAAAATTAGGTGAATCTAAAGCCAAATCCATTGCACAATTCTTTCAAATCGAAAGGAAATTAATAAAGCAACCCGACCTGGCACGTGATTATAATTTGTTTATGTCCGAGTACTTAGAGCTCGGACATATGATCCCCGCTGCGACACAGGTCAACGTAACTCCAGATTGCTACCTTTCGCATCATGGCGTACTTCGAGCTGAGTCATTAACTACAAAATTACGAGTTGTTTTTAATGCCTCTGCAAAAACCTCAACAGGACACAGCCTCAACGATCTTATGTGCAGGGGGCCGAACCTGCAGCAGGATCTCTTAAGTCTTATCCTAAAATGGAGACAGTTTAAATTACGCATTTACGGCAGATATTGAAAAGATGTTCCGTAATATTTGGCTACATCCTAGTCATCAAAAGTACCAGAAAATTATTTGGAGAAGTCATCAATCCCAACCTTTGCAAGAATATAAACTAGCGACTGTCACCTACGGTACAAAGGCTGCACCTTTCCTGGCCATGATGACATTGAAACAACTTGCCATCGATGAAAGGCCAAATTATCCCAATAGCTCCTGATATCCTAGAAACCTCCTTTTACATGGACGATCTCATGCATGGAGCTCATACCGCGACAGCCGCTAAACATCTCAAAACAGAGATGACAAACCTTCTCAAGTCAGGCGGATTCAATCTTAGAAAATGGCGCTCGAACTTGCCGGAACTTTTAGACGATCATATTAATCCTCATGACGAAGAATTTCATTTTAAACAGCCAGAATCTACAAAGGCTTTAGGTCTTCGTTGGAAACCGAAAGAAGATTATTTTATCTTTCATCCAATAGAAACTACTTCAGAAGATATCCCAACAAAACGACAATTCTTGTCTGAAATCTCAAAAATCTTTGACCCCTTGGGCTGGGTGTCACCAGTCACAATCAAACTCAAAATCTTATTTCAAGAAACATGGAAAACAGAATTAGGTTGGGATCAACCGATTCCTCATAACATTGCCCTAGAATGGAAAAAAATAAAGGCCGACTTACCTCATATATCCCAATTTAAAATACCTCGATGGATACAAACCATGGAGAATGATATCATTGAGCTTCATGGGTTTTGTGATGCCAGCACAAAGGCCTACGCTTGTGTTGTTTATTGTAAAATTACAAGAAACCACAAGACATACGTAACCCTTGTTGCTGGAAAATCTAAAGTTGTACCTCTCAAAAAATCTCAATCTATACCTCGCTTGGAACTTAGTGGAGCTCTTTTATTATCAAAACTTATGGCCAAAATAATCTCATCCCTGACTGATCTCAAAATCCAAGCTTATGGCTGGGTAGATTCCATGGCAGTTCTAGGATGGATAAATGGTGAACCAGAAAAATGGAAACCCTTTGTTGCGAATCGAGTAAAAACGATTTGCGAAATTATCCCAAAAAATAGATGGCGGTATGTGAAATCTCAAGAAAATCCCTCAGATTGCGCTAGCCGTAGTCTGACTGCAACCCATTTAGCAAATCATTCACTTTGGTGGCACGGACCCGATTGGTTACCTCAATACAATCCTGAAAATAATCCTGAACCTATCTTATATAAAACAATTGAATTTTTCTTATACCTATCTTATATAAAACAATTGATTTAATCCTATCTTAGACAGCCACGGAGTACTCCGTGTCGGTGGACGGCTAAAACATTCGAGTTTAGACCCCGAAATGAAGCATCCCATTATTATCCCAAATCAAACTAAATTAGCTGATCTTATAATAGGCGAATCCCATAAATTAGTATTCCATGGTGGAGTGAAAATGACGAGTGGATTTATACGACAAAAATATTGGATCATTGGAGGAAACCGCGCCACGAAAAAACGATTAAGAACGTGCGTAAAGTGTAGGAGACACGATCCCATTCTAAAACATCAACTCATGGGTGACTTGCCTTCATCCAGGTTAAATCCTAGTCGACCGTTTTATCATACCGGTATTGACTACACTGGACATGTTTTGGTGAAAGCGAACAAAGGTCGCGGCATCAAAACCGATAAAGGATACGTTGCAGTATTCGTATGTATGGTTACAAAGGCCATACATTTAGAACTCGTATCTGATCTCACTGCGTCGGCTTTTATTGCAGCGCACAGACGTATGTCAGCCAGAAGAGGAGTTCCCGGCCACATTTACAGTGATCAAGGGAGTAACTTCATTGGAGCTAACAAGATCCTAAAACAAGAATACACAGAAATCTCAGAAATCTTATCAAGTCAAGAAACATTATTTAACGTCGCAGAAATGAACATTGAGTGGCATTTTAATGCTCCGTCATGGCCTTCTGCTGGCGGACTTTGGGAAGCTGCGGTGAAAAGCTTGAAGCATCATCTTAGGCGTGTTGTTGGTGAGCAGAAACTCACCTACGAAGAATACAACACCCTCCTATCTCAACTTGAGGGTTGTTTGAACTCTCGACCACTTTGTCCTTTGAAGGAGGATCCCGAGGACATAGACTTTTTAACCCCGGCACACTTTCTTGCAAGTGGGCCTATCTTAACGATCTTTGAAACCGAAAATGATCTCAGGACTCGGTGGCACTTGGTACAAAAAATCTATAGCGATATTTGGGTCCAGTGGAAAAAAGACTATCTCTCACAGTTATCCATTAGAGATAAATGGAGACAATCTCAAAGGAATCTCAGTCTCAACGATATTGTTATCATTAAAGATGAAAACCTCCCGCCTGGGAAGTGGGCTCTAGGGCGTGTAGTAGAACTGCATCCTGGTTCGGACGGACACGTCGTTACCCTTAAAACCAAAAATGGTTTCCTAAAACGGCCTGTTGTTAAGCTATCTCTATTACCAGCAGACAAAGACAATAATCCTCCTAGTGACACAAACGTTAAGGATGAAGCACCAAGGAAGAAAAATCCCAAGCGTACCTCATTCTCGACTATAGCTCTATCATTAACGCTATTCCTATTGTCACTAATAAACTTATCTCAAGCATCTTATAGTTTTACCCCTCTGAGCAACAACAGCGTTTATTTCGATAAAATCTCCAACATGCATCTTATTAGAGATGATTGGCGTTTAATTGTTTATTATGACACATATCCCTACAAAGAAGGCACGTCGGCACTCGAGAAGTATATCAATTACCTTGAAACATTATGCTCCACTATTAAAGAACACACACCTTGCGACGGTATCGTCTTACAACTCGGGCACGAGTTCGAAGAAATTAAACATTATGATAGTATGTTGACAATGAATGAATCATTTGTAACTGGACACGAGCGGCGGCGCCGGCGTCGTGGTCTAATAGACGGAGTAGGCTACGTCACAAACAGCTTGTTTGGTGTGCTGGATCAGCGTTTTACGGAGAAATACGCACAAGACATCGACCTTTTGAAAGAAAATGACAAACATTTGTATAACCTCTGGAAAAACCAAACCTCAATCGTGGAAGCCGAATTTAATCTCATGAAAAGAATGGAGAAAGCTGCGAACAAACACCATAAATCGATAAATCAAAAGTTTAATTATCTCAAAGAATCCTATCAAGATCTTCAACGCCATGTCCAGAACATGACTCTAGTTACCGATTTCTTAGCATCTGCTATGGCGGCGAATAACTTAATATATAGCCTCAGGAAAATACAAGACTCCATTCTTGATACGGTAACTAATATTTACAACGGAAAATTGGACTTCCATCTGATATCTCCTCAACAGCTGAGAACGGAATTAAGTTCTATATCAGCACATATCCCCAAAGACATGGCACTTCCTGTCAACCATTTGAATCTCAAGGATCTCTACAACTTAATAAAAGTGCGGACCAAGTACTATAGTAAGTACTTGATTATTGAAATAATGATACCCCTCGTCGAAAGAGACCTTTATGAAATCTTCAACCTCATTCCAGTCCCACGAATATTGAACCACGACATGATACATGCGAAAGTTATCTCAAGTTTTGCTGCCATTAACCTCAGAAAAGACTCATACGTAACCGTTGCTGATGCTGACCTCCAGTCTTGTATAAGACAAAATCCTGGGATGATTTTATGTCATACCAAAAACCCTATAAATATCTTAAAAGATGATCACAGCTTGTGTGAAACGATCCCACACACAAGAACCTGTAAAACGATTGGAACCCCTTGTAAAAACATTTGGAAGGAATTAACAGCAGATAATAAATATTATTATTTTTGTTGCAATGAATGCAACTTTAAACTTCTCTGTGATGGCGAAATTACTGCCGTTAAATTGATGAATGCAGGGCTGTTGACTGTGGAAGAAGGCTGTATGATAAAGACGGACAATTTCGTTGTCCATTCTAATAAAAGGCTGTCTAGCAAAATGAGTACAGGTGCAAAAATTCACTCCACAAATATCACCTATTAATCATATAATCAATATATCTATCCCTGAAACTCCAGAAATAAATCCTAATAATTCTGAAATATTGCGACAATTTGAAGATATACAGAAACAAATTGAGATCATGAAACAAACTGAACCATTAAGTGATAAAATATCCTATCACGACGTACATCTTTATAGCGTCTTGTATGCTCTAATCTTTGGAATCCTGATAACTGCGGTGGTATACTGTTGGCGGCGACATAGGCGGTCAACACGTCGAGGATCCTCGGTGCCTGCTGGAGAGGCATCTACTGCGATCTCTTCACATCCCGGAAATGAGAGTGTCATAAGTGAGTGCAGTGCGGTTAGGGAAAAAAGGCAATCTGTAGTCCAAGTGAAAAGTGCAGTGAGTGAGTGTTGTGATCTTAGGGAAAAAGGTCAATTTAGTCAATCCGTGAAAAGTGATCCCAAAACTCTTATTAAATCCAGCGAGTATTTACAAACAAAAGATAGGGCCTCGTCCCCTGTTTTTCGCGTATTTTCCCTTCCCGATCTAAGCTCTAGTAACTACGTGTAATTGATCAAAATATTGTTAATCACTCACTATTAACCCTTATCCCTGTCATTTAGTTGATAAGTTGAATATTGTTTATCATCTTGTAAATCTCACTTCCATCTTTACCCTACTAACCCCTATCTTTGCCCCTGGGAGCATGTACGGGTCAACCACCGTACAGTACGTTTGCCTGGGTCATCATTATTGCGCCACCCGCTCGGTACATTTCCATCATTTATATTATTGCATTTACACCGCAATAGTTTTAGTACGTAGTTCGGAGACATACCGTACGCGTGGCTCATAATCCCATATCTTTCACCATTCATCCTAGTATAAATTAATCTTAATCCTATATTTGTGGAAACAGACAATATAGTCAATTTATTGATCTTAAACTGTCTTTCATCTTTTATCTCTATCTCAATCCAACCCCGAACAAAGATCTCAATAGATTATTAAAATCAGGAGGTTCTACACTGAGAAAATGGTCTGCAAATCATCCGGAACTTCTTGAAAATATAGAACAGAGCAGCAGCAATGGCGAAATCATTTTTAACTTCAAATCAGAAAGTACGTCAAAAACATTAGGGCTTCGTTGGAACTCTTGTGATGACATGTTTACTTTCAAATACAGTATAGCTAATCCAAACGCCAAAATTACTAAACGACTACTTTTGTCGGAGATATCAAAAGTATGTAAATGAAGCACCATTGCCCTTCATTTGAATTGTCCGCGCTTTAAGTTTTATCCATGGTGGCAACACCAGCAGGCTGGCACTATGGACGTTCTATCCTCTTTGGCTTTATAAAACGTCATAAAATATTCCACGTTGTGAATTGTGAAAATATTAATATTATTTGAAGCAATAGCATTTAATGTTGTTTCTCTTTACAGGTTAGTACCTAAATAATAATAATTTGTACTTATGTATAGAAATAAGTTGTGTGTAAACGCTTTTGTAATTCATTCGTCTTAAAAATAAAATTACTCTTTACAGAGCAACAACTTGGCTTTTTTGTTTCATTAACCCCTTACCGCATGGATTTTTTGTTTTTGCCGGAAAAAATATATGTGTTAGACCTTGACACGTGCTATAAAGTTAGTTCAGACAGTTTTCCAAAATCTGGTTACTTTTCGAAATATTATCAAAAACTTAAATTTCTCTTAAATGGCATACTATGCAGTAAAAGCAACAAAAACTAATTTGACATAAATGGCATAATATGCATTGCAGTCTAGGCGATTGAAACTAATTGCCATATTTGGCATAGCATGCTCTAAAGGTAGTTTCAAATGAATCCGCAGCACAAAATAAGGTTTTAGAAAATAAAACTCAGAATTTAATGGACATATATAATCAATTTAATGAGATGTGGTTGCAAGGAAATTCACATTTACACTTAGTACTTAGAAACCCTTAATTCGGTCTCATTTCACCTTACGTAAGATGAAACGATAAGCAATTCCTACCTTTATCTAGACAAAGGTGTATGTTGAAGGATAAATAATTATGTTTCTTCGTCTCGTATAATTCCTAGTGGGTTCATAGTCTTCACCATCCGGATCATCACCCGCTAGTTCATCGTCCTCATCGTCGCTTTCAGTGGGTATACCAAGACCGTAAAAACGAATTGGGGTCCATTTTTCTGAAAAAAATATCAAATAATGCTTTACTGCATAAATACCCACATCTGGCCCAATGCGAAAATTACCAGTAATGCATGCAATGCCAAATATGGAAAACTGATTTTCATGTTACTGCATATTATGACATATTTGTCATGCTAACGTTTGGGATGATTGTCGCTAAACTATTACTTTTTACTTACATGTTTTCAGTGTTTTGAGACCTTCTAGATGTCTTCTTGGCGCTACGATAAGAAGATCAACCGAAAACTCGACACGATCAGAAAATTAATTTTAAAACCCTGTCACTCACTCCGACAAATTTTAACGGCCGCCGACTGGTTTTGACAGGTTATAGTTTCGTTACGGGGTACTCTAGATGGCAGCACTTATTTTTATATTATAGCTTGGACGTTGCCTGATCTGTCTTAGTATGCGGTAAAGCGTAAATCATTTTATTTATTTTTTTCTGAACGTTTAAAAATAAGTACCCATATCTGGGTAGCTATGCGGTAAGGGGTTAAACAACATATTACAAAACAACATTATTTATAGCTGTTGTAAAGAATGGAACAGTTAAAATTTGAATTTGCGGTGAAACAAAGCGACGATCCGAAAACAAATGTGATATGCATAACCTCAATTATGGATACCAATAATAAAACTTTCATATTCCCGGAACATTTACAACCGGCGAAACTACATGATACGTTAATAAAAACTGATATTTTTCAAAAAGTAAGAGCTACACTTCAAAGAAGACACGAAAAAAGACAAGTATGGATTTCAGTAACGCCAGAGATACTTAGCGCTTATGTGGACGAAGTTGGAAATATGCAGTACAAAGGATATTTACTGGAGGAGATTACAGAAGCAGCAGGTCAATCACAACAGCAGGTTTTTATGAATGAAACTACAACAGTGGCATTTTCAAGACTCCTAGAAAGTATTGCTGAACTGAAGAAGGAATCAAAACAAACTAATTTGAAGAAATTAACAGAACAGTTTGTAATCGAGAAATTCACTAAAAAAACATCAAGTGTAACACAGTGGATGGCCATCTTCGAAGCCGAGTGTACTCGTATAGGTATAAATGAAGATATTCAAAAAATTCAAGCATTTCGCTTATTTTTGGACGATTCTTGTCAAGATTGGTATGGTTCTATGCTTATTAAATATACAATAGATTCAGAATGGTGTATTTGGAAAGAAATATTTTGTGAAACATTTATGAACAAAGGCTGGACACCAATAAGGTACGCTATTTTATTTAACTATAGGCAGGGCTCATTGCTAGATTATGCTCTAAAAAAAGAGAGGCTTTTATTGGAGATCAACCAATTAATGGATAAACCTACTTTAATTGATTTAATTGTAACTGGGCTGCCTAATTTTATAGCAGATGAAATTGATAGAAATACATTGAAAGAGACTAAAGATTTATTTAATAGAATTCGGGGTTTAGAACACTTAATGAATAAAAGGATTGTGGATAAAAAGAGGGTAGATTTGGAAAGTAAAACAAAAGAAAAAAATTTAAAAGACCGACCATGCAGGATCTGTGAAAAAGAAAAAAAATTGACTCGATATCATTCAGAATCTGTATGTTGGTTCAAGAATAAAGACAATGATCGTATTAAAAAAGAGCAAATTAGGAGTGTTAATAATTCTGAATTAGAAATGAGTTTAAATGAAGTAGATCCAAAAAACTAATAATTCCACCATTAATCAAAATTAAGTTAAAAATAAATGATTCCATAGAAACTTTGGGAGTTTATGATTCAGGATCAAATGTAAGTTTAATTAATTCAAGACTATTATTTTGGAAAAATTACCCGAAAAACATAAACAATAATCAGGCAAATTTAAAAACGATTAATGGTGTAAAAAAGGCTAGAGGAGTAGTATCGTTAAAGATCAAGATTTTTGAAATAGAAAAAACTGTGAATGTTTTTGTCATTGATGAACAAAACTTTGATTATGACTTCTTGATTGGATTGGATTGCATAAAATCTTTTCAACTAATTCAAAATGAAAACTTAGAAATCTCACAAAACTTAAACATAAAAGAAAAACAAAAAAATGAAAATATTCCTGGCTTAACAGGTGAAAAAAACACAATAGGAAAACAAAATAATGAAAATATTCCAGGCTTTACAGGTGAAAAAATGCAAAATAAACAATATTTGATTGATGAAAATGATGATAAGTGTAAGGTCAACTTCAATGAACACATAGAAGTTACAAATTTCAACATTTCAGTAAACCATTTAGACATTCAACAACAGTCAAAAATTGATGAATTAATCGACAAATATAAACCATTATTTGCAAAAGACAAATATGATATAGGTACAGTAAACGGCTATGAAGCACATATAGATTTGCTAGTAGATACATATTGTAGCAAAAGACCATATAGATGCAATTTTGAAGATAAAAAAGAAATCGAACAACAAGTTTCAAAATTATTAGAAAAAAATTTAATAGAAGAATCTTATAGTCCTTTTGCTGCTCCAGTAACACTAGCCTACAAAAAAGAAGAAGGAAGAAAATCTAGACTATGCATAGATTTTCGTGATTTGAATAAAATAGTGGTTCCTCAGTCGCAACCATTTCCACTTATAGAGGATTTAATGATAAAAACGAGAAATTGTAAGTATTTCTCTACATTAGACATTAATTCTGCATTCTGGTCTATTCCTATAAAAATTGAAGATAAAAAAACAGCATTTGTTACTCAAGAAAATCATTTCCAATGGACCTGTTTACCATTTGGCTTAAAAACTTCACCTGCAATATTTCAAAGAATTCTAAGTAGCATTATTAGAAAACATAAATTATCAGATTTTACAGTAAATTTCATTGATGACATTTTGGTAATTTCCCAGACATTTACTGAACACATAAAACACTTATCGTTGTTATTGGAAGCAATTTCAAAAGAGGGCTTTAGATTGAAATTTTCTAAATGTACTTTTGCACAAGACTCCGTAAAATACTTAGGTCACATAATAAAAAATAACACAGTTACTCCACTAAAGGATAATTTAATAGCTATAAAAGATTTTCCAGTTCCAAAAACTAAAATATATACCAAAAATATCAATAACATTAGACCCTTTACACAATTTGTTAAGAAAAGATCAGAAATTTACCTGGACAGAAAAATGTCAAGAATCTTTTGACACAATAAAGAAACTGCTTTGTTCAAAACCTATATTAGAAATCTTTGATCCGGATTTACCTATACATATTTATACAGACGCTAGTATACAGGGTGTAGGGGCTATTTTGAAGCAACCACAAGAAAATGGGGAAGAAAAGCCATGTGCATATTTTTCGAGGAAATTAAATGACAGTCAGAAACGGAGAAAAGCTATATACCTAGAATGTTTAGCAATAAAAGAGGCAATAAAATATTGGCAACATTGGCTCATAGGAAAAAAATTTAAAGTGTTTTCAGACCATAAACCTCTAGAAAAACTGAATATTAAAGCAAGAACCGACGAAGAACTAGGAGACCTCACATATTACTTATCACAATTTAATTTTGAAGTGATATATTCGCCGGGAAAGGACACTTAGAAGCAGACAGTTTAAGTAGAAACCCAGTATTAGAATCACATGAAAATCAGGAAGAAGTTTTAAAAATTGTAAATTTGATTAAATTAGAAGACATCCAGAACGATCAAGAAAAAAATCAAGATATAAAACTGCATAAAAATAAACTAATTGAAAAACATAAAATTTACTTCAAAAGGATAGGAAAAAAAGAAAAAATTATACTGACGGAGGAATTTAGTAAAAAAATAATAAAAAACATACATTATACATACTGCCATATAGGAATGAAACAAATGGAAAATAAAATCAAACCATTCTATGCAGCAAGAAATTTAACGAATAATATAAAAAAAATATGTGACAACTGTGAAATATGCATAAAAAATAAATCCAGAACAAAATTTAAATATGGATTGATGTCTCATCTCGGTCCCGCTACGTACCCTTTTGAAATAGTCTCCATAGATACCATTGGTGGATTTGGTGGCACCCGCTCTACAAAAACATTTTTACATCTTTTGGTAGATCATTTCACCAGATATGCCTACATTTTGACATCTAAAACCCAACATGCAAACGATTTTATAAAACTTGTAAAAAAAGTAGTACCAGAAAATAGAATTGGCATGATTTTATCAGATCAATACCCGGGCATTAATTCAAAAGAATTCAAAGAATTTTTAAAAAAACAAAACATACCTATTATCTTTACCGCAGTGAATGCACCTTTTTCAAATGGTTTAAATGAACGGTTAAACCAAACATTAGTTAACAAGATAAGGTGTAAAATTAATGAAAAAAATTATAAATCAGCATGGACAACTATTGCTCATGAATGTACCCAGAAATATAATGAAACCGAACACACTGTGACAGGGTTTTCTCCAATTTATTTGATGGAAGGAAAAGTTATTAATTTCTTACCAGATGAATTGAAAGAACAAAAAACACAAAATGATTTATTACAAGACAGACGGATAGCATTGGAAAGAACAATAAAATCACACAATTATAATAAGCAACAATTCGACAAGAACAGAAAAATTTGCCAGTTAAAAGTGGGAAACTCTGTATATGTGGAAAATGGCAACCGATTAAATAGAAAAAAAATAGATGAAATAATAATTGGACCTTATAAAATTATAGAAAAATTATCAAATTCAATTTATAAAATAAATACGGGCCACAAAACATTAGAATCAAAGTTGTTTCACATTACAAAACTCATACCAGTACCTTAGGATATTTTCACTGTTTAAGGGGGGGAGGGGGAGATGTAAATGAAGCACCATTGCCCTTCATTTGAATTGTCCGCGCTTTAAGTTTTATCCATGGTGGCAACACCAGCAGGCTGGCACTATGGACGTTCTATCCTCTTTGGCTTTATAAAACGTCGTAAAATATTCCACGTTGTGAATTGTGAAAATATTAATATTATTTGAAGCAATAGCATTTAATGTTGTTTCTCTTTACAGGTTAGGGCTCCACTTTCCTTTAGCGCCAATCTGTGCGAGGCTTCACAATTTTACAGCTTGTACATGTATTTAAGTAAAACACTCGTAAAAAATTTTAACGCGCAAACGTCTACTTTTTGAGAAAAAAAATCCTAAAGTTTCAGAAAATTCTACTAGTTTACTTAATAAAATTGACATAATGCCACAGATATTGTACGAATTTCATTCCTAGGTCGTTTTGTTTTACGTTTAGACAAAACGACAGTGGATTTTTAATGGTTTTTAGTGTAAACATTGTGAGTTTTTACCTTTAATTCATTTTTAAATATCTGCTACCGCCATGAATTCAATTATTAAGCAAATATAATAAAATTATATTTAAAAAAGTTGTACTATTTTTATTTCCTCTAAAGATCGTAAGTAACGAAACGTAAGAATATCGCGAAAAAAACGTTTGACAGTTGTCACTCATCGTATTTTTTTTTTACCCCGAAGGGAAGGCCAAGGTCTTTTGACCATATTGCTTAGTCTTACGTCCTTCACTCGTATGTTCTATTTTTGTTTTTTTTTTTTATTATTATGTTACCTATTACACTACACACTAAACTTAACACTCACTCAATCTTCACTAAGTAAAAAAGCAATGACAAGATGCAAGAGCGAGCGAAGTGAATTTTTTTGTAAACCACTCAGAAGTAGGAGCCCCATGTGGCTCCATCGTCATGCAAACCTTGTAACGGAACGTTACATGACTATTCATGATCTTTAATTTATTTTCAAATGAATGTTGCGAATGTTGTTCTTTGTGTGTGTACGCCTCGGAACGCGGGGGGTGCGGAGTGCGGGGGGAGTGTTCGCATACCATATATGTGAGTAGCGCGCCCGCGCACCGGGGTCAGTCGCCTCTAGGCTGATGTCAGAGCACACGTTTTCCTCGAATTACGACCTCTCGAGCGCACTAGCCGAGGCTTCCGTAATCCTTTTTTTTAAATAACTGGTAGGAAATTATCCGTAATATTTTTGAAAATATTCAACTCTCGGTGGAGTGCCTTCAAAGTGCCATTTATCCCCAGATAATCCCGAATTAGGGAACTACGGCGAGTTTCCGGATCAAACGTTGGTGTCCGCCGAGCAAGTCGGACAGCCGCGCCGTATCTTCCGGACCTCCAATTCTCCCAGTCACCGTGCGCATCACGAATATTGGCCATCTACCATCTCCGGCCTGGGCGACTTCTGCGGGAATACTTCAGGGAAGTGCCTATCGCTGCAGGGGTGACAACAAACGGGCCAATGAACCCACGACTATAAATTTGTGAGCCTCCGATTGAGCTGTTATTAAACTTTTATATTGTGCACACTCGTTTTATTCCATATTCTTGATAGGATAAAACGGGTGGAGGTTACACTGGCGCCCAATTACGTGGTTCTGTTTGTTTTCGCTTCTGTAGTAAGTAGTTAGTTATTGTACGGTGAGTGGTTTTTTTTTATTTTTTTTTGTTTTTGTGAAACGCTTGTGTTTTTTGTTTTTTTGTTGCAGTAACTGAGGTGAAGTTTAGTGTTATTAAGAATACCTGTTACGGAATTACCTGTTATTATTGATGCGTATTGTTATTTTAAAAGTTGATAATATCTGATTTGTTTTTTTAAAACATGGTGGTATTCTAACAATGTTTTAATTTTTTTTTTTTTCTTTGTCAAACTACCTTCACACCAGTTGCGTTTTTTTTTTTTTTTTTTACTGTAACCTTTTTGTTTTTTGGTTGTGTTTTTTTATTATTTTGCCATTCTACCTTCATTCTTCTTTCACATTCATTCATTTTAACACAGCGTTCTGTTAAAGTTGATTGTAACAGAACGGGGTACTTTTATCATTTCTATCATAGTTCTATAAATTAATTTGTGTGCTATTTACAACTTTTCAACCATTGGTAAAATATAAAAATTTCAAAATGGCATATCCTATCAAATATTTGTCTTTGCAAAAGTCGGAACTTGAATATGAGGTGGCTGTAAGAGGTGAAACCCCAGCTAATACAGTTGCTGATCTTAGGCGACAAATTTGTAAGCTCGGTCAGGTTTATTCATCAGAGGATATTTTGTGTTCCCATCTGGACCCCCTTGAAGATTTGAACGGTTCTTTAGAAATTTTAAACAAGATTAAAACGAGTTTGGATGCCGATACTAAAGATAAAAATATTATGGGACGTATCGAAAATCTGTTTCATCATCTTTATCATAGACTCAATAGGATAAACGTTGATGAAAAAATTCTGGACGTACACTCAGAATGCACTAACCTTTTTAAGGAATATTATGACATTTTCATGACATTAAAAGTAAAATCTATAGATCCTCTTATTCCTGTATTTTCTTCTACTGATCAACAAGTCACAACTGAAAAAATTAATGTTTCAGTGACTTGCGAAGGTAATGCTAAGTTTTCCGATTTAGCCAAGCTTAAATATGACGGTAAAGCTTGTGTGCGATCTTTTATTCAGCGTGTTAATGAGTTTAGTGTAGCTCGTAATCTTTCTAACACAAAGTTACTGGCTTATGCGTCCGAAATTTTTGTGGAGGATGCGCTGCGTTGGTATAGGAGCATTAAGGATCAGGTATCATCATGGGACGAGCTTGTCATTCTTCTGCAGCAAGATTTCGACAAAGCAGATTATGATTACCGTCTTCTCTCTGAGATTCGGTCTAGGACTCAGGGTGCAACGGAAAATATTACCATTTACTTGGCAATTCTTTCGGGAATGTTTTCGCGTCTGTCGAGACCTTTAGTCGAAGAAGACAAGCTCGAAATAATACTCCATAATATAAGACCATGTTATGCGAGCACTCTGGCGTCTGCAACTGAAATTAAAACTGTTGATCAGTTACGTTTTTTGTGCCGTAATTTTGAAAACGTACAGTCAAGGATGGCTCAGTTCCGAGAGCCTTCAGCTGCTACTTCTGATACGTTAGCACCAGAGTTTGCGTACAAACAGAGAACATCACTCGTTAGTAAAACTAATCAATCAACAAATAATATAAAACAGAATTCATGTAATGTCAATGAAAAATATTTACACGAGATAAAAGGAAACGATGTCGTTGTAGCAGAAGTAAAGTTGCCGTATTGTCCTAGATGCCGCAATAATTCACACAGCTTAAAAGATTGCCAGAATAAGGAAATTATGTGTTTCAAGTGCGGTCACAAAGGTGTTAAAAAGCCAGATTGTCCTAAGTGCAGTGGGAATAAAAATCCAAAAAACTAGTTTTGCAGGATTGTATCAAACCATCCTTGTCCGGAAGTCGCTTTGATAAACAAGATTGGAGTAATTGGTTGAAAACTATAACGTTATTTTTCAACAGTTATAAAATTTGTTCAATTCTGCAAACTAAGCCTCTGAATGATACGCGACCATACTTGAATATTCAGATTAATGGTATTACAGCGTCTGTCCTTCTGGATTCTGGAGCAGCGGTTACTATATTAGGTAACTCTGCACACGAAAAATTACTTAGTCATGGCCTTAAGCTATGTACTGATGATACACCTTCCGTAATAGCAGCTGGTGGTCAGCCACTTAAAAGTATTGGCTATATTAATGTTCCCGTGCATTTCGAGGAACAATTTCACATTTTAAAATTTTATGTAGTTCCAGAAGTACAGTCATCGCTCATTTTAGGTATTGACTTCTGGCGCGTTTTTCGATTGTTTCCGAAGTATTTAGGTTCTATTCAGTCATCGGTTAATACGTTGGTTGACTTGAATTCAAAGAATCAACAAACGTTTATTCACTCTTATGATAGTTTAGACGAGTCTCAACGTTCTATAGCGAATCATGTTGTTGAGCAATTTAGGAACATTTCCTTTGAGCGAAAAGGGTTGGGCCGTACACACGTTGTGTCCCATCGCATCGATACAGGTGATTCTCCTCCTATTAGACAACGGTACTATAGACTGTCTCCTGAGAAACAAAAAATACTTATTGAACAGGTAGATGAGATGTTGAATCTAGATGTGGTGGAACATTGCGAAAGCGCTTGGCAGTCTCTGGTACTACTTGTTACTAAAAAAAATGGTCAGCCTCGTTTTTGCCTCGACAGTAGGAAATTGAATTCCGTCACAAAACGAGACGCTTACAACTTGCCATACATATCCGAGATTTTAGACAACCTGCGCGATGCTCGTTTCCTTACTAGCCTCGATTTGTCCAAAGCATTTTGGCAAATACCAATTGCGGAGGAAGACAGAGACAAGACTGCTTTTTATGTTCCTGGTAGAGGAACATTTAGGTTTAAAACAACACCTTTTGGGTTGACAAATGCTCCTGCTACACAACAGCGTCTGGTCGACAAGTTGCTAGGTAACGTAGATCACCGAATATTTGCATATTTAGACGATATTATTATTATTAGCAGTAGCTTTGAGGAACACGTGTCCTTATTGCTTCGTGTTTTGGAGAATTTACGTAAAGCAGGCTTGACTATCAACTTGGAAAAGTGTGAGTTCTTTCGAAGTAGGCTTAAGTATTTAGGTTATGTAGTTGACGCGAATGGGTTACGAACTGATCCAGAAAAAGTTGAGGCCATCCTCAATTACGCAACTCCTACTAACCGTAAGGAGCTAAAGCGTTTTTTAGGCACAGCTACATGGTATCGTAGGTTCGTTCCCAACTTTAGCACAATTGCAGGTCCGCTAAACAAGTTGACTTCCAGTAAAAAAAACTCACCACCTTTTAAGTGGACTGATGAAGCAGATGCTGCATTTAAAGACCTTAAAGAGTGCCTAGTTTCCGCGCCCGTCCTTTCTTGTCCCGATTATAACCAACCATTTGAAGTACATACAGACGCGAGTAATTATGGGATAGGCGGCATGCTCACTCAGACCGTAAACGGGAAGGAGCACCCCATAGCTTACATGAGCAAATCGCTATCGGCGGCAGAAAGGAATTACAGCATCACGGAGCGAGAGACGCTAGCGGTTCTTATTGCATTAGAGCATTGGCGTTGCTACTTGGAAAATGGGAAAACCTTCACGGTACACACAGACCATAGTGCGTTACGATGGTTTCTCTCATTAAGTAACCCTACAGGAAGACTCGCACGTTGGGGCGTACGACTATCTTCTTTTAATTTCGATATTAAGCACCGTCGGGGTGTTGACAACGTCATCCCTGATGCGTTGTCTAGAGCTGTCCCAGTTTCGGCTACAATCACATCCAATTCATTTACGACTTCTAGTGATGATTGGTTTAAAAATATTTATAATAACTGTATTACAAAACCAGAGAATTTTCCCAATTACCAAATTAAAAATAATACTCTCTATCGCCTTAGTAAAAATAAGTGTTTGCTAACTAATGAATTTTCTTGGAAAGAAGTTGTTCCATCTGAGATACGAGAAAAAGTCATTGTAGATAATCATAATGAACCATCTGCTGGTCATTTGGGCATTTTCAAAACGTACAAACGTATTTCACTCAAATATTACTGGCCGGGTATGTATAAGGATGTAGCAAAATACGTTGGGTCATGTGGTATTTGTCTTCAATATAAGTCTCAAAACCATGCTGTTCTTGGTGAAATGGGCCGCCCGAAACAATGCTCTCGACCTTACCAGATGATATCCATCGACTTAATGGGACCTCTTCCAGTCACTAGGAAGCAAAACAGCTACATTCTGGTAATAACTTGTTGTTTTTCCAAATTTTGTAATATTTTTCCAATAAAAAAAGCTACTTCGGGGATAATTATAAAAATTTTGGAGGAACAAATTTTTCTAATTCATGGTGTTCCTCAAACTATATTTTTGGATAATGGTACTCAATTTATATGTAAAGACACTCAAGACCTATTTAAGAAATACAAAATTCCCAATATTTTCTTTTCACCAAAATATACCCCTCAGGTTAACACAGTAGAACGGTACAATAAAACTATTATTACGTGTATTTCTACGTTTGTAGAAGGTGACCACCGATCTTGGGACGCCTTTATTCCGAAAATTCAATTTGCCATAAATAACTCGGTTAATGAGGCTACTGGATATTCTCCATCATTTCTTGTTTTTGGGCGAGAGATGGTCCTTTGTGGTTCCCATTACACCGAAACAGATCTGGGTGATGAGGTCTTATTTTTGCCGCGTGAGGTTTACGCTGAGAACCTTGGTTGCCTAAGTACCATATTTGACCAGGTCCAAAAATCTCTTTATCATGCTCATATAAAAAATACGTCGCATTATAACCTAAGACGCAAGGCTTTTGAGTTTAATGTCGGTGACATCGTTTATAAACGTACTTACGTGCTTAGCGACAAAGATAAGCACTTCAGCAAGAAATTAGCACCCAAATATATTAAGTGCCGTATTATTCAAAAACTATCACCTCTCGTTTATGTCTTAGAGGATATGTCGGGTAAGAAATTAGGGTCTTGGCATATAAAAGATCTTAAAATCTCCACCTATACGTGAATACTGTGTTTCGTTACATTTACCCAGTACTCACTAAAATGTTATTAAGATCTGTTACTAAGTCATGGACAAATATTTGTCATTAGACTTTCGTTTTGTCAGGTCACGTCACAAAACTAAAATTGTTGTGTGATGTTACGTATGTTAGGTTTTTTTAGCGATGAGGTATGGATGAAGTGAATGTTGGTATGCAAGGTTGTTGTAACGTAATTAGTATGCGGATTTTATTCCCAGAAATAAAATCCTTATGAGGGACCGGCGGGTAATGTAACGGAACGTTACATGACTATTCATGATCTTTAATTTATTTTCAAATGAATGTTGCGAATGTTGTTCTTTGTGTGTGTACGCCTCGGAACGCGGGGGTGCGGAGTGCGGGGGGAGTGTTCGCATACCATATATGTGAGTAGCGCGCCCGCGCACCGGGGTCAGTCGCCTCTAGGCTGATGTCAGAGCACACGTTTTCCTCGAATTACGACCTCTCGAGCGCACTAGCCGAGGCTTCCGTAATCCTTTTTTTTAAATAACTGGTAGGAAATTATCCGTAATATTTTTGAAAATATTCAACTCTCGGTGGAGTGCCTTCAAAGTGCCATTTATCCCCAGATAATCCCGAATTAGGGAACTACGGCGAGTTTCCGGATCAAACGTTGGTGTCCGCCGAGCAAGTCGGACAGCCGCGCCGTATCTTCCGGACCTCCAATTCTCCCAGTCACCGTGCGCATCACGAATATTGGCCATCTACCATCTCCGGCCTGGGCGACTTCTGCGGGAATACTTCAGGGAAGTGCCTATCGCTGCAGGGGTGACAACAAACGGGCCAATGAACCCACGACTATAAATTTGTGAGCCTCCGATTGAGCTGTTATTAAACTTTTATATTGTGCACACTCGTTTTATTCCATATTCTTGATAGGATAAAACGGGTGGAGGTTACAACCTAAAACATTATAATAAAATAAAAAATGCCTTGAACGTCTTGCGACGAATGACCTTGACCTTCGGCTTTTGGGGTGTTAATCTTGACCTTGAAGATGCCATTGATCGTATTATTGCTTGGAAATAGTCTTTACACACACACGTGATCTCCTTCACCCTTAATTTTTCACCAATTTTGAAAAATTTTGACAATTTTTTTCTCGGCCCCTATGGTTTTGCGCATTTTGGGGTTTTCAAATTTACACTAAAAAGGGTATCCTCTACCCAAAAAAAAATACCTACTATAAATCCGCGATAGGCGCTAAATGAAAGTGCTTCCCAGGTTAGTACCTAAATAATAATAATTTGTACTTATGTATAGAAGTAAGTTGTGTGTAAACGCTTTTGTAATTCATTCGTCTTAAAAATAAAATTACTCTTTACAGAGCAACAACTTGGCTTTTTTGTTTCATTAAACAACATATTACAAGTATTTGACCCGTTGGGGTGGTTGTCCCCACTCAAAACAAAAATAAAACTGATATTCCAGAAGCTGTGGTTAAATAAAATGCATTGGGATGAAGAAGTTCCTGAAAACATCAAAGATGAATGGATAGCGATCAAAACAGACATGACATATTTGAATCAATGCTAAATACCGCGCTGGATCGGGTACCAACCAAATAACGTCATAGAACTGCACGGTTATTGTGACGCATCGACTAAAGCTTACGCGGCAGTTATTTACGCGCGATTACAGAAAAATGATGAACCATCTGTGGTACTAGTAGTTGCTAAACCTAGACTGACACCTATTTCTAAAAGCGTATCGTTACCAAGATTAGAATTAAGTGAATCGTATTTGCTAGCCCAATTAATGAATAAAGTTATTAGTTGTTATAACGAAACGGATATACGGATATATGGCTGGACGGATTCCATGGTAGTCCTAGGCTGGCTACAAGGCGAACACAGCCGATGGAAACCCTTTGTTGCAAACAGGACTAAATTTATCACAGCAATAATGAAACCAAGCTGCTGGCGTTATGTTAAGTCGGAAGACAATCCAGCAGATGCAGCCAGTAGAGGCATTTCAGCCTCACAATTGAAAAATCAAACCCTGTGTGGTGGCAAGGGATGCAGTCATTGCAAACGTTTGATGAAAAATTAGAAGCAAAGCAAAGCATTTATACATAAAAAAATAAAGGCAAAATCAACACCAAGAAAAGTGAATGCTGTCCAAACAGATAACAAGGAAAGCATCATATTACAATTGTTACATAAATTCAGCTCACTTAATAAAATAACTAACATAGTAGCATGGCTTTTACGAGCCGTCAAAACGATACAATTTAAGCAGATTCCAGTCACATTAGGTAAACATAGTTGTTTGCCTGATTTTCTTACTTTGCATGAATTGCGGAAAGCAAAGTTACTCATTATAAAATACGTACAAAGAACTGAGTTTGCAGAGGAAATCATCTTAATACGAAAACATCATAAATTGAGTAGCAGAAGTAATAATTTACTAAAATTAAATCCTATCCTTGACCAGGAGGGGATTTTACGAGTGGGAGGCCGTCTATCCAAAGCAAACATGAGCATGGATATGAAGCATCCAGCCATGTTGCCTTATAGCAGCTGATTTACCAGTCTAATAATTCAGCAAGCTCATCAGCTCACCTTTCATGGTGGACCGCGATTAACTTTATTTAATCTTAGGCAGAGATACTGGATAATCACTGAAAATAAAGCTGTAAGGAAAGAAGTGCGAAACTGCGTCACTTGTAGAAAACATGAGCCTAAACTACAGCATAAATTAATGGTGTAAAGAAAATTTTCTTCCACCGGCTAGCGTCAGAGATATTATATGGCATGAGACCCTGAGATCTTCGGGTTTTTTTTTCGCATGTGGTTTGTCTGTAGTAAATAAGAGTCCTTTGATTAGGTCTTCACATATATCACATTTATTGTCAACACTGCATCACACCAGATAGCACTCAGTACACAGAAAATTGTATGTTGAACTTACAATTTATGATGAATCACTTTTACCCTATCGTTCGAAGATCTAAGATTAAAGGTCCAGTGAGGAGATCCACAAGCAGTATCTAAGCCGTGGTCATCTAACCTTAGTCATCTCTGGACACGTGGACGCTCGTGCTCCGAACCCTTTGCTAAGACCGCATTGTTCTTCCAAAATAATGTAAAGTTTATGATCCGACCATTTTATAAAGTTTTATTCTTATATTATTAAAGGTAAAGTAGGAACCCTGCCAACAAGAGAAAGATTCGGTGAGACTCATAAATGCCATGCTTAAGACTTAGCGTCAGTACAGAAAAAACCCCAAAAAGACTACTCACAGCGTCCTACATCCCAATGCTTAACACATTTGAACTTAACTCTGGTTCCAGCTGCCTTTCGAGACATCAGTTAAATATTTTCTTAGATCTTTCCAAGACACAGAGATTTTGTTCCATCAACGTATCAAAGCCAAAAAAAGAGCCCTGCGCCATCTTCACAAGATAACGTTCCGTTCATCGCTTGTCAAACGTTTCATTTCACAGTTTAACATATAAATTTTAATTAGGTATTATTTATTTCTGAATTAAATCTAATATATAGTAGGAACCATTGTGTTTATATTAATAGATTTTAATAACACTATTTCCATAGTTACGATTTCAAGTAAGTTGGTCAACCGCCATCTAGTGTTATTCGTAGTATTTATTGATTCGAAATTCGCAGCCCTACACCCGTTCTCGGCCAGATGGCACCACAAACCCCGAACCAACAGGTACACTAGTTATTTTTTTTTAATCGTTACAATGGGAGAGTTACCCGCAGCCAGAAGCAACCCCGCCCCGCCATTCTATCACACTGGAGTGGATTATACGGGTTTCGTAGATGTTAAAAGCAACAAGGGGCGTGGAATTAAGACCACAAAAGGATATATTGCGCCGTTTATCTGTCTAGCGACTAAAGCTGTACATTTAGAGCTTGTATCTGACCTAAGCAGTACGAGGTATCGAGCAGTTTCTTCAGTGGAACTATCCAAAAGTGTGGCAAATAGTGTTGTGTTTTTGCAAAAGCAGAGTACGGCTGACCGTCAGCCAAGTGAAGTGAACATACGCATATAGAACTACATACATAGCAACTAGTGCGGACACTCATTGTAAACGGGACATAGCTACGTCACCTATATCTAAAACGTGTCGCTTTAGAATAGAAGACGCGTAACATTTTTGTATCTTTTTGGCCCGGGAGCATGTACGATGAAACCATACACTAATAATGCACTAATGCTTATTCTTGCATTATTACCTTATTTCACTAATTGATATTAGTCGAGCCTTCAGTACACGATTAGCGGTCATCGCGTGTGCTCCCTCGCTCCTTTGTATCACTAAACCTTTGGTCTGGATCCATCTTCCAACCTTCAACAATCACTTCGGGCACAATATTAATATTTAGTTTTAGTTCTGGGACTGGCCTGTTGGTCTAGTGGTTAGTGACCCTGACTGCTATGCCGGAGGTCGTGGGTTCGATTCCCACCCAGGACAAATGTTTGTGTAATGAGCACGATCATTTGTTCTGTGTCTGGGTGTAATTTATCTATAATATGTATGTATTTAGAAATATATAAGTATGTTTATCAGTTGTCTAGTATCCATAACACAAGCTCTGCTTAGCTTGAGACTAGATGGCGTTGTGTGATAGTTGTGGAATATATTATATTATTTATTACAACAATTAAAAAGTGAAAAATAAACATTTTTTTTACAAATATATGTAGCGCTTATGTGGTGTGTAGAAATAATACTCCAGATGTATAGTTACGATGATAGTATATGTCACAATAAAAGAGGAATATGGAATGAATATTTACAATATATTCACATGTCTTATTACTAAACTTAAAAAAAGGTGTTTAAGTAGTGGTCTATTGACGCAATTATGAACCAATAGGAATCTAGATAAATATTCGGTATAACATATAGTTCCTAAAGAAATCCATGCGGGGGCGCCTAGATCGCTGTCAACTTAGCGCCATCGATTTTGCGCCGCATGTAAATATTATGGGCCGGCTCTGGAGCCCTTTTTGGATCAGCCAGTTGTCCTACGGAGCGGTCGCGTCGCGATACCGCTCCTCCGCTCGGCCCCCTCTAATTCGCCGGCTGTCCCTGTGTGCTGTCGTGGGTACTGCTACTTGCAGGAGTGCGCAGGGGTAGCCGCCCCGTCGCTGCTTGCTGGGGAAAGCCACCGTTGCGGTCGCGGAGGCAACTCCATATTTTATTCTGCGCATTAAGCCCTCACCATGTCGCCGAAGGGAAGGTCCGGTGCCCGTCGCTGTCAAGGGCACAGTGCCGGGCCGTCTCCTTCACCATCGGATCGTCCGGTGACGGGCCGGACGCCGCCGCCCCCGGCAAGAGGGGACGCGTCGCCCGACGCTTCACCGGCCGCCCCATCCGCTGCACCACCATCCACCTCAAGAACGGCCGCCACTGGCCCGCCGACGACGCCTTCGACTGCGCGCGTTTCGCCGGCACCGTCGTCGAGCCGGCAGCCGACCGTACCGGTTCGCCCTCCGGCCTTCCGCCCCGTGCCTATGCAGGCACCGATGCCTGCCGCGTCGACTAGTCGAGAGCGCGCGATGGGTGCGGCACGCCCCACCGCCGCGCCGGGGGCGCGCGCCACCGCGTCGACTGTGCGCACCGCTGCGCTGCCTGCTAGGCCGCCTCGTACGGAGCCCCGAGCGTCCACTTCCTGTTCCAATATAGGGCTGCAGGTACCGCGCACTACTGCGCGGACCGCGAACCCTACCGCGCGTACACAGAGCGCCACTGCCACAGCGCCGAGCGCACCTGCACCAGTGACGCGCCCGCCCACCTCTACGCCACTGATTCTAGATGTCAAGCCGCCGTACTTCTCGCCGGCACCATCACCATCACGAGCGCCACCGCCGCCGCTGAAGTCGCAGGTCATCGCGGCGAGCAGCGGCACACTATCGCCATCACCACCAAGGGGCTCCGCTCAGGACTCCCCGGCTGTGTCGGCGTGTTTCTCCCCTCGTGGTCGTTTCCTCCCCAGAGATCTTCTGCAGCCCGCACGCAGCAACAAGCGCCCGAGGGCGCCGCCGCTGCTGCACTACCGAAGACAGAGCTCCGTAGCCGGGCCACTGGCCTCCTACTGGACCTCATAAAGGCCATCAGGCGGGGCCAGGACCCGCTTATCACCGTGCTAGAAGGCATGGTGGCTATCCTGGCCCTATACCAGGGCGAGGCCGCCATCAGCCACCAACTGACGCCGGAGCAACGTATAGAGGCCGCATAGGGTGACTGGCCTTCTATACACAGACTGTGCCGCCAACTCACCAACACCCCAGCTCCGGTGCCCCTTCTACGAGCGAGCGAGCGGGGCGTTGAAATACGTGGCAGAGGACCGCGCGGAGATCTTCGCAGAGAACCTGGAGCGTCAGTTCCGCCCTAACCCAACCACCGAGCACGACCATGTCGCAGCAGTCGAGCGGCACCTCGTGGAAAGTAAACCTCGAGGTGCCGCACCGATAGCTCCCGTGGAGGACCCCATTTTCTACTCGCCGGGCGCAGTCAGACGCGCCATACTCAGAACCAAGCCGCGGAAGGCCCCTGGGGGCGACGGTATCACGAACACAGCGCTGCGTCACCTGCCGAACAGAATGGTCGCGGCACTAGCGCACCTGTACACGGTAATACTGCGCACCGGGGTTTTTCCTGCCGCATGGAAAGAGGGGCGCGTCATCCTGTTGCCTAAGAAAGGGAAGAACACGCTGAAGCCGTAGAGATATTACTACGACACCTCACGCCGCACATTCCTCCAAGAAAGAAATCATTTATTTGCTGACAATGTAAGTATACATATAAGTTGGAAGGTTTCTGAATTGTCCCGATACATTTTGCCTTACGGCATGCAAAATATTACATTTGAATTTTATTAGTTACAACCATTACAATTATAATAATAATAAATTTATTTATATATAAACAGGGATTGTAGTACATGGACGCTCTTACGTCGGAAATACAGGAAGAGGCACCCTGGTGCATGCTGTTTGCCGACGACATTGTTCTGGTCGGTGAAGATGGACCTGAGATCCAGAGCAGATTGGAGAAGTGGCAACAGAAGCTGGAGAAAGTTGGCTTGAAAATCAGCAGAACCAAAACTGAATACATGTTCTGCGATTTCGGCGGTCTCTCCAGTTCTGAAGCTGTAGTGCTAGATGGCGCGCTTCTCCCAGTCTGCTCCGATTTTCGGTATCTCGGTTCACTCGTGCAAAGCGATGGCGAAATAGATCGGACTGTTAAGCACAGAATTTTGACTTGACGTAAGAATTATTAAAATCGGCCCACGCTTTCGGTCTCTAAAACACCTCAAAGTAACAATTACACATACATTTAATCATAAATACATACATAGGCTGATAAACACATTACCCTCCCTTGCGTTACGCAGTCGGGCAAAAAGGAAACTACGTATTGCGGGGTTCTGGAAAATCATGGCGCTTCTGACCTTCTGGTCGCGAGAAAACTAAACCTTAGTAGCGTTCTAGCGCTGCCTGTCTATACTGTTTTGTTTATAAGACTAATTATTGTTTCAGCGCGAACATTAGTTACTCTAGTCAAAATGTAGCATTTCCTTTGCTTTTATGATAGCCTCTCTATTACGTAGTAACATATTACCTCAATGCCACTGGTAAAAAATACCCGTTGATATTGTACCGTAATAATATGAAAACATTCTCACAATCTTTTATCGATGTTTTTAATAAAGAGATATCGATATGGGTTACCCTATTATCCGCCATTTTATCCTCTCAGTGAAGTGTAGGTATTGCACGTTTTTCTTGTAGGTATGCCTAGTCCATATAATTTATATGTCAATGTTGACACCAGACGATATGCGACATGATGATGACTGACACTTGGGTTTTTAGCGGGATTTTGTCGAGTGAAGTTCAGTGGCTGTTTTAATTATTCGTTTATTGATTCCTAGTAGATATTGTGATATAAAATTGTGTCTCAAGTGTCAACGTAAATGGACAATATGTGGAATCATTGAAACAGTCGCGATCTCGGTAAAATGTAGCTGAGAATTTTATTGTAGTATTGACTACCTCAGCGAAGTTGGCCGAGAAGGCTGACTCGACACATTTGTTGCCAAATATTGCAAAAAACATTAGAATGTATGTACATCTGCATTCTAATGGAAAAGCAAGTAAAAACTTACTACGTAAGACTAGGCAATATGGTCAAAAGACTTTAGCCTTCCCATCGGGGTAAATAAAAAAATAATAAATGACTGACATTTGACAGTAGTGAATGACAGTACATGTACATGAATCATGTTAAACTCCGTTAT
This sequence comes from Polia nebulosa, assembly GCA_951329385.1. NCBI lineage: Eukaryota > Metazoa > Arthropoda > Insecta > Lepidoptera > Noctuidae > Polia > Polia nebulosa. The sequence continues at coordinate 308,282 of OX589609.1, forward strand.
GAGTTTATATGTATTCTGTGACATGAATTGAATGGACATTCATGGACTGTGGTCCATACCGAAAGTAGTTTTATTGACCAAATAAACCAATGAAATAAATAAGTGAATATGGCGCTGTACGAAGGGATAGCGTTAATACAAGAAAAGCAGGCCGTCGTGTTGGACCTCGGCACTGATTACACCAAGTAAGTTTGTTTACTTTCAGTTTTTATTTGATTTTCTTGACCGTTCAATTACACATCTCTAAATAACTTAATTTCTTCGGCGCTACAACCCTTTGTAGGTCTTGGCCTCCTCAACTATCCATTCCGCTCAGGGAGACAGAGCGGAATGGATGGTTTGGTTTTTTTGCACCAAGATGTTTTCCCTGCCTATTATCCTCATATCTTTATATAAATAAAATCTTTGAAATTCGCAAGTTTTCTGAGTACTAGTACATCCATTTACTTTGAAGATGTCCAAGTTGTAAATAAAGCTGACAGGTTCAGACTTTCGTGACATTTGTTTTATTTAAGGATGCCGGCTCTCCTTTTTTTATGAGTTTATTAACTCACTGGACTAGTATTTTTACATGGTGTTACACATATTTCTGTGTATTATTTATGCATCACATACTCATGAGTATTAGAATCTGATAGTTATTTTAATAAAATCGGGTACACAGCTTGTTAATAAAGAGCTACTTCCCTCATGTAACAAACAATACGGTGGAAGCACAGTGATCACTTGAAAACAAATGTACAACGGCTGGCAACATTTATTTAATTGAATGATTTTATTGACATGAGGCTACACAGTCATAATATGAAGCCTCTGAATCCCTAACTAAGATAGGTAAAACTTATGTGTCATGAGCCATCGCCTCATCTCAATTTGATTATTTCTATAAGAATTGGTTGGCTACATCAAGAAATGACTAAGTCTTCTAATATGGCTATAACAAAGACACAGTTTAGAGTTAGATATTCCTGTAACAAAGATTATGACTGATTTACTAAGAGTTATTGTATTCTTTTAATTTTTAACCGACGAATGTAAAGGAAAGAGGTTCTCAATTGAACCATATATAATTATATATTTTTTTTTTAATGTACGTCTGCCCTCGCTGTTATTTATGAACCGACTAGCTGATCTCCGCGGTTAGACCTGCATAAACCGGGATAAAAAGTAGCCAATGTATTAATCCAGGGTATAAGCTATCTACATACTAAATTTCATCAAAATTGGTCCCGCTATTTGAGTGTGAAGAAGTAACAAACACACACACTCACAAACTTTCGCTTTTATAATATTAGTGTCATTTTGATGATTCTTTTTTTATTTTATTTGGTACTAGCGACCCGCCCCAGCTTCGCTTGGGTACAAATTATACATATAAACCTTCCTCTTCAATCACTCTATCTATTAAAAAAACTGCATCAAAATCCGTTGCGTAGTTTTAAAGATTTAAGCATACATAGGGATATAGGGACAGAGAAAGCGACTTTGTTTTATACTATGTAGTGATACCTCAAGGGTCAAGGGTGGTCCCATGTCAAGGAAGTCAGGATCTCGTGATGAAATCCTGATAAAATTGAGAGACCCTCGAAAATTGTGGGTACAAATAGTGTTTATGTTTACTTTTCAAAACATCAGGTATTTTTTTAGTTTTCTTTCTTTCTTTCTTTTTCTTTCTTTCTTTATTTGCTTTAGGAATCATCACATCAAGAAGCTGATGTTGAAAACCATACCTTTCTTAAACAATTACAAGTTAGTTAGAAAACGATGATGTGAGCCACAAAAAATCATAAAATAAAAACAAAACTGCCCAACACGCCTCGCAATCCGCTACGAGCAGCACAAAATAAAATATGACTGTTTTGCATTAAGACAAAACAGGTATTATATGTTGAAGAAAACACAGCAATGATATGAAGAAGCAGTCCTATGATTCTGTAGAATATATCGAGAATACCATCCTTTCTTAGTAACTGTACCGAGAATGTCTTCCCTTTTTCTTGCACCAGAGGGCGGCTTATAACTTTACCGCCAATTTAACCTGTCAGTGTCATTGCAGTCTTCATCATCAGCAAGCTCCTTGTTTCATTGCTGTGTTTTCTTCAACATATAATACCTGTTTTGTCTTAATGCAAAACAGTCATATTATATGTCTCCGAAAACACAGCAATGATATGAAGACCTGTTTGATATCTGCTGGTGCTTTGAAATAATAAAACACAAGAATGCAATGTGAAAGTAAATTGTTAAATCAAACCAAGATGACTTTCATTAACTAATCTGTAGGCTTTCTATCATAAAAATGACAAAGAATTTAACAATAATTAGAAGTACAAAATATTTATTTTTTACTTCCACAAAATTAACATACAAAAACCAAAAACTTAAAGTTCTTATAAAACGAAATTATGCAAATAGCAGTGGAACTTTGCTATTCCATCCACAAATGAAAAAAATAATCAAAAAATAAACATACTTATGTATACATCTTGAGATCAAAATCACATTATTACAATAATGACATACAATTAAACTGCCTTGAAATTGTCATATAGTAGATCCGCTGGAACCTCTTCACTGATGGATCTATTTATATCCTTATAATAATATTTAGAAAAGGTCTCTACACACTTCCAATTTCCTCTTTCCAATATCTCCTGAATAGGCCTATTGTCCAGCCAACCTCTAGAGGCAACTGCTGATCTAATACTGCCTGGGGAGTAGCCATCTATCTTAGCTAGCTTGAAAGCTGATCTCACCCAACCCAAAATCATGGTTTTCGACGCAGGCCTTATGTTCCCAGTGATTGATATAAAAAGAGATTTAACATTAGTATCCTGGCAACGTCTGGTTTCTGACAGCCTAATCAACTTCCTTACATTAGTGACTGGGCAAATTTTAGGATCTTGGTGCTTCATAAGAAGCCAGCCTGATTGCCTATGAGTACCTGTGTCCGTTTTTGAGCCAAATCTTGGCCAAAATGTTACAGTGTCCTCAGTCTCAACAAACCCTTGCTCACTGAGTTCTAAGAGGGTAAGGTCATGCAGTCTACGACCGGATGCGAGTAGAAGAATCAATGCAGTCCGTCTGCTTTGGTAAAAGAGGGTGTCTGGAAATTCAGACACCTTTAGCCAGTCAAATAAGAATTTTATGTCCCATACTGGGGGCTTAGGTGGACGTGGTTTGTCCAAACTTACAGCTTTTAACACTTGTTGGATGAAGAAGTTCTTTGCTAAGTCTTCACCTTTTAATGCACAGTAAGTCGAGATCGCTGATTTGTGCAATAGAATTGTGCTGTAAGCAAATTTATTTTTTGAGATATAAGCTAGCCAAAAATCTAGCTACTTCCCTACCTTCTGGGCGCTTGCTATTTACACTATGAGATTCACACCAGCGCAACCACCTTTTTAAGGGTGCATTATAAGTGCTAATAGTAGAAGGACGCCAACTACTTTTCAGCAATTGTTGTTCGTCCCTACTCCAGTCTTTCACTTGATCTCCCCACCCCCAATTTTCCAGGCATGAAGTACCAGCCTGTCCACTTGAGGTGGGGCCAATCCCGTTGTCACATCTAGCAGGACCGTTTTCAGATTCTCTATCGGTAGTGGGGGAGCTAGCGCGCGCGCTTTGAGATCGGGGAACCAGAAACACTGGGTCCATTGTGGTGCTATCACCAGGTATGTCCCTACCGCTTTGTTCAAGTGTGCCAGGACTCTGGGCATCATGCTTGGAGGTGGAAACACCCAAGCTATCCGAAACTCCCACTTTCGGCTGAAGGCGTCGCAGAATTCTGCGGAACCATCCCTTGAGTCTAGACTTGCATATCTTGAGACTACCGCGGTGTCTCTTGTTGCAAAGAGATCTATTTCGGGAATACCCCACTGCCTGAATACAGCCTCCGCGGCTGTTGGCAGCAGATGCCACTCTGGGACTGACCTTCCTCTTGACAAGCAATCCGCGATGCCGTTTAAGTTCCCTGGCAGATGATAAGCTGTCATCATAATGTTCAATCGACCTGCCAACTCCAGCAACTGGGATGTTAGACCCAATAGATTTAAAGAGCGCGTTCCGCCCTGATTCCTGATGTATGCTACTAGAGTCCTGTAAACGGCATACATCTCCTTCATGTTCGAATGCCAGGCTTTTTGATTTGTGGCCCATTTGCCCGAAAGGTACCGACTGTTTAGATTTGCTCCCCAGCCCGCATCCTCTGCGTCTGTGGTCAAGAAATGGGTTACTTCTTTCTTGTATAGGGGGGTTGGACTGCCTTCTACTGCATCCAACCACCACCGCAAGTCCTCCCGCATTCTGGGGCATAGTGCCTTTTTCTGGCCTTTCTGGGAAAATTTTCTCAGAAAAAGCTGTGCTCTGCGACAGTGAAGACGGCCTTGGGGGATCGCATAATTGGCGAAATTTAGTTTGCCCAACAAACTCTGGAGCTCTCTTAAAGAGCAGCTGTCCAGATTTAAAATTTTTGTCAGAGACATTTTTATGCCCTGTATCTTTCGGGTGGGCAAAGCTATTTTCTGGTTCTGTGTATCCCAGACCAGGCCCAAATATTCTAATTTGTGTGTGGGCTCTGTTACCGATTTCGGGTAGTTTATGTGCCAACCTAGCGATTCCAAGATGGTCAGCGTTTCCGCAACCTGTACCATCAACTTGGATTTGTCCTGACAAGCCAGGAGGTAATCGTCCAGGTAAACTAAAAGGCGTATGCCTCGACCCCGGAGGATTTCGGACACCCAGTTTGAAACTGCTGTAAACGCTCGAGGTGCCGAAGACAGGCCGAATGGTAGCGCTGTCAACTGGAGAATTTCTCCATTGTAAGAAACCCTTAAAAATCTTCTGTGGGTCTCCGCAACCCCCAGATGGAAATAAGCCTGATGAAGATCTATCTTCACCAACCAGTCGTCCGGCTGGAGAAAATTGACTATATCTGGTTGTGAAATTAGGTAAAAATGTTTTGTTGCAATATACATATTTAAGGCCTTGAGGTTGAATATTGGTCGTAACCCACCATCCGTTTTCCTTATTTAAAACATTTTTGATAGGAAACCTGGGTCTAGCAATGGTGGTTTTTCCAAAATTCCCTGATTTTTTAAATCTTGAATTATTTGGGTCATCTCTGGGGTAACTTGGGTGGTTAGACATTTTAAATAATCTTTGGTCGGATATTTCAGGGGAGGTTTCTTTTTGAAAGGTAAACGGTATTTTGCTATTGTTTTTAATATAAAGTTGTCTGCTCCTAGCTGAGCCCATTTTTCGGTGTAAAATTTTAGACACCCCCCTCTGAAAATCCGTTGCGAGTCAATCTTCTTTGGACTTAGTGGACTTTTCTGTATCGCCATGACGTTTACGAAAGGGCCGACTTTTATTAACGGTATGTTTAAATTTCTTATCTGATTTTCTAAATTTGTTCTTAATGTAACCTTTTTTATTCCGGAGATGTTGAACATATTCCCCCTGCTCTGAAACTTTTCTCTCTTTTAAATAGGCTGGAGTATTGAGCCACACCTGCGACCCTCCGAGGGACTGAATAACAGGTTGTAAGACCTCTCTACTGAATAAGTATTCCGAGCTGGGTGGAATATTTCTTAATGTGTTTCTGAGATTAGAATTAGGAATTTCCTTTAAAATACGGTCACGCCTAACCTCAATGCACTCAGAACGCTTGCCACATATAAGTTGCATTGTGGTTTCTGAGTTTTTATGAGATAAAGAACCCGGTCCAAACAGATCAGAAAATTTTTCAAATAAAGTCTTTGGATTTAAACTTTGCGGTTCAGCACTAGCCCAATCAATAATAGACTGTAAACCTGATTTTAATAACTGTCTTTGCTCCAATACTTTATTGGATAAGCCAGCTAACAGCAACTCTGTTGATGCCAAATAGTTGTAGCGACACAGTACCTGTCGCAGTTACCATAGAACCATATACCACCTTACTACCTTACCACCATAACAGTTACCAATACCTCAGAACCAAATACCACGTTTTGACAGTCTCTGTAAGAAGCAGTGAGCAACACGTTTTGACCAGCCAAGAAACAGGATAGAATGAGTTTCGCTCCGGAAGCAGATGGTTAGCGCAAGCAGAGCAAGCAAGAGCTGCAGCAGTATAGGTGTCCACTCGTCGACGGCGCTGGGGGAAAAGGACCGCACTCTGCGCGCGACTCATATTTATAGATTCGCAATCAAGCGCAGACGGATTAGTGCCGTGTGCAAAACAGCGCCCCGCGCCCCGCGCGTTTCTTGCCCTACGCGCGTCGCTATTGGTGGAAATGATGTAAACACTAGCTAGAACTATGTCTAAATGTAACATGAACAATGTATTTATAAGAAGTGGTTTTTGTCAATAAATCATAGATATCAGCAGATCATCATTCTATACAGTCGCCCTGAGTTTTCATTTACGACGAGAACCCCAGAAGTTATTTAGTACCAACAACACTAAAGTGGTGACCCCGTGAAACCTGAACACAGTGAACTCTTGAACTGAACAACATTCCGAACAAGATGGAAAACTTCAGCGATGCTCAGGGCAGTACAGCAGCGACAAACGACGCGGCATCAGTCTCACTACCTTCACGACTACCACCTTTTTGGCGCCAAAACCCACGACTATGGTTTGCGCAATTTGAAGCCGCCGTCGCTGCCAGCAAGATAAGTGAGGAACAAAAATTCAACCTTGTCGTTCCGCTACTCGGCAACAGCGACCTTGAACAAATTGGAGACATCATCCTGCACCCACCGAGCACCGGCAAGTACAGTGCGCTCAAAGAAAGACTCATCTCAACGTACCAGGAGTCAGACCACCGGCAGTTACAGAAGCTTCTCAGCGGCCTCGAGCTCGGCGATCTCAAGCCAAGCCAGCTGCTGCGTAAAATGCGAGACCTCAGCGGCAAGTTACTGTCAGATGAGGCACTGAAGGTCATGTGGCTCAACCAGCTGCCCGCACAGGTGCGCGCAGTACTTTCCGTAAACACCGAGTCGTCGCTCGAAGTGCTAGCCGCGATGGCAGACAAAATGATGGAGCATTTTGAACCCGCTACAGTCGCCGCAGTATCTACAGCAAACCCTCCAGCAACAAGTCCAGCAGTCAACGAGGTACAGATAAACGCAATAACAGCTCTACAAATCAGCATGCTCACAAAGCAAATAGAGAAATTGTCACTCGAAGTCGCCGAACTCCGCAACCATCAACACTCGTCGCAGCGCTTTTCCCGCCAAAACTCCGCATATCGTGGCCGCTCACGCTCACATTCAAGACAGCGTACAGATAACGCCCGCAAGCCCGGCGATCCCGACTGGCTGTGCCGTTATCACTACCGATTCGGCAATGGGGCACGAAAATGTGAATCGCCGTGTTCCTTCACGAAGCGGGAAAACTAGAACGTGCATCGACAGTGGCGGGTATCGATGTAAACCAAACAAGCCGCCGCCTATGTGTCATAGACACCAAAACGAGGGAAAGATTTCTTGTCGACACGGGAGCCGACATATCAGTACTAGCCGCACGAAACCAGAAATATTCAACACCGTCGGAGAATGCCGGTTACAAACTTTACGCGGCAAACGGAACAGAGATTCGTACCTACGGTGAGCGCACACTCGAGCTCAACCTAGGCTTACGAAGAAGTTTTAAGTGGACTTTCGTCGTCGCGAATGTGAAGACTTCGTTACTGGGTGCCGACTTTCTAGTACATCATAAACTGTTAGTCGACTTGCACCAAAGAAAACTTATCGACCGCGTGACCGAGCTCAGCGTGAACGCCATCAAAATAAATAGCAAAGAAGAATCGATTCACATTATTAACCGCGACCACACTCATCACGACCTGCTAAAGAAATATCCAGATGTACTGCGACCGATGACACTCAAAACACCAGTCAAGCATGACGTCACACATCACATCGAGACAACTGGGCCGCCAATATACTCACGGCCGCGCCCTCTACCGCCCGACAAATATAAAGCGGCAAAACTGGAGTTCGAGCGCATGATCGAGATGGGAATATGCAAGCCGTCAAACAGTCCGTGGGCAAGTCCACTTCACATCGTGAACAAGAAAGACGGATCACTACGAGTATGTGGCGATTACAGAAGACTCAACGCCGTCACAGTTCCAGACCGATACCCAATTCCACGAATTCAAGATTTCACATACCAACTTCACGGCAAGAAAATTTACTCGAAACTCGATTTAAAAATGGCCTATTTTTGGATACCCATTTCAAAACAAGATGCTCAGAAAACAGCAATAATAACACCTTTAGGACTCTTCGAATTTACCTGCATGACGTTCGGTTTAAGAAACTCCGGTCAAACCTTTCAACGCTTCATGCACGAGGTACTACGAGGACTTGATGACAACGTATTCTGCTTCGTCGACGATTTGCTTGTCCACTCGAGAAATAAGGAAGAACATCGCCGCCACTTAGAACAAGTACTCGAACGCCTAAATACCTACGGCGTCAGTCTTAACATTGACAAGTGCGAGTTTGAAAGGGAAAATATCGAGTTCCTCGGATACGAAGTGACATCAGAAGGAATCAACCCCACTCAAGAACGAATACAAGCCATAGTAAACTATCCGAAACCACAGACAGTTCAAGAACTAAGAAGATTTCTAGGAATGATAAACTTCTACCGTAGTTGTTTACCTCATCAAGCTGAGTACCAACACGAACTTAACAAATATCTGCACAACAGCAAGAGGAACGACAAAACTCCGATACAATGGTCTCAAGTAGCAGAAGAAGCCTTTGAGAAATGCCGACAAAGCATTCTCAAGGCAACAACATTGACGCACCCGAAACCTAACGCGCCGCTATGTTTATTTACCGACGCTTCGAACACTAGCATCGGCGCCGTCCTACAACAAAAGGTTGACAACACCTGGAAACCATTGGCATTCTTCTCAAAAACCATGAGTGATACGCAGCGACGTTACAGCGTGTACGATCGCGAATTATTAGCAATGTACACCGCTGTGCAAAAGCTAAGACGACTGATAGAGGGCAGTGACCTGACGATATTCACCGACCACAAACCACTAACTTACGCGCTGACAAGAACGCCCAGCAGCAGCGATACACCGCAAAGAGAACGACAGCTACACTACATTAGTCAGTTCTGCTCGAAGATCAAATTCATTCACGGTGATAAGAACGAAGCAGCTGACGCCTTATCACGTATCGAAGAAATCAACTTATCGCACTCCGCAATCGACTACAACCTACTCGCTCAAGATCAAGAAAATGATGAAGAACTGAAGATCTGCATGTCCAACCCAAGTCTACAATTTTCACTTATCACATTGCCCGGAGGTCAACGACCCATCATATGTGAAACATCAACGGGCAACGTTCGCCCATACCTACCAATGAGTTATCGTGTCGTAGCATTCAAAGCGCAGCACGATCTAAGTCACCCTGGTGTGCGAACAACAAGGAAGATAATGACAACAAAGTTTTTTTGGCCAAGTATGAACAAAGACGTTGGTCTGTGGGCAAAATCATGCATCGGTTGCCAGCGTGGGAAAGTGCAACGACACGTTATCAGTCCACTCGGCGAGTTTCAAAAATCAGCGCGCTTCGAACACATTCACATTGACATCGTTGGACCGCTACCGCCATCGAATGACTACAGATACCTAGTGACAATGATCGACCGCTACACTAAATGGCCGGAGGCGATTCCTATTCGTGACGTCACCGCCGACACTGTTGCTAAGGCATTACACGAGGGATGGATATCGCGATTTGGTTGCCCATTACGTATATCGACAGATCAAGGAAGGCAGTTCGAATCGTCGTTATTCAACGCAGTATTGAAGAAGTTTGGCATCACACGGATTCGAACTACTGCATACCACCCGCAAGCAAATGGTCAAATCGAACGCTGGCATCGAACGTTGAAGGCCGCGCTCATGGCGAGAGGCGCCGGCGCACACTGGAGCGATGAACTAGCGACCGTGCTGCTTGGACTACGTACAGCACTGCGTGAAGACACACAAGTCAGTCCGGCCTTGATGACCTACGGATCGACACTAAGAATACCGTCAGATTTCTTCGCGCCTACTCAGCCGAAAAACGATGACGCAGAATTCGTCCGCCAGCTGACCGAAACAATGTCGTCACTCGCACCTAACACCAAGCCACGTGTCAACAACAGGAGCACGTTTGTACACAAGGACCTAGCGACGTGTACTCATGTTTTCGTGCGCAATGATACCGTGCGAAGTCCATTGACCCCTCCTTATGACGGCCCGTTTAAGGTGATTCAACGTAACAGCAAGCAATTCACCATACAGATGCCACTTCGAACCTCAGTTGTCTCAATAGACAGACTTAAGCCAGCGCACCTACTCAGCGAAGAGGAGTTTACCACCTCTCGAACAACATGCGCGCAACAACAAACACCTCGCGCTGAGAGCATACCTACCGCGAGCGTCGAGCCGCGGTCATCAACCCCTGGCGCGCCGCGCGAAACATACGTCACTCGATCCGGCCGCGCAGTCAAACACAACGTACGCTTCGCTTAGGGGGGAGTGATGTAGCGACACAGTACCTGTCGCAGTTACCATAGAACCATATACCACCTTACTACCTTACCCCCATAACAGTTACCAATACCTCAGAACCAAATACCACGTTTTGACAGTCTCTGTAAGAAGCAGTGAGCAACACGTTTTGACCAGCCAAGAAACAGGATAGAATGAGTTTCGCTCCGGAAGCAGATGGTTAGTGCAAGCAGAGCAAGCAAGAGCTGCAGCAGTATAGGTGTCCACTCGTCGACGGCGCTGGGGGAAAAGGACCGCACTCTGCGCGCGACTCATATTTATAGATTCGCACTGTCGTGGGACGTCGCTGCGTTCCCGCAAGGGAACGCGGCGGGCGGCTTCAGGGCTAAGCCCTCTTATCCGCGGGTTCTGTAGGCGCCCGCAAAAACGGGCGCTTCACTGGAGCGCCTATCTTGGCTTGAAGAATATGAGCGACTGACTACGAGAACCTCCTAGGCTGGCGCTGTGTTGTAACGCCTGCCGAGATTCTCTTAGCAATCGCCCTGTGTTTTGCTAAGTGTAATGCCGCAGGCTCGCGGGGGTAATCGCGGCAGCTAGGCGGTCTACCACCACCGGGTGAGACCCACAGTTCCCTGTGAGAGGCCCAGCGGATGGCGCCAGCGACTGAGCTGCCGGCTTACAGCAAGCCCACGGCATGAGGTGTGGCCCCCGCCCGTCCCGCAAGATCGCGGTCTGGGCAGCAGGGCCGTCGGCGTGTGTGTGGACGGTATTGTGTGAGTAACACCGCCCATGTGAGCACTGTTTTACCCGGGCTAGCCGCGTCCAACAGTGCGTGAGTTCACATGCGTGAGGAGTCGTGCGTGTCTGCATGCGTTCCGCGGCGTGCCTATATTAACTTAGCACACGCCGCGTCACAGTGTATGTACTGTGGTGAGTGTCACTGTATGAGTAGGCCGCGTGTAGGTGTAAGCGACCTACTCGGGTGTCAGAAGCAGGAGAAGCGCCCGGATGGCGCTTTTTATGACCTTCTGGATGGTATGTGGCTCACCTCCCTGCGTCAGGGCTCTTGCAGCCTCCATTAACAGGTCGGTGGCCTTGGTCTCCGTGGTGGTAATTTCCAGCTTTCTGCGCTGTAGTCTGCGCTGCGCCGTGATGTCGGCGACAGCCGCGGCTGGGGCTGCGGTCATCTTCTTGGCCCATGCTTGGGCGGGTTGTGTGGCTCTGGGTCCGGGCGCCTGAGCGGTGTCATCTTGGTCGGCGGGGGGGGGCGGCGGCGGAGGTTGCTTTCCCTTCCTACTGCCGCGCTTTCGTTGTCTCCTCTTGCTGCTCTTGCTGCTTGCGGGGGTGGCTCCTCTGGTTTTCGGCTCGTTGGCCACCGCCATCAGGGTGGTGCCTTGGGCCTCGTACTCCTCTACTTGTGCGGCCTGGGTCCTGACGTTGTTGGCCGGCCGGGCTGCTCTGCTTGAGGTGCAGGCGACTGTGCCCGCACGCTTGTTAATGGCCTCTCTCCTGAAGGCCGGGCACTCGCGGTGGGACGCAGGGTGCGGCCCCCCGCAGTTGGCACATGTTGCCGGCTCCGTGCGGGGCCGGGGGCAATCGCGCGCAGGGTGCCCCTGTCCGCATCGCACACAAGCGAGCGGGCGGTGGCACTGATGGGAGGAGTGCCGGAATTGTTGGCAGCGGTGGCATTGTGCTAGCCCCCGCTTCCCCCTCCATGCCTCCACTCGGACTCCCCCCATCATTAGAAAGGTGTTGGTTTCATATATTCGCCTCACGTCCTTCTGGAAGTTGAGGACCGCGTGGAAAATGCAGCCCGGGCGACCCTGACGACCCCTGATGCTCCGCACATATTCAGGGTCGTAGTTCAGCCTCTTGAGTTCCTCCATTATGGCCTCCGGGGCGGTGTCTACTGGTAGCCCTCGTATGGCCACCTTAAACTTCTTTTCCGCTGGCAGCGAGTACGAAAACCAGGACAGGCCGGTTTCTTTCCCCAGCCCGCACAAGTATCGCTGGACCACCCGATACTCCCCCTCGTCCCTGGGCAGGAAACGAATCCCCGCCTGGTACGGGCGAGCAGTCGGCGGGCGGCCCAGGAGGTCGCGCAGGGCCTTGAAATGTACCTGCCAGTCCGGGAGTCTCTCCACCACCAGCGGAGGGTAGCGTGGCTTCTTGTTTGCGGTGTTCGGGCCCGGCGCGGCGGCGGCCGCGGGGGGCGGCGTCCGGTCTGACGCGGGCGGATGACCCGCTGCGTTTGCTACTGACTGCGGGGTGCGTTGCTGGGGGCGCCTCTTCGCCTCCTCCAGGGCGTCCTCGTCGTCCGAGCTCCTGGGTCTTCTCTGGGGGCGCGGGTAGCTACGCCCCTGGTCGTCGGTCTCGTCGTCGGAGTCTATCTCCGATGCCGACATGTCCGACTCCTGCGGAGAGAAACATGCCGACATCGTGGCAGGGGAGTCTTTGGCAGCGCTCCTCGGTGGTGGCGGGGACTGCATGGCCGATGGTGGTGATGGCCGTACGTGGGCGGCAAAACGCGGCGCGAACGCGAGCGCGCTCACGGACGCGCTATGCGCGGCGGCAGGGGCGCGCGCTTCGGGCGTGGCAGGGGCGCGCATTTCGGGCGCGGTAGGGGCGCGCGGCTGAAGGCGCGGATCGCGCGTGGCAGGGGCGTGCATTTCGGGCGCGGTAGGGGCGCGCGGCTGAAGGCGCGGATCGCGCGTGGCAGGGGCGCGCGGAACGGTCATCGCTTCGTGCGTGGCGGCGCGATGCTCCGGTGCGGCGGAGGTGAATGGCTTAGGCGCAGTGCAGGCGGCGGGGTGCGCGGCGATGGGGCCTCCTGGTGACGAGCTATGCGGCGGCCTCGGTGCTGGTTTGTCGTCGGTGGGCTTGGCGCGACGTGCGCCATCCCTTCCAGTCGGGTTGGTGGTGGTCTTCATCCTTCTTCTTCTTACTAACTCCCGCAACCGTTACGGTTTGAAAGCCAAAAATTTTTTCCAAACCGGGCGGCGGTTTGAGGGTACCTCAAAGTACCGTCGCAAGTACAGACCAAAGTCCGCACTCGCGACGATAAAATGGGGCACCGACGTAGGTAGTTCGTGCTTAATGTACCGACGAGGCGAGCAGTGGGCTACGAGCTTCATCGGCGAGCGAGTTAGAGCGAATCCATCCAGCTTATAGATTCGCAATCAAGCGCAGACGGATTAGTGCCGTGTGCAAAACAGCGCCCCGCGCGTTTCTTGCCCTACGCGCGTCGCTATTGGTGGAAATGATGTAAACACTAGCTAGAACTATGTCTAAATGTAACATGAACAATGTATTTATAAGAAGTGGTTTTTGTCAATAAATCATAGATATCAGCAGATCATCATTCTATACAGTCGCCCTGAGTTTTCATTTACGACGAGAACCCCAGAAGTTATTTAGTACCAACAACACTAAATAGTCTTTGTTTTTATTAAAGTGACATAGCTCATCATTTATATGAAGGCTTGTAAATCCCGGAGTTGCCAAGCAACCCTGCAAAACTTGCTTGTATCTAATACCCTTCCAAGCTTGAGAGTCAAATTGCTGTAACTTATTTAATTCTGCAAATCTATCTTTATCACTAGCTGGAATAATCTTTTTATCATCAATATTGGTAACTAAAGAGCCCCAATTGAGAGACATAGACTCAGGCTGAGCAGGCAAGGTGATGAACTGCTCTGACCCATTCTCTCCAGTCCTATTAAAATTCTGGGTGCTCGTAATTGTACTACTGGGCAATGCTTTATCGTTATTAAAACAATAGACAGGATACTGGTTCAAATAATTCGAAACGTACGACATTTGAGACATTAAGGTATCAATACGGGGATCGGTACGAACAGGTTTCGACTTGTACTTACGGTTCCTCGCCGAGGTACGAGAACGTTTATTGGGCAAGGGTGACGCTATGCCCTCCTCAAACTCCGAGGATGAGGAGGAGCTGCTTTCCGATGCCTTAGAGCTCGATGACGATGATTGTCCTCCCTCCGAAGCAACAACAACGTCCTGCTCACGATTCTCGTTACCATTACTTACCGGCTCCATTTTTAATGAAATACACTGCTGTTTCACTATAACCACTAACAACACACTTATAACTATTCAATATCGCAAAGATAGTGGTTTTCACCTCGAAAAACTTTCTCAAGAAAAAGTTTCGATGCATCAAGAAAGAATCACAAGAATGCAATGACACTGACAGGTTAAATTGGCGGTAAAGTTATAAGCCGCCCTCTGGTGCAAGAAAAAGGGAAGACATTCTCGGTACAGTTACTAAGAAAGGATGGTATTCTCGATATATTCTACAGAATCATAGGACTGCTTCTTCATATCATTGCTGTGTTTTCGGAGACATATAATATTCTTATTATTGTTATAGACGCTATAGAAAAACACCCTGTGTGAAAATATTGACTTTCTACCTAAGTATCATGAAATACAGCCCAAATAAAACTCTGCTGTCCATCTGTCTGTCAGCGGGCTGTATCTCACAATCCGTAATAGCTACACAGTTGAAATTTTCACAGAATATGTATTTCTGTTGCTGCTGTAACAACAAATAATAGAAATAAATTAAAGATTAAAGGGGGCACCCCTCCTAGAAACGTTACGTAAAAGCTTTTTTTGCTCGATCTTAATAATAATAAATAATCTTTATTTAATCAGACTACAATGTGGTCGATAGTGTTAGTAACAAAATAGCTTATCCTATGTTAGTACTTTATAACTAAAACCGATCGGGTCCTATTTGTGAGTGCCCACACTAGCGGGCTGTCTGCCTGGGCGCCTACCGATTGCAGGGTAGTGTTGGGACTGCCACTGTAACATATTTCCTTTGTAAGCGTCACATGTACAATATTTATTTCGTTTTATTGCCATTTTTTGTACATATTTGTTGGAGTTGAAGTCAAAATTCGCTTCTGGCAACATTTAAAATTCATAAATTGTGTCTTAGTACGTTAGTTTGGTTACAACACTACGTGATTTTTTTATCTGTGGATACAGGAAACGTCAAAATTTGGAAGATCACTTTTCGACTGGCAGGTTTTGAAGTCACATTGTTTTTTTTGCAATATTTTTTAACCCATGTAAATCATGAGTTATTAGTGCCCAGTTCGCATATTCCTGGCGGCTGGAGCCCTATTTTTGAATGGACAATGTGTTCCAGCAATGATTTCGGTGGAATCATAAATTTAAACCTGATTATGGAGAGACACATGGTGTGTCTAACATATTTTTTTTTTCCTTTGTTAAAAGCGCTGTAATCCAGCGCTTTTATTTTTGATTGATAGTTTAACTTTAAATTTGAAGTTTGGATGCACCCCTATCTTGGAAAGTGGACAATTCCAGACGGATGTTTCTTACAGGAAGATTTGGTTTATTTTTTCCTTATTATAATTTAGCATACAATAACAGGGTATGTAATTAAAACCTTTTTCTTTTCACAATGAACACGTACAGTGCATTATTGAACAAAATTATTGACCTAACCAATAGACCAAACTTGTAAATAAGTAACCTAAATATTTGTTCAATACACAGGAGAAATAATCTAAAATGTTGTAGTTTGAATTCTCTCTGTTATCACCTTCCCTAAGATTAAAAGCCATTTTTGCCGCTGTCTTCTATCCAGGTAATTTCTGTGTTAATCTATTTATTGACGCCTGGCGCCCGAGGTTTTTTTTTATATTATTATTTTGGCGTTCAATAACCTAATTTTGTTTAACACAGGTGAAATTTCAATTTTGTTGCACACATAAGTGGTAAATCACGCATTCACATGACAATTGGCCCCGATGAACAGGGACTTGAAACAATTTTTTATTAGGTTTTCTTGGTCATTTTATTATTGGTTAATTAATGCACTGTTTATTATTGTAGTACAGTTTTCAAACATACTTTTTGAATTGTAACCCTAACCTTTGAACTACAACTTATGTATAACTTATATATTTAGTTGTAAACAGTATTAGCACTGTATTGTACTGTTATTTTTCTATGTGTCTATTTCAGCACTGTTTAAATCTTCCAAAATCAACTACTACATTGTGTAAACCGTCATTGTTATCTTAGTTAACCTAAAATTTGATAATAGTTAAAGTTAAATAGTAAATAAATACTTTTAATGTTTTAATTAAGTAAATTAAAATAACTAAATAACTGTTTTAGGTGAGTAAGATTTCTTTGTGAGTCAATACTGCACCTACTAGTGTTTCAATAAGTGAAATTAACTTTAAAAATCTTCATTAGTTCACAATAATAATTACTTAACTTTATTACTCTATAAATTTAAAATATTGCCTTTGCAATGGATAAAGCAGTTCAGTTTCCTCCACTTCCTGCGTTGAAGGACAGTCATGATCCTGTTAATGTTTCACCATTTGTTGAAAATCCTGCGGCACCTGAGATTGTTAATTTGACAGAAGTTCAAAATCCATTTGAACATAATGATAGAATTGCTCATTCTTCCTCTGCTTTTGCGGTTAATGCTTTGCCTTCTTTTAATTCTTTGAATGCTGATGTTTATGAACATATTAAGAAGAATATACCGTCTTCAACTAAGTTACCTGACTTAAAAAGGGGTAAAATTAATTTTGATGGAAAAACATGTGTGCGTGAATTCATAACTCAAGTTGAGTAATACTTCTTGTATAAGAATTTTGATGAATTTGTACTGGTTGGTTCTTTTTCGGATTTGCTTAGTGGCATTGCGTTTTAGTGTATGTAGATATACTTATGACTTGTCATGAGCGCATACGTCGCTGTCGGTGGTTATAAATAACGTTCCGAATGGTGGGGACGGCAGTTGAGGTCGGACTGTCGGCCAGTGCGGTGGTGCATTGGCAAGCCAAGTACAATACTATTATTATACACATTGCGTGGATACTACATTTGGCGACGAGGATAAAAATAAAATATCAAATAAAGTGAAAAAAAAAGGAAATGTGGTTGGTGAAGTGACGAGATAGTTAATTTATACTACTTAGGTACATGTAATAAATAAATACAAAATAAGTTTTAGAGTTGAATCATTATAATTTGAACCATTATTTTACTTTAATTAACAAATGGGTATTATAATTCAAAAGTATACAACGTTAAATTTAACGGTGGTGATTATTGCTTAACATATGATAACAACACTAGGATGTGAGTGATGTGTGTGTGTGGCATTTGGGTGCAAATATCAAACTGTGCCGTTTTGTTAACAACCTACGTAAGTTGTCATCATTATTTTCCTGGCCTTATCCCATGTTACTTGGAGTGGGGAAACACGCAACCTAGTGAAACCTGGACAACTGGGATGTTGGGAGACCTGAAAATTCGTCTCACTTAAAGAGGTATTCTACTTACTCAGGGTCTCAGATATCCAGGTATAAGTAGGTCTATCTCATTTACAGAGGACCCTATTTATATAGGTTATATCAGTTACAGAGGTCAATACCTATAAAATTCAAAGAAAACAATTTAACAAAAGTATTCTTTAAAACATAGTCAAGAGGTAAAATACTATCATAATATCACACTATCTCAATTTAACAGACTTTCTTTTCAATGATTATGAAAATGGTCATCACCACATCTCTAAGACGTGGTCAGAGACGTGGAGTATTTTTGTGATTGTTATTTTGAACCCAAAATATCATGCTTGTACTTATCGAAAGGATAGACAGCAGTATTGTTTGAGTGGAGTGGTATTTATTGATGGAAATATTTCAAACCACCGTCCAGTCATCCAGTGACTCAAAGTCTAACAATCGGCGTTACTTAAATAAATGGATAGATCCCAAGTAACCTACCTATATTTTATGTAAGCTGGCGTAGTGCCTGGTCATTTAATTGGTACAAAAGGAATAACGAAGTTATTGTGAAGTTTAGCATAGCAGTATTATAATACAAAAATAGGTACTGATTGACAATTAACTAATAATAAAAAAAAAACAACAAAAAAAAAAAAGACGAGGCCAAAAATGCTCCTTTTTCTATAAAATCGCAGCATTATTTAAATTGACATCAACATTATTATGATGCAGAAGCAGCATTGCTGGTCATAAATAACCACCGTTTGACAATGTTCAGAGGATAATTATAAATCCGCAAAAGCATTATTGGTCATTAAATTGACGCAATATAAAAGAAAGAAGAATTTTCTGATCATTAAATTGATATTGAACTATTGCCATTAAACTACTATCCATATTTAGAAGCGCAAATGTAACTAAACCAAGTCGGAAATAATAATAATAAAAAATTAAAAAAAAACAGAAGGGGATGTGTCGAGCACTATTTCTGTTTTACAATAAAATTATTGTTAAAATACTTATAGAAGCATCATTTTAAATAAGAGATCAACATCAAAACGAATCAAACAATAAAATAAATACATTAGGTAATTGAGTGGGATACATTGACTACCCTTCATTGTTTTGTTTGTGAATTATCGTGTGGGAATTTGTACAAATAATATATATCCAGTGCATACTACCTTCACAGTATGATAAATTGCGGATACATATACAAATAAAATAATGGTACTGTGGTGCCTCCATCACATGAGAAATATTTGACCATTGAATTGGAATATCATATTAAACAAAATAGCAAAGGTATTTTAATTATTAAAAGGCCTCCCCGATTGACAAATCATGATGTCCCACAAATTTACCTGCAATAGAAAAACTGGATTTAGAAGGTGATAGTACCTCATTAGGGCAGCGCTAGAAAAAAAAATAGAAACAGTCTTTAAATATTTACCCGGAGGGTCTGAATATTACAACATCTGTAAAGAAAAGTGTAACGCTGTTGATGCTTGCAGGATCGGACTATTGCATTACAAGTGCCAGTTCTTACTAGTACTACACGCCAAAACATAGGTTGGGCTCAACGCATTTTGGCCATACAGTAAAGAAAACTTAACGAACGGGTTCAAGTCCAGAGTCATGTATTATTAGCCGTGGGTGTTAATACACTTCAGTATGCCAGGTCACGAGCTTAGCCAGGTCAGGAATAAGATATTAGTATTGCGAAGTATGTTTATTATATAATCAAATATTGAACATGTAGCATACAATAACGATTATTTTCAAGTTGACTGAAGTTAAGTCAAGCAAACTGTGAAAATAAGTCAAGAGAACTGTGAAAATTAGTCAAGTAAACTATGAAGTTAAGTCAAGCAAACTGTCAAGTTAAGTCAAGTTAACTGTCAAGTTAAGTCAAGCTGAATCAAGTTAACTGTGAAGTTGAATCAAGTTAACTGTGAAGTTGAGTCAAGTTAACTGTGAAGTTGAGTCAAGTTAACTGTGAAGTTGAGTCAAGTTAACTGTGAAGTTGAGTCAAGTTAACTGTGAAGTTGAGTCAAGTTAACTGTAAGGTGAAGTTGAATCAAGTTAACTGTAAGGTGGAGTTTAGTCAAGTTAACTGTAAGGTGGAGTTTAGTCAAGTTAAAAGTAAAAGAGAGTCTTCAGTAAAGTAGTCTCAAGTAAAGTAAAGCAGTGAAAACAATAAACATAACATCACGCCTACGTTCTCCAAAGGGGTAGGGTGAGATGTGTGATGCAACCAAGTTCACCAATTACGTTGAGCATGCCTGTAGCCACTAGCTGGGTGCCAGTTCGGACCCCAATCTGTTATTGGGAGGTTCACAATGGAAAAACTGAGTGAACCTGCCCGACCTACCGGTCTGGGAGTCGAAACCGGGACCCTATGCTTAGTTGTACGATTGTGCTACATGATTAGTTCTAGCACATGAATGCAATAGAAAATACCTAGTGGTCATTAAATTGACAAGTAATTGCAGTAGAATATAGCTACTGGTCATTAAATTGACAAGTAATTATAGTAGAATATAGCTACTGGTCATTAAATTGACAAGTAATTGCAGTAGAATATAGCTACTGATCATTAAATTGACAAGCAATTGCAGTAGAATATAGCTACTGGTCATTAAATTGACAAGTAATTGCAGTAGAATATAGCTACTGGTCATTAAATTGACAAGTAATTGCAGTAGAATATAGCTACTGGTCATTAAATTAACAAGCAGTATCAGTAAAAAATATCTACTGGTCATTAAATTGACGGGTAACAGCAGTAGAACATATGTACTGGTCATTAAATTGACAAGTAATAACAGTGGAATATATTGACTAAGGAAAAATAGTGAAAATTTTGATTGTGAAGACCTTCATCAGTAGGAACGAAATGGGAGTGCTGGAGGCGGGCACTTGTGATCTACCTGGAAGCTGCTGGCATAGAGAGTAGTGAGAAGAAACTTGCTTTGCTGATACATTTTGGTGGACTAGAATTACAGGAAATATTGTATAATATCCACGATGCAAATGTATCACCAGAAGACGGAGTGGATATCTTCGGAGTGGAATTGGAAACATGTTGGTAAAAAGGTACATCCGTTAAATTGGGCAGACTTCATCATCATCATCATCAGCCTGTGGCGGTCTGCTGCTGGACGTCGGCCAGTCCGGTTGCGCGCCGTTCGGCTTGGTTCTCGGCGGCTCTCATCCGGCTACTGGCGGCTCTCATCCGGCTACTGGCAGCCATCCTGGGGGGATCGTCGCTTCATCCACCCTGAGGGCGTCCTGCCTTGCGTTTGACGATTCGCGGTCTTCACTCAAGAACACGTCTACCTCAACGATCATTGGTTCTCGAAAAACTTCTTGATTGGAAGTAACCTCCATTCAATTGAGAAAACTCTATGGTTTGACGTAACCTCCATTAAATCAAAAAAAAATAAAAAAATTAACCGCCATTAAATTGGAAAATTTCGTTACAGGTATCAACCTCCACTAAAATTAAAAATAGGATCGCTAATTGTCGTAAGTGACAAAACGCCTACATTAAATTAGACATTTTGTGGTGGTTTTCTCATCAAATTGACACTATGTTGCAATGCAAATCACCTCCATTCAATTGGGAAATATTTGTTTGTAGTTGGTTCTAATATTTACTTGGTTGAGCTACTACCATTAAACTGAAACCAACTGAGTAAGTACATGTTATTGTTGATGCTTAGAAAACAGGCAGACAAATATAAATTTGATTGGAAGGATGATCATTTGATAGACCAGATCACCAAAATGTACTTCTATGTCGACTTCAAGTAATAAATAAGAATAATAAATTATGACTCAATTAAAATAAAAAAAAAAGGAAAGGAGAAGAAAGATTCAGATAATAATAATATCAAAGCATATTACATTGAATATAAAGAAGTTAAATCAAAACAATAATTCCAACTTTGATTATTGGAAAAATATAAATATATGATTATGTAATATAATCTGATTCAGACCCGAAAAAGCAACATCTCCAGGATTAACAGGGAAATATTATCAAGACACCTGAGAACTACAGTTGTTTCA
The DNA here is from genome assembly GCA_951329385.1 of Polia nebulosa. Lineage (NCBI taxonomy): Eukaryota > Metazoa > Arthropoda > Insecta > Lepidoptera > Noctuidae > Polia > Polia nebulosa. The sequence continues at coordinate 330,201 of OX589609.1, forward strand.
TTGTCACAAGCGACAAACCATTACATCATAACCTACGAACGAGCATCGCCTTTATAACCAAGAGCGACAACCTACAATATATAATACAGTCCACAACATTTGCTGACCAGTTAAATAAATATACCATAACTAAGTGATTGAAAAATTTTCGATCCATTTATGAGTAAAATAGTAACATGCAGAATATTTGTAAGTAAATAAATACTTTCAAAAATACATAGGTACACATATTATGTATACCTAAATCTATAAAACTTAATACAGGTAGTATTTAGAAATAAATAAAATAAATTGAAATAAGGAAGGGATGTAGTGTATGTAGATATACTTATGACTTGTCATGAGCGCATACGTCGCTGTCGGTGGTTATAAATAACGTTCCGAATGGTGGGGACGGCAGTTGAGGTCGGACTGTCGACCAGTGCGGTGGTGCATTGGCAAGCCAAGTACAATACTATTATTATACACATTGCGTGGATACTACAGCGACTAAATGGTTTCGCACAGTTAGAATTCGCATTAACTCTTGGCGTGAACTTAAACTTGCATTATTAAAGCGTTTTGATAAACCGGATTATGATTACTTTTTGGAATATGAGTTGCGTACTAGGAAGCAGCAATCTTTTGAAACTCTTCCAGATTATATCACTGAAATTTTGGACATGGCTAGTAGACTTTCTTTACCGTTGTTCGACCCAGTTTTGATTAATATTATCAAACATAACATGCTACCACTTTACTCACCTTTCTTATTTGGAAAACGTATTGATTCTGTTGAACAATTTTTGGATTTATCTAGAGAACTGGAGGTTCTTGTTGATAGGAAACCCAAGGTAAAATCAGAAAAACCTTCTGTTAAATCTAATGCAGTTTCTACTAATTTAGTTTGTTTAAAGTGTAAAAAAGATGGTCATACTTATAAAAATTGCCCTACAATTCAATCTGGAGTGATTTGCTTTAAGTGTTTGAAACCAGGTGTTATCACCAAGAATTGTGATGTCTGTTTGGCAACTCCAAAAAACTAATTAGATCCCATCGATTCCCAGTTTCTGAGATAACTGAGCGTGAATCGATCTCAAAAGGTCATAAACCTGATGGTGATACTCAGAAAAAAGAATGTTCAGACTGGTTAGGTTATTTAAAAACATTTTTTTAAATTTATAGTTCTGCTCCAATATTATTTGTTAAACGTAATGATAGTAGACCATATTTGGAATTCTTAGTTAACAAAATTAAATATTCGGGTTTGTTAGATACCGGTTCCAGTAGTTGTGTTTTAGGTTCTAATAAACATAAACATTTTTTGAATTTAGGTTATAAAATAAATACTGTTTCTAATGTTAGTTCAGCTTTTTCAGTCGATGGGTCAGCTCAACAGATTATAGGTACTATGACATTGCCAGTCACTTGTGATATTTTAACTAAAAATATAACTTTTTTAATTATACCTTCTTTTAAACCTGATATAATTTTAGGTTTCGATTTTTGTTTAGAATTCGAACTGTGTAAAAAAAAAAAAACAAATGGAAAAATATAACTCTGGTGAAGACACGTGATCCTAGAGTTTGTTCAGTTACATCTGTTAGTGAACTTTCCTCTTCTGAAAAACAAAAATTAATTGATACCATTGCACTTTTTGAAGATATTTCTTATGAGAAAAAAGGCTTAGGTTTTACACATCTTGTGGAACATAAAATTAATGTTACTAGTGATCCTATTAAGCAACGGTATTGGCCTTTGAGTCCCGCTAAACAAAGAGAACTTTTTGATGAGGTAGAAGTTTTATTGAAGGAAGGTATTATTCAACCATCGAAATCTCCCTGGTGTTCCCTCGTTTTAGCTGTGGAAAAGAAAGATGGAGGAGTTAGATTATGTTTGGATTCAAGACGTTTAAATTCAGTAACTGTCAAAGATTCTTATCCATTACCTTATACTTCTAGAATATTAGATAATCTTAGAGATGCTAAATTTATTAGTGCTATAGATCTTTCTAAAGCATTTTTGCAGATTCCTTTGGAGAAGTCTTCTCGTGAAAAGACTGCTTTTGTAGTTCCTGGAAAAGGACTTTACGAATTTGTTTGAATGCCATTCGGTCTCACCAATGCACCAGCTGAGTTGCAAAGATTAGTTGATAAACTTTTTGGCCCTGAATTTGATAACGCTGTATTCGTTTATTTAGATGATCTAATTTGCGTAACTTCCGATTATAACTCACATATTGAATGCTTAAATAAAATTTATAAAATATTGAAAGATGCTGGATTAACTGTAAATTTGAAGAAATGTCAATTTTGTAAAGATAGTCTTCGGTATCTTGGTTATATTGTGGACAGTAATGGTTTGCATACTGATCCTTCTAAATTAGAAATTATTGAAAATTATCCTCGCCCTGAAACCGTTAAACAACTTAGAAGTTTTCTTGGCTTGTGTTCTTATTATCGTAGATTCATTTGTAAGTTTGCAGATATAGCTTCTCCTTTAACTAAATTAACAGCTGGTAGTAAGAATTCTAAAAGATCCTTAATTTGAAATGATGATGCTGAGAATGCATTCATTAGATTGAAAGAAACTTTAATTTCTGCTCCTGTTTTACAATGCCCTAATTTTGAAAAACCTTTCTTTTTACATTGTGATGCTAGTGCTGTAGGAATAGGTAGTGTTTTGAGTCAGGAGGATGATAATAGCGATCAACATCCTATTGCATATTATTCTAGATCTTTAAATAAATGTGAACGTAACTATAGTATCACAGAACGTGAGTTATTAGCTATGTTAGATTCAATTGAACATTTCAGACCTTATATTGAGGGAATGAAGTTTACCGTGGTCACCGATCATGCTAGTTTGAAATGGCTTTTATGTCTTAGTAATCCTAGTGGACGTTTAGCACGTTGGGCCGCTAGAATTTCCCAATTTACTTTTGATATCATACACAAAAAGGGTTCTTTACATTTAGTTCCTGATGCTTTATCTCGCCTTGAAATAGCTGCGATTGATGTTACTCAGAATAATTTAATCTTGCCTGATGAAGATATTCATGACCCTTGGTATAGAAAAACATTTATTAATTATCAAAAGTATCCTTGTAAATTCAGAAATTTTCGAGTTGAGAATAATACTTTGTATAAATATTGTAAAAATAAATTTGATCTTAACAGTAAACTTAACTGGAAAATTGTTATTCCTAAAGAACATATTTTAGATACTATTCGTTCAAATCATGATAATTTAAATTCTTGCCATCTTGGAATGCATAAAACCTTTAATAAATTAAAACAACACTATTTTTGGAAAGGAATGTTTGGTGATGTTCAAAAATATATTTCTTCTTGCGATATTTGTAAAGCATATAAACATACTACTTCACCACCGCTTGGAATGATGATAAATCCTAAAAAAGTTGATCATCCCATGCTTATGCTTTCGGTTGATATTATAGGAACTTTACCTAAATCTTATTCAGGTCATAATTATATTCTTTCAGTTGTAGATGTATTCACTAAATATTGTTGGATATTTCCCATGATTAATGCTACTTCCAAAATAATTTGTAAACTTTTTGAAAAGGAAATCTTTCTTAAGTTTGGTTGTCCTAAAATAATAGTATGTGATAACGGTTCTCAATTCATCTCTAAATATTTTGTAGAATTTTTGAAAGGATTTAATATTACTAATATTTTTTATAACACTTTATACACACCTCAAAATAATCCGGTAGAACGTTACAACAAGACGGTTGAAACTTGTATAGCGTGTTTTGTTAAAGATGATCAAAGAACTTGGTCAAAATTTTTGCCTCATGTTCAATTAGCTTTAAATAATAGTGTGAATCTAGCTACAGATTTTACACCAAACTTTTTGATGTTCGGAAGAGAGCTTATTTTCGATGCTTCTCTACATCATTTTAGTAGTTCTATTGATAACTTAGATAATCTCGAAGTTGGTGATAGAAATACTTTTGCTGTTTCTTTAAATTCACTTAGTGAAATTTAGGGTTCAATCTCACTTATTAAGAGCTTATAAACGTAATGCTCATTATTATAACCGCCGTCGGAAAGTCATTTCTTTTGATGTGGATGATATTGTGTGGAGAAGAAGTTTTGTTCAGTCTAAGGCTCCGGCTTTCTTTTCTGCTAAGTTAGCACCTAAGTTCATTAAGTGTAAAGTAGTCTCAAAAGTTTCACCTAATGTGTACGTTTTGGAGGACCTTAACAAAGGTACTACAAGTCGTTACCACATTAAGGACATCATTAAATATTAAAATTATTATGTTTTGGTTTTTTAAACTTTAGTCTTGATTTTTTATAACTTTGTTTGAAGGGTTAGCCAATGTTTGAACGATGAATGAAAGGGAATGGCTATTTGAAAGTGAATAGTATGTCAGGTAACTTCACAGCAGGTTCTAGAAATCGACTTCTAAATCTTTTCAAAATAACTTAGGTCATTTTTGGATTTTATAAAATTGAACTTCAGCTTCACACATATTTTCAGTTCTTCCATATCAGAGGATCTTATTGTTTATTGTTTTTATAATAATATATTGATATTATATTATTGTATCTTTTAATTTTAGCTAATCCTTATTATATTAGTTAAGATTATTATTTACTTTAGTCTTTAATGTTCGAGTAAGAGTATTATAATGCTACTTAGCTTGTAAGATTCTCGGATTTGACATTTTTTTTTGCGTTTCGCTTCAGTTTTGGACGGATGCTTTTGCTAGGTCTTTCCTACGACTTTCCTCGTGGAATTCCTATTCTTTTGATTCGGTTTTCCCCCGATATCATATTTTTTACTATTGTGCCCGGAAGATTGGTGGTGTTGAGCCGATCACAATATGCGACTTTTTTGATTATTCGGTTTTCCCCCGAAGGTCATTTTTTTGTTTGCTATTGTGCCCGGAAGATTAGTGGAGTTGAGCCGATCACAATATGCAACTTTTTTTTTGATAGTGATTGTGTTCTGGCGTTCGGTGGAGTTGTGCCGATCACAATTTGCTTCAGTTTTGCTTTAGGTCGTTTTCCACGTCCGTAGTTATGCCTTTTATGTTTGCGTCTGGAAACGTTGTTCTGTTGTACCAGACACGAACTTAGGATTTTTGCATACTTGTTTAGTGTGAATTCTTACGCTCTGTTAGTCAGTGGCGATAGCGCCTAACTGCACTCTCTTTTAAGTGTTCTTCTGAGTAATTAATTTTGATCAGCTAGTCAGTGGCGATGGTGCCTAACTGCACTCTAATTTGGATAGGTGTTTTGGTATATTTTGTTAGTTAGTCAGTGGCTATGGTGCCTAACTGTACTCTAATTAAACCATTGTGTGGAGGTTTATCTCTCAAATTCTTTTCGAATTTATTTTTGAAAATCTTTTTTGATTTTGATTTTTTTAGATTCCTATGGTTTCTTGACCTAAGTTGGTTTCTCTTGTATGTTTCTTCAAGTATCTTTCAAACATAAAAGAAAGTTCCTTTCTTTTATTTTTTCGGGGAGGGATGTAATGTAACGTATTTCCTTTGTAAGCGTCACATGTACAATATTTATTTCGTTTTATTGCCATTTTTTGGACATATTTGTTGGAGTTGAAGTCAAAATTCGCTTCTGGCAACATTTAAAATTCATAAATTGTGTCTTAGTACGTTAGTTTGGTTACGTGATTTTTTTATCTGTGGATACAGGAAATGTCAAAATTTGGAAGATCACTTTTCGACTGGCAGGTTTTGAAGTCACATTGTTTTTTTTGCAATATTTTTTAACCCATGTAAATCATGAGTTATTAGTGCCCAGTTCGCATATTCCTGGCGGCTGGAGCCCTATTTTTGAATGGACAATGTGTTCCAGCAATGATGTCGGTGGAATCATAAATTTAAACCTGATTATGGAGAGACACATGGTGTGTCTAACATATTTTTTTTTCCTTTGTTAAAAGCGATGTAATCCAGCGCTTTTATATTTGATTGATAGTTTAACTTTAAATTTGAAGTTTGGATGCACCCCTATCTTGGAAAGTGGATAATTCCAGACGGATGTTTCTTACAGGAAGATTTGGTTTATTTTTTCCTTATTATAATTTAGCATACAATAACAGGGTATGTAATTAAAACCTTTTTCTTTTCACAATGAACACGTACAGTGCATTATTGAACAAAATTATTGACCTAACCAATAGACCAAACTTGTAAATAAGTAACCTAAATATTTGTTCAATACACAGGAGAAATAATCTAAAATGTTGTAGTTTGAATTCTCTCTGTTATCACCTTCCCTAAGATTAAAAGCCATTTTTGCCGCCGTCTTCTATCCAGGTAATTTCTGTGTTAATCTATTTATTGACGCCTGGCGCCCGAGGTTTTTTTTTATATTATTATTTTGGCGTTCAATAACCTAATTTTGTTTAACACAGGTGAAATTTCAATTTTGTTGCACACATAAGTGGTAAATCACGCATTCACATGACACCACCCAGCCTGCGGAGTAGCGAAGCAGATTTCTTACGCCACAGTGCATCAAAGCCGTCAGTGCGTGCGTCTGCAAACATTGCCGAGGCACTACAGAAGCGCGGCAGTCGCAGCAATACCCTGAATGCGTTATTATATAGGATACGCAGAGCATTGTAAGCCTTTTGGGTATATGTAAACCACAGGGCTCCCGAGTACAGTGCTGTGCAGTATGCCTTAAAAAGGGTTATTTTAATTGCGTCTGTACATCGGGAAAATCTGCGGGCCAGCATATTCGTTCTAACTGACAATGCTCTGCGCTCCCTCTCTAGATCCATGTCATCTTTTAGGTCATAGACGCGTATAGTCTTGTACAATGGTACGGAACCCTTAATGTGCGAAATCCCACACGCACTTGGCCAGTTTTTAGGATTCTTTACCCGAAGGGTCCAAACGGAGACCTATTTTTTTCACTCACGTGTCTGTCTGTCTGTCTGTCCGTCCGTCGTCTGTCACAAAATTTTGTTACAAAGAATTTTTTAACTTCGCATGAACCTATGAACTTAAAATTTGGTGATTATGTTTATTATGCTTAACGTATACTTTACTAACAAATACCAATATTTGGTACGGAACCGGTAGTGTGCGAAATCTGATACGCACTTGGCCAGCAACATGGAACATAAATGGACTGACCCCAAACAAAAATGACACAGAAACGCTAATGACTCAACAAAATTTGGACTTCCTATTGATATCTGAAGCTCACTGCACCGCTGCCTCAAAACTCAAGTTTAAAAATTATGAATGCTATATCACCCTACACTCCGATGGGACCGGACATGCTGGTACTGCGATTATTATCAGGAAATCTCTAAAACACCACATAATGCCTGAATATAAAACTTGCCATCTCCAGGCTACCACAATAGCAGTAGAAGACAAAAATGGGTGCTTCAACATTTCTTCAGTGTACTGTCCACCCAGACATAAGATATCCAAAGAGATGTATACAGAATTCTTTGAGACACTTGGCAATCGGTTTTTAGCGGGCGGAGATTGGAACTCTAAAAATACGCACTGGGGGTCCAGGCTAACTAGCACCAAAGGAAGACAGCTAAAGTTCAGTATAGATGCTAATAAATTAACCACAGCCTCCACTTGTGAACCGACATATTGGCCGGCAGATACTTCTAAAACACCAGACCTGCTTGACTTCTTCATTATGAAAGGTTTGTGTGCGTACGCGCAGCGGAATGTTGTTGAATTTAAATATTTTAATTATGCAGATATTTAGTGTATGATGTCGTATAATTGTGTATGGTAAAAAAAAATTTGTGCACGCAACCATTGTGGAGAAATTCACCAAAAACTGATTACGCTGGGCGAACGTTGTCCTGGCGGAACTTTTTTTAATCCATAGACTTTAGAAGAAAAGAGATGTGTCCAAAAATTAGTGTGTATTTGTGTGTAATTGTGTATGTATGAATAAAACTAGTGCATACATAAACTTCGGAGAAATTCAAGTTTCCGCTACGCGAACGTTTGGCCATTAGCTAGTTTTCATATAAAGCGCTTACATAGAGAACTGTAGATTTTTACATACGTTGTTTTGAATTTGTTTATATTTGTTTAAAAAACAGATTTAGAAAAAATCGTAGGGCTTAAAAGATAAAAATATAAACGTAAAATACGCTTATTAGGTCTTAGTTCTTAAAGTATGCACTTTGGGGTCTAGATTTTCACGTTTATACAAACCTTGTAAGTGTCTGCAACATGTTGCCAAGTATCAATGATGTTCCGTTAGTAACTAAAGAGTTATAGGACAAATTTACCATGAACAGATCACTGTTTACAAAGCAGTCAAATATCACGACGTTCTGAAGGAATTGCATGGTAATATGTATGTCTATAATTAGTGTATATATTCAACTATTCTTATGCAAAATTTCATGTCATTAAATTCAGTAATTACGACTCTCGGGCCTGGTGCTGATCGGACGGCGAGTTACCCACTACTCGCCGTCCGCAGGCCCGGGTCTACGGTGGCCGGAGATCGTCTCGCAGCCTCTGGCGTCTCCTGCGACGGCTGCTGCTGAGGGCGCTAGGGCGACTCTGCCTCTGTTGAGTCTCCCTAACGTGTGCCGCCTCCCTCTTCGCGAGCATTACTGCTTCGCAGAAGGAGGACACGGCCCCCCATTCCCTCTCACTCCGTACCATGGCCTGAACCAGGGCACGGCGTGAGAGGTCGCTACTGCCTATCGCATCCACGAGGACACGGCGGTGTTCTGCCCAGGCGGGACAAACCTCCACCGTATGCTCCACCGTGTCCTCTCTAGTCACTATGTTAAGTGTGAGTCCTGTTACGATAGTTCGTCGGACCACACGCCAGTACTGCTCACCATAAGCACGAATATTATCGAACATGAAAGTCCAGAAAGGCTGTATAACAAAAGAACGGCCTGGAGCTCTTTTAAAGAATACATAGACGAAAACATCAAGCTAAAAGTTGCTCTCAAGACGCCTGACGAAATTGAAATAGCAACTAAATACATTACAAACCTCATTCAGGAGGCCTGCTGGAGGAGTACACCTTTACTAGACCCGAAAAAGCGGATAAATAATTACCCTCTAGAAATAAAAAATGCAGTCTTAGAAAGACGGAGGCTGCGCCGTGTCTGGCAACTGAGCAGACTAGTATCAGATAAAACAAATTTTAACAGGCAAGCGTCACGTCTAAAGGAAATGCTAAAGACTTGGCACAATGAAACTCTCGAGACTCAACTGGAATCGCTTACACCCACTGCAGCCACTGACTACTCACTGTGGAAATTTACAAGGTCGTATGACAGGCCACAACCGGCAAAACCTCCGCTGAGTAGCAACAACGGCTGGGCCCGCACATCGCAGGAAAAGGCAAACTTATTTGCAGAACATTTATCGAATGTTTTCAGCCCGAATCCCGCCATCAACACCGATTCCGAGAAGGAGATCGAATCTGTTCTTACCCAGCCTATGCAAATGTCACTACCACCCGCACCGGTCACAGTACGAGAAGTTTGGAGGACTATCAATAACCTCAAAGACAGCAAAGCACCAGGATTTGACCTCATTACAAAGGAGATCTTGAGAGAACTTCCAAGAAAGGCGGTAGTTTTCCTAACCATGTTGTATAATGGAATTCTAAGGGTTCAACACTTTTCAGATCTTTGGAAGGTGTCACAGATCTTTATGATACACAAGGCAGGGAAACCAGCAAACCAAACCACCTCATATAGGCCCATCAGCCTTCTGCCTATATTGTCAAAGGTCTGTGAAAAATTGATCCTTCACCGAGTTTTACCTCTATTAGAAAACAATAATACCATCCCAAACCACCAATTTGGCTTTAGGCAGCATCATTCTACCATCGAACAGGTACATAGAGTGGTTGAGAAAATAAGAAAATCTTTAGAGGAAAAAGAATACTGTTCATCCGCATTCTTGGACATCCAGCAGGCTTTTGATAGGGTCTGGCACGAGGGTCTTCTTTGTAAGATAAAAACGAGTCTGCCGCACAGCTACTACATCCTGATGAAATCCTATCTCACAGAGAGTATCTTTCAAGTGAAAGAATATGAAGCGACCTCCAAATTGTACAGTATAAGAGCGGGTGTGCCTCAGGGCTCGGTGTTAAGACCGTTTTTATATACTGTATACACCTCAGACCTACCACAGGTAGACGGAGTCATGACTGCTACATATGCCGACGACACAGTCATAATGGCGAGTGACAGGCAGCCTGAGCTGGCCACAGAGCAACTCCAACAAGGCCTCGACGCTATTACAGAGTGGCTTCAAAAATGGAGGATTAAAGTTAGTGCAACAAAGTCAGTTCAGGTCACTTTCACACTTCGGAGAGAAAACTGCCCTCCTGTACGACTTCAAAACTCAACATTACCGCACAAAGACAGTGTAAGATACCTGGGCATACACCTGGATCGCCTTTTGACGTGGAACCAGCATATCAAAAGCAAAAGAGAGGAACTCCATATACGGCACAGAAACCTCTACTGGATGCTGGGTCGAAATACCAAGTTGTCAATAGACAACAAGCTTCTAATATACAAGTCCATATTAAAACCAACTTGGACATATGGCGTTCAGCTTTGGGGTAGTGCAAGTAATTCCAACATCGCAATATTGCAAAGAATGCAGAACGCAATATTAAGAACAATAGCGCATGTTACGTGGTTTATTACCAACTCCAAAATCCACGCACACCTAAATATGGCCACTGTAAAAGAGGAAATTCAGGCCTCAACAGAAACTTACCAAAAGCGGCTGGAAAAACATCCGAACGTTCTTGCAGCGAGTCTAATCACGTGCAGCTATCAAAAACGTCTCAAAAGAAAAGACATACTGTAGTTGTGTAACTACAAAGACTCGAGCTGTCCTCACTGGAGGATACACTTGCCTTGATAGAATCGCACAAAATATCTGCTTATAGTAGAAAGTTACTGATTGCAGATTAGCAGAGAGAAAAAAAAAGAAAAAAAAAGGAAAAATAAAAACGGCCAGCCGACTTCAAAAAGGAGGAGGTTATCAATTCGGATGTTTGTATTTTTTTTGTTTTTTTTTATGTATGTTCGGGCATAACTTCGTCATTTATAGACGGATTTCCAAAGTTCTTTTTTTGTTCGAAACGAGTTTGTTCCGAAATGGTCCCATTTAAATTTCATGTAGATCTGATGATGATTTTCGGAGACACACAACGGAACTCTTAAAAAAATTACAGCAAATCAACCGCGATTGCTGCTATAGCATAAATATGCTTTGTTTACACAATTTAATGAGGAAAAACAACTAAAAAGTGAAAAATAAAAACTTTTTTACAAAAAAATAGAAAAACGAAAAGTGCAAAATAACTTTAATTTCGGAAGTCGGTGTCAAAAAACGAAGAAACAAAACTAGAAACACCGACTTCCGAAATTCAAGTTATTTTGCACTTTTTGTTTTTTTTTGGAAGTCGGTTCTATTTATTTGTAAAAAAGTTTTTTTTATTTAATTTTTCAAAAGTTATAGTATTGTATAATTTCGAAGTATTTTTCGATTTTGAAAATGTTAGTACCATGGGGCAATTTATCATATCAGGGCCTGCAGTCTCGACATTGATAGCGATCGCTATGTCCTAACGATCGGTCGCTACGTCGGAAAAATAATTGATTTTCTTGAAATATGTACAGTACAAAAGTACCAAAAACGGCCGTTTTTGACACTCTTGCTTACTACATTGGATACGAAATGAGTTCTGTTTCAAAAACGTGAAAATACCTTAAGCTCTTTGTAACAAACGCAACATAGGATTCTTCAATCTTTATTTTCTATGCTAAGATACGAACTTTTATTCAATGAGGGCGCCACTTACGGGGTAGGCCCTTAAAAGAGTGTCCATGGAGTTTCTTGCACGTTCTTCTCCATAGAGATCTATGCTTTGGAATGTGCAATTAGCTTCATCTTTCTGATTGACTGACTTGACAATTCAAAAGTGCCTGTAAATGGATAATTTGAAATAAATGCTTTGAGTTTGAGCTTGCTGGGTTTGACTTCCAGGTGACAGGGTGTTTCCAGGAAGTATGTCTCAGTAGTCCTGTCCGAATTAGTGCTGGTGGTGTGGTTTATGGCCAGACTTGGAACTTGGCCAAACTTAAAACATACTTACTTGTGCTGAAATGTGTACAATAAGTAAGTGTATTGTGTTAGGTTCGGGTTCACGGGCGAGGCGGCGCCGCGCTGCATCGTGCGCTCGGAGTTCTGGTGCCCGGCCGCGCGACGCTACCGGCGCGTGCACGACTACTCCTCGCCCGACGAGCTCTACGACAACCTCGTGCACATGCTGCATCTGCTCTACTTCAGGTAACACCCCACACTTAACGTTACACAATAACAACTAAATTATTTGTTCTTTCTGTATTTTTTTTTTATTACCTCGTATAGTTCAGTCATTTGGTAGTTTTACCTGCACGCGTAGCATGACCAATTCTATCTCTACTCTACCAAGAGTAGACAAAGTTATTTCTATGCCACTCTCTTCGCAGAAACGCGAGTCTACGGCGCGACCCGTAGACTCGCATTTCTACGAAGACAAAGACATATTCATTCTTTCCATAGCAACGGGTAGGTAGTTAGTGATGTAGACAAGGTAAGAATTCTACGATAATATATTACGTTTCGTTATCGAAATAAATGTGTCTAACGCCAAGTTCTAAAACCTTTTGAACGTAACTCAAAGCAACAACGAAACGTATTAATTTTATTTTGTCATTTCTGTTGTGGCGTCGATTTTGTAAACTTGTTTTTATGTGAATTATATTATTATGTTACATACATACAAGTAATAAAATAACAATATTATCTATTAAATAATTTATAAATCTGTATAAGCGTATGGACAAGCGAACCAGGTTTGTTATTAGTTACCGGACGGGTCGGCCGCCCGAGGGCTCCATTGTTTGTCGCGCGAAGTGGGGCTCGCTTCCTTGAGCAGCGCGCGCGCTGGCCGGCCGACCAGAGCCTTTAGACAAAATACTTTTCTGTAAACGTTAACGCTAACGCTTCGTGAAAAATGTATGGCAAAGACATTACTGGGCGTGAGTCACGTGACAGTTCTCTGTCTAACGCTTCGTGCAAAACGTCGTTGCCATTCATTTTGCACGAAGCGTTAGCGTTAACGTTAACGGAAATGTATTTTGGCTAAGGGGGCTGTTGCTTTACTGCTACGCACGCATTCGCTGTGTTGTCGAGCTTGCCGACGCGCTAAAGCTTTCGCTTATTTATTACGCTACCCGCTTGTGTACTATTGTTGAAGTATCCTATCTTCACTCTGTGCTTTCCATCTGTATCTGTGTACTCCTTCTTCATATTTCGTGCTCTTGACTCTCGTTAGTGTTGTGGACTTACTTTCTACCTTGTTAATAAACTTTGGACTTCTGTGTAAGTGTAACAACTCTTTTTATTTATCATCTCACACACTACCCGAGATTACGACACGTAGCTAAATACGCTAAACTGTCATCTGTGTTGACTGTTTGTTTGTTTTTTTTTTTATTTATTGTCCCCGAAGGGAAGGCGAAAGTCTTTGGACCATATTGCCTAGTCTTACGTAGTTATTTATACTTTTTCCATTAGAATGCAGATGTAACACATTCTAATGTTTTTTGCAGTATTTGGCAACAAATGTGTCGAGTCAGCCTTCTCTGCAAACTTCGCTGGGGTAGTCAATACTACAATAAAATTCTCAGCTCCATTTTCGCGAGATCGCGCCTGTTTCAATGATTCCACATACTCGTATTGTCCATTTGCGTTGGCACTTGAGACACAAAAGTACACCAATTTTACATCAAAATATCCACTAGGAATCAATAAACGAATAATTAAAACAGCCACTGAACTTCACTCGACAAAATCCCGCCAAAACCCCCTGTTTTTTGTTGTTTGTACAACAATATTTGTGTTTGTGGAGACTGATCGTGTTGGATTTGTGTAAATAAATTCAAACAAAGTAAATAAATAATGAAACATAGGCAAAATGTAGTTTGTTATGTTAATTTTCGCATTTTGTTACACAATGTGGAAAATAACAAAACTTTAAAATACATTTTTCAAATGTTTGGTTTTTGGAAAACTTATTTATTTTATTTTTTTCGGGAAGATCGAGAGCCTCCGTTAATGCTCGTACGGCGTTTCTTTCTGCCTTCCTTTCATTCTTCTAGGTATAAAACCGAGACGATGGCGACGCTAGACATGTTTTTAAAATCAAACTTCAAACACACACACTCCTTCATTTCTTTTATTGGCTTTTGTGGAAGATTCACCACAATTTTGAAATGAAACAGCCGCCTAATTGAGTTTTTAAAATCAATAAAGATCTTGTCTAGGTCTAATGAGATGTAAGACTATTTGACACTTCTTGAGTAGAAATGTTTCTGTCCTCATGTGTCAAAAGTAGAGAAAAATTGGTCGTCATGCTTTACATTGTAGACTTTTGTCGACTAAAGAATAGAAACATTTCTTCTCCTCAGTTTTAACATCGCCATGCTTGACACGGTAGAAATCTTTCTAGAATCTGTCATTTTGTCTATTCTTCCGTCGACAAAACCCGTTTCTATGCTACGCGTGCTGGAAAGTATTCCGGGAGATTTGAAAATTTGTATTTTTTTCAAGATTTGATGTGCTCTATCCAAATTTCAACTTTGACACCTCGTGTCTTAGCCGCTCGCGCTGCCATATTGAAAAATTGGGCCTAATAGCAGTTCTTGACAATATCTCGTTTCCTACTCATTTTACGATAAAAGACATGTTATACAACATTAAACTTGAGAAAATTTGCTCCAATTTATGTCTTAACAATTTTTTTGTAAGATCAATAGTTTTGGCGTGCGAGCGCCGCAAACTGTAAGTACTTCAACATGCATTTCGGATAAAAAAAAACTAATTACCCGTAAACCAATAATCCGTCAACTATAATTAGTAAGCGGCGCAAACCGTAAACTATTATTCATCTACACCAACACGTGTTCTTCGTATATTTACGAAAAATATTTAAGTATGCGTTCAATTAGATTACTAGCGCCGCGTTCCGAGTCACGCCAACATCGCTGTTAGTACGTCAACAGCCGTTCCGACTTAGTTATTTAGGAACGCCTTTTAGCGCTGTGGTCGCTAATAGCGATGTTGGCGTGTCTCGGAACGCGGCGTAGAATGGTAACCGTAGCAGACAGAGAGGTGAGCCCCACACAAAGGTGACGCAAGCCCTTAAACCTGCCGGCAACGTTGAGATTCGCAAAGAGCACATCAAAATCTATAAAAATACCAATTTTCAAAACTCCCGGAAAACTTTCCATTTAACCTCTTTTTTAACCGACTTCGAAAAGCGGACGAGATTCTATGTTTGACTGTATGTATGTTTTTTGTATGTATGCCTACCGCTTTCTCTGTCAGTTGTGGACCGATTTTCAAAATTCTATTTTTATCCAGAAGAATATACTCCAGAGGTGGTCCCATATAAATTTTATCGAAATAGCTTCAGCGCTTTTTGAAAAAAATTACAAAAACATAAAATATGTATACTTAGATGACGTTTTGGTTGCCTCGAATCACATTAATCATTCCATGTTATTGGGGTTATCACTTTGGGCGGATTAGTTCTGGGGTATAACAACTAAAAAGTGAAAAATTAAAAACTTCTTACCAAAAATACAACTGATTTAAAAAAAAAAGAAGACCCTAAAAATAATTTTAATTTCGGCAGTCGGTGTTTATTTCTTGGTTATTTGACACCGACTTCCAAAATTAAAATAATTTTTAAATTTTTAGTGTCTACTTTTTTTCGAACCAAATGACTGTACTATAATGATAATGATAGATTGTGATAGCCAAAGTTCGTTTTTGTTTATTTTTCTTTATGAAAACAAGGTTTTTATATCATAACCTAACTTTAAACACCTCTGAAGAGAAGTGATCAAATGCAACTTTACAGACCCCTGTACATGGAGATGTACAGAGATCTGTAGGTGTGTATTTTTCACACTAACAATAAGAGTCGGCCGCTGGCAATTATTTTTGAATAGTGTTGCTGAGAATGATATACCGAATGCACCCCCTCCCCTATTACAGACACGTGCTGGTGAACCCCAAGGAGCGCAAGGTGTTGGTGGTTGAGTCACTGCTCACGCCCACACTTTTCCGCGAGACGCTCGCCAAGGTGCTGTTCACACACTACGAGGTGAGCCTTCCCGTTTTCGTAAAAGAGAAGAGCGCCGCGTTTCACTCTTGCACTCGTGGCCAGTTTGTTCGGCTGTCACCATACTGCTTAGCGTTTACGCGTCGATAGCGCAGAACCCGATGATAGATAGCCCGATGGCTGCACACGAGTTTAGTGTCAGCAACGTAAGCATTTTATTCAAAATTAATTTATTTGTTAATATGGGTAATTACATGAAGTTATTAAAAAAAGAGCATAGATCAATCATATTACGCCTTGAGGCATGCAAATCTCGCTTCGACTGTATCACTATTATACAATTATTTGCAACAATAATTTATAATTAATAACCCAATTTTGATAATTTCACTGTGGCAATCAACGAAAAAGAACCAGGAAAAAATAATCATATCATCATTCATCAGCCCTTATCCCAATTTATTTGGGGTCGGCGCAACATGTTTTTTTACCCATATCCTCTTTCACACAGTCCAACCATCGTTTCTTTGGCATCGTTTCTTTGGGAAAAAAATAATCATATATCACCACAAATACAATCAATACGGAAAAACAAAATTGAAATAACATGGCAATGAATGGAACGAAAATGCTGACAAAAAGCCGGGCACGTTTACAAAATGCACAACCAACATCTTCGGGTTCGTCGCTCAGCTCCGCCTCGCAACCGCCGGGACCTTTTTTTTTTTTGTTGCCGGGGTGAAAAATCCTCATGGATGTCCTTCGCCTGAGGCAGGCGAAGGGGTCTGTCAGAGGTCAGAGGTGGCCCGCGGGGAGAGTGAGGTGTCCTCCCCCCGCGACGTCTAATAGGAGCGCGCGTGGAACACTACGTGCCGCCGCCTCGGGTCCTGCTGGATGGGGGGCGGCGGACGACCCCGAGTCCGCCGTCCCTCCGGATCTATTTAGGGGGGCTGGAAGAGGGCGTTGTCCGGCCTCTGCCGACTCCCGGTACGCCTGCTGCGGATCGGGAGAGTGGCCACAGCCTCCCTCTCCCTCGCCGCAGCCTCCTTCTGCGAAATTACGGCTTCACAGAAGGAGATCACCGCATCCTACGACTCGGCGCTCCCGACCATCGAAGTGCGACGGCCAGCAGCGACAGGTCGGGGCCCACTTTGGATACGAGGGCACGGCGCTGCTCCTCCCATGCAGCACACTCTGCCAGTGTGTGCTGCGCCGTGTCCTCCCGACAGTCGGTGCAGTGATGGCACCGAGCGTCCGGCTCCCTGTTTATGCGACACAGGTACTTCCCGAAACAGCCATGCCCCGAGAGCACCTCGTCGCCCGAAACGACAGGGAGCCGTGCTTCCTCCCGAGCCATTCGCCGAGCACTCGTCGGATCGCGTCGACAGTAGCGAGGCCGGCGGTAGGGCACGAAAGCCTGTCCCGCCATTCCGCCACCATGACCTCGCGGAGCTGTGACCGACGCAGCTCGATCTCGCGCTGCATCGGTTCACCGCCTCGCCGTCGCACCTCCTCGCGCCACCGGTACAGTGAGGCGAGGACTCTCGCATCCAAGTCCCAGGGCGGAGATCCGGCCAGTGCACAACCCGCCTCGTAGGAGATCGTGCGATATCTCCTGACAGCCCCGACGGCCATAGCCCTCTGCGGTCTTCACCCCCCAGATTGGGAAGCAGCGTTGCAAGCGCGCCCGCGGCGCCCCTTAACCTGGGTGTCAACCGCCGAAAGTGGGGACCAAAATCCCACCGGCGGTCGAGCACCAATCCCAGGTACTTCATGGTAGACTCGACAGCGATTTGGACCCCCCCGACCACGATGTGCGATCCCGGCGGCGGCGCCCGTCGGAGGCCATGAAAGACCATAGCCTCCGACTTTTTGAGGGCCACCTCAAGGCCCAGGCACCGTATGCGGCCCACAACTTGTGAAACCGCAGCCGTCGCCAACAACGCTGCCTCTCAGTATGAGCTCACCCGGGCAGTGACCAGTGTGTCATCCGCGTAACACGTCAGGTCCACTCCCGGTGGGAGCTCGTCCCTCAGCACCCAGTCGTAACCGATGTTCCACAGGGGTGGGCCTAGGACCGAACCCTGCGGAACACCGCACGACATATAGCGACGGCCCTCGCCGTCGCGTCCTCTGAGCCGCCGGGACCTATGCCAACCGTGAGTCCAACGATTACGGTCGCTCCAGTTGCGTCGAGCTCAAGCGACGAATATTTCTCTCCGCTGACGACACCACCACCTGCGCGACGACGGGGAAGAGGCCGACCACCAGCCAGTTTGGAACCTCGAGGCCCACCGGCCTCTCATGGGGTTCCCGCTGCCGGTGGGAGTGTGCAGCGCATACGATGGACTCAATCCATTAACGAAAATGTCATGCGCTCATAATATTGGGCTACAGAGGGGGGGAAGTAACCTGACTGCGTACTGTGGTCGGATGCTCTCTCTGTTTCAGGTGCTTGAGCCAGCTGTCAACGTTTCGGCCCAACGGCTGTTGGATCAGGTGCGGGTCATCCAGCGTAACCGTATGCTGGATGACGCCGTACTTGATAGACTACTTGAATCACGGAGTAGCCGTTTCTCACCTGCTTCATCACCGGTCGCGGTGCAACTGCAACCCAGTCCCACCGCGACCCGACCACGTTGGTGAAGATGATGATGACGTGGCTATATCCGTGAGTACCTAGTGTAACGAACGATTATAGCGCTTTGGAGGATGCGTTCCGAGAGCACCGCTCCACACCACCTGGGCTTAGACCTCGTCTACCTCGTTTGCCCATGCATAAGAAAAATTAGGCGCTGGTGTGTGCTCTAGACTCGCAGCTATCAAATTGTTTTGATAGCAGCAAAGACCTTGCCGATACCACTCAATCTTGTACTGCGCAGCTGAAGCGGCATGTCGTGTAGCTCACGTCAAGTTTCCCAACAGTAACAGAGCTGCACAGGATCGAGCGTCGTATCGGTGACGCTAGAGCACTCATTGGCAAGCTTATCTGCTTC
Organism: Polia nebulosa; assembly: GCA_951329385.1. Classification (NCBI taxonomy): domain Eukaryota; kingdom Metazoa; phylum Arthropoda; class Insecta; order Lepidoptera; family Noctuidae; genus Polia; species Polia nebulosa. Next base: position 349,348 of record OX589609.1, read on the forward strand.
AGGGAGCTGGGCAACACTCGCCCTAGGGTGATGCGCTTTGTGAGGCGGGCGTTTTCGGGGACTGATATTAGTTCCCGAGAATATCTGACCCGCGTCACAGAGCGTATCGACTTCCTAAAGCAGAAGATCTATGCATGGGCAAACCGTATTCGTCGATACAAGCGGCGAGTGGAGCGGTACTCTCAGAATCGCACATTCCAAAGCAACGAAAGGTGAGTTTATAGGGCTTGGGAGCGACCGGAACAAGGTGTGTCTGATACGCGCCTACCTGATGATGACGCCGTGAGCTCTTTCTGGCGCAGCATCTGGTCGGTGCCGGTCAGGCACATCGAGGGTGATTGGACTCGAGAGGTCGAGTGCGCGTGTGATCTTATACCAGAAATGGGGGCTATTGCCATCAGCCCCCAAGACGTAGATCGTGTAATCCGTCCGTTGCCTAACTGGAAATCTCCAGGGCCGGAAAGTCTGCACAATTTTTGGATAAAATGGTTTCAAAGATCGCACGCTCGCTTGGCAGCTCAGTTCCAGTCTGCCCTAGAGTCAGGGTCTCTGCCCCCAGTTCCTTACGACAGGAGTAACCCACCTGCTAAATCAGGTAGTACTGCGGAGCCCAAAAATTATGGGCCTATCACGTGATTACCGACAGTCTATAAAGTTCTTACATCCATCCTAAGAGCCAAAATTAACAATCATATTGACACAAATTTTATCATGTCTGCCTCTCAGAAAGGATGTAGGAACGGGTCCCGCGGTACTAAGGAGCTGCTCCTCATTGATGTTGCCATTAGCCAACAGGTTCGTCGTTCTCGAAGAGATCTGTCGACATGTTGGATAGATTATAAGAAAGCCTATGACTCAGTGCCACATACATGGCTCATGAGGGTGCTGGAGCTGTACAAAGTGTATGCAACTTTGCGCACCTTCCTGATGTCGTGTATGAGGCAGTTGATGACGGTCCTTCACTGTCCAGGATGTCGACAGATCCAGGAGAATAGAGAACCGATAAGGATCGAGAGTGGCATATTCCAGGGCGACAGTCTGAGTCACGGTGAAACAGTCGTTGAAGGAGCGCTTCTTTGGCCGCCTGAATAAAGTACTGAATAGTCTTTTATCAGGTGGGAACAAGGTGCGCGCCTTCTACGGTTGGGTCAGCGTATTGATGTACTCTTCCCGCATACTCAAATGGACTCAGACGGAACTTGACGCCCTTGATAGGAGGGTCCGCACACTGCTGATCGCAAATCGGATGCATCACCCACGATCATCGGTGATGAGGCTGTATATCCCGCGGAAGTGTGGGGGTCGCGACTTATTAAATACTAAGACCCTACAAAACCGCGAGGTATGCAGCCTTAGGGAATATTTCCTAGAAACCAAAATGGGTATGCATCGAGATGTGGTCGCTGTGGACAAGGGCCTCACCCCACTCTCCTTGGCAAACGAGAACTGGCGCAAACCTATTGTACCGGATACTAGTGACCGCAGGGAAGTATGGCAGAGCAAGGAGCTTTTTTTTTAGGGGGGTGGGAAATCATCCAATGACTTCTCCCGCTCTGTGTGGAGTGGGAGGGCGTGTCAGACTCTTACTGACTAAAATCCACCCCTGTTCCTTCCCTGCCTGAGTGCCCAGGGATGCGGTAAAGAGCAAGGAGCTTCACGGACGCTTTTACCGGGTTCTACATGGGCCCGATATAGATGTCTTAGCGTCCGTATCCTAGCTGCGTTTTGGTGATTTTTTCGGGGATACCGAAGGTTTTGACTGTGCTATTATGGACGAAGTTATGATGACTAATAACTACCAGAAATACATTGTGATGGACGGTACGGTTGACATCTGTCGGGCATGCCACCGGCCCGGGGAATCAATCCGACACATTATTTCTGGTTGTTCTCGTCTTGGTAACGGAGACTATTTGCATAGACACAACCTTGTAGTCAGGATTATCCACCAGCAACTTGCTCTTAAATACAATCTTGTGGAATCGGAAGTTCCGTACTATAGGTATGTGCCCGACCCAGTTCTCGAAAATGGCAATATCGTGTTATACTGGGATCGATCAATCATCACTGACAGGACTATTGTTGCCAATAAGCCTCAAATAGTAGTGATAGATCGATTAGAGCGTCGCACAATGATTGTTGATATAGCTGTCCCTCATGACGAGAACCTCGTGAAAGCTGAAAAAGATAAACAAACAAAGTATCTTGATCTGGCTCGCGAGGTTGTCAACATGTGGGAGGTAGAAACGGCAGTCATTGTGCCGATAGTCGTGACGGCCAATGGTTTAATAGCCAAGAGCCTCGACGAACACCGGAGGCTCTCGTTGGGCAGCTGGATCAAGGGCTTGATCCAAAAGGCAGTACTCCTGGACACGGCGCGTATAGTTAGGAGGTTCCTCTCTCAAAGCGCACAAAGCGCGTGCCGGTTATTAGGCATTGACCTCACAAATGAAACAGCTGAGCGGGTAGCGTTTTCGAGTTGTGCGTTTTGTTGCTGTCATAAAATAAGTCTTATAACAACTAGCAAAAGTTATTATTTTACATTGTCACAATCAATAAATTTATAAACGAGTTCAGCTACTCAACGCTAGAGGGAGCTTAAACCAAATTATTCTATTTAGAACGCTAACGTCTTTGAAATAGATGTTGTTATGTACACGTCAATAAAAGGCAAAGATCTTTGCCTTTTATTGACGTGTACATGTTTTATTAGAAAACTGGAAACAACCGTCATACATTAATTATCGAAGTACCGACATAACACTTCCCCCCTATATTTAATAGTCTAGCTTAGACAAACAAATTAGAGACACTAATTATTTAAACAAATGTACTAAAATGACAATGCAAAAATGTGTAACGGAAACACAGTTAAAGCCAAGGTTATTCATACAGTAAGCAACTAGTTTAAATATAATTAAGTAAACGGGATAAGTACCAACATAATATAGCAGTCAAACACATATTTATATAAAATTAAACATCTACCGTAGCAACATATATGTTTTACTCCTACGTTATGTGCAATGATGAGTGTGAATTTATGAAAATAAACAATAAAACATAATTACAACTTTTTTAATTTGTCAATGCAGCGTAAAGCAGCCTTCCTGGCACGATTCTTTGGTGTTGTCAGTGGATCGTCACGTCTTTCAAACACAGTTCTGGAGGAAGGCGATTCCTCTGCCAGTTGCCATTCCTCTGCAACTTGATTGTCCTGATCAACGTCTGGCATCGCCATAGGCTCTGCAACAGCTTGGTCACACGCTTCCTCTTGCACCTTTGACAATGAAAATCTTGTCTTTGGATGTTTAGTTGTTAAGATTTGATCAATGTGTCTCTTGTGTACACGACCGTCTTGAAATTGCACCGTATAAGAAACTGTGCTTTCTCTACGTACTACTGATCCTTCAGTCCAATTTTCCCCGTTCTTAGAATAGTCCCGTAGTAGTACGGGATCTTGTGGTTCAGCCACCCGCAGAGTGGTGTCCCGTCGCCGCTCACTAACCTCCTGTCGTTGTCGCACCAAGTCGCGCGTGTCGGGTCGCAGCAGGTCGAGTCGGCCACACAACCGTCGTCCGAACATAAGCATTGAGGGCTCGCGACCAGTTGTACTGTGTTCAGTGTTTCTATATGAAAAAAGAAATTTACTGAGTGCCGTGTTAACGTTTTCATTATTGACTTGAGCCTTTTTTAATGCCCTCTTAACTTGTTTCACGGCATTTTCAGCCGCCCCATTTCTCGAAGGGTGATATGGTGCAACTAGGGTATGCCGAATTCCGTTAACGTCTAAGTATTTTTAAATTCTGCCGAGGAAAAAGGCGGTTCATTATCGCTGACAATTCTTTTAGGTTAGCCAAAACGCGCAAAAATTTTTCGTAAACAATCTATTACCACCTCAGCGGACGTACCAGAAACATTGTCAACCTCGATCCATTTTGTATGGGCATCGACAATAACTAAATAATACTTATTATTAAATGGCCCTAAAAAATCTAAATTCAACGGAGCCCATGGTTCCTCCGGCCACAGCCAGGAGTGTAGTGGAGCCGGGGCGGGAGCCGAGCGTTGTGACCGGCATGCACCGCACTCTTGTACTGTTCGCTCGATATCAGCGTCCAATGTCTCCCACCAGACATAATTCCGCGCTATTTGCTTCATTTTCACGATGCCTGGGTGGCCGTCGTGAATTTCTTTCAATATTGTCATTCGTAATGGTTTTGGAATTACTAACCGGTAACCCCAAATCAAGCAACCTTGATCCACAAAAATACTTTCCCTACGATTATAGTATGCTTTTTCAGTTTCAATGGTAGACGTTTTTGGCCACTCGAACATTACGTAACCGTATATTTTGCTCAATAGTGAATCTTTTGCCGTCTCAATTTGAATGTCTTAGAAACTGAGTGGAAAATTTTCCTGCACAAAATTAAGGTAACTACTGTCACTGTCCTCACATTTGATTCTGCTTCTAGTAGAATTCAAAGGAGACGAGAAAGCGCATCGGCATGACAATTTTGTGCTGATTTAATAAATTCGATTTTAAAATTATAAGCGGACAACTGGACAGCATAACGCTGTAGTCTACTTGCGGCTGTCACGGGTATTCCTTTATTCGTCCCAAAGATATAACTCAATGGGCGATGATCACTACGTAAAATAAACTGTCGCCCGTATAGGTACTGGTGGTGCTTACGCACACCGTACACAATTGCGAGTGCCTCCTTGTCTAGCTGCGAGTAATCTTGTTCGGCAGCGTTAAGTGTACGCGACGCGCAGCACACGGGCCGTTCAGTGACATCTGCATACCGCTGTGCAAGCACGGCGCCCAGTCCATATGCGCTGCTGTCCACTGATAACACCAATGGCAAAGAAGGATCGTAGTGACCCAACACGGGTGTGCTGCTCAATACTTTTTTCATTCGACTGAAAGCACGCTCACACTTATGGAGGTATGCGGAACAGGGTGTAAAGTCCCGCAAACCTCCGTTGAAAAGGGAGGATCCTCCGACCAGACGGGTGTTGTGTCTGGTCCGGGCAACTGCTCAATAGTTGATTTCGGGCTGTTGTATATGTTCAAATCGCGCGGAGAACTCTGCTTGCGCGATGTAGGAATTTTGCTGTTCTAGTTCGTATGTAGCGTCATAGATGTCGCTACATCACTCCCCTCCAGAGATCGGAGATCGATTGTTCTCTTCTCGATGAGTCGTTCATACGTGATGCTTGCCGGGCCAGTGGAAGGCTGGTTCCAGTGAGTCGGAGCGGTGCGTCGTTTCGTTGTCGGCGTTATCGTTGTCGGCGTATCGTTGTCGGCGTATCGTTGTCGGCGTATCGGTGTCGGCGTATCGTTGTCAGCGTTATCGTTGTCGGCGTATCGTTGTCGGCGTTATCGTTGTCGGCATTATCGTTGTACTGGCTGGCTGTACGACTCGTTACTGAAGAGCTTGGAGGAAGTGATGATGATGACGTCACGCTGGAGTAGCTGCACGAAGGCTGCGCTGACGTTCATAGTCGAGGGTCACCAGTGTGGAGGTATGTGGAACAGAGTGTAAAGTCCCGCAAACCTCCGTTGAAAAGGGAGGATCGTCCGACCAGACGGGTGTCGTGTCTGGTCCGGGCAACTGCCCGATAGTTGATTTCGGGCTGTTGTATATGTAATATATGTGTGTTGCGTGTAAGGTTTAGTGTACGGGATAACACAAGTGAAACGCTCGAGAGTCAGTTACCAACTGTATTCGCAGTTCTACATTGCGCTTATGCAGCTATGTGTCCCCACAGTATTCCCCCTTTTTACAAAATTTTACATTATAAAATTTAAACTACAATAAAATTTGAAATACATGGTTTTACAATATACACGTTGTTTCATTTTATTAATATTCTCTTAAATACTAATACATGATACGTCGACATTGTTTATACTTAGTTCTAATTATCACCTGGCGTTGTGTTTCATTAATACAGGCTGTTTTATTTTTAGTGAACACATTTTTGAGTTGACATTATTTATTACATACATACATGCTGTTGTTTTTTAATAACCAATAATTGTATTTTGGTAGTATGCCTCGGTTTTTTTGGGGTACTTATTCTATGTTTTAATATTATTTTACTACACTATGTGAACTTGTTGTGGGTGCGCTGTGGATTGTTGAGGCAACTGTAAATTGCTTGCACTATGCCATACTGTCAATTCTTTCCGTATAATCTTCTGAGCACCTTGTTTACATTTTTTATGCAATACGTACATAAAGTATATACCAATCACTGCTGCTATGACAAGTATCACTATTCCATACTTTTCTGCGGTTCGCTCAAAATGCGAATTTGTTGCGTCGTTCGCTCCATTTTGAGCTATAATCACTTCTTCCGTTTTTTTTCTCAACACTATACGTTTTTCCCATTTTGATACAATACTGTATAGTCTACGTAGTTTGTGATCTATAAATGTACTTATTCTGGCGCTAATATTTTATTGTGCCTATTATTTACAAAGTAACACCTTATGATTATTTTGATGGCTCAGCGCACAGTGCGACTGACCTACTTAATTACTTCGTAATAATTATAAGTTGAGTCGACATTTCTTACATACTAGCTATTTAACCATGGTTTGCTTAAACATTTTTTACTATTCTACTTTTATCTTATTTATAAAAATCTAACAGGGGTTTTGATTATTCTGCCTGACCTAGATGTTTTTACATTTGTACTATTGTTTTGTAAGCATGTTTTTATGTTTTTGTTACTCTCTTTTGCACAAGCATTTTCATTTAATATATAGGCAGGTTTAAGTCTATCAATTGATACTGTTGCTTCCCTATCTGTTAATGATATTTTATACAATTTTTCTGATCTTTCTAAGACTTTAAATGGTCCTTCGTAGGGACATACTAATGATTTTTTTATCTTGTCATTTCTTAGGAAAACATGTGAACAATCTTTAAGGTCTGAGTGCACAAAAAATGATTTGGAATTGTGAGTCTTGACACTCATAGGCTTATATTGCATAATCGTATTACTAATATTCTGTACTACTATGTAGGGATCTAAATTATTTCTTACTTCTACGAAAAATTCGCCTGGCAATCGTAGGGATCGCCCGTAAACCATTTGTGCAGCGCTGACGCCTGTTTCTGATTTGATGGCAGCGCGAAGTCCTAACATTACACTAGGTAGTTCGTGTGTCCAATTTTTGTTACCATTTAGCCTTGCCATTAATGACGCTTTTACACACCTGTGCCACCGTTCCACCGCTCCGTTGCTTTGCGGATGGTATGGGGTTGTTCTTATTTTTATATTGTGAATAATTTGCTTTCAAATTGCCTACCCTGGTTTAATGGAAATGCTTCTGGCCAACCAGTATTCCTATCTATAATTGTTAGACAGTATCTGTACTCATCTGCGGTTGTAGGGAGAGGTCCTATTAAGTCAATGTGTATGTGATCAAATCTATCTACTGGTGGATATTTTCCATAGCTGGATTTAGCATGTCTATTTATTTTTGATTTTTGACAATTGATGCATGTTTTAGTCCATATTCCAATGTCTCGGTTCATGTCTGGCCAGAAAAATTTTTCTTTAATGAGTTGGCGTGACGCGCGCGTGCCGGGATGACTTAGATTATGTATTGCCCGGAATATATCTCTTCTGAAGTTTTCTGTTATATATGGTCTCGCAGTATCATTTGACATCTCGCAGTATACGTATTTGTTGGTATTTGGAATTAATATCTTTTTAATTTGGTATCTAGGATTGTTTAGTAATGTTTTGAGATCTATGTCTTCGCTTTGTTCTAGTGCTAACTTCTCATAGTCTACTACGCTTGATGTGCATTCTACACTTTCTATACGTGATAATGCGTCTGCGACAACATTATCCTGTCCACTCACATGGCGTATGTCGGTCGTAAATTCGCTGATAAAGAGTAGCTGCCTAATACGTCTTGGACTTTCTTTGTTATTATTTTTACTTAATTTTGTGAACGCAAATGTTAAGGGTTTGTGATCCGTAAAAATGATTATTTCACCTCCTTCGAATAAACATCTGAAGTGTTCTACAGCTAAAAAGATAGCAAGTAGTTCTCTGTCGTATGTACTGTATTTCTTTTGTGTTTCATTCAATTTCCTTGAGAAATAACCTAATGGATACCATTGTCCGTTGACATGTTGTTGCAAAACGGCTCCTACGCAATTATTTGATGCGTCTGCAAAAAGTGCATATGGCACGTTGGTTACTGGAAACGATAACGTGACCGCATTCATGAGACTCGCTTTACATTTTGAGAATGCTTGTTCAGCATCCTCTGACCATTCTATGGGTGTTTTATCGTTCTTTTTAGCCTTGTGAATATATTTATTTAATGTGTCTAAATACTCAATTGCTCTTGGTAGATGATTTCTATAAAAGTTTACCATGCCCAAAAATTTTCTTAGTTGAGATACATTTTGGGGCTTGGGGTATTCTGTGATGGCTTGTATTTTGCTCTCTATTGGCTTAATACCAGTAGTCGTAACTTCGTATCCTAGGAATTCTACTTTAGTGGCTTGGAATGTACATTTTTCTAGGTTTATGGTAATGCCGAATTCGTTTAGGCGTTGAAAAACTTGTTCTAAATGCTCACAGTGTTGTGCGGAATTTTCTGAGCTAACTAAGATGTCATCAGAGTAACAGTATAAGAAGTCTAGACCTGATAAGACGGTGTTTGTCATAAACCGTTGAAAGGTTTGTGCTGCATTTCTTAGTCCGAAGGTCATGCGTTCAAATTCGTATAGACCAAACGGTGTTGTTATCGCGGTTTTGCAGATATCTTGTGGGTTTACTAATATGTTATGGTAGGCTTTCTTTATATCAATTTTTGAGAATATTGTCTTTCCAGTTAGTAAATAAGTGAAATCCTGTACGCGAGGTATGGGGTACCTATCCGGTTTAGTAATCGCGTTTAGTGCTCTGTAATCGCCACAAGGACGTACTTGCCCATCTTTTTTTGGGACTAAATGTAAGGGACTTGCCCATTCTGATTTAGACGGCCTACATATACCTATCTCTAGCATGTTTTTAAACTCGTCCTTTGCTAATTTATATCTCTCTGGCGCTAAGGGTCTAGGTTTACAAAATACTGGGGTGCCTGTAGTTTCAATATAGTGGTAGACGGTGTGCTTAGGTGCCTCTTTGAACGACATAGGTTTGAGAATATCCGGATATTTTTTTAGAATGTCATGAATTGGATGATCATTTCGTAATGTTGAAATTGCTGGTTCACAATGGTTTACGATCTTTCCGTACGCTGCTAGGTTAGTTATGTTGTCTATAAGTCGTTGACCATTAATGTCTATAATTAACTTATGATAATCTAAAAAATCAACTCCTAGTATTGGTTGCTTAACATCGCATACGACAAATGTCCACTTGAAAGGTCTTCTTAACTTTAAATCTAGTGTGATTGACTTGGTTCCGTATGTTTTTATCTCGGATCCATTAGCTGCGAATAGCTTATAGTTACAGTCTGGATTTAATTCAGATTTACTTTTAATTGCGCATTTAGGTAGAACAGATATGCATGCTCCTGAATCTATTAGAAATTTGAGGCGAGATTTTTTGTCACTTACAATTAGGCGGTGATCCTTAACTGCACAGCTCCCCGCCACCTGCTGCAGTTCTCCTAGTTTTCCGACTCTGTAGACGGTTTCTTGATTTTCCAGTTGCAGGGTGCGATGCATTTTCGTGCTCTTCCTCTGAACCTGAGGTGGTACGAGCATAGCCATTTGGGACTATCGGGTGTAATGCGCGGTCTTGAGCTGGAACGTGATCTTGGCTGATACCTGTGTGTGCTCGTTGATCGTCCTCTGCGGTTCTCCATTTCGTTTATTTTCAGGTTAATCTTGGCTATTTCTGCCATTATTGTCGCTATGTCATATCCTGTTGTCTGCTCCGGACGGCTTCGAGTTACTTCGCTGACTTGCACGGGTTGGTAAGTATCCATTATTTTATCAGCTACCACTGCTAATTCTTCCAGGTTCTTCGCTGATGTGACGGTGAGTACGGCACGAACTGACGACGGTAAGTGTCCTTGCCATAGTATATTAAGTGTGTCATCTTCTATTTTTCCTCTAGATAGTTCCTTCATGCGGCGCAAAAGTTGACTGGGTTTCTGGTCTCCTAGTTCTACTTCTGACACTAATTTTTGTACTTGTCTCGTTTCTGACTCTTCGTATATTTGTAGCAATCGGTTTTTTAGCGCTTCGTATTTGTTGTTTTCTGGAGGCTTTGCTACAATGTCTGCGACTTGCTGTATGGCTTCTTTCGTGAGTTTTGATACGGCCATGAAGTATTTGTTTGTGTCCGATGTCTTTTGTGGTGTCAAAACGGCTTCCACTTGAATGAACCATAGCCTCGGATTGTCTGTCCAAAATTCTGGTATTCTGCTCGAAACTGATACGGTCGAAACAGTAGAGAAATCGGTCGAAGGTTCTTCTCTTTTTGGTGGTGTGGTCATTTTTGTGACTTGCGCGACGCGTGGTTTGCGATAATCGTAGCGCGTTATCTGTATGCGTCGAAATTCGAGCGTCGAACGTCGAGCGTCGGGTGTCGAGCGTCGGAGGTCACCACTGTAATATATGTGTGTTGCGTGTAAGGTTTAGTGTACGGGATAACACAAGTGAAACGCTCGAGAGTCAGTTACCAACTGTATTCGCAGTTCTACATTGCGCTTATGCAGCTATGTGTCCCCACATATATGTTCAAATCGCGCGGAGAACTCTGCTTGCGCGATGTAGGAATTTTGCTGTTCTAGTTCGTATGTAGCGTCATAGATGTCGCTATACACTCATCATTCCATTGCCATTTTACATTTTTTAACCGACGAAAAAAAGGAGGAGGTTCTCAATTCGACCGTATATATTTTTTTTTTTTTTTTTTTTTGTGTATGTTCAGCCCTCACTCCGTCATTTATGAACCGATTTTGATTATTCTTTTTTTATTAGATAGGTTATACCTCAAGGGTGGTCCCATGTCAAGGAAGTCAGGATCTGACAGTGGAAACCTGATAAAATTGAGAGAAAACCTTGAAAATTGTGGGCACGTTTAGCGTTTCTGTATGTATGTTCGGCCTTCACTTCGTTATTTATGAACCGATTTTGATTATTCTTCTTGTGTTAGATAGGGTATACCTCAAGGATGGTCCTATAATAAGGAAATCAGGATGTGACAATGGAATCCTGATAAAATTGAGAGAAAACCTCGAAAATTCTGGATACGTTTAGCGTTTCTGTACGTATGTTCGGCCCTCACTCCGTTATTTATGAACCGATTTTGATGATTCTTCTTTTCTTGGATAGGGTATACCTCAAGGGTGGTACCATGTCAAGGACATCAGGATCTGATCATGGGATCCTGAAAAAATTAAGAGAGAACCTCGAAAATTGGGCACGAATATTGTTTCTGTTTACTATTCATAACTTAATCAGGTATTTGCATTTAGGAACCATCACATCATGAAACTGAGCTGATGATGGAAACCATAGCTTTCCTAAACAATAGAAGTTAGATATAAAAACTAGTTTTAGTGACAAATACCACTTAATATGGTTTGAAGAAAAGACGTCTTTACAGTATTGGAGGTAACCTCAACTGGTCAATATCCTGGGCACTTCATGGAAGGATGGTTATTTCATCAGCTCAGTGGCAAGAGGAATGATGAAGAATTAGAAATTAGCCTCGGAGTGTTACAAGATGATGCGAGCCACAAAAAATCAAAAAATAAAAAACTTTTTAACAAAAAAATTAACCGACGAAAAAGAACTAAAAAGCAAAAAATAAATAAAACTTTTAAGTCTTGAGTAATGAGCATATTTACCTACATAAAATATCAAATTTTATATAAACTAATTTTGAGTCGGCGCCAATTAATAAAATGATTAATTACCTACTTACAGCCTTCTTCATTTGTAAGTACTTATAAAATTTAGATATTTAATAATCAGATTGTTGTTTGGCGCCGACTCAAAATTAGTTTATATAAAATTTGATATTTTATGTAGGTAAATATGCTCATTACTCAAGACTTAAAAGTTTTATTTATTTTTTGCTTTTTAGTTCTTTTTCGTCGGTTAATTTTTTTGTTAAAAAGTTTTTTTTGTAATAAGTTGTACAACGGTCTCATTATATCCTCATTGTGGTGTCCTTTCTCCTCTTCTTTTCTCTATATTCATTAACGCTATCTCAAAGGTCTTATCTTCACACTACCATCTCTATGCAGACGACTTGCAGCTTTATCGCCACTTTAAACCTGAAGAGCTTAATGGAGCTATCGATGCCATCAATAATGATCTTAATAATATCAGTCAGTGGGCTAAAAGTTTTGGACTTTTAGTAAATCCAGTAAAATCACAAGCTCTCATTATTGGTGGCAGGTACTTTGTAAATCTGTTGAGTAGCCAGTCTCTTCCTCCAGTTTTGTTCGATGCCATCGCTAAAGCCTATACCAAAAAGGTCAAAAGCTTAGGTGTTTTCCTGGACTGCAATCTATCTTGGAATGTTCACATTGCAGAAGTAAGCAGGAGGGTGTTTTGTTCGTTTCGGTCTCTGAAACGTCTCCAGAAGTTCCTGCCTTTTTCGACCAAAGTTACTCTCGCTCAGTCTCTTCTTCTACCTCTTCTAGACTATGCTGATGTCTGCTTCCTTGATGCGACTGAGGAACTCCTTGATAAGCTCGAACGTCTGCAGAATTTGTGCATACGCTTCATCTTTGGCCTTCGGAAGTACGATCATGTGTCGGAATTTCGAAAGCGGTTGAGGTGGTTGCCTATTCGGCAACGTCGGGATACTCACATTCTTTCCTTACTCTTTTCAGTTCTTCACAATCCCAACTCCCCCTTGTATCTCCGGGAACGCTTTGAGTATCTTGTTCCAAGAGGAAAACCTTGCCGCTCATCTTCCTCTCTTCTCCTTCGGTTTCCTGCCCACTCTTCTAGTCGTTTCGGTGGATCCTTTACTGTTCGTGCTGTACGCCTTTGGAACTCTCTTCCACACACTCTTAAGGGATAGCCCTTCGTTGGAGGTGTTCAGGAGCGGAATAAGGGAGCATTTCCTGTCAGGATGACCCATAATAATATGTTTTTTATAGAATTTCTTTGTTTATATTATAGGTATATATTATGTTTGTGTATCACATATTTGTTTAGTTTATTTAAGCAACAATATAAGATTTTGAGTTTTGTTGTGCACTTATGATAATCCTAAGCAATAATTATGTATTTTTCACCTTGTGGTTTGCTGTAAGAAAACCCAAACGCTGGGTTAAGCTCGCCTTTGTAATTAACTGTCCCATTGTGTTTTTCTGTATATGTTTTATGTGTACAATAAAGAATAATAACAATAAAGAATAATAATATATCACTTATGTTCGAACAAAATTTTGAGTAAAAATTTACAAGGCCCATAAAACTCTTTAATTGAGTTACATTGGTTGGCGATGAGGCTGCCCTACTGGCTTCAATTTTGTTAGAATCTGTGTGTAAGCCATCCTTATCAATTTTATAACCTAAATACGTTACACAATCCTTAAAAAATTGACATTTACTGAAATTGATTCTTAATCCATTTTGTTTTAACCTTTCTAACACAGCCCTCAAATTTGCTAAATGGGTAATCTTATCCTTCCCAGTGACACATATGTCATCTGCAAATACAGCCGTTGAAGGCAAGCCACTCAGTGTTTCCTCCATTATTAAATGAACGTCCCGACATGAGTGGTAATTGCTGTCAGCGGCTGTGATTTTTTGTCTGATAAACATTGTTGAAAGACATTTGATAAATCAAGCTTTGTGGACTGCTCACCGTCCCCCAAGGTCGCAAAAAGTTCTTCAATCCGCGGTAAAGGGTAATGAAAATCTTTTAGAATTGGATTAATTGTTATTTTATAATCCCCACATATTCTGATTGAGCCATTCGATTTAATAACTGGTACAATAGGCGTGCCATATTCTGATCGTTCGACTTTATAAACAATTCCTTCTTGTTCTAACCGTTTAAGTTCGCTTTCGACTCGCGGGCGCAGTGCCAGTGGCAGCGGCCGCGCCTTCACAAACACGGGGGTATCATCCTTGAGGTGCAGCGATACAGGTGACTTGAATGTACCTAACCCTTCGCAAACACATCAGGGAATTCGTCTCTCAAAACTTTTGCTACCGAGTCCGAGTAGCAAATATTGTGACATTCAATGATTCCCATTTTTAGTTGCTTAATTCCCATTTTTAGTTGCTTAATCCACGTACGGCCCATTAAAGGTGGACCACCGTTTTCAATAATAAATAACTTTAGAATCGCAGACTTGGAACCACAGACAACCATTACCACAATATAACCGAGGGTCTTGATAACGTCGCCCCTATAAGATCTCAGACATAATAACTTCGTTTGAATAGGTACATGTTTAAAATATTTATCATAGAAATGCTTCGAAATAGCCGATATTTTACTGCCCCTGTCAATTTCACATTTACACGGCACCTTTTCTACTACTAAATTCGCATAGTACGGTCCGTCACCGTCATTACTGGTAACCAAGTTGTAAAAATTACAGTCATCATCTGAGTCCGAATCATTCAAAAAGTACTGACCTTTATTCTCCTTTGCACTCTTAATTTCACCTTTACCTTGGCACATTATTTTTAAATGGCCCTTCTGGCCACACGAATCACATGTATAATTCTTAAAACGACACTTGCCGGCTATGTGACCCGGTCTTACCGCAACGCGCACAAAGACGACGCTGTGACGTCGTAGGCACGGGAGCCGCGCCGGACCGCGCGCTCGCCACGCCGCTGCCGAACCGGTGCAGGCCGACCTCGCCGGCCGCCGCCGCCGCCGTAGCCCCGCCAGCGCTCGCGCCGCCTGATGCGCATGCCGTGCTCGCATGCCGCTCAGCTGCCTCGAGCGCCGTGGCTAACTCCACAGCCCTTTTGTGGCGAACAATGTCTTCGCTGTATAAACCCGACACGAACTGATCGCGAAGGTTTTCTTCCAGAGAACTACCGAAGTTGCAGGTTTTAGCTAAGTGTTTTAGACCATGTAGGTAAACACGAATACCTTCTCCCTGCTGTTGTGTTCGCTGCCGAAAAATATGTCGCTCTGCTATCTCAGATCTCCCGGTTCTAAATGATTTCTGACGAGTATAACTAATTCATCGAACTTCTTTGTCTCCGGTTCCGCAGGTGAACACATCACAAATAAGATTATAGCACTCGGAACCCACTAATTTCAAAAGCGTTGCTACTTTCAGGTTGTCATCGATACTATTTAACAATATAAATTGTTTTACGCCACGAATATAACTGTCTCAATTTTGGCCTTCGACATTAAAGGGTTCTATCTTTCCAATCGGCATTATGGTATAAATTTCAACGCAAGTATCGAACTTTCTAGACCGGCTGCGCGAATGTTATGTACACGTCAATAAAAGGCAAAGATCTGGTAACGACTGTTTTATTAGAAAACTGTAAACAACCCTCATACATTAATTATCGAAGTACCGACATAACAGATGTCATATTTGCATGCTTATGGTCACAATCAATAGATTTATAACGAGTTCAGCTACTCGACGCTAGAGGGAGCTTAACCCAAATTATTCTATTTAGAACGCCAACGTCTTTGAAATAAATGTCATATTCGCATGCATATGTTATCTCTATTACCACTCAGCTAGAGATGTAGACAAACATCGATATTTCAATATCAACGTTTATTTTTGTTGTGCGTCCGAATGTAATAATTATTGTTAACATCACTCAAATCTTTTGAGTTATGGAAAAAGATGATTGTCTTTAAATAGGTCTAAATGTTAAATAAAACGAACGTAACGTAGTAACGTAGATAGAACTATAAAAAAATTTAACAAAAAAATTAACCGACGAAAAAGAACTAAAAAGCAAAAAATAAATAAACCTGTTAAGTCTTGAGTAATGAGCTTATTTACTTACATAAAATATCAAATTTTGTATAAACTAATTATATATTATTATTATTATATTATTATTTTTATTTTTTTTATTATTTATTTATTTTATTTTTTTTTTTACTAATTTTGAGTCGGCGCCAAACAACAATCTGATTATTAAATATCTAAATTTTATAAGTACTTACAAATGAAGAAGGCTGTAAGTAGGTAATTAATCATTTTATTAATTGGCGCCGACTCAAAATTAGTTTATATAAAATTTGATATTTTATGTAGGTAAATAAGCTCATTACTCAAGACTTAACAGGTTTATTTATTTTTTGTTTTTTAGTTCTTTTTCGTCGGTTAATTTTTTTTGTTAAAAAGTTTTTTATTTTATGATTTTTTGTGGCTCGCATCATTTTTTAACACTCTGAAGCTAATTTCTAATTCTTCATCATTCCTCTTGCCACTGAGCTGATGATATAACCATCCTTCCATGAAGTTCCCAGGATATTGACCAGTTGAGGTTACCTCCAATATTGTAAAGACGTCTTTTCTTCACAGCATATTAAGTGGTATTTGTCACTAAAACCAGTTTTTATATATAACTTATATTGTTTAGGAAAGGTATGGTTTCATCAGCTCAGTTTCATGATGTGATGGTTCCTAAATGCAAATACCTGATTAAGTTATGAAAAGTAAACAGAAACAATATTCGTGCCCAATTTTCGAGGTTCTCTCTCAATTTTTTCAGGATCCCATGATCAGACCCTAATGTCCTTGACATGGGACCACCCTTGAGGTATACCCTATCTAAGAAAAAATAATCATCAAAATCGGTTCATAAATAACGGAGTGAGGGCCGAACATACCTACAGAAACGCTAAACGT
The DNA here is from genome assembly GCA_951329385.1 of Polia nebulosa. Classification (NCBI taxonomy): domain Eukaryota; kingdom Metazoa; phylum Arthropoda; class Insecta; order Lepidoptera; family Noctuidae; genus Polia; species Polia nebulosa. Next base: position 366,179 of record OX589609.1, read on the forward strand.
GCCCACAATTTTCGAGGTTTTCTCTCAATTTTATCAGGATTCCATTGTCAAATCCTGACTTCCTTGACATGGGACCACCCTTGAGGTATACCCTATCTAACAAAAAAAGAATAATCGAAATCGGTTCATAAATAACGGAGTGAGGGCCGAATATACATACAGAAACACTAAACGTGCCCACAATTTTCAAGGTTTTCTCTCAATTTTATCAGGTTTCCACTGTCAGATCCTAACTTCCTTGACATGGGACCACCCTTGAGGTATACCCTATCTAATAAAAAAGGAATAATCAAAATCGGTTCATAAATGACAGAGTGACAGCTGAACATACACAAATATATATATATATATACGACGGGACGTCTGGCATATCTTGATAAATAAAATAAATAAAAATCTTATATTTCAGACAAAGTCCATAATTTGTTATTAGTATAACATTTCACACAACTTAAAATCTAGTGTTAGTACTTATAACTACCGGTTTTTTTTATTATATTACGCCACAGTGGCTTCTCAGTGACATTTTCTGATGTCTATGTAATGATTGATTTTTTTCTGTTACTAAAGCACCAACACAAATTACCCACTTATTTTTTTAAATTAGTTTTCTTGTTATGTAACCCACCCCCCACCCTAGCCAAAAAAAAAAAAAACCCCCTAGCCATATTAATTTTCTATTATCGTTTACGCTAACGCTTAGTACAAAATGTATGGCAATGACATTTCCCGTAGATAAGTGTCACGTGACTTATTGCAGGTAGGTAATGTCATCGCATCGCCATACATTTTGTACTAAGCGTTAGCATAAACGATAATAGAAAAGTAATATGGCTAGGGGGGCAGTTAAGTTAGTTTCCTTGCTAAAATCGGACACGGAATGAAGATCAATTTCATCTAAGTCTTCATCCTTCTGTTCATCATCTTCCTTGCTTAAGTCTTGTCGTACTGTACTTTGAAAATATCGATTCCGATCTAGTTTATGGATGTGTCCCATCCCTAATCGAGTAGCGTCGAACCAAGTAGTTTCGTGGCGGCGTACTTTGTCGGTGTCTGTGAGTACTATCACAATGACCTCCGATGAACTCAGAAAATCAGCTGAGCGAGAATCGGAAGGACTTTACAATAGGGATAGGTATATATGTATATATTTGAGGGGGGAGGGGGTAGACCCTCCCCTCGTGGTGGAAAAGTTTAGGAAATGCATAGTTTTTTTTTATGAATTTTTAAAAATCTCATTTCGAGGTTGTTTTTGGGAAGCACTTTCATTTAGCGCCAATCGCGGACTATTTCTAGACTATTTCCAAGCAATAATACGATCAATGGCATCTTCAAGGTCAGGATTAACACCCTAAAAGCCGAAGGTCAAGGTCATTCGTCGAAGGGCAAAGGCATTTTTTATTTTATTATAATGTTTTAGGTTTGCATGTCGATGCAGCCACGTGTCGACGGAGCCTCGCTTCGCGGGGCTCCTACTTCTGAGTGGTTTATAAAAAAATAACCACGAAGGGGATGGCGGGGTCTGTTCGCTCGCTTCGCTCGCTCTCTTGACCCCGCCATCCTCTTCTAACCAAATCTGTCCGAGTCGGGGTGCCCTAAGTCCCGAGCTCGCTTCGCTCGCTCTTGCATCCTGGCTCGACTGAATCCAAAACACGCGTCACTTCAGTAAATACGGAGGAAGGAGCATGCGGCTCGACAGTGTCCAAAACACGCGTCACTTCGGTAAATACGGAGGAAGGAGCATGCGGCTCGACAGAGTCCAAAACACGCGTCACTTCACTTGTTGCTCGCAGCGGACTTGATCCAGAGGATGAAGACATGATGGCAGGGTATTCAATGTTGTTCTCAAGCGCGATGGCAAATGCTCTCAAACGCGAGTACAGACATTGAATGACATGACACTAAAAAAACGGCGCCAAAAATTAAATTGTGCGTTTCGTTTCACCTTAAATAGATACCATCAGAATAAAAAATAATAACTTTAGATTGTCAATAAATCAAAATTTTAATAGATAATCACTCAAAAAATACAAATCACTGACAAATTATTAAACCCAAATGAAATAACTAAAAATAATGCGAATTTTGTAAAAAAAACAAATTACTCGTCAACTTATAATTTGCAAAATCAAAACGCATTATTAAAACTCCATAAAATAGCAACCCTTGCTCTCAAAACTACGTCAAAAGTAATAAAATAGTGCGAAATTTGAGGTTATTTTAACAAAGTTTGATATTTTTTATCTCCGAAAGTATTTATTTCCTAAACTTGAAACTTCGGGATATTGCTCAAAATAACAAGTACTTTGCACAAAAAAAAAATTGAAGAGTCTACTCAAAGGTCCTTATTGTAAAGTTGAGCCGCTTCTTTAAGTTAAACATTGCGTTTTTTTGTGAAAAAATTGAATTAATTATTTTTTCATTTTAATGTCTTTGGGGTGGATAGGTATAACGATTTTATACAGTTTAAAGTGAATTTTTTTTTTTTTAATTTAGGAAAAAGCCGACAAAAAATTCCAACGCTAGGGGGTCCAGAATCATGTACTGAGTCACTGGTACATGTATGTGCTTTCATGTACCTTACACCCTGTATATTGTGAATAGTTGAGTCCGATTTATTTTACTAAATTTTAAACTTATATTGTAATTATGTGTTGACTGTAATAGACATTACTACAGTCAACTACGAGTACTTACTTATTTTTATTATATTATTTTTTTATGACATGTTACAAAATATTCATTTGCATTTTTGACATTTTATAATTTAATCGAATAGTAGCATTTTATAGTTTAATCTGAATTTCTGACATTGTTTATGGTATTAATAATGTTTTTGCATTGGATAGGGCACTAATTGGAATTTATGAAATTTTATTGAGTAACAATTGGAATTTAAGACACTGCATAAGGTATTAATTGTAACTTATGAAATTGTATAGCGTATTAATTGGAATCCATGACATAATTTTAATTTTAACGATAATTTTGCATGCCTGAATTGGTGCAACACAGTGAACTGCGCATTCACATGACATCTGGAAATGTATGATTATGTACTGTGTTGAGCAATAAACATTTGAATTTGAAAAAGTTTTTATTATTATTTGATCTTGTCTATTTTATATTTTATTGATTTTTAACCGACGAAAAAAAGGAGGAGGTTCTCAATTCGACCGTATATATTTTTTTTTTTTTTTTTTTTTTTTTTTTTTTTTGTGTATGTTCAGCCCTCACTCCGTCATTTATGAACCGATTTTGATTATTCTTTTTTTATTAGATAGGGTATACCTCAAGGGTGGTCCCATGTCAAGGAAGTCAGGATCTGACAGTGGAAACCTGATAAAATTGAGAGAAAACCTTGAAAATTGTGGGCACGTTTAGCGTTTCTGTATGTATGTTCGGCCTTCACTTCGTTATTTATGAACCGATTTTGATTATTCTTCTTGTGTTAGATAGGGTATACCTCAAGGATGGTCCTATAATAAGGAAATCAGGATGTGACAATGGAATCCTGATAAAATTGAGAGAAAACCTCGAAAATTCTGGATACGTTTAGCGTTTCTGTACGTATGTTCGGCCCTCACTCCGTTATTTATGAACCGATTTTGATGATTCTTCTTTTCTTGGATAGGGTATACCTCAAGGGTGGTACCATGTCAAGGACATCAGGATCTGATCATGGGATCCTGAAAAAATTAAGAGAGAACCTCGAAAATTGGGCACGAATATTGTTTCTGTTTACTATTCATAACTTAATCAGGTATTTGCATTTAGGAACCATCACATCATGAAACTGAGCTGATGATGGAAACCATAGCTTTCCTAAACAATAGAAGTTAGATATAAAAACTAGTTTTAGTGACAAATACCACTTAATATGGTTTGAAGAAAAGACGTCTTTACAGTATTGGAGGTAACCTCAACTGGTCAATATCCTGGGCACTTCATGGAAGGATGGTTATTTCATCAGCTCAGTGGCAAGAGGAATGATGAAGAATTAGAAATTAGCCTCGGAGTGTTACAAGATGATGCGAGCCACAAAAAATCAAAAAATAAAAAACTTTTTAACAAAAAAATTAACCGACGAAAAAGAACTAAAAAGCAAAAAATAAATAAAACTTTTAAGTCTTGAGTAATGAGCATATTTACCTACATAAAATATCAAATTTTATATAAACTAATTTTGAGTCGGCGCCAATTAATAAAATGATTAATTACCTACTTACAGCCTTCTTCATTTGTAAGTACTTATAAAATTTAGATATTTAATAATCAGATTGTTGTTTGGCGCCGACTCAAAATTAGTTTATATAAAATTTGATATTTTATGTAGGTAAATATGCTCATTACTCAAGACTTAAAAGTTTTATTTATTTTTTGCTTTTTAGTTCTTTTTCGTCGGTTAATTTTTTTGTTAAAAAGTTTTTTTTGTAATAAGTTGTACAACGGTCTCATTATATCCTCATTGTGGTGTCCTTTCTCCTCTTCTTTTCTCTATATTCATTAACGCTATCTCAAAGGTCTTATCTTCACACTACCATCTCTATGCAGACGACTTGCAGCTTTATCGCCACTTTAAACCTGAAGAGCTTAATGGAGCTATCGATGCCATCAATAATGATCTTAATAATATCAGTCAGTGGGCTAAAAGTTTTGGACTTTTAGTAAATCCAGTAAAATCACAAGCTCTCATTATTGGTGGCAGGTACTTTGTAAATCTGTTGAGTAGCCAGTCTCTTCCTCCAGTTTTGTTCGATGCCATCGCTAAAGCCTATACCAAAAAGGTCAAAAGCTTAGGTGTTTTCCTGGACTGCAATCTATCTTGGAATGTTCACATTGCAGAAGTAAGCAGGAGGGTGTTTTGTTCGTTTCGGTCTCTGAAACGTCTCCAGAAGTTCCTGCCTTTTTCGACCAAAGTTACTCTCGCTCAGTCTCTTCTTCTACCTCTTCTAGACTATGCTGATGTCTGCTTCCTTGATGCGACTGAGGAACTCCTTGATAAGCTCGAACGTCTGCAGAATTTGTGCATACGCTTCATCTTTGGCCTTCGGAAGTACGATCATGTGTCGGAATTTCGAAAGCGGTTGAGGTGGTTGCCTATTCGGCAACGTCGGGATACTCACATTCTTTCCTTACTCTTTTCAGTTCTTCACAATCCCAACTCCCCCTTGTATCTCCGGGAACGCTTTGAGTATCTTGTTCCAAGAGGAAAACCTTGCCGCTCATCTTCCTCTCTTCTCCTTCGGTTTCCTGCCCACTCTTCTAGTCGTTTCGGTGGATCCTTTACTGTTCGTGCTGTACGCCTTTGGAACTCTCTTCCACACACTCTAAGGGATAGCCCTTCGTTGGAGGTGTTCAGGAGCGGAATAAGGGAGCATTTCCTGTCAGGATGACCCATAATAATATGTTTTTTATAGAATTTCTTTGTTTATATTATAGGTATATATTATGTTTGTGTATCACATATTTGTTTAGTTTATTTAAGCAACAATATAAGATTTTGAGTTTTGTTGTGCACTTATGATAATCCTAAGCAATAATTATGTATTTTTCACCTTGTGGTTTGCTGTAAGAAAACCCAAACGCTGGGTTAAGCTCGCCTTTGTAATTAACTGTCCCATTGTGTTTTTCTGTATATGTTTTATGTGTACAATAAAGAATAATAACAATAAAGAATAATAATATATCACTTATGTTCGAACAAAATTTTGAGTAAAAATTTACAAGGCCCATAAAACTCTTTAATTGAGTTACATTGGTTGGCGATGAGGCTGCCCTACTGGCTTCAATTTTGTTAGAATCTGTGTGTAAGCCATCCTTATCAATTTTATAACCTAAATACGTTACACAATCCTTAAAAAATTGACATTTACTGAAATTGATTCTTAATCCATTTTGTTTTAACCTTTCTAACACAGCCCTCAAATTTGCTAAATGGGTAATCTTATCCTTCCCAGTGACACATATGTCATCTGCAAATACAGCCGTTGAAGGCAAGCCACTCAGTGTTTCCTCCATTATTAAATGAACGTCCCGACATGAGTGGTAATTGCTGTCAGCGGCTGTGATTTTTTGTCTGATAAACATTGTTGAAAGACATTTGATAAATCAAGCTTTGTGGACTGCTCACCGTCCCCCAAGGTCGCAAAAAGTTCTTCAATCCGCGGTAAAGGGTAATGAAAATCTTTTAGAATTGGATTAATTGTTATTTTATAATCCCCACATATTCTGATTGAGCCATTCGATTTAATAACTGGTACAATAGGCGTGCCATATTCTGATCGTTCGACTTTATAAACAATTCCTTCTTGTTCTAACCGTTTAAGTTCGCTTTCGACTCGCGGGCGCAGTGCCAGTGGCAGCGGCCGCGCCTTCACAAACACGGGGGTATCATCCTTGAGGTGCAGCGATACAGGTGACTTGAATGTACCTAACCCTTCGCAAACACATCAGGGAATTCGTCTCTCAAAACTTTTGCTACCGAGTCCGAGTAGCAAATATTGTGACATTCAATGATTCCCATTTTTAGTTGCTTAATTCCCATTTTTAGTTGCTTAATCCACGTACGGCCCATTAAAGGTGGACCACCGTTTTCAATAATAAATAACTTTAGAATCGCAGACTTGGAACCACAGACAACCATTACCACAATATAACCGAGGGTCTTGATAACGTCGCCCCTATAAGATCTCAGACATAATAACTTCGTTTGAATAGGTACATGTTTAAAATATTTATCATAGAAATGCTTCGAAATAGCCGATATTTTACTGCCCCTGTCAATTTCACATTTACACGGCACCTTTTCTACTACTAAATTCGCATAGTACGGTCCGTCACCGTCATTACTGGTAACCAAGTTGTAAAAATTACAGTCATCATCTGAGTCCGAATCATTCAAAAAGTACTGACCTTTATTCTCCTTTGCACTCTTAATTTCACCTTTACCTTGGCACATTATTTTTAAATGGCCCTTCTGGCCACACGAATCACATGTATAATTCTTAAAACGACACTTGCCGGCTATGTGACCCGGTCTTACCGCAACGCGCACAAAGACGACGCTGTGACGTCGTAGGCACGGGAGCCGCGCCGGACCGCGCGCTCGCCACGCCGCTGCCGAACCGGTGCAGGCCGACCTCGCCGGCCGCCGCCGCCGCCGTAGCCCCGCCAGCGCTCGCGCCGCCTGATGCGCATGCCGTGCTCGCATGCCGCTCAGCTGCCTCGAGCGCCGTGGCTAACTCCACAGCCCTTTTGTGGCGAACAATGTCTTCGCTGTATAAACCCGACACGAACTGATCGCGAAGGTTTTCTTCCAGAGAACTACCGAAGTTGCAGGTTTTAGCTAAGTGTTTTAGACCATGTAGGTAAACACGAATACCTTCTCCCTGCTGTTGTGTTCGCTGCCGAAAAATATGTCGCTCTGCTATCTCAGATCTCCCGGTTCTAAATGATTTCTGACGAGTATAACTAATTCATCGAACTTCTTTGTCTCCGGTTCCGCAGGTGAACACATCACAAATAAGATTATAGCACTCGGAACCCACTAATTTCAAAAGCGTTGCTACTTTCAGGTTGTCATCGATACTATTTAACAATATAAATTGTTTTACGCCACGAATATAACTGTCTCAATTTTGGCCTTCGACATTAAAGGGTTCTATCTTTCCAATCGGCATTATGGTATAAATTTCAACGCAAGTATCGAACTTTCTAGACCGGCTGCGCGAATGTTATGTACACGTCAATAAAAGGCAAAGATCTGGTAACGACTGTTTTATTAGAAAACTGTAAACAACCCTCATACATTAATTATCGAAGTACCGACATAACAGATGTCATATTTGCATGCTTATGGTCACAATCAATAGATTTATAACGAGTTCAGCTACTCGACGCTAGAGGGAGCTTAACCCAAATTATTCTATTTAGAACGCCAACGTCTTTGAAATAAATGTCATATTCGCATGCATATGTTATCTCTATTACCACTCAGCTAGAGATGTAGACAAACATCGATATTTCAATATCAACGTTTATTTTTGTTGTGCGTCCGAATGTAATAATTATTGTTAACATCACTCAAATCTTTTGAGTTATGGAAAAAGATGATTGTCTTTAAATAGGTCTAAATGTTAAATAAAACGAACGTAACGTAGTAACGTAGATAGAACTATAAAAAAATTTAACAAAAAAATTAACCGACGAAAAAGAACTAAAAAGCAAAAAATAAATAAACCTGTTAAGTCTTGAGTAATGAGCTTATTTACTTACATAAAATATCAAATTTTGTATAAACTAATTATATATTATTATTATTATATTATTATTTTTATTTTTTTTATTATTTATTTATTTTATTTTTTTTTTTACTAATTTTGAGTCGGCGCCAAACAACAATCTGATTATTAAATATCTAAATTTTATAAGTACTTACAAATGAAGAAGGCTGTAAGTAGGTAATTAATCATTTTATTAATTGGCGCCGACTCAAAATTAGTTTATATAAAATTTGATATTTTATGTAGGTAAATAAGCTCATTACTCAAGACTTAACAGGTTTATTTATTTTTTGTTTTTTAGTTCTTTTTCGTCGGTTAATTTTTTTTGTTAAAAAGTTTTTTATTTTATGATTTTTTGTGGCTCGCATCATTTTTTAACACTCTGAAGCTAATTTCTAATTCTTCATCATTCCTCTTGCCACTGAGCTGATGATATAACCATCCTTCCATGAAGTTCCCAGGATATTGACCAGTTGAGGTTACCTCCAATATTGTAAAGACGTCTTTTCTTCACAGCATATTAAGTGGTATTTGTCACTAAAACCAGTTTTTATATATAACTTATATTGTTTAGGAAAGGTATGGTTTCATCAGCTCAGTTTCATGATGTGATGGTTCCTAAATGCAAATACCTGATTAAGTTATGAAAAGTAAACAGAAACAATATTCGTGCCCAATTTTCGAGGTTCTCTCTCAATTTTTTCAGGATCCCATGATCAGACCCTAATGTCCTTGACATGGGACCACCCTTGAGGTATACCCTATCTAAGAAAAAATAATCATCAAAATCGGTTCATAAATAACGGAGTGAGGGCCGAACATACCTACAGAAACGCTAAACGTGCCCACAATTTTCGAGGTTTTCTCTCAATTTTATCAGGATTCCATTGTCAAATCCTGACTTCCTTGACATGGGACCACCCTTGAGGTATACCCTATCTAACAAAAAAAGAATAATCGAAATCGGTTCATAAATAACGGAGTGAGGGCCGAATATACATACAGAAACACTAAACGTGCCCACAATTTTCAAGGTTTTCTCTCAATTTTATCAGGTTTCCACTGTCAGATCCTAACTTCCTTGACATGGGACCACCCTTGAGGTATACCCTATCTAATAAAAAAGGAATAATCAAAATCGGTTCATAAATGACAGAGTGACAGCTGAACATACACAAATATATATATATATATACGACGGGACGTCTGGCATATCTTGATAAATAAAATAAATAAAAATCTTATATTTCAGACAAAGTCCATAATTTGTTATTAGTATAACATTTCACACAACTTAAAATCTAGTGTTAGTACTTATAACTACCGGTTTTTTTTATTATATTACGCCACAGTGGCTTCTCAGTGACATTTTCTGATGTCTATGTAATGATTGATTTTTTTCTGTTACTAAAGCACCAACACAAATTACCCACTTATTTTTTTAAATTAGTTTTCTTGTTATGTAACCCACCCCCCCCCCTAGCCAAAAAAAAAAAAAAACCCCCTAGCCATATTAATTTTCTATTATCGTTTACGCTAACGCTTAGTACAAAATGTATGGCAATGACATTTCCCGTAGATAAGTGTCACGTGACTTATTGCAGGTAGGTAATGTCATCGCATCGCCATACATTTTGTACTAAGCGTTAGCATAAACGATAATAGAAAAGTAATATGGCTAGGGGGGCAGTTAAGTTAGTTTCCTTGCTAAAATCGGACACGGAATGAAGATCAATTTCATCTAAGTCTTCATCCTTCTGTTCATCATCTTCCTTGCTTAAGTCTTGTCGTACTGTACTTTGAAAATATCGATTCCGATCTAGTTTATGGATGTGTCCCATCCCTAATCGAGTAGCGTCGAACCAAGTAGTTTCGTGGCGGCGTACTTTGTCGGTGTCTGTGAGTACTATCACAATGACCTCCGATGAACTCAGAAAATCAGCTGAGCGAGAATCGGAAGGACTTTACAATAGGGATAGGTATATATGTATATATTTGAGGGGGGAGGGGGTAGACCCTCCCCTCGTGGTGGAAAAGTTTAGGAAATGCATAGTTTTTTTTTATGAATTTTTAAAAATCTCATTTCGAGGTTGTTTTTGGGAAGCACTTTCATTTAGCGCCAATCGCGGACTATTTCTAGACTATTTCCAAGCAATAATACGATCAATGGCATCTTCAAGGTCAGGATTAACACCCTAAAAGCCGAAGGTCAAGGTCATTCGTCGAAGGGCAAAGGCATTTTTTATTTTATTATAATGTTTTAGGTTTGCATGTCGATGCAGCCACGTGTCGACGGAGCCTCGCTTCGCGGGGCTCCTACTTCTGAGTGGTTTATAAAAAAATAACCACGAAGGGGATGGCGGGGTCTGTTCGCTCGCTTCGCTCGCTCTCTTGACCCCGCCATCCTCTTCTAACCAAATCTGTCCGAGTCGGGGTGCCCTAAGTCCCGAGCTCGCTTCGCTCGCTCTTGCATCCTGGCTCGACTGAATCCAAAACACGCGTCACTTCAGTAAATACGGAGGAAGGAGCATGCGGCTCGACAGTGTCCAAAACACGCGTCACTTCGGTAAATACGGAGGAAGGAGCATGCGGCTCGACAGAGTCCAAAACACGCGTCACTTCACTTGTTGCTCGCAGCGGACTTGATCCAGAGGATGAAGACATGATGGCAGGGTATTCAATGTTGTTCTCAAGCGCGATGGCAAATGCTCTCAAACGCGAGTACAGACATTGAATGACATGACACTAAAAAAACGGCGCCAAAAATTAAATTGTGCGTTTCGTTTCACCTTAAATAGATACCATCAGAATAAAAAATAATAACTTTAGATTGTCAATAAATCAAAATTTTAATAGATAATCACTCAAAAAATACAAATCACTGACAAATTATTAAACCCAAATGAAATAACTAAAAATAATGCGAATTTTGTAAAAAAAACAAATTACTCGTCAACTTATAATTTGCAAAATCAAAACGCATTATTAAAACTCCATAAAATAGCAACCCTTGCTCTCAAAACTACGTCAAAAGTAATAAAATAGTGCGAAATTTGAGGTTATTTTAACAAAGTTTGATATTTTTTATCTCCGAAAGTATTTATTTCCTAAACTTGAAACTTCGGGATATTGCTCAAAATAACAAGTACTTTGCACAAAAAAAAAATTGAAGAGTCTACTCAAAGGTCCTTATTGTAAAGTTGAGCCGCTTCTTTAAGTTAAACATTGCGTTTTTTTGTGAAAAAATTGAATTAATTATTTTTTCATTTTAATGTCTTTGGGGTGGATAGGTATAACGATTTTATACAGTTTAAAGTGAATTTTTTTTTTTTTATTTAGGAAAAAGCCGACAAAAAATTCCAACGCTAGGGGGTCCAGAATCATGTACTGAGTCACTGGTACATGTATGTGCGTTCATGTACCTTACACCCTGTATATTGTGAATAGTTGAGTCCGATTTATTTTACTAAATTTTAAACTTATATTGTAATTATGTGTTGACTGTAATAGACATTACTACAGTCAACTACGAGTACTTACTTATTTTTATTATATTATTTTTTTATGACATGTTACAAAATATTCATTTGCATTTTTGACATTTTATAATTTAATCGAATAGTAGCATTTTATAGTTTAATCTGAATTTCTGACATTGTTTATGGTATTAATAATGTTTTTGCATTGGATAGGGCACTAATTGGAATTTATGAAATTTTATTGAGTAACAATTGGAATTTAAGACACTGCATAAGGTATTAATTGTAACTTATGAAATTGTATAGCGTATTAATTGGAATCCATGACATAATTTTAATTTTAACGATAATTTTGCATGCCTGAATTGGTGCAACACAGTGAACTGCGCATTCACATGACATCTGGAAATGTATGATTATGTACTGTGTTGAGCAATAAACATTTGAATTTGAAAAAGTTTTTATTATTATTTGATCTTGTCTATTTTATATTTTATTGATTTTTAACCGACGAAAAAAAGGAGGAGGTTCTCAATTCGACCGTATATATATTTTTTTTTTTTTTTTTTTTTTTTTTTGTGTATGTTCAGCCCTCACTCCGTCATTTATGAACCGATTTTGATTATTCTTTTTTTATTAGATAGGGTATACCTCAAGGGTGGTCCCATGTCAAGGAAGTCAGGATCTGACAGTGGAAACCTGATAAAATTGAGAGAAAACCTTGAAAATTGTGGGCACGTTTAGCGTTTCTGTATGTATGTTCGGCCTTCACTTCGTTATTTATGAACCGATTTTGATTATTCTTCTTGTGTTAGATAGGGTATACCTCAAGGATGGTCCTATAATAAGGAAATCAGGATGTGACAATGGAATCCTGATAAAATTGAGAGAAAACCTCGAAAATTCTGGATACGTTTAGCGTTTCTGTACGTATGTTCGGCCCTCACTCCGTTATTTATGAACCGATTTTGATGATTCTTCTTTTCTTGGATAGGGTATACCTCAAGGGTGGTACCATGTCAAGGACATCAGGATCTGATCATGGGATCCTGAAAAAATTAAGAGAGAACCTCGAAAATTGGGCACGAATATTGTTTCTGTTTACTATTCATAACTTAATCAGGTATTTGCATTTAGGAACCATCACATCATGAAACTGAGCTGATGATGGAAACCATAGCTTTCCTAAACAATAGAAGTTAGATATAAAAACTAGTTTTAGTGACAAATACCACTTAATATGGTTTGAAGAAAAGACGTCTTTACAGTATTGGAGGTAACCTCAACTGGTCAATATCCTGGGCACTTCATGGAAGGATGGTTATTTCATCAGCTCAGTGGCAAGAGGAATGATGAAGAATTAGAAATTAGCCTCGGAGTGTTACAAGATGATGCGAGCCACAAAAAATCAAAAAATAAAAAACTTTTTAACAAAAAAATTAACCGACGAAAAAGAACTAAAAAGCAAAAAATAAATAAAACTTTTAAGTCTTGAGTAATGAGCATATTTACCTACATAAAATATCAAATTTTATATAAACTAATTTTGAGTCGGCGCCAATTAATAAAATGATTAATTACCTACTTACAGCCTTCTTCATTTGTAAGTACTTATAAAATTTAGATATTTAATAATCAGATTGTTGTTTGGCGCCGACTCAAAATTAGTTTATATAAAATTTGATATTTTATGTAGGTAAATATGCTCATTACTCAAGACTTAAAAGTTTTATTTATTTTTTGCTTTTTAGTTCTTTTTCGTCGGTTAATTTTTTTGTTAAAAAGTTTTTTTTGTAATAAGTTGTACAACGGTCTCATTATATCCTCATTGTGGTGTCCTTTCTCCTCTTCTTTTCTCTATATTCATTAACGCTATCTCAAAGGTCTTATCTTCACACTACCATCTCTATGCAGACGACTTGCAGCTTTATCGCCACTTTAAACCTGAAGAGCTTAATGGAGCTATCGATGCCATCAATAATGATCTTAATAATATCAGTCAGTGGGCTAAAAGTTTTGGACTTTTAGTAAATCCAGTAAAATCACAAGCTCTCATTATTGGTGGCAGGTACTTTGTAAATCTGTTGAGTAGCCAGTCTCTTCCTCCAGTTTTGTTCGATGCCATCGCTAAAGCCTATACCAAAAAGGTCAAAAGCTTAGGTGTTTTCCTGGACTGCAATCTATCTTGGAATGTTCACATTGCAGAAGTAAGCAGGAGGGTGTTTTGTTCGTTTCGGTCTCTGAAACGTCTCCAGAAGTTCCTGCCTTTTTCGACCAAAGTTACTCTCGCTCAGTCTCTTCTTCTACCTCTTCTAGACTATGCTGATGTCTGCTTCCTTGATGCGACTGAGGAACTCCTTGATAAGCTCGAACGTCTGCAGAATTTGTGCATACGCTTCATCTTTGGCCTTCGGAAGTACGATCATGTGTCGGAATTTCGAAAGCGGTTGAGGTGGTTGCCTATTCGGCAACGTCGGGATACTCACATTCTTTCCTTACTCTTTTCAGTTCTTCACAATCCCAACTCCCCCTTGTATCTCCGGGAACGCTTTGAGTATCTTGTTCCAAGAGGAAAACCTTGCCGCTCATCTTCCTCTCTTCTCCTTCGGTTTCCTGCCCACTCTTCTAGTCGTTTCGGTGGATCCTTTACTGTTCGTGCTGTACGCCTTTGGAACTCTCTTCCACACACTCTAAGGGATAGCCCTTCGTTGGAGGTGTTCAGGAGCGGAATAAGGGAGCATTTCCTGTCAGGATGACCCATAATAATATGTTTTTTATAGAATTTCTTTGTTTATATTATAGGTATATATTATGTTTGTGTATCACATATTTGTTTAGTTTATTTAAGCAACAATATAAGATTTTGAGTTTTGTTGTGCACTTATGATAATCCTAAGCAATAATTATGTATTTTTCACCTTGTGGTTTGCTGTAAGAAAACCCAAACGCTGGGTTAAGCTCGCCTTTGTAATTAACTGTCCCATTGTGTTTTTCTGTATATGTTTTATGTGTACAATAAAGAATAATAACAATAAAGAATAATAATATATCACTTATGTTCGAACAAAATTTTGAGTAAAAATTTACAAGGCCCATAAAACTCTTTAATTGAGTTACATTGGTTGGCGATGAGGCTGCCCTACTGGCTTCAATTTTGTTAGAATCTGTGTGTAAGCCATCCTTATCAATTTTATAACCTAAATACGTTACACAATCCTTAAAAAATTGACATTTACTGAAATTGATTCTTAATCCATTTTGTTTTAACCTTTCTAACACAGCCCTCAAATTTGCTAAATGGGTAATCTTATCCTTCCCAGTGACACATATGTCATCTGCAAATACAGCCGTTGAAGGCAAGCCACTCAGTGTTTCCTCCATTATTAAATGAACGTCCCGACATGAGTGGTAATTGCTGTCAGCGGCTGTGATTTTTTGTCTGATAAACATTGTTGAAAGACATTTGATAAATCAAGCTTTGTGGACTGCTCACCGTCCCCCAAGGTCGCAAAAAGTTCTTCAATCCGCGGTAAAGGGTAATGAAAATCTTTTAGAATTGGATTAATTGTTATTTTATAATCCCCACATATTCTGATTGAGCCATTCGATTTAATAACTGGTACAATAGGCGTGCCATATTCTGATCGTTCGACTTTATAAACAATTCCTTCTTGTTCTAACCGTTTAAGTTCGCTTTCGACTCGCGGGCGCAGTGCCAGTGGCAGCGGCCGCGCCTTCACAAACACGGGGGTATCATCCTTGAGGTGCAGCGATACAGGTGACTTGAATGTACCTAACCCTTCGCAAACACATCAGGGAATTCGTCTCTCAAAACTTTTGCTACCGAGTCCGAGTAGCAAATATTGTGACATTCAATGATTCCCATTTTTAGTTGCTTAATTCCCATTTTTAGTTGCTTAATCCACGTACGGCCCATTAAAGGTGGACCACCGTTTTCAATAATAAATAACTTTAGAATCGCAGACTTGGAACCACAGACAACCATTACCACAATATAACCGAGGGTCTTGATAACGTCGCCCCTATAAGATCTCAGACATAATAACTTCGTTTGAATAGGTACATGTTTAAAATATTTATCATAGAAATGCTTCGAAATAGCCGATATTTTACTGCCCCTGTCAATTTCACATTTACACGGCACCTTTTCTACTACTAAATTCGCATAGTACGGTCCGTCACCGTCATTACTGGTAACCAAGTTGTAAAAATTACAGTCATCATCTGAGTCCGAATCATTCAAAAAGTACTGACCTTTATTCTCCTTTGCACTCTTAATTTCACCTTTACCTTGGCACATTATTTTTAAATGGCCCTTCTGGCCACACGAATCACATGTATAATTCTTAAAACGACACTTGCCGGCTATGTGACCCGGTCTTACCGCAACGCGCACAAAGACGACGCTGTGACGTCGTAGGCACGGGAGCCGCGCCGGACCGCGCGCTCGCCACGCCGCTGCCGAACCGGTGCAGGCCGACCTCGCCGGCCGCCGCCGCCGCCGTAGCCCCGCCAGCGCTCGCGCCGCCTGATGCGCATGCCGTGCTCGCATGCCGCTCAGCTGCCTCGAGCGCCGTGGCTAAC
The DNA here is from genome assembly GCA_951329385.1 of Polia nebulosa. Lineage (NCBI taxonomy): Eukaryota > Metazoa > Arthropoda > Insecta > Lepidoptera > Noctuidae > Polia > Polia nebulosa. The sequence goes on from OX589609.1 coordinate 382,548, forward strand.
TCCACAGCCCTTTTGTGGCGAACAATGTCTTCGCTGTATAAACCCGACACGAACTGATCGCGAAGGTTTTCTTCCAGAGAACTACCGAAGTTGCAGGTTTTAGCTAAGTGTTTTAGACCATGTAGGTAAACACGAATACCTTCTCCCTGCTGTTGTGTTCGCTGCCGAAAAATATGTCGCTCTGCTATCTCAGATCTCCCGGTTCTAAATGATTTCTGACGAGTATAACTAATTCATCGAACTTCTTTGTCTCCGGTTCCGCAGGTGAACACATCACAAATAAGATTATAGCACTCGGAACCCACTAATTTCAAAAGCGTTGCTACTTTCAGGTTGTCATCGATACTATTTAACAATATAAATTGTTTTACGCCACGAATATAACTGTCTCAATTTTGGCCTTCGACATTAAAGGGTTCTATCTTTCCAATCGGCATTATGGTATAAATTTCAACGCAAGTATCGAACTTTCTAGACCGGCTGCGCGAATGTTATGTACACGTCAATAAAAGGCAAAGATCTGGTAACGACTGTTTTATTAGAAAACTGTAAACAACCCTCATACATTAATTATCGAAGTACCGACATAACAGATGTCATATTTGCATGCTTATGGTCACAATCAATAGATTTATAACGAGTTCAGCTACTCGACGCTAGAGGGAGCTTAACCCAAATTATTCTATTTAGAACGCCAACGTCTTTGAAATAAATGTCATATTCGCATGCATATGTTATCTCTATTACCACTCAGCTAGAGATGTAGACAAACATCGATATTTCAATATCAACGTTTATTTTTGTTGTGCGTCCGAATGTAATAATTATTGTTAACATCACTCAAATCTTTTGAGTTATGGAAAAAGATGATTGTCTTTAAATAGGTCTAAATGTTAAATAAAACGAACGTAACGTAGTAACGTAGATAGAACTATAAAAAAATTTAACAAAAAAATTAACCGACGAAAAAGAACTAAAAAGCAAAAAATAAATAAACCTGTTAAGTCTTGAGTAATGAGCTTATTTACTTACATAAAATATCAAATTTTGTATAAACTAATTATATATTATTATTATTATATTATTATTTTTATTTTTTTTATTATTTATTTATTTTATTTTTTTTTTTACTAATTTTGAGTCGGCGCCAAACAACAATCTGATTATTAAATATCTAAATTTTATAAGTACTTACAAATGAAGAAGGCTGTAAGTAGGTAATTAATCATTTTATTAATTGGCGCCGACTCAAAATTAGTTTATATAAAATTTGATATTTTATGTAGGTAAATAAGCTCATTACTCAAGACTTAACAGGTTTATTTATTTTTTGTTTTTTAGTTCTTTTTCGTCGGTTAATTTTTTTTGTTAAAAAGTTTTTTTGTTATAACTTCAATCTCATTTTTGTGATTTCTATTTCTTTTTTTCCAATTTTGTATAATTTTATCTAATATAAATCTTATTCTTGTATTGACCTATAACATGTATGTGTGGTTTTTAAACTGAAATATAGGTTGGTTGTTAATAATAAATAAATAAAATATTAATGTCAGTAAATTGGGCTTTACGATTGCGAAATATCATATTTTTAGTTTTGTCAAAGTTCGTTTTTAAATTGTAGCCATTTTATAATATCAGTTAGAGTGCTGTTTATATCTTGTTCTAGGGATAACTTTTCCTTACTAGTAAAAACGACAGTACTATCATCAGCAAAAAGTATAGTGGGATGATTATGTCCTTTGGGCGGGTCATATTTATACATGATGAATAGCAGAGGGCCCAAAACACTTCCTTGTTCTTGTTTGATCTCTGTATTCTGAGGTGTAAATTTCTGTTCTTGTTTTGGTGCATACTTGAGTAACCAATGTGGAGTTTTCTGTTTGTAAGATAAGAAGCTATCAGCTCTAATGAAGTGCCTCGAATTCCATACCTGTATAATTTATTAACCAGAATTTGGTGATCCACGTAATCAAAGGCTTTACTTAGATTCATATACAATGCGCACGCCATTACGCACTCGAACACTCGTAAATGCCCAGCGACAAAACTATCGGAACTACCAGTCGCTACTCGCCAACTCTACCTAAGTTGATATTCTTTTGGCGGCAGGTATCGGGCGTGATCTGGGCGGACAGCGGGCGCCTGTGCGCGCTCACGCTGGGCACGCCCGTCGCGCTCGTCGTGTCTATCGGCGCCAAGGAGGTCGAGGTGTGCGCAGGTACAGTAGAATTCAAAGTTAATGGCGTGTGGGAACATCGTACGTTTCGATGCGCAAAATATTTTTAGGTATCAGTGGGACATACATAGACGTGGTGGCGGCGCACAACCCCGCACGTCCTTGTCTAACGGTGAGACAATCAAGACGTAAGTAAATGACGCAATATAAACTTTTTTTTTAAATATGTCCATTAAGAAAAGGCAAAGGAAACTGAACAGATATTCTCGAAAGATTTTGAATAATTAATAATAATAATAATATTCCATAACAATCACAACGCCATCTAGTCCCAAGCTAAGCAGAGCTTGTGTTATGGGTACTAGACAACTGATAAACATACTTATATATTTCTAAATACATACATATTATAGATAAATTACACCCAGACACAGAACAAATGATCGTGCTCATTACACAAACATTTGTCCTGGGTGGGAATCGAACAAGTGTAAAACTGACAATTTTATTCTTTACGGGGTTTGACTGTTTTGTATAACAAGTTTAATCAAGCATAATTAATTTTAAGTATCATTTTTCATCACAGTCAGCGGCTATTTCCTTGAGTAATACATTTTTGAATTTATTCTTTAATGTTCTCTTAAGAAAATGTGAATACGACACATATTCTTTTCGAAGCCAGCCCAGGTCACGTTGTAGGGGTCACATACCTGTTAGTTCTCTTACCATAATATTTTTTTACCGGTGCTCGCATGCTCGCACGAACTTACGTTCCCTCAGGCTTCTGGTATTGTACCTGTTTTGCACATATACCCTATATCGGTCGTTATAAAATTGCTCGAGAACCACCAAGTATCTGACCTTCTCATGCACAGGAAGCACCTGACATGCAACAAAAAGCCTATCATAATTCTCCTTACACTCAAGTTTAACTTTATGGTTAACCAGATACTTCATAAAGCAAATTTTCAGCGATCTTATGCTATTTAGATAGGTTTTAAAGGTGCGACCATACGTTTCTAATACATAACTGAGCAAGGACTCGGCGAGGGCAAAATAAATAACACGCAGCGTTTTCCTACTCAAGAATGCGCGTTTAGCATGTAGAACTTCAGGCTCCGTAACCGCCCTCCGGATCCGGAAGCCATTGAGGGCGGAGCTTTACGAGGGGTACAGAGCGGCGAGTAGCCCCCTCCGAGCAGAAATTAAGCTGGCCAAGCAATTGGCCTCCCAGGAGCCGCTGGAGACTCAGAACAGGTAGCCGTGGGGATGCCCATACAAGGTGATGCGGACAAAGGTCCTCGCGCACCTCTGGGAGTGGCGCGAGGAGGCGAAACACCGGGGCGTAACTCCGCTGCCGCGACACCTTGTGGCTCGGCGGACAGAGCACCGGCGGGATCTCATGGCGACATGGAGTGAGCAACCGTCGCAACCCAGCGCTGGGCACTCCACAATTGCGGCGGTAAGGCCCCTCTTTGAGGAGTGGCTGGAGAGGCGTCACGGCGTCCTCACCTTCCGCCTGATGCAGGTCCTCACCGGACACGGCTGTTTCGGGAGGTTCCTGTGTCGGATAAGGCGGGAGGAAACGCCCTGGTGTCACCATTGTGCGGATCGGCCAGAAGACACGGTGGAGCATACGGAGGAGATCTGCCCCGCTTGGGCGGAGCACCGCTGCGTCCTCGTGGAGGCGAGCGGCGGCAGCGACCTCTCGCGCCCGGCCCTGGTCCAGGCCATGGTATGGAGCAAGAGGGAATGAGAAGCAGTCTCTTCCTTCTGCGAAGCAGTAATGCTTGCGACGAAGGAGGCGGAACGGCTGAAAGAGACTCAACGTAGTCGCCCTGACGCCCAGCAGCAGCCGCCACAGGAGAAGCCCTGGGCGTCGGGGGTTGCGAGACGATCTCCGGCCAACGTAGGCGCGGGCCTGCAGACGGCGAGTAATGGGTAGCCGTCCGATCAGCACCAGGTCAGAGAGTCGACGGTACGTAGTGTTCCACGCGCGCCTCAAAGAGATGTCACCAAGACAGGACGGTGCCTGTCATAGCCGATGCCTGCTCCAGAGGGGTCGCGGATAAATTCAAAGCAGAGTTACCGCGCCCCTGGGCACTCAGGCAACTGAAGGAACAGGGGTGGGTTTTAGTCACTAAAAGTCTGACACTAAGAGGTAAAACTTACTCTGCCCTAAGCTGTGTACACACTGTGTCAACCAATTCATGTTACGGTCCACCCACAAACCGAGATACCTAAACTTATCAACATATTCAAGGTTTTGACAAACACAGTTGACATGCATGACATAACCAATTAGTCCATACACGGAACCAGTCGGTACGCCCAGGTCAACCGCAGGCTCTTTACCTACCACACCGCATATGCAGGCCTGTAAGGTTCTGCCACTCAGGTAGTTCTGGAACCACCTGCTAGTGGGGCCCCTGATCCCGCACTCGTCCATGGCCTGCAATAGCACCTCGTGGTCGTAAGTTTCGAAAGCCTTCTTGTAATCGATGAACAGCGCGAGGACCTGATGACCCTGATCCAGATTGCTGTTCATGTCCTAAAACTGCGACAGTGAATAAGAAACTATAATATTAAACCAACCAAGGTGTATGGCTCAGAGGTAGCCCGTTGAGTTGACGAAAAAAAAAAGCGGCCAGGAGGTAAGTGTTCATCTTTCACTAATACTAGGCTTCCTTGTTTCAGGTTTTCTTTTGATTGCTGCCATTTGCTGCGAACTTGCAGTTGATGCAAATATTCAGTCGACCAGCGCTTCCAGATGTGCACGTTCATTTGTTCAATCAGCCTCCATCTGTTTCTTAGATCATGCTCAGCAAAATCTTGCTCTTCTTGTGGTGGAGACAGTAGGGGGCCGCCTATGAGAAAGTGACCGGGAGTTATATATTCCAGGTCTTCGATGTCCTCTGTTAATGGGCACAACGGACGAGAGTTGAGACAGGCTTCAATTTGCGTTAGTAAAGTAGTGAATTGTTCGAAAGTGAGCTTCTGATCCCCCAGTACTCGATGTAGGTGATATTTCATGGCTTTGACGGCCGCCTCCCACAGGCCTCCAGCGGTTGGCCAAAGTGGAGCATTGAAATGCCACTCAATTTGTAAGTGGCTCATCTCATCGAAGAATTCAGAAGTCATGAACGTTTTGTGTTGTTCAAATTCTTGTTGAAGTAGTTTTGCTGCACCTACAAAGTTCGTTCCGTTGTCGGAGAATACGTGTCGGGGTGTTCCCCTGCGGGCACATAACCTTTTGAAGGCGGCGAGGAACGTTTGTGTACTCAGGTCCGACACCAATTCCAAATGCACGGCTTTGGTCACCATGCATATGAAAATTGCTATGTACGCCTTGCAAGTTTTGACTCCTCTTCCTTTGTTTATTTTCACATCAACATGTCCGGTGTAGTCGACGCCCGTGTTCGTGAATGGTCTTGATGGAGTTACACGCTCCCTTGGTAAGTCTGCCATCAGTTGAACGTTTCGGTTGGGTTTAAAACGATGACATCGGACGCATTGCCGTAGCTCCTTTTTCACTGTTCTGCTACCTCCAATGACCCAAAATTTTTGACGTAAATGGGCCAAAGTGAGTCGCGCGCCTCCGTGGAGGGTGTCGCGATGAGCTTCTTGTATAATAAGCTTCGTTAATCTTCCTGTAGCAGGAAGAATAATAGGATGTTTAGCGTCGGGTGGTAAAGTTGAGTTGTCTAGTCGCCCCTTCACGCACAGTATTCCATTTTCATCCAGAAATGGGGTTAACTTCAGTAGGTTGCTTTTTGTTGATATTGGTCGATTTTTCTTTAAACATTCTATTTCTTCGCCATTATATTCATTTTGAACGTTCTTGATGACCAATACTGTTGCTCCCATAATGTCTTGTGGTGACAAACACAAAACCTCTCTTTTGTTATCGCAGTCGGATAAGTTATTAGTTGAGTGTTGTGTCCGTTTTTGCTTACGAGTGTTGCTTAGTCGTAGAATCCATCCAAGCGCTCTAATTACGCGTTTATAATTACTGGTTTTGTTGAGTAATGTTTCAATTATTTCACATTTCTTGTATGTGACTGCGCAGCATTTTATTTCTTGCAACTCATTATTAGTTATGTATGTCACACGATTGTCTTGATTGATTTGCGGCATGTTTGTTTTTAACCAATCTGGTCCATTCCACCAAAGTTTGAAATCAAGGAGTTGAAGTGGTGTGAGCCCTCGAGTTGCACAGTCAGCAGGATTTTCTTCTGACTTCACGTAACTCCAGCAGTTTTCAGGGACAATGTTGTTTATTTGTTTCACTCTGCTTGCTACGTATTTTTCCCATCGGTTTATATCGCCCTGTAACCAGGCTAAGATGACCTTGGAGTCACTCCAGCACCTTATGTGCAGGTTTTTGTTGCAGAGCGTGTTTTGTACCTTTTCTAGCAGTTTAGTTAGTAATACAGCCCCGCAGAGTTCCATTCTAGGTACAGTTATCTTATTGCTGATTGGTGCAACCTTTGTTTTTGCCGTGATTAGCGTAGTCACGTATTCACCAGCTTGATTTTTCACTCGGCTGTAAATGACGCACGCGTAAGCTTTTTCGCTTGCGTCGCAAAACCCGTGAATCTCTAGGTTGTTTTCTTGGCATTGTAACCATCGTGGTATGGTTAGTTTGTTTAGTAAAGGGATATCTTTTCTCATAGTTTCCCACTCAGTAGTGAGATCGTCGGGTAAGCGTTCATCCCAGTTGATTTTGTACATCCAGATTTTTTGGAACAGAAGTTTAGTTTTTATTGTAAGTGGCGATAATAATCCAAGTGGGTCGTATAGTTTGTTTATCTCGCTCAGTAGTATGCGCTTTGTCAGTTTTTTCTGGATTGGTATATCCCATTTATATGTGAAGCTATCATTTTCTTGATTCCATCTCATGCCCAACATTTTTGCGCTTGAGGTTTGTTCTGGGCGGAAGTCGATGTTTGTGTTGCGGCTCTTTTGATCATCTCGCAAGTCTTCTAAGATGCTCAGTTCGTTTGTTTTCCATTTTCTTAAGTTAAATCCGCCTTTTCGCAGTAACTCAATAAGCTGTGTGACCAGTGTTTTCGATGCATCGACAGTATCCTGCCCGTAGACCAAATCATCCATGTAGAAATAGTTTTTTAGGACATTTGCCGCCTCCGGATAGGTAGCTATTTCATCTTCTGCGAGTTTATGTAGAGTTCGCATTGCTAGATAGGGTGCGCTTTTCATTCCGTAGGTTACCGTGCCCAACTGCCAATCTTGTAGGGGTTCGTTAGGGGAAGATCTCCAGATTATAGTTTGCAGATGTTGTTGTTTTTCGTTCAGCCAGATAAAACGATAAAGTTTTTCTACATCTGCTGTAAAGACGTATCTGTACGTTCTCCAGTTAATTAGCAGTGTCAGCATATCCTTTTGTAAGTTCGGACCGCAGTACATGAGATCGTTAAGGCTGCTGTGTCCTTTTGTCTTGTACGACGCGTTGAACACTACTCTTAGTTTTGTTGTGGTGGACTCAGCTCTCAACACGCCATGGTGTGGCAAGTAGACTTGACCTCTTCTTTCTTCAGTTACAAGTTTCATGTGGCCCATAGCGATGTATTCGCTCATAAAACGCTTGTACTCGTTACTGAGTTCCTTGTTAGTCAGCATTTTTCTTTCTAGTTGAAGGAACTGTGCTAATGCTTGTGACCTAGCATTTTTTAGGTTCGTTTGGAAATTGGGCTTCATGGGCATTTGCACCACATATTGTCCATTCGCCAATCTTGTGGTAGTCGCGTTGTAATATTCCTCACAGTGTTGTTCCTCACTCGTCGATGATGAAGCGTCTGGAATTTCTTCGGTTTCCCAAAATCTTGCCATGTTTTCGAAATCGTTGAGTGTTACCAAGCAATTGTAAGTCTTTACATTTCCGCATAGAATCCAGCCCACTCTGGTTTGTTGGGCTACTGGGTATTTATTGTCACTCCTGATGACTCCATTTAGGATAAGTTCTGAGTAGACGTCCGCGCCCAAGAGCAGATCGATCGGGCCTGACCGATTGAACTGTGGATCAGCTAGTTTTAAGTTTTCCAAATAGTCCCAGTTGCTGATTGAAAATGATGCGGTAGGTAAGTTACTTATGAGTTTCTTCATAATTAATGCCTCCAAATTGAATTGATAGTCTGAATGTATTGACTGGCATTCCAAGTTCATTGCTCCTTTGCAGTTGCCACCGAGTGATCCGACACCCGATACAACAGCGCTCATTTTTCGTCGCTGTAATCTAAGGCGCTGTGCTGCGTTTTCCGTTATTAGGCTTACTTGGGAGCCTTGGTCAAGTAGGCCTCTCAAGTTGATGAAGTTTCCATCAATTGTTTTAACTTTTAGAAGTACAGTTGTCAACAGCACTTCCTTTTCTTCGTTTGTTATGTTGTTGACCCCATAGGAAGTTGAAGGGGCCGACGATGGGTTTGCTTCCCATCTTGCTTGTTTGTTGCTAGATAGTTGTGTTTCTGCTTCATGCATAAGTGTGTGGTGTGCCTTTTGACACAATTTACACGTCTTTCGTGATTTGCATTGTTTTTCTCCGTGGCTGAATAGACAGTTTTTTTCAATTTTGATTCTAAAAACTCGGCGAATTCTTCCAGGTCGGGAAATTCCCTAGGACGTTTGATATCTTTTACGTATTCGTTATACGTACCGCTGTCTAGTTTCTGAACCAAAAGGTGTACCACTATCGGATCCCAATTGGTGATGTCTAGCCCGATGTTTTTGAGCCCGTTCAAGCACTCCATCATGACGTCGTGAAGCTTCCGTATGCTTGCAGCGGTTGCTTGCTGAATACTCGCTTGATTCAGGAGTGTGTTCATGTAGGATGTGAATAACAGCCGTTTGTTATCGTAGCGGTGGGTCAGCATCTCCCAGCATGATGCATAGTTTTCAGCACTGATACCTAGATGCTGAACAAGTTTCTCAGCCTCACCCTTCAGCTTGGTTTTCAGGTGTTGCATTTTTTGAGCTCTAGAAAGAGTGGGATTGTTGTGTACACTTTCGAGGTAAAGGTCTCTAAAAGTCAGCCACTGGTTATAGTTGCCGTGAAAATCCGGTATTTCAATTTTTGGCGTAGATTTCTCAAAATGTGCATTATTCCAGATGTTTTGTTGTAGTTTCCTTTTCAGGTCATCATAAAGGTTCTCTGCAGCATTGTACTTTTGTTGGTAAACCGTATCCTCGTCTTGCAGTATGTAGTCAAGTTCCCAATTTGCTCTTTCGATGTGTTCCCATTTAGTTTTCAGGACGTTCAAGTTGTCTTCTAGTTCCCATTTTTCCATCGCTACTTCCAAAGCTACGTTGATCTTCCCGATAGTGCGTTCGAACATTTTGAAGTTGCAGTATTGTTGACGCAAAAGATCTTGTTGCTTTTCCGTCGACTCGCTTGTTCCCCGAGGAGGTACGTGGAATTTGATATCGTCGAAAGTAAATTTCGACTTTCCCTTATCTTGCGCAGGCGTCGCAGGTGGTTGTTCCGTCTGACTCGTAGATGCAGACGGTAATTCCGACTTTCGTTTCAACACATCTTGTAGCACTTCTTCATACATCTTCTTCGTACTGCTGAAGATGTCATCAGTGAAATATTGCAAGTCAGTTTCTCCAGACTCTTCCAGTAGTTGGTGGTTGTGAACAAACTTCTCCCAGTTATTGTTCAGCCGAGAAAGACGCTCCTCCAGGTACGCCAAGTTCTTCCTGGTGGGACTGTCCTTCTTGTAGTTGATGCAAATAAGCTTCAAGTCTCTGAAGATAGATTCTTGACGGCTTATCAGTTCGGGTACACCATGAACCATTTTTGTAAGCTGTTGGTTTGACCTTTGGTGGAGTAGAGTTGTATCACCGCAGGTACTAGTTCACCAAAGTTGCGAAGTTTCCGCAAGTTTAGGATATTAATCTCTCTGTCCAACTGGGGCGACCCTCTTCTGGGAGACCCGCTAGACCGATTCGCTAACGCTAATAAAGATACTACGCACCTGTTATATCCGGCTCGAAGGACCAATTTTATGTATGGCTCAGAGGTAGCCCGTTGAGTTGTTGAGTGACCACAGAATTACGTTAATAAGTTTTATTCGTAAGTTACATTAAAGTTACGTTGGATGCTTATCCGCGGCTATGCGTCAACTGAACGTTGAAATTATAATTAATTTAAATAAAATAAAGTTGCGAAAAGTAGGTCGCGGCGTAAGCAAATTTGCCTGTACGTGAACCATACACAAGGTTTAATATTATAGTTTCTTATTCACTGCTGCAGCTCTTTTAGGGGTCAGGTTCCGTTCAGCATGTCTTCTTCTGACGGTATCTGAACTTATGACCACTTGGCGTTCGTCACGCAGACTTTGTTGGACTTGAACTGCGTTGAGGTGGCGATTTCGCAGAACAGTAAGGTGGATATAACGATCATCTGCTGCTGATGTAGCCCTAGGTCTGCCCGTACCTGGACGGCGATCGAATGCTCTAGTCTCTAGGTACTCGTATCGTCTGTAAACTCGTTGCACCGAAGATCTGCTGATTCGAAGCCTTCGAGTGACTTCATGTTGCGCAATGCCTGCTTGAAGTAATGCTACAGCTTGAGCTGCTTCCTGAGGTGTTGTATCCGTTATTAATCGAAAAAAGTAGCAAAAACACACGCGTCTGAGCAAACGATGGACAAAAACTAAAGAAATGATAAGAAATATCCGACTACCCTCATTGTAGAGAAAAAGAACGCTAATTTCAAACTCTGGTGAAAACAGAGCAAATCGTTAGCATTGTGTTTGTTGCTTGATTACAATGTGAGTTGACGGTACTTTCGAATTAATTTGTAGTCATTTTAATCACCATGAAACGCACTTTTTGTAGGTATAACTTTGATAGTTGTAAGTTTTATACTTTTTGAGAAAATCGAATTAGAGTGCCTAGGTAGCGGGTGGCTCGGTTTATTTGCTGTCCAGTGTAGTATGCACATCAAATGTAACCTCAAAACATGTCTTTGTAGAAAGATATTTATATTCTTAGGCCCATTTCTGTACAATAGATTAAATAGGAAACTAGGCATCTCTACAATAAATTACTTTAGCTGTAATAAAAAATTCTTAAATATTTAATAACCATAGATTTTGCACAGACAGAAGATCTACTTGTTGTCTGCAAATAGAACCGCTAACATGCTATTTTTATTTACCTAAGTTTTAATTTAGTTTTTACAGGTGATTTGTTACAGGTTTAAAACGAAAAGTTACATCACAAATCCTAACATAATTATTTCTATCTAATAATTTAATAGTAAAATCGAGTTTTATTTTTATAATTTCTTCAGTAAATGTATCTGCTTTACTACAAATATTATACATTGTGTCTTTATCTCCAAAGTATTTCTTAACTATTTCATCAATATTTGCCTTTTTTCTACCTGTCCAAGTGTCCAGCTATTAATTTTGTCCCAAATTTTTCTTGGGTCTCCATTACAGATATTTATTTCATCTCGCTGAAACTTATTTTTTTCTTTAAAAATCAATTTTTTTACCTTTTTTATTTCTAAATCTTGTGTACTCTAGTCTTTTTATGTTATTTTTAGGTGCATCTTTCCAATCTCTAAACAATCTATCCCTATGCAAAAACATATTCTTTAAGTTCCTTCCTATCCATGGCTGTGTCCCGTTTTTTTGTCTATGGCATTACAGTTGTAAAGAAAAATTTGTCTTCTCACCGGCTAGCGTCAGAGATAGATTTCTACATGAGACCCAACTTGCCAATCATAAGGTTTATTGCATTAAGAATGTTTGTGGTAAAATAATAGTCCATAGATTTGGTCTTCACTTATCACATTTATTAGCAACACTGCATCACACTAGACTAAGTTTCATGAGTCGTATAGAAAATTGTATGTAGCACTTACAATTGATGATGAACAATTATTACCCAATCGTTCGAATATCGAAGATCAAGGTCCAGAGAGGAGATTCCACAAGCAATCTCGCAGCTGTGGCCATACAATCCTGATTATCCTTGGACACGTGGTGTAACCTCCACCCGTTTTATCCTACCAAGAATATGGAATAAAACGAGTGTGCACAATATAAAAGTTTAATAATAGCTCAACAGGAGGCTCACAAATTTATAAGTCGTGGGTTCATTGGCCCGTTTGTTGTCACCCCTGCAGTGATAGGCACTTCCCTGAGATATTCCCGCAGAAGTCGCCCAGGCCGGAGATGGTAGATGGCCGATATTCGTGATGCGCACGGTGACTGGGAGAATTGGAGGTCCGGAAGATACGGCGTGGCTGTCCGACTTGCTCGGCAACGTTCGATCCGACGGAAACTCGCCGTAGTTCCTGGAAACCATGGTTTCACGGGTCTAAGTACGGGCCCTTAAAACCGCCGTCCTGGTCTAGGTCCGCCGACGTCATCAAGGAAATTGCCTATGCAGTTGTAGTAGTATTGACGTGACGGAACTGTCCAGAACGGAGTTTACATGGATAATTAAGCGACTAGATGCACAAAAGAAAGTACAATAACACTATACCCTTCTTTTGGGTTACGCCGCAATCGGGTTTTTTTTTTTTTTTTTTTGGGGTGGGAAATCATCTAATGACTCTTTCCGCTCTGGGGTGGAGCGGAAGGGCGTGTCAGACTCTTACTGACTAAAACCCACCCCTGTTCCTCCCTGCCCTACGCGCCCGGGGGCGAGGTAACTCTTTCGAATTTATCCTCCACCCCCGGGTAAGGAATAAATTAAGCAGTAACGGCTAAAATTTGAAAATTTACGTATCATATTATAATTATGTTTTATAAAAAAAGAAAGCGAAGGTAGAAGAAGAATTATTTTTAACGGCACAAATGTAGCATTTTAAAAGCATTTTGAATAGTAACGGTGCATACTAGATGTGAGCAATATCACTATAGAATACAGCAAATGCTTAATGTGTTCAACTGCCAATAAATAGATACACGTTAAGAAAATGATATGAAATTATATAATTTGTGTGCTATTCAAAACTTACCCTAATTCGGGATTATCTGGGGATAAATGGCACTTTGAAGGCACTCCACCGTAATTTAGCCCAATTATATGAGTCCGTCCAGTCTTTTAAACTTATCTCACGCGATTTTGCAACATATTGTTCAATCTGCTCCTATGTATATTTAATGGACCACTCGTTTACCATTTCCTTAGCTAGGAACAAGAATCGAGAAAGTTGTAAACGTTCACGAAGGGTGTTGCTGTCTTTAATGACTTTATTGAAGGCCTCAAGAGCATTATTCGTTGAAGGCGAAAGTGGCGCTGCACCAAGATACCAATTTTGGTTTTGTAAAAGCCACTGTTTTTAAAGTACGCAATAAAACTTCTTTCATGGTCATATTTCTGTAAAAAAAAATTAGTAGCTTTGTCAAAATCATCTTGGTTGGTTATAGAATGCAGAATATCTATAGCAGCCTAAATTTGTTTCTGGATAGTTTTCTTTACAAGGCTTTCAACTTTAGACTGTATATTTCTTTTCGCATGTGCCCAACACATACGTACCTTTGTATCTTCAAATTCTTCATTAAAAGCGTTTTGTATACTTTTTGCCGGGTCACCAACCAAAACAGTTGGCTTGAAAACACCTTCGAACAATAACTGGATATTATCTTTCATGCTTTTGAAAACTAGTTTAAAGTCGTCCTTTCGCTCTGTGGTAGAAACAGCCAAGCATAAAGCATGCAATTTTCTTTGCTTATCTGTGGTCCCTACAATCAGGATAGGGTACCCTTGCCAGATAAGTTTATGTAGCGTCTGCGTGTAAGATATCTACATGTCGAGCTAGCTCCAGCAGGTATTTACTTGACAACACAAAATGAAAAGATGCTTCTTTTTCCAAAATCTCGTAGGCTGTCACAAATGCTTCATGGAGATTTTCTGGTAATGCAGAAAATCTCCAGTTTAGGAGAATTAGAGAGATGGCTTCTAGATAAAGCCATCTCTCTAATTCTCCTAAACTAATCGTATGATTACCATATAAAGCACGGCGGCGGTCGTTGAGGTAATTTTTGAACTGGGACATTTTTGGTAATTTGAGACCTTCAACAGAGGGCAGTCATAATAGCTTTAGGTTTTAAATGAAGATCTAATAATTCATTCACTTTCAGTTTTACTATTTCCGACAATCCACGTTCTGTGGACTCTTTGCTCTCGTGGTCATGACCATCTTCAGTACGGTACAAAAATACAGCATCTGACAAAGAATCATACAAGATGTATCTTCTTGCTGAGCACTGAGGTCCACGTTTTTTTACTTTATTACACCTGTAATATGTTTTTTTGCCTTCTTCCAATTCATTCGAATAATTAATAGACCAAATATTTTCTTGCTCTAACACTTTATGAGCTAGGCTAGCACTGTCAAATTTTGCCACGAAGACCCAAGATTGATACACACGTTTCTTCTTCATCGGGATGTTTTGTTCTTGGTCACTATATTCTCCGTCACTATCCGATTGAAGCAATGGCACCACAGATTTATTTATTTGCGATGGGCCTGCTGCGCTCCGGTCCATCTCGATATTCTCCTCCATGATAAGAAACTAGGTTAATAATAGCTTAATAATAAACAATTACTCTAAAACAAAACAATGCACTCGCGCAGTCATCGGCGATAGACCAAATGAATGAATGAGACACCTGTGATTGGCCGTTTGCACCTCGCGCGCTTTAAACTCCGTCCTTTTTAACGAAATTTTACCTCTCTTTTCAATCAAAGTGACGTTCGGATGCTACCGCTCACTGTGAATTGGCAAACTTATTTTCGAACTGCCCATTCCAGCCGTTTTACTGCTCATTAATTTATTAAACTACTTGAGTAATTTTTGCACTGACATTGAATGATGAAATAACAGACCAATATTTTTATTACTTACTGCTTATGTTTTACTGACTCACTAATTTACTAACCGCCGAAAAATTAAATGCCTGCCCATTAAATTTTTCAACTGATCATGATAACTTCTGTATTCTTTAAATACAGTTGTAAAAATTAATTCCCATAAGAAAGCTTGGTGAGGTTCACGAATGCCACGTCTAAAGTTAGCATCTCTTTAGAAAAAATCCCAAAGTAGTACTTACAGCGTCTTCATTCTTATGCTTAAAGCATTTGAACTTGATGACTGGTCCCTTTAACTCCTCGAGACATCATTAGGTATTATTCTTAGTTATTTTCCAATAAATTTTGTTAATTGTGTCAAACTCGCTCCAGATCAAGTTGGAAAAAAGAAACGTCAAACTACTATCTGTCATCTTACAAAAATAACGCTCCACACGAATTTAATTATTTTTAAGTGTTACACAGTCTTACTATTTATAGAAATATCATTAAAAATATTTTGCAACATATCATACATAGTTAAAGGGCAATCAATAAACAACAGTTGAGACCAGTTATGCTCAGTGATTCTCTTAACTACAATCTTATTATCAATCACATACCGAGAGTCCGAGTTCACAATGGACTTGCTTACGCTCGTAGCCAGTACTAGTCCCACAGCATGAGGATCGGAGATGTGCGTCTCAAGCACATACTACGACGACCAGCACTCACTGCACCATATTCGCACCCACACATGGTCCAAGCACGATGTCTGTAGGTGCCCGTCCACGATCGCTTCGCATGTTATCTCTGTACTCGGTATTACGCACTGTGGGCCGCATTTGCACATGTAACACTTAAAAATTGAATAAGTTTAATTCGTGGAATGGAGCGTTATTTTGCAAGTTGACAGATTGACAGATTGTCGTTTGACGTAGCTTTTTCCAACTTGATCTGGAGCGAGTCTGCCTAGTAAATTTTATTTATTGGAAAAAACTTCTTAAAAGCATCGAATGATGTCTCGTGGTGTAAAAGGGACCAGAGTCAAGTTCAAATGCTGTAAGCATAAGAATGTAGGACGATGTAAGTACTTACTCTTTTTGGGATTTTCTGTAATGATGCTAAATCAAGCGTGGCATTTATGAGTCTAACCGAATCTTTCTCTTGTTGGCAGGGTTCCTACTTTACATTTAATTATATAAGAAAAAACAATATAAAATGGTCGGATCATAAACTTCACATTATTTTGGAAGAACAATGAGGTCTTAGCAAAAGGTTCCGAACACCAACGTCCACGTGTCCAGAGATGACCATGATTAGATGACCACGGCTTAGATACTGCTTGTGGATCTCCTCACTGGACCTTTAGTCTTCGATCTTCGAACGATAGGGTAAAAGTGATTCATCATAAATTGTAAGTTCAACATACAATTTTCTGTATACTGATTATTCTCTAGTGTGATGCAGTGTTAGCAATAAATGTGAAAAGTGAAGGCCAAATCAAAGGACTCTTATCTACTACAGACAAATCACATGCAATAAACCCGAAGATAGGTAAATTGGGTCTCATGCCATATATTATCTCTGACGCTAGCCAAAGGAAGAATAATTTACTTTACACACAGGGCGTTTTTGTACTTTGTTGTAGTTGAATTTTCTAACGCCATTTCGAATGTATATATTTGTGTCTCCAACCACTACAACGTTTTCAAATATAGGGAATGATCTTACGATAGTCTCCAATTGAACAGTAACTTATTTTTCTGTATACAATTAATAATAATAATTTTATTGATAATACAAGGTTATTTGTTTTATCAATAAAAGGTTATTATATGCGTAATATCTTTTTCTGTTCTAAGCTGGGCATGGAGCGTTTCTAAAGCGTCCGTCTTCACTATGTTGGCATCGAAGCTAAGTCTATCCTTTGCGTATATCAATATTGTTCCTCCTCTGGTAGTTTATCTCGTATGTATGTATGTTTTATATCCCGATATCTGGTAGAATGAAAGTTCTTCCTTCTTTATATTTATCTCACTTAGTATTATTTCGTTTATTGATCATTTTTCTTATTTGTTATATTTTAAAATATTTCTTAAAATGAATAAATTAAAAAAATAAAATAAAATATAAAAAAATATTTGCCCACCGGCATCGGGAACAGGGTCCAACCTATCGGTGGTCAGGGCTCCTGAGAAAGGAATCTCTAAAGAAAAAGGTATTAACAATACGCGCCGTGTCCAGGAGTACCGCTAAGTGTTCTACGAAGCTCTTAGCTATTACTGATGATGAGATGTCTTATACTGAGGTATCAAATAAACCCACACATATTATGTAAAAAAATAATAACAATAATATGTACTTATATAAATAAAGCATGTAACAAAAACCCTTTCTGATCGTGAAGGGTATTATTTGGTATCATACTGCGTACACATATACGTAATCATTTAATGGATACGAGATAATTATTTTTCCCCAATGAAATAAAAAATAAAAAAACTTATCAAAAGCAACACTGAGCGCTCAACAAAGTTCACCTACTGTTTCGTTTGAAAGATGCCGCCTGAGCGAGACAGAGTGCCTACAGCGCGGCTAGTGCAGGGCGGTATCGTTTGAAATAAAAATAGGTAAAAACGAAAAGATTTCGCCGGCCAGTGTAGTGTTGTCAACTTATGAAAATTTGCCATATTCAGTGTTAAATTTCGCATATTTTATAACAATAAAAAATCTTACGAAACTTTTGATTTTTATGAGTTACATTTTTTTACAACTTTTTTTAGTATGTATGTTAAACCAAGAATACGCCTTTATTGGATCGGACAGGGTTTTTGTTACATGCTGTATATACCTAATACTATACAGGGTGTAAGGTACATGAACGCACATACGTGTTCCAGTGATTCAGTACATGATTCTGGACCCCCTAGCGTTGGAATTTTTCGTCGGCTTTTTCCTAGTTTTTTAAAAAGAAAATCTGCGTTTTTTACATTAAACTGTATAAAATCGTTATACCTATCTACCTCAATTAAATTTTTAATTAAAAAATAATTAGTTTGCTTTTTTCGCAAAAAAACGCAATGTAAATAAAATTAAAAGAAGCTTCCTGCTCAGCTGATTTCTTAAGTTCACCGGAGGTCATCGCGGGCCCAGTAGGTACCTACGCACGCAATACCGGCCAAAGACCGCCGCCGGCATTTCTTTGTCGGCACAATGCTCACACAGACCGCCGAATTTCCTTTGTCGGCAAATGCTCACACAGACCTATGAATCTAACAGACGCGACACGTTAGACATTTTAAGTGTCTACAAAAATTGATATCCCATTGACTACTTTTATTTGAACTTATTTTGAGGGGAGGTTATTTTTATAAACCTTCATCGAAATAAGTAAAGAAGATCTAAAAAAAATGTGTTACAGTTTACTGATAACGACTTATTTCTTAGATACATTTTTGATCAACAAAGTTAAGTTAAGTAATACAATACAACAACGTTACTTACTCATTTCGTTAAAACCACATTCCTACATTTCGTATACCTACATCAAAATAATTACTGAGTGAGTAGGTGGTAGGTACAACTTAATGCGATTGTACAGTCTATCAATTTCATTGATCTATGCGGTCTGTAAGCGTCGGCATATTCAAAAGCGTACCTACACTAATAAATAAAATTTTATTTCTTTAGAATTTCGCCGACGACGAATTTTTGTTTTTTGTTAGTTCCGTGTTTACGTTCATCGCAAACGGATGTGCAGTTGGTAGTGAATTTAGCTTGTTATCGTAAAGTTATAAAAAACAAGTTATTGTGTTTGTTAGTATGTGTGTTTTTTGTTTTGCTTGTTGAGTGTGTGCTTGTTGTGTGCGAGAGTGTTTTTAAACAACACCTCAGTGCCCAGGCAAATTTTCATGCATGAAGCATGTAGGAGCCTCGGGATCGTAAGAAATGAACAAACTTTAAGGTGAGTTTGTTCATTAGTTAAGTACACGGTTAATAACCGCGTCCCTGACAGAGGTGTTCGTGGTTGGCGAGCGACAGAGCTGTAGGTACCTACGAAATTTCAAAATTCAAAATCACCAAGGTCACTTCTGTAGGGACACGATTGGCGACCGCAGGCGCTTTATACTACATTCCTGGAGCGCAATGTAGGTACTTACAAGCTTCTTTATTATTATCTATCCTAATCTTTATCTAACCTTATCTTCAGTATTCTTGAGGGATTAAAAATGTATGTGATATCAATGTTGTCCTCATTAGAATAAACAGTTAAAGGCGCCACGGAACATTATACGCATTTGTCGTTTTAAACGTTTAACGCACGTATGCGCTTATGTCTATTAAGTATCTGATCTAGTTGTTTATCACATCGATCGGAAACATCGACGTAAATGTATTTTTATCACAAAGTAGATAGGTAGTCTATCACACAGGAACAGGTGTGTCATGCCATACTTCCTTTTTTTTTTTGGCGGTCATTAGTATTATTTGTTTAGATTTCTCGGAACCCTGAGGTCCCGGACCTTTAGAAGGCGTACGAGGAGCCAAAACCAACTCGCAGAAGCCCCTTTAGACGCTTTTTTATAAAATGAGGCACCATTATTAGTATTATTCCGTTCATTCATTTGTATATACGAGTACATATTATTTACATTTTAAATATTTAAATTTAAAAAAAAAACATTTAAAAATATAAAAAATAGTATCCCACTGGTATCGGGAACAGGGTCCAAGCTACCGGTGGTCGGGGCTCTAGAGAGAGGAACCGCCTGACAATGCGAGCTGAGTCCAGAAGTACTGCTTTCTGAATCAAGCCCTTGATCCAGCCGCCTAACGAGAGCCTCCTGATGTGTTGGTCAAGGCTCGTGTCTATTAAGCCATTGGCTGACACGACTATCGGTACAATGATCGCTGAGTCCACATCCCACATGTCGACAACCTCGCGAGCCAAGCTTGATTTGTTTATCTTTCTCGGCTTTCACGGGGTTCTCATCATGTGGGACGGTAATGTCATCAATCATTGCACGCCTCTCGATTCGGTCCATCACCACTTTATCAGGCTTATTGGCTACAGTAGTCCTGTCAGTGATGATGGACTGATCCCAGTACAATGAGATATGACCATTATCGAGAACTGGGTCGGGCACATACCTGTAGTACGGCACTTCCGAGGACCTTCTTGAGGACAAAAAGGCGTGGGATTGAGCTGCTTCAATGATATACATGAGCCATTGTTTTCATATGTACTATTTACTGATGAAATTTTTTATATTTTTTTTTTAATATTCGTTTTTGACATGAATACTTGTATACTATTATATTATTATTATTTTTTTTTTATTGACATTTTATTATTATTATTTTTGTTTTTACTTGAATACTTTGTTAAGTATTGTATTTATTTTTTGACTGACATATTATTATTACTATTTTGTTTGACACGAATATTTACTTTGTAAAGTATTATATATATTTTTTTTTATTACTTAATTATTGTAAATGTGGGGACTATGTGGGTTATTATTATTATTTTCTCCTCCTTTTTACAGTAATTTTCAACGTTGTCTGACAGTTTGAGTACTTTTGCGGCCTACCCAAATATCTTTTCTTTGGTATTGTTCGTCACGTCATTGAGCTCCTTAGTGGTTTTTAAGTTGAGCTATTCGACTATTGACAAATGCTTGCACTGACTGGACAGGTCCACTCAAATATGTTTGGTTCTTTCTTCAAAATACCACTACAGACACTAAGCTGCATGGTCCTCATATAGAATAATGTGAATGCGAGAACTATGTATGTCGTTATATTCATGTAGATTTTATGATTGTCTGGCAGTTTGAGTATTTTTGCGGCCTACTCAAATGTCCTTACTTTGGTATTGTTCGTCGGTTCGTTGAGCTCCTCAAAGTTCTGAGTTGAGCTTCGTGATGACTGACAAATGCTTGCACTGTCTGGACAGGTCCACTCGAATTCGTGTGTTGCTTTCTTCAAAAAGCTCATCCCAGACATAAACGTACATGGTTCTCATATGATTTAACCAGTGCACACTTTAAAAGAGACTTTGACCTCTGAGTTTGTTTCGGTGTTTCTTCTCAGGGTAGTCAGCTAGGAAACACCGGCCTCATCTAGCTTAAACTGACAAAAAACATTGACGTGTAAAAGTGTTCCTTGTAACCTATTTACTGAATAAACATCATTTATCATTTATCCGATTCCACAAGAGAGTATTTCAGAGCAAGTTGCTGATGTAGCATGCAAGCAAGCATGCAAGCAAGCATGCAGCATGCAAACAACCGAGCAGCATGCAAACAACCAAGCAGCATGTAAGCATGCATCCAGAATGCAAGCAAGTATGCAACATATTACGTGCAAGCAAGCATGCAGCATGCAAGCGAACATGCAGCAGGCATGGTTTCTGTCACGACTCCGGCGCTGCGAGGCTCCGGTGGTCCCACGCGAGTTTATCGTAGCAGATGATTTAACGCTCACCACCGCAGCAAGCCGACCAGCCTCAGCTGCGGCGGCGGGCGTTACAGCCATCTGCTCCTCAACTCGCGGGCCGCCTCACCCCTCCGCGCCTACGCGATTCTAAATTACACTCCAGGGGTAGGGCAGACAAGACTGCGTGGAGTCGGATTTACAGCGATTCGTTTCTGTCGCTAAAACCTAATTTTTAGCAAATGTTTTAGGACTAACAATTTTATTATAAATGAACGTTCGGAATAATACACATTACATCACACAATACTTAGGACATATGACTTTATTTCATTCAAAATTAGCAGATTGAATTATTATAGTACTCGATGTTATGACAGAATAGTTTTAGAAGTAAAAATAATTATGTAAAACAAAATTTCGAATTTTGGAACATTATGGTTACTGGAGTTTATAAATTAAATTAAATTCGTTTATTTCGGACCATTGTCCATATGTTACAATAACATGAAAAAACAAAAACAATACAACACACTTACAACACAGAAGAAAAGGAAAATAACAACAGACAATACACATTTAAGTTCACATTAAGTTTGGAGAGGGGGAACTGTCCACTGCTCACCGAACAGCATGCAAGCGTATCCAGTGGCGTAGTGGTGAGTCCCACCTGTCCGCGAACACGCTCAGTATGCTGTAGCTGCTGGACCTAACGCGACTCAGCAGCGATGCACACTGTTTCCTAATAAGGGCGTGAAAGCCATTAGTGTGCGCTTCTGCAAACATAGTCGAAGCACTTCAGAATCGCGGTAGCCCCAGCTCCACCCTAAACGCATTGTTGTATTGGACACGCAAGACCACCAGTGTTTAGTTAACCCACAGGCTGCACGTGTAAAGTGTTTGGCAGTAAGACTTAAAAAGCGTAACTTTCACTCGATTACTGCTATGTGCAAACCTGCGGGCCAACATATTACACCGGACAGCCAAAGCCCTTTTTTTTTTTTTGCGGCGTGGGAAATCATCCTATGACTTCTCCCGCTCTGGGTGGAGCGGGAGGGCGTGTGAGACTCTTACTGACTAAACCCCACCCCTGTTCCTTCCTGCCTCGAGTGCCCAGGGGCGAGGTAACTCTGTTTCGAATTTATCCTCAACCCCCGGGCAGGCATCGGCCATGACGGGGGGGGGTCTCTTTTGCTGACAACTCTTTGAGGCGCGCGTGGAACACTACGCGCCGTCGACTCTCGGGCCTGGTGCTGATCGGACGGCGAGCTACCCATTACTCGCCGTCCGCAGGCCCGGGTCTACGGTGGCCGGAGATCGTCTCGGAAGTCCCAGGCGTCTCATGAGGCGGCTGCTGCTGAGAGCGTGAGGGCGACTCCGTTGTTGATGCTCCCTCACGCGTCCCGCCTCCGCTTTCGCGAGCATTACTGCTTCGCAGAAGGAGGAGACGGCTTCCCATTCCCTCTCGCTCCGTACCATGGCCTGAACCAGGGCAGGGCGCGAGAGGTCGCTGCCGCCTATCGCATCCACGAGGACACGGCGGTGCCCTGCCCAAGCGGGGCAAACCTCCACCGTATGCGCCACCGTGTCCTCTGGGCGATCCTCGCAGTGGAAACACCCGGGGGTCACCTCCCGCTTGATCCGAAACAGGAACCTCCCGAAACAGCCGTGTCCGGTGAGGACCTGCGTCAGGCGGAAGGTGAGGGCGCCGTGGGGCCTCTCCAGCCACTCCTCAAAGAGGGGCACTACCGCCGCAATGGTGGCGTGCCCAGCGCGGGGTTGCGACAATCGCTGTCTCCATGTCGCCATGAGATCTTGCCGGAGCTCTGTCCGCCGAGCCGCGAGTTGTCGCGGCAGCGGAATTTCGGCCCAGCGTTTCGCCTCCTCGTGCTCCTCATAGAGGTTCGCGAGGATTTTTGCCTCCAGATCCCATGGCGATAATCCGGCAAGGAGGCTCGCCGCCTCGCAGGGATCGTCCGGTAAGCCAAAGCCCTACGTGCCCTTTCAACATCAGCGTTGTCTCTGAGTCTGTCTTCGGAAACCCAGTGGCCCAGATACGAACTGTGCGACTCTGTGATAGGCGGTACCAGCTAAGGTAACTGAGCCACGCCCCTTAAATACTAGGAGCTCGCTTTTTTTAGCATTGTATCTGAGTCCATGGACCTCCGCGTAAGATTCACATATCCGTACCAACTTACGCAAACCTCCGATCGATGGACTCAGCAGTACCATTTCATCTGCGTAGCTGATATTGTTGACACAGACTCCGTCTATGAAGTATCCGACATTGGCACTGCTGAGTTCACCGACAAGCTGGTTTATGTACAGGTTGAAGAGCTTAGGTGAGGTTAGACCACCCTGCCTCACCCCACACTGCAACCCGTACACATCCGAAAAAGAGCCGGCCCATCTGACACTATTTTTCTGATTGTTGTACCAATACCTGAGCAAACGTGTTATGGATAATGATTTTCGGACAAACAATTTTAGGAGAAGAAGGAGACCTTTCAAAAGACCTACAAGTATCGTTTATTCAAAAGAAGTTTTTAGGTTAGAGACCCAGACATCGAAATCATATTTATTATCGCTTTATATTATACGAGTAGTTCAAAGAAAACGTACCATCAAAAAGAAAGGTGAAACAAGAGTAATATTTTCTCAAGACAAAGTACATGTATACAATTGCCAAGCCAATACAGGAATTGTCGGGTTACTTGTTTGAATTGAAAGTGTAAAGCGTATAAAAAACTTTTAATGCATCTGGAACTCGGTTCCAAATTTACAGGCAATTCTGTTCCTTTGGAAAATGTGCCTATTTTGAATTGTGGGGCAACTGTATCAAACATCAACCACACCAGGGTTGGATATCGTTTTGATATAGAAAACGAATATTTGTCAGTCGAAGATAGCAGTTATGAGACATATCAGAATAATTGTGATATTTTATCAGATACTTTAAATGATTCCAGTTCTGAATATGTCAGTCAAATTGTTGGATACATTGCGGGATTTGTGGTCAGACATCTACAAAAAAAAATGTGACATCTGCAAAGATTGTACACTAGCTCGTAATTAATTATGGTTTCACAAACTAATAGATTTGAAGGATTTTGGTGGTCTGTGTTACGCTAGTGAAGATGTTTACACTGTATGTAATAAAACCGAGGAAATAATAAGACGAGAACAGCGCATACATAGTCAAAAAAACACAACCAAGGCCTATTTGTGTTCCTTAGTTTTAAAATGTACGTTTTAAAATATATTTTCTAGTATTGATGCACATTCCCTTCAACAACCTGCTCTATTCAATCACAAAATTTGTATCATAAAAACTTTTATAGAAAAGTTTATAGATGTTCGTTTACATTATACCGCAAAAAAAACAACAGAAAAGCTGAATATAATTCAAAAAGACAACTGTACAATAAACTAAACTTATTTCAAGGAAATTAATGTTTCCAACTGTGTTCTTGGACTACTGTGCATTTATGTTTTAACAAGCACTATGATAATTATATTTTTCCTAATTATTGCTTTTTGTACACTGCTTTGTAAAAACAACTTTATATCATGCGCGTAAGGTTGAATTTGCAAAAAAATATGTTTTTGACATAACTATAACTACGTAGGTATTATTGGAGACAGTTTCGAGTGTTCGAGACTGTGTATTTTGGATTTTATATATCAGTACTTGGGCCACAATTATTTCCGCTGAGTGTATTATTCGTTCATAAGTTTAGAAACTAAATTGCAAACGTACGATACCTAGCACTTCTGATATGTGCGCATGTGTGATGTGTCGCAGTGGTTCACTCGTGCGTGGTGCTGCACGCGCTGCAGACGCAGCCGCTGGGCGCGCGCGCCGTGCACGCGGAGCTGGCGCGCCTGCTGGACGAGCACGCCGGCGCGCCGCTCAACCTGCCCGACCATGTCATCGAGGACATCAAAGGTATTTCGATCCCCGGTTGCTTTATTTAATCCTGGTTGTTTTTTCTATTTCCGGTTTTTCGGGATTGTAAAGTGATCGTTCGGTATGTAATAGGGCTTCTATCCCGGGAATCTCGGTCCCGAAAATTACGAGCCTCGACTTAAGACCAGGGCTTGATAACGTTACCAAATAACAAAATAATTACCGTTACTTAACGTTAATTTCCATTGTGATACCATAGTAACGTTATGAAAATTAACCGTTACTTGATAACATTACCAGTATTTTAAATTAACATTTAACGTAAAATACGAGAATTATCGGTTTAACGGTAAAATTATTAGTGTTACTTAGCCCGTGAATTTCTTTTGTGTTTTTTGCAATTTAAAGGTCAGTGTCAGGTTATAATTTCAAAGAAAGAGATTTATATTAAGATCAAAATGTGATGTACGACAATAACAAATATATACATAGTCATAACCATAAGAATCATATACTCATCATCATGAACTTAGATTTGATGTGTATATTAACTAGATTGCCGAAATCTAGAAAAAGAAAATGTAATTAGGGTTATAATTATGTACTTATATATTGTTTACTGTCGTGAATCATATTTTGATCAAGATACAACCTGACACTGTCCTGAAAATTGCAAAAAAACACAGTTATATTTGAACTTCACTGGCTTCCTCTACGCATTCCATTCATATATTTCCGTAGTCGTCGACTCCGTAGGTACATTTTGGTACATTTTTAACCGACGAAAAAAAAGGAGGAGGTTCTCAATTCGACCGTATATATGTTTTTTGTGCGCTGTCTCATTCTGTACACTACACTGTTGCCGCACCGCCACGCCGCGCGCGCGCGTCTCAGTCGTGTGTAATACCTATAGTGAGACGGTTTGTTTGTTAATTTGAATACACGCTTACTGGATGGGACGTAAAAAATAAAATAAGGATTACAGATATTTTCAAGTAAGCGAAGATAAAACATCTCATTGCTTAGTTCTAGAATTTGGAAAAATATTAATAAGGTGTTACATGTGCACCTTTATTATGATCTATCTTACCATAACTAAGTAGGTATAACGAGGATAAAAATACCCAGTCTAGGTACCTATCAACAATGTTTTTATTAGTTGAATGATGTTTTTGGAAGCTACCTTGATCCAAAAATACTTAGACCATCTACATAGTGGTTTTTTTCTAACCCAAACTTAATTAGGTAGGTACTAACCAAATAAATACTGTCTTCAGCATTCTCGAGCTTCTTCAGTGGCCTGCCTCTAGGGGTCAAAATATGGACAAGCCAAAATAGATTTTTACGATTAAAATAAAACAGTCAACTGAGGAACTGGCTGATTTTCAGAACTTTTATTATCATAATAATAAAAGTTCAAAGGTATCATAATACCTATGAATTAAATGAGTGTGTTGTCGTTGCTGGAAACCTAGTCCAGTACGTGCGGCAGATGAAGCGGGAATTCAGAAATTTTATTATTCCTATGACATTAATGTTTGAGTTACAGTTCATTGACTGGTGTTTTTTTTACAAGCATTTATTTAGTTTCACCTGTCCCGTTGTCGGTCTGTAAGCAAATCAAGCAAGCTGAATAAATTTGGTGTACTTATGTATCTTCGGTGACAATACAATGATATGGTACCATGTAGCTGGTCTGATGATGAATATGGAAGGTGGCCACGGTATCTCTGTGATAAAACAACATAATCCCACAGAGTTTGGGCACAATTGATTCGTCTTGAGGAGCACTTTACATCATATCATGATATCCGTTGAATGTTTAAAATATCACGCCTTCTCTAAAATACTTATCTACTAAAACTTTAAAAAAGTAAAAAATTAACAATTTTTTTTTACAAAAAATAGAATAAACTTCCAAAAAAGTGCAAAATAACTTTAATTTCAGAAATTGGTGTTTCTGGTTTTGTGTCTCCGTTTTTTGAAACCGACTTCCGAAGTTAAAGTTATTTTGCACTTTTTTTGGAAGTCGGTTCTTGGCCTTCTCTAAAATACTTATCTACTAAAACTTTAAAAAAGTAAAAAATTAACAATTTTTTTTTACAAAAAATAGAATAAACTTCCAAAAAAGTGCAAAATAACTTTAATTTCAGAAATTGGTGTTTCTGGTTTTGTGTCTCCGTTTTTTGAAACCGACTTCCGAAGTTAAAGTTATTTTGCACTTTTTTTGGAAGTCAGTTCTTGTTTTTGTAAAAAGTTTTTTATTTTTCACTTTTTAGTTATGTTCCCCATTAATTTGTGTTAAGGCGCAGTTATACGACTTTAATGGTTTTTAATTGAACATCACGTCTAAACGACTAGTCTTATTTCTTTGAAAAAAATATATGTTACTCTAGACAATTTCCGTCGTAATTTGATCTGTGAATATTTCAAATTATAAAAAAAAAACTTAGTTATGTTTTAAAAACAAATAATACATTTAAATAAAATATTTTTTACCTTCTATATGAAAAATAGATAATTTTTAAAACGGAACCTATCCATGCGTCAAAGTCATGTCTTGTTATTTTTGTTTAATGAACATCAATATGTCACTCATTTTATTTGGAGAAACATAAATGAAACCAAAAAGTCGGAAATAACCTGGTATGTTCCTAAAAATATGACTCATCTTATATCTGCGTAAAACGTTGTGTCATCCGCGAGGCATTTTTAACAAATAATTAACCCATTATACAAAAACAAAACATTCAATAAAAATAAAACAACGAAACAATAGGGGGTGTAAGGGGGAGCACACAACAGCCGGACTCCCCAAATGTCAACCTCCTGCGCGCGGTACACCCTGCCACTGACGGACGAGGCACTGGCGACCGACCGATGGCGGTATAACCATCCGACAAGCCAACCTAAATTCTCCAAAGCGATGACGAGCAGCAGCGTCATCATTGCGAAAGGATTGGCTCTGCGGTCACTAATCCGCTTGCCCAGCGTGGTGACTACGTGCATTAAACCTGCCATGATTAAAGTTAGGGTTTCAGGACTAGCAAACAATATGACACCATATTGTTTGGTAGTCCTTTGTTTTAAAAATTTATGTCTTTTGTTTTTACGTTCTATGACATAAGGTGAATAATCTTTGGTTATAATATACAGTGTGTCCGGACATGGACTAGCGATATTCTAAATACTTAAATATAAACTATTTTAAAGTACAATTACACTCTAGGCTTGGGTCCAATACACTTCCCCGTTATGTGGCAGCCATATTGTTTTTTTGTTGAAATATGCTCTATGCAAGTACAAAAAAAAATCATATATCTCAAAGTTTTAGTCATACTGAGATAAAAATGGGCTTATTCGAAAGGCAATAATATTGTCTACCATCTGCATTACAAAACAATGTGTTCACAATTCCACAAATTTGGAAAAAAAATGTGAAAGTCGAAAAATTAAAAGAAAAATTATGCAATTCAACCAATAATTGTTAATTACTACAAAAACATACCACCATATGTGTTTTCAATGATTTCCTGTTTAGGGTTCCGACAAAGGCCTTTTGTGCTTCCGCATACGCTATGTTCAAACAACAATAACTCTTAAAGTATTATACTTACAGTTGTGAATTTTATGTTGTATTGTAGCTTAGCTCAAAATCTGTCGATCTAGTAAAAAAATAAAAAGTTGTCGGGTATGTTTTTGTAGTAATTAACAATTATTGGTTGAATTGCATAATTTTTCTTTTACCATTTTTCGACTTTCACATTTTTTTTCAAAAGTTGTGGAATTGTGAACACATTGCTTTGTAATGCAGATGGTAGACAATATTATTGCCTTTCAAATAAGCCTATTTTTATCTCAGTATGACTAAAACTTTGAGATATATGTTTTTTTTTGTACTCGCATAGAGCATATTTCAACAAAAAAACAAAAATGGCAGCCACATAGCAGGGAAGTGTATTGGACCCAAGCCTAGAGTGTAATTGTACTTTAAAATAGTTTATATTTAAGTATTTAGAATATCGCTAGTCCATGTCCGGACACACTGTATAAGAGGTTGAAAGCTAACAAGATTACTTTTCAAATTGTAAAAAATTGTTTTGAGCAACGCGCGATGAAGTGATTTCAGTTTATTGCTCGCGAGTGTACCTACATGAAATAAAATTCTTCAATAATTTTTCCTTCGATTCATAATTTTAGTGAAGACTTGTTTCGTGAGTCCGCGGTCGCGCGCGTTGCAGTGGGCGTCGTCCAGTCCGCCGGCGCCGGCGCGCTCCGTGCGCTGCGGCCGCGTGTCCGTGCCCGGCGCCGCGCGCGAGCTGTGCGCCGAGCCGCTGTTCGTGCGCGACCACGAGCTGGCCTCGCTGCCCGACGCCGTGCTGCAGTGTGTGGCGGCGTGTCCGCGCGACGTGCGGCGCGAGCTGGCGCGCCACGTGCTGCTGGCGGGCGGCGGCGCGGCCCTGCCCGGCCTGCGAGCGCGTCTGGCCGCCGAGCTGCGCCACCTCGTCACGCAGCCGCCCTACGAGTACGGAAACCCTTTTCTACTGCACGCATACAGCTTCGCTCTGCACCATATGTTCACTAAGAATTTGAAGAACTTTATCGTTATAATGAATATAATTGTTGCAGCACCAGCCTGCACATCGACGAGTTCAAGTTCCACAACGCGCCGGCGCACGAGAACTCATGCGCGTGGGTGGGCGGCGCCGTGCTGGGTGCGGGCGAGGCAGGGGCCGCGCGGGCGTTGCCTCGCGAACAATACGCGCGTGAGCCGCGACTGCGGGACTGGGTGTGTCTGCTCGACAACACGCCGCCCACGCACCCGCACCGCGACCTGCGCGACATGTAGACACCGCTCACTCACCAGCACTACGCGCGTGAGCCGCGACTGCGGGACTGGGTGTGTCTGCTCGACAACACGCCGCCCACGCACCCGCACCGCGACCTGCGCGACATGTAGACACCGCTCACTCACCAGCACTACGCGCGTGAGCCGCGACTGCGGGACTGGGTGTGTCTGCTCGACAACACGCCGCCCACGCACCCGCACCGCGACCTGCGCGACATGTAGACACCGCTCACTCACCAGCACTACGCGCGTGAGCCGCGACTGCGGGACTGGGTGTGTCTGCTCGACAACACGCCGCCCACGCACCCGCACCGCGACCTGCGCGACATGTAGACACCGCTCACTCACCAGCACTACGCGCGTGAGCCGCGACTGCGGGACTGGGTGTGTCTGCTCGACAACACGCCGCCCACGCACCCGCACCGCGACCTGCGCGACATGTAGACACCGCTCACTCACCAGCACTACGCGCGTGAGCCGCGACTGCGGGACTGGGTGTGTCTGCTCGACAACACGCCGCCCACGCACCCGCACCGCGACCTGCGCGACATGTAGACACCGCTCACTCACCAGCACTACGCGCGTGAGCCGCGACTGCGGGACTGGGTGTGTTTGCTCGACAACACGCCGCCCACGCACCCGCACCGCGACCTGCGCGACATGTAGACACCGCTCACTCACCAGCACTACGCGCGTGAGCCGCGACTGCGGGACTGGGTGTGTCTGCTCGACAACACGCCGCCCACGCACCCGCACCGCGACCTGCGCGACATGTAGACACCGCTCACTCACCAGCACTACGCGCGTGAGCCGCGACTGCGGGACTGGGTGTGTCTGCTCGACAACACGCCGCCCACGCACCCGCACCGCGACCTGCGCGACATGTAGACACCGCTCACTCACCAGCACTACGCGCGTGAGCCGCGACTGCGGGACTGGGTGTGTTTGCTCGACAACACGCCGCCCACGCACCCGCACCGCGACCTGCGCGACATGTAGACACCGCTCACTCACCAGCACTACGCGCGTGAGCCGCGACTGCGGGACTGGGTGTGTCTGCTCGACAACACGCCGCCCACGCACCCGCACCGCGACCTGCGCGACATGTAGACACCGCTCACTCACCAGCACTACGCGCGTGAGCCGCGACTGCGGGACTGGGTGTGTCTGCTCGACAACACGCCGCCCACGCACCCGCACCGCGACCTGCGCGACATGTAGACACCGCTCACTCACCAGCACTACGCGCGTGAGCCGCGACTGCGGGACTGGGTGTGTTTGCTCGACAACACGCCGCCCACGCACCCGCACCGCGACCTGCGCGACATGTAGACACCGCTCACTCACCAGCACTACGCGCGTGAGCCGCGACTGCGGGACTGGGTGTGTCTGCTCGACAACACGCCGCCCACGCACCCGCACCGCGACCTGCGCGACATGTAGACACCGCTCACTCACCAGCACTACGCGCGTGAGCCGCGACTGCGGGACTGGGTGTGTCTGCTCGACAACACGCCGCCCACGCACCCGCACCGCGACCTGCGCGACATGTAGACACCGCTCACTCACCAGCACTACGCGCGTGAGCCGCGACTGCGGGACTGGGTGTGTCTGCTCGACAACACGCCGCCCACGCACCCGCACCGCGACCTGCGCGACATGTAGACACCGCTCACTCACCAGCACTACGCGCGTGAGCCGCGACTGCGGGACTGGGTGTGTTTGCTCGACAACACGCCGCCCACGCACCCGCACCGCGACCTGCGCGACATGTAGACACCGCTCACTCACCAGCAC
Source organism: Polia nebulosa (assembly GCA_951329385.1). NCBI lineage: Eukaryota > Metazoa > Arthropoda > Insecta > Lepidoptera > Noctuidae > Polia > Polia nebulosa. The sequence continues at coordinate 414,553 of OX589609.1, forward strand.
TACGCGCGTGAGCCGCGACTGCGGGACTGGGTGTGTCTGCTCGACAACACGCCGCCCACGCACCCGCACCGCGACCTGCGCGACATGTAGACACCGCTCACTCACCAGCACTACGCGCGTGAGCCGCGACTGCGGGACTGGGTGTGTCTGCTCGACAACACGCCGCCCACGCACCCGCACCGCGACCTGCGCGACATGTAGACACCGCTCACTCACCAGCACTACGCGCGTGAGCCGCGACTGCGGGACTGGGTGTGTCTGCTCGACAACACGCCGCCCACGCACCCGCACCGCGACCTGCGCGACATGTAGACACCGCTCACTCACCAGCACTACGCGCGTGAGCCGCGACTGCGGGACTGGGTGTGTCTGCTCGACAACACGCCGCCCACGCACCCGCACCGCGACCTGCGCGACATGTAGACACCGCTCACTCACCAGCACTACGCGCGTGAGCCGCGACTGCGGGACTGGGTGTGTCTGCTCGACAACACGCCGCCCACGCACCCGCACCGCGACCTGCGCGACATGTAGACACCGCTCACTCACCAGCACTACGCGCGTGAGCCGCGACTGCGGGACTGGGTGTGTCTGCTCGACAACACGCCGCCCACGCACCCGCACCGCGACCTGCGCGACATGTAGACACCGCTCACTCACCAGCACTACGCGCGTGAGCCGCGACTGCGGGACTGGGTGTGTCTGCTCGACAACACGCCGCCCACGCACCCGCACCGCGACCTGCGCGACATGTAGACACCGCTCACTCACCAGCACTACGCGCGTGAGCCGCGACTGCGGGACTGGGTGTGTCTGCTCGACAACACGCCGCCCACGCACCCGCACCGCGACCTGCGCGACATGTAGACACCGCTCACTCACCAGCACTACGCGCGTGAGCCGCGACTGCGGGACTGGGTGTGTCTGCTCGACAACACGCCGCCCACGCACCCGCACCGCGACCTGCGCGACATGTAGACACCGCTCACACACACGGTGGTGTACTACAAATCTGTTCCCAGCTTTACTTACCTGCACGACGACCGTGCGTTGCAAACTTTACGATGTAAGTGTAATCATCATGTACAGAAAAAGATTCACCACTGTAAATTATTAACGTCTAAACTATGTATTACATTTAAGTATGATTTAGTTTTATAATTTAATAAATAACTTCTTTTTACGTTATTTTTGTTACATAATTCCATCCTCCTTGTTTCGATCTTAACATAGTATACAGCATGTAACAAAAACCCTTTCCGATCCAATACAGGCGTATTCCTGGTTTGACATACGTAATAGAAAAAGTAAAAAAAAAAATGTAACTCATAAAAACCACAAGAGATAGATTTTTTTATTTTTATAAAATATGCGAAATTTAACACTAATTATGGCAATTTTTTATAAGTTGACAACACTCCACGGGCCGGCGAAATCTTTTCATTTTTACCTATTTTTATTAACCGACTTTCGAAAAAGGAGGAGGTTCTATGTTCGACTGTATGTTTTTTTTAATATATATACAGGGTGTCCAGTAAATAGCACGACATACTGCAGGGGGTGATAGCTAGGGTCACTAACTATCAATACAACACAATATATGTTCAGCAAAATCTTACGGATTTACAGTTTTACAAAATTTTCCGAAATACCGAAAAATCTCTACCTTGAAACAGATTTTTAAGCATCTCGTAATGAAAAAATCCTTTTCTAGTACTTCTTTTTACATCAAATTATTCGTGAATAGTTACTTTACTCATTGATGTCTTTTTTCTATCAAAGACAAGAATGTTTTCAAGAAATACTATTTTTTGTTTAAATTTGCACAGAACTATTTTCTTATCACTTAAGTTTAACCTACAGTGGTGAAAAAAAAATGTATGTGGCAGTTTTGTACAACAAACTTAAAAAATAGCTTGTTTAATGGTGATTTTGGAAAGATACAATACTAGTACATTTTCATTTTAAAAAATACGAAAAATAAGCTATTTTAGTTAATAAGAGCATTTTATTTTAAATGCAAGTAATGTGACTTTGAATTCGAATCGTTGTGAGGTCGTACTACGGTTCGAATTACATAATAATTAATCTACAGCCGACCGGCCGGCCGGTCTGTAAATGACATCTTGAAGGATAAGGTGATAGTAAAAAAAACAGAGGAGTTAACTTTAATAAACATTTATTTAAATAAATTACAAGAAATGCTCAGATTGCTTCCCTTGTGCCCTAATACACGCTCGGCATCTTCTTAAAAATGAGCTTTTGAGTCTTCTCAGGCTTATTTCCGATATTTTTCTTGCTGCAATGTTAACCCTTGCTCTCAATTCATTGTCATTTTGGATCGGTTTTTCATAGACTTTGTCCTTCATGGCACCCCAATAAAAAAATCCAGGGGGTTTAGGCCCGGAGACCTAGGTGGCCATAATATCGGTCCCAGTCAATCCACCTGCCTGGATAAGCTTCATCTAAGTAGGCTCTTACTTCCCGGCCATAATGAGCAGGGCACCCATCATTTTGAAGCCACATCACCTCTCTTAGCTCACTCGGAACATTTTCAAGGAGCGTGGGTAGGGTTTCTCGTAAAAACTCCAAGTAATTATTGGCATTTAATGTAGGTGGAAGCTCGACGGGACCCACAATCTGGCCATTAAAAATCCCACACCATAAATTTATTTTGAATTGGTACTGGGACCTGTCTTCTCTTGACACATACGGATTTTCTAATTCCCAACTATGTAAACTATGCAAATTCAAGTAGCCGTCCTTTCTGCAGGCTGACTCATCACTCCATAACACTGTAGCGCTTAGGTGGTGTGTAGAAATAATACTCCAGATGTATAGTTACGATGAAAGTTTAAGTCTCAAGAAAAGAGGAATATGGAATGAATATTTACAAAATATGCACATGTCTTATTACTAAACTTAGGTGTACAAGTAGTGGTCTATTGACAAAATTATGAACCAATAGGAATCTAGACAAATATTCAGTATAAGAATATAGTTCCTAAAGAAATCCGCGCGGCGCACAGATCGCCGTCAACTTAGCGCCGTCGATTATGCGCGCATAATATAAATATTGCGGGCCGGCGCTGGAGCGCCCGGGCCAAGTACCTGGGTGTGACCATCGACCGTCGGCTCACGATGGGACCGCATGTCCGTAGGGTCGCCGCGCAGGGCAGGGTTGCCCGCCACCTGCTCAAGTCTGTGCTCTCGTCCCGACTCCCGGAGCGTGTCAAGCTGGGCGTGTACAAGTTGTACATCCGCCCAATTTTGACGTACGCCGCCCCAGCTTGGTTCGCCCTCACCAACGAGGGAAACCGCAAAACCCTCCGCGCGCAACAACACCTAGCGCTGCGGAGCGTGCTTGACGCCCCTCGTATGGTGAGAAATGACGTCATCCAACTCTCGTTGGATGACGTCATTTCTTGTCGATTTCTTTTTTTTTTCTTTTTTTCGAGGTCTCCCTCGGGATTGAGAGCCTGGACGATTTTGTGCGACGCCTTGCGAAGGGAATGTTCGCGCGTGCCGACGCATCTGCTTGGCTTCACGTCAAGCACCTGGCGCCGTGGCATGCGCGACCCCCCGCGACCTGTTAGCGGACAACTGCGATCCCATCCACCGGATTGACGCCTGAGTAAGCCGCCACAGGTTACACGTGGCTTACTCAAACAGTGACACTGTACATAATACACTCACCCCGGCAAGCAACGTGTTCTAGGTTAATATAGGCACGTTGCAAGCCGAATCACACACTCGAAACTATACATGCGAACAAACTCACGCACCGGATAAGGCAGCGCGGGCTCGCTATTCGGTGCATACGCACTGCGCGGTGACTCACAGTACAATACCGCTCACACACACACTGACGGCTCCGCGGTCTGCGCGCAACCGGCCCGCTCTGGAAACGTGTCAGACGGGAGCCACACACCCATACTGTAGGTTTGTTATGAAGTCGGCATCTCTGTCGCAGGTCGCCATCCGCCGGGCCTCCCCAAGCCAACTGGGGGTCTCACCTAGCGGTGCCAGACCGCCGGTGTGTCGCGAAGATACGTCAATAAACCTACAGTAAACAACACCCATCTTCTCACATGGGCGCGGCGGGCCCCGCCGCGCCCAAAATCGCCATGCGCATTGGGCACCCAAATGATGGGTCCGTATTTACGGGCCACAGTATGGCCCCCGCGGTCAGAGGACTTAGTCCTGAAACCGCCCGCCACGCCCCTAGCGGGGCGTAGCGACTGCTCGATGTCGATGTCGGAGCCCTAGTCTTCCCAGCGCAGCGGCGGAGAACGGATGTGTCTTGATGTATTGCAGCTACAACACCTTATTAAAAAAGTTTGGGTCCTCCCGATGCATTTTAAGCATGCGGCGGCAGAATTGAACTCTCGGCAGGTAGTCTCTAGTTAAAAGAGTTTGCACGCGTCGTACGTGAAATGGATGGTATCCATACCTCTTAAGTACTGAATGAACAGTGGACTTCGGTATCCCTGTGCGCCGTTGTATCGCCCTAACCGAAGTTGTCGGGTCTTGTTCTCGTTCCTGAAGCACTATGTCTTCGTCAACAACTTGAGGCCGTCCACCGCCACGTTGACCAGGGAGTCTGCCTTCCATGTAGGAGTTATGCACTCTGGTAAACATTTCATGGTGTGGATGTCTCCTATCGGGAAACCTTTCCCTGTAGAGGGTGGCAGCAGCTCGGGAACTTTGGCCAGCTTCTCCGTAAATAAGGTGCATCTCATCTCAGCATACTCTCGCTGCGTGTATACCAGGAAAAACGCGGCGGTTGGCCATGTTATAAAACACAAAAGTCCAGGTGATCGCCAAGTCGTAGTGATCACAATAAAGAATCCAAATCGTAAGGCAAACAAAGTCCGGGGTCCAAGGTGGTCCAAGGCACAAAACAGTCGTCAGTACGAAACAATAATGAGTGAACTGAACACAGAGATGCGTTGCGCACGGTTTAAGGTAGCGTACTGACAAGTGTCGCAAATAATGGTTCAATTACACCTTCCGATTTCAAGGGACCCAATTTAGGAAACAGGAAGGTGTAATAGCAGTTAGTGTCCGATTTAGGGAGATTGAAAGGTCCCGATTTGACTTCCTAAATTGTGTACGATTTAGGATAGTGTAATCGCATCACCCCGATTTAGAGCTAAGTGTTGCCAATTTAGAGACTTTGTCGCTACAAATGGGCTAGTAGTATTTTTGTTTGTGTTTAAAATTAAATTAAATTTCACAAAGTCCCTTTCCCAGAAAAAAAATCTGAGTCCGCTCTTTTTATTTTTAAGTCCGCTCCTGGTAGAATCAGTTTTTAAGAGACTTTAGAGCGACTTTTGATATTCTGTTTAGGGACTCGAATTTGTAAGAGTTGGCAACACTGCCGACTTAGGAGTTCAATAAATAGTGTAATCGCTCGCTTCCTGCTTCCTAGTTAGTTTGTTCCTAAATTGGGTCCGTTGAAATCGGAAGGTGTAATTGAGCCTTAAGGTTAAGAGTGAGACACAAAATCACAATGCAAGAAAGAGCGGGATAGCACATGCGCTTCTTTTGTTAGACAGTAACCGGTCGGGTCGGTCGGTCGGCGAGCAGGTAAAAACCTTTAGTCATTACGCGTGCATGTCGCATTTTACGTGTCACAACTAGTTTTATAATAATTCGCGTAAATGAGCAGCTATTTCACTTGCAGCATGCGGGTGTTCATCTGCCGAGGGTGCTCGCTATGTTGTTCACATTCTGCATAAGGCATTCATACCTCCCTGAGGCAATGATGAGAACTATAGTTGTCCCCATAGTAAAGAGCAAGACAGGAGACGTCTCTAAATTAAGTAACTATAGGCCTATATCACTTGCGACAATCATTGCTAAAGTGTTGGACGGTGTTATTGACATTCAGTTGAGACAACATCTACAGCTTCATGATGCACAGTTTGGCTTTCGCCCTGGTTTGTCAACAGAAATGGCTATACTGAATCTTAAGCATACCGTCCGATACTACACTGACAGGAGCACACCTGTCTATGCCTGTTTCTTAGACTTATCGAAAGCATTTGATCTTGTGGCATACGACAGGTTGTGGCAAAAGTTGTCGGGTGATACGGATCTACCTACTGAGTACATAAGTCTCCTAAAGTATTGGTATGGCAACCAAAGCAATTTTGTGCGGTGGTCGGGGTCGCTATCGGTTGAGTACGGGTTGGAATGTGGTTTAAGGCAGGGCGGGCTAACCTCGCCCACTCTCTTCAACTTGTATATTGACCGTCTGATCCGTGAACTCAGTAGCGCCGGTGTGGGCTGTTCGATTGATGGTGTTATTGTCAACAACATCAGTTACGCGGACGATATGGTGCTGCTGAGTCCATCGATCAGTGCCCTTCGAAAACTGCTTTCGATCTGCGAGCGTTATGCGGGGGCCCATGGGCTCAGATATAACGCCATTAAAAGCGAGCTCATGGTGTTTAAGGCGGGGTCTAAAACCTATGACACTGTCCCACAGGTCATGCTGAATGGCAGTGTCCTTAAAAGAGTCTCGCAGTTCAAGTATCTGGGCCACTGGGTCACCGAGACGCTTGTAGATGATATTGATATAGATAGGGAGCGCAGGGCTTTATCTGTTAGAGCTAATATGCTGGCTCGTAGGTTCGCGCGCTGTACTGCGGGAGTAAAAGCTACGTTGTTTAGGGCATTTTGCCAATCGTTTTACACGTGCAGCCTATGGGTCAAGCATACGAAAAAATCGTACGACACCTTGCGTGTTCTCTATAATAATGCCTTCAGGGCGCTGATGAGGCTGCCTCGCTACTGTAGCGCGTCGGGTATGTTTGCGGAAGCAAACATAGATGGATTTGCGGCGATTATTCGCAAGAGAGTTGTGTCCCTGATGCGCCGCATACGGGGCAGTTCCAACAGCTACGTTCGGTTGTTCGCATGGAGGATGGATCTGGATCTGGATTGCCCAATAATGCGGTACTGGACCAGGCTGCATGTTGAGCACTCCGGATCCAAACCTAAATTTAGACTAAGGTGAAATAATGTATTTAATTTAATAATGTAAAATGGTAATGTACTCGTATATGTTTCTAATGACGACTTATGAGATGAACTATGAAATGTTTTTGTGTTGTTTTTGTTTATGTAATTGTAATCCAATCTAATATTTTTAATTTCACATGTATGCATAATATGGACTAGTTCTGAATTAAATAAATTTATTATTATTATTATTACTTATTCTCTTAGTGGTTTTTGTCAAAATTACGTTAATTACATTTTCAACAAAATCAGCTTCTCTGGAACTAAAATAGCATTTTTTTGTATTTTTTTAATGAAAATGCACTAGTATTGTATCTTTCCTAAATTACCATTAAACAGGCTATCTTTTAAGTTTGTTGTACAAAACTGCCACATAGGTACATTTTTTTTCACCACTGTAGGTTAAAGTTATGCGAAAAGAAAATCGTTCTGTGAAAATTTTAACAAAAATAACTATTTCTTCAAAACTTTCTTGTTTTTGATCAAAAAAAAACTTATAATGAGTAGAGTAACCTATTCACGAATAATTTGATGTAAAAAAAGTTCTAGAAAAGGATTTTTTCATTACGAGATGCTTAAAAATCTGTTTCAAGGTAGAGATTTTTCGATATTTCGGAAAATTTTGTAAAACTGTAAATCCGTAAGATTTTGCTGAACATATATTGTGTTGTATTGATAGGTAGTGACTCAAGCTATCACCCCCTGCAGTATGTCGTGCTATTTACTGGACACCCTGTATGTCCGCCGATTTCTCCGTCAGGTGTGGACCGATTTTCAAAATTTTCAAATGATTTTGCATGTCTCTTGATAAAACCTAACATTTGAGCCGATTTCTTTACAGTATCAGAGATATGAGAGGTGAACTTCAGTTATTCGTCTAAATTTACTCCTAGATCACGGTTTTCCAGAACGTCTTGTAAGTTAATGTTGTTTATTTTGTAAGGGGAAACCAAAGCACTTACGGCTGAAACGGATACAAATATATTTCTCTGCATTCTAGGTCACCCCGTTAGATTCTTTCTAAAAACTGATTTCATCAAGATCTGGAGATTGGCATCTACTGGTGACTCTACTCTTTTGTAGATTTTGAGATCATCAGCATAGAAAGAAAAGTTGCATTTTAGTTGTATTAGTACGAGAAGCAAGATCGTTGACAAAAATAATGAAAAGAAGAGGACCCACGTGTAAACCCTGTGGTACTCCAGACTTGGGCACAATACAAGCTATAGACTCGTGACCTCCTACTGAAACTAATTGTTTATTTCCGCTCAAATGTAATTTAAGCCAGGCAAGAAGGGAACCATGTATACCATAGGATTCGAGTTTCCGTAATAAAAGTTGATGGTTTACCTTATCAAAGGCAATTGAAAAGTCTGTAATTGCGCATCAACTTGGAATCCTCTATTTCATTTCTTTTAATTTATGTTGTTAGATCAGAGATAAAACAAGTTAAATTAGTCTAAATGGAACGACCATTTCTAAAACCGTGTTGCTGAGTTGAGAGAAATTTACTAACATGTCGATAAAAACAGGATTTAACCTCTTAAGCGCTTCTTTGTTGCAGGGCTCAATAAGGAAGCTACAGTAATCCATAGCGCTTCTATTCAACGCGTTATAGACCAGTTTAAGGGTGTAGGGGTGAGCTCCCCACCACACCCCGGCCAAGGCCTTAAGAACCGACACAGAGCGTTCACATTTTTTGACCGTGTTTTTTATATGGTCGACACCAGACAATCTTGTGTCCAAAGTTACTCCCAGAAACCTAGTCTTGTCCTTGACTGGAATGATTTGTCCATCAATGTTAAATAACAACAAATAACTAATTTGCTGTCGACTATAATCTCTAGCTGATTTACTTTTTTAAATTTAAGTGTCCTCAACGGACACGTCTGTTTCGGGAGGTTCCTGTTTAGGATTAAAGCGGGAGGAAACGCCCGGGTGTCACCACTGTGTGGATCGCCCAGATGACACAATAGAGCTTACGGTGGAGGTCTGCCCGCTTGGGCGGCACACCGCCGTGTCCTCGTGGATGTGATCGGCGGCAGCGACCTATCGCGCCCGGCCCTGGTCCAGGACATGGTACGGAGCGAGTGAGAATGGGAAGCTGTCACATCCTTCTGCGAAGCAGTAAATGCTCGCAAAGGAGGAGGTGGAGCGCGTGAGGTAGACTCAACGGAGACGCCCTCACGCCCCTAGGAACCGCCGCAGAAGATGTCCCGGGCGTCGGGAGACGCAAGCCGACGCCCGGCCACCGTACGGGCGAGCTTACGAGTAGTGTTCCACGTGTGCCTCAAAGAGGTGTCAGCAGTAACTGACGGAGCCCGCTAGGGCCGATACCTACCTGGGGTCACGATAAATTCAAAGATAGTTACGGAGGAGCTCGTGGCTAAAGAAATAACAGCCGCACGGGTCGATCCATCAGGTTTAGCTACAATTGCCGGGGTTGGTCTATGGATGGGTGACCATCTTTACACGAAAGAAAAGATACCGAGACTCCTCCGTGCCTCGAAAAGCACGTTAAGCCGTTAGTCCCGGCTGTCAATCGTGGATCTTTGGACAGTCGTTACGGGTTGTCAGAAGCCCGAAAGTCTGACAACCAGTCTTACCAAGAGGTATCTATCGTATTACCCAGTTACTGGGATGCGGAGGTTAGATAGGCAGTCGCTCCATGTAAAATACTGGTATTCAGCTGCATTCGGTTAGCCGACCCCAAGATAGTTGGGAAAAGGCTAGGCACATTGAGGAATGAGTTACCGCGGCCCTTGGCACAGACAACTAAAGGAACAAGGGTAGGTGTTAGTAAAACTAACACGCCCTCCCACTCCATCCAGAGTGGGTGAAGTCATTGGATGATTTCCCACCACCCAAAAAAAAAGGGTTCTGTACAGGCGTTGTTTTGCGAGATGGACGTTGAAAAACTTAAGAAAGATACATCTGTGGTTGATTAGGAAATTATGACGGAGGGCTCTTCAGTTGACGATAAGGACTTCAACGGTGTTGTGGTTAACCTTTATAACATGCACGTTCCCGTCAAAAAAGTGAAATTGAAACGTCGTCCTGCGCCTTGGATGACAAGTGGAATACAGATGGCTATGCGACGCATGGGCCATGCGTTCCGTAAATATAAAAAACTTTTTTACAAAAAAAAAACAACCGACTTCCAAAAAAAATTACACTAAACATTTAAAAATAACTTTAATTTCGGAAGTCGGTGTCAGTCAAATATCGAAGAAATAAAATACAAACACCAACTTACGAAATTAAAGTTTTTTTTTGGAAGTCGGTTTTTTTTTTGTAAAAAAGTTTTTTATTTTTCGCTTTTTAGTTGTTATACCCCAGAACTAAAAACCCCAATAACATGGAACGTGGCATTTAAACATTTGGAGAACACAAAAACGTCATCAAGATATGCGTATTTTTCGTTTTTGTTCAGTTTCTCAAAAAGCGCTAAAGCAATTTCGGTAAAATTTATATGGGACCACCTCGGGAGTATATTCTTTCGGATAAAAAAAGAATTTTGAAAATCGGTTCACAACTGACGGAGAAATGCGCGGACATACATAAAAAAAGAAAAAACACATACAGTCGAACATAGAACCTCCTCCTTTTTCGAAAGTCGGTTAAAAAGGGAAAATATTTCTTCTTCCTCCCTTGGAACACTCTGGTATCGGCAAGCCGCAACATTTAAACCTTCAAAACTCTGTTGACTTAGACGATCTCAACCGTCATTTCTCTACAGTACCCACTACAAATCGTGAAAGAAAACATCAAACTCTGTCTTTAATATCTGGTCTAATAATAATGGCCGCCTGAAGAAGGTATTTAATAGCCTTCTATCGGGCGGAAACAAGGTGCGCGCCTTTAACGGTTGGGTCATGCCGGTATTGATGTACTCTTTCGGCGTACTCAAATGGACTCAAACAGAACTTGACGCCCTGGGTAGGCGTGTCCGTACACTGCTCGAATGCATAACCCACGTTCGTCAGTGATGAAACTGTATATCCCGCGGCAGTGTGGAGGCCGAGGCTTTTTAAATGTTAAGACCCTCCACAACCGCGAGGTAGCAGTCTGAGGGAATATTTCCTAGCTGCTGACATGGGTATGCATCGAGATGTAGTGGCTGTGGAAAAGGGCCTTACTCCACTCTCCTTGGCTAACGAGAACTGGCGCAAACCTCTAGTGCTTGACACTAACGATGGCAGAGTAAGGAACTTCACGGACGCTTTTCCCGGGCCCTACATGGGCCCGATGTAGACCAACTAACGTCCGTAGCCTGGCTACGTGTCGGTGACCTCGTTAGGGTAACCGAAGGTTTTGTCTGTGCAATTATGGACGAAGTTATCATGACGAAAAACTACCGGAGATTTATCGTGAAGGACGGCACGGTTGACATCTGTCGGGCATGTCACCGTCCGGGAGAATCAATTCGCCACATTGTCTCTGGTTGTTCTCGTCTAGCTAACGGAAAGTACTTGCATAGGCATAACCTTGTAGCCAGGATTATTTATCAGCAACTTGCTCTGAAATACTCTCTTGTAGAATCGGAAGTGCCGTACTATAGGTATGTGCCCGACCCAGTTCTCGATAATGGTCATATCACATTGTATTGGGATCGGTCTACCATCGCTGACAGGACTATTTTAGCTAATAAGCCTGATATAGTGGTGGTGGACCGAATCGAGAGGCGTGCAATGATTGTTGATATTACCGTCCCACATGACGAGAACCTCGTGAAAGCCGAGAAAGATAAACAAATCCAGTATATCGACTTGGCTCGCGAGGTAGTCGACATGTGGGATGTGGACTCAGCGATCATTGTACCGATAGTCGTGTCAGCCAATGGCTTAATAGCCACGAGCCTCGACCAACACCTCAGGAGGCTCTCGTTAGGCGGCTGAATCAAGGGCTTGATTCAGAAAGCAGTACTTCTGGACACGGCTCGCATTGTCAGGCGGTTCCTCTCTCTAGAGCGCTGATCGCCGGTAGCTTGGACCCTGTTCCCGATACCGGTGGGATACTATTTTTATATTTTTAAATGTTTTTTTTTGTCCTTTTCATTTAAAAATGTAAATAATCCTACTAATATTATAAATGCGAAAGTTTGTATGTTTGGCTGAAGGTAACGCAGAAACGGCTGAAGGGATTTCAATGAAATTTTGCACACAGGTAGGTCATAGCCTGGATTAACACATAGGCTACTTTTTATCCCGGTAAATGACTAAACTTAGCGAAGGCTGAGGTGGAAGTAGAAATCCAAAGCCAATCTGAACGAGCGGTTTACGCTCACAAAGTACCAGAAGACCAGAAACATGATAAGTATTTCCGGGGCTGGAATCATGAGCGGTAAAGTCTCGCAAAGTACCAGGAAGGCTACTTTTTATCCCGGTAAATGACTCAGCGAAGGCCGAGGTGGAAGTAGAAATCCAAAGTCAGGCTGAATGAGCGGTATACGCTCACAAAGTACCAGGAGACCAGAAACATGAGAAGTATTTCCAGGGCTGGAATTATGAGCGGTATAGATTCACAAGCTACCAGGAGATCAGAATCACAAAATATATTCTGAGGCTGGTATTATGAGAGGTACAGATTCACAAATTACCAGGCGAACATAATCATGAAGAAGTATTCCGAGCAGTACAGATTCACGAACAACCAGGACATCAGAATTACAAATGTATAACCAGGAAACCAGAATGATGAAGAAGTGATTTCGGGGCTGGAATCATGAGAGGTATAGATTCTAAAACTACCAGGAGACTAGATTCGTGAATCAGTATTTTTGGGGCTAGAATCTTAAGCGGTATAGATTCACAAAATACCAGGAGACTAGAAACACAAAGAGTGTTCCGGGGCTGAAATCATGAACGGTATAGATTCTCAAACTACCATTGAGGGGGCTGGAATCCTGAGCGGTATAGATTCATAACGTACCAGGAGAACAGAAGCACAAAACATATTCCGAAGCTGGTATTAGGAGAGGCAGAGATTACATATTACGAGGAGACCAGAAACATGAGGAGAAACATTTCGAGGACTAAAATCATGAGCGATAAAGGCTAACAAGCTACCAGGAGACCAGAAACACAAAAAGTATTCCGGGGCAGGAATCATAGGAGATAGAGAAAGATTCACAAATTACGAGGCGAACAGAATCGTAAAGAAGTAAAATTTCCGAGCGGTATAGATTCACACACTACCAGGAGTTCAGAATCACAAAAAGTATTCCAAGGGTGGGATCATAAAAGGTGTAGCACCTTGAATAAGTATTTTCGGGGTTGGAATCCTGAGCGGTATAGATTCTTAAACTACGAGGCAAACAGAATCATGAAGAAGAGAAATTTCAGACCTGCATGCGGATGAAGCCACAGAACTACCAGGGTGCCAAAATCGTGAAAAAGTTAATCCTACTAATATTATAAATGCGAAAGTTTGTATGTTTGTTTGTTTGTATGTTTGGCTGAAGGTATCGCAAAAACGGCTGAAGGGATTACAATGAAATTTTGCACACACGTAGGTCATAACCTGGATTAACACATAGGCTACTTTTTATCCCGGTAAATGACAAGACTTAGCGAAGGCTGAGGTGGAAGTAGAAATCCAAAGTCAGGCTGAACGAGCGCAAACGCTCAAAAAGTACTAGGACACCAGAAACATGAGAATTATTTCCAGGGCTGAAATCATGAGAGATAAAGACTCACAAAGTACCAGGAGACCAGAATCATGAATAGGTGTTTTCGGGGATACAATCCTAAGCTGTATAGCTTCACAAACCACTAGGATACCAGAATCAAGAAGAAGTGTTTCCGGGGCTATAATCCTAAACGGTGTAGATTCACAACCTACCAGGATATCAGAATTACAAATCATATTTCGAGGCTGGTATAAAGAGAGGTAGAGATTTACAAATATCCGGGAGACCAGACACACAAGAGTCGCAAACTAACAGGAGATCAGAATCACAAAACATATTCCGAGGCTGGTATTAGGAGAGGTAGAGATTTACAAATTACCACGAGACCAGAAAAATGAGAAGTATTTCCAGTGCTGAAATCATGACCGGTAAAGACTCACAAAGTACCAGGAGACCAGAATCATGAATACGTATTTTCGGGGCTACAATCCTAAGCTGTATAGCTTCACACACCCCACCAGGAGCCCAGAATCAAGAAGAAGAAGTGTTTCCGGGGCTTGAATCCTGAGCGGTATAGATTCACAACCTACCAGGAGATCAGAATCACAAAATGCATAGAAGACACAATATAAATAGAAGGTAGAGATTCATAAATTACAAGTAGCGGCACGTAAGTCTAGCGCTGAACGATAATTGCTGCGCATGGGTGGGTGGCGCGGGTGGCGCGTGGGGAACAGAATGCGACTGGAGAGCCAATCGGCGCTACGCACGCTCGCCCTTCATCCCGCTAGCCCCCCTCAGGTACCTTAATTTTTACTTCTGCGCAATAACAGTACGCGCTACGTCCACCGTGTTTACTAGGCAAATTGGGTTTCGTTAGGTGTCTTAAAAGTTCTTGCGTGTGTCGTAAAAGTTCTTTGGTTGCTTGGTTTATCGATTTTCTAAATTGGTCGAAAAAAAAGTATTTGCTTATCTTATTGGTTTCGTTTGGTCAACTTTGGTCATTGGTTTGAAGTACGAAGTAAAGATTGTATTTGATTTACTTCGTAGTTTGAATCCAATAGTGCCAATCGTTATACAGTAAGTTAGTGTTGCCAATTCGTTGAGTCACGACCACGAACAGACGATACGTTGTCACACTAGACTGTTCGACGCACCGATCTTTTAAGTTTGTAGGCTATTCAGTCATAAGTGTTGTTAGTTTTGTTTATTGCTTTAATTTTCCTTGAAAATGCCTCAAAGAAAAAAAACTAACCTTTCGCTGCGTAGCCGAAATGCGAAAAGGATGAGACTTTGTAGGTCTCAGGAATCGGAAGAAGATCGTGAAGCACGGTTATCTGCTAACCGAGAGCACATCGCTCTTTCACGTGAATCGGAAACGTTCACCGAAAGGGAGTCGCGCTTAAGTTCGCAAAGAACTCGGACCGCGACTTTGCGTTCTCAAGAGAATATCCAGGAACGCGAAGTTCGGCTGTCTGCTGATCGGGAGCGCCAGTCTCTCTCACGCGAGTCAGAGACTTTCACAGAAAGGGAGTCGCGCTTAAGTTCGCAAAGAACTCGGACCGCGACTTTGCGTTCTCAAGAGAGTATCGAGGAACGCCAAGCACGTCTGTCATCTGACCGAGAGCGACACGCTCTCTCGCGCGAGTCTGAATCTCTCTCCCAAAGAGAAGAACGATTACAAATAGCTAGACATAACTATGTAGGTGTACAAAGAAACAATGAAAGTTATCTTGCATCTGAAAGGGAAAGAATAGATGAACTAAGACGAGCAGAAACAGCAGAACAACGTCAATCTCGCCTAGAAATAGAACGAGCTCGATACCATATGAATAGAGAAACAAATAGCGGAGCTGATGAGTCCATGGAAAATGACGATGCAAATATTTTATTACCTTGGGACAATAGGGAAAAATCAGGGTTCACATATTCGTCTAGAATTAATTATGCTGGCTTTACTTTCGTGGGTGACATGAGAGAAATTTGTAATTTTTGTCATGCTTTGAAATGGAGGAAAGAGACAAATGGAAAAATTGTTCTTCCAAATTTCCAAGATCCACCACACTTACTTAAAAGTCTCCTGAATGGCGATCATCCCCAGTCGAACCGTTTTTTGGATAATATTCGTTTATATAACAGTGCTTTCCAAATGACTTCCTTTGGGGCAAAACAAATAACGGAAGCACCGTTCATGCCAACCTTCAAAGTACAAGGTCAAGTTTATCACCTTATTGGATCTTTGCTGCCAGAAAATGAACCCAAATTTCTCCAAATTTATTTTGTATCCGATTACACGCAACAGCTCAATGTTAGAAATCACAATTTTCCCCAGCTCAATGCTGAGCTTTTGGGTCAACTTCAAGAATTGCTGCATCACGTTAACCAGTACGTTCGTGAATTCAAAGCTGCATTGGAGTCAATTCCACAAGGCAGCAATGATTTCAAAATTGTTATAAGTGCCGATAGACGTCCTGTGGGTGAACACCGTGGAAGACACAATGCACCCGTCGCAGATGAAGTTGCAGTTGTTTTAGTCGACCAGGAGTGTGAGAGACGTGATATCGTGTTGCGTACATGCGACGATCGCCTTCAACGCATTTTGGAAACCCACCGAGCTTACGACGCCCTGCAATATCCACTAATTTATTGTCATGGTGAAGATGGGTACAATTTTGGGCTGTACCAAGTGAACCCTACTACGAGAGTCACTAATTATCAAAAAAAAATATCTGCTCAACAATACTATTCCTACCTTTTACAAATAAGGCAAAACAGTTTCGTATATTTGCAACGATTTCGTGGTTTGTTCAGCCAATTTATTGTGGACATGTACGCAAAAATAGAAACTGAACGTTTAGTGTATATTCGCACTAACCAGCGACGGTTACGCGCTGAAGAATACGTGCACTTGCGGGACGCCATGCAATCAGATAATAACGTCGAAAACTTGGGTCGATTGGTTATTTTGCCATCCAGTTTCACAGGCGGTCCGCGGTATATGCACGAACGAACGCAAGATGCTTTTTGTTACGTCCGTAAATACGGCCGGCCGGACCTTTTTATAACATTTACAACAAATCCAAAGTGGACGGAGATTTGCCAGGCACTTCTCACAGGACAGGCGTCATACGACAGACATGACATTATTGCTAGGATTTTTCATTTAAAACTCAAAGTCTTGATTAATCTACTTACAAAGGAGAAAGTTTTCGGTTCAACTCTTTGTTTTATGTATAGCGTCGAGTGGCAAAAGCGTGGTTTACCCCACGCGCACATTCTTCTGTGGCTGGAAGAAAAAATTCGTCCCGATGCTATAGACAGTGTCATAAGTGCAGAATTTCCGGACTATAATGCAGATCCGATTTTGCATGACATAGTAAAAACACATATGGTTCACGGGCCATGTGGCCTCTTAAACAGGGAATCACCGTGCATGAAAGATGGTCAATGCTCAAAAAAATACCCCAGAGCACTGAAAGAACTAACTATGGCTGGGGAAAATGGGTATCCGCAATACCGGCGAAGATCACCGTCACAAGGTGGTTTCACAGCTACTGTCAGATTCCGTGGACAAGAAATAATTCTAAATAATAGTTGGGTGGTACCGTATTCTCCAGTTTTGTCAAACGCTTTTCAAGCACACATTAATGTTGAAATTTGTAATAGCGTCGAATCTATAAAATATATATGTAAATATGTTAATAAAGGTAGTGATCAAGCCATGATAGCACTAAGAAATAACAACCAATTTGATGAAGTGACAAGGTATCAATCTGGCCGATACATAAGCTCTTCGGAGGCAGTTTGGCGCATTTTGAGTTTCCCTATTCATGAAAGGTATCCGCCAGTCATCCATCTTGACGTGCACCTGGAAGGCGGGCAGCGAGTTTACTTTCAGCCAGAAAATGTGGCAGAAAGAATGAACAACCCAAGACAAACCACCTTGCTCGCATTCTTTCGCCTTTGCGAAAGAGACAATTTCGCTAAGTCTCTGTTGTACAATGAAGTGCCACATTATTATACTTATAACAAGCAGCAAGGTGTTTTTAATCGCAGGAGACGTGGAACTGCTGTAGAAGGCGAGTCCGGCATTTTTAAAGAACACGTGATTGGAAGAGTATACACGGTGCACCCAAATAATGCAGAGTGTTATTATTTACGCCTTCTTCTTCACACAGTGCGAGGACCTACTTCTTTTGCTGAGCTCCGCAAAGTGGACGATATAGAATATCCCACATTTCAAGCTGCTTGCCGCGCACGGCATTTATTAGATGGCGATCAGCATTGGGATGATGCTTTAGCCGAAGCATGCGTCAGTGATAGTCCACATCGTTTGCGCCATTTATTTGCCATTTTGTTGACATTTTGTGGCCTATCGGACGCTGGGCAGTTGTGGCAAAAATATAAAGACGCGTTTGCCGAAGATTTTTTGAGACAGCAAAATATAAATAGTGAAACTTCTGACCAAGTACGTGAAAGCTGCCATAATAGGGCTTTGCTGGCTATACAAGATATAGTTACAAGTATAGGAGGGAACCCCCTCAGTCAATACGGCTTGCCGACACCGACAGTTGGTGGGGAACGAATTAATAGGGAGTATACATCTGAAATAAATTACAACCCCGAAGAGTTAGCAGAAATATTGCGAAATGGCTGTTCAAATTTGACGACAGAACAACGTCAAATCTTTGATAGAGTATGCTGTAGTGTAGAACATTCATTAGGAGAAATGCTGTTTTTAGATGCACCTGGTGGAACAGGTAAAACTTTCCTCACTAAAGTTATCTTGGCTCAAATAAGGAGCCAAAACAAAATTGCCCTTGCCGTCGCTTCCTCAGGAATAGCTGCCACTTTATTACCAGGAGGAAAAACTGCACATACAACATTTAAAATACCAATCGACTTGGACCGCACAGAAAACCCTGTTTGCAACGTGTCTCGCAATAGTGATAAAGCAAGGGTTTTACGCGATTGCGCCCTTATCGTTTGGGACGAGTGTACGATGGCAAATCGTAAAGCTGTGGAAGCTGTAGATAGAACGTTGCGAGATATAAGACAAAATGACCGACCGATGGGAGGCTTAACGGTGCTATTCTGTGGAGACTTCAGGCAGACACTCCCTATAATACCCAGAGGAACGAGGGCCGATGAAATAGGTGCCTGTTTAAAGAGCTCTATTTTATGGCGTAGTGTCATATTAACTAATTTGAGCTTTAATATGCGAGCATATTTGGGAGGTGACGCAAACGCGCAGGTTTTCTCAAATTTACTACTTCAAATTGGTAACGGCACATACCCGACTCAAGAAGGAGGTAAAGTAACTTTAGTCGAAAGCCTGTGTTCTTCTGTTGCCTCACAGCAGGAACTCATTTCCTCTGTATACGGAGATCCATCAGAGATCTCGAACCATGACGCTGCTTGGCTATGCCAACGAGCTATTTTGGCACCTCGCAACGACCAAGCAGCAGCAATAAATTCTCAAATATTGGTACATGTTTCTGGAGAAAGTAGGGAATATTTATCTATTAACACGGTTTTAGAAGAAGGAGATGCCACCCACTATCCAGTAGAGTTTTTAGACTCTCTAAATACACCAGGTCTTCCAGCACACAAAATTTATTTAAAAGTCGGAGTACCAATCATTCTACTCAGAAATTTAAGCCCACCAAAACTATGCAATGGAACTCGGTTGAGAGTAACAAATCTCCAACGAAATGTCATCGAAGCCGAAATCTTAACAGGTTGCGGCTCCGGTGATGTTGTTTTCATTCCCAGGATACCCATTATCCCCAATAATTTTCCGTTTACTTTCAAACGTGTGCAATTTCCTGTAAGCCTCTGTTACGCTATGACTATTAATAAAGCCCAAGGCCAGACGTTATCCGTTGCGGGTGTAGACCTTACTTTTGATTGTTTTTCACACGGCCAACTCTATGTTTCTCTATCACGTGTTAGCAACCCAAACAACCTTTTTGTATATGCTCCGGGTAATTCCACCGCTAACATAGTATATAGAGAAGCATTAACGTAATCAACTATACCAAAGTCAGGACTCTTATCTAAATCATCAAAAAGGTGATATACTCTTATCTAAACGACGTTGTTTTGTTCTCGACAACCACGCGAACGAAGTCGCGGGCACAGCTAGTTGAATTAATAAAACAGTAGTTGTCTTCCTCCTCTCTCCTACTTGATCTATGCTGTGCCCGACAGGGTCCCTAATTGTGACTAATATAATAATTTACCTACCAACTATAAACATTATGGTATGCAATAAAGAATTGAGAATTGAGGATATCAGAATTACAAATCATATTTCGAGGCTGGTATAAAGAAAGGTAGAGATTTACAAATTACCAGGAGACCAGAAACACAAAGAGTCGCAAACTACTAGGAGATCAGAATCACGAAACATATTCCGAGGCTGGTATTAGGAGAGGTAGAGATTTACAAATTACCAGGAGACCAGAAAAATGAGAAGTATTTCCAGGGCTACAATCCTAATCTGTATAGCTTCACACACCCCACCAGGAGCCCAGAATCAAGAAGAAGCGTTTCCGGGGCTTGAATCCTGAGCGGTATAGATTCACAACCTGCCAGGAGATCAGAATCACAATATATATTCTGAGACTTAAAGAAGTTTTTTTTTTTAAATCAAACTACCAGTTCACAACCTATTAGGAAATCAGAATCACAAAACATATTACGAGGATGGTATTAGGAGAGGTAGAGACTTACAAATTACCAGGAGACCAGAAACACAAAAAGTATTCCGGGGCAGAAAACGTAAGAGGTAGAGAAAGATTCACAAATTACCAGGAGAACAGAAACGTAAAGAAGTAAAATTTCCGAGCGGTATAGATTCACGCACTACCAGGAGATCAGATTTACAATAAGTATTCCGAGGCTGAGGTCATGAGAGGTAACATCTTGAATAAGTATTTTCGGGGCTGGAATCCTGAGCGGTATACATTCCCAGGCGTATAGACCTACCAGGAAACAGAATCATGAAGAAGAGTAATTTCAGACCTGCACGCGGATGGAACCACAGGTAAACTACCAAGGTGCCAAAATCGTGAAAAAGTTAATCCTACTAATATTATAAATGCGAAAGTTTGTATGTTTGGCTGAAGGTATCGCAAAAACGGCTGAAGGGATTTGAATGAAATTTCGCACACAGGTAGGTCATAGCCTGGATTAACACATAGGCTACTTTTTATCCCGGTAAATCACAAGACTTAGCGAAGGCTGAGATGGAAGTAGAAATCCAAAGTCAGGCTGAACGAGCGGTTTACGCTCACAAAGTACCAGGAGACCAGAAACATGAAAAGTATTTCCGGTGTTGGAATCATGAGCGGTAAAGTCTCGCAAAGTACCAGGGGACCAGAATCATGAAGAGGTATTTTCGGGGCTACAACCCTAGCGGTATAGCTTCGCAAACCACCAGGAGACCAGAATCAAGAAGAAGTATTGCCGGGGCTTGAATCTCCTGAGCGGTATAGATTCACAAGCTTCCAGGAAATCAGAATCACAAAGTATATTCCGAGGCAGGTATTATGAGATGTAGAGATTCACAAATTACCAGGAGACCAGAAACATGAAAAGTATTTCAAGGACTGAAATTATGAGCGATAAAGACTCACAAAACTACGAAAAGATCAGGATTCACGAAAAAGTAGTTCCGGAACTGTAATCATGATAGGTGTAGATTCCAAAAGTACCAGGAGACCATAGTCATGAACCAGTATTTTTAGGGCTTAAATCCTAAGCGGTATAGATTCCTACGACCTACTAGGAGATAAGAATCACAAAATATATTCTGTGGCTGGTATTATGAGAGGTACAGATTCACAAATTACCAGGAGACCAGAATTATACAGAAGTGATTTTGGGGTTGGAATCATGAGAGGTATAGATTCTAAAATTACCAGGAGACTAGAGTCGTGAATCAGTATTTTTGGGGCTAGAATCTTAAGCGGTATAGATTCACAAAATACTAGGATACCAGAAACACAAAGAGTGTTCCAGGGCTGAAATCCTGAGTGGAATAGATTCTCAAACTACCAGGGAGGGGGCTGGAATCCTGAGCGGTATAGATTCATAACCTACCAGGAGATCAGAAGTACAAAACATATTCCGAAGCTGGTATTGGGAGAGGTAGAGATTTACAAATTACCAGGAGACCAGAAATGTGAAGAATAAAATTTCCGAGCGGTATAGATTCACTCACTACCAGGAGATCAGAATCACAAAAAAAAACCAAAAAAAAAGGGTGGGATCAAAAGAGGTAAAACAAAAAGCATCTTGAATAAGTATTTTCGGGACTGGAATCCTGAGCGGTACTTATAGATCCTTAAACTACCAGGAAAACAGAATCATGAAGAAGAGAAATTTCAGACCTGCACGCGGATGAAGCCAAAGCTAAATTGGAAGTAAAAGGTGGTGAAAAAGTTAATCCTACTAATATTATAAATGCGAAAGTTTGTATGTTTGTTTGTTTGTGTGTTTGGCTGAAGGTAACGCAAAAACGGCTGAAGGGATTACAATGAAATTTTGCACACACGTAGGTCATAACCTGGATTAACACATAGGCTACTTTTTATCCCGGTAAATGACAAAACTTAGCGAAGGCTGAGGTGGAAGTAGAAATCCAAAGTCAGGCTGAACGAGCGCACACGCTCAAAAAGTACTAGGACACCAGAAACATGAGAAGTATTTCTAGGGCTGAAATCATGAGAGATAAAGACTCACAAAGTACCAGGAGACCAGAATCATGAATAGGTGTTTTCGGGGCTACAATCCTAAGCTGTATAGCTTCACAAACCACCAGGATACCAGAATCAAGAAGAAGTGTTTCCGGGGCTATAATCATGAGCGGTGTAGATTCACAACCTACCAGGATATCAGAATTACAAATCATATTTCGAGGCTGGTATAAAGAGAGGTAGAGATTTACAAATATCCGGGAGACCAGACACAAGAGTCGCAAACTAACAGGAGATCAGAATCACAAAACATATTCCGAGGCTGGTATTAGGAGAGGTAGAGATTTACAAATTACCAGGAGACCAGAAAAATAAGAAGTATTTCCAGTGCTGAAATCATGACCGGTAAAGACTCACAAAGTACCAGGAAACCAGAATTATGAATACGTATTTTCGGGGCTACAATTCTAAGCTGTATAGCTTCACACATCCCTCCAGGAGCCCAGAATCAAGAAGAAGTGTTTCCGGAGCTTGAATCCTGAGCGGTATAGATTCACAACCTACCAGGAGATCAGAATCACAAAATATATTCTGAGGCTTACAGATTTTTTTTTTATTATTATTTGGTTAAAAATAGAAGGTAGAGATTCATAAATTACCAGGAGACCAGAGTCATGAAGAAGTGTTTCCGGGGCTGGAATCATAAGAGATATAGATTCTCAAACTACCAGGAGACCAGAGTCGTGAATAAGTATTTTTGGGGCTGGAATCCTAAGGGGTATAGATTCACAAAATGCCAGGAGACCAGAAATACAAAGAGTGTTCCAGGGCTGAAATCATAAACGGTATAGACTCTCAAACTACCAGTTCACAACCTACTAGGATATCAGAATCACAAAACATATTCTGAGGTTGGTATTAGGAGAGGTAACATCTTGAATAAGTATTTTCGGGGCTGGAATCCTGAGCGGTATACATTCCCAGGCGTATAGACTACCAGGAAACAGAATCATGAAGAAGAGAAATTTCAGACCTGCACGCGGATGCAACCACAAGTAAACTCTACCAGGGTGCCAAAATCGTGAATAAGTTAATTTCATATAAATGTCTAAGCGGACGGAGCCACGAGCAAGAAGCTAAGCACCAATTTAGGATATGTTCGGGACCGAATAAATGAAACAGTTTGGATATGGTAAACTATTATATTTAACACGGTAAATGTCTACGCGGACGGAGCCACGGGCAAGAAGCTAAGCACCAATTTAGGATATGTTCGAGACCTAATAAATGAAACAGTTTCGATATGGTAAACTATTATATTTAACACGGTAAATGTCTATGCGGACGGAGCCACGGGCAAGAAGCTAAGCACCAATTTAGGATATGTTCAGGACCCAATAAATGAAACAGTTTCGATATGGTAAACTGTTATATTTAACACGATAAGAGTAACAAGATAGGTACCCCGACACACTGAGTGAGTGTGTGAGCCCCTACTGTCTTTATGTAGAACTTTGACGTTCAAAAAAATCTGGCTTTCAGCCTCATTTAAATAACTTTTGATTTTGATTTCTACAGGATTTATTTAAAGTGCTACTCTCTGGAAATACCACTTAGACTTATTATAATTACACTTTTTATGCGGGCGAAGCCGCGGGCGGAAGCTAGTTTAATATAAATGTCTACGCGGACGGAGCCACGGACAAGAAGCTAAGCACCAATTTAGGATATGTTCGAGACCCAATATATGAAACAGTTTGGATATGGTGAACTATTATATTTAACACGGTAAATGTCTACGCGGACGGAGCCACGGACAAGAAGCTAAGCACCAATTTAGGATATGTTCGGGACCCAATAAATGAAACAGTTTGGATATGGTGAACTATTATATTTAACACGGTAAATGTCTACGCGGACGGAGCCACGGGCAAGAAGCTAAGCACCAATTCAGGATATGTTCAGGACCCAATAAATGAAACAGTTTCGATATGGTAAACTATTATATTTAACACGGTAAGAGTATCAAGATCGGTCAGGACACACTGTGTGCTGTGTGGCCCCTACAGTCTTTATGTAGAACTTTGACGTTCAAAAAAAAATCTGGTTTGATTTCTACAAGATTTATTTAACGTGCTACTCTCTGGAAATACCACTCAGACTTATTATAATTTCACTTTTTACGCGGGCGAAGCCGCGGGCGGAAGCTAGTACCTATGTATATAAAAATGAATAAACGGAATAATAATAATAAAAAAAAAACTTTTTAACAAAACAAATAACCGACGAAAAAGAACTAAAAAGAAAAAAATAAATAAACCTTTAGATATTTAATAATCAGATTGTTGGTTGGCGCCGACTCAAAATTAGTTTACCCTTATAAAATTTGATATTTTATGTAAATAAGCTCAATACCTACTCAAGACTTAGTTCTTTTTCGTCGGTTAGTTTTTTTGTTAAAATGTTTTTTATTTTATGATTTTTTGGGGCTCGCATCATCTTTCAATACTTTGAGGCTAATTTCTAATAATTATTTTCCAATCATTCCTCTTGCCACTGAGCTGATGATGTAAGCATCGTTCCTTGAGGTTCCCATATTGACCAGTTGAGGTTTTTAAATCTAACTTCTATTGTTTAGGAAAGGCATGGTTTCCATCATCTGCTCAGTTTCATGATGTGATGATTCCTAAATCCATTAGCATTTGCACCTGATTAAGTTATGAAAAGTAAACAGAAACAATATTCGTGCCCAACTTTCGAGGGTTTCTCTCAATTTTATCAGGATTCCATCATCAGATCATGACGTCTTTCTTGATACTAATCCACCCTTGAGGTATACCCTATCTTACAAAAAAAGAATCATCAAGATAGGTTCATAAATGACGGAGTGAGGGCTGAACATACCCCTGGGCGGAGGACGTCGCAGCAACTTGCTCTGAAATATTCTCTTGTAGAATCGGAAGTGCCGTACTATACGAGTAGGTATGTGCCCGACCCAGTTCTCGATAATGGTCATATCACATTGTATTGGGATCGGTCCATCATCACTGACAGGACTATTGTAGCTAATAAGCCTGGTATAGTGGTGGTGGACCGAATCGAAAGGTGTGCAATGATTGTTGACATTATCGTTCCACATGTCCGTCCCATTCTGGACACGGCTCGCATTGTTAGGCGGTTTCTCTGTCTGGTGCCCTAACCGCCGGTAGCTTGGACCCTGTTCCCGATACCAGTGGACTACTATTTTTTAGTGTTTTTTATACTTATATATTCTTCTTTAAGAAATATTTAAAAATGTAAGAAATATAAATAAACGAAATAATAATCCTACTAATATTAGGTATAAATGCGAAAGTTTGTATGTTTGTTTGTTATGTTTGTATGTTTGGCTGAAGGTAACACAAAAACGGCTGAAGGGATTTCAATGAAATTTTGCACACAGGTAGGTAATAGCCTGGATTAACAACACATAGGCTTTTTATCCCGACAAGTGACAAGACGCGAAGGCTGAGGTGGAAGTAGAAATCCAAAGTCAGGCTGAACGAGGTATACGCTCACAAAGTACCAGGATACCAGAAACATGAGAAGTATTTCCAGGGCTGGAATCATGAGCGGTAAAGACTCGCAAAGTACCAGGGGACCAGAATCATGAAGAGGTATTTTCGGGGCTACCATCCTAAGCGGTATAGCTTCGCAAACCACCAGGAGACCATCAGAATCAAAAAAAACTTTTTAACAAAAAAATTAACCGACGAAAAAGAACTAAAAAGCAAAAAATAAATAAACCTTTTAAGTCTTGAGTAATGAGCTTATTTACCTACATAAAATATCAAATTTTATATAAACTAATTTTGAGTCGGCGCCAAACAACAATCTGATTATTAAATATCTAAATTTTATAAGTACTTACAAATGAAGAGGGCTGTAAGTAGGTAATTAATCATTTTATTAATTGGCGCCGACTCAAAATTAGTTTATATAAAATTTGATATTTTATGTAGGTAAATAAGCTCATTACTCAAGACTTAAAAGGTTTATTTATTTTTTGCTTTTTAGTTCTTTTTCGTCGGTTAATTTTTTAGTTAAAAAGTTTTTTATTTCATGATTTTTTGTGGCTCGCATCATCTTTTAACACTCTGAGGCTAATTTCTAATTCTTCATCATTCCTCTTGCCACTGAGCTGATGATATAACAATCCTTCCATGAAGTTCCCAGGATATTGACCAGTTGAGGTTACCTCCAATATTGTAAAGACGTCTTTTCGTCAAAGCATAATTATTAAGTGGTATTTGTCACTAAAACCAGTTTTTATATCTGACTTCTATTGTTTAGGAAAGGTATGGTTTCCATCATCAGCTAAGTTTCATGATGTGATGGTTCCTAAATGCAAATACCTGATTCAGTTATGAAAAGTAAACAGAAACAATATTCGTGCCCAGTTTTCGAGGTTCTCTCTCAATTTTTTCAGGATCCCATGAGCAAATCCTGATATCCTTGACATGGGACAATCCTTGAGGTATACCCTATCTAAGAAAAAAAGAATCATCAAAATCGGTTCATAAATAACGGAGTGAGGGCCGAACATACATACAGAAACGCTAAACGTGCCCACAATTTTCGAGGTTTTCTCTCAATTTTGTCAGGATTCCATTGTCAGATCCTGATTTCCTTGACATGGGACCACCCTTGAGGTATACCCTATCTAACAAAAAAAGAATAATCAAAATCGGTTCATAAATGACGGAGTGAGGGCTGAACACACATACAGAAACGCTAAACGTGCCCACAATTTTCGAGGTTTTCTTTCAATTTTGTCAGGATTCCATTGTCAGATCCTGATTTCCTTGACATGGGACCACCCTTGAGGTGTACCCTATCTAACAAAAAAAGAATAATCAAAATCGGTTCATAAATGACGGAGTGAGGGCTGAACACACACACAGAAACGCTAAACGTGCCCACAATTTTCGAGGTTTTCTTTCAATTTTGTCAGGATTCCATTGTCAGATCCTGATTTCCTTGACATGGGACCACCCTTGAGGTGTATCCTATCTAACAAAAAAAGAATAATCAAAATCGGTTCATAAATGACGGAGTGAGGGCTGAACATACACAAAAAAAAAAAAAATATATATATACGGTCGAATTGAGAACGTCATTGCGCAACATACTTCATGTTGCGCAATGACGTTGTCGAAATTTTATGTTTTTTAAATCAAAACCATCATTTTTATGTTTGTATATCATTTTTAACTAATAAAAAATGAATGAAAACTCAATTTTTTTTATAAGCAAACCCATTTAGCAAACAATATTCAATTTTATTAGAGGCTCATAATTCCATCGCATCAACCGGAGATCACCGGTTAATCACCGGAGATCGCCCAATCACCGGTGAATTTCACCGGTACTCAAAATTCCGCACCGGTGCAAACCTCTAGTCAAAAATTTAAAAAAATACTGTAACTTTTTACAGGTCTTGCAACATCGAAAGCCGCGGAATCAAGGTTGCCAAGCGTACGAGGTTCCTCGTACAAATACGAGATTTATGATCTTTCGTACGAGTTACGAGGACACAATCAGCCTCGTACAATGTTGTACGAGATTTTGAAAATAACATAATTTTTCATTGCATGTAACATTTTGTAGCATAAATCTTATGTATCCAAGCCCGAACCGTCGAAAGATATGGTGTAAAGTGATGTTTTTAGGAATCCGTACCCAAAGGGTAACACGGGAACCTATTACTAAGACTCCGCTGTCCATCCGTCTGTCTGTCTGTCCGTCAGTCACCAGGCTGTATCTCATGAACCGTGATAGTTAGACAGTTGACATTTTCACAGATGATATATTTCTGTTGCCGCTATAACAACAGATACTAAAAAACTGAATAGAATAAATATTTATGGAGGCTCTCATACAACAAACTTGATTTTTTTGCCGTTATTATAGATAATAGTACGGAACCCTTCGTGCGCGATTCTGACTCGCACTTGGCTGGTTTTTTTAACCGACTTCCAAAAAGAGGACGTTCTCAATTCGTCTGTATGTCATTTTTTTTTTTATATGTTATTTACGCGATTTCTCTGTCACTTGTGAATAGATTTTGATGATTCTTTTTTTGTTTGGTAGGTCATACATCAGAGGTGGTCCCATAGAAAATTTTATCGAAATTGATTGAGCGCTTTTTGAGAAATTGAACAAAAACGAAAAATACGTATACCTCAATGACGTTTTGGTGTTCTCCAAATGTTTAAATTCCACGTTCCATGTAATTGGGGTTTTTAGTTCTGGGGTATAACAACTAAAAAGTGAAAAATAAAAAACTTTTTTACAAAAAAAACAACCGACTTCCAAAAAAAAAATACACTAAAAATTCAAAATAACTTTAATCTCGGAAGTCGGTGTCAAATAACGAAGAAGTAAAATACAAACATCGACTTCCGAAATTAAAGTTATTTTTTAATTTTTAGTGTATTTTTTTTTTTGGAGGTCGGTTGTATTTTTTGTAAAAAAGTTTTTTATTTTTACTTCTACGGCAAACTTGTAAAATTTTATTTCATTTTACATACCCTAAATTCGGTAGTAAAATAAATTCGGTATTAGTAAACACCTAAAATGTGATATATTAGTCTATATCACATTTTAGGTGCATAATGAAATGTACTAGGTTCGAAAGCCAAATTACGAGATTTTTAACTGCTTACGTACGAGGAAAAAAATCTAAGGTTGGCAACCCTGCGCGGAATGTCATTTTCATTTTGTCATCTGTCATTGTGTCAATTTGTGTCGTCGATCGAAAATTCTAAAAATAATAGAAATTACTGCAAGTTTTGAAGCCTTACTAGCTTTGACCGACTTAAACGAAACTCCAGCACCATGTCGGATATTAAAATAGTAGCAGCGAGCATTGTGAACTTCTTAAAGCGGCAGCTAGAAGGTGACTCGCTCAGCGTGGACTCACGCGAGAGCGTCGAGGTCGGCGTGCAGTGCATAGAGACTGCATTTGAGCTAGGCCCCGAGGATGCGGCCCGTGGTGTGGACCTGCTGCAGCTTGTCCGCGCGCAGACGCGTAGCAGCACGCTACTCAACACGCCGCCGACGCGCTCCGAGGCAGAGAAGCTCAAGAACGAGGGTAATGAGTTCATGAAGAGTGACCGCCACCGGGAGGCGCTGGACAAGTACACGCGCGCTATCGAGCTCGACCCCTCAAACCCTGTGTACTTCTGCAACCGCGCCGCCGCGCAGTTCAAGCTGGGTGATAATGAGGCGGCCGTAGCCGACTGCACGGCGGCACTGGCGCTGCAGCCGGACTATGGCAAGGCGCACTCGCGCCTAGGACTCGCGCTCACGGCGTTGGAGCGGCACCGCGAGGCACGCGCAGCGTACGCTCGGGCTGCGCAGCTGGAGCCCGACAACGAATCGTACCGGCAGAACCTGCGCCTGGCCGACGAGCAACTGGCAGCGCATGGCGAGCGGCCTCCGCTGGACCTGGGCGGCTTGCTGCAGAACCCCGCGCTGCTCAACATGGCCACAGAGATGCTGGCTGACCCCAACATGCAGAACCTCATCTCGGGGCTCATGAGTGGCGGCGGCGGTGCTGCACCGGGTGCTGGCGGGCCCAACGGTGGTGCGGGCGCAGGCGGCATGTCCGCACTGCTGGAAGCGGGGCAGGCGCTGGCGCAGCACATGCAGGCTGCCAACCCTGAGCTTGTGGAGCAGCTGCGGCGTCAAGTGCGCCCGCCCGGTCCTAACCCGCCGCAGTGAGCCCGCGCCACCACCTCCTAGCATGTTGTTCCTCGGGGAAGATTGTTTAATCTTTTAAGATGTAATATAATTTTATTTTATTCACAACTGCTGATTTTCCAACCAATAGTGGGAATGATAATACTGACTTTAACTCTTGTTATCATGAGACACTACTTGTGCCTACAACTTTTATGACATTTGGCTGTCGGCTCAATTGTAAAATTAGTAGCTTTCTATCTGGCACCGGCTGCCTCTCACTCACAAATGTATATAATATTATGATGGAAGAAGCCTGCCATGATGGTGGAAAAACTTTATTTTATTTTTTACATTTCATAGAATTATTTAGTAGCAATGGAGGTACTCGGTAGCATTATGTTATGCATTTATTTGTCAGCAGATATTAATATCCCACACAGGACTCAATATAACTTAATCACTAGTTAGACTTAAATTGTATAAAGTGAAGTCCAGTATGGATTGATGCATGGAGGCCAAGCTCAGTTGCCACATGTGATGTAAAATATTATAATATTTAAATGATGTGTGGAAAGTTAAATGAGAGACAAACTTAAGGAGAAGTTTATCTCTTATTGACCCAAATTATTAAAAGCTAAGGTTTCAATTATTGGTATTGTTAATAAATTTATTTAAATAATATTTTGTGATTTTGTTTAGCAGTTTTAAGTGACAGCAGCATAGCATAATATTTTAGTCCATCCATAGCAGCTTAATTTATTTATGATCACATCCCGCACTCTACTGAGGTAGAGCAGAGTGTGATATTAGCATGTGGACTAGCACGGTGCCTCAAAGTTGACTTCGCTGTCAGGAATGAATGTCATACATGTCACATCTGTATGCCCAGAAGGGGTGGAACAGATATACAGTACAACTACATTTCGTCAGTTATAGTTCCACGTCATAGGGGTTCTATCATGCCATTAACCAAGCACAAATCTAAAGTGTGCTTCCAAATGGAAATACTGAACATCTCTAGACCTGCACCCGACCTGAGAATACCTTACCTAGACCCAAAACCCAGGTCCTGATGCTCAGCAGTCACATAGTGTCCACTGGAACAACTAGGCAGTCATTAATGATCTTCGTTCCCAAAATACTAGATACTTACTACTTTGGTTATCCCCTTTTTAGCCCCCAACCTAAATGAGGGGTTTTATAAGTTTGATGTGTCTGTCTGTGGTATTGTAGAGGTCCTAAACGATAAACTGATTTTGATTTAGTTTTTTTCTTTTAGAATGTTCTTAGCCATATTTCAAGAAAATCTGTTCAGCCACAGCTCTATAAGTTCTGTAATTGTGTGAGGGGTAAAAAATTGACGACGCACTGTCATGTGGGCGCCGGGACGATTATATGTTACTAAAAGTTGACGACGCACTGTCATGTGGGCGCCGGGACGATTATATGTTACTAAAAGTTGACGACGCACTGTCATATGGGCGCCGGGACGATTATATGTTACTAAAAGTTGACGACGCACTGTCATGTGGGCGCCGGGACGATTATATGTTACTAAAAACCAGACGGACGCAAGTGCACCCCTCTGACTTTTAGTAAAATATAATTAAGAAAAACCAACATTTATAAAAAAACCGGCCAGGTGCGTGTCACTTCGCACATTTAGGGTTCCGTACCAAATGAGGGAATTATCAAAGAAAAAATCTGATCCATCAAATATTTTGGTATTTGTTAGTAAAATATACGTACCTTTAGCTGATAGATAATAAACATTATCACCCAAGTTCATAGGTCAGTGGTAAGTAAAAAAATTATTCGGAACTAAATTTTGTTACAGATAGACGGACACGCGAGTGACAGAAATAGGGCTTCGTTTGGACCCTTCGGATACG
This sequence comes from Polia nebulosa, assembly GCA_951329385.1. Taxonomy (NCBI): domain Eukaryota; kingdom Metazoa; phylum Arthropoda; class Insecta; order Lepidoptera; family Noctuidae; genus Polia; species Polia nebulosa. The sequence continues at coordinate 446,541 of OX589609.1, forward strand.
GAACCCTGAAAACCGGCCAAGTGCGAGTCGGAATCGCGCATAAAGGGTTCCGTACCATTGTATAAGACTATTTAACGTAAACCAACAGCTTCTGCGTACAGCACATTTTAGGTAGGTATAGGTAACAATAGGTCCTAGTCTTACACAGTCACCAGTTACAGGTAAACCAGCAGCTTCCGCGTACAGCACGTCCTAGGTATAGGTAACAATAAGCCATGTATGTGACTACCGCAGGACCACCAACGCCAATCGCTTCCGTATTTGGTAAATAATTAGTAATCAATTTTTTTTTTTTTTTTATCTAAATTATCCAATAAACTGCTATATTTATTATGTTTATGTATCACACATTTATTATAATATCTAATTAAAATAGCTAATTAAACTAATATATAACTTAATAAATAAAATATGTACAAGAGGCATAAAAAATCCGGTAGTGGTAAAGCTCATTGGGCATCAAAAAATTCGTCCACCTCGCTGTCAATGGGAAAAGTGCCCAGAACGCTGGCAGCATTGCCACGTTGAATGGCAATGCTGATTCGTTGGCCGAAAAAAAGGCCAGCCCTCTGGTCACGTGAAGAGTCGACTAAAGCTGAGGCCAAACCTGCGCGACCAAAGCGACTGCGAAGCGGGAGCGTCTACCGCGCGACGGACGCTACCCATAACATCTAATGGCGCTTTGCACACCTACGCGACCGCATCGCGGGACGGCCGCGTCGAAATTATATTCTCTTTGGCCGCGTCGGCAGAGCCGCAGAGCGGGACGCACGCGTCCAGTGGTCAGACGTGTGTTGTGAGCGAGTTTGTTTGTTATTTAATTCCACAATGACTACAACAGGAGATACTACAGAGTTGTTTATAGAAAAAGTAAGAGAATATCCTATTTTATATGATTTGAAAAATCCACACTATAAGAATTTACGAAAAAAGGATAAAATATGGGATTTGATCGGTCCGGTGTTTAAAATGGATGGTAAGTAAATAAAACACATTTCATTACTAATTTTATAGTATATTCTCTATAATATGTATATAATATCCGATTATAATTATATGAGGACGGGGGAGGTTGAAACAAGGAAGCACAATTCTTTCTAAATTCATTGATAAACAACCAACCAAAGTCTCTGCGCGTAGGTACGCTGCACGAAATGGCAACGTCGCTCACGTTCGCAAGTACTTGAACTGGGTATACATGTCGCAGAGGCATATTGTAGGTATAAATAGCCCGTTTGCAAACGGCTACGAAAATGTTTAGGAAATCGCAATAATCCACGTCTTATATTTTTTTTACTCAGCATTATTATTCATATTATTATTATTAAAGTAGTTTACAAAACGGTCACGTATTTGGAAAGGAACGTTAGCTGCTCTTCTTACATCGACATCAAAGTTCACAAAGACCGTAGTCGTAGGAGATGGTAATAAATGCAAAAAAGTATCTGCCTTTTTACAAATCAAGTAGTTATGTAAAATGCAAGTTGTTTTTACAACAAGTTTAGAAGTTTCAACATCTATTTCTAAGGGTCTATCATATATCCTCCATTTTTTTGCTAGAATACCAAAAGCGTTTTCTACGACACGTCTTGCTCTGCAAAGTCGATAATTGTAATTGTCTTTACTATTGTCCTCCCTTGCTGACCGCCTTGGAAAAGGTCTCATCAAATATGTTTTCAAGGCAAATGCTTCATCTCCAATTAAAACATGAGGCGTAGGTATATTTTGCTCGAGAAGAGGTTTAGGTGGCGGAATATTTAGCGAATTGTTTGACAACTTTTGTCCCATTGGTGATTCTTCAAGTATTCCTCCATCACTATTTTTTCCATATCCTCCAATGTCCACACCAATGAACTTATAGTCTGGTCCAACTATTGCCAGAAGTACTATGGAAAACTTCTTCAAATAACAGAAATAGTTAGATCCACTGTTTGGAGGACTTTTAATGGTAACATGCTTGCCGTCAATACTACCCACGCAATTTGGGAACTGCCACCGTTCGTGGAACATGTTAGCCGATGCTTCCCAAATTTGTCGTGTAGGCACGGGCATGTAAGTGGATTGTAGTCTCGAGCAAATATAGTAACATACTTGTTTTACTATGTGTGCTACTGTAGAAAATCCAACCCTGTAGCTGTGAGAAATGGTTTTGTAGCTATCGCCGGTTGCAAGAAATCTGAAAAATAAAACAAATTATTATAATAGACACTCACATCAACACCTCCTCCACACATCCCATACGCGTGCACACACACACACACACACACACACACACAAACACACCACACACACACACACACATATATACATCAAGAGAGAAATACCATAAAATAATTAAATATAAATATATTATATTAAAATTCCAGGTGATGCTGCGAAAAAAAAGTGGAAAAATCTCCGTGATACATTCGCAAAATATCTTAAAAGTACGAAAACCACTACAGGACAAGCAGCAAAGAAAAACTACGGCCAGTGGCAGTGGGCCGAACAAATGAAATTTCTAAAACCACATTTAACTTTTGCTAAAACAATAGATAATATTAATGATCCCTCTGAAAACGAAAGCATTGATCAAACCGACGATGCCCAAAATATTGCAGTTGAGAATAATGAATCACAACCGGTAACACAAACTTCTGCATCACAGGCTGAGATCATTGCTGCACGAAATGCACCTATTTCAAATACTCCGCCTGGATCTAACACTCTTACGCAAAAAAATAACAATAAAGTCACGCCAGTCAACGAAGTGCTAGAATATTTTGAAAGGAAATCACAAAAGAGATCACAATCACAAATGGACGATTTGGAACATATATTTATTGGATATGCAAAGAGTGTTAAGAGATTGTCGCTCCGTAGACAGACTATTATAAAAATGAAACTAGCTCAAATCATAGGAGAACAAGAATTAGCAGAGATCGATGAAAGCACACGTGTCTCGCACACTTACACTAATTCATCGACTCCTTCAATCTTTTCCGATGATGGCAATTATTCTAATACTTAAAATACAAGTGCACCAAATATTTTGGACTTAATTAATAACAGTAACACAGAAATGACATCATCTGCGGCTACGGCAACTTTAAACTTTTCTAATTACGCCGATTATTCCAACACTCCTAACACAAGTTCAACAGTTAATTTACAACCGATTATTCATAATAATAATTCAGACGAGACAACAGCCGAGGCTGTGGTTACAACTCGTGAACATGAACTGCACGGTTTGAATGAAGAGGCAGTAAATGCTGATGGTGATTCTACTGCAGCGAAATATTTGAAAACATTCTCGGCTTAAATCTGATTTTCATATTATATTGACTTCATAATTTTAAATGATTAAACCTCTGAATGATTAAATCTTAGTCTTTTTTCTTTAACCTATATCATTTATATGTCAGAAATAATTTTGGTTATAGAGATTTTGCAAAATTGGGTGTGAGCAGATGCAAAACATAGGTACTAACCTTAAAGTTATTGCTAACCGTTCCTCTGCAGAAATAGCTTCGCGGTATTTTGTATCTTGTTTTGTTATGTCTTCTTTAATCAATTCTAAAATTTCATCGAAACATGCTTCTGGCATTCTGAAATAGATAAAAAACCGTTGTGGGCTGTTTCGTAAATCTCTCATTAGGGTATGGTATTCCCCATATTTTTTTCTTTCCTTGTTAATATCGTGTACCCATAACCTTTTCCTGTAAGTAATAATAATTAAGTTAAAATATAAGAATACTTTGTGATAATACTTAGGGCGCTTTCACATTATAAGGCACAGTCAGCGGCTCACTATGAGCCGTCATTAAGCGCGCCATGCTCTTTTTTGAATAGAGCTTTCACATCAAGCGTAACTGCCAATTATGCGCTAGGTGTGAAAGGTCTAATCAAAATAGTATTGTGCGCTAACTGATGGCACATAGTAAGCCGCTGTCTGCGCCTTATATGTGAAAGTGCCCTAAGTTATTTGTGCAAACGCCCCAAGGGCTCGTTTATGCACACGTGGGGCGTTGCGCGTCGCGTGTGGCTTAAACGGTCGCATACAACACCATACGTTTAACGAGTAGTAGTAGTAGTAGCGTAGACGATCCTGGCCTTCGCCACACATTAATTTGTGGCTTAGGGCTCTTACAGACGAGCGACAGTTTGTCAGCAACAGTTCGCGACACTGGTCGGCGACGGTCAGCGACAGTTGGCGACCGTCGCCGACAAGTGTCGCGAACTGTCGCCGACACACTGTCGCTCGTCTGTGAGCTCTTACTCAATCACTAAATACAATACTTACCGTGTTGTTTGTTTCGCAAGAGCAAGCAATAAAAGGTCTTCCTCATCAGAGTCAGACTCTGATGTTAAGTACCAGGATGTCATCACCACAACAATTTAGTAGTTACACCAGAGAAAGTCGCGCGTCTTCAGTGATTGTTCATCAATTAATGAAGTTGGCGATTCGCGCCGCAGCAGTCGCGCAGGTATGCACGTCAGTTTCGCTTTGCAGACGCTCCCGCATCGCGTCCCGCGTCCCGCTTTACTGACGCGCAGGTTTGGCCGAGGCTTAAAAGTTTGCTGATGTCATGGAAAACTCGATGAGCACTCGGACCCCATGGCCCTAGTGTTTCAACCCCAAACGGCTCAAACATATAACTCTCAATAAGGTTGTTATATTTGCGCCGTTTGAGGTTTTCTGCACCTGTAGCAGCCGCCCCAGCACAGCCCGCCGTGCTAAGAAGATGAGATGGCGCAAGGGTGTCGACACATGTTGCATCCCACACCAAAGGCCTACCCATCTTCCAAGGCATTATTGTCATCCCGTCGGGCCTCTTTCCATCGTCACGTGCCAGGCCATGAGGTTCTAAAACGGCTGACACACCGGCGGTGACAAGAGCCCGACGGATGATGTCGTTAATGCTGGCGTGCCGTGCCATACGACCCGCGCTCCTACTGCAGGATAGGCCATGGTGTCCGAGATGGTCGACTGCTTCACCACATTGGCAGCGATGTGGAGCTCCGCAAGGAGCACCCAGACGCAGACATGTAGCGATCCGGAAGGTGGTGTCACTCAGCATAGTACCTATGTTGGGTGACGGCAGTGCCTGTAGCCAGAGGCCCGACTCCCATTCACCCACAGCCAGCAGGCGGGCACGCTCAGCAGTATTGGTTGACGTATTTAAGAGATTATTCCGTACCAAACTACAGAGCGGCTCGTCCCACTGCCTCTGGGAGAACGGGTTCTCGGGCAACGCCGTGTCCGGGCAAGCCATTTTCCAAGTGTTCATTGCGTCGGTCAAGCACGGCACTTCACAGTTAACCAGTGATGAAGTCAAAATTCTTTTGGTTAACTTTTCAGTGCTGTGGACCGAGGACAGGAACGCCGGTAGGCTTATACTAGAAATTTTGCGGATGCCGAGCCCACCAAAACGAATAGGTAGTGTGGTTTGCAGCCACGCTCGGTCATCCAAGGCCACATTTAAAATGGTTGTAAGAGTGCATCGAATAATTTCATCAATTTTGTCCAGGAGATGTGAATGCTTCCATAAAGGGGAAGAGCGGAGAAAATATATAAAATTTGGTCCAAAACAGCAATATCTAATTAGGGTGAATGCCGAATGTAAATTTATTTTTGTGAGTCTGTCCGAAATATCATTAAAATGATTAATTTTTCCGTCAATGAATGGAGAAAAACTTTCTTCCAAAATAGGGGAACCTAGGAGGTGCAGTGAACTTTTTTCTAAAATTTTGATTTCTGGTGCAATTGTATTGAATTTATGAAGGGTCGATTGTCTTTCGGTATTGTCACAAAGAAAAATTTCACACTTCGAGTGGTTAAGGTCAAGTCCGATGGATTGAAAATGAGTCTTCAGGAATTGAAAGTCTTTTAATACGGTATCGACGTCACCTCCTAATGTTCCATCATCCAAATACCATACGTTAAATTTTGAATTTAGTTGTTGAATGACTGGATGAATAGCCAAACTGAAAATGACTGGCCCGAGAGGGTCACCTTGCTGGCATCCAACTGCAGATTCTAAAAGCTGTTCTTTATATAATAATTTAGAAGGGTGCCTGTAACATTGCCAAATAAAACCGAAAATTTCGGGTAGTTCTTTTTTTGCCTCGGCCAACAAAGTGGGGATGTTGACAGAGTTGAAAGCGTTCTTAATGTCAACCTTGAGAATGACCTCACCCTTTTCAGAATTTAAAAAGGAAGATAGTGCATGTACGGCAGCCTCACAGCCCCCTCTGGAGCCAAAGCCAAGCTGTAGGGGCTGGAATTTGTTTGTAAGTCTGTCACTGTACAGTTTACAACAAATTTTGGCTGCGATACGCCTGTAGGTGCACCCGACGGCAATGGGACGAATGCCGCCGTCCTTCTTGCGCAGGGCACATAGGTTGGCCCCGTACAAGACATCGACGACGGCATCGTTCACGCCGCCGGAGAGCATTAAGTTGACTAGTGCCGCAAGCTCCTTCAAAAGCGACTCACCAGCATCCCCGGCGCCTGAACTCAATAGGTCCTTTAAGTGTTGCGGAGTCAGGCCGTCGAGGCCGCCGGCAGAACCACTTCGAAAGGAGCCCACGGCAGCAAGCAATTGGGGGGCTGAAATGTTAAAAACACATGAATCCGGAACGGGGGTCTCAGGGGGGTCGGGGAAAGTGAGATCATTCGCAGGCGCTGGATGTTTACTCTCCAAGGCTGAGATTGTTTCTGGAGAGTAAGGCGCCACCACATCACTGCTGAATAATAGCCTGGCCGCTCCCCTAATGTCACCTTCACTTATTTTCGATTCCACATGCGAACATAGGCTTTTCTGTGAACGGTTATTAAATGGTGGTAATTTTGGATCTAAAATTATGGTCGAAATATTACAATTTTCTTTAATTTGATTTGTTAAAGTTTTTTTAGTTGCCAAATCTTTTTGAACGTGCAGAATTCTGTAGGGGAAGGTGAGCAATTGCTCCCAGGCACTTACTGAGTTCTCTTGGGTCGCAAGACGGACGCATTGTGCCAAACTCAGAGCAACGGATCGTCTTGCACCCCGAGGAACTCTTTTTAAAACTGGTGTTGAATTTTTAAATTTTGAGAGCGTTTTCCACAAGGTCTGTTCGTGAGGTGTAGATGTAGCTGGGGGGCACAAAGGAACACTATGTGGTTTGTGAACCTTGCCATAGTGTATCCTCAGCCCCCGTTCGCCTTTAAAAAAGCGTGCCTGCGAGCAATTGGGACATCTCACCTGTTGGACCTCAAGCGATGTGGCAGGTTGACTGCTACAGGTTCCGGCATCGCTACAGCCGGCATTAAACATAAAATAAGTTGATTAAACTTACCCAAATATTAAAGAACTACAATAAAAACACTGCACTTACACATATTCCAAAAAAATAAACAAAAGTAATAAATGTCCAAATATATAGTCAATAAACGAGTGACAGCCGCAGGGGGCGCAGTCCTCCTTCTATGCGTTACCTTGGCAATGCGTGGACTCTCCGCTTGATGCACAGCACAAATTGTTGCAGTTGGGTTTGCCTCAGCAATCAAGAAACTGATAGAAATACCTCTTTATCAGCTGATTAGAGGCAGCTCGCTTCATATTGTCTTCTGTACGGTTGGTAACAGTACCTGTACATAAACTCGTCGTAGCTTCTTGCTGCGTATCCCGCCCTTACTGGGTTTCGGGCAGGATTTTTGGACGTTTGGATGTTTCGTACCTGCTTGTATTTTCTAAATGTCTTTGTGTTCCCCAATTCGCCAGATTAAATTGATAAAATTCAGGTTTAATGCACTAATATCACTAAATAGCATAATTTTTCGTTGATTTAATGATTTAAATATATTTTTTAAAAATCTGTGGAAAAATAACACGACTGTCAGGTGTCACTTTTTTCTTTTTTTAATAATTTTTAGTAATCAATTGGTACTAATTAGTACTCGAACAACAGGATTGGTAGGTACCTTAGTAGTTTTCGAGAAAACGACTTTGAAGGTGGTCCGGCGGTAGTCACGCTCCGTAGCACCGAAAAAGGGCTACAGCTATCTATTCTAAGTATACCTACAAATAATTAGTACCCCTTTTATGTGATTCATAGTGGAAAAAATCAGAACTGAAACATTTGTATTTACCGAGAAATCAACGATGATTACTTACGCGCGCTCGTTCAGCAGGACCACCACTTTCAATGTTGATTAAAAGTTTAAGGGCCTACCTCCCCGTAAGTGGCGCCCTCATTGAATAAAAATTCGTTGCTTACTACCTTGAATACGAAACACTTTGAGTCATGCTTCCACAACGTAAAAATACCTTATCCTCTTTGTAACAAACGCAACATAGGATTCTTTAATCTTTATTTTCGATACGAATTTTTATTCAATGAGGGCGCCACTTGCGGCTATATACGCCTTAAGGAGCTTATCGCTTTCCTCAAACCTACATAGAAAATTAGTACCCTGCAAGATAAAATTAGTACCCAAAATTCAAAATTAGTACTCCAGTAGTTTACCGAGATATCCTACCATGCCATTGGTGGGGTGGCGGTAGTTACGGTGTTAAATTTTCATTTCAAGATTTCTCTAAAAACTCCGTAATTTTTTCCCAAATTTATACAAAAATTAGTACTTACCCATAAAGAAGTTATAGTGACCGAAAATTCACAACCCAGAGCAAGGGCGTGTCAGACTTACTGACTAAAACCCACCCCTGTTCCTTCCCTGCCTGAGTGCCCAGGGGTGCGGTAACTCTGTAACCTCAAAAAGGTGAGGAGTTAAAATTAACGAGCTCACTCCAGCATCTCTTGGTTCTCGTCAATTGATAATATTGTCGACGTGTGCAAAAAACTATATTTTAGTAGGTACTTCAATTTCTGTATGATTTTTTGATTTCAAACTCCCTCTATCTTTCACACTAGTTAGCTAAGTATTAAAACTCTTCTGGGTACCTACGCTATAACTCGTAGACACCCTTTTCATTATTGAGAGCAGGGCCATTCAATAAAGGGACGAGGCGAGGCGTGGATGGGATGGGCGAGAATTGATATATGTAACTATGGCCAAATTTCTATCCACGCGTAAAAGGTGCGCGAGGATGTGCGAGGTGAGAATTAAAATATTTGTTAGTGCAATTGAACTTTATTGCTATAAGAATAGAGTATTTATTTACTTTGTAAAACGGATATACAAATCTCGCACCGGCCATCGAGGACGCGCTCGGTCTCGCTGGTCAGCTAGAATGATTCAAAGTAGCCGGAAGCTGGAGATGAACAGAACTTGTTGTTTACGATTTTGGCTGCAATATAATCTGAATTGTCGGCCGGTTTAGTGAGAATATTCTGCCAACGCAACAATCAGTCGAATTCACATGTGTTGGTTCAGAAAATAATAATTGGCCACATGCAATGCAAGTGAAGAAATCCTCAGTATGCGAACAGTTTCATTATCATCATCATTTCAGCCGAAAGACGTCCACTGCTGGACATAGGCCTCCCCCAAGTTTCGGTTCCAAATGTCATCACTGTCAACACGCATTGCTCATAGACTTTTGTCTTAAGACACTGGTATGTGGGACGAGAAGATACCGCGCAGCCTCTCGAATGCCACCCAGCCGAGTCGGTTTCGACAATTGACCTCTTCCTCGAAGTTAGCCTTACCTAACTGGACCGTTTGTCCCAGGTAAACGAACTCGTCTACAACTTCGAGTGCAGAGTCTCCGATCTTGATAGGAGTGGGTGCTACATGGGTATTTACCATGATCTTGGTTTAATCCATGTTTATTTTAAGACCCACTCTTTCGGAAGCTCTACTGAGGTCATCGAGCATTGTACTGAGTTCCTCCATAGTCGCAGCCATGACCACTATATCGTCGGCAAATTGAAGATAAGTGATGTACTCGCCATTGATGTTAATGCCTAGCCCTCTCCAGTCCAGAACCTTGAAGACATCCTCCATTGCGGCTGTGGAGTTTCGGAGAAATAACGTCTCCCTGCCTCACACCCCGCTGCAGGAGGAAAGGTTTCGAGGTCTGGTCCTGAAGTCGGACTGACATGGTGGCGTTATCGTACAAACTCTTCGGTCTTCTGTATAACCTGCCGCAGCGTATGTATGTGGTTTACGGTGCTGAAGCCTTTGCGGAATCCGGCTTGCTCGGGAGGCTGGAAGTCGCCAAACCTGCGCGCGAGACGGTTCGTGACGACTCTGGAAAACAGCTTGTAGACATGGCTCAGAAGTGAAATGGGCCTGTAATTCTTAAGCAGGCTGGCTTTTCCCATCATGACCTCATTTTCCTCTCCTATATCCTAAAATCTCCTAAACTTCCCCCTAAAGTTCTGCACATGCGTTGTTTTGCTCGCATGGATGCTGAGAAGCTACGTCAGGATGCGTCAAAACTTGATTGGGACCACCTTGCAGCGGCAACATCTGTTGACGATAAACTGTGCATCTTTAATCGGACGATCCTTGCACTCCACGACAAACACGCTCCTGTCAAGAGGGTTAAGCTGAAGCGTCAGCCCGCACCTTGGATGACGACGGGGGTTAATATGGCGATGAGGCGCAGGGATCGGGCCTTCCGTAGATTTAAAAAAGATCGCAGTGTTGTAAATAGGGACCTTTTCAAGGCTGCTAGAAATCAGTGTAATCAGATGATACGCAACGCTAAACGCCGCCATATTCTCGATAACATATTTTCCTCTTCTCCTGCTGATATCTGGAAATTCCTCGGAACTCTAGGTATCGGTAGACCACGTCATGTGGATTTTCCTAAAACAATCTTTCTGGACGATATTATAGGGACCTGGAAGCACTTCTCTTAGTGCTGGTCCCTAGAGATTCCTTTTACGTTCCTGGGGGTTTGTCTTACTCGCTCGCGGTGCGAGAGGGTGGTGTATAAGAGTGACTGCTTATGGGTGTTGTGTTATAAAAGAAAGAGAACTGGCACACAAATACGTTATATTGAATAATAAAATAAATACAAGTGCCCTCTTCGAGCGGGCTAGGAGAAGTCTGCACAAAAACAAAAGTCTTCCTTCTTCTTAATTTTCAATCGGCGTTACAAACTTCCAACGTGCCAGTCTCCACCATAAGGTCGCCAACATAAGGTCGTCACATGAGCTACGCCCCTACGAATAGAAGCGCAGACGCTAGTAAGTCTTCTATTCAACTAAATATTTGAAAAGCCGATTGAGGCCTACCTAAACCTACTGCGAAGGCCCTACCTATGAGAGGTACATGTCGCAGCAGAGTCCACCTATGGATAGCCAAAAATGAACCCCGAGTAAAGTGGTCTTCTTTCTTATTATTAATTAAGCCATTCGGCGCACCACATATCCCGGCAATGCACATGGCTTCAGTGAGGTAAAAACCTCTCTAAAAAGCCACACTGCTCTGCTAAATTTTCTGACCTAAGATGCTCTAGTTAGCATCTACCCAGAAGGGGTTTACAAAAATAAAATTCAAAACTGTAATAATTTTAACTCCATTGGACGTTTATGAAGACCAGGAGAAAAAACGACCACTGTTATGAACACCTACTCACTGTTCCTGAACTTCCCCCAGAGTGCTCCATAAATATAACTTGAAGTATACTCTCTAAATGAATAATACATAAAAATTGTCACGGGCTCGGTCACACCATACAGAATCAACTCGATCCCACTTTGCGAAGGCATTATACCCCATAAACAAAGCTGGTATAAACCGACAAAAACCCGGACACATCTTTCCCTAGGAGAGAGGATCGCAATTCCCTCTACCTCCTAACCGTAGTAACATCTTTATTAAAATCGCACTCTGGAGAAACTCATACCTACTTCTCACTAATAATCGCCTAACAATTTTTTTTTTCATAGTATGTGGTCACATCTCCCATCAGTCTTCAGTCACGTCCGTGCAGCTCATCATATCGATTACATGAAACACACAAAAACACAACGATTAATATCACATAAAAAACAAAACAAATGAGAACCTCCTACTTTTGAAGTCGGTTAAAATTTAAACTTTTTCTATATTGTCAACCGTAGTATCGTTGACGTACCAGATATCTGACAATTATTTGTCATATTATCAAATGACATCTGACACCACTGTCTATTCTCTAAAAATATTTTTAAAAATAAAATAATTATAAAAAAACAATTTATATTTTTTTTCTTAAATTTCCAAAACTTATATTTAATTACGGAATACTGCTTTAATAAATAGTTTACAAGCAATTCCTGACCTCTTTCGCATATTTTTATTTTTATCGAAAAATTTGGGTCATCGTAATTACTATGTCCATACCTTATATTTATGGTCAAAAACTTGTTTGTCACGTTGCTATGACAATGCATGTCAGCTAGACTAAATAAAATTGATACAAAAATAATTTTATGTTTAGCAAAGAAATGGAAATTATCCTTCTTCGTATAATACGGGAGGACACTTATCTCCTCCTCCAGCATATTCTGTGAAAAACGCCGCTCCGCTTTTTGTGAAAAGTTGTGACATTGTGAAGTGGTACTTATGATGCAGTTTTCATCCCGATAGATATCCGCTAGACTATCACCTATTGGAACAATAATAGCAGGATTTTGCATGACTTCCATTGGTACGCACAGCTCTTTGGACTCCACCGCCATTTCGAAGCTCTCCTGCTCACAAACATCAGCAGAAACATACTCAACTTGAACAAAATCATCGTTACAAGAACCATGTGTCTCCGACGGAACTTTCACCTCACAGCTTTCCATGTCGACGACATCAGCCGAAACAACTCCCAAACAAATAAAATTTTCATTCGACTCGTGCTCGCCAAATGTTTCTTTTACTATAATTATCTCTTGTTTCTCTGAAATATTATTACTAGGAATAATTGTAAATAACCGACCCGATTCTGTATCTTCATTTTCACAGCTTCGGTCATCATCGTCCAGACCGCAGTCTTCACATTCCTGGACATTATTGACTAGGCCGGCATCAGCGCAGCTCTGGTCATCATCGTCCTCCTCCTTTGCTTTAATTGTTGAGCTAGAAAATAATATTTCGTGATTATCTTCGCTCACATTATCCTCGGACTGTTCATCCGCCTCGGACATAACGTCCGGCCTCTCAAGATTATAAAAACACTGATTGATTCTATGCTTGCAAGACACACACTTGCATGGGAATTCTCTCCTAAGCTCCGCGCACAGCGTGTCAAATTCCATCTCATACTGGAACGTATATTTAAAAAAATAATGCGCAGCTCCTCTTAACCAAATACCAAGAATTAGCGAATAATCGCTTTTTCGCCACCCTTTGGCAATGGCCATCGACACAAACTCGTCGATAAATTCTTCGAGGCACACCTCATACGTGTGTCCCGAAAAGTATCGCATTTTCCTCTTTTAATATTATTTAGAGTATACTCCTCTTATCCTGATGCTGTCACTGCATCAGTCCTCAGTTTGTCCACTGCACACCGTTACCGTTGCCGTCACTCTTACATACGGCGCTCTTACCCGGCGCCTCCACCACTTATAGGGACCTGGAAGCACTTCTCTTAGTGCTGGTCCCTAGAGATTCCTTTTACGTTCCTGGGGGTTTGTCTTACTCGCTCGCGGTGCGAGAGGGTGGTGTATAAGAGTGACTGCTTATGGGTGTTGTGTTATAAAAGAAAGAGAACTGGCACACAAATACGTTATATTGAATAATAAAATAAATACAAGTGCCCTCTTCGAGCGGGCTAGGAGAAGTCTGCACAAAAACAAAAGTCTTCCTTCTTCTTAATTTTCAATCGGCGTTACAAACTTCCAACGTGCCAGTCTCCACCATAAGGTCGCCAACATAAGGTCGTCACAATATCAACCGTCATTTCATTACTGGCCTACCAGGACCTATCATAGAGCCGTTCTACTTTTCTCCGGTAACCTTGGAGGAAATCAAAAAGATCATCCTGTCCATTAAATCGAAGGCTGTGGGCTATGACGACATTAGACGTTATATGATCACCTTGATCCTTGACTGTCTTCTTCCGCCGATTACCCACATCATTAATTTTTCCCTTGATTCCGCCCAATTCCCATCCCTGTGGCGTATGGCTTACGTTCGTCCGCTTCCTAAAATCAGTAATCCTTCCCTACCTAACCATTTTCGACCAATTTCTATTCTTCCTTTTCTATCCAAAGTACTTGAGGCCTGCGTCCACAAGCAGTTTTCAGGATTTGTTCACCGGAACAATCTTGTTAGCTCTTTCCAATCCGGATTCAGGCCTGGTCACAGTTCTGCCTCAGCTCTCCTAAAAGTGACTGGTGACGTTAGAGAAGCTATGGAGGATACCAAGGTACTGTTTTGGTGCTAATTGATTTCTCCAATGCCTAATGCTATCAGTCATGATATTCTGCTATCCATCCTTTCACATCGTATGGTTTCCTCCGAGGCCCTGGAATGGTTCTCTTCTTATCTTCGGGGGCGCCAGCAGTCGGTTCGCGTGGACGAGAATTCGTCGAGTTGGCGTGTCCTGGAAGCTGGTGTGCCACAAGGCGGTATTCTTTCTCCATTGTTATTCTCAATCTTCATAAATTTTATAACTCACTGTCTTCGGTGTTCGTATCATCTATATGCCGACGATCTTCAGCTGTATACAGCTGCGCTGGTAGAAAGTTTGTCAGACTCTATAGAGGATGTAAACCGAGATTTGGATGCAATCAATGATTGGTCTGATAGATTTGGGGTGTCTGTGAACCCCTCAAAATGTCAGGCCATTGTTATTGGAAGCTCACGCATGATGGGTTGTAACCTCCACCCGTTTTACCCTATCAAGAATATGGAATAAAACGAGTGTGCACAATATAAAAGTTTAATAACAGCTCAATCGGAGGCTCACAAATTTATAGTCGTGGGTTCATTGGCCCGTTTGTTGTCACCCCTGCAGTGATAGGCACTTCCCTGAAGTATTCCCGCAGAAGTCGCCCAGGCCGGAGATGGTAGATGGCCAATATTCGTGATGCGCACGGTGACTGGGAGAATTGGAGGTCCGGAAGATACGGCGCGGCTGTTCGACTTGCTCGGCGGACACCAACGTTTGATCCGGAAACTCGCCGTAGTTCATATATGGTATGCGAACACACCCCCCGCACTCCGCACCCCCGCGTTCCGAGGCGTACACACACAAAAACTACATTCGCAACATTCATTTGAAAATAAATTAAAGATCATGAATAGTCATGTAACGTTCCGTTACAGGGTAGAGTGGCGATTAGCTCTCTTCCGCCTATTATTTTAAATGGTGCTGTCATCCCCATCAGTCCTAGCGTAAAAGATCTCGGTTTGTATCTTGACTCGACGCTTGGCTGGCAAAGCCAGATTTCTAGTGTCTGTCAAAGAGTCAACGAGACTTTGCGATGTCTGTATCGTCTGAGGAACTTTTTGCCTGCAAAGACGAAGACTATGCTTGTGCAAACTTTAATTTTCCCTATAATCGACTATGGTGACGTGTGCTACTTTGACCTGAACGCGGCTTTGCTGGATAAGCTTGATAGGCTCCTCAATAACTGCATCCGGTTCATTTTCAACTTGAGGAAATATGACCAAGTGTCAAGCTTTAGAGCTGAGCTCAAATGGATGCCCGTTCGCCAGAGAAGTTTGCGCGCTCTGACTACACTTTTCTCTCTCCTCAACTCTCCCACCCCTCCCTCTTATCTTATATCACACTTTCAGTATCTTTGCTCTACTCACGCTAGGAATTTGCGTCCTGCTAACAATCTCTTACTGCTTTGTCTTTCTCATACTTCTAATTTTATTCATTCTTCCTTTCATATACAGTCCATCCTTCTGTGGAATGCGCTTCCCCTCAATATCAGGACGGCCACCAGTCAGTATGCATTTAAGCGAAAGTTGCGGAATTACAAGTTAACAAGTAAAGGTGTCGTCTCAAAATCCTTATCTCTAACTTTATATATTATTATTATATATGTAGGTATATTATATTAAATATATATGTATGTTTATTTTAACTATACATATATACTTTTGTAATTATTTTCGTCTTAGTATTATTTTATTTTTTTCAGTTTATGCACCTGCCATGTTATCTCTCCACCACCCTTGGTTGACTGGTAGAGAATGCCTATAAGGCATTAAGTCCGCCTTTGTACATTTGTGTTGCATGAAGTTTTAATAAATAAATAACACTGTAACTCCTCCACAAGGATCAGAACAGTTTAAAGCCCAGATTTGCTCAGGTGACTCCTCCATTTGTAACTGTCCATCTCTGTCCTTGGTTCCAGACATTAAATATTTGGGAGTCCATCTTGAATACAAACTAAGCTGGCAACCGCACATCGAAGCCCTTTGCACACGGATCAGAAAGTTAATCTACATATTTAAAGAGCTGAGGCACTCCGTGGGTCCTGAAACAGCCATGCTGGTTTATTGGATATCGGAGCCTTTGCCAGTCGATTGTATTGTACTGTGTACCGGTTTGGGGTGGAACCTACAAATCCTGGCTACTTAAAGTGGAAAGAGCGCAAAGGGCGATCTTGAAGGTCATGTAGGTACTTTAAGCGTAGGGATTTACCGACTAAGGAATTTTACTCTGAGTCCGAAGTCTTGATCGTGAGACAGCTTTTTGTGCTCCGTGCTGTGCTGAAACACTCCACGCTTCACCTGAAGCCATCAGGCTAAAAAGACGCAGAGGCCTTCCCGTTTTCGACACAGTACAATGCCGTTACAAGTTTTCCAGCCGTCAGTTTGAGGCAACTAGCTCTCGACTCTACAATAAAATAAATAAAGTAATCTCCATATATATCCTTTCACTAAACACGAAGTAAAAATCAAACTTTCCAAATGATTGCAGAAGCTAACGTACGACGAAACTGAGAATCTTGTTACAATCGTCACTTAAAGAAATTTTAATGTTTGGGTACCTACTGAATCTGTTAATCATGTATGTGTCTAAAATGTTTTATGATAATATGTAATCTAATAATTTAATTAATAATAATAATAATAATAATAATAATAATTTATTTAGCCAATAAAATTACAATGTTATCATAAAATAGAATAGTTTGATTACATTACATTTAAATTAACAAAAACAGGTAGGTGTTGCAACCAGCACCCTTGCTAAGTTATTAATTAACTTGTAATAAGGGTAGTGGTACACGCCCATAAATAATATTTTAACATAATAAATTAATTGCAGGTAGAACAAGTATTTGTTGAAGTAAAGTTATCAAGCCTTATTTGCAATAAAATTAATTTTATAAATTATAATTCATTCAACCGTTATCTATTATTAATAATGATTATTTTATTTGTGTGATTATTCAATTTTTATTTGTGTATGTAATGTAATGATGTGTTGTGTATGTAATGAAGTGTGTTTTAGTGAATGTTTTAGGGGGGTTTATTTTCAGAAAAAAGTAGATATTCTGTATCGGAATAGTTCAGGGTAAGCAGAAAGTTTGTCAAGGACTTTTTTAGAGACGAGACAGAAGAAGAGTAAAATTTCAGTTTCCTATTTAGTTTATTATACAGTATGGATTCGACATATGGTCAATAAATGAAATCACGAGTTATACTCGTCCACAGAAGTATAACAAAATTTATTATTAAATTAAAATTCAAAAAATTAAGAAACTTAAATTTTCAAACAAAATAAATATCAAATAAATTCAGTAAAAGTCAAACACTCTGTTTAGAGAACGTGGGTACAATACCTACTTACCTAGAGTACAGAATGGCAACAGCTCAAATGCAGACGAGACGGCACCGGCGCGGCGTGGCGCGGCGCGGTGCGTCGCATTTCAAAGTTCAAGGATTTAAGGAACAAAGTATGTTAGATCATTGACCTAGTGCTGCAATTCTACAGAGTGTTCAAATTTACTGAAAATTAAAACTATTTTTTTTGTTTAAACTACTGGACCGATTTCGTTCATTTTTTGCACATCGTCAGTAAACTCTTAAACAAGCATGTGATTTCATTTATTGCCCATATGTCGAATCCATACTGTATAATTGAGGACCTTGGAAGCACATAAACCTGTTTGTAAATGAATACTTACATCTGTAGTGCTGACAAACTTGATCCTTACGCCTTTTGGTGATTTCAGTGTAGGGGGTATCTTTGTGTTGCAATAGGACTGTGCTAAGAATATAGAGTTGTCTGACAGAGAGTACCCCACAACACTTATATAATTCCTCCGTTGGGAAGAGTATCGGACGGAAAGTACCCACCTTCAAAACAGCTCTTTGAGCTCTTTCCAATTTTAACAATATGGTTTTAGGGGCACCACCCCAAGCCGAAATACAATATGACAACAGTGATTGGCAAAGTGTGAGGTAAACCCTTTTGACAATCCGCGCTTCTGCTACGTGACGAAGAGTCTTAAATACGAATATCAGTTTTCTTATCCTTGCTGTTAGTAGATCTATGTGGGCTGAGAAGCTGAGATTGTCATCAAGAGTCACCCCGAGGTATCTGATTGTGGGGGTGCGTGTGAGTGTGGGGCAAGAGCAGGTGCCGTTGTTTGGACAGTTGATTGAGTGAGCGATTAGGGAATGTGAAATCGGAGGCTGTGCAGATTGACGTAAGGTAAAGCAGATTATCTTTGATTTATCTGTGTTAAGGGTAAGTTGGTTATTATTAAGCCATTTTAAAACTTGGTCTAGTCCACTCTGCGCCGCGTCAAAAGCTTCGTGCCAGGTATCACCAGTAAAAGTGAGTGCAGTGTCATCAGCAAATGCTGTGATTTTTCCATTTTGGAGAAGAAGATTACACAGCTGGTTAACATACACCAAGAAGAGTGTGGGACCAACCACACTTCCCTGAGGAACGCCAAAGGTGATAGTAAGCTCCTCACTCAGGTAATTATTAATTTTTACGCACTGGGTCCTTTCGTTGAGGTAGTCCGCAAATATTTTTAGAGGGAGGCCTCGTATTCCCAGTTCCTCCAGTTTCAACACTAGCTTGGGAACAGAAACTGTGTCGAAGGCTTTTTTTAGATCTAGAAAAACTGTCACTACCTTCTTTTTCGCATCAATTTGCTTGACAATGTGAGTCGTCAGCTCCAGAACAGCATCATTGGTCGACTGGTTTCGACGGAAGCCAAATTGGTTGGGAGATAAAAGATTTTTTTTCTCAAGGTATCTAATGAGCCTCTTGTTTATAATGCGTTCTAAGATTTTAGATATTGAAGGTAGGACAGCAATGGGTCGGTAGTTGTTGACACAGTTTCTATCCCCCGCCTTGTGTATAGGATGTACAAGAGCTTTTTTCAAGTAGACGGGGAATACACCAGTGCCGAGGCAAAGGTTAAACAAGTATGTCAGTGGAGGGACAAGCAAACTCTTATAACGTTTAAGAAACTTGGTAGGTATGTTGTCCCACCCAGTAGCAGCTTCAGTTTTTAGTGTCATAAGCAGCGCCTCAACCTCATCCTCATCAGTGTCGACCATAAGAAACGAGTGAAGCGGAGGAGCTGTGGTATCAGTGATCAAAGGAGGGTCTCCGATAAAATGTTGGTATGTAAAAACATTTGCGAGATTTTTTCCAGTGTCAACAAAGAACTGATTAATAGAGTTAACTGACTGCTGTGGAGAGGCAGAAGAAACAAGTAAGTCAGCAGTTGGATTCTTTGGGGCTGCGGTATTCGTAACTCTCTTTATAATTTGCCAGATCTTTTTATTATCATTGCCAGCCTTGCTCAACTCCGCCTTATCGTAGTCCCTCTTAAGTTTTACTTATAAGTATTACTTATTTACTAATCTAATTTAATAATGATATTTTATTCAAATGATGTACCTACTTATTGTAATATACATAATATTGTGACAACCTTATGTTGGCAACCTTATGTTGCCGACTGACAGGTTGGAAGTTTCTAGAAACTCTTGAAAAGCCGTTTGAAATTAAATTAGAAAATATGTTAGGCTTGACGTTTTGTGTCAGAGAGAGAGAGTTTAGGGTTCCGCAAGCCCGAACGTGCGGGCTAAAATGGTGTTCTGAAATATTCTGATGAATATAGTTAATTGTAGTCGCCCTCAGTTCTATTAATCAAGCGCCCCGTAGATAGATCCCATCCACACAGTCCTCTCGCACCGTGCCAACGAGTTGGAGTGCTACGCGACGCCCCCGTTAACGTCGACGTGTTTCTTGAGGAAAGAGCCCCATAGCCACAAGAGGGCTAGGGTTCTTACATGTGGTGGAGGCGCCGGGTAGCACTCCGGTTCTGGTGCCGGGTACAAAAATATTAAGTGGCACGATATGGCACTCTTTACTGGCATCGGCGCAAGCTGCGCGTTTGACGATTTCCTAATGCAATTTCGCCAAATAGCCGCCATCAATCAATGGCCTGATAATGATTTAGCACTAATATTGGGTGCATACTTAGGGGGCCCTGCTCTATCTTATTTTAAGTTTATATATAAAGAGGGCATTTCTTTTAAGGAAATCTGTGAGAAGTTAAAAAACGAATTCCCTTCTACAACACATTTTGTAGAAAATTTTTACAATGCTCGTCAAGATTGTACAGAGGATCTAACAAGTTTTTTCTACAGAATGGCCGAATACGGACGGCAGGCAGAAATCAGAGATGACAACATATTCATACGAGCATTCTTGAAAGGAATCACGGAAAAGTATAAATCAAAATTGGCGACGAGATTATTCTCGTCGAGAGAGGAGCTTCGGGCCACAATTTGCCAAATGAAGGAGATATTGGAGGGAGCTCCGCGGGAGGCATTAAATTTACCAATACAAACCTCCCGAGTGAGATTTAACAATGCTCCAGCTGGCAGAGATTCGCCGTCGACTTAAAGATCTGCGAGCCCAGGACCGGTGATGGCAGGAAGAACACCAAGTCGAACAGAGCACATGTATTATTTCATTATTCAATATAACGTATAAGTTCGTGATCCCTCTTTTCTTTATAACACTACACACATAAGCAGTCACTCTCGCACACCACACTCTCGCGCTGCCAGCGAGTACGACAGCCCCCAGACGCGTATAAGGAATCTCCAGGGACCTGCACTAAGAGAAGGTGCTCCAGGTCCCTATATGTTTCTTTCCGGTTATTCCTATTAGTAATATGCCAGAAAATCAAGAAACAATTTTATCAAAAGAAACAAATGGCGAGCACGAGTCGAATGAAAATTTTATTTGTTTAGAAGTTGTTTCGGCTGATGTCGTCATTATGGAGAGCTGTGAAGTGGAAGTTCCGTCGGAGACACATGGTTCTTGTGACGATAATGTTGTTCAGGTTGAGTATGTTTCTACTGATGTTTGCGAGCAGGAGAGCTTCGAAATGGCGGTGGAGTCCAAACAGCTGTGCGTACCAGTGGAAGTGATGCAAAATCCTTCTATTATTATTGTTCCAATAAGTGATAGTCCAGCGGATATCTATCGGGATGAAAACTGCATCATAAATATCACTTCACAATGTCACAACATTCCACAGCAAACGGAAAGGCATTTTTCACTGAATATGCTGGAGGAGGAGATATGTGCCCTCCCGTATTGTACGAAGAGGGATAATTTCCATTTCTTTGACATAGCAACTTGACAAACAAGTTTTCGACCATAAATATAAGGTATGGATGTAGTAATTACGATGATCCAAATTCTTCGATAATAAAAAACTTTTTTACAAAAAAATAGAACCGACTTCCAAAAAAAGTGCAAAATAACTTTAATTTCGGAAGTCGGTGTTCCTGTTTTGTGTCTTCGTTTTTTGACACCGACTTCCGAAATTAAAGTTATTTTGCACTTTTTTTGGAAGTCGGTTCTATTTTTTTTGTAAAAAAGTTTTTTATTTTTCACTTTTTAGTTGTGGTTCCCCATTAAACTGTGTTAACAATTCATAGACATACGATAGCAGCAATCGCGGTTGATTTGCTGTCAATTTTTGAAGAGTTCCGATGTCTGTCTCCGAAACCCATCATCAGATCTTTTTTAAATTTAAATGGGACCATTTCGGAATGAACCCCTTTCGAACAAAAAAAGAATTTTGCAAATCCGTCAATTTATGACGGAGTTATGCCCGAACATACATAAAAAAAAAAAAAAAAAAAAAAAAAAAAAAAAAAATTACAAACATCCGAATTGATAACCTCCTCCTTTTTCGAAGTCGGTTAAAAATAAAAATATGCGAAAGAAGTCAGGAATTGCTTATAAACTATTTATTAAAGCAGTATTCCGTAATTAAATATAAGTTTTGGAAATTTAAGAAAAAAATTATAAATTGTTTTTTTGAAAATTATTTTATTCTTTTGAAAAAGAATTTTAGAGAATAGACAGTGGTGTCAGATGTCATTTGACATGATAAATAATTGTCAAATATCTGATACGTCAACGTTAGTACGGTTGAAAATGTAGAAAAAGTTTAAATTTTAACCGACTTCAAAAGTAGGAGGTTCTCATTTGTTTTGTTTTTTTATGTGATATTAATCGTTGTGTTTTTGTGTATTTCATGTAATCGATATGATGAGCTGCACGGACGTGACTGAAGACTGATGGGAGATGTGACCACATACCATGAGCAAGGAATTGAGCATAGTAATCATAGTTAGGGAAAAATAGGTGCGGGAACTCCTACAGAGTGCGATTTTAATAAAGATATTACTACAGTTAGGAGGGAGAGGGAATTGCGATCCTCTCTCCTAGGTAAACGTGTCCGGGTTTTTTGTCGGTTTATACCAGCTTTGTTTATGGGGTATAATGCCTTCGCAAAGTGGGATCGAGTTGATTCTGTATGGTGTGACTGAGCCCATGACAATTTTTATGTATTAATAAAGTAGAGAGAGTATACTTCAAGTTATATTTATGGAGCACTCTGGGGGAAGTTCAGGAACAGTGAGTAGGTGTTCAGAACAGTGGTCGTTTTTTCTCCTGGTCTTCATAAGCGTCCAATGGAGTTAAAATTATTACAGTTTTGAATTTTATTTTTGTAAACCCTTTCTGTGTAGATGCTAACTAGAGCATCTTAGGTCAGAAAATTTAGCAGAGCAGTGTGGCTTTTTAGGGAGGTTTTTACCTCACTGAAGCCATGTGCATTGCCGGGATATGTGGTGCGCCGAATGGCTTAATTAATAATAAGAAAGAAGACCACACTACTCGGGGTTCATTTTTGGCTATCCATAGGTGGACTCTGCTTCACCGTGTACCTCCCAAAGGTAGGGCTTTCGCAGTAGGATTAGGTAGGCCTTAATCGGCTTTTCAAATATTTAATTGAATAGAAGACTTACTAGCGTTTGCGCTTCTATTCGTAGGGGCGTAGCTCATGCGACAACCTTATGTTGCCGACTGACAGGTTGGAAGTTTCTAAAACTCTTGAAAAGCCGTTTGAAATTAAATTAGAAAATATGTTAGGCTTGACGTTTTGTGTCAGAGAGAGAGAGTTTAGGGTTCCGCAAGCCCGAACGTGCGGGCTAAAATGGTGTTCTGAAATATTCTGATGAATATAGTTAATTGTAGTCGCCCTCAGTTCTATTAATCAAGCGCCCCGTAGATAGATCCCATCCACACAGTCCTCTCGCGCCGTGCCAACGAGTTGGAGTGCTACGCGACGCCCCCGTTAACGTCGACGTGTTTCTTGAGGAAAGAGCCCCATAGCTACAAGAGGGCTAGGGTTCATAAAATATTATACACCCAATAAAACACAACTAATAATTTATATTGCTTGAATAACTACTCGTACTTAGCCCTCTTCCTCTCTTCTACTTTGCTGTGCCCGACAGGGTCCATATTGATATTTTATTATGTTATACCACGTATATGAAATGCAACACACAATGGAATGAAAAACTACTTACTTGCAATGTTGTCTATTTATAATTGATATCCCTGGAGGAACATTGGCTCCGAAAACACAGACTTTTTTCCTAGTTTAGCAGTTCGAGTTTTTGATTGTTACCATGTACAGCATTGTTTTTGTAGATGTATTCTAAATTTTCAAGTGTAAATGTAGTGTATAAAGATAGTGTATAAAGATTATTAACATCTTGACGATATTCTGAGTTTAAGGTACGCCACCCTGGTCGACACACTCGATCCTCACCACATTGTTCACGAGGGACCTGTGGACGATAAACCCGACACTACCCTGGGACTGCTGGTGGCCCTCCCGGAAATAGAGCAGGTTACCGGATTTGAGAATTGTCGTGTCCTCCCCTTCTCTTCGGACTTCAGATAATACCTACTGAATTCCTCCTCAAGTTCGGTGACCTTCTCGTCAGTCCGCAGTGTTCTCGTGTTCAGTGTTGCCAGGTTCAGTCGGCGGTTGTTGGGATAGCCGGATCCACTCCGGAGATTCTTAGCACCCCTTGCCTCGCCGTTACCTTCATCGCTACCGGAGTCAAGGGTAGACAGGCTGCACTAGGGGCCATTTTTTCGTTGTGTTTATCATACGGGGGATGCCATAATCGCCACGCTTGGCAGGCGGGTTGGCGATCGCAGTATAGCTGTTACAATGCACAGAGAATGCTGCTGCCCATTCTCTGGTCTGGTTTAGTCGCCTCTTACGACACCCACGGGAAGTGATGGGATGGTACTATTCTTAACACAGCGAACAGTTTACCTCATTTTATTTATTATTTGCCATGACAGAGGCGGCCATAGTTACACTTTCCGTGACAATCTCAACCGGCTGGCTTTTGCTGGTATCTGAAGAGTAAAGACTTACCCTGAAACAGACAGACTGCCGGTCAAGGAGGACAGGGTAGTCAGTAATAAGACGAGTCCCACCGGGGCCTATTGGGCATCCTTATGGACACGTTCACCCCTATAAAACTGCGTAGGTAATTAACAAAATATCCAACTACATTAATTTAACGAAACAATCATCATCATCATCAGTCTTTTAATGTCCCCACTGCTGGGGCACAGGCCTCCTCTCTGTAACAGGGTGTGGGCCATAATCCACCACGCGGGCCCAATGCGAATTGGTGGATGTCACACGTCTTCAAATTTTTTTTTTTTGTCTTCGGACATGCCGGTTTCCTCGATGTTTTCCTTCACCGTTTTGAGAGCAGTGGTGATGAAATAATTATCCCCCCCCCCCCTCTGGGTTTGAACTCACGACCTACTACTTGTAAGTCGCGGCCAATACCACTGGGCCACCACTGCTCGAAACAATCATAGCATAAAATTAAAGTTTTACAAATAAAATTTACCCATAGCAGTTGTTTATCCAGTAGGCACAAATTCGTAAAGGAAACTATTTAAGGTAGGTAATAAGGCTCAATTTACATTGCCGCAAAATGGAATGGAAACGAATTATTGCAACGAAATTGTACATAACACAATGAACTTATGTCAATTGCGTAACGTACAAACTAAATACGAGCCAAAAAAAGACGTCGCGCGTCTTCCAGGGAATCCTCGAGAGTTCCCGTAGCTACTGTCGGTGTCGTCTGTGGAATACGCGTGAAGTGGCGCGAAGGGGGAGTCAAGTCGGCCGATAGTAGACTACTAAACTAAACGTTCCTCAAGACGAACGCGAGAATTCTCGAGCATTGTCGCGAATTCGGGCACCTTCTTGCGCAATGAGGCGAAATTGACGGTTACGTTCCATTTCGTTCCGCGGCAATGTAAATTGAGCCTAAGACAGAAATAAAATCCACAGAATGCCTTCTTAACTATTTATTACACTCTATGTATAATTTATGATAATTGTAATCAATTTACATATCTTTATGTACATACAGTAGCAAAATGTAAAAACACAGCGCGCGAGTCGCCGGCGCCGCAGCCGACGTGTGACGTCACAGGGCCGCGGCGACGCGCTACATACATTCCAAAACATCTAACCGATATAAAATTCTGTATTTACACAAACCCCACACGAAGTGCCAGACGTAAGTTAGTATTCGACTATACATAGTTGTGGTGCATCCTCCCCTTGCCCCCCCCCCCCCCCCCCTCCCCCCATCCCCGAGCCCACAGCCGTACGAAGCTTTACATCTAATTATATTAAAGCAAAGGCACCATGGATCATTGATAGTCCCATATTATATAAATGCAGCACATTTAGTATAAAAGTAGCGTGAAGAATTCAACAATATCATGAAAGAACAATATAAATACGATTACAACGCCTTGCGGTTCGGAGCGCACACAACTATTGTGAGTACAACGACGATCACTACGGTAATGTTAACCCAGCCAACCCAGGACTATCATAGTAGGAACGACTTAACTACGGACAAACGTCCCAGTACACATGACGATATGAATAGGGATGTGTTATAATGTGTTTGATATTGTGAAACTATTGTATCGACTTAGTCCAAGGATGTCACTCATTAAAGCATGTAGGTAGACGATTACCTACTGGGCTTTACTTTGATGCAACATTATTCAGAAAGGTGGAAGAAGTAATAAAGAATTATCTATCGCAATAACAATCACAAATCGACAACAAAATAATTTTATGACATTTATCAAATAAAGATGTACTTAAAGTAGAACGCTATAATTAACAAACAATAATTTAAGCCGGCAGTCGCCGACGAGTGATCTACTAACATTAAGAAAATAAAGCTATTACATTGGATGCAGCTATTTGATCAATCATAAATTTTGAACTAAATTCAATTATAAATTAACTAAACTTACAGATTGAGTGTAAGCTAATAAATAATGTTTAATTGTAGTAAATAAATCTTCAATACTTTATATTATGCTAAAATGAATAAAGAAAATATTTTTTTAGAATATGATAGATTATGTTGTAGCTGTATGTCACAGCATAACATTGTGTCCACGATCTTTAAACGACAACGTGGGTGACGTCATAAGACACGGGTGTGAAGTGCGGCACGGATCATGTAGAACATTGCGAAGAGGAGAACTTAACATGTGGATTTTGACAGTTTGACACCTTCTCTTGTCAAGCAGCGCCATCTAGTTCGCTATGATGCGTGTCGCACTACAGTCGCAGTGACGCGGCCCTCGCACACTGAACTGTTTGTGTCAGGAATGGGGGAGACATGAACATGCTCAGACATGCGACGCGCGGACAGCTACACTACGCGACCTACAGAACTACACAGCGCCACATAACACTCAATGTAACATCAATCTGATTAGCAAAAGCATCAAATTCGCTGCCAAAATAATCTTCGATCATTCATTATAAATAATAAAAATATCTGACTTACAAATTAATCGCTCTGCGATTGAATAGGCTCTTTATATTTGTATCTATAAACATATAATTGTTTCTAAAATATTCACCACATTTTTTCTCATTTTCGAGAAAAATCTGTGCCCAAATGTGCGGATTACATTAAAACAACTAGATGTATTAATTGTTAAAAATCGTTTCGTGATTAACAAATAATCGAAGTTCGATAAAATTCCTACTTTGCGTACATGCGAGAACAAAACTCGAAGGTAAAGTATGGAAATGTCCTAAAGTGAGTTAGTTTCACCTGAATCGTTGAGTGCGGTGTCATAATGAATCGCTATTCGCTATCTCGTGCTCGTGAGGAGGCGGAGCTCAGGTGCGCTTGGACGGCGGCACGAGGTGGTGGGGCAGCTCGGTGGGCAGGTCGTGGCCGTCGATCTTGACGTGGATGAGGTGCATGGCGAGCGCGAACTCGTCCTCGTCCAGGAAGCCGTCCTTGTCGATGTCCGACAGCTTCCAGATCTTGCCGAGCACCGAGTTCGGCAGTTTCGACTTCACCATCTCCGTCTTGGCGGCTGTCGACAAACCGCCACAGGTCAGCGCGTGTGAGCAGCGAACTGCGTCGGCAACGAACGTGGCTGACTGAGTGGACAACTAGTAGCCTCACCAAAGTAACCAGAAAAAGGAAACGAATATTGTAAGCAAATATCGAAACCATTCAAGAACTGAGTAGTGTCTCATAACCACTTTCGTTGCCAACGGAATTCGGAATCAAAAAAGGCATGAAAAAAGCGCAAATATACAATACGTCCGGGTTTGTAGTAATAAAACTTTAAGGCCGATGAATACACTTAATGGTATCGGTAAATACAATCCACATAAGGGATGCAATCTCTACACCCTCAAAGATAGAGCAACTTTAGTATCTGTCTTACTCATTTCGATATCCACATAGTCTAACAACTATAACTTTGGACCTATGTTTCACAGAGGCGTATATTTAATGTTATTTTTACGGCCATAGCATAGAGAATCTAAAAAAGTATTCAAGTATCACTTAAAGATAAGATATTTTTTTGTTGAGCCACAAAAGAAGATTTTTCAACGTAATTACACACGCTTTTTTTGTATTTCCTAAAATTCCACAATTTTTTTAGGAAATACTACACAAAATTTATACACATTATTTACATACACAAAAAAAATATACTATCGAATATTTTTTTTGTGTATGTAAATAATGAAATATATATACGGTCGAATTGAGAACCTCCTACTTTCTTTTTCGTCGGTTAAAAATAAGAAGTAGATACGTAAGTAGGTACCTAGATTAAAATAAAAACAATTGAACAATTCTGCCAGAAAGAGGGAATTAAAAAGGGAACCCTTTTTAATTATTAAGGATATGTAAGTTATTCCTAAAGATGATTCTGACTTACACAATTATGAGTTTCGAATGTATGATAAATGAGTGTTTGCCAAACGATTTTCTGCGAAATGAAGTTTATGCTATATATCACTGCTATGCAAAATAATATTATGACATAAAAAGTTCTGCAATAAAGGGTATACTACCCTTACGGAAATTGTTCAATTTTTTAATTTTTATGTTTTTAAATACTTATATAGCTAGTTCTTATTTTTTATTTAGGCAACAATAAAATTAAAAATAATTGGCTTAGAGCTGTTATTCTTTTATCAGTGAGTAGAACAGCTCAAAGACATGTGTTAATCCCAAAAAAATATATGAACGATTACTGTAGCTCATATTGTATTGACTGTACTAATAAATGTGTTTTTATTTTAATATTTGTGTTGTTTTATTTAAATTTCGCTTTTTCGTTTCGAAAGAATCAGAATACCCGATTTACCCTCGCAAAGGGGTCACTTTAGACAACTATAGCTTCAAAACTATTGTGTGTAGAATTTTAAGAAATGCAAAAAAAAACGTGTTTAGTTACGTTTAAATATCTTCTTTCCTGGCTCAATACAAAAATATCTTATCTTTTGAGTGATAGTTGAATACTTTTTTAGATTCTCTATGCTATGGCCGTAAAAATAACATTAAATGTACGCCTCTGTGAAACCTAGGTCCAAAGTTATAGTTGTTAGACTATGTGGATATCGAAATGAGTAAGACAGACACTAAAATTGCTCTATCTTTGAGGGTGTAGAGATTGCACCCCTTATGTGGAGTGTATCTACCGATGTAGTAGTGTGTATACCGGGCTTGAAGTTGTATTACTACAAACCCGAGCATATTCTATAAAACAAAGGAAGCATATCAGTCAGTGTAGTTAGAATTTGAAAATGATCATGCATCGAGTAAGATTATATGGTGACTAGAAGCGTGACGATAAAGAGGCGCGATAGGAGTGTTGGGGAACGATAGCGAAGTTAGATAACACTCATGTTGAAACCGATGGCGAAATGTTAGTTATACCTACACTAATACTTGAACGTCTAATATTATGACAGGAACAACACACCACGACTAACTGGGTAAAACAAGTATTTTAGACAATACAAACATCAATTGATCACAATGAAGACTAGAACAAAATCAGAATTGAGCAAGAAACCTAATAGGCACCGATTAATAAGTTACTAGGTTAATACTCCTTGCATGCTTGTAATATAAAGTAAATGCAAGTCCTACTAGCTAACGCTTAATAGTGTTCCCGACAAGACTCTACATGGGTACTGAGCTCGTCAGCCTCTCTGTGAAGTATTTGAGTATATGGACGACATTCTCGCGATAGAACAGCTCGGCGAACGACTGTATTCGGACCGCCTGCTGCTCCGGCCCGAAGGTTACCAGCTTCGCCTTGTCTAGCCAGGTGACGGGCGCCCTGTTCACGCAGAACTCAATGTACCGGTCGCCCGTCAGCACGTACACCAGCGACATGAACAGAAACTCGGCCGTGATCACCAGCGTCACTATATTCAACGACAGGAGGACAATGAACTTGACCGTAATGAACAACGATCCTAAGTAGCCAGCGCGACTATGTGGCACATTTACGTTCAAAGGCGCGGATTCTGAGTAAGACTCAGAACTACTATCGTCGTCGCTGTCGTCACTATTATCGACATTCTCGGCGTTCCAGTCTGAATGAACTTTGGAACCATCTCTTCTTTTAGTTTCGGGCCCCTCGTTCTGATACCTAGATTGCCTAGTCTCGCACCTATCGCTAGCTCCGTCGATGGCTAGCGAGTCGTTCAGACTGTGTATGGAGATAGCGGGCGACTCGCGCCCGCTGATGCCCCCGACTTGTGTCTCGCGCGCGTTCGTAATGAACTGAGTGATCAATTTACAGTTTTCTGTGGAACTAGAGAGAGATTCTACGAGTTTTACAAAGCTATCGTCATCCTTCTCATTCTCGCTATCTTTCAGTCGCATGCACAGGTCGGTGATGAGGGAGCAGTTCTGTGTGGTCGACAGCAACGCCTCGAGGGCCTTGTCGACGACGAGGTAGCCGCGCAAATGGGGGTGTGTGTTGAGATAGAGTGAGAGAGATCGGATATCGGAGCGAGAGGGATGCGTACCGGCGCCGGTGACCTTGCCGTCGATGGGGTTGAGCGACTGGAACAGCTGGTCGTATCTGGGCTTCTCCTTGCTGCAGATCCACTCGGGGTCGCCGTGGCCCGCGTCCACACCCTCGCCGCGCCCGTAACCAAACGGCGACACCTGGTCCTCAACGCCTTCGAACGCACCTCCTGGAATGTTACGGTCAGAACATTAGTGGTTGCATCAACGAGTTATAGGGTAGCATACAACAGAGCTGAAGTCAGTATAAATATAGTTATCTGATGAGGTCTTTGTCTCATACAGAGAGACGGAGACGGGACAGGAGAGCTCTCGTTTATGTATTTATTCTTGAATCAACAAACTTAAGTTGCTAACCTGTAATATTTATCTTTTTTTTTTAATCGTACCTTATCTAATGTGTTTGAATGTGATTTACGTAGATACACGATGTGGGAAATACGTGAGTTATTCAGTAAGACGCCTCTCATCGTCCGTTAGAAATGAGGTAAGCAGGCGGGCGAGCGGCTAGTCGGCGTCACAGCTAGATGTCGCCATGCGGTGTACGCGTAGTATACGATGCAGCGATGTTAGCAGCGTGCTCAGAAGTGCTAACACTAGGGATTTTATTAAATTACGTAAATTTAATATAAACACGTAGTTACGTGCTCGCCAGTTTTAAAACCAGCAACCTACCGGATAGTAACTAGGCGGCACACGTTAGGGAGGCTCAGCAACGGCCGAGTCGCCCTAGCGCCCCCAGCCGCGACCGCCGCAGGAGACGCCAGGGGCCGCGAGACGATCTCCGGCCACCGTAGACCCGGGCCTGCGGACGGCGAGTAGTGGGTAACTCGCCGTCCGATCAGCACCAGGCCCGAGAGTCGACGGCGCGTAGTGTTCCACGCGCGCCTCAAAGAGTTGTCAGCCAAGGGAAGGGGCCTGCCACGGCCGGTGCCTGCCCGGGGGTGGAGGATAAATTCGAAAGAGTTACCTCGCCCCCGGGCACTCGAGGCAGGGAGGAACAGGGGTGGGTTTTAGTCAGTAAGAGTCTGACACACCCTTCCGCTCCACCCTAGAGCGGAAGAAGTCATAGGATGATTTCCCACCCCCCAAAAAAAAAAAAAAAAACCGGATAGTAACTGCGTTACTG
Organism: Polia nebulosa; assembly: GCA_951329385.1. Taxonomy (NCBI): domain Eukaryota; kingdom Metazoa; phylum Arthropoda; class Insecta; order Lepidoptera; family Noctuidae; genus Polia; species Polia nebulosa. The sequence continues at coordinate 478,301 of OX589609.1, forward strand.
CGTGTATGCATTTACATTAGGTATCGGGTTTTTGAACAGATCTCAGTAACCTGATAATTAAATAAGCCGTAGATTTTGTTTCCAACCAATCGTAGCCAGGAGCCAGCTGAACACTGATTGTACCCACAAAATTGAAAACTTACGAGTTCAAAACTCATTGTCAATAACATAACAATTATTATAGGCCAGCTGTGGCAGTGTACGTCAAGGTTTTATTTGAAATTAATTTATCAGTATTGTAGGCAGACGGCATTGTTCAGACTGATGGTCGAATTTACTTACAAAGATATTGACCAAAATTAATTTGTAATCAATGTTAGGGGCGTACCGTTTTATCTACTAGTGATTCACACAATTTAATGAAAAAATACTGTGTAAGTATGTAGTAATGATTACATTTGATGTTTAAAATAAAAACAATAACATTCCGTTTTTCTTCAAATGATATAAATTCAAAAACAAAATCAAGACTTCCCTGCATTGCCAATTAATAATTAATTATTGATCACATTTGCACGCCATCTTAAAATGCTACCACCCGACTTATCGCTAAACTAACATACAGTAGGCAGATAAACGCCTTATTGTAAACACAATAATCTCCAGCGACGCTTCTATATGAATATTAATGACAGTCGCTGTGTTAGGTAGGGTTCACCTTGCACTTCATTCAGCAAGTCAAGATAGTATTGATAGCGTATCTCGGGTCGGGCGAAACTCGCGAGTGGCGACGAGGTCGGCTGCTCACTTCACTGCTGGCTCAATGGGCCGCAGTTACGGAGTAAGTGTGACCCATGAGTCACCGGTAACAAGCACTTGCGAGAGAGCCTGAGCCTGTGTGAAACTTCTGTGATCATCTTCCTGCCCTTATACCATGTTATTTGGGGAAAGCGCAACACGTTTTTTTCTTCCATTCTGTCCTGTTAGCCGTCACGCTATCACTAACTCCCTTTTCTTTCATATCACTCCTCACACAATCCATCCATCCTTTCTTTGGCCTCCCTCTCCCTCTCCATCCATCCACATTCATATTCATAACTCTTTTAGTTACATGTGTTTCATCCCTCCCTCCCAAACTTCTGCGATAATTGGACGTATAAGGATCAATGTAGCGAAAAAAGAGTTTCCCAAAGTGGTTTTTTTTTAAATAGGAACGAGCTGTTTCGAAACCATGAAGGGACTCCTTTTCTATCAGCTTATAGTGTCCCACTGCACTTTACACACTCTCTCGCAGAGACGAGGCCTGTGCCCCAGCAGTAAGGTCATTAAAAGGCTGATGATGAGTGTCCCACTGCTGGGCAAAGGCATCTCCCATATCTTTCCAGAAACTTTTTTCTTGCACCACCTCTATCTCAAACCAGCTCTCATGGTCATGGTGCGCGTCCAGGCCATCTCGCCGCCGCTTTCTGGGCTACTTACGAATGGAAATTGATCTACGTATCTATGTCACCAAGTATAGGACTTTATTACCTATATTCTTATAAAATAATTAATAATAATAAAAAAAAAAATAGTCAAAATCGCTAAACAACGTCAAAAATTAAAATCATGTAAAATAAATTAGAATTAAACAAAAAAAATTGAAGTAGGTGTTAAGACTGACGAGCGTCTCTAGTAAATCATAGTTAGTGCGAGGGTCGTCCTTAATTGTCGCGGCACGTACCTATCGTTTGCATAGCTCTGCATTTGTGAGCCAGCTAGTGTTCGCTCTCCTCGGCAGTACAATGCGCTCCACATCAATACTTAGGTACTCATATTCGGATTGGGCTCTTCTGTTGCGACTATAAAGAACCTAAATTACGATGGATAACTATGCCAGCTACTATGGAAAAATGTTCGAACGTCTTACAACAAACAAAGGGCATAACGAAGACTCACACAAAAAGTTGATATTGCGAAACAATTGTCAAACAATATAATATAGTGCGCATAAAAAAGCAACAATCGGCTCAATAACTGTAAATGAAAGGCGAGGACATTATTGATTGCTGTGTCAGCGCTCAGCCGAGCGGAGCGCGGCTTTTTATTAGCCAAAGGAACGCTGGTATTGTTCTACCACACTTACTTGTGAATGTTACTTCAAGGATTTAATACGACAATTATGTCAATGTAGGTCAGTATTTTGTTTAGTTTGTAAAAAGTGCTGCGGAGGTGACTGGCACTCGATAAGTATTTGTTGACTGGCCGCCATTAGAGCGTCACGAAGCGGTGCTGACTCCTACTAAAGCGACAAACCGCAATTTAATCAATATGCCAGTAAATAACTTTCATCACATCACTCGTTGTTATTCGAGCAACGTTTCCATTTTTAAAAGCGACTGCTAATTTGTCGGATCATCCCCCTTAGCCAAGTAACTTTTATAAGTGTTTTGTAAAGTATTTTGTTTAAACAAAATACTTACTTATAGAAGTTATTTGGCTAAGGCGGCAGCACCGACAATGAGACAAGAGAGACACTGTTTAAATGGGTAGAAGTCGAGAAAAGTTGTCGACAGCACATAAGTGCATAAGTGTGCACCAGGAAGTACTTCCTGGTGCACATTACCAGCATACACAGTACCTATCCACCTCGCCCACCAGAGAAAACAGTTTTGAACCTATACGTCATGGCACTATATCCCGTGCCAAGAGTCTGTATTAAAACAATAACTTGAGACTGTTGTATTTAGTTGCTTATCCTCCAAAACATTACAGTTTAAGTTTTCTTCAGGAAACGATTAGCTAATATTTATTAAACAATTCTGTTACTTCATTAAACAATAGCAAACACAGTTGAACTGGTAAGAAAATATGCACAATACGTATTGTTCGAACATTGTGTGTAAGATACAATGCGTAATTTATAAAGTACTCGAGAGGTATTACAACAAATGGCATGACATGCCGCGAGTGGTCTATATTTACACCGAGTAGGCAAGAAGTGGCACAAGTGTGCAGATGCGCCGCAAGCCGTATGGAATAAGTGCGAATGAGAAGAATTTCCGCGATATCACATGTCGCCCACCATGCAGCGAGCAAAGCAATAACAATCGCAAACCGATTGGACTATTAATACCTACTCACCACAATGACCAATAATAAAATAAACGATAATTCAATGGTAATATCCGAAGACGTAGGGCACATTATTATTACGAGTAACATAAATATTTCTTCTTTAAGGATCTAAGTTACAATTCGTCTCTTCTCGCATGAGTCTCATAATATCAAAAGGCGACGTTTTGATGATCAGATTAAAAAAGGTGTTACAATGTGGTACTGAAGCATCTCTATGGCTGGCATAGCTGCTGCAGAGACCCGCTACGGAAACTAATACAACTGTCGCGGAACAGTGTGTCCCGAGGCAGTGGCGTATTTACCCTTAGGCCAAGAGTGCCATGGCCCAGGCGGCAGACTGCCAGGAGGGGGGCGAATGCTACCCGCTGCCTTTTTCAAGTTGGATAAGCACTACTATTTCTACTTTTCTTGCTACTTACGAGTAAGTCTAACTTCTTGTCTATCACAAGGAAATCTCACCTATCCGAATTGTGTAGCTCAAATTCTAAATAAGCAATAGCAAAAAAGAATATTCCCTTTTTTGTTAACTATGTGGCAGCATAAATATTTGGCGCCAAATCTTTGAATACGCCACTGTCCCGAGGCCTTGCCCGGCCTACTACCTACCCTACAAGCAGTAATGCATTTGTGTGTTTATTTTCCTCGACTTCCAAAAAAGAAAATACTTAAAAATTAAAAAATTACTTTAATTTCGGAAGTCGGTGTCAAAAAACGAAGAAATAAAAATGCAAACACCGACTTCCGAAATTAAAGTTATTTTTAGTGTATTTTCTTTTTTGGAAGTCGGTTGTTTTTTTTGTTTTGCAGACGATATCGCGATGGCAACCGGCGCAAGTGGGCCATTCTCACACGGCGACAAGTGACATCAGCCCTAACAATTGTACGTCGATGTGAAACCGGCGGAGTTGTGAGCGAAGTGTATCACAACTCATGTAATAGTTAATGGCGCAGTGATCTAGATCGCGTTTCATGCGAGTGAAAGTGCAGGAAGTGCGGCCACGCCGGTGGATGGCCGGCAGCCGCGGCCGCGGGTGGCCGGGAGGAACCGATGACTGTACTGCAAACTACTGCGACCACCGGCGATGCCACATGACGTGCATGAACGCTACGACAGTACATTGTCCACATATCTGTTGTTCACATCGGTTCCGCTGCCCAGGCAGTCGCTATACGTGCTATATATCCTCGCTTTTCAGCACTCAACCTCCAAATAAGCATAGTGTAGTGATATTCTTATTGCGTAGGCATTTGAAGTTAGAGCAGTAGGCTCGGAAGGTTATCGGGGAAAAAAGGAAGATGTTTAAAAATATCCAACAGGCGGCCCTAATGATTAGATAAAGCGCCACAAACTGAGTGAAAACTTGATTGCAACAAAAACAATGAACTCATGTGCAGACAATAGTAATATAAAGAATCCGTTGCTGCTGCAATTGAGCAGTAGCCACAGATTGGCGCGAATCCGCAACGAATGCTGGTGCGAGCGCCGTAAAGACATCGCCTGCCACTCAAACTGATGATGGCTATTTGTAATTTTTTATTACAAAGGTTGTTGCCCCTATTACGCTTTCTGGCACAATCAGCACATTATGTAAACGACGAAAGTATTTGTTTCCTGATAGCCTGTTGGTAATAATAGCAACTAGACTGTTTTTTTTTACAAATTCTTGAATGTATGATCTAATAAAACGTGCGTGTAAGTACGATTCTGTAATGCGCCAAGATAACTGCGATGTCATAGTCAAAGCAAACTTGGTTATCGCGAGTTAACACTTTGATTTTGGAGCCATCGGACAAACATCTAATATTTAGTGTCTGATAGTAAGGCGCTGTCGTCACGAGCGAGGAGCGAGGACACTAGGAAGAGACCTTGATGTTACTCGTACCGCTGTGCCTCAGATTATTAATTAGAACTTTTCGGAGAAAAAAATGTGAGAAGATGCAACCTGTCTTCCTGGTTTGGTCATCACAGGGTTTTGCATACACTCCAGTTTTATAATATACTGACACTAGTATAGTGAATGACTCAAGGAATCTTACGGTTTAAGGGCCCCAATCTGGGCTGTTGTCAGAACACAATATGGTCCACATAAGAACAAATTGTTATTGCGGAACAACCAAGAGAAGAGCGCAATCGCTTGTATTTACGTCCAATTCGTTCGGCCGTCGCAGGGGGAGATGTCTTTCCTAAATACGAAACGGAGTAATTTGGGTGTTCCCCGGCGGCTCAAGGTCTGGTCAGCGCAGGATACCTGTATCCTCGCAGTAAGGAGGATGTGCATCCGTCGCTCTCCCACGCACCGCTCATCACTGACCGCTGCCCAGTGCCCAGTACCGCGGGGCCTCAGGCCTCACGCCGCGACCTTGGTGCCCACTGAAGGACGCTTAATTGTGTAATGAACTTATAACGAGTTCCAACATCTTCCTTATTTGATGATTACCGCTTTCAATTGGAATGGGGTTTTGACAGGAAACTGATGAATTCATTTTTGCATGACTCGTCATTGTCCTGATTTTATTTAATATTACCTTATAAGTACGGTAATGTTCAGGGTATTACTGGTCAGTTCCTGGACAACAGGAAAATTTAACTAAAATTATGTTTATTAACTATACCAGGAGTGCATATTTCTGATAATATAATAGCAATAAGGTATCTTTACCTATAGCACAAGAAGTGGTAGTAACAAACATTAAAATGGAACACAATCGTCAAATGATACACGTTTAAAAAGCTGATCTACATTTGTGGAGAACGTACCGTACCGTTGTTCTAACTGTCGGCTGTTCAAATGCATTGTCAAGCAGAGCATAACATAATGATAAGTTGGATTACAGCGCACTCGCCGAGGGTTGTTAAAGGACAATGGCTGCATAGAGGCACACGCGCATGCCGGCCACGGCGCATATGTGCCGCTTTGAATCCATTATTACGATATCATACGCCATCGAGCCAACGCATTATCATAACCGTTATTATAGTTTGTTTGAAACACTTCATAAAAACCGTTCGATTTCGAAAGAAGAGCAAAACCTTAAATGCTGGTCCAAAGTCAGCTCGTGATTTAGCGACTCAAGAAGTCGGAACTAGTTGCTGTCAGTACGGAGCGTCAAATTAAACTACTCATTACGTTAGTATTCATGTAAATCCAATGCTTCACTTAAATTATGAGACTAAAGACGGAACTTCTAGAGTGGCTAACTTTAGTTATAAACAGCTCAGCCAGCAAGCTAGAGCCTCGTGTATGGCTACTATTGCATTTCGCAGCCTCTCAATCAATGCGCTGCGAGTGACTATCGCGGCGGCGTGCGGCGCGTCCATCTACATTCTGCGCACGCGCGGCACACATCGCCCGCTTCCGAACTTATCATACTCCAGTACGAGCATCGATTTCATGTTTTGTTTTTGTGCCCCACAACCCACAACACCATCAACTTTTACCTTCGAAATGAAAGTGTGACAGAGCTAACTTGAATTTACATCTACATATATAAATACCGAAACACATAGCAACGGGACTTCCGCCAGTATGTACAGGACATCCAATGTAATCGATTTTTATCGGAATTGGTTGACAAAAGCCAAGAGAACAAATGAGCGATCCAATATTGTTGTCTGTGAGTGGTCGAGCTGGTGCTGTCTCGTGATGTGAGCACAATGAGTCGCCATTGAGCGGCAAGTGGGTCGGCGAGCACAATGGATGCTGCTCAGATGCGTCTCAATGGGCGCTGTGCGGACTACGGTGATGTCACAGCGGATGCGGAATAATGGCCGCTACAATTAGCGTCGCGTGTGTGTCCGCGCATCCGACGTAAACACGGAGCGTACGCCATGCGTATACAAATTCGTGGTCCATCAAATTCACTGAATCGAAGCGATCAGTGATCTCACTGAATGAGCCATCCTGTTGGCGCTCAGCGCTCCATGCTCAAATACCGATAAGCCGAAAGTTGAAGTTCTTATCAAGTACTGCGAGTGTTTGTGGATTATGGTGTTTGTGTATGTCTCGTTGCCAAAGTCACTATCAATACAAATACTGTCACTCCGCCAGTCCTGCTTCATTCTGCTTAACCTTACTCAAGTACGAGTCATTTCAATTGTAACAGGTATGACAGAAGACTGAGTGTCTTAAGTGATTGATGTATATATTGCTCTTATCGTATGCTCAACTTGTATTTGACTAACGATCAAAATGTGATTTTATTTTTTTTTTAATTCCAATTGCGAAGGAAGTTTATAATGGTGCATTAATGAGGCAACCGATAATTGCGTGTACGTTACATAACCCGGCCGGCAGCTTCGCGAGGAAGCGGCGGTGTTGCACCTAAGCTGCGCCGGCGCCGATTTGCGACATTTCCCCGCAAGCACACGCGATGTGTCCATGATGCACTTATCGGACTCTAATCTAATATTTCTTGCAGTTTAATGAACTGTAATAAAAATTGATCTAGTTACACAAGCGAATTAATAGCCGCATTTCGGACTACGAATTTCTTACACAGTTTCGCGCAAACACGCGAGCGAATACTTTTGATTCCGGATCGGGATTCGCGGTGGATGCAATGAGTGCCGCACGTTATACATATTCCTAAACTAAAGGTAGCCAGCCTCAAGGTTCAATTAATAATTAGGCTCAAATACTAAGTTTTTTTTTATTCTTTATAGGCACGCGTTTGACCACTATCTCACCTGATGGTAAGCGATGATGTGGTCGAAGATGGAGCACGCTTGCCTAGAAGTAACCTATTCACTCTTGACTTAAAGACTCCCAGGTTGTAGCTATCAGGAAACACAGACCCCGGTAGGGAATTCCACTCCCTAGCTGCACGCACAATGAATGTGTTCTGAAAACGTTTTGTGCGTGTGGATGGGATGTTCACCATGTACCGGTGGCGCATCGCTGTATGTCTTGTGGTCCGAAGATGGAACGGGCTTGGCGGAATCAAATAATGCAATTCCGTCGCACACTCCCCAAAATGTAACCGATACAAAATCGACAGGCTAGCAACTCGGCGTCTATGCTCAAGACTTTGGAGCTTCGACTCGACTAGCCTATCATTACCGATGATCCTCTTGGCTCGTTTCTCAATTTTATTGTATAAAGGGCACCAAGCTGGTATCTGGCAGATCCGTCCCAAAGATGAGAGCAGTACTCCATACACGATCGAACTTGCGCTTGATAAAGTTTGAGCAGTTGTTCCGGCGTGATGTACCGTCTCACCTTTGCGAGGATCCCCATCTTTTTGGCAGCCACTAGCCAAGTATTTATTAAAATAAACATGGTGTAGTAGTGCTGGCCGCTAGCAGCAATAATTAGCACGTCGCGTGTAGGTCGCGACTCGCGGCGCGGTACAACGACCTCCGGTGACTAGTGATCACGGCTCATGCCCATTTTCCATTGTAATCATGATTAATCTAGAGCTAACGAGCGCGGCGGCGAAAGTGCCGCCAGTGCTGGTCGCGCTCTCATTGCGCCTGCAGACTGCGCCGACATCGAGTGAGCGGCACCATTACATGCCACTCCCTTTTTGGAGGGCCTTGACATTCGCAATGAATACCACGCTCCGTCCTACTTCAAAACGGCTTTGCAGCCGTGAAATCGGACGTAAGCATTCCAGTCCATTGTCGATAAGACTTGGTATACCTTGATAAGATTAGGGCAAATATTTCCAAAGTGGCGAATTTGACAGTGAGGACGACGGTACTTTATTCAAGTTGTCAGTTCGGTGTGCCCTTAATTACGTTTCCGTATTAACGCAACGAGTCATCAGACACGCGCGTGTGCAGGCCGTAAGGAACCACACTAACTTGACGTTTTAACAACTGCCTGATTATTTATAATTATTTATGAAATGTGAGCTTGGATTGGTAACAATCACGAAGACTAACTTGTAAGCATTTTGAATTTCTTTCAGGTAAGTATTTGAAGGGGGTGTCATCGAAGCTAATTTCATCAAGGTACTAACAATTAGCTGGTTTACATTGGCTTCCATGCTAAGAGAAAAGGAGAAAAAAGAACATGAGACGAAAAAGTGTAGCTTGGTAGGAACACTAAACTACACCTTTTCCAATTGGACATATTTGGATACTGTACGACTAGGGTCTTAAAAGTAGGTTCGTATCGCTCTCCATCAGAAAAGTTATGGCAGACAGCGGCATGGCTGGGTGATAAACCGGTGATGAGCGTAACCTTGCAAGCCGGACCTTGTTACGAGGCCTAAGCTACACATCTGAACACTGGTGACCCTCATGTAACCCCAATGAGGAAATGATTTATTGCTAATTTGTAATAATATACATGCATTAGCGGCATCATTATACTTGGGACTCATAAGATAAGGGAGCAAAAACAATCAATATGATACTCGGTATTATACTGTCGATTTCGCATGATCACGTCGTACGTGAGTGCAATGCTGATTCAGTAACGTATCGCAAAAATATAACCTACTTAGTTTCATTAGCGATGACTAACTGATGTGATGACGCACACTACGAAGAAAATGAAGCAAGAAAAAGTTAGAGTGTGAAACTGTGAGCACTAGCAGTTAGCAACGATACGGCGCGCGCCGGTGCCTAGATAGTAGATAGCAGAGATATCTCCGACCAGATCGCTGTTACCAAATAGATTAGCTGCGCGATAACACCGGCTCTGCAGATATCAATAACATTGTAATTACATAACATAACGCTTTGCAGTAATATAATTGCTCAATGTAACAATATCTAGGAATTACAGAGTTGTGCCTTGTGTCCGATCAGACGATCCATGCTGTAGCAATGTCTGGAGAAGTGGTAGTGATAGCCCATGCGAAGAAAGGAAATATGCACATGCAGTTCATCCAAGCTATGTATTCGTACAGTCGATGCAGTACTCAAGTCCAATCTATAGAGAACACTAACGGTAGATGCAATATTGCTGTAGGTTTTGACCAGGGGTCGACTCTCAGCCCTTTCCTCTTCCTAGTGACACGGGGTCTCATCTCGAACAAAGAAAATTTAGTTCAAACCAACAAACAATAGATGGCGTAATATGCATCGATTTCTTATTCAAGTAACATTAACATTTTGAAAAAAAAAAATGGTTAAAACTGTATTTTCTTATTTCATAAACTACCCTAAGCATAAAGTTGTGGAATAATTGGCTCCTAATTCAAATTTAGATGTTTATTGGAACGAATTCTTAGGTATTCATATTTCTTGTACCAATAGATGGCGCTGTTTGAAGTTTTAGAGAGTATCCATTCGCCTCTTTAAAATTTGTCTAGTGAAACATTTTGAAACAGTATAACTGTTATGAAGTGCCAAAAATACTATATAGTAATTCCTCAATATGTGAGAAAATATTGGTAAGACTTAATGTACATTAATTCAACTTGCAAGCCGTCGCTGCTAACACCATCTAGCGAGGTGTTGAGGACGGGCCCGAATCAAGAACAAAAGTTGCTTTTGCAAGTCGAAAACCCGTAGTTACGGCGGTACCGTTTCTTTGTATGGGATGAGGCATCTGTACGCTAGTATTATATTATCTGTGCTAAAATTTGCTGTGATAATGCACCGCATTAACCTACAAATTATATTTTTAATGTAATTACTTCGAAAACATTGGAAAAGCACTGTGGTTTTAGACCTTTTCTGGCAGGAAACAAACATTTAACTGCTGTATTGATTAGAGCGGCGCGGCGGCGGTGCGGGCGTTAGTGTTATGGAGTTCCGAAATAAAAAAATATCCGTAACCGATAGAATATAATAGAATACTCTTATTATGTACACCATATAAATTACAGAAAATATAAATGAAGAAAACGAATAATATCGGATAGGGGTGGAGTCTAAACATCTACATGCTATGAGTGTTATGACAGCTTTTTGTTTTTGCCCGGCCGAGCCGACACACAAGCCACGCGCATCCCATGCATTGTTTATTATTTCTATTGTTTAGTCACATTTTAATTTTATAATTATTCTTTAAAAATCTAATATCCGTAACCGAAACCATCTGAAACAATTTCATATTCGTAATCGCATCTGTAACCGGTATAATATTATTCCTATATCCGTATCGAAATTTGATATCCATAACATACCTAGTTAGTATTCGGAAGGGCATGGCGCTTGGCGTTCGGCGCGTTATAGAATCGGCAAGGTCGCTCGCGCAGGCGCAGGACAGGTGCGCCTGCGACCGCCCGGGGTTCACTCAGTAGTAAACTTGTTCTAACATAGTACTACAATGACGGAACTATGCAGATTCTTCATGCTCACGATGATGCTAAGGAATTTTCCTAAGTAATCAATGTACGCTGTTACGATCTATACATGGTTTCTTATTATAGAGGACGTGTGACGTGTGACCTTGTAGATGCAGGCCTGTTTTGTCTTTCTTTGTTGCAAGAACGGTTCCTGATCGTGATGATTTGGCATCTCATTAATGTTTCCATTTGACTTAATGAAGTATTGTACGACTCACAAACGGTGCGGGAGTAAATACATAGTTAATGAATAAATCAATTGAACACGATCGAATGATCGGCTGCCGAATATAGAGCCAAAGGGTCAAGTGGCGGTCGCGGCTAGGCACAGTTCTGAATTCGGCAGACGAAACAGAAGTGCTAATGAGTCTCTGTAGTTCATGGAAACTTTTTATATGACTGTGCTAATATGACAGCCGCCATATTTGAAGCAGAGATTAGCAATGCAATAGTGACAAGTGATGTTCAAGTGAATAGTCATAAATGATAAATGATGTTTATTCAGTAAATAGGTTACAAGGAACACTTTTACACGTCAATGTTTTTTTGTCAGTTTAAGCTAGATGAGGCCGGTGTTTCCTAGCTGACTACCCTGAGAAGAAACACCGAAACAAACTCAGAGGTCAAAGTCTCTTTTAGTGTTCAAATCCATACAATGTGGACTGGTTAGATCCTATGAGAACCATGTACGTTTATGTCTGGGATGAGCTTTATGAAGAAAGCAACACACGAATTCGAGTGGACCTGTCCAGACAGTGCAAGCATTTGTCAGTCATCGCGAAGCTCAACTCAGAACTCTGAGGTGCTCAACGAACCGACGAACAATACCAAAGTAAGGACATTTGAGTAGGCCGCAAAAAATACTCAAACTGCCAGACAATCATAAAATCTACATGAATATAACGACATACATAGTTCTCGCATTCACATTATTCTATATGAGGACCATGCAGCTTAGTGTCTGTAGTGGTCTTTTGAAGAAAGAACCAAACATATTTGAGTGGACCTGTCCAGTCAGTGCAAGCATTTGTCAATAGTCGAATAGCTCAACTTAAAAACCACTAAGGAGCTCAATGACATGACGAACAATACCAAAGAAAAGACATTTGGGTAGGCCGCAAAAGTACTCAAACTGTCAGACAACGTTGAAAATTACTGTAAAAAGGAGGAGAAAATAATAATAATAACCCACATAGTCCTCACATTTACAATAATTAAGTAATCAAAAAAAAATAAAAATATAATACTTTACAAAGTAAATATTTGTGTCAAACAAAATAGTAATCATAATATGTCAATCAAAAAATAAAAATAAATATAATACTTAACAAAGTATTCAAGTCAAAAAAAATAATAATAATAATAAAATGTCAATAAAAAAATAAAATAAAAAATATAATGCAATACTATACAAGTATTTATGTCAAAAACGAATATTAAAAAAAATATATATATAAAAAATTTTTCATCAGTAAGTAGTACATATGAAAACAATGGCTCATGTATATCATTGAAGCAGCTCAATCCCACGCCTTTTTGTCCTCAAGAAAGTCATTAATTGTGTAAAAAGCTTTCTGGCATAGCTTACGTTTAATAAATGATTTAAATTTATTTATGCTTAGTTCTTGAATTTGGCTAGGAAGTTTATTATAGAAACGTATACATTGACATCTAAACGAACCACCTATTTTTTTCTTGAGCCTGGTTTTTGGTACAATAAATTTGTGTTTGTTCCTAGTATTTATGCTATGGATATCACTGTATCTTTTAAACAGATTAATATTTTTATGTGCATACATGAGATTCTCATAAATATATTGAGAGGGAACAGTCATAATATTAATCTCTTTAAATTTGTCTCTGAGGGAGTGTCTGGGACTTAATTTATAAATTGCACGAATAGCCCTTTTCTGTAAAACAAAAATTGTCTGAATATCGGCGGCATTTCCCCACAACAGAATGCCGTACGACATCACACTATGAAAATAACTAAAGTATACTAAACGAGCTGTCTCTAAATCAGTTAAACCACGAATTTTCCTTACGGCGTATGCTGCAGAGCTAAGTTTTTTGGACAGTTTATCTATATGGGGGCTCCACTGAAGCTGCGCATCCAAAGTTAAACCTAAGAACACTGTGGAATCCTCGGGTTTCAATTTTCAAGATATTAGCCATGCACGCAGCTGTCAATGTAAAAGACATTGCGCATACATAAAATTGTTTAATCGACACTGATTATCTTGTGTCGTCTAGCAGTACACAAACCCTTCGTTATACCTGTACCTACGATGCAATCAGTGTGTAGCATGACATGATTCATGCGGTGACATTAGGTACTTTGAGGCGATCAATCGACTTCGACTGGTGGACGACGATCGACCGCACTTAATGTAGTCGTAGAGCCAACTCAAAACGAATTTGCTGTGCTGACTAGACGTTTTGATTTTTAACTTTACATGTAGGTGCGTCAATCTATTGTTTGTTGTTGGCGAGCTTCAACACTCCCATTACAATAACCTATACTATATTCATGATACTATTATATTTGTAATTCATAATTAATTTCTGTGAGGAAAATTCCAACGATACGTCTCATGTTGGACTCTGGCGCTAGTGTACGAGTATGGAGCAAATAAAGTGCTTTACTTGCGCGTGCTGTAGATTGCGAGTGCGCGGCTTCATGACATTAATAACGACGAACCATTAGCGTCGTGTCAGTTCGTCACCGTGAATCTGTGACCCCAACGCATCAGCCCGCATAATTACACCTACCTACCCCACTAACCAATTCACGTGAAATCATATGCGGAATCCACCGTCACAACAGGAAAATATGGTCCAAAAGTAGCCTACATAGTTACTCATGCCATACTGCCACAGGCAACATTGGTCCGCAGTTTATCGTTAATTAATTACATGGGATATTGAATTTATGTTTTTATTTTTAGAATATTAAATTTGTTATCGGCGGTCTATTCCATAATGACAAATGCCTAATTATCATAAACCGAGTCCTATAGTAAATTAACTGTTCAATAGCCGACAGCCGTAATTGCAAGAGACAAATAACTAACAGCAATAACAACCGGCTGTCGCAGTGAAGGTCTCCGTAGTGCACCGTGGAACATGTCGCAAATGTGAGACGTATATTGGTGTGATGTAAACTGCATCTTTACGACCAACTGTAGAGTAGCGGCTGTACGAAATAACTGGTGGATTAAGAAATGTTTAGTGAATCGCAACACTTCCTAGTATTTAACGGACCAGTGGCTGAGCGCTCAATATCACGGTGCATTAAGATGACCAGTTAAGTTTTTTTTATTATTATTGATAGGCACGCGTTTGACCACCATCTCACCTGATGGTAAGCGATGATGTGGTCGAAGATGGAGCACGCCTGCCTAGAAGTAACCTATTCACTCTTGACTTAAATACTCCCAGGTTGTAGCTATCAGGAAACACAGACTCCGGTAGGGAATTCCACTCCCTAGCTGTACGCACAATGAATGTTTTCTCAAAACGCTTTGTGCGTATGGATGGGATGTCCACCATGAACCGGTGGCACTTCGCCGTACGTCTTGTGGTCCGTTGATGAAACGGGCTTGGCGGAATCAAATTGTGCAATTCCGTCGCACACTCCCCAAAATGTAACCGATAGAAAACTGACAGGCTAGCAACTCGGCGCCAATGTTCTAGACTTTGGAGTTTCGACTCAACGAGCCTATCATTGCCGATGATCCTCTTGGCTCTTTTCTCAATTGACTCAAGGGCATCAAGCTGGTATCTGGCAGATCCGTCCCAAAGATGAGAACAGTACTCCATACACGATCGAACTTGTGCTTGATACAGTTGGAGCAGCTGTTCCGGCGTAAAGTACCGTCTCACCTTTGCGAGGATACCCAACTTTTTGGAAGCCACTTGAACCTTAGCCACTATGAAGGGACCAAAATTGAGGGTAGATGTTAAAGTAACACCAAGAAGATCAAGTTAGTCGGTTATCGGTACGGTCACACCTCGGAAAGATGGAGCCGGGTGAAATTGGCTCCTCTTAGCGGAAAAAAGACACGCCTGGGTCTTAGCAGCATTGAACTTGACCAGATTGGCATCGCCCCATTCTGAGACAGCCTGTAAGGACAAGTTCAAGCGCCCAACCATAGCCTCTCGGAGAGACCGGACCTGAGACCCACTAGCTCGTGCGTCAGGCACGTATCTCTCGGCAACAGTGGTGTCGTCTGCATACCCAAAGGTACCGGGTTTTAGCAGATCGTTAATATGCAGCAAAAACAATGTTGCCGAGAGCACCGACCCCTGAGGAACACCGGCATTAATAGCCAGCAGTCCGGACGAGCAGCCATCTATGACTACTCGGATAGACCGATATCTCAGGAAATCTGCAATCCAATCACACAAACCAGCGGGCAGACCGAAGGAAGGAAGGTTGCCAATTAGGCTGTCGTGCCAGACTCGGTCGAAAGCCTTCGAGATGTCAAGGGAGACTGCAAGGGCTTCCCCTTGTTTGTCGATGGCCTCACTCCAGATGTGAATGGCATATGCTAGAAGATCCCCAGTTGACCGATTTCGTCGGAAGCCGTATTGTCGGTCACTGAGGATATCGTTAGCTTCTAGATATGCCAGGAGCTTGCCATTCAGTATACGTTCCATACTCTTACAGAGTACGGAAGTTACCGAGATGGGCCTATAATTTGCTGGGTCAGCTCGACTACCCTTCTTGGGCACCGGTTGCACGTTAGCTTGCTTCCAAGCCATCGGCACTTTTCCAGTCTCATACGAAAGGCGAAATAGGCGTGTTAAGATCGGAGATAACTCAGGCGCACAAGTCCTCAGTACAATTGCCGATATCCCGTCGGGGCCAGTAGCCTTGTTCACGTCTAGGTTACGCAGTACCCTTCGGACAACCTTCTGGTGAATGCGAATGTCTGACATAATCGACTCGCATCCACCAAGAGTAGTAGAGCGCCTCGCGCCACCAGGATCTAGACGCGAAGATTCCGCAAACAGAGAGGCAAACAAGTTTGCTTTCTCCTCAGCGGAGTGGGCCAGCGACCCGTCGGGTCTCAGCATTGGAGGTAGTGAGGGGCGGCAGAAGTTCGATTCAACCGACTTAGCCAGGGACCAAAATGCCTTACTACCAGCTGGGTAAGAAGCAAGTTTGTTCCCAATTCGGCTAATGTGGTCAAACCGAGCCCTTCGCAACACCTTCTTGCAGGACTTGGCAGCCCTGTTGAAGGCTCTCTTCTTCTGACTCACGTTATTTGCTTTACGCGTCCGAGCGTCGACCCATGCCAGGTAGGCCGCGTGTTTAAGCGCATCAGCGCGATTGCACTTGGCACCAAACCATGGTCGAGCCTCGCCTGACATTGTTACGTCAGAGAATGGAATGTAGTACTCAATTCCCTGCCGCAGCACATCCGTCACGACGTCCACGCAATACGAAACATCAGTCGAAGAAAAACAAGTAGGCTGCCAAGGATAACATGCGAAGAAAGATCGCATGCCATCCCAATCTGCTGACCTGTATCGCCAAACCCGCCTAGTGCCTCTAGGGCTAGGATCGGGCGGGGAGTAGACGGATACAGACTTCACCAGACAGTGGTCGGAAGTACCCAATGGTGAAGAAATTGACACCGAGTAACGGTCTGGATTTGTTGTCAGCAGAAGGTCCAAGCAATTGGCCGTGTGCGACTCAACATCCGGCACCCTCGTTGCCCCCTAGACCAGCTGGGTGAGAGTTAACGCTAGCGCTAGCTTATGCGTCTCTTGTCCAGCATGGTCTGTGCACTGGTATGGGAAGAGCCACTCCTGATGGTGTGAGTTGAAGTCCCGCAGTAACACCAATTGGGCAGAAGGGTACCGCTGCTGAGCCACATCCGCCGCCTCACTGAGGTGTTGTGTGAGGCTAGTTGTCTCCAAATCACCGCTGTGCGAACGGTAGACACAGGCGTAGACAATGTTATCTAGGCCTGTGTCCACTGGGACCCAAAGAATTGAGAACCTGGAGTCCTCAAAGTTACGGAGACGCCGATAGCAGATGTCGTCCCGGGCGTACATGCATACACCAGCGTGTGGCTTAAAATTGTGCTCCAGGGTAAACCCTGGGTAAGATAGGTACGCACCGTCAGACAGACATCTGATCTGCGTCTCCGAAAGGAACAAGAGAGGCGGCCTCTCAGTCTCTAGGTGGTGGTGGACTGAGGCGAGATTCGAGTGCAGACCTCGTATGTTAGAGAGGTGCACTTTGAGAGAGAGGGAGTGCTGCCGCTGTTCAGCTTTTTTCTTTTTATTACCTTTCTGCATGGTTTTGAAGAGTGAAATAGGCAGAGGAGAAGGAAGTGAATGAGGTTCCATGCAGGCTACCCTCAGGCATGCACTGACAAGACGGTATCATTGTGGGACTAGTCTGAAGACTGCGGGGACGCCCGAGCCCCCCCGGGAATGTCCATCGGGCCCTCTCGTCTGGTCGCCAACCAGCACGATGGTGCATTCCGGGATTTTTCGACAGTTGGCGGGGCAGCCTTTCATGTGTGGCTAATACACTACTTGGGCCCCCAACTACCTGCGGTCGGCCAGCGGCGCACCGTGCCTCGAATCCCGCTACCCTCCGCGACTAGTCTCCCGATACATCCATATCAGCGCGAGCCTGGTTGGTCTGCCTGCAATGGAACAACTATTTCGACCCAACTCCTCTGGATTGGCTACACTGAGCATCGTACCGGAACACGCCCAGGCCGCTTGGCGGTACGTCTTTGCCCAGTGGGTGGTCGCAAGCCATCGGTCGAAACCTACCACCAGTTAGTGTCACTCCTACGGACGCGGGTGACTCGGCCCCCTAAACGGCACTCACTGTCGCTGATCATTTAATTGTGGTGGCTTTTTTGTCATGATTGTGCTTTAACAGTGGAAGTTGATGAACAGAAATTAAGAATGTGTTCCATCGCCTAACTGATTCAATATCACCTGTATCGATCGATGATCTCGCATAAACTTATAACAATCAGTTTGTTATCAATGCGACAAACAGCGAGTAGGTACTACCAATAAATCGTGGTTCCATGACATTAACTGCTTAAATAACTATTTTTGGTATTTTCTATCAACGAATTCAGCACAAAAATGCAGTAGGTATATGTCTAAGAACAAAAATGTAGTACGAATGTATGTATGTAGTATCGGAATATATACTCGTACACTGTGATCATGGATGGAAACAGGAATCATTTTCCGGAATACTTCCTGTTAATCAAAATAATGCATGGGCGCAAAAATCATTTGACTCGGGATTCATATTTTGTGATCGGGTAAATGATGGATATACTAAATGGTGGTCTGTGTCGATTAGGCATCCGATAGTCATTGATGGTAAATGGTCTTGGTGTTCTCCACATTCAACGCGGACAGTGCGAGACAGGGACTGGCACAACTAAAACACCATACATCTCCTCGCTAAGTAGCTACTGATGAATTAGTTACAAGTGACTATCAAGTACCTAAGACGCGTAGTGTCTAGGAGCTAGGATTCAACGGACACCGGCCGAAGAGAAACTTATCAGACGTGTGGGGAATTAAGCCGAGATTTAGAAGACTGTCTGTTAGCTAATCGGGTTGACGACAAAAAAATCTGATTAGTCCGTCAGTTAAATTACCAAAAAATATTGGACTTTTTGAGTCGGTATCAAAAAACGAAGACACAAAACCAGAAACAAGAAATACCGACTTCCGAAATTAAAGTTATTTTGCACTTTTTTTGGAAGTCAGTGCTATTTTTTTCAATCAATTAATCAATCATTTATTTTGTAAAACATAGGTATGGTTACAGATAGCTTATGGTCAAAAATATGTGCACTATGTTTTGCCAATATATAGCGTACAAAATCAATATAAGTGTTTAATCAGCAAGTCGGAATCGTCATACCTCCGTGTATCAGTAGTAAACTCAGTGATGGAGTAGTAACATCTATCTAACATGAATTTAAACAAACACCTCTTAAAGGATCCCAGACATTCTTTATTTCTGATAGCTGCAGGTATGCTGTTACATATTTTTGGGGCCATACCTAGCACACTTTTGCCGAAAAATGCGGTGTCATGAGAGGAAACATGAATGGTATTCTGATAACGGCGAGAGCGCAGTTTCACGAACAAATGCAGGTTACAGTGAACAAACACTCCCATTTCATAAATATTATGTACAGACTGTTGTCAACATTACCTGACCCACTCTAAAATCAAACGACTGTGGACCCTCTGCGTGTAACATTATGGTTTATTTAATTTATATGAGCTTATCAGACAACTGCTCGAGGATTTGATGAACAAATACAATAGTAATATAGACACGCAAATTTGATCTTTAAAACGTTAGCATTAGGTTATATTTTATATAACTATTTGTTATAATATGATAAGTGTATGCTTATTTTAATAATTGAGTTCAAGTAATTCTGGTCTCGTGGTCTGTGTGTAAGACTGAGAAAAACAAGGTTCGTGATCAAATCCTGCGACAAATATATTGTTTTGCTTTCAATATAGAATTTATATTCCAAAACTATTTCTTGTATTATTGTAAAGAACTACAGACTATACATAAACTTTTTAAAATGGTAATATTTTCACATAACTTGTAATAAGTGGGTAGTTGAAAAATAAATATTCGTATTCATTATAAAGAACTGTGAACTTAAAGTTTTTTAAATTACCCACCCTTTTACAAGATAAGTTATTAGGTGAAAATCATATTGGTCGTTCTTTAATATTGCAAGCAATATTGTAGAAATGAAAACAAATTAAAAAAGAAACTGATGTATAGGTGGACTGTGTTTTCGAACCCACATGCTGTTCGTCGTCAATCCAGCATCAAACCGCTAAGCCACAAGAACTTCTTGGGAATACGCGAAATTAAAGATTGGGTTGTAATTATGTAGTGTGACTTAAAAGCTTTTCAACTTTAATGTTAACGAGATAATGATTAAAATAGCTTAACAAAAACATATATAATGCCGGTGGCTCCGACTATGTTGGGTGGGTTTACCTTAACTTACGTGTTAAAGATCAAATTTGAGTGTCTGTGTATTGTATTTTTGTTCATCGAGTCCTCGTGCACTTGTGTGATAAGCTCATATAAATTAAATAAACCTTAATGTTACAGGCAGAGGGTCCAAAGTCGTTTGATTTTAGGGTGGGTCAGGTAACGTTGACAACAGTCTGTACATAGATGGTAGAGTGAGCAAACTAAGTTCCTTAAAAAATGGTTTACAACTGTCAATCGATTTTAATTTGGTAAAAGATCGCAAGCATTTTTTCTGATCTTTAAAAGCAATGTCTCTGTCAGTGGAGTTGCCCCAGAAAATGATTCCGTACCTAATGCTAGAGGCCACATAAGCATTATAAGCTATTTGCACTGTAATGCGGTTAATTGTTTTAGATAGTTTGTACAGAGCATACGCATATTGGCTAAGCTTCTTTGACAAAGCATCAATATGATGTTTCCAGGTCAGATTTTTTGTATAAAACTTTTTGAAGTTATACTTCTTTTGGCGCGTAAGGGAAAAATGATGAGTAAATTTTTACGATGCGGAGGTACATCGTCACAAAAAACCGACACCCTGAAGTTAGCTATAGTCTGTGGTTCATGAAGAATGATTGTTTTCCTTTTGTAAAGTTTGTGACAGTTTGGTTTTTTATCTTGTTACGCCATAGAAGTATAACTTCTTACGTGCGTACATAAGTACACACACACTTTTTTTTTATCCTGGCGTCATCCCTACTATATCATTGGAGTGGACAACGAGAACGTGCCGGAGGATCGTTCGCGAACCGCGGCCCCGGCACTTTCGCTGAGAGCCCCCGCAACGCCACCGAGTTTCTCATTGTCATCAATACTGCTATTATTTGTACACGATTTAACGCGAAAGTAGTTTACTCTGAATCGAACAGTTACTTATAATCGATAAACGATACTTATAATCTATAATAACTGTATTAAAGTTATACTCTTTTTGGCGCGTTAGGGAAAAATGATGTGAGTAAATTTTTACGATGCGCGCTCACACCGTCACAAAAAACCTTGAAGTTAGCTAGAACCGACACCCTGAAGTTAGCTATAGTCTGTGGTTCATGAAGAATGATTGTTTTTCTTTTGTAAACTTTGTGACAGTTTGGTTTTCAACCGACTTCAAAAAAAGGAGGAGGTTTTCAATTCGACTGTATATTTTTTTTTTATGTGTGTTACCTCATAACTTTTGACTACGTGAACCGATTTTGAAGATTTCTTTTTTATTTGAAAGCTGTTGCTTCACATGTGGTTCCATTTTATGATCTGATGAAGAACTTCGGAGATACAGAATGGAACTCTTCAATAAATGATAGCAAACCTTCCAGAATTGCTGCAATCGCATGTCTGTATATTGTTTTCACCACTACACAACATTGCATCACGCTGATACGCTCTGAAGGGGTATACAGATTTGTACAGTTCACCCTGATGTGTTCAAATTCCCTATTTTTGGGGCTATCATGTCGGGCACAACTTTACTATTATTTAGTTTTAGAATGGGGTACAACAACTAAAAAGTGAAAAATAAAAAACTTTTTACAAAAAAAATACAACCGACTTCGTATTTTTTTTGTAAAAAGTTTTTTTTTTATCTTGTTACGCCAAAGAACTTCTTACATGCGTAAGTACACACACACTTTTTTTTTTGTTTAGAAATACCTACTAAGGCCGTCCATAAACGGGCTGCTTAGAGCAGTCGAGACCGACTGCACTAGAACAGTCGTGTTGTGGTTGGAGTTAACTGTAACCCGACCGCTTGAAGCTGTCGGCACTGACTGTTCCAAGCAGACGTCTATGGAGGCCTCGACCGCAACTGCTCCAAGCAGTCCGTCTATGGATAGACAAACTATTGACCTAAGATACGGTAATAGAAATATAGTATAGGTACATATTAGGTACTATTACCGTATCTCCTGCTATAAAGACGCGCACTCGGAGTGAACCGCTTCAAGCGGTCTGTGTATGAGGCTTTTAGTCATTGGTGTATGGAAGCTCTTTGCTGCCGACCGCATGACGAAACTTGACCGCACGCCGACTGCATTTTTAGCTGCGACTACAAATGAACTGCTTGAGCGGTCCGTGTATGGCGAATGTCAATTTTGTATTGAAACTGCAGATCGCCCAACAGCGACCGCTTGAAGCAGTCGACACTGACTGCTCCAAGCAGTCCGTCTATGGCAGGCCTTAGACAATAATAGCAAATAATTAATTAATTTAACGCTCCTAGTAAAGACAACTACGTGTCTAGGTCGACTCAGCGCCTGATTCACTTTTAACAAGTTGTCAAGAGAAAGTATCGATTTTGCTATTAGTATTTTTCATATGAAAAAATAGATTCTCCTCAGTATGAATTGTTTCTGTGGGTTCCGTATTCAAAATGTTTGTTTCGAGCGAGTATCAAACCAGCGACATGCGGCATAGAAGTAGTACTCATGACACCGACACAGCTGAGTCTTTAATTGAACAAATACCTACACATTGTTTATTTGTGAATAATTTGCCTGATCGGGGCGTATGGCGTAACACATCACTGTCGACATAAACAACAATGGCTCCATAGAACATCGGGAGTTGCTTCATAAACTATGTATTTCCAATTTCCGATCATGAGGTCAGACATCATAAGTTAATAATTTCTAATTATAGCGCTCGCCTAACTCATTTAACAGCAACGTCAGCGAATTCCCGGCAATGCGTTATCACTCTGATAAGAATGTATTCAGGTCAATATCTCGTGATAGTAGATGTGTACCTTGCTCTTACAGGCCATTTACACCTTACGTAAATACGTGCTTGTTCATAAGTCCTACTATTAGGGTACCTGTATGTCATACAGGCTTGCTAAAGTAATGTTTGAGGGTCCTGACGGCGTGGTCGATGTCCCTGCACTAGTAGCCTTGTCAACAGAGTGATAAGTGCCACTCCCATATTACGACAAGTGTGTCGATTGTAGCGCTTAGATAGTATTTTACTAAATTTTATTTTATCCACTTCAATTCACATATACTTCAGTTATCATTGGAAAAATGATTCAGAAAATTGTTGCAACATGAAGTAGGTAATTTGATAAAGGCATCTTCATAAAATAATAAGTCACACCTATTCAGAGAAACCTCAAATAGTAGATTACATTTCCAAGAACATAATATGTTTCATATAACTTACTGCATATTGCACTCACTAATAAACATAACTGGAGAAATATGAGTGTCTATGCGTAGCCCTTTAGGGAATTTCCGCATAATGTTGGCTCGTATCCTAGTTCAGGGCACTTCTCATTAAGAGCATGTGCCTAAATAGAATCTTGTTGGAATGAAATAGTGAATACAACTCACCCTTTATTAGTGGTTCAGCGACGATGTTGACGTCTTCCTGTGGGATCATATCCATGAGGCGTGCAATTTCAGTGGCCAGCATGTGGTCCACTACCTCCAGTAGCTTGGGCTTTAGTGGGTGGAACTTTGTGAAGTCGTGGTTGGCCAGCGTCTCCTGCATTTTCTTAATGTCTGGGAAGTCTCCAGGAGAAATTTGCTGCTCCCTCTGGATGCGGTCATACACCTGACCCAGATTCTTTATCAAATCTTTCTTTTTACCATCCTTACCAAACATAGAAGGCATCTCTTTCCTTAACTCACTGACAATGTATGCATGAACCTTAGCGAGCCGAGCCCTCTTGATCAAATCATTCAGTTTGCGTAAAGCAGCATTTCGTGGCAGGGACTGCATATCTCTGAAGAGATCTTGCTCTTCATCCTCAAATAATCTTCTGTTAACATCGTAGCGTAAAGGTTGGTCCCAGAAAGATCCAATATAGACTCGGGCCACCTCCGGTGTCTGCAGCACCTTGCCTAGTGACCACATCAGAGCACCATATACACGCATCAGTTGCTGGTGATCAATCATATCTGCCTTGTTCAGTACAATACGAATCTTGTCGTCGTGCCCCCGCAGCGCCTCGATACTGCGGCGGAATTCGTCCGAGATGTCGAGTTTGTGCGCGTCGAACAGCAGTATGATGCGGTCCACGCGCTCGGCGAACCACTCCAGCACGCCCGTGAAGTCGTAACCGCGGTCCACGCGCTGCTTCTCGCCCGACAGAATGCCGGGCGTGTCCACGATGGAGATGCCCTTGAGCACGGGCGAGCTCACCGTGGAGCACTGGAAGCGGTTGAGGAAGGCGTTGCCGAACTTACTGAGCGGCCGGAACTGTTTCTTAGGGTCCACGACGAGTGCGTTGCCGGGGATCACGCCCTCCTTCTCATCGTACATGACGGCGATGAATCTGTCGGTCGTGGGTTCCGGACCTATCCTGATGCCGGGGAAGTCTCGCTCCAGCAGGTATTTGATGAATGTGGTTTTACCGGTGGAGTACTGTCCCACGAGCAGGATCATGGGCTTCGCATCAAAGTCCGGCTCCTCCAGCTGCGGTGAGTGGAAGTCGTGAAACTGGTAGTGCAGCTCCAGGGGTAAAAGTTTTGTTCTATAAATTCTTTTAAGACCTTCCACGACATTTTCGATACTCTCGGATTTTTCACCTTCCTTCTTTAGCCAACTAAACATTATGTCTGTAAATTAATTATCTTTGCAATAATTATAATAAATAAGACGGCACGGGCACTAGTTCACTCACTGTAACACTTCAAAATATTTTTATAACAAATACGGTGAGACCACCACGATCATCCTCCCCCACAAAAATGAAATCAAATGTCAAATGACGTGTGTGACGTGACGCATGGTATGACGTGACTAAACGAATGTTACTATTACAAACAATCTAAAACTCGCTAAAATGGCAACAAAATGGTACCTATTTTTATTACTGATTTTTCAGGTTTTCATATTAGGTTGCAAATAAATTAGTTCAAATGGTTTGATTTACAAGGTATCCTGAATAAAGATTTCATCAATTTTTAGACCCAAATTGTGATAAATGGAACGGAGATTCAATTTTATTTGACAAACGTCTCACTCGCGTTCGCGTCGTCAATCAATGTCAATAAGACAACGCATGTCAAATGTCAATGAGATGAGACAGTGATAGTGATTCTTTGACAGTGATGTCATTTGCGTACCATTTGCATTGGTTATTTTTATGTTTTCATCATCGAATACTGTAAAACAATATTATAATGACGACATTTCACGATGAAATAGAAATTGAAGACTTCGAATATGAGGAAGATGAAGACATGTATTACTATCCGTGTCCTTGCGGTGATAGGTTCCAAATAAGTAAGGTTAGAATTTATTAACATATTGACTGCATGGTTGTGTAAAATTTGTATTTGCGCACTGCCTGTCTGCCTAAATAAGATTCTCAGTATCACCAGGGCTCAGCCCAGTGTTAGGCATGCTCAGACATAGTTGCGTCCACATAATGAAAACGGCAACAACACATGCCAGTCTTTATTCAATATATAAAACTTTAGCAGTCAAACTGATTAGGATAATAAACATAAAATTTACTGTTTGTTTCAGGAAGAGTTACTGGAAGGTGAAGAACTAGCAACTTGTCCAAGCTGCTCGCTTGTAGTCAGAGTTATCTATGATTTGGTAATTATGTTTTTGATATTACAGCTGTCAGTCTATAAATTACTAAAGAAAATACAAATTCTGTCCAAATTGTTCCAAAACATATTTGTGAATTGTGTTTCCAGGAGAAGTTAAAGGCAGAAAATGAAGAAAAACATAAGGCAGAAAGTAACAGAGAAGCTGTGAGGGCATAAGGCAAGCCTCTTGGTGATAGACAATGAAGCGGCAGTCCCTGCCGATGGAGCCCTAAGGGGTGACCCCAGCTGTGAGAAGCGGGTCCCATGGACAGATCTGTGATGTTTTGTGTAATATAGATTCTGAGCGATGAACAATCTCCTGTTGGTTTTATTACCCATTAAATTCACTGATCCCTTATGTTGTGTCAGGTCTTACACAGATGTTTCTAGTACAAAATGATTAGGGACACTAAAAGATGTGATAAGAACAGATTATGATTATTATTTGATAAGACACACTAGCAGCTAATCAGCTGACGCGTGTTTCAAATAGCTTGGAGATGTTTTGTTTGTCCAATCTGTTGTGGGAGCTGTAACAACACATTCCAGAATCCTATTCCATGCTGTTACGACTTGGTTAGGCAGGAATTGCTCTAGAGGCATGTAATGTTTTTTTTTTAGATTTTCTGGCATCCCGAGGTCGGAGGTTGGAAAGTGTATAAAGGGGTCTGAAGCCAACTTATAGAGGCCCCTTTGACGCTTTTTATGTGAAACTAGCAGCGCGCCGCGGTATCACAGATTAAAATTAACCTGTGTTAATCCAAGGTATAAACTATCTACATACCAAATTTCATTTAAATCGGTCCAGCTGTTTGAGCATGAAAAAGCAACAAACACACACTCACAAACTTTCGCCTTTATAATATTAGTGATGAGTTACTTGTGATCTATCCTTTTAATGGGATATTTTTCAATACTGAATAACTTTGAAAAACTGGATCAATAGTCAATGAAACAGCATAAAGTGGCAAGTGATCTATTTTACACTCCTTAAAAAATATGATAAACACATTGTCTTACATTTACAATAATAGTGTATAATTTGTTCTCTAAAATAATAATATTTAAATAAGTCACATTGATAGTACAATCAACTTAACAAGAACTTGACTAGCTAGTATGGAGCTTGTCCTACGCTCCACACACCTATGATACTCGAGCTAATCTGTGCCATATTGTCATAATTTGTCAAGATGCCCATTCATTGGCAGTTGAAATGCATCTAGTGGACTGATAATATGAGAAATATATGAGATCACAAAGAGTACTAAACTATGAGAGCGTATCTATTTTGGTCAACTTGATGTTTAAACTGCAAATAAATGGGGGTGTAATTATTAACAAGATTTCAATACATAATATACCCACTAAAGACGTAATTGTCACATAAATAACAATAAGTTGTAATTAATAATACAATATATCCTATAAGTACATTGTGTGAAAGTTCATAGATGATTACTGTGATAATGTTGGGTATTGATAAATCTTACAAACACCTCTCCACTGTATGTTCCCAGGACATAATCATTACAAATGGGAAATATATACATTAGCCTATTATTATAAATTAATTTCTTCATAAATAATATTTCATGGATGCACACATGGGGTTCGTGTGGCATTCAACATTGTAACTGCTAGTTTCTAACATGGTGAAAATTGTTTATTAGGCTAGGCTAGATTATTGAACACCAAAGCTTTAGATTGCGGGTACATTGGAATTGGAAGGACAAGGTTGAGCTAATAAATTAGACTACCATTGGGTTGGGTTTAACAAACCAATAGTAATATAAATATTTTTTTTATAAAATGGACTTTGAGAACTACATAGCTAGACAAGCGTAAAGCAATAAATACTGGAATAAATAGAAGACAAACTTAGATAATGTTAGCTTGGCTGAACAAGTCTTCAAACTTAAAGTAATATACTACAAAAATAAATGATTCAGTTCCTACATAGGTAAAGGATATATTTGTTAATGTAAAATATATGCTCAGAATGCGTTACAAGCAAAAATATACTTATGAGCTAATAGGCTCACTACATTAGATCATACTCTGAGTCAACACTTGACTTAGTAAACAATGTAGTGTGAAATAGTAATAAGTAACGCTCCAAGCATAGTTCTATCGAGTAACCCGCGAAATTCAAATTTTCTGCCGTTTTTTGCAATTTGCAGGTCAGTATCAAGTTATATGTTGATCAAAACATGATTTGCGGCCGTAGCAAGTACGTATTTACAGACCTGAATCAATAGAATCATCTATACAACCTATGGAATGACTATTTCATGAAATCATGACATTTGACATAAATTCTAACAGAGAGTTGTATTGATGATAATTATATAAGTACATACTTGCTATGGCCGTGAATCGTATTTTGACCAAGATACAACCTGACACTGACGTGCAAATTGCAAAAAACATGAGAAAATTTTAACTTGGCGGGCTACCCTGTCCATTTCACCTTAGTCAAAAGGGTAATTTCAATTTGGTCAAAAGCACATACAATTACACAAAATAAAATGAAGCTTTGCAATATTTATATCACACATATATATCTAGTCTTGATTCCGGCCTGGGCTCACTGCGAGCTTACATCGCGATATTGCTACGTTTCACATAATGCGCAAGTATATTTTCATGTTTCAAACAAATTTTGATTTATGGTTTAATTTTAATATTGGAGATGGAAGTACGATTGTTTCGAGATATTTGATTTTCAGATATTGAGTTCCCGTGTTTACATGAAACGAAATGATGCTCAGCATAGCATGTTTCTATACTACAACGTAATAGGAACTTATGGATTTGTACAATTTAATGAACTATGAAAACATGGGTTTACTAAATTTTTGATTGAGTGACAGAGCCCTGAAAGAGTTTCCGATTCGCCGAGTTTCAGGCTTGCGAGAGATTCGATTAGATTACGAAACAAAGGAAGCAGAGCGCGGGGCCTTGCGGCTGCGGGGGTCAGCCGGCGCCCTTTGTGGTGCAGCGCGGAGCCCTCGCGCCCTCTGCAGTACAGCGCGGAACACTCGCGCCCTCTGCAGTACAGCGCGGAACACTCGCGCCCTCTGCAGTACAGCGCGGAACACTCGCGCCCTCTGCAGTACAGCGCGGAACACTCGCGCCCTCTGCAGTACAGCGCGGAACACTCGCGCCCTCTGCAGTACAGCGCGGAACACTCGCGCCCTCTGCAGTACAGCGCGGAACACTCGCGCCCTCTGCAGTACAGCGCGGAACACTCGCGCCCTCTGCAGTACAGCGCGGAACACTCGCGCCCTCTGCAGTACAGCGCGGAACACTCGCGCCCTCTGCAGTACAGCGCGGAACACTCGCGCCCTCTGCAGTACAGCGCGGAACACTCGCGCCCTCTGCAGTACAGCGCGGAACACTCGCGCCCTCTGCAGTTCATCGCGGCACAATCGCGCACTACGCGGGGCGCGGGGGCGCGGGCGGTGGCGGCTGTGCTGACGTCACGGCTGCGCTCAGCGCCGCCAGCTGCGGGGAGGGGGCGGAGGGGGGCGCCGGTGGCGGGTGAATGTTGAAGTGGCGCACGGCGGCCTCCAGTGCCACGTTGTTGCCGCTGAAGTACGCCGACACCGCGTTGTGGAACAGCAGCAGCTGCTTGTTCATAACCTTCACCTGGTACACGGACAGGTCCGATGCTATACTTTTTTTAGTAGTCATTCATAACTTTAGCACCGAGACAGATCAGAGAGGTTACACAAAATACTTTTCTGTTAACGTTAACGCTTCGTGCAAAATGTATGGCAACGACATTAGTGGACGTGAGTCACGTGACAGTTCTCTCCGCAGGTAAAGTCGTTGCCATACATTTTGCACGAAACGTTAGCGCTATTATAAAAGTTATTTGGCTAGGGGGCAGTTCTATGATTCACACCATCCAATGGTTAACTCAAATAAAAATCGCATTTTATAATGCATCGCTTTAAAGGATGATTCACCTTACACCGTGTCGCCACCGGGCTAGTCATTCATGCTACACCGAGCTGTCACCGTGTCGCCACCGGGCGTCGAAATGTCGGTGGCAATTGTTTCCCGGCCGGGGCACGGCCAAGCATAGACCACTTCATACAAAAAGTATACTATAGATGTTTGACCGTGTCCCGGCCGGGGCACGTCTGGGCCCGATGCACACGTTCATGTTACACCGGGCCGTGCCCCGGCCGGGAAACAATTGCCACCGACATTTCGACGCCGTGCACGGTCTAGCATGAATCACATCATACAAAATGTATACTACAATCTTTGACCGTGCCCCGGCCCGGGTACGGCCCGGTGGCGACACGGTGTAACGTGAATCATCCTTAAAGAAGCGCTTTTGCATACTAGTATGATACTTTTTATCAGCAGAACTACGAAAGGCTGTAATTACCCTGTTCTCGTGCAGCAGCTTGAGCTTGACGGCAGAGTCGTCCCGCAGGCGCTCGTAGTGCCGCCGGTGCCGCTCGATGTTGCTGAGCAGCAGCTCGGGCGGGTTGCCGCCGCTAGCCTCCAGCTCGCTACGGTACGCGTCGTACTCCACTCTGCAAACACGAACATACACAATATAGCGGATATTGGATGCACATAAATATGTCTTCTTCCGTTGGAACTGCAAATACTTTTCAAGTCGTTATACAGCTGATTATGAAGCATTTGACACAATAAGTGTGCTCTTCAATGAGAAAAACTACTCAAAAGTATAGCAAGTTGTATTTATGCAAATCAAGAACAGCCAACGATTGTCTTTTTCAAGCTGTTTTTACTGTGTTTTCTGTTACCAGCAGCCAGTTCATTCAGATGCCTCTTAAGCATTTCCATGTCTTATTAACATTAAAAATCTTATTTCAAACAATCCAACTGACATATTATGTAACATGTTCCACTTTTTTTACCTCTGTTTATGAACCCACGAACTTAAACCCCGCGATGTGGCAGCCACCATAGATATATGCATATAATTCGCCCTATATCTCTGATATCTATTTGCCAGTAGATGTTATACATAAAGCTATAACGCAATTAGACATAAATAAAGGTCCTGGTCCCGATAGTTTGCCACCAGTTTTCATAACGAAGACTGCAGAAACTATTGTACTTCCACTCCATATTATATTTAATAAATGTTTACGTGAAGGCACCTTACCCGATATTTGGAAACGGGCACATATTACACCGGTGCTCAAGAGTAGTGATAAAAATAACATACAAAATTATTGCCCTCTCTCTATACTGTTCGCCTTGTCGAAGCTTTTCGAGAGTCTTGTACATAGTGAAGTATATTCTCACATTCATCACCTCATTATTGGCGAGCAGCATGGGTTTGTTAAACGGCGTTCGACGAATACCAATCTCATGTTGTTTGCAGACTTTTTATTCAAAAGCACGGATTAACAAGTTCAAACTGACGCTGTATACACGGATTTTCGGAAGGCTTTTGACAAGGTGGACCACAAACTGCTCTTAGATAAAATTGCTTACAACGGAATCCGTGGCAACTTGTTGCGTTGGTTCATGGCGTATATACACAATAGATCGCAAAAAAAAGTTGTTAATGGTTTCCAATCAAGTTCTATCATTGTCACCTTTAGGGTGCCCCAGGGCTCAATTATGGGACCCTTACTCTTTATTTTTAACCGACTTCAAAAAGGAGGAGGTTATCAATTCGGATATGTATGTTCGGGCATAACTTCGTCATTTATAGACGGATTTCCAAAATTCTTTTTTTGTTCGAAAGTGGTTTGTTCCGAAATGGTCCAATTTAAATTTCATGTAGATCTGACGATGATTTTCGGAGACAGACAACGGAACTCTTCAAAAAATTACAGCAATCAACCGCGATTGCTGCTATCGCATAAATATGCATTGTTAACACAATTTCATGAGGAAACACAACTAAAAAGTGAAAAATAAAAACTTTTATACAAAAAAATAACACCGACTTCCAAAAAAACAAAAGGTACAAAATAACTTTAATTTCGGAAGTCGGTGTCAAAAAACGAAGAAATAAAACCAGAAACACCGACTTCCGAAATTAAAGTTATTTTGTACCTTTAGTTTTTTTGGAAGTCGGTGTTATTTTTGTGTAAAAAAGTTTTTTGTTTATCAATGACATTAAGAACTGCTTCATTCATTCCCGATTTCTAATGTATGCCGATGACATCAAAATTTACAAGTCGTGCAAAAGCACACAGGATTGCCTTATTCTGCAGGACCTAGACTTTCTCGATATTATTCGTATAAAAAACTCCAGCTTAGTTTACCTAAATGTAATACAATCACTTTCACAACAAAAAAAAAACATAATAAGATTTTATTATAGTCTACAAGGTATCCATCTACGAAGAGTTGACCATATTCGCGATCTAGGTGTTGAGATGGGCTCGAAATTGCACTTCAATCTTCATATCGATACCATCATTAATAAAGCTTATCGTATTGTTACGTCGACTGTATTACACTGGAACGTTCGAGAATGTGGTCGAAGTTTCCAGAAGTTTCCACTAGGTTCGAGAACATTCCATTGTGGTACTGTGTAGAAGTTCATAGATGTTTCTAGAATATTCCACTATAAGATAGTTCGAAAATGTTCTGGAAACTTCCATGACCGTATAAATAGGCCGGACGGCGGGCGAGTGAGTCAGTCTGATTTCGACTACGGATGCGAATACAAGCGATTACGAAGAGAATAGTGATTATTAGCGAATTAGTGTTTGTGTTTATAAGTTGTTGAGTTAATAAAGAATATTTGGTTAATTAATTGGTGTAAAATAATTTATCCCATACCCAGCTCGTAACAAATTGGTGTCAGAAGTGAGGGATAAATTATGCCAATTTTACCAAAGGACGACACGGAGGGTATTCGTACAAGGAGTCAACGGCAGCAAGACATGGATCAGAGGCGGTTTGGAGATTCCCCGATACAGACGCCGGGTGGTGTTCAGCCTGCGACAGAGCCAGTCGCTGGCTTATGTGGAGTTTCTTCGGCACCAGCGGTGCCAGACTTGTCTGCGCTAATGGTGCTGTTGCAGGAACAGGCTCGTCGTCAAGAGGAGCAGGCCCGCCGCCAAGAAGAGCAGGCCCGTCGGTTGGAAGAGAAGCTTCAACAAGATAAAGAGGAGCAGGCCCGCCGCCAAGAAGAGCAGGCCCGTCGGTTGGAAGAGAAGCTTCAACAAGATAAAGAGGAGCAGGCCCGCCGCCAAGAAGAGCAGGCCCGCCGGATGGAAGAGAAGCTTCACCAAGACAAAGAGGAGCAGGCTCGCCGCCAAGAAGAGCAGATGCTCCTCATAAAAGACCTTCATTCAACACTTGGCAAGGAGTTCCAGGTGATGAAGGAGCAGGTTCACCAGCATGAGAATCGTATCTCAGAAGCTGAAGTTCAGATTGCTGGGGTGAAGAAGGCTTTAGGTGAACTTAGGGCTGGAGACGGGGTTGTGCCTTCAGTGGTTGCTGCACCTTCGGCACGTGGATTTAAGGTGCCGCCATTCGACGGAACATCTTCATGGTCGGCCTACAAAATTCAATTTGAAGCCGTTATGAAGGCGAATGGGTGGACCAAAGAGCAAGCTATGACCGCGCTAACCTTAGGCCTCCGAGACCAGGCCCTAACCATACTTGAGGCTCTTGGCAAGGATGTGACCTATGAGCAGCTGCTGGAAGCCTTAGAGTCCAGATATGGTGACGCACACTTGGAGCACGTATTTCGCGCTAAGTTAAGAGATCGTGTGCAACGTAGTGCCGAGAACCTACAGCAGTGGGCCTTGGAAGTTGAAAAGTTGGTTCGGAAGGCATACCAGTCTGCCCCTGCACTCATCAATGGCAATCTGGTACAGGCGTTCATCGACGGAATACGTGACTTGGAAGTTAGAGCCGCTGTAAGACTTGGGCATCATGAGACACTGAAGGACGCCTTGGCCCATGCCTTGGAAGTAGAGGCAGTGAGGCAAAACCATCGAACACACCGTATCAGGGAGGTTGTGGCATCACCTGTACGCGATCGTCCGCAAGGGTATGGCCCTAGGTGTTACACTTGTGGAGAAAGGGGTCATCTTCGGTCAAGCTGTCCAAAGCGAAGCACACGGAGAGAAAATCAATCCCAGCAAGATAGGGCGACTGATACGACTGCCCAGCAACAGCAGGGAAACGAGTAAACGCCAGGACTGAGGGGCGGGTGCTGGCTGGTATTGAAAGAGCCCCGAGGATCTCGATCTCACAGGCCCATGACGGAAACAGCCTGATCATCAAAGGCGAAGTCAACGGAAAACCATGCAAATTGACGTTGGATACTGGAGCTTCTCACACGGTCGTCAATTCTCATCTAGCAAGTCGGTTCCTTGGGGACTTCTTCAATAACCACGACCGTATACAATTACTGACAGCTACCGGTCAGCACATAATCGTCCGAGGCAGAAAGGAGGTGGATTTAAAATTAGGTAACAAATTCTATCGGCATAATGTCATCGTGGCCGACATAGTGGACGATTGTATCCTGGGATTAGACTTCATGCGGAAACATCGTTGTGAGATCGACGTTGATCAAGGAGTATTGAAGTGTGGTACAGAGGAAATCTTCATGGAAGGTGTACCATTAGGAAAAGTTTTCCGCCTGAAATTTGACGTGTCAACACTTTTAGAAAACTGCGATTTAACGGAAGTAGAAATGGATAAAACTAAGAAGATGTTACTTCAGTACGCCGACTCTTTCTCTACAAATGATGCTGACATAGGAAGAACAGGACTGGTTCAGCACAAAATTAATACTGGCAACGAGTTACCAATCCGTCAACGACCAAGAAGACTGCCGGTTGCACGTGAAAAGGAAGTGGAAATGATGATTGAGGGCATGGTAAAGGATGGTGTTATAGAGCCTTCATCGAGTCCATGGTGTTCTCCTGTGGTCCTGGTGAAGAAAAAGGACGGCAACACACGCTTTTGTGTGGACTATCGACGATTGAACGACGTCACGAAAAAGGACAGTTACCCACTGCCTAGGATCGACGACACATTGGATACACTGAGTGGAATGAGGTGGTTCACCACGCTAGACCTGAAAAGTGGCTACTGGCAAGTGGAAATAGACCCTAAGGATAAGGAGAAAACTGCATTCTCAACAGGAAAGGGGCTATGGCAGTTTAAAGTTATGCCATTCGGATTGTGCAATGCTCCTGCGACATTTGAAAGGCTAATGGAGCAAGTACTTGCTGGATTGATCGGAGACGCATGTCTTGTCTATTTAGATGACATCATTATCGTGGGCCGTACATTTGAAGATCATCTTCAAAACCTCAATCGAGTGTTGTCAAAAATCCGGACGGCAAATCTTAAGTTAAGTCCGAAAAAGTGCTCATTTTTCAGACGACAAGTAAACTTTTTAGGACACATAGTTTCGGAGGAAGGTGTCCAGACAGATCCGGAGAAAATCGTCGCCGTCAAGGATTGGCCAGTTCCGAAAGACAAGACGCAGGTCAGAGCATTTCTGGGTTTGTGCTCCTACTATCGACGGTTTGTCAAAAATTTTGCCGACATTGCAAAACCTCTACACAAACTCACTGAGGAAAAGCAGCAATTCTGTTGGGACGAGAACTGTAACATCGCATTTCAGGAATTAAAGAAACGTCTGTGCAATACACCTATTCTGGGATATCCTGACACTGAAAATGACTTCATAGTTGACACAGACGCAAGTAATACTGGAATTGGAGGCGTGTTGTCTCAACGGAAAGGAAACCAAGAAGTTGTTATAGCTTACTACAGCAAATCTTTATCCAAACCGGAAAGAAATTACTGCGTTACGAGACGGGAGCTACTCGCCGTAGTAAAGACATTACAGCACTTCAGTAAATATTTGCTTGGACGGAAATTCCAATTGCGAACTGACCATGCTGCATTAAAGTGGTTATTGCAATTCAAGAATCCAGAAGGACAAGTGGCAAGATGGATCGAACTACTACAAGAGTTTGACTTCGTTACTGAACATCGTAGTGGGAGAACTCATGGTAACGCAGATGCACTGTCTAGAAGACCTTGCCCAGAAGATTGTAAGCACTGTACCAAGCAAGAGACTAAGGAGGCAGTGCCCGTGAGGATGCTAAGAATGGATCTCAGCAATGAATGGAAGGAAACCCTACAGCTTGCTCAGCAAAATGACACGGACCTCAAACCGATCTTTGAGTGGATTAAAGCTGGTGCTCCGAAGCCCAAGTGGAGTGATGTTGCGGCGTTAAGTTCCATCACAAAGAGTTATTGGGCACAATGGAACAGCTTGGTTATCCAGGATGAAGTCTTGTGCCGTAAATGGGAAAACGCTCGAGGAGACAACTGTCATCTACAAATTGTTGTCCCCAAAGCCAAAGTACCGGATGTTTTACGGCTCTACCATGATGGATGTTCAGGAGGACATATGGGGGTAAAAAGAACTCTACTGAAGATACGAGAGCGGTTTTACTGGATTCACTGTCGAGAGGATGTTGAGGACTGGTGCCGCAAATGTACCAGTTGTGCGGCTGTGAAAGGACCCCAGACACGCAGCAGAGGTGCTTTACAATTATACAACGTGGGAGCCCCCTGGGAACGGATAGCACTAGACGTTGCAGGACCTTTTCCGGAAAGTGAAAACGGAAACAAGTACTTCATGGTTGTCATGGATTACTTCACAAAGTGGCCAGAAGTCTTCGCCATTCCCAACCAAGAAGCAACAACAGTCGCAGATAAATTGGTTCAGGAAGTCTTCTGTCGTTTTGGAGTACCCTTGGAAATTCACAGCGACCAAGGGAGGAATTTTGAATCACAAGTTTTCCAGGAGACTTGTCGACTGATGGGTACTCACAAGACCAGAACCACTTCTTACCATCCGCAATCTGATGGAATGGTAGAACGTTTCAACCAAACGTTGGAGAGATATCTGGCAAAAGTTGTGGAAAGCAGGCAAAGGGATTGGGACAAGCACATACAGCCATTTCTTCTGTCCTACCGTAGTGCAGTTCACGAAAGTACGACTGTGACACCAGCCTTCGCGAACTTTGGAAGGGAATTACGGTTGCCTGCAGATTTAATCACCGGAACCCCCCCTGATGCCCCACGCAGTGTAACCGATTATGCGAATGACTTGCGTAACAAGTTGAACGATGTATATGAGCATATCAGACAATCCGGCCAACAAATGTCTGATAAGATGAAGACCCGATACGACCGGAGGGCAAACCATAGAGGTTTTGACGAGGGTTCACTGGTGTGGTTGCATAACCCAGTGCGCAGCAAAGGGAAGTCTCCCAAATTGCAAGCAAAATGGGATGGACCATACCGAATCGTGACCAGGATCAACGATGTTACCTACCGAATACAGAAGGGTCCACGAGGTGCCCCTAAGATAGTCCATGTAGACCGATTGGCGCGATACTACGGGACTAATGATGCTCGGGACGAGCATGTCTAAGGAGGGGGCAGTGTTACGTCGACTGTATTACACTGGAACGTTCGAGAATGTGGTCGAAGTTTCCAGAAGTTTCCACTAGGTTCGAGAACATTCCATTGTGGTACTGTGTAGAAGTTCATAGATGTTTCTAGAATATTCCACTATAAGATAGTTCGAAAATGTTCTGGAAACTTCCATGACCGTATAAATAGGCCGGACGGCGGGCGAGTGAGTCAGTCTGATTTCGACTACGGATGCGAATACAAGCGATTACGAAGAGAATAGTGATTATTAGCGAATTAGTGTTTGTGTTTATAAGTTGTTGAGTTAATAAAGAATATTTGGTTAATTAATTGGTGTAAAATAATTTATCCCATACCCAGCTCGTAACAGTATGTTTAGTTTCATCATGCGTTCTTCAAACGATTTTAAAAGTACTTTACGTTTTTTTCTCCTATACAAGGCTTTGGTACGTTCTCAATTGGAATTTGCAGTACCGATTAGGAGTCCTATTTTTGCTGTTTATATAAAAAGAATGGAAATGGTTCATAAGAAATATTTACGTGCTATGCACTACAGATGCACTAAGTCTAAATTACCCTACACTCAATTATTGACGCGTTATAAACTTCAGAGCTTAGAGTCAAGAAGCAGCTTGCTGATGGTCATGATGCTTCATGGTATATGTAATAACAGGTTGGATTGTCCAAATATTACCAATAACCTGTTACATTGTACCTAGAACTGCGATGAGTCGAGGGGCGCGTGTGCCCGGCTGTTCCATACCGCATGGTGCAATACTAACGCTGGTGCACGGGTGCCTCTTCGACGCATTGTAGATACGTATAACACCCACTTCATCGATTTGGATATTTTCGCGCTTACACACTTTAAGTTCAAAAAGATGGCTATTAAATCTTTGAAATAGCCATTTTATAACTACTTTTTCAAAAAACATACAGAGTACTACTTTACTGTAAAATTAACGCACGCATCAAAAATGTATCTGTATACCATTACTTCGCGGACATAGGTGTTGGTTACACGTTTACTTAGTTCTTAATTTATTTCGTTACACTTAAACTGTAATGTGTAACTGTTGTGTGTTTTAATTTATGTTCCAAAAAATAAATAAAACTACATTTTGAAATAAAACAATTAACTGTGTACAAGCACATACACCAGATACTCTTTTTACCCGACTGCGCGGCGCAAGGGAGGGTAATGTGTTTATCAGCCTATGTTTGTATGTATGTTTGTTCTTTTGTGGCGCTTTAGAGACCAAACGCGTAGGCCGATTTTGATAAATCTTACGTCAATTGATTCGTCGTAATCTTGTGAGTGCTACTAAAGACATGACAAAATACATTATGGCGATAACCAGACGCCATATTGTGAAAAAGAAAAAAAATGAAAGACGACGAACTATGTAACAATTAATTTTCTACATATTATTTTGTGAGATTTGTAGTAACATCTGGCCGAGAGCAGATGCACCATTGTAAAACGTCAAATCAATCGATTCAGTTCACCACGGAACCACCCTAGATGACGCTAGGCTCGAGAGCGCATTGAGTTAAATTTGGATTTGTGTAATAAATATACAATAAAATAAACACATTAATTGATTCTGTAATAAATTGATTTAATTAAATTCTTATATTAGAAGAGCCCACGACCAAAACCATGTTCCATTGTTTTAGAGCCAAAACCGTATAAAATCGTTAGACTAGATGAATCTAAACCGACTAGGTGTGCAGTATCGGCCAAAAATGTCTGTTTTATGGGGGCTCATTTCTGCTATGTCAAAAAAAGTAAGTAGTAGAGGATTTTATCACAATATGTAAGTTTCATTTTATTAGGAAAAAGTTTTTTTTCAGAAATTTTGTGCGTCACATGTGGCCTGAGCGCATTTTCAAAAATGTCAAAAAATTTTACCGACGTGTCTCATTGCCTGGTTCAATTTTTTTTTCATCTTTTGTATTGCTGCCGAGATTACCAAAAAAATGTTTACAGATATTTTAAACATCACCCGCTACACTAAATTTGTCTGATATAATTTTTTTCTTCATCTAGGCAACGTTTTTCATTATGTCCAACAGATTTTAGACAGAATGCTATGTTTCAACACGTTCAAAATGGCTTCAACATAAGATGCTCAGACTTTTTTCTGAAAAATGATTTATTCTTATCAACTGATCAATGAACACAAGATTTCCAGACGGTTTAATCGATGCCCACCGAGCAATGTACTGCAAAGTGCCTATCAAATTGATTTCAACTGAGTTATCGAATACACCTGCTGGGTACGTGTAACGCTATAGGTGTCTGAAAATTGTGTTTTTCGTTTCTAGAATCTATCGTTCAACTACATTCTGAAAAATCAGACAGATTGCTATGAAACACTTCGGTAATTTTTTTTTGACATATTTGTAAGTGCGGCCAGCAGGTGTATTCGCTAACTCAGTGGACATCAATTTGACAGGCACTTTGCAGTACATTGCTCGGTGGACATCGATTATAATAGGCACTACGGGTTTCTTATACGTCAAAGCAGCAATGTACGGCAAAGTGCCTATCAAATTGATGTCAACTGAGTTAGCGAATACGCCTGCAGATCAGGCCCTGTAGACAAAGTAACATCGCTTCGTAGCGAAACGATATCTAAATTCGTCATCGTCTCTGAGATATCGATAAACATTTCCTAGCGTTAGCGTTCCTTCGTTATCTTTTTTGGCGATCACGATCGAGGCGAAGGCGAACTCTGAAAGCGCTGCTTGTCTACGCATTTGTATGGGATAAACACGATAGCAATTCGTTTCTTTATGGTTTCGTTACGATTATAACATTGTCTACCAACTTGCGATAACGATGTCGACAGTCGACTGACCACGTGACTTAGCGCGGTTTATGTCAATCTCATACATTTTAGTCTTTTCTAACTTCGTTATCGTTTTTAAATTGTTACTTTGTCTAAGCCCCCAGGCGTGACGCGCAAAATTTCTGAAATATTTTTTTTTTTGGAATCAGAATAACCAAATCTATCGATTTTGTACGGTTTTAGTCGTAAAACGATAAAGCAAAAATTTTGGTCATGGGCTTTCGTACTATTAAGTTTCGTTTCATGTAAGTCATTATTGGCAAAAGTAATCAAAAACCCTAACTAATAAGTCGTGGGCGAAGAGGGACCAGCGTCAAGTTTAAATACGTGATGTATTGTAAATGATGGGACGCCGTGAGTATCTATTTATTGCGGTTATTTTATTTCAGACGCGTTGTTTGAGTGTCGTGCCTTTGTGAATATCACCATGCTTTTCTCTCGACAGGGTCCATATAATACTTTTAAGTTTTTTTTAACAAAATTATAAAATGGTCTACTCATATTAATCGCAACCTAATGGAATGCTACTATTGGATGATGATATGACAGGAAGCATAAAGCAGTAGCAGCACTGGTTCCGAAGACAGGCTCCCATGTGTTAAGGGACGTCATTGGTAGTGGTGGTTAATATATCATAAAGCATTATAAATAACTTGCTTTTTAAAAATATAGAAAATCAAATGCTTACGTGGCTCTCACTTGTTGCTCTTTGCTATCTGCTTATTTGGTTATACATAATTCACATTTCACTCGACGCACTCGCGTAAACTCGGTATAAGCGCTAAGCACTTGATAGATTATTCCAATCTTTCTCTATAATTTAAAACAAAGAAAAACATCTCTATAATAATTATAACCATGTTTACATGTGAAACACAACATCACAACAGTTTGTTATCAAAATCTTATAGATACTATTACAAAATATGTTTATAACAAATTTAAACTGTGATGTTTCATTGTTGTTTTGTCTAATATCATATTTAAATATTTAACGAGACTTATTTACTAATTATGCCATTGTAATACCAAGTATGTAACACCTAATTTACATTATTCAATAATTCATACATTATTTCAGTATGTCTGTAAAAGTGGACTAGTTAAAATGTTAAGGAACAATGTAGCAAAACATATAAAATGTTAAGGAACAATGTAGCAAAACATATAAAATGTTAAGGAACAATGTAGCAAAACATATAAAATGTTAAGGAACAATGTAGCAAAACATATAAAATGTTAAGGAACAATGTAGCAAAACATATAAAATGTTAAGGAACAATGTAGCAAAACATATAAAATGTTAAGGAACAATGTAGCAAAACATATAAAATGTTAAGGAACAATGTAGCAAAACATATAAAATATTCCAAACGGATATCCACCTTTTACGTCGTTGTATTTTGGATGACGGTAGATAGAAACATCAAAGTTGTTTGTTCACGACTATAAAAAGGGGAGCTCCAAGTGACAGAGAGCATTTTCTTGTTCGAGACATCGACCAGAACGGAGCTCTGGCCTACAGGTGAAAGTTAAGTTATTTTATTGCTGTTATTATTGTATTTTTGGTTATTATTTTTAAATATTTGTTGTTTTACTGTGTTATTGTGTTTGATTGCTATTGTTATTATGTTGAATAGAATAATGATCATGAAACATTATTTACATAAATAGTTCGGTGTTTTGGCTGGTTGTTGCTATAATTATGTATTATTTGTGATGTGTCGATTGTGACTTCTGTAATTCAGGTTTTTTTTTACCTAGCTCAGAAGTCAGGGTTTTCATAGGATTCTTGTAAAAAAGTTTTGTGAATAAATTTATTATTATATTATATATTATATTATAATAATAAAATCGAGCTTCCATGGAGTTTCTTGCCGTTCTTCTCCATGAAGACCTAGTATTGTGAACAGGCAACTAGATTTTCGATTAATGACAAGCCTATTGGAAATAAATGCCTAGTCTTGTCTTTCTGTGCTTTTTCTTAATAAACCCCTTCCTTAAACACCACATTCATAGGTTTCATACATAGTAAATAGTTAGTGATCATCTAGACTTTAAAGCTTGACATAGATATAAATATCTATATATATTAAAATCTTACACACTCGTAAGCAGTAAGCGGCGGGGCGCGCCTGTCGTTGCATCATAGCGCTTGCTGTCGTTCACGTGCGTAATTGTTTTAAGCGCTGCGCGCGAATTTACGATCACGTAATAATGTAACGTGTTAAATAAATCAGTTATGTTATTTTGCTTAATATTTTTTGGGTTAATAAACAGTGATAGGATACGCATTATTGAATCTATAATTGTGTAAGGACGATTGATTGAGATTGAGTGAGATATTGTGTTGTGTGTTTTTTAAATTTTTACGGACGAAAATGTTTAGAAAGAACAATGATTTTTTTAACTGATTTCAAACAAAATCATGGTAAATGACAATAATTATGTAAATAGTCGATTTTTGTACATACAATCAATGAACTTTTAAATACGCCGTTGCTCTAAATAATAGCAATTTATTTCATAATAATACAAAATAACACTTAATCAATTATAGACAGTCCTAAGCCTGCAAAGTATGAAGGAAAGTGCATTGTTTATTCATAAACGCGAAGTAATAATACTCATAAAAAGCATTACTCTCAGTTAACAGTCGTCACCGCGCTAGCTTTTTTGCGCCCACTCGTTTGGCCGTAACAACAAGTACCTACGCGATACGAATAAATAAAAGCATGTTAAATTAAAGCATTTAACAAAGCCTGCTTAAAACTTTTAGCACAAAGCATAATTAGCAAGTGATTGCCAAAAAGCAACTTTGAACACCACTAGTCATTGGATGGCCACAGCGACGATATTGAATGTGGAAACCCTCACTGGATTGCTGATCTATAAATGAATGGGTAACTTAATCCCCATCAAATGTAAGTCATGAACATTTAACTGTAAAAATTACCATTCCAAGGAACTTATGTGACTGTGGGCTACTTAATTAAAGTGAAGTGAGAAGACCAAGCTTTTGGACTTTTAATTTCAATCATTCCTCATGCGAATGAACGCATTTTGTCTCATGCTGGCACTACCGCTGGGTCAGTCAGTGAGTAAGGAAAATCCAGCCTTACAACTATATTAAGTGTGGTATCAAAATAAAGGGTTCGAGGAGGCGATTCCAAAAATATAACTCACTAAAATGTAGAAACAAAAATAAAAAAAGACCAAGTGCGAGTCGGACCCGCACACAAGCGTTCCGTAGGGTTTTTGTTGGGCTGTATCTCATGATCCGTAATAGGTAGACAGTTGAAATTTTCACACAGAGTGTATTTCAATAGCCGCTTTATCAACAAATAATAAAAATAATTAAAAATTAAAGGGCTCCCTAGGTCTACGGATCATGAGAAATAGCCCTAAAATGAATTAAATGTATTTTTATTATTTCTTGTTGCAGCGGCAACAAGAATACACATTCTGTGAAAATTTCAACTGTGTGGCTAATACGGATCATGAGATACAGCCCGATGACAGACGGACGGACAGCGGAGGCATAGTAATAGAGTCCTATTGGTTACCCTTCGGGTACGGAACCCTAGTTAATATTAAAAATAAACCCTTATTAATATTTTGAAAAAAAAAA
The DNA here is from genome assembly GCA_951329385.1 of Polia nebulosa. Classification (NCBI taxonomy): domain Eukaryota; kingdom Metazoa; phylum Arthropoda; class Insecta; order Lepidoptera; family Noctuidae; genus Polia; species Polia nebulosa. The sequence goes on from OX589609.1 coordinate 522,164, forward strand.
ACGGTAAATTTCAATGTATTTTAGTCAGGTTTTTTTTAAATATCCCTTTTTTTTAAGTTTACATGCCCAAAAATATTTGTCTTAAGTGGATGATGCAACCGACATCATTGCCATCGCGGATAGATTCTGAATGGAGGAGATGATAACTGTTGGCGACGGTACCTGGCGGCTTCGTACTGGCGGATGGTGAGCAGAGTGTCCTCGATGGTCTTGTTGGTGAGCGTGTTGAGCGAGTTGTTGAAGAAGTGCAGCGCCGCCAGCAGCGTCTCGCCGTTGCGCGTGAGTGTGCGCTGCGTGTCCGCGTTGTACAGGAACCTGGAGACGTCGCTGACGTGAGTCATGGTAAAAGTATTCATCTGATAGAATATATCTTTCACTGGAGACATAATCTCACAGAAACTGGCCATTTACAAAGGAAGTAATTTTATAATTTATATACCATCACCACTCAGTGGCGTATTTACCCTTTGGCCAAGAGGGCCATGGCCCGGGGCGGCAGACTGCCAGCCAGGGGTGACGAATGCTACCCGCTGCCGTTTTTTTAAGTTGGATAAGCACTACTATTTCTACCACCCCGTAACTTCTTGTCTATCACAAGAAAATCTTACCTATCCGAATTGTGTAGCTCAAATTCTAAATAAGCAATAGCAAAAAAGAATATTCCTTTTTTTTGTTAACTATGGGGCAGCATAAATATTTGGCCCGGGGCGCTAAAAAAGTTTTATAAGAGCAAGCAAAGCTAAACAGTACAAACAAAATTGTGGTCCGCCTCTGTCTATTTTTTTGCTTACTACTTTAAAACAACGCAACGGATTTAGAGACGGTTTTCACTATTATAATAAACTATAAATTAATTGGTAAAAAAATGTTTTTAAAAACAAGCTTTTGTCAGGGACAATGAACTAAAAAGTTGGAAGTACAGGGTGTAAAAAGACCACATCACAAAGCCGTTAAGTACGCATACTGTACGTCTAACAAAGTAACTTTGCGCAAAAATTATTGGTGGCAAACGACTTTTATTTTTATTGCAAGTGGAGTTCTGCCCAGAGGTTGAGGATAAATTCGAAACAGAGTTACGTATGTAGTTAGTTATGTTGTTTTATCACAGAGATGCCGCCGTGGTCACCTTCCAGATTCATCATCAGACCCTGGATATCGTCTAGGTGTAAAGTGCTCCTCAAGACGAATCAACCGAGACCAAACTCGATGGGGTTCTGTTTTTTTTATAACAGAGATGCCCTGGCCACCTTTCAGCTTCATCGCCAGACCCTGGATATCATCTAGGTGTAAAGTGCTCCTCAAGACGAATCAATCGAGCCCAAACTCAGTGGGTTTTTTTTATTGTTGATAGGCACGCGTTTGACTACTATCTCACCTGATGGTAAGCGATGATGTGGTCGAAGATGGAACACGCTTGCCTAGAAGTAACCTATACACTCTTGACTTAAAGACTCCCAGGTTGTAGCTAACAGGAAACACAGACTCCGGTAGGGAATTCTACACCCCAGCTGTACGCGCAATGAATGTTTTTTCAAAACGCTTTGTGCGTATGGATGGGATGTCCACCATGAACCGGTGGTACTTCGCCGTACGTCTTGTGGTCCGTTGATGAAACGGGCTTGGCGGAATCAAATTATGCAATTCCGTCACACACTCCCCAAAACGCAACCGATAGAAAACCGACAGGCTAGCAACTCGGCGTCTATGTTCAAGACTTTGGAGTTTCGACTCAACGAGCCTATCATTGCCGATGATCCTCTTGGCTCTTTTCTCAATTGACTCAAGGGAATCAAGCTGGTATCTGGCAGATCCGTCCCAAAGATGAGAACAGTACTCCATACACGATCGAACTTGTTCTTGATACAGTTGGAGCAGCTGTTCCGGCGTAAAGTACCGTCTCACCTTGGCGAGGATGCCCAACCTTTTGGCAGCCAATTGAGCCTTTGCCTCTATGAAAGTACCAAAATTGAGGGTAGATGTTAAAGTAACACCAAGAAGATCAAGTTGGTCGGTTATCGGCACGGTCACACCTCGGAAAGATGGAGCCGGGTGAAATTGGCTCCTCTTAGCGGAAAAAAAACACGCCGGGGTCTTAGCAGAATTGAACTTGACCAGATTGGCATTGCTCCATTCTGAGACAGCCTGTAAGGACAAGTTCCAACCTCTCGGAGAGACCGGACCTGAGACCCACTAGCTCGTGCGTCGGGCACGTATCTCTCGACAACTGTGCTGTCGTCTGCATACCCAAAGGTACCGGGTTTTAGCAGATCGTTAATATGCAGCAAAAACAATGTTGCCGAGAGCACCGACCCCTGAGGAACACCGGCACCGGCATTAATAGCCAGCAGTCCGGACGAGCAGCCATCTATGACTACTCGGATAGACCGATCCCTCAGGAATTTTGCAATCCAATCACACAAACCAGCGGGCAGAACGAAGGAACGAAGCTTGCCAATTAGGCTGTCGTGCCAGACCCGGTCGAAGGCCTTCGAGATGTCAAGGGAGACCGCAAGGGCTTCACCTTGTTTGACGATGGTCTCACTTCAGATGTGACAGTGTCAGCTCGACTACCCTTCTTGGGCACGGGTTGCACGTTAGCTTGCTTCCAAGCCATCGGCACCTATCCAGTCTCAAACGAAAGGCGAAATAGGCGTGTCAAGATCGGAGACAACTCAGGCGCACACGTCCTCAGTACAATTGCCGGTATCCCGTCGGGGCCACTAGCCTTGTTCACGTCCAGGTTACGCAGTACCCTTCGGACATCCTTCTGATGAATGCGAATGTCTGACATAATCGACTCGCATCCACCAAGAGTTCCAGGGGGCCTCGCGCCACCAGGAGCTAGACACGAAGATTCCGTAAACAAAGAGGCAAACAAGCTTGCTTTCTCCTCACAGCGACCCGTCAGGTTTCAGCAGTGGAGGTAGTGAGGGGCGGCAGAAGTCCGATTCAACCGACTTAGCCAGGAACCAAAACGCCTTACTACCAGCTGGGTAAGAAGCAAGTTTGTTCCCAATTCGGCTAATGTGGTCAAACCGAGCCCTCCGCCACCTTCTTGCAGGACTTGGCAGCCCTGTTGAAGGCTCTCTTCTTCTGACTCACGTCATTTGCTTTACGCGTCCGAGCGTCGACCCATGCCAGGTAGGCCGCGTGTTTAAGTGCATCAGCGCGATTGCACTCTACACCAAACTACGGTCGAGCTTCGCCAGACATTGTTACGTCAGAGAATGGAATGTAGTACTCCATTCCCTGCCGCAACACATCCGCCACGGCGTCCGCGCACGACGAAAAATCAGTCGAAGAAAAGCAAGTAGGCTGCCAAGGATAACCTGCGAAGAAAGACCGTACGCTATCCCAATCTGCTGACCTGTATCGCCAAACCCGCCTGGTGCCTCTAGGGCTAGGATCAGGCGGGGAGTAGACGGATACAGACTTCACCAGACAGTGGTCGGAAGTACCTAATGGCGAAGAAATCGACACCGAGTAACGTTCTGGATTTGTTGTCAGCAGAAGGTTCAAGCAATTGGTCGTGTGCGAATCAACATCCGCCACACTCGTTGCCCCCTGGACCAGCTGGGTGAGATTTAACGCTAGCGCTAGCTTACGCGTCTCTTGTCCAGCATGGTCTGTGCACTGGTATGGGAAGAGCCATTTCTGATGGTGGGCGTTGAAGTCCCCCAGTAATACCAATTGGGCAGAAGGGTACCACTGCTGAGCCAAATCCGCCGCCTAACTGAGGTGTTGGGTTATGTTGATTCATCACAGTGATGCCGTGGCCACCTTCGCTTCATCATCAGACCCTGGATATCGTCTAGGTGTAAAATGCTCCTCAAGACGAATCAATCGAGCGCAAACTCGGTGGGGTTATGTTGTTTTATCACAGAGATGCCATAGCCACCTTCCAGCTTCATCATCAGATTCTGGATATCATCTATGCATTAAGTGCTCCTCAAGACAAATCAATCTAGCACAAAATCGATGGGTTTATCTGGTTTAATTTGGAAATTCCAATGGCCATCGGCCGTCTCCATCATCAGACCAGCTTCATGGTCCACCATATCATTGTGTTGTCACCAAAGATCCATAAGTACATCAAATTGGAATCCAATCGGACATCGGGAATCTTGCAACTCAAATTAGAACCACTTGGTCTTAATTTGAGTTGCAAGATTCCACCCGAACAAACATACCCAGACCTGCGGACGGCGAGCTACCCACTGCTCGCCGTCCGATCAGCACCAGGCCCGTGAATCGACGGCGCCTCAGAGATGAGTGTCAGTTACCACTGAGGGGGCCCATCATGGCCGGTGCCTGCATGCCTAGGGGTAGCGGATAAATTCTAAAAATGAGTTACCGCACCCCTGGGCACTCAGGCAGGGAAGGAACAGGGGTGGGTTTTAGTCAGTAAGTCTGACACGCCCTCCCACTCCACCCAGAGCGGGAGAAGTCATTGAATGATTTGCCACCCCACAAAAAAAAGAAAAAAAAAACCCCGAACAAACATAGTTACATACATACACACATTGCAAGTTAAATAAAACCTTGTAACTTGTAATTAAGGAGGAAGGTTTGTGTATGTATATAATTTGCGCGAAGTGTAGGACATTAGTGATGGTGTGTGAGGGTGTACTTACTGGTTCTGCAGCTCGGGCGACTTCTGCGCGAGCTCGGCGAAGGCCTCGCCAAGCGCGCGCTGCGTGGCGGCCGCGGCGCCGAGCTGCGCCGTCAGCGCGCCCGACAGGCGCAGCACGCCACAGTACTTGCGCTGCGTCTCACGCAGCATCTCGATCTGCGCCTCCAACTCTGCCGACACACAACGTGTAACAGAATAAACACTAGACCTGAGACACCACGCGCACACACGTTAACGTCGACCTCATATCACGGGAACTATGAACTTGCCACTGAGTGCTACGAAATAAAGGTGCTGTCAAACCTCAAATTGTTACCATGAACATGCATTTGATTATACCAACAAAATAGTGCAAATAAGTTGATGAATTTGTGCATATTTGGAAAAAGGGTTTTCTCATTAGACAAAAGCTTTGAAAATTTACAAATAAAACTCTCACCAGTATCCACAGTGCGTGAGCTCTTGCCGAGCTTCTCATACAGTATCTGTTTGGTGCACTTGTATGTGGAGACGCCCCAGTTGCGGATAGCGTCGAGCTTGGACGAGCCGGCTCGCAGCAGTGTGCTGGAGCCCGCACCATTCTGTGACACATCTGGGGGAGCTGACACAATACAAATTGAAATTAATATTAGCATGCCAAATGTTAGAATTCTTACACTCATGGTTATAAGTACCTTTAATCTTTGTAAATAAATTTAAACTGTTCCTATTTTCATGTAATAGGGAGTTTTCATAATAATATTTCCTTCTTCGCAACTGATAAAACAATAGTATTGTTTCCTTGTTGTTTTGTTCTTTTGCTTGGTTTGCTATAATATTTTCTATCACAAAACCATGTCAATCAACAAGACTTTGTTAGTTAATCCACAATAAATGGTTCCAGTTAGAACCTATGATTCCAGTTTGAAATTATCTAGATGTTTCCTTTATTGTGTTTACAATCATGGCTTCAGTATAACGAAACTGGCCTAGTTAACACACTGGAATACATATATGTGTACAAATACATTGCTCCTGATTGAGTCAATAACACAAAATGAACATGCTTTAGAAACACAGCAGAGACCGCCAATCAGTTTTATTACAACAAATCAAATAACATGAGTCACTACTTAGCAAGATGTATTCAGATAGATATTGGAAACTGCTCTTTTAATTTATTTATTGAGGACCCCCAATATAAGATGTACACATTAAATCATTTATTTCGATTACAAATTTGAGTCTAACTAATTGAAAAAGTGTAACCTTCAATAACAGGAGGCCGAGCAGCAGGGCGGGAGGCAGGAGGTATAAATAATAAGACCGTTACTGTGTATTTATGGTACAAATCTAAGTGCAAGTTAAAGGGAGACAGATAGGCTGAAGAGATTGTGGCAGGGCAGTGTAATGTTCACATACACTCGTACAGCTGGCCGTGCTTACCGTACGCCGGCGGGAAGGGCATGGAGCGGCTCGTGGGGAACTTGGGCTCCGTGCCCGACGTGATGGAGTCGCTGGACTCGCGTAGCGGCGGCGTGTCCTTCAGCATCTCGTGGATGCTACGCTCCGACTGCCTGCACGACAACAACAAGTTACACCCACACACTAGCAACTACGGAAGCTGCTACAGACAACAGCCCGGTATTATTATTTAAATTCAAGACAATATTTCTCTAAAACATGACAAACCATTTAGACATCTTGGCGTATAAATGATGTCTTCTTTCAGCGACTAGACAAGTCGATCGCAGTAAAGACCCCTAAATTCTTCAATTACACGACAAACTTAGCATTTTTCTTGGAAATGCCGGAAAGTATTTTATGAATTTTATCAATCGACGCTAAGTACACTTTTGACAATGACAATTATTGACAAAAACCTCTTTTCCTACAAGCTACAACTGACAAGTTGTGACAGCAGGATAGACATTAGACAGTCAGGCTTACCATATGTTCGAACGAGAAGGCAATATATTTTACTTTTGACGTTATGGAGGTTTAAGTTAGGGTGGTAGTACATCTATTCTAGATCTTTGTCCAATGTGAGTTTGATCAAAGAAATAGGACGACTTCGTCGACTTTGATCATGCTTTGATCAAATTTCTTTGACGGATGCCCAGCAAATCCGTCAAAGAAATTTGATAAAAAAAAAGTGTGTGTGTACTTATGTACGCACGTAAGAAGTTATACTTCTTTGTGGAGATGGGTCTAAAATTAATAAGCTGCTAAACACTGTCAAATTTTTTTAATGTCAACACCTGTTAAATAATTTCTGAGTTAACAGACTGTTAAATTTAACAGTCACAACTCAGTCTCAAACACTAATAAATAATAGATAGTGGCGTTTTAGTGTCAACACTCTGACTTAGTTGTTATATTTAACAGTCACATTTCACAGTAAGCCTGTGTAAAGTATGAAGGAAATGAGAATTAATAATTATTCTAACAATCTGTCTGTGTTTAAATTTAGCAGTTGCTTAAAATAACTGCTAATTTTAAGACTGTGAAAAGGATGAAGGAAATGAGAATTCATTATGATATCAGTCTGAGAATAAATTTAGCAGTTGCTAAAAATAACTGATAATTTCAAGCCTGTGAAAAGTATGAAGGAAATGAGAAATAACTATGTTAGTAATCTGTCTGTGTATTAATCTAGCAATTGCTAAAAATAACTGCTAATTTTAACTGTTAATTATTAGCGGTGTTATTATTTTTTAACGTTTAAGCCCATCTCTACTTCTTTGGCGTAATAAGATAAAAAACCAAACTGTCACAAAGTTTACAAAAGGCAAATAATCATTCTTCATGAACCACAGACCATAGCCAACTTCAGGGTGTCGGTTCTAGCTAGCTTCAACCAGTGAATTTCGTGTGACAGCGCGCGCATCTTAAAATTTCACTCTCATCATTTTTTCATAACGCGCCTCTAAGTATAACTTCAAAAAATAAAAAAAAACTTTTTTAACAAAAAAAAAAAACAACCGACTTCCAAAAAAAAAAAGAAACTGAAAATTAATACATAACTTTAATTTCGGAAGTCGGTGTTTGTATTACTTCTTCGTTATTTGACACCGACTTCCGAAATTAAAGTTTTTTATTAATTTTTAGTTTTTTTTTTTGGAAGTCGGTTGTTTTTTTTGTTAAATAGTTTTTTATTTTTCACTTTTTAGTTGTTATACCCCAGAACTAAAAACCCCTATAACATGGAACGTGGAATTTAAACATTTGGAGAACACCAAAACGTCATCGAGGTAAACGTATTTTTCGTTTTTGTTCATTTTCTCAAAAAGCGCTGAAGCAATTTCGATAAAATTAAAATGGGACTACCTCGTGCGTATATTCTTTCGGTTAAAAGAAGAATTTTGAAAATCTGTCCACAACTGACGGAGAAATCCGCGGACATACATAAAAAAAAAGCATACATACAGTCGAACATAGAACCTCCTCCTTTTTCGAAAGTCGGTTAAAAAATAGGACATAGATGTTGCACAAAGATATAGGATAAAATGTAATACCACCCTTATGGTGTTATTACATTTATCCTAAATCTTTGTCCAATGTGAGTTTGATCAAAGAAGTAGGAACACTTCGTCAAATGTGTCATCAACACCGATATTTGATCAAAGAATAATGACATTTAAATCAAAATAACTGCAACTTAGACTTTGTCTTTCTTTATTAAACGGTGCTGCTTTCTTACAGCTTGCGGCGAAGCGTCTGGCGACTAAAACAAATGAATAGAAATGTACTAATCATGTCACGTTTTGTTTGTTGGGAAATCATCCAATGACTTGACCGCCTCCGCCTTCGCGAGCATTACTGCTTCGCAGAAGGCGGAGACTGCTTCCCATTCCCTCGCCTTGCTCGCTCCGTACCATGGCCTGAACAAGGCCGGGCGCGAGAGGTCGCCGCCACCTATCGCATCCACGATGACACGGCGGTGCTCCGCCCAAGCGGGGCAGACCTCCACCGTGTTCTCGGGGCGATCCGCGCAGTGGTAGAACCCCGGCGTTTCCACCCGCCTGATCTGATGCAGGAACCTCCCGAAACAACCGTGTCCGGTGAGGACCTGCGTCAGGCGGAAGGTGAGGACGCCGTGACGCCTCTCCAGCCACTCTTCAAAGAGGGGCATTACCGCCGCGATGGTGGCGTGCCCAGCGCTGGGTTGCGACAGTCGCTGTCTCCATGTCGCCATGAGATCCTGCCGGAGCTCCGCCCGCCGAGTCGCGAGGTGTCGCGGCAGCATAGTTTCGTCCCGGCGTATGGCCTCCTCGCACCACTCCCAGAGCAGCGCGATTACCTTGGCCCCCAGATCCCATGGCGACAGTCCGGCAAGGAGGCTCGCTGCCTCACAGGAGACTGTGCGGTATCCTTGGATGAGCCGAATGGCCATGACCCTTTGGGACGCGTTCAACCGGCGAGCTGGCCGCCGCCTCAAAGAACGCGCCCACACCGGTGCCCCGTTCTTTGAGGCGTTTGGACGCCCCAGATTGGGCAGGAGCCTCTTCAAAGCAGCCGTGGCCCGCTCCAGTCTGGGATCCAAACGTCGGCAATGCTCGACGAAGTTCCACCGGCTGTCGAGGACGAGACTCAGGTACCTCATCGTCCCCTCGACGCCGATGTGAACCCCTCCTACCCTTATCCGGGAACCCGACAGTGGTGCGTTCCGAGGACCATGAAAACACATGGCCTCGGACTTGTGCAATGCTACCTCGAGTCCCAGTTGCCGGATCCTCTCAACGACAGTCGCAACCCCACGTGACATCAAGTCGGCCGCCGCCTGGTACGAGCTCCCCTGCGCCAGGACCAGCGTGTCGTTAGCGTAGCAAACTACGCTGACGCCGCTAGGAAGGTTGGTGCAACCCGATATTCCACAGAGGCGGTCCCAGGACCGATCCCTGTGGAACACCGCACGACATCTCTCGCCGGTTCCATTCTCCCTGGTGACCGTGGTAGATGACGGCTCTGTACGTCAAGTAAGCCTCGACCACGCGACGGAGGTAGGGCGGCACCCGGTGATACCGGAGTGCCTCCACTATGCAACTCCAGGGCAGGGTGTTGAACGCATTGGCGATGTCCAGAGACACCGCCAAAACGACCCTACCCCGGGCCCCTGCATCCCCCGTCGTGAAGGCTTGTACGCGCATGATGGCGTCCACTGTGGAGCGCCCCCTTCGGAAGCTGTACTGGCTCTCCGCCAGATCCGGCCCCACCCGCACTAGCTGCCCGACGAGGCGGTCTGCAATTACTTTTTCGAAGAGCTTGCCCACCTTGTCGAGCAGCACAATGGGCCGGTAAGCGCACGGAGAGTCCGCGAGGCTCCCCGGTTTCTTGATCAGGACCAGCTTTCCCTTCTTCCAACGAAGCGGAAACTGGCCCCTCTCCATGCATGCGCTTAGGAGCCCTCTCAGTCGAGGCCCGAGAGCCTCCTCCAGAGCCAGGACCCAGACTTTCCCATGAAAGCCATCGTGTCCTGATGCGGTGCTTTTGGCATTCAGCCTACGCACCGCCGCTCTCAGTTCTACCTCGGTCACTTCGGGAGTATCGTCGTCATCGGGTAGGTCCGCGTCAGGAACCGCAGGAGGCGTAGCCATAGGCGGGGGAGTATGTTCCCCTTGCGAGGGGAACAGAGCGCTCACCACGCCCTCCACGAGCTGCGGCCGGAGACTCTGCGTCAGTGGGGGCGCCCATGGGCGGAGTTTATCCCGCACCACTTTGTATGGGCGCCCCTACGGATCTCTGTTCAGAGTCCCCAGCGACTCCTCGCGGGCCAAATTCTTGGCCCGCCTGATTTCAGCTCGGAGGGCGGTCCTCGCAGCTCTGTACCCCTCGCACAGCTCCGCCTCAATGGCTTCCGCATCCGGCGGGCGGTTACGGAGTCTGCGGTGCCTGGTGTACCGGCATCGCGCGGCAATACACGCTTGGCGTAAAGCCGTAAGCACCGGCAACCACCAGTACACCTGGCGCCGAGTACAAGGCTGGACCCGGGGCATTGCCACGTCACAAATCTCGGACATGGCCTCCTGGAACCACTCTGCCTCGTCGTTTATGTCGGCAGGCCTGTCCGGTGATGACATCCCGGCCTGCATGATCGAGGCTTCCAGGAGTAGCTCCCGGTCCAGCTGCTTCAGCGACCAACGCAGACCGCTCGGGGTCCGTCGGACTGGCACGGTCGAGGTCTGGGCGGAGACATCAAACCGGATATACCGGTGATCGGAATACGTCTCCACCCCTCCATGTCGCGCGAGTCAACGACACGCGGTGTCAAAGCGGGGCTGGCGAACGTGATGTCCACCACCGATTCACCCCGCATTCGCACACACGTGGGGACAGAACCCCGGTTTTGGACGACCAGCCCTGTCTCCAGAGCCCAGTCCTCCACCATCCTGCCCCGTGCGTCCGTGTACCGGGAACCCCAAGCCAAGTAGCTTATCCGAGAGCGCCCCGGTCAGCTGATTCTAACACTCCATCAGCGACTAAGCAAGCTCTTATGAAGGCGATTAAACCTTGTGATGACGGTTTCCAAATAGTAGGCGTGAAAAAAACAGCGAAGTCCGGTGTTGTACTGCGTGTCAGACCTTCCATCCACTGACGAATTCATGAATGTTGTCAGGAGACTACCTCTTAACATATCGGCAGGTGAAGATAAAATATCTAACAGAATGATTATAGAAGCGTGTAAAACAGCGGATGACGCGATTTAAACTGTCTATAACCGATGCATAGCGGATGGTATTTTTCCTCGGAAATGGCGACAAGGCTATATACGCATATTTCCGAAGAATGGTGACATGCCTCCTGACGACCCTAAGTCGTATCGGCCCATAACACTACTTCCATCTTTGGGTAAGCTCTTAGAGCGACTAATCGTTCCGCGCTTGCTACCGAACGGACCTAAATTTCATAATAACCAATTCGGGTTTACTGTTGGAAAATCTACCGTCGATGCAATACTCTCTGTCCGTAAAATTGTTAATCTTTCCGAACATAAATACGTTATCGGGATTTTTCTGGATATTTCTGGGGCTTTTTTAATGGTTCCGCGAAACTCAAACTTGGACATCATTCGGTGACTAAATCTCTAACCATGGGATGTCCTCAGGGCTCAGTGATAGGCCCGTACGTATCGAATTTGGGGTACGATGAGTTTCTCGCGATTCTGCTTCCTTGCGATTGCTCATTAACCGGGTATGCGGACGATGGGCTGCTGATCATTCAGTCAAGTACTCGGGCTGGCCTTGAGAGTTTGGCTGAGACTTCCCTTCGCTTAATATCTTAGTGGGGTGATCGGAACTGTCTTACCTTCGCACCGCATAAAACCTATCAACTTGTGTTGAAAGGTAACCTTAAGTCTTGGCCTAGTGTAAGGTTAAATAACGTACCCGTTAAAAAAACAGTCTGTATGCTACCTCGGTATGGTATTAGAAAATAACTTTCCATTTATTGAGCATGTAAAAACAGTAGGTGAAAAAGCTAAAAAGAACTTCTATGCGTTGACGAGGATTTCCTATATAGGACGGTTTTTTTTTTTTTTTTTGCGGCGTGGGAAATCATCCTATGACTTCTTCCGCTCTAGGGTGGAGCGGAAGGGCGTATCAGACTCTTACTGACTAAAACCCACCCCTGTTCCTCCCTGCCTTGAGTGCCCAGGGGCGAGATAACTCTTTCGAATTTATCCTCCACCCCCGGGAGCGTATAGGACGGTTAGCACTGAAGCCTTACCGGTACTTGCAGGTGTACTTCCAGTCGATCTTGAGGTGCAGCGACGTGCTGCAATGTACTATTCTGCACGAAAGACTACGGACCCAGACTTTTTACCACAACGTGATCGTGCCAAGATTTCTACATTACTTAAACCTCAAACTGAAGTTTGGGAGGACCTTTTATCCGAATGGCAATGTAGGTGGGAAAGTTCCATCAAAGGCAGACACCTCCACCAGTTCTTCCCATCGGTTCGTGAACGGCTGGATATGACATGGCTGGAGGTGGATCACTGTGTTGCCCAATTTCTCACAGGTCATGGCAACTTTAAGAGTAAATTATTTTCCTTCAAGCTTGTTGCCTCACCTTTATGTCAATGTTCTACTCCTGATTGCGAATACGAACAATCCGCACATCATATCCTGTGGGAGTGTACTCTTTGGCAAACTGAGCGCAATATTATGTTGGATAGTATTCAGCCTACGTCTGGAGTTGTCTATTACACGGACCTTGTGAAAACTAGAACGAATTTCCGTGCGTTCAAGCGTTTTTGCCATACCTATTATTGGAATCAAGTGTAACAGCTCACAATTTTAGGACCCATTAATATTAGTGTTTTTAACCAGTGGTGCTTGGCAACTGGGCTTACCCCAGTTGTAAAAACCCCCTTTGTGCCTAAAGGCCTTGTTTTGTTCTGTCTCCCGCTTGATTAGGAGGGAAGTGGAAATTATGTTTTTCTAACTCCTCCGCTATCTTTTCTGATTAATTTCGTTGCGGGACCCAAGACAGTAATGAAATGTAATCGTTTCTCTGGGACTCGTCGAGCTTCATTGCCTCGGCGTTTTTTTCTGGTGGTCGCTACTGTTGGTTCTGGCTTACAGAAGTTACAGTAGTTTGGGAATAGTGTGGCGGGCTTGTCCCAAAAAAAATACAAAAAAATAAACCCCAAGCCAAGTCCTTGGCATTGAAGTCCCCGAGGACGAGCACATGGAGGGAACGGTACCCACCGTCGCCGACGACGCCGTCTCTCAACTCCGCGAGGGAATTGTGGAACTCGGCGAGAGTTCGGTTCGGGGAGAAATAAACCCCCACATTCAGTTGCGTAGACACTTGAGCCTTAAAACTACACCAATTTTACATCACAATATTCACTATGAATCTATCTCAAAACAGCGAGTTAGCGGACCATTGGTCAGTTTCCTTACTCGTCAATTTCACAAATTAACCCGTTTACTTATTAGACAGTTTCTGAATTCGCCAATTTCGCTATTTGCCAGTTTCATTATGTTGTAAATTTCCCTATTAAATTGGTTTCCTGGTTCGCAAGTTTCCTTGTTCGTCAGTTATTTCAGATTGTCAGTTTTGCTATTTCGTCACGTTCCTAACCCGTTACTTTCCTTGTCCGTAAGTTTCCTTGTTCGTCAGTTACTTTAGATTGTATTTTGAAATCAAATCAAACAAATTTTGATTTCTAACCTTTTATTTACTTAATAAACATAACATGTGCTAACCACAACACTACCCACACCGCACCATGATCACGCCACGCTCAACTCTGATTAGGGTGACAGGAGAGGCAAATATGCCACGAGCGAGCGGCAATCACAAAGCGAACATGCATAATGTAGAGATGTCTGATGAATTCTTATTCGTCAGACATCTTTACATCCTGGCAACCAGTGAAACTGATGAATATGGAAACTAGTGCAGATGACAACCTAACCTATCTACTGACTAAAAAGTAAACTAGTACACAAGGAAACTAGCGAATTAACGAAACTAACAGGCAGGCAAAACTAGTGAACGAGGAAACAGAAGGATTACGAAAACAGCAAACTGGCAAAATTGTCTACCTAGCGTAACTGACGAATAGGTAAACCGTTCGAATAGCGAAGCTGACAAATAACGAATGTAGCGGATCGAAATACTGGCAATTTCACGAAACTGACCTCCTAGCAAAGGAGGAAACTGAAGAATCAGGAAAATGCTGAACTTGAGAGATTGTCAACCTACCGAAACTGTCTAATGAGTAAACTGGTGACTTAGTGAAATTGACGAGTAAGGAAACTGACCAGTGGTACGTTAACTCCTCTACAAGCATGATGCCCGTATAAGGTTTCTCGGATTTTAATGTTTCTATATAATAAAAAGTCTGACATTCTTCTAATTTGACTATTCCATTCTCTAATAACTATAATTTCGGAAGTCAGTGTTTCTTATTTTCTTTTTTCGTTTTTTGTTTGACACCGACTTCCGAAATTAAAGTTATTTTGCACTTTTTGTTTTTTTTGGAAGTCGGTTCTATTTTTTTGTAAAAAAGTTTTTTTTTCACTTTTTAGTTGTGTTTCTCTATTAAATTGTATTAACAATGGATATCTAGGCGATAGCAGCAATCGTGGTTGATTTACTGTCATTTTTTTAAGAGTTCCGTTGTCTGTCTCCGAAACGCATCATCAGATCTATATGAAATTTAAATGGGACTATTTCGAAACAAACTCCTTTCGAACAAAAAAGATTTTTGGAAATCCGTCCTTAAATGACGGAGTTATGCCCGAACATACATTAAAAAAAAAAAAATTATACAAACATCCGTTTTGATATCTTCCTCCTTTTGGGAGTCGGTTAAAAAAAGATAGGCCACACTGAAATCCTTATCGCATAGTAAGCAAATGGGCAACAATATATCCTAATAGACCCTTTTCTCGAACAGTCTCGCGCGCCTAAGACCGAAAAGTGTAATCTGCCTCTCTGCTTAGCTTTTGTGGACTACGAGAAAGCCTTCAGTTCGATCGAGACTTGGGCTGTATTGCAGTCTCTCCTACGGTACCAGATCGACTATCGCTGCATCGAGGTGCTGTCAGTGTTTGTACGAAATCGTCACTGTGTCAGTCCAACTTCAGGAGCAGACCTCAATACCGATAGGTAGGGTAGAAGGATACTCCTGCAGCGGGGTGTGAAGCAGGGAGACGTCATTTCTCCGAAACTGTTCACAGTTTTGTCTTCAAGGTTTTGGACTGGAGAGGGCTAGGCATTAACGCCAATGGTGAGTACATCACTCACCTTCGATGTGCCGACGATATAGTAGTCATGGCTGACACTATGGAGGACCTCAGTACAATGCTCGATGACCTCAGCAGAGCTTCCGAAAGAGTGGGTCTTAAAATGAACATGGATAAAGCCATGATCATGGTAAATAGTCATGTAGGACCCACTCCTAACAAGATCAGAGACTACACTGAGTACGTCTACCTGAGACAAACGGTCCAGATATGTAGGGCTAACTTCGAGAAAGAGGTCAACCGTCGAATCCGACTCGACGGGCGTTTGGGAAGCTGCGCAGTATCTTCTCGTTCTACATACCACAGTGTGCCAAGACGAAAGTTTGTACCCAATGCGTGTTGCCAGTGACGACATATGGGTGAGATCACGTGACTCCTTTGCTGGTAATGTCATTTTTTACGTAGCGTTCGGCGTAACGCTAACAGAAAAGTTAGGTATTTCTATTTAATAAGCCTGCGGCAACGTGGTCGCTCACAATGGGCCTCATCAGAATGCTTAAAATCACTCAAAGGGCAGAGAGAGCCATGCTCGGAATTCCCTTGCGTGGTCGAATCAGGAATGATGATATTCGTAAGAGAACCAAAGTTACCGATATAACCCGGAGAATCGCCAAACTGAAGTGGCAGTGGGCATAGCACATTGCTCTCAGAACAGATGGTCGATGACGCCGAAAACTTCTGGAGTGGCAACCGCACCGTTATGCGGCTGATTCATGATGTCAACGCAGCCGGTTGTTGTTAGCGTGTAGACACAAGCCTTAAATCTCTGGCCCAATCCCATGAAGCTATAATAATATGTATAGCAGTAAAAGCACAAATCTCGTATAGTTTAGGCATAAGGCGCCGCGATGCGGGTGCAAGGGTGCACTTGCAGCTGAAAGATAGATTAGACTTTATTGTATACCATAAGAATTGGCTAAAATTTTCGAACCCGCTTCGTTCGTTCTTGCATCCAGGAAGCAGGAAGGAATATCTAACTACTTTGACAAAGTTAGTTCCATCACTAATCACTGCACTTTATCAATGGGCGAAAGAAATCTATTCAAAGATGCATTCCGACCTGTAAATAGTCCTACCCGCATCCATGAGTCTAGGTATACCCGTCACTTTCTCCAGAGAAAATGGTTTGCAGGATATGCGATTAACTAATCTAGTAACAGGAATGTTGGAAAAGAATGGTATTGACGCAGTTTGTCTGTCCTACAAGTAGGTAAGTAGGTAACTCCGATCAAGTATATATGTCATTGCTAATATTTAAATAAAAGACCGCATCATATTCTTTTGCAAAATGCATACTGACGATTTTTTATTTATATTTTTTTTTTTGAATTCTAAGTGCCCAAAAAAAAAACTCATAGAACATAAAGGATTATAGGGTATTTTTTTTTTGTTGAATAAAGCTATTTCCATTTGTTAGTTGGTTAAGTATTCCATAATTTTACATATTGTATTCCAACTCAATCATTCTGCCGACCTCCCTAGCGGCGTCAGCGTAGTTTGCTACGCTGACGACACGCTGGTCCTGGCGCAGGGGAGGTCGTACCAAGCGGCGGCCGACTTGATGTCACGCGGGGTTACGACAGTCGTTGAGAGGATCCGGCAACTCGGACTCGAGGTGGCATTGCACAAGTCCGAGTCCATGTGTTTTCATGGTCCTCGAAACGCGCCACCGTCGGGTTCCCGGATACAGGTAGGAGGGGTTCACATCGGCATCGAGGGGACGATGAGGTACCTGGGTCTCGTCCTCGACAGCTGGTGGAACTTCGTCGAGCATTTATTAAAGTCGATAACACAATACTTAGCCCCGTTGAAATCGGCTTTCAATAGCCATTACATCAATTTGGCACACAAATCGACACAAAAACAAAAATTGGCTGTAGTAAAAACTCAACCCATGATTCGATGTTTCTTAGACCGGTATCGGAAAATGAGGTCAGAACAGAAATAATATCGCTAGCTAACACTAATTCCGAAGGCTACGATGAAATAAATACTAAAATTATAAAATTATGCATTAATGAAATAGTTGGAATTCTTACCCATTTAAATAATTTGTCATTTTCTTCTGGAACTTTCCCAGATATATTAAAACTATCCATCATTAAACCGCTTTTTAAAAAGGGAGAAAAGGATGATATAAATAATTATCGGCCAATAACTTTAATACCGATTCTGTCAAAAATATTAGAAAAATGCATGTATAAAACATTAGTTAATTTCTGTAACCAATTTGACTACATTAATAAAGATCAATATGGCTTTCAAAAAAACAACTCTACTACATTAGCAATCTTCTCTCTGATAAAAACAGTACTATCCAATATTAATAAAAACTATCTGACTACGGGATTATTCTTTGACTTGTCTAAAGCTTTTGACCTAGTGTCACACGACTTATTACTACAAAAGCTGGAGGTGAGCGGGATAAGAGGACATGCACTTCAATGGATATCTTCATATCTAAATAACCGACAGCAACGTGTAACTATTACAAAATTAGATAAAAATAACGTCATGATACCATATTCATCTAAGTATAAATGCAACAATTATGGAGTCCCACAAGGAAGTGTCTTGGGCCCAATATTGTTCCTACTCTATAAAAATTCAATCACAGATATAACAAATCATAAATTTATTATTTTCGCCGACGATATTTCCATTGTAGTGACGTCCAATAAGAAGACTAATACAATTTACGACCATGAAACAGAAATTAATAACACGATTGACAAATTAATTGAATGGCTTGACATGAATAACTTAAAAATTAATTTAGATAAGTTTGTATATATACAGTTTAATAAATCTAATAATAATAAATACAATTTGAAACTTGACATACCAAAACTTAATGAAGTTACACAAACAAAATTTCTTGGAGTAGTAATAGATCAGGACATAAATTGGAAAGCACAAGTAGATGACATATCTAAAAGAATAAATAAATTCGTATACGCACTTAGAAAAGTTAAAAATATAACTAACATGAAAATTGCGATCACTACCTATCATGCTTATGTTGAATCGATAATACGCTATGGGTTTATAATGTGGGGTATTATTTCCAACGTTTGGCTCCCAGACTGGAGCGGGCCAGTGCTGCTTTGAAGCGGCTCCTGCCCAATCCAAACGCCTCCTGCCGGAGGCTCTACGCAGGAATCGTGCGGTCCATGGCCCTTTACGGGGCACCAGTTTGGGCGTGCTCTTTGAGGCGGCGACCAGTTCGCCGGTTGAACGCGTCCCAAAGGGTCATGGCCATTCGGCTCATCCGAGGATACCGCACGGTCTTCTGTGAGGCGGCGAGCCTCCTTGCCGGACTGTCACCATGGGATCTGGAGGCCAAGGTCCTCGCGCTGCTCTGGGAGTGGCGCGAGGAGGCCAAACGCTGGGGCGAAAATTTGCTGGAGCGAAACCTCGCGGCTCAGCGGACGGAGCTTCGGGAGGATCTCATGGTGACATGGAGACAGCGACTGTTGCAACCCAGCGCTGGGCACGCCACCATCGCGGCGGTAGTGCCCCTCTTTGAGGACTGGCTGGAGAGGAGTCACGGCGTCCTCACCTTCTACCTGACGCAGGGTATCATCGGACACGGTTGTTTCGAGAGGTTCCGGCATCAGATCAGGCGGGAGGAAACGCCCGGGTGTTACCAATGCGCGGATCGCCCAGAGGACACGGTGGAGCATACGGTGGAGGTCTGCCCCGCTTGGCCGGAGCACCGCCGTGTCCTCGTGGATGCCATAGGTGGCGGCGACCTCTCGCGCTCGGCCCTGGTTCAGGCCATGGTACGGAGCGAGAGGGAATGGGAAGCAGTCACTGTCTTCTGCGAAGCAGTAACGCTCGCGAAGACGGACGCGGGACGCGTGAGGGAAGCTCAACGGAGTGGCCCTCACGGCCCCGATAGCTACCACCGCAGGAGAGGTACTGGGCGTAGGACGTCGCGAGACGATCTCCGGCCACCGTACACCCGGACCTGCGGACGGCAAGCAGTGGGTAGCCCGCCGTCTGATCAGCACCTGGCTCGTGAGTTGACGGTGCGTAGTGTTCCACGCGCGCCTCAAAGAGATGAGTGTCAGCCACCATTGGCCTTACTATCGTGGCCGGTGCCTGCATGCCTAAGGGTAGTGGATAAATTTTGAAAATGAGTTACCGCACCCCTGGGCACTCAGACAAGGAAGGAACAGGGGTGGGTTTTAGTCAGTAAGAGTCTGACACGCCCTCCCGCTCCACCCAGAGCGGGAGAAGTCATTGGATGATTTCCCACCCTCCCCAAAAAAAAAATCTCAATCATTCTGATTCCTTAGTATCAAGTTATTTTATATTAAATAATCATAATTCCCGTAACCTATGCTTTATTTTTTTTCGCTGCATACACACCCACTGGACTATCTACTGAGAAAGCAATTTATAAAATGATCCTAGACGCCCGCCTGCTACGTTCATCTGCTCTGTGAATTGTTGAATTAATGAAGAATGTTGTTTCCAGTAAATTTGTTCAAACAAACAAACATACAGATTTACTTCCGCACTAGCATACCTATTACCTATTTACAGCATTTGAACTCACTAACGTAATTTTTAGGGACTTTTTTTTTCAAAAGTTGGCAACACTTCAGTGACTCACACAATGACACAAGTCACACATGTTTGAAAAAGTGGCTTCAGTTTTAAAGTTTTGTATTGCGTAGTTTTGTATTTGTAGAGCGTTATCTACCTTTTTTTACTTGATCTGAGGTAGGTAGGTAATTCATTTAATTTGAAGTATGTAGCGGTCGTCAATAACTAGGGAATTCATTTCATTTGAAGTATAGCGGTCGTCAATAAATAGGTAAGTAGGTAATTCATTTAACTTGAAGTAAAGCGGGATATAGCGAACTAGTTAAAGCAGCCTTGGCGGCAGACGGCGTTGGTCCTGGGATTCATTGGTAGAGTGCGCGCACGAATAGTTTGCGCCCGGCTGGTGGCGCAGCTTCAAACTGCAGGCCTGACTAAGTCCACCACTGGCTTTAGGAGAGGGCGACCCGGGCGGCCGCCCAGGGCGCCATGGTCTACAGGGCCCACACCCGCCAGAATAACTTCATCAGTATGTCTTTGAATACCTATCCATCCATACATCATCTTAAACCTTACAAACTTTCACGTTTATAATAATAGCAGGAAATAAATGTCAAAAACTCATGATTTTTAATTATTTCAGTTTATTATTAAAGGTGTGAAAAGGGCGCGAAATGAATCATTCGCCTAGATGGTTAAGGCCGGCCCTGACTAAATCTATTTCCTTCATTTACCTAATTAAAAACTATATTACGTTACTCAAATTGTAATTGAAAGAATTTACTAGCTAGGTATAATTACTGTACCTCTAGGTTATTTTCATTACCATAGTTATTATTATGAAATTAAAACGTTTAGTTCCAATTTCGACCACGCGCAGACTTATCGTGCGCGCGCTCATATTCAGATAGGTAGGTATATGTAGGAATATTACATTACAACTTGTAGTGACGTAAAAAACTCTTAAAACAAGGGAAACGCTATTTGGTGAAAATAAAATAGTTATAAATGCATCATAGTTATTTTAATTTATAAATAATCATTCTCTTGGAATTTTTCAGAATAACATCTTAAAGCTACGTGCTTGTGTTCCTTGGTCAACATTATACAACAGTCAAAATAATAAAAAAATGAAAATTTTCGAAAAACCCGACTGACTATTTTTTTATTTCCTACATTATAGTGAGTTATATTTTTGGTATCGTCTCCTCGAGCTCTTTATTTTAATACCTCACACTACGAATATGTAAGTCACCTCACATGACCGTGTCACAAAATCTACGGAGTAAACATACATAATGGCGGTCGCCATTTTGTCTGTTTTTTTTTCAAAATTCATTTATCTTAAGTCACTTCGGCGGTCAAGACCAATCTACCCTATACAGCATGTAACAAAAATTCTGTTCAATCCAATAAAGGCGTATTCCTGGTTTAACATAAAAATCTAACTCATAAAAATCAAAAGTTATAGATTTTTATTTTTATAAAATATGCGAAATGTACTCGTAACACTAAATATGGCAAATTTTCATAAGTTGACAACACTCCACCGGCCGGCGAAATCTTTTTATTTTTACCTATTTTTATTTCAAACGATACCGCCCTGGACTAGCCGCGCTCTATGCACTATGTCTCGCTCAGGCGGCGTTTATTAAAAGAAACAGTAGGTGGACTTTGTCGAGCGCTCAGTGTTACATTTGATAAGCTTTTCTTTTTTATAAAATTATTATTTTCATTGGGGAAAAATAATTATCTCGTATCCATTAAATGATTACGTATATGTGTACGCAGTACGATACCAAGTAATACCCTTCAGGATAGGACAGGGTTCTTATTACATGTTGTATATTATTGTAGTCTTTGGACCAATCAAATGATACGTCATTTTTTAAAATCCATCAAGCGATTAAAAGACTACAGCGCGTGCCTGAGAAACAGACATACCTACTTACATCCATACATAACGGGTGTAAAAAGACAGTTTCCGAAGCCGAAAGCCACGTATTCTACCCATTATTTGGATCATTTTTTTCCACTAGACCATACCGGGAATCCACTGGTTCTGGAGATAATGAAGGTCAAAGTCGCAATTTTTTTTTACTTTTTTACTGTGTTGTTACTAATCTTTTTTTTCCTAATAAACATTACCTGAATTTTATATTTTTTTTCGATATTACGCATTTGCAGTTACAAAAACGCAATGAATATCAAACGTATCTGATAAGTACCTACGTGGCTTAGAGCGAAGGGGCAGGGTTTAACTTCACTTGCCTGGGTTTGCGTTACATTGCGCGTTATAAAAAATAATATATTTTTTCATACCTAAAAATAAAGGTCGTTTCCCAGCAATAATTTTTGCTCAAAACTACTTTGTTAGACGTACAGTATGCGTAGTTAACGGCTGTGTGATGTGTCTTTTTACACCCTGTATATACTCTCGAAAAACGTAACCCTTCTTCTGGGGCAGTCGGGTAAAAAGCTCAATATGATGATAGTGTATTTAACAATTATTGACAACAGATCATTATAAGTTCAATATGATGATTGTGTATTTAACAATTATTGACAACAGATCATTATAAGTTCAATATGATGATTGTGTATTTAACAATTATTGACAACAGATCATTATAAGTTCAATATGATGATTGTGTATTTAACAATTATTGACAACATATCATTATGATGATAGTGTATTTAATAATTATTGACAACAGATAATTTTATGGTAGTATTTAACAATTATTGACAACAGATTATTATAAGGTAGTATTTGATTTTCTGAGTATTAATCATGTACCTACGTTAACTATCGAATTTCTATAATTAAGTACACTATCTATTGTGTAATACCTAACTACGCTCGAGCCTGTTTCGCCACAGTCTTTTAGTTCCGTACCTCTAGGCTGGAGGTGCACTGTTGTGAATAGCGATAGTCATGTTACGAGTTAGTATAAGTACCACTCAAAGAGCGTAGCAAAACTTGCTCTCTAAGTCTAAACATAAAAATGTCATCTCACTTAAAATAAATGAATTAGACGTACCTACCTACCTACTTAAATATGGGCGCTGCCAAATTTACATATATTTACATGTCAGTGAATTAGAAATCCTCAACAGAGCTATCTGAAGCGATATTAGGTAGAGACAAATGTCTTCAACGTTTCGTGAGTTAGCGATGCATGGATTTAAAAAAATAATTGTGTTCGGTGCATTTACTTCGAGTGTCGCATGCGCACTATCACGTCAGGGTCACCTAGCATAATTTTCTTAAATCAATCCTATCGTTAGTTCGTTGGGTTTGAATGTGATAGATTTTTCTATGTCAGGTTTTTTTTTATAAAACAGTGTAATAAACTATATCTACTATTAAACTTAAATAATACAGCGGGTAACTATCTGAGACTAGTCTGTCACATAGTATCCAGTTACGAGTCGCAGCTCGTCACATACTTATACGTACTTATAAATAACTCGATACAAAAATATAAGTCGTTTACCTTTTATTTTTTTAATGATAAGTACATAATGTATTTTAATTATCTTTACGGTACTTACTCCTAGAGGATAATATACGAGCAATATCAACGCTGGAGTTAGCACTATCTAACTGAACTTAGGAGTTCTATTAGACATACAGGGCCTACGTACTTTAATAACTTAATATGTCAATGTGCAGTACACAATAGGCTAGATTCCCAAAATTATCAAATTAGTCCGTAAAAAAATATTCGACACGTATTTTTTCTTTTGTCACATAACCAATTAATGAGGACGATACAGTGCGTTGAAATTTCGCGTGATGTCACACCTCGATACACTTTATATCGTTTAGTGACGTAGCAAGTCCCCACTCCTGAACTTTGATGCGTTTTATCTATGTAATTTTTTATTGGTTTGGTAAAGTAAAAAAAAAGTCCAATATTTTTTGGTAATCTAACTTACGGACTATAGAATGATTATTATTATACCCAGGAAACATCCCTATTACCTAGAAGGTACTTCACATCATCGTCAGCCCATCTTCGCCCACTGCAGAGCAGAGGCCTCTCTATTGATGTGCCAATCCCCACACTCCTGTGCCAGCCTCATCCGGGTTCTGACTTCTACATGCCCATCTCGCTGGTCCGACGACCAACCTTTCTTCCTCCAGTCCTTGCACGTCACTAGGTCACCGCACTCCTCCACGTGTCATCACCGCGCCTTGCCCGGTGTCCTGCCCACCTCCATTTGAAAACCCTCTTCGGGTCTCGACGTTTCGAATTCAGTCTATGAGTCATATGCCAAGCATGAAACGTTCCATGGCTCTCTGAGCAACTCTCAGCCTGTACACAGCCTCCTGCGTGAGTGTCCATGTTGATAAATGCGATGCGTTGGGCATTTTTTGCGATTTGTCTAAGGCTTTCGATTGCGTTCTCCATGATACATTGATCAGGAAGCTGCACTACTACGGAATCCGGGGCGCCTCTCTGGATCTTCTTACTTCATACTTGGGTAATAGGATTCAGAGAGTTGATGTGAACGGCAAAAGGTCTTCCGGGTCTGTAGTCAGAATGGGGGTTCCTCAAGGCTCAATTCTGGGTCCTTTTTTGTTTCTAATCTATATCAACGACTTGCCTTACCTCATAAAGGATAAACATGATATAGTGCTGTTTGCAGATGACACTTCACTTTTATTTAAACTCAAACGTCAGCAGGTGGTTGTTGATAATGTAAATAATGCTCTTTCAACTGTAGTTAACTGGTTTAATGTCAATAATCTTCTCCTTAACGAGAAAAAAACAAAATGCATAAAGTTCACATTACCCAATGTAATACAAGTGAACACTAGTGTGTCAATAAAGGGTGAAGAGTTGAAACCCGTGGATTCCACAGTGTTCTTAGGTTTAACTTTGGATGCGCAGCTTCAGTGGAGCCCCCATATAGATAAACTGTCCAAAAAACTTAGCTCTGCAGCATACGCCGTAAGGAAAATTCGTGGTTTAACTGATTTAGAGACAGCTCGTTTAGTATACTTTAGTTATTTTCATAGTGTGATGTCGTACGGCATTCTGTTGTGGGGAAATGCCGCCGATATTCAGACAATTTTTGTTTTACAGAAAAGGGCTATTCGTGCAATTTATAAATTAAGTCCCAGACACTCCCTCAGAGACAAATTTAAAGAGATTAATATTATGACTGTTCCCTCTCAATATATTTATGAGAATCTCATGTATGCACATAAAAATATTAATCTGTTTAAAAGATACAGTGATATCCATAGCATAAATACTAGGAACAAACACAAATTTATTGTACCAAAAACCAGGCTCAAGAAAAAAATAGGTGGTTCGTTTAGATGTCAATGTATACGTTTCTATAATAAACTTCCTAGCCAAATTCAAGAACTAAGCATAAATAAATTTAAATCATTTATTAAACGTAAGCTATGCCAGAAAGCTTTTTACACAATTAATGACTTTCTTGAGGACAAAAAGGCGTGGGATTGAGCTGCTTCAATGATATACATGAGCCATTGTTTTCATATGTACTACTTACTGATGAAAAATTTTTTATATATATATTTTTTTTAATATTCGTTTTTGACATGAATACTTGTATAGTATTGCATTATATTTTTTATTTTATTTTTTTATTGACATTTTATTATTATTATTATTTTTTTTTGACTTGAATACTTTGTTAAGTATTATATTTATTTTTATTTTTTGATTGACATATTATGATTACTATTTTGTTTGACACAAATATTTACTTTGTAAAGTATTATATTTTTATTTTTTTTTGATTACTTAATTATTGTAAATGTGAGGACTATGTGGGTTATTATTATTATTTTCTCCTCCTTTTTACAGTAATTTTCAACGTTGTCTGACAGTTTGAGTACTTTTGCGGCCTACCCAAATGTCTTTTCTTTGGTATTGTTCGTCATGTCATTGAGCTCCTTAGTGGTTTTTAAGTTGAGCTATTCGACTATTGACAAATGCTTGCACTGACTGGACAGGTCCACTCAAATATGTTTGGTTCTTTCTTCAAAAGACCACTACAGACACTAAGCTGCATGGTCCTCATATAGAATAATGTGAATGCGAGAACTATGTATGTCGTTATATTCATGTAGATTTTATGATTGTCTGGCAGTTTGAGTATTTTTTGCGGCCTACTCAAATGTCCTTACTTTGGTATTGTTCGTCGGTTCGTTGAGCACCTCAGAGTTCTGAGTTGAGCTTCGCGATGACTGACAAATGCTTGCACTGTCTGGACAGGTCCACTCGAATTCGTGTGTTGCTTTCTTCATAAAGCTCATCCCAGACATAAACGTACATGGTTCTCATAGGATCTAACCAGTCCACATTGTATGGATTTGAACACTAAAAGAGACTTTGACCTCTGAGTTTGTTTCGGTGTTTCTTCTCAGGGTAGTCAGCTAGGAAACACCGGCCTCATCTAGCTTAAACTGACAAAAAAACATTGACGTGTAAAAGTGTTCCTTGTAACCTATTTACTGAATAAACATCATTTATCATTTATCATTTATCATTTAGCATCGTAGGTCATGGTGTGTGTAGAATACCTACACTGGTTATAGAGGCGGGTCTTCAGACACAGTGGAACTTTGGCTGATTTCAGAATGTCATCCAATTAGCTAAAAGCGGCCCACCCAAGCATTATTCTTCTCGATATAGGCTTTGCTGATGTTCTTTGACAAAAACTAAAAGAACATGGCCCAGGTATACATACCGTCCTTTCCTATTGCAAGCAGCTGTTAGATTTAAGATTTCAGGTCAACTCGCGGCTGCAGAGTCCTCCTAAAATTCTTATAGGTACGCCAAAATCCAGTGACTTAGGTTTATACCCCGACATAAAATCTTAATCTAATTGTACACTAGCACTTATATTGACAGCCTAAAGGCCAAATCACATAGAACTGTCTTTGGTCATGAAAATGCGTGAAACACATCGGTTTGATTTAAAGACGACAGCATTCTTATAAGTTCACCTTATACCAAGCTTACTCTACAACACAAGCACCTTGTGGCCACACTCGAACCGAGTTGTACGAGATGCTTCACCTCCGCTTCGCTGAGGACGTGTGGTCATTAAAATGGGTCCTTCATTTTCTTCAAGGAACGTAAGTCATTTGCTGCACTTAATCCTCAGCGTAGCCCCTACATGTTCGTGTGTGCGTGGGGAGGCAGGCGCGGACACCGGGCGGGTCAGTCGAGCACGCGCGTGGTGTGGTCGAACCCGGCCGGCGCGCGCAGCGGCCGCATCTCCGCGCCCGAGCTGTCGCTCACCACCTGCGTCTCTTGCGGGCAGCACGACGTCTTCATCGACATGGACTCCGTCGATGTTTTGTGACTCTGTTGGGGACACAAACAACCATTAGCAACACTTAAGGTGAATGAAACTTCAAAATCAAGTAGCACTACAGCTCTTTGTGAGTTCTACCACCTATATTCTCTGCAGGTACTACGGCCGCGAGAATCTAGCGATCGTCATTTACGGAGCCCAAGTCTAGACTCTACTGACATAATTTCTGATAGAAAAGTGGGAAAATAAATATGGCATAATCAAAGATAAAATATTCAGATTTTATTAAAGACAAAAGTTGAGACACGTAGAGTTGAAAACAGCGTGCAAGAAATGGCTTACCCGCTTGAAGCAATGCGCGATGGAGTGGCAGAGGCTGGTGAGCGAGAGATGACGGCGCTGGCGCATGAGCACGTACAGGATGGGGTTGAGCACGTAGTTCAGTAACATCAGCAAGTCCGACAGCGTGGACAGCACGTTCAGCCACGGCCACGCTTCCGAACCTTTCGTCAGGAATAGCGCTGACGTCAACTGTGGAGCAGAAGATAGTTCAGCGTGATATAACAGATACACAAAAGTATTAGACTCGACATGATATAACTGTAGCATTACGAACTAACTATCTGCCTAACCTATCCCCAACTATGTTGGGTTCAGCAGATTGTTTTGCTTCTGACTATCTGTAACGAGTGTCAAAGATCTACAAATATCTGCCGGGAGTCCGGGACCAACGGCGTAACGTGCTTTTTGAGGTACGGAGGGTATGTTAGGGATGGTTACCCATCTACGGTTCCACCTCGGTAAGCGTTGCTCAACCTTGATGGTCGACCTGTGCGGCTGTTAGTAGACACGAATTCTTCTGCGAAGCTGCAGCATTATGGACTACGGCACATGCTTAAATGGTTTTGTGCAGCGGCGACTCCGTCGCTCATGTGACAGTTTTTTTCTAATGCTCACTAGTTCTTTGTAAACAACTTTGTTGAAACCACAATTTTTATTGAATCCTCAACAAAGTATGTGTTTCATGTAGTACCTACCTACTCATTAATTGTCACACAAGTCCGAAGACATGTTTGGTCTTAGTTTATGCCTCATCTCATTCTATTTACAGGACTAGCATCGAATGTAGAAAGTTCAAAGAATTAGTTATTATTGAGTGCGGATCCCGACACGACATCAATGAAGGCAATCGGTTTAATTGATCAATTATCAGCTCCCAGCAGTCCCAGCGCAGGACACCCGCCATTCCAGTGCTCCCACTCAAAGTGTCGAGTGACGGTGGCTGCATTGTTAATATTCTTTTGCTTTTTAGATTTTCTATTGATTAAGTACCTAAATATCTATTCATTTATAACCGACTTTGAAAAAAGGCGGAGGTTCTATGTTCGACTGTACGTATGTTTTTATTTTTTTTATGTAGGTATGTCCACCGATTTCTCTGTCAATTGTTTACCGAATTCAAAATTCTTTTTGAAAGAGTTTATTCCAGAGGTGGTCCCCAATAAATTTTATCGAAATTGCTACGGCGCAGTTAGAAAAAATTCACAAAAACAAAAAAATATGAATACATAGATGACGTTTTGGTTTCCTCCAATTATGAATATGTACAAATTCCATGTTCCATGTTATTGAGGTCATCAATTTGGGCTGGGTTTTAGTTCTGGGGTATAATAACTAAAAAGTGAAAAATAAAAATATACAACCGACTTTCAAAAAAACAAAATAGGTACACAAAAAAACGAAAAATAACGTTAATTTCGGAAGTCGGTGTCAAATAACGAAGAAATAAAATACAAACACCGACTGCCGAAATTAATGTTATTTTTAGATTTTTTGTGTAGGTAGGTACCTATTTTCTTTTTTGGAAGTCCGTTGTATTTTTGTAAAAAAGTTTTTTTTTAATTAAACATTGTAGCCATTTATTTATTTTTCTCGATCATTAGACGTGGAAAGGGTTCATGTCGTCTACTTCTTCTGTTCCTATTAGAGGTACCTCTGCAAGACACTACTTTTAAACTAATTCATTAATTATTATAAGGTGCCTATCTGTTCATCACGTGTTTGTCAGGAATATAATTGTACAGCGTATGAAGCATAATTGTGGACATCGATGCAGGCTCATATGAATAAAATTCTAGTTGGATTCGCTTGCCATTTGAGAAACAATCAAATATTTTCGCCAATGTTTGGCACGCGAACGGCATGCTGATGACGGCGTCGATGTGTTGATCAACTATAAATATTGTAAAGCCACGACGTGTATGACACGACGTGACTTATCGCACAGAGATCCACGCAAATGGACGGCTATACCGCTATAGTAACACTCCAATCAACGCAGTCGTTCGTAATCCACTACACTGGCGCAAGTTGCACTTTTCTCGACTATCGGCATCCACGCACTTTGTGCTCAGCGCAGGATTGTCTTCTTCTTCTAACTATACTTCTCTATTAGTCGTTTTCTCAGTAGTCACCAGCCCCTTTCTAGCCCTATCTATCTTCTTAGACACAATCGTTATATTGCACCGCTTCTTTGATCCTCCTCTAGATACTGTGGTGCATGTACATACAGCCCACAGACGGCATGTGAGAACCGGGCTTTTGCTGGCAGCTTATAACATTAGGAGTGGTTCGAATATTAAGTTTAGAATAGATTAGTAGAACGTTGCGATTTTTTTAAGTTAGTTTTGGCTCACCCGTCGAAGAGGGCACTCCTTGTTTTTACTCTTTACTCTCCTCAATTTTATCAATAGTACACTTGCATACACGACACCCTCGCAGCCAGCGAGTGAGACAGCTCCCCAAAGCTACAGCATCGCCCCTGGAGCCCTGCAGGCTCTACAATACCTACTCTTTTTGCCATCCACATGCATACTCATAACTACGACATGATCATCGTATTCTCAAGTAATAAATTTTTGCCCAGGGGTCGTGGATAAATTCGAAACACAGTTACCGCACCTCTGGGCACTCAGACAGGGAAGGAAAAGGAACAGAGGTAGGTTTTAGTCAGTAAAAGTCTGACACGCCTTCCTGCTCCACCCAGAGCGGGAGAGGGCATTGGATGATTTCCCACCCCCACAAAAATGTTATCGGTGTTGTGTGGGTGACTGGAGCCCCAGTGGCTATTACTCTACGGCTTGCGGTTTGCTTATTACTACTACTTGTTATAAATTGAAAAACCTCGCATTTGATTCTTTCTGTACCGACTTTATTTCTGTCCAAACTCGAGAGAAGAATACTAACGTTGTGATTTTAATTGATAAGTAAATCGTGGGAGGATCGTTAAAATAAATCTTGTACGGATCTTTGTACTAAAGAATAACAAAGAGAGTACAATTTCATTTCGAATAACAAACACCTACGTTACGCTAGTTTCTAATTTAAAATCAAACAAAAGTGCATACAATTTTATTCTGGTTGTTCTATATTCTGCGTGACTGCTCCATTAGATCCACGTGCTAAGTATTTGCAGTGGAACACATCCTTATGCGCCGCATGCACCAAACTCATAGATATAAATAGCGCGACTTTGCTTACAATGCTCAATTCAGCACCTCCTGCTGAATATTGATGCGCCGCTGATAGATCAGAGCTAATAATACTGTTCGATCATTTATTTGTTTATGTTGACACGCGACGAATCAAATAGCAATTTCGTTGTTTTGTAAAGTATTCGTCATCTCATTTTTATTTGCTTTCCGAAGAATCCACTTTCCTCACTGTTTGTACATACTCGTACTTACCAATTTTCACTTATAACATTGCAGAACTATAAAAAAACTTTTTTACAAAAAATACAACCGACTTCTATTATATTTTCGGAAGTCGATGTTTATATTTTGTTTCTTCGTTATTTGACACCGACTTCCGAAAATAAAGTTATTTTGTAGTTTTTAGAAGTCGGTTGTATTTTTTGTAAAAAAGATTTTCTATTTTTCACTTTTTAGTTGTTGTACCCCAGAAGTAAAACTTAATATTAAAGTTATGCCCCAATGGATAACCTATACCGATAATTTGGAGAAAACCAAAACGTCATCTGTGTGTACATATTTTGTGTTTATGTTGATTTTTTCAAAAAATGCTTAATCGATTTCGATAAAATTTATATGGGACCACCTCTGAAGTATGACCTACCAAACAAAAAAAGAATTATCAAAATCGATTCACAAATGGCGGATATATACAGACGAATTGGGAACCTCCTCTTTTTTGAAGTCGGTTAAAAACTACTCTGGAATCTTTCACTTATACTTTTGGAACTTTCGTGCAACAGCATAGACATCAGCACGAAAACATCAGTCATTAGAGTGAGTGTATGTCGACGTCAACGTGGGCTGCCCAGTGTGTGTCGACGTCAACGAGGGCTGGCAGTGTTTGCATCAATACAATAACAGACATGCACAAACAACATTTGCTTTTCTGATCAGGAAGAAGCCTTGAAATTCTTAGCACTAGCACACAACAATGTTTCATTGTTTTAAACTATTATGAAGTTTATTTCGAACGTATTCAACTAAACAAAACGCTCATTATTTCCTGTGGCTGTTATGAAACCGATCGCATGCCAAATAAGAATAGTACAAAGTTGCAAATGAAATTTTAATTCTCCTTTGACGAGCTGAGTCATGATTCGAGGTGCCTCATCTCGCTGAAGGAACTCCAAGGTCGCTAGGAGCTGTCGATTCGCATTCTATAGTATCAATGCGAGGACATAAGTTGAATACAAATGGTATGTCGATGAGTGCGGCAGCCGGGTACCGATGTCAGTACGTGGCTCGAGTGCTAACTCACACTGGAGAGCATCACCAAATGTTCTTAATTGCAGCTGTCACACCACGCCTATTCTAATGTCACTAATAAGCCATCATAGAATGCTAAGTTCCACCAATCCAGGAAAGTCCACAGCACGAGGCAATAAAAGCAATAAAAGCCTTTAACAAGAGTTATCACCCGTGCTACAGAAGTACAGGACAAAGACCTCTACCAAAATTAGCTTCAGGTGCCTTGGACTATGTATTTCCGGGTGATGCACGACACACTAATGTTTGTTAGAGAGATTATGGAAGAAGTTGTTTTCTTAGACTACTTAACTCTTAAGCCTGACGACGACCATTCAGAGGATTCTTTCAATGCAGGAAGTCGCTTAACAGTGATGTAAATATATCACATCAACTGGTTTGATTACTTAATAATACCAAATCATATGTATGAAGGATGGATGATGTGCCTGATACGTTCTGCATTCGACTTATGACGATGATGAGACAATAGTAAACTCACCATCTGCGGCATCCAGCAGAACATGAAGAGCACGGAGAGCGTGGCCATGAGGCGGCTGAAGGCGACCTCCTCAGCGGTGGCCGCGTTGTGGTGCGGCAGCGGCGCCGGCCCCATGCGCGCGCGCTGTCGGCATGAGGACTTGCTGACGCGCCGCACCACGGGCGCCGAGCCGCGCGGCGCGCTGATGGCGTACAGCGCGCGGATCACCGCCAGGTTGCAGTACACCAGCACTATGCACAGCAGCGTGCCTGCACAACCACAATGTCTAGCGTTACATAAAAGTTAAACATATTATTTTTCATAGCATACTCTAAGAAAAAAAAAAGAGAGTAAAGAGGAGTTCATGGCTAAAGTAATAACAGCCGCACGGGTCGATTCATCAGGTTAAGCTACGCTTGCCGGGTTTGGTCCATGGACGGGTAACCATCTTTACATACCGAGACTCCTCCGTGCCTCGGAAAGCACGTTAAACCGTTGGTCCGGCTGTCAATCGTGGATCTTTGACAGTCGTTACGGGTCGTCAGAAGCCCGAAAGTCTGACAACCAGTCTTACCTAGGGGTATCGTCACAAGTGACAAAAATACGTTATATTATGGTTATGGAAACGTTTTTACGAAAACGTTGGTTATATAGCAGTGGTCTTATAAACTTAATTATAACGTTTATGGGACGCGAAAGTGGCCCAATTATAAGACATTATAATTATATAGGTTAAATTAATGTCAACTTGTGACCATTTAACATCAATTAGAGGTTTTATAAACGTTAAATAACTAACTATGTGGTTGTATACTGGTTATGAAGAGACTATTATATGACGTGTAAGTTAAATAATAGTCATAAAGATGTTAATGTTTTTTTTTCATTATTCCTTTCATGCGCGAACGGTGCTTGCTGCTGTGAATAACTGTTTATTTTTCTACGCGAGACGCCATTAAAAGTTCAAACTTTAATTAAAGTGGTACCTATTCGTTATAATGTAGACGAAACTACAAATATTAATTCTGATTACTACATATGTTACTCGTAAGTGTAGTTCTACTGGGGATCTTAGTTCAATCAAATTCAAAGATATTTTAATAATCACAAATTATTACATAATAAACAGCTTGGTTTCAGAAAGGGTCGTTCAACAAGTGATGCTGGTGTTGAACTTTTGAGACACATTTATAATTTCATCATCATCATCATTCTCCTGCCCTTATCCCAATTTATTTGGGGTCGGCGCAACATGTCTTTTTCTTCCATACTCCTCTATTAGTCGTCATCTCTGTAGACACCCCCTTTTTACCCATATCCTCTTTCACACAGTCCAACCATCGTTTCTTTGGTCTTCGCCTACTCTTATAGCCATCCACATCCATACACAAGACTTTCCTCACGACATTTTCTTCATTCCTCCGCATCACATGCCCATACCACGACAACCGATTTCCACACAACTTTACAGTCAGCGGTGCCACTTTCAGACTTCCTCTTATATACTCATTCCTAATTCTATCCACACATCGCTCTTAGCATTCTCATCTCAGCTACATGCAATTGCTTTTCATTCATCCCTTTTGTGGCCCAACATTCTGAACCATACAAGACAGCAGGTCTGACCATTGTTTTATAAATCTTCCCCTTAAGTTTTAGAGGAATGCGGGAGTCACAGATAGTCCCGGTGACCTGCCGCCATTTCATCCATCCAGTGTTAATTCTGTGCTTAACCATCCGATCAATTTCGCCATCGCTTTGCACGAGTGAACCGAGATACCGAAAATCGGAGCAGACTGGGAGAAGCGCGCCATCTAGCACTACAGCTTCAGAACTGGAGAGACCGCCGAAATCGCAGAACATGTATTCAGTTTTGGTTCTGCTGATTTTCAAGCCAACTTTCTCCAGCTTCTGTTGCCATTTCTCCAATCTGCTCTGGATATCAGGTCCATCTTCATCGACCAGAACAATTTCGTCGGCAAACAGCATGCATCAGGGTGCCTCTTCCTGTTTTTCCGACGTGAGAGCGTCCATAATCAACAGGAAGAGGTAAGGACTTAAAGCCGACCCTTGATGTAAGCCTACAGCCACACTGAACTCATCGGTGTTGCCAGCAGCCGACCGGACGTAGGTACTAGATTGTCTGTACATAGCACAAATCAACTCAACATACTTCCCAGGCAATCCTTTCTCTTTCAAGGCCCACCACAACACATCCCGAGGTACCCTATCATACGCTTTCTCAAGATCAATGATCACCATGTGCAAGTTCTTGTGCACACGTCTGTACTTCTCGCACAATTGACGGAGAGCGAAGGTGGCGACCATTGTCCCTCGACCTGGCATAAACCCAAACTGGTTCGGGGTAATCTCACTCTCCTCTCGCAATCCTTCCTCTATCACTCTCTCCCATACTTTCATAGTATGTGACATGAGCTTTATCCCTCGATAGTTGTTGCAGTCCTGTACATCCCCTTTATTTTTGAAGATGGGCACTAGCGAACTATTGCACCATTCTTGTGGGATCACTTCTTCATACAACAACTTATTGAAGAATAAAGTCAGCCACATACATCCATCCTCTTTTAAACACTTCCATACTTCTACTGGTATGACATCAGGGCCCATGGCTTTTCCATTTTTCATACATTGCCTTTCTTACTTCATTCATGCTAATTTCTCTCACCAAACCCATATTTAGTTGTACCTCTTTGAGCACACCATTCCATTCATTCTCTTCGTTCATCAACTTTTCAAAATAAACCTTCCATCGCTCTTTTATTTCGTCATCTTTCGACAAGACTTTACCGAGTTCATCTTTCATACATTTTATGTGCATTATATCCCTCGTTCTCCTTTACCTTAATTTTGTAATCCGGTAGAGCTCCTTCTGTCTGGCCTCTAGGGCTGTCCAGTAAATCATATAACTTTTCCTGCGCCTTAGCCCTGGAAACTGCAATCGCCTTTTTTGCCTTCCTCTTCCATTATTTATAAATTTTCTTTTTTTCTTCTTTGAAATTATCATTTCCTTTCTTTTCTTTTAGCATCTTTTGCACATCTTCATTCCACCACCATGTATCCTTTTCTGTCATGCTTTTACCTTGCGATTCTCCAAACACATCTTTTGCTACTCGCCTTATACAATCCGCCATCTCTTTCCAACATTCATCCACAGATTTTCTTTCCATATCCTTCATTTCTATCATTTTATCTACCACTTGACTCTTAAACATACTGGCACACTCCTCATTTTCTATCATACGCCATCTGATTTTGGGTGGGGGCGTTCTTTGTTCTTCCTGGACGAGACACTGACTGTTACGTTCATCATTACGTTACGTCCATCGTTACTTCCGTCATTCAAAAACTGTAAAGTGTTGCCTTCGCCTGGCAACACTTTACAGTTTTTGACTGTTTTGAGACTGTTTCGTCTCACCAAGAAAAAGTCAATTTGGGTCGCGTGCTGGCCACTTTTGTAAGTGATCAGGTGTTCGTCTTTCTTTTTGAACCAGGTGTTAGTTATTGCCAGGTCAAAAGCCTAAGCAGCTTGCAGCAATGTCTCGCGATCAGTATTACGGTCTCCGTACCCCCAACCACCATGCACTCTCTCATAACCGTGCTTCAGACTTCCTACATGCCCATTAAAATCACCCCCCACAAACACCTCTGCACTCTCCTGTACACTCATCATCACACAATCGAAGTCCTTCCAAAACTTCTCTTTTACACTATCCTCACATCCTGATTGGGGTGCATACGCACTAATAACATTTACTATCATACTCTCCACAACCACTTTAATAGCTATCACTCTATCACTTACTCTTTTAACATCCACCACACATTCTTTTAACTCACTATCCAAAAGTATGCCCACACCATTCCGTTTGCCATCATTTCCACAGTAATAAATTTATTTATTTATTTAAAACTTATATCCTTCTCCTAATTCTCTTGCTTTTGCACCCTTCCATTTCGTTTCTTGCAAACACGCTATATTTATCCGTCGCCTTTTTAAAACATCTGCTAACTCTCTTCCTTTTCCAGTCATAGTACCTATATTCCAGCTCGCACACCTCAATCTTAATTCTCTCACTCTCCGAGCTTGCGTCTTACGTCGCACCCGCCCGTCCTGGTGCGACAACCCTTGTCCATTTCCCACAGGAGCCGGGTGCTGCCCCTGCGCGTCGCCTGTGGGGTACGCCCTAGCCCTATCGCACATCATATTTTTCCAGACCATGTTGCAAAAAAGGTTTTGGCAGAAGTTTTATAGCCGGCCGCCTGCCTGACGCCAACCCTCCTTGGGAATGCTGTTGTTGGTGGTTTACCCGCCACCGTGCGGGTGGCCCAAGGTGCTTTAGTACTATGCACTAGGGCTCAAGCTCCCTTAGTCGCCTCTTACGACACCCACGGGAAGTGATGGGATAGTACTATTCTTTTACGTCCGACACCATACGGAACTTATAAATTATAAGTTCCGTCGTGTGAAGTCATGGGAAGATAAATGCGATGGCTTGGGCATTTTTTGTGATTTGTCTAAGGTTTTCGATTGCATTCTCCAAGATACATTGATCAGAAAGCTGCACTACTACGGACTCAGGGGCGCCTCTCTGGATTCATTTACTTCATACTTCAGTAATAAGATTCAGAGAGTTGATGTGAATGACAAAAGTTCTTCCGGATCTGTAGTCAGAATGGGGGCTCCTCAAGGCTCAATTCCAGGTCCTTTTTTGTTTCTAATCTATATCATCGTCTTGCCTTACCCCATAAAGGATAAACATGATATAGTGCTGTTTGCAGACGACACTTAACTTTTATTTAAACTCAAACGTCAGCAGATGGTTGTTGATGATGTAAATAATAGTCTTTCAACTGTAGTTAACTGGTTTAATATTAATAATCTTCTCTATAACGAGAAAAAAACAAAATTCATAAAGACACACATTACTCAATGTAACACAAGTGAACACTAGTGTGTCAATAAAGGGTGAAGAGTTGAAACCCGAGGATTCCACAGAGTTCTTAGGTTTAACTTTGGATGCGCAGCTTCAGTGCCTCCCATGTGGATAAACTGTCCAAAAACTTAGCTCTGCAGTATGCTGCAGAGCTAAGTTCTTATTACTCCATTAGAAAAATTCGTGGTTTACTTGATTTAGAGACAACTCGTTTAGTATACTTTAGTTATTTTAATAGTGTGATGTCGTACGGCATTCTGTTGTGGGGAAATGCCGCCGATATTCAGACAATTTTTGTTTTACAGAAAATTCGTCTATTAGTCTATTCGTGCAATTTATAAATTATGTCCCAGACACTCCCTCAGAGACAAATTTAAGGTGATTAATATTATAACTGTTCCCTCTCAGTATATTTATGCGAATTTCATGTATGCACATAAAAATATTAATCTGTTTAAAAGATACAGTGATATCCATAGCGTAAATACTAGGGACAAACACAAATTTATTGTACCTAAAACCTGGTTCAAGAAGAAAATAGGTGGTTCGTTTAGATGCAAATGTATACGTTTCTATAATAAACTCCCTAGCCAAATTCAAGAACTAACCATAAATAAGTTTAAATTATTTATTAAATCTCTTTTTACAAAATGAGCTGCATTATGCCAGCCATTGTTTTCGTATGTATTTTATAGTTCATAAACACAGATGATATTTTTTTTTATATTCTTTTTTGACATGAATACTTGTATAGTATTTTATTTAAAAAAAAGCATTTAAAAATATAAAAAATAGTATCCCACCGGTATCGGGAACAGGGGCATTGATTGACATTGTTATTATTAGTATTTTTTGACATGAATACTTTGTAAAGTAATAAATTTATTTTGATTGTCATTTTATTGTTATTACCATTTTGTTTGACATGAATATTTACTTTGTAAAGTATTATATGTATTTTTTGATTAGGTACTTAATTATTGTAAATTTGTGGACTATGTGGGTTTTTAAATTATTATTTTTCTCCTCCTTTTTACAGTAATTTTTAACGTTGTCTAACAGTTTGAGTACTTTTGTGGCCTACCCAAATGTCCTTTTTTTGGTATTGTTCGTCAAGTCATTGAGCTTCTTAGTAGTTTATTCGACTATTGACAAATGCTTGCACTGACTGGGCAGGTCCAATCAAATATGTGTGGTTCATTCTTCTAAAGACCATTACAGACATTAAGCTGCATGGTCCTCATATAGCATAATGTGAATGCGAGAACTATGTATGTCGTTATATTCATGTAGATTTTATGATTGTCTGGCAGTTTGAGTATTTTTGCGGCCCATCCAAATGTCCTTACTTTGGTATTGTTCGTCTGTTCGTTGAGCTCTTCAAAGTTTGAGTTGAGCTTAACGATAACTGACAAAGGCTTGCACTGTCTGGACAGGTCCACTCGAATTTGCGTGTTGCTTTCCTCAAAAACTCATCCGAGACATAAACGTACATATTAGTTCTCAAAATTAAATGATTTGACCAGTACATATTGTATGGATTTGAACAGTTTAAAAGAGACTTTGACTTCTGAGTTCGTTTCGGTGTTTCTTCTCAGGGTAGTCAGCTAGGAAACACCGGGCTCATCTAGCTAAAAAAAAATGTTCACGTGTAAAAGTGTTGTTAAAACCTACTTACAAAATAAAATCATTTATCATTTAGTTTTTCGATAATGTTTGTATGTATTGTGGTAAAGTTTTTAACGCCCTCCTGAAATTTTTGATATTTCACTATTGTTGTTTATTTATTTAAAATTTATTTTCCTTTAAAAGTTGCTTGGTTCTTGGTTTAGTTATGAGATGACAGTTACACGACGCTTACTGAACTTATGGTCATATAAACGTTGGCCTTAAGACCAAGACATGCGTGCCATTACGTTTGACTTTAGGGTTCCTTATTTTTATTTATTTATTTTATTTATTTAACAATTTATGTACACACAGAACAGACAGGAATGAAACAGAAAAAAAAAAATTATGTACAAAGGTAATGTAATGCTTATTTCTAATGAAATCTCTTCCAGCATACCTGCGAAAGGAGAGTTGAAAAAAAGGGAAGTAGACACTGTGTCGTAAAGTAGTAGGAGAAAAAAAAGAATACATAAAACCAAAAAAAAAAACAATGAAATATGATAACATAAATGCAAACATATACCAAAATATAACAGATACAAATACATATATAGGCCAAATAAATATCACTAAAATACATACTAAACAATATTATGAAATAAATAATACATACTTATAACAACTATGATGAAATTGAAAGATAGTGATCTTTGACACTCCTCTTAAAGACTGGAAGAGTCTGGCAGTCCCTAATTTCAGGCGGCAGAGAATTCCACAACCGTACAGCGTGCGTAGTGAAGGAGTAAGAGTAGTAGTCAGTACTATGAGGAGGGGATTTGAGGAGTTTCCTGAGATGCGATCTGCAAGGCGCATCAGGAGTGCGGGCATAAGAAAAGCGTTCCCGCAGATAGGAGGGAGTTTTAGGGTTGTGAAGGATGTTAATTAAAAATTAAAACCATTGTTTTATTGATCTCTTATTCATTATATAGTATGTAATGGTGGTGTAAACCAACAGTATTATCGCGTAAAATAAATGATTTTTACATAAAAAAAAAACAAAAACTCGTGACAAAATGAATGGAGCATCTGATTTTCGCAGTTTCGTGGTTGGTTCCACAGTGAAAAATTCTCAATTTGATGAGTTCTTCTATAATATGTACATACAATCAGAAGTTTTCGAAAGTAATATTTTTACACTGTATAGTTAAGGCATTATACCAATATTGGCCAGTGCCTACTGAAGTAATTGACATACTGGTGGCATTCGTTCTTAAAAGTGTTCTAGGGTCTCTAGGCAGAATGTTAGGACGTCTATTGTTTATGATTACGCTCAAATATTTTATGGCTTGATGAGAAATATTAAAATCAACAGCCCATTTTTTTAAGTCTTCACGGGATTCGCTATCTCTGTCATCATCATCAATTTCGCTTGAAGTTTCTGTATCTAAATTATCACAGGTTTCTCGTTCAGACAGGTTTAAATAATCAATAACAGAATCATCTGAATATAAAAATAAATTTGTTTAAAAATCGTGTCATACATTATTGTTGAATATTCTGTATAATGAATATTACTTCTATGGTATTGTCTAAAAAATTAACTTTTTACAGGCAAGCAGTTTTTTTCCTGTAAGGAACCACTTTCACTACAAGCAGAATCTTTACATTCCGATATTGCCGTATTTTGATCGACTGCAATATTATAAATAAAATAAAACGTAAAAAAAATATCAAGAAGTTCGTTGAATCACCAAAAGTATTTAATATTAGGATCTGTGTTTAAAATTTAAATGTACGTAAATGTAAATAACGAATCTAAACGTAACGTAATAATTGTACGTTACTTATGGATTAAGTATAATTTAATATTAATAATTAATACGTTAAAATTATTAATAAACATAACGTAACGTAACCTAAATGTACATAACGATTTGTGTTTAGTCATCCCAGTAATATCTTATGAATACATTGTAAAATAAAATGTATGTACGGAACCATTTTTAACTGACTTCGAAAAAGGATGAGGTTCTGTGTTCGACTGTATGTACGTTTTTTTTTAAAAAAATGTATGTCCACCGATTTCTCTGTCAATTGAGGACTGAATTTCAAAATTCTTTTTTTATCCGAAAGAATATACTCCCGAGGTGGTCCCATATAAATTTTATCGAAATTGCTTTAGCACTTTTTGAAAAACTGCACAAAAATGAAAAATACGTATACAGCTAGACGACGTTTTGGTGTTCTCCAATTACGACTATGTTTAAATTCCACGTTTCATGTTATTAGGGTTTTTAGTTCTGGGGTATAAGAACTAAAAAGTAAAAAATAAAAAACTTTTCTACAAAAAACAACCGATTTAAAAAAAAACACTAAAAATTAAAAAAAAAAACTTAACAAAAAATTTAACCGACGAAAAAGAACTAAAAAGCTAAAAATAAATAAACCTTTTAAGTCCTGAGAATTGAGCTTATTTTTCTACCTAGATTTTCAAATTCTATATAAACTAATTTTGTGTCGGCGCCAAAAAATAAAATAATTAATTACCTACATAGACGTTAATTCGGCGCATACAACGCGACTAAAACGTAGTATTATCGTCACATTACAACCAAAACGTCGTATACCTACGTATTTCAAGTGAAACTCTAAAAAGCAAATGATATTTGTCATGTAAATGTTATATAGTGGTTTTACAAACTACGATATTGGTGCCGATTCTCTTGTTCAATAACTAAACTAATATAAGATAGATCGGTATCTTTTACTAAAATACAGTGCGACAAAAGGACGGTTATAGCTATGAACTAAGTTAGAGATGTCAAACTAGTTTACGCCTTACGCTTCACCGTATTTTTAGTCGACATGTTTTTACGTGTGCCCTTAATTTGTATGGAAATATTAGATCCAACTAAATTTGACAGCTCTAATTTACGTTCGTCTCTTTCTTGTTTTATTAGAGAGAAAAAGATAGCAATAGCCTAAATTAAGTTTAATTTGTGCCCAAAAGAATCAGAACCAGTGTCTTCCAAAAACCTCCTATGCGACTAAAACGTTTATACGACCAAAAGTGATGTCGAGTAAACGTTGTGGCCGAAACCTTTCTACCTACTCTATGAAAAAAACAATCACAAAATTGGGGGTAGGTACATCCTTAGAAACTGGAACTGTTCAAGCTGTAGTCAAAAAGAATAAAAGCTTTTCTTCGTTGTTAGTTAGTAGTTACTTTACTTATGAGTAGGACGAACTGAGTCACATTAGATATTTTTTACAACTTCAACTTGATGAGACTGTGACTATTAATACCTACTTGCTGTATCCCAAATGTTTTCTACATTTTCATCAGTACAATTCTTGTATTTAAAATTGTGTAAGTAGTTAAATATATTTGGACCAAAACATAAATTGTGTTTGTCTGGCTCAAACATTCACTACTTATATTATACATACAATAAACGAATGGAGCCGTCAGTGCCGAGCCTTCTTTTATTAGCCCTTCAAGTGCATTTGTGTCAATACTCCCATTGAGAGCGTCTGAGCCATACCTAAGTACAGACGAGGTCGATTAGACTCGCGACAGAGCAACTTAGGCACTTTGCCAGGAAGTGCGCAATACAACTCGCAATAGATAGGTAGCACGCAAAAAGGTGCTTATAATGTGTAAATTAAAGGAAGTGCAATAATTAGATAGACCGCAAACTAATCATAGGACTCTATATACCTAACGTAATGATGTGAACTCAAGTCAGCTTATTAAAGCTGACTTGAACTTTGCCCTAACTAAAACTTTCATGAATCATTAGATTCATGAAAGTTTTAGTTAGGCAAAAGTTGTTGCACTTAGGTTCTATTAAATTGTCGTGGCTGTTGTGGTGGAGATTCACCGAATCTTAATTCAATTTTGAAGATGTGTGTGTAACTCACCGAAAGCGACGTAGAAGATAGCATAGGCGAGGTCGGTGGGCTCCTCTGCGTTGCGGTAGCGCACGCACTTGTGCTTGCTCTCGTTGTAATACAGGCCTATTCCGAGGATGGGTGCGCACGTCAGCAGCGCCGCCCAAAACCACGAACTCAGCAGCGCCGTGCGGATCACATAGTACGTTACTTGCTGGAATGACGAACAGGATTTATTAGGAGACAAGCTCTGGACTAACACAGTGAGACTCAGTTTTGTCCTGAGGCGGTACCATGATGTGCCATAGCCATCATGATTCCGTTGTGTGAGAGAGAGAGAGACAAAGGTATACATCTTTAGGTAGGTACCTTATTCCATGTTACACCATGTTACAATGTATGTAGATTGCTATCGAACACTAACACAAAGAAGATGAGGAGCCTGAAGGTTTTCAGCAACATTCATCTGTACTCTTTAGGCTATGTTTTCCCCAAACAGAAGGAGGACGGGTAGCGGTGTGTTTCAATGTCCCACAAGCAGTGATGACAAAGACATTTGATCAAACAGAAGGAGGTCGGGTAGCGGTGTGTTTCAATGTCTCACAAGCAGTGATGACAAAGACATTTGATCAAACAGAAGGAGGTCGGGTAGCGGTGTGTTTCAATGTCCCACAAGCAGTGATGACAAAGACATTTGATCAAACAGAAGGAGGTCGGGTAGCGGTGTGTTTCAATGTCTCACAAGCAGTGATGACAAAGACATTTGATCAAACAGAAGGAGGTCGGGTAGCGGTGTGTTTCAATGTCCCACAAGCAGTGATGACAAAGACATTTGATCAAACAGAAGGAGGTCGGGTAGCGGTGTGTTTCAATGTCCCACAAGCAGTGATGACAAAGACATTTGATCAAACAGAAGGAGGTCGGGTAGCGGTGTGTTTCAATGTCTCACAAGCAGTGATGACAAAGACATTTGATCAAACAGAAGGAGGTCGGGTAGCGGTGTGTTTCAATGTCCCACAAGCAGTGATGACAAAGACATTTGATCAAACAGAAGGAGGTCGGGTAGCGGTGTGTTTCAATGTCTCACAAGCAGTGATGACAAAGACATTTGATCAAACAGAAGGAGGTCGGGTAGCGGTGTGTTTCAATGTCTCACAAGCAGTGATGACAAAGACATTTGATCAAACAGAAGGAGGTCGGGTAGCGGTGTGTTTCAATGTCCCACAAGCAGTGATGACAAAGACATTTGATCAAACAGAAGGAGGTCGGGTAGCGGTGTGTTTCAATGTCTCACAAGCAGTGATGACAAAGGCATTTGATCAAACAGAAGGAGGTCGGGTAGCGGTGTGTTTCAATGTCCCACAAGCAGTGATGACAAAGACATTTGATCAAACAGAAGGAGGTCGGGTAGCGGTGTGTTT
This sequence comes from Polia nebulosa, assembly GCA_951329385.1. Lineage (NCBI taxonomy): Eukaryota > Metazoa > Arthropoda > Insecta > Lepidoptera > Noctuidae > Polia > Polia nebulosa. The sequence goes on from OX589609.1 coordinate 566,550, forward strand.
CAATGTCCCACAAGCAGTGATGACAAAGACATTTGATCAATCCAAAAAACATTTTTTTTCCGTAAAAAATATTATTTATGATCCTGAGTCATTCAATTGTTTGCTTTTTAAAAGCTTTTATTGTTTGTCTCATCATGTTCAGGTCAAATCTTGCAAACTGAATTAGAACCACTTCCTCCTTTCTTACGGAGGTGAATTTTTACGTGGTGATTCAGTTCCGTCCGATGACAATGCATTTTTATGGTAAGCATGACCAGAATCCAGGATTAGCTCCAGATAAAGGAACTACAACCCGCACTGGGCCCACGTGGTGGATTACGGCCCACACCCTCTCACTGAGAGGAGGCCTGTGCCCCAGCAGTTGGGACATTAAAAGGCTGATGATGAAAGGAACTCTTCAATGTTCAGTAGCACGGACACGAAATTTTGGGTACCTACACATCTAATTGTGATATCCGGTATAAAAACTTGTTTAAAAAAATGTTTTTTAAATAATAACTTTTAAATCCAAAGTTATGATCGAAAAATATCTGGGCCTTTCCAAATTTGGAAAAAATATAATGTTAGGACTATGCTCAATATAAGTTGTCCTGGATTGACATGGAATAAGGTTATTAAACGTTTTATTTGGTGATCATCGAAAATTTTTAGATTAACATGGACCTGTTCGCCAGGAGGCGTGGTGAATTGGTGACTACTCGTATGTATCCTACAGAACAGTTTGAAGTTCATCTGCAGGGATAGATCGTGTGTAGGTACTGTTGACTATGTCGTTCTCTTGAATGAATAAGTACCTAGAGATTACTAAAAAATCTTGTTTAGTAAAAGAATTACAAAAAACTAAAGAACGAATAAACAAAAGTGAAGCAGTATTCCATCACTCTTACAATATCTGGCGATGTTCAAACTTTGTTCATATCGCGTAAACAATCGTTAAGATTCCATCAGCTGCGAGTCTGGGACTATAATATCAATATTGGATATCTCATATTATTATGTAAGTCGATATGTGTATAGTTTTCCTGTTCAGCCTTTCACTGGTTGGGAATTCCTCTCAAACTAGTTATGTACTAACAATATTCTCGGTCACCACCAGCCTGCTTGGTTGCGCACGCGCAATGATTAAGTCATACATCACGGTCGGGGGACCAACACTGACACTCAACGTGATATTAGGTGCATTCGATGTTATTAAATGTGGAGGTTATGTTGTTTTTGAGTTCGTTTTGAGTTTTAATTTGTAGTTTTTTTGTTTACTACTGATAGCTTAATTATCTACATAAAACAAAAACAAACCTAACTATGTAATTATTTTTTTTTTCTATACAGTAAATATAAAAATAAAATATGGCGTCGAAAACTTCCTCCGCATCGCTGTGTGACTGGCGGCATTGCCACGTTGATTGGCAATGCTTATCCTCTGTCCAAAAAAAAAAAGCCAGCCCTTGGGTCACGCGAAGTGTCAACAAGGCATTTAGACATTTCTTTAAACAATTTGTGAGCACCCGGGTCCCACGATACGAGAGTTTCAACCCCAAACGGCTCGAAAAACCAACAAGGTTATTATTTCCGCCGCTAAAGGTTTTCAGTAGCCGCAGCGGCAGCATAGCACGACGAGCTTGGAATATGGGATGGATGGCGCAAGAGTATCGACAGAAGTAGTGTCTCACACTCAAGGCCTGCCCATCTTCCATGGAAGCAAAGACATGCCGTCCGGTCTCCTGCCATAGTCGCGTGCCAGACCATGGGGTTCTAATACAGCCGGAACGCCGACGGCGACAAGAGCACGTCGGATGATGTCGTTAATATTCGCTTGCCGCGCTATGCGAGCCGCACTTCGGCTGCATAACACGCCGTGGTGTCCGAGGGTGTTGACAACTTCGCCACAGCGGCAGCAATAAGGAGAACAACATAGTAGTTCATCTGTAAATATTTTTGTATTCCATACCATCTATCTCATTAATCTATTCGACTAGGCACCTCCCACAACTTCGGTTCTTTACCTGTACATATAAATTATGAAACGTTTTCGGAATAGGACGAGCCGGTACCTGCCTCACTTATCTCCAAATTAGGAAGTCTAATGACAATGATAGACGCTTCATCGACCTATTTTGAAGTTGCACAATCTTACGTTAAACTATCTTACTAAACGAAATGTTTTTTTGCTATTGCTAACATAATGCAACCTTGCTCGAACAATTTGTGACCCATTTTCCTACACGACGCTTTCCATTCTAGTTTTCAGTGGAGAAGATTGTGGTTTCTACTCACGTCGTGCGACCGAAACTTCCGTGACGTGTAACGTTCAATAATAAATTAATTTGAAAAAAGAGGGCACTTTTTTTTTGCACACTGTAAATCTTAAAAAATAGTTTTTCAAGTGTACCGTGCGACATATCAAATGAAAGGGCTTGTTGTGTGAGTCTCAAATGTATTTTTTCATATATTTTTTTAACTAGTCTATACTGTCCCACTTCTGGGCAAAGGCCTCCAAGTCCTTCCAGGAACTTTTCTCCCGTGCTTCCTCAAACCATCAGAAAATATACGAAAAATTCTTATACCCCCACTTGTCTCCTAAACTAGTGAGCCTAAAATTTTCAAATAAACACACAAAGTAGTTCTCTATTAATAGATTACAGAAAAAGTTAAAAAAAAATTTCAAAAAGCATGTTATAAATATTATTACTTCAGAACCGGCACTCGAGTCCAACTCGTACTTGGCCAGTTTTTTTTTAATTTTAATATCAATTCATATTGGTTGCTGGTCACTTCTAAGTTTAGTGTTTCTTCCTCATCCATGGATTAGCAAGTAAGATTTTTGCTCCTACGTGCACGATATAAGAGAGCTGGAGCTGTGAATGTATTCAGTAGCATGTATCCAGGTTAGCTATGCAAATGCTCAGGTGTGGTGCGTCCTACGGCCATGAATGAGATATTGTTTTCAGATGAGATTTGATTCAACACGGATTTACTTTTAATTTCGTTTTATTTCTGATACAGATAGATTAGCTTTAGTACTTCCATTATCCTTTTAAATACCTTCCGTAAAAATTTTCCTACGGTACACCTCAAGGCAGCATTTTGGGACCTAGAATAATTACGTGCAAAAAGACGTTGCGATTGGTACACAAGTGAATATAATGACTACTTTAATTGTATTACATCACTGCTCGTGCTCGCAACGTTACACAGATCGGGCAAAGAGTTATCGGACTCTCAGTAGCAGCCCAGAGTTTGACCAGGTCTTTTTACACCACACACCTCTGCCAAACCCATCCGTATGTTCGCTTTGTGCAACTGTTACCACACCAAAATAATTCCGACCTAAATTAAGTTCCTGTGGCGTTAGTTTGCGGCATCAGCACGTGCTCGGCATGGGTAGGTCGGTCGGAAGGGACAGTGGCAGTGTAAATACTTGGCGGAAGGAGGCGCATTCGCCGCCGACATAATGCCCAACAATGTACGCGTGCCGGCGATGTGACAGGCGTGCTAGTGGTGGAGCAATTGTTTACATGCATGGACTAATTAGTAATTAGCTAATTTGGCGAAGTGTTTATTTAAATTAATAAATTAGCAAGACTGTGCTACAAATAGATACGCTACAAAGTAGATTCGTCGATGAAACTTTCAAACATCGGGGTCGGCTTTTTTACTGAAATGATCTCGTATATGACTAAACGTAGGTGAAGCTGTTTTCATTTATCTCTCAGAACAGGTGCTTCGGCGTTTATGGAATGACTTACAATCATTGATCTCATCGACTCATTAATGCAATCGCATAGTTAACGTGGGTACTCTGTCGCAATGATTCATCTAAAAAGTAAATATTCATCAATGTTATGTCTCGCTTATGAAATGGTTTCATAGCATTATAAAAAACCGGCGAAGTGCATGTCGGGCCACGCGCAGTGTACTTAGAAGGGAATGTCGCCGCCATCTGGTTGAATTAGCCAGTTGGACGCCTAGGCCGGGCCGTTCATTGAGCGCCGGCATTCGATACAAGGAAGGACAACTAACCAAGTCAAGTTTGGTTGAACGCAACGTTTAACCAAATGGTCCACCCATTTTAACCAAATGTTGGTGGATTTCGTTTAGTCATTTAGTTAAATTACCTATAGATATTGAGGAATTTGTGATACCACTGATCATAATTATGTGTTTACAAAAGGCATGTTAGGATGCAAGAGCGAGCGAAGCGAGGTTCGTACATGGTGCACCCCGACTCGGATAGGTTAGGTTTGAAGGAGCCATTCCCTTCGTGGTTATCTTACTTTAAACCGACTACGCCTTTTAAATAAATTTGAATCACTAATAAATAATCATTTTAATCATTTTTCATTTAATTTGAAGTAAAGAATTACTTGGCTGAGTCTTGGTCAGTCATCTTCAAAGGGCTGACTTTTAATACGCCAAGTTGATAACGTTGAGTGATTATAAGTAGTTCACCTAACTATCGGCCGCATCTCATTGAATGCCAGCGTTTAATGAACGGCCTAGGCGTCCAATTAACTGCCTAATTCAACCAGATGGCTGCGACAGGAGTTACGAGTATGTTTATTACTATAAATTTATTAGTTGAGTTCAGTATCGTTCAAACCTTATTTTATAAAAAAAAAACTTTTTTTTTCAATAAACTATTCATTTAATTAAAACATAAAAAAAACAAAAATATTTTTCCAAAATTCTATGTGTTTTGCTACCCGTTTTAAATATTAAATAAGTAAAAACTTCATCAAAGTAATTTTTTGTAAGAATTTTGTGTTTTGTACGAAATTTTCCGAGTTGGCACTTTTATAAGTTGCGCGACTATTACTCTTAAGGCGCAGTTAAACGACTTAATGGTTTTTAATTGAACATCACGTCTAAACGACTTGTATTATTTCTTTGAAAAAAAAAAATATGTTAGTTTAGACAATTTCCTTCGTAATTTGATCTCAGAACATTTGAAATTATATTTTTAAAACATAGTGTAATTAATTTGTAAAGTTATATCTAACTCGGATAAAAAAATTAGAATCACGCAAAAACTATAAAGCGTATTTTTATGAAACCTTCACCATTTTAACGACCAATTAATTATTTGCAATTTAGTCTCAGTGTTTTAGCTTAATACTTGTTGTTTTATGTGTAATAAATTAATAATGCGTCTAATTTCGGACAGCGCTCTTTGTTGGGCGAGTTCTATTACTGGGTGGACATACGACGCGTTGCGTGAGCTCAGCGCAGAATACGTAAGCTAACCACTCAAGGTCGTTGACAGCTAATAGCGCCTTAAACTAACAGAGATAACTTAGCCGTAATAGTTTTCCTTCAAAGTTCGTTATTTAAACTACCATCAGATTTAATTTCAGATTTCTTAAGGCGCAGTTATACGACTTCTAATGGCTTTTAATTGAACAACACGTCTAAACGACTGGTCTGAGTTCTTTAAAAAAAATATTTGTTACTTTAGACAATTCCGTCGTAATTTTATCTGAGAATATTTGTAATTACATTTTTATAACATAGTGTAATTAATTTGTAAAGTTTTGTCTACGTGGATAAAAAATTGAGAATCACGCAAAAACTGAAAAGCGTATTTTTATGAACCCTCCACCATTTTAAAGATCATTTAATTATTTATAATTTAGTCTAAGTGTTTTAGTTTAATACTTGTTTTTTTATGTGTAATAAATTAATAATGCGTCTAATTTCGGACAGCGCTCCTTGATGGGCGAGTCCTATTACTGGGTGGACGTATGACGCGTTACGTGAGCTCAGCACAGAACACGCAAGCTAACCACTCAAGGTCATTGGCAGTTAATAGCGCCTTAAGCCATCAGTTTTGCTTTTAGAGGGGTGAGACACTCGACTCTAACAAAAAATATCACTTAAAAGTTTAATATTTGGCAAACGAATCATTGACTCGAAAAATAGTATTTACAACCCTTCAATTTTGAAAGATCTATCCAACGATACCCCACACTATAGGACAGGCGAGAAAAAAAATATACCCACTTACATGAATTTTTGAAAATTTTATTGTTTCGTTTTCTTAGCTTGATTGATATATATAATATAATATATCCATGCCAAAATTGCAGCTTTCTAGTCCTAACAGTCTCTAAGCTATGCCTCGGACGGACAGGCCGAAACCACAAGGCTCACTTTTCCTTGTTAGGACTACGGAACACTAAAAACGAAAAGATCATCTGCAAGTTGTCGTAGTCTGTTATAATGCCTGTATTTCTTTGTTTGTTTTCCTCCTACATTCCTGAATCAAGTCTGTGACCTAAAAATATCGATTTGAACTCGAAAACATATAAATCTTTTCCCGAGAGTTTAAAAATAACTCTTTATTATGTTGGATGAAAGTGGTATCTGTGATCGAGCATTCTATGTTTTATAGTCGCAGATAAATGTACAGTGTGGATACGTATAGTGGAGCTTCAAAGTTAAATATATACTAACATAATTATTGTGAAAGAAACTTTTTATTTTTATTTTATTGGGTAGGGACAAAAAACAGTTACATGCAAAGCTTAACTAAAGATTCTTAAATTAGCACAATAATTAGAAATACATATCAACATACCTAATCTATAAGAGTCTAGATTTTAAACTGAGAACATTATATCGTATCAGTAATTGTTCACAGGAGACTTTAAGACGACAACATCTATAATAATTTATAGTACGTAAACATTTCTTCTGCACAATTTCTAGCCTATCCTTGTACTTATCATATAGAGGATCCCAAATTTGGACGGCGTATTCCAACTGCGACCGAATCAGGGTTTTGTATAATATTAAGAATGCAGAACTTTTAATGATGTTTGAATAACACAATAGTTTACGTGGCTTTCATAGGTACATGAAGAAGTGAAGCTCCGTGATGGAGATTGAAGAATGATTACCCATCTACATGTAAAAAATAAGTTTTTTTGTGGACATTTCGTCACCCGTCACGTCTTCGAAATCTGACTAAATATCTAATTGAATTTGACCCTGTATACTTAAAAGCAAATTAAGTATATTGTTACCAGTTATACTATTATTATACTAGCTACTTCCCGTCAAGCCCCTCATTAGCAGACACAATTAAAAACTTATTGTCGCGTCTCCTCTGACGGATTAAGCCTCCATTAGAGCGCGAAATTATTTCAATCCGATTCAACCGTTATGACGTATTGACAGCAATGCATCTGATCTGACTTAGTGATACACCGTGATGAGCGTTTGTTGATGTTAGCTGACACAGTTATTGACAGCAATGCAATTGATCTGACTTAGTGATCCACCGTGATGAGCGTTTGTTGATGTTAGCTGACAGAGTTATTGACAGCAATGCATCTGAGCTGACTTAGTGATACACCGTGATGAGCGTTTGTTGATGTTAGCTGACAGAGTTATTGACAGCAATGCATCTGAGCTGACTTAGTGATACACCGTGATGAGCGTTTGTTGATGTTAGCTGACAGAGTTAGTGACAGCAATGCATCTGAGCTGACTTAGTGATACACCGTGATGAGCGCTTGTTGATGTTAGCTGGCAGAGTTATTGACAGCAATGCATCTGAGCTGACTTAGTGATACGCCGTGATGAGCGCTTGTTGATGTTATCTGGCAGAGTTATTGACAGCAATGCATCTGAGCTGACTTAGTGATACGCCGTGATGAGCGCTTGTTGATGTTAGCTGGCAGAGTTATTGACAGCAATGCATCTGAGCTGACATAGTGATACACCGTGATGAGCGTTTGTTAATGTTAGCTGACAGAGTTATTGACAGCAATGCATCTAAGCTGACTTAGTGATACACCGTGATGAGCGCTTGTTGATGTTAACTGGCAGAGTTATTGACAGCAATGCATCTAAGCTGACTTAGTGATACACCGTGATGAGCGTTTGTTGATGTTAGCTGACAGAGTTATTGACAGCAATGCATCTGAGCTGACTTAGTGATACACCGTGATGAGCGCTTGTTGATGTTAGCTGGCAGAGTTATTGACAGCAATGCATCTGAGCTGACTTAGTGATACGCCGTGATGAGCGTTTTTTGATGTTAGCTGACAGAGTTATTGACAGCAATGCATCTGAGCTGACTTAGTGATACACCGTGATGAGCGTTTGTTGATGTTAGGTGACAGAGTTATTGCTACACTTTCAGACTGAGGTTATTTTACAGATTTTTCTCTATCGATAAATTTCAACAACGGTCCAGTAGATTCGGAGCAAATTTATTTATTTATGTAATCACTTCGCTGTGACAAACGGACAGACAGACAGACACACGAGTGATTCTATAAGGGTTCCGTTTTTTCATTCGGGCTTTCGGAACCCTAATAAAAAGTACCTAGTGGTTTCAGTAGAGAACAGAATTCTTCCAAAACATAAATGTGAATGCCAAGTTCTCTATACCGGCTTCGCTTATAAAAGAAGTTAGATCTGGCTGTATATAACAAGTTCTCTCAAACACTCGTAAGGCACAGTTATATGAATTCTAATGATTTTTAATTGAATATCACGTCTAAACGACTAGTCTTATTTCTTTGAAAAAAATCTTTCGTAATTTTTATGTGAATATTTGAAATTATATTTGTATAACATATTGTAATCTAATATATAAAATTCTCGTTCTCGTGTCGCGTTGTTTGTTACGAAACTCCTCCGAAACGGCTGGACCGATTTGTATGAAATATTGTGTGCATATCGGGTAGGTCTGAGAATCGGCTAACCCAACATCTATTTTTCATACCCCTAAATGATAAGGGTGACCCACCCCTAATTTATTTTTATTTTATTATGATTTAATAATAATAATAAGAAAAATACAAAAAATACTTATATCCCTTACTTTTCATCCTTCTACCACCAACCCTCATTTTTTAATAGCGATATTAGTACTGTTATAATCTTCAACTCTCACAGATTATTATGAAATTTTTTGTGTATGTTCGGTAGGTCTGAGAATAGGTTGTAAACTATTTTTATACCCATAAGTGATGTGGCCCACCCCAAAATTTAATATTTTTGGACAAAACTTTATTTTTTTTTATCTTATCTTTTCTTATCTCATATTTATAACCTTTAATTTTCACCCTTCCACCACCAAACCCCATTTTTTAAAAGCGGTATTAGAACTGTATAATCTTCAACTCTATTTTTTATTTTTATTAAAACGGTTGTTTTGTTTACAAAGTAAGAGATACATTGGTCCCCAAACTAGACAGCGCCTGTATCTTGGGGGCCGGAGTTGCGATGACATTATAAAAGACATGTTGTAAATTTAAAAAATCAATAAATAAGATGAAGCATTTTAAGAAACATAATATTTTGGTAACTAGGTTACCTTTTAAAATTAAGCCTAGGATAGAATTAGTGTAAAATAAAATAAAATAAAAAACAATTCTGTAATGTTTGTGGTTGTGTGTGATGGTGTGAGTGTGTGTGGTATAGATTTGTAAGCGGTGTATTGGAACCAGAGGTTTAATGTGCGTATGTTTTTGATGTCAGTACGTGTGTGTGATTAGTACAATCTTGAAATTTTTAATTGATTACATGCTCGGTTTCGGTGTAAGAGAAGGTGACAAGTAATTTTTGGATATCTTTTTTAAATTTGCGATTGTTCAAGCCTTTGGTTTTACAGGATTTATTAATTTTATTGTAAGTATAAGTGTGAGAGTAAGAAGGACAGCGTCTAGCCAAAATACTCTTAAAATTAGGAAGAGAGATGTGTAGAACGCGTTTGGAAATAAGTTTTTCATAATCCGGCCTATTTTTTAAAGTTTTGTGAGTATGTAGTACGACGTTTTGATTAAATAATTGACGCACTCGTAGAACAGGAAATTCATTATAAAGCAAGTTCGTTGGGAACCTGAAGGGCTTTTTTAACATTACTTTAATAACTGCTCTCTGAGCTCTTTTTTAACATTACTTTAATAACTGCTCTCTGAGCTCTTTTTTAACATTACTTTAATAACTGCTCTCTGAGCTCTTTTTTAACATTACTTTAATAACTGCTCTCTGAGCTCTTTTTTAACATTACTTTAATAACTGCTCTCTGAGCTCTTTTTTAACATTACTTTAATAACTGCTCTCTGAGCTCTTTTTTAACATTACTTTAATAACTGCTCTCTGAGCTCTTTCTATTTATAAGAATGTGGTTTTACCAGCACTACCCCAGACGGAAATCCCGTACTGAAGCACTGATTGGCAGAGACAAAGATATATAATTGTCAGAATTTTAGTAGGTGTGCAGTCACGTCTCTTTTTCATGATGTAAATGATTTTCCTGACGCGAGCCGAAAGTAGATGTATGTGGGGTTTAAAAGATATATGTATTTTCATCTAAAGTAACACCGAGGTATCTAAGAGAGGGGGTGCGGTCTATACTGGTACAGTTACAGTCTGTGAGTGGATGATAGGTGGATCATAAATTAATAATGCGTCTAATTTCTGATGGGCGGGTCCTATTACTGGGTGGACATACGACGCGTTACGTGGGCTCAGCACAGAACACTCAAGGTCGTTGGCAGTTAATAGCATCTTAAATCAGACCTCCTGTCTCCAGTCTCCTGGCATGCATAACGTTCTTCAGTTGTTTTAATAGAATATTCGTTTAGTTCTTCTGTTGGACACTACAGATAAGAATGTTCGTCGACGGATCACTAAGAACCTATTACTTCCAGGCAGTTCCAGATGAGCTCCATTAAACAAACAATTTAATTATTTCGTTAACCATCTACAGTTAGAAAATGCAAATATCCATAAACATTATCCACATTTTATAAAAAGTTATGAGATGGCCAGCTCTGCAGACTAGCCCGATTACGTAATTTATTGAGTAAAAACTATGTGATGAAACTGGTCCGTTATGAAATGTCTATAAAAGTCAAATAAGTGCGATAAGTTTGTATGGAACATGTTTTGTGTGTTTAATTGAATCTTTTAGTTGTTTACATTTCTCAAATGTCAAGGTCGTTCATTTTCGCATCCTGTGTGATAACATGATAAGGAAAATGCAAACAATGAACTAATGAATGCAGGAGGTGGCTCACCAGTCTCGTTTGTATTAACGTAAGAACACAGTTTCCCATTAAGTTTGCTAATCTTGTCTGTATTTGTCGTCACGTCGAGCTGTTGACGTCAAGATCGGCATCGCGCAGCAGGTGGTCGCAAACAATGTGCCATTTCTGCCTCCTGATCGTGCTGATAACCTGGTACTTACGGCAGCTAGTCGCTACTCATGGCTGTTATGTCCACGTGCCGTATTTGGCACTGTTGACTACAATATGACAAATTGACCGATAAAACACCTTCAGGTATCGTGGGCGGACCATTAACACAAATTAACCGCCATTTCATATTTTTGCACGTTGATATTATCTAGCTAGAATGTCACAAAGGTGATTGCTTTCATTTATTTTCTATTACTCGGTACTTATTTAATAATAATAATTGTTCCTAGAACACAAGCACCGGTGACGAGGGTATCATAGCAAGTGGAGGCAAGTTGACCATTCATTTAGAAAACTGATAGTTAACAAGCTGTAATAGATATTGCCCCCACACGGACACACCTCACACTTTACTTTTCACACACAGAACAATCAAAACAACGAGATTAAATTGTTATTTCGCTCAAAGTGATAGCTAATAACAGTTTGTGTGATGAATGGAATGATCATAACATGAAATGTTACGTAAACAAGCATGTGAAGCGCGTCGATGCACGATGGGGATTCAGCCGCGCGTAGCCGCAGCTAAAAATAATTGTATCGATGTGATGGATGCGCTGAGATGGGCTGTCAGCTGCCAGTGGGACTGAGAGCGGTGAGAAGGCACTGGAAGGACGAGAGCAGCCGCCTGAAATATTGCACCGACAATGGACGACTGAGCGCAGAGGAAAAGGGAAAACCAAAGCCTTTTAACTTAACAGCTATCGAAAACAAATTATTAATTTAATATTTTCTCCTTGTTTATGGAATTTATAGTGAAGAAAATAAATGTGGCAACCGGCATGTCCTAGAATCAAAATTTTTATGTTTGGAATGCTGAGTAGGTATAGTCCCAGCAATGGGGCACAGTAATTTAGTAAACATTATGTTGTGCAGTTATGTTTTGTACCTATAATATAAAATCGGTGAGACGTAGATTGTGATCAAACAAGTGTAGCGCTAAGATACTATCGACACCACTGCTAATGCTACAATTTGTATGATCAACAAGTCCTTTGTACTTATGTATGTGCTGTCACAAATTCGCAATGAGCTCATCTTACTGATTCGGAATGCTAAAATAACAAATTAAAGAATTTAATGGAATACTTCGCAGTCGCGGTCGCAATCTGTCAAAAACACTTTTCATTTCCCTAGATTTAAGTAGATACGAGATTTGACCTTCTGATTATAGTTTACATAGGACAAGCAGCAGGATCAGATACTCGTACCATCATATCGCCAACGGCACTTCACGCTAAATTATTTATTGTTTCTCCAAAGCCTAAATTACAGTGTAGTGTCTAAAAGACGCTGCGTACGCATTAATTCTCATTTTTGTATGCGTGTAGGTACACGCATTTATCCTAATTTTCATATGCGTACGCATCAATTCAGATGTTAGTATCCTCAAATCCAATCATAAAATAGCTTTTTCCAATACCTAATATACAAAACGATGCTGATCAATATGATTTCAATCCTGACTATATTTCCTTTGCTGATTTCTGTGGGAGGCCGCAGCACTAGGGTACTAGATTACAAGCAGACATCAGAAACGATCTCCTTAACATGATTATATATACATTCATGGCCTCCGGTAATAGATTACTGATAATGGTTACTATACAGATACACCCATTTATTGCATGGTTTACGATAGGTCTGTTGACTTGTCGGCTCGCACGATTACCATAACCGGTCGGGCGGACGACACAGACGTGCTAGCTTTTTGATCCTGAGGGCAGAGGCCCTACATGAGGGCAGAGGCCCTACACAAAGATACATTCTATCAGCGATTTTCTTCGTCGTCACACTCTAGGCAGAGTGGTCGTGATCGTGAGGATCACGACCACTTTATATGTTGAGATACCATAAAAAATCAATTTCATGATTTTATTATGTCGTTATTGTCGCGTGATTAATATATATATCCATGCAAAATTGCAGTTTTCCTGTAGCTATGCCTCGGATGGAGTAATGGACAGACCGAAACTATAAGGGTTTCTTGTCCTTGCGTTGGGTCTACGAAATCTTTAAAATGCCAGGACACCTTTATAAATAATAATAAATAAATAATAATAAAACACCTCTTTATTTTCAGGCTACTTTGGTCAATGGATATATACTTTACAAAAAAATAAATCTATTATACTACAGTTGTAAGTATGTACTGTCGTTGATGGATGCGAACAGTGTGAACTCGTAGTGCGTACAATCCACATACGTATCTACGTAAACAGTTGTTATCTGCGAGCAGGTAATCACAGATTTTGCTAATCGAGTGTTTATGACGAGAGATGACGAGTGTTTTCGGAAAATCGATAGAAATATTGAATGAGTTCACTTCGGTAGTAGTCACCTATCGTCGATTAGGAGAGACTACAAGTGCACTTCTTTAAGCACTGCTTCCTGTACTTAAATACAGGTGGTCCGTTTCAAGTATACAGGGTAAGAATGCTTTATTGATTTTTATTATGTAAAAATACTCGGTAGATATCTAGAATAAATATTTCTGTAAGTCATCGCTCTACCCTTGTGGAGTCGTGACGTGCATTCTCCCGATATGCGTGTGCGCAGCTATGTCTGCTCAGATTTAGGGCAGCCTCGAGTTTATCTAGCAGATAGCCGTGAATCTAAATCAACACTATAACTAGGATCATTTCGTTTATTTTCACTATAGTGAGACGACTGACTATCGGAACATAAAATAAAAACATTTTAAGAATAACGTTGTGGTGTGTATGATTTTTTTTTCTGAAGGTGCTATTAGCTGCCAATGACCTTGAGTGGTTAGCTTGCGTGTTCTGCGCTGAGCTCACGTAACGTGTCGTATGTCCACCCAGTAATAGGACTCGCCCATAAAGGAGCGCTGTCCGAAATTAGACGCATTATTAATTTATTACACTTAAAACAACAAGTATTAAACTAAACCACTGAGACTAAATTATAAATAATTAAGTGATCTTTAAAATGGTGAAGGTTTCATAAAAATACGCTTAGTAGTTTTTGCGTGATTCTTCATTTTGTATCCGCGTTAGACATAACTTTACAAACGAATTACACTATGTTATAAAAATATTATTTCAAATATTCTCAGATCAAGTTACGACAAAAATAGTCTAGAGTAACATATATTTTTTTCACAGAAATAAAACTAGTCTTTTAGACGTGATGTTCAATTAAAAATCATTAAAAGTCGTATAACTGCGCCTTAAGTCTGTCTTTTGTAAGTTCTGCTGCCCTATTTTCACGATAGTGGAGTGTTTCAATTAGGTTTGTAGTTTTTGGACTTACATGACTGAATATTGTAAGCAAACCTCAGACAGTATATACTAGTTAAAGAAATGTTGTACTTAAGTGAGTTGTGTTTGCAAAACTAACAAACCTGCAAATACATATTATTGTAACTCAGAAGTGTAAAGTATACAAACAATGTTTCAAGTTCAAGTTCAGGACTTTCGGCGACCGCGATACGTACTCAAGATGGGCTCGACGTAATGGTGAAACCTTTGTAAATACACTAAATTGAGTAAATATATCGCATTTCGATCTATCGTCCAATATTGATGTTATGGGTTCCGAGATTTGTATGAATGTATTGCCAAAAAAAAATACTCCAACTTAAACAGGAAAAAAAATCTATTACAATTTCATAGGTATTGGATGGACATTCGCACCATTCCGCACTCAATAATGTATCAAAACCATTAAGTATTCCTGTATCGTGATGTGTGCCACCAGCAGGACAGATATCCACCAGGGACCGCTTAGTGCCCGATTGTTTTGACGCGGGATAAGTGATGTGGAGTAAAGATAAGTTATAGGGACGGTTCCGAATTTAGTATTTGAAGTTAAGTACACTGCCAAAGTAATATTTATTACTACCTAATGTTTGACATATTTTGAGGCTAGTGTTGTGACAAATTCTGAATTCATAAATTTTGGGCAACCCTGAAGAAGCAATCTGGGTTTGTATAAAGCTGTGTGCACACGAAAACAAATTGTTATGCGTTTATGTAGGGGAAACACGTACAAAATGATACAAGCATCATAATTCGAATTTGGCGGTCTCAAGTGTGCTGCTGACTACCACACCACGTGACCCGAGCGGCTTTACTTGCCGGTCAAAATATGAACGCGCTCCTCTCACTGGTGCGGGCGTCCTCGTGAGGCTGATGCCTCAGTGTCTTGAAAATCCAGCTTAACTTTCAGACCCATCTTACAAGCTGCTCAAGATGGGGATACCAGGCTTTAGCTCCGGTCGAGAATGATATCTAAGTACTTGTTCTGAGAGACCTTGTTTATGATAGGACTCATAAAGTTTTGATTGTGAGGGCCGCCGCATACATGAAATTGCCACTCAGCAATTTGAGCTATGTCTTCTGAAGCATTTTGCTTAACGTCGTTCCAGGATTTTCCGGAGAATACAATAGCTGTGTCGTCTGCATACAAAAACTCTTTTGTTTTAATTATGTATCTTTTACACTGATCATTTATCGTATTTATTGACCACTACCCTGAGGCACGCCGTATGAGATCACCCCGTATGCATCGCCCCAGCCTAACCTTTTGGTTCCTATGTGACACTCGACCCCCTGAAAGATTATCTCATCTTTCAGAAGGTTGAGTGGAGTTTCCCTTATTCCAATGTGTTCGAGTTTGTTGACAACGATTGGGAGAGAAGGTATCGAATGCCTTTTTAAGGTTCAGGAAGCTTCCAAGTCTCCAATAAGAAGATGTTCAGTTACAAGTGAGCTCAGAGCAGTAAATATTCAAATAATATTTTTTTTTCCAAAAGGAGAAACCCAAACTTCATAGAAACTTGTTGTTTACCCCACATTTTAGGTTATTTTTATACTTTTGAGGCTTTATTTCCTACGTAAATCAGGAACGGGCACACGCTAGGAAATAATTTCAAAGGGTCGTCGTTATCGAAATCTAAAAGGAGGATTATATTTAAATACTTGTATATTATGTGCTGTGCTGCAGCGCCTGCAGCCTATTACGATGAGGTTTTAGGTACATAAAAAGCTTAGGCTTTCAGTTTCACTTAGAGCTTTAAGGTTTTCAGAAAAAAATGAAAAGAAATAATTAAAGAATGAAACAAAAAAAAATATTTAGCTTACCTTCTGGTAGAAAAAGGGTCTGGTGAGCGCGAGGTAGCGCTCTAGCGCCATCGTGACGGCGATGCACACCGAGCCGATGCCGAACACGCGCAGCACAACGCGCGTGGCGCAGTACGCGCGCGTGGTGCCCACGCCCGCCACGTGCTCGCCCACCAGCATCGCGCACATCATGCCCACCTGCACACAGACTACTGTCAGTCTTCACATAATATTACATACAACACGCGTAGCACGACGCGAGTGGCGCAGTATGCGCGCGTAATGCCCACGCCCGCCACGTGCTCGCGTGCCACTTGCTGCTGAGCATAGTTAGGCCTCCTCCTTTTTGTGCTAAGGTTCTACTTTGATGCTCCTCAAGATCCTCAGTTGATCCTCTTTTACTTTACAATGCGTGTGTTTGTTGGTTTGTTCATATTGACTGCAGCCTAAACGACAGACCTGTTGAGCTGGAGATAATTATGGCAAAAAATAACCTTATCCATTCCATAACAATAACCTTCCCTTTACTTTATAAATGAGTGAGGATACTGAGGTTCAGGTCTGTGATGAGAAACTAGAGAAACCTCGTCATCGTGCATGTACTCGTATTATAGTTAGTCAATTTAGTAACACGTGATGAGTACCGTCATAAACTCTCTATGAATTAGCTTCAATAACACAAACATTGCTCATAAACAGGGGTCGTCGTGATGCCTGCTGAAGTTATTACTATAGTATAGTATCTACTACTTATCGATTCTGGCATTATAAGCATGACTAGCACATTCTGGCTGTATTCTATCTATTTAATAACAGCTGTGTACTATGTATATCTACTACAATATGTCACAACAATTCACATCTGGGCCAGGTATGTCACTATGTGTGTACCAGCCAGCAGCATTGTAGACGAGCTGTGTGTCATCGAAAAATGTATAAAGAGGAAAAAGGTCACGTCAGTCCACAAAATATAACACCTTTCTAAAAAAAAAGGCTCTACACAAAAAAGTTATTTCACTTTTGAGTTGTGGTACCCAGAAACTAAATAGTGAGCAGGTTCTATGATAAGGTGCCTGTAGGAATGACATAATGCCCACAATGAATGAATCAACACATTAGTGCAGTTTTTCGTTAAGGATTTCCGTTCTGTGCCTTCGTAGTCCAGTCCTGCCTTAGTTAGATAGGTACCTACGTTGCTTTGGGATTGGCATGGACCTAACAATATCTCAATCACTTTACATTGCCTATTATAATTTGTTTTTAAACCGGACTACCTGCGGAAAGTATGTACTCTTCTGTACAAAACAGACTAATCAAAATCGGTTAACAATGGCGAAGATATCACGCATAGCTAACAAGTAAAAAAGCATAAGTCGAATAGAAGATCTCTTCCTTTTTTTAAGTCGTTTATAAAGATCATTTAGAAAATTATCAAAATAGATTTATCCGTGCTGATAGAGCGGAGTGCCTCCAGGCTCTGATTGTACGCGAGCGCATTGCTTGGAGGACATCAGTGCTCGTTTTGCTTGCACTTTACTCAGCAGGTTCGACACGGTTAGCTAACTGGTTGCTCCAGCACAAATAGACTACGGACATAAAATGCTGCATGTGTACGCTTTATGTAGGTACTCTGGAATTTACCGCGGATACTAGCTTTGCATGAAGAAGTCAAGTGGTGCAATTGAATAAAGCAAGTAAGTAACCGAAAATATAAATGCTCAGCAATATTTAAACACTTCGTTGCGACACGTGTTTAAAATTAATGTTCTTCCGCTTGTGTAATCCCAAGTGCAAGCACCTGTGCCTGTGTGGAATTTAAATGATTTTTTTAACTGACTTCAAAAAAAGGAGGAGGTTCTCAATTCGACTGTATTTTTTTTTGTTTTGTTTTTTTTTATGTGTAATACCTCGTAACTTCTTACTACGTGAACCGATTTTAAAGATTTTTTTTAAATTGAACGCTGTTGCTTCACATGTGGTCCCATTTTAACTTGGTGAAGATCTGATAAAGAACTTCGGAGATACACAATGGAACTCTTCAATAAATGATAGCAAACTTTCCAGAATTGCTGCAATCGCATGTCTGTATATTGTTTTCACCACTTTACAACAATACATCACGCTGATACGCTCTGAAGGGGTATTCAGATTGGAACACTTCACCCTGATAGTCCCTAATTTCGCCAACTATGTTCAAATGCCTTATTTTGGGGCTATCAATTCGGGCATAACTTTACTATTAATTTAGTTTTAGAATGGGGTACTACAACTAAAAAGTGAAAAATAAAAAACTTTTTACAAAAAAAAATACAACCGACTTCCATAAATAATACTTAAAAATGCAAAATAACTTTAATTTCGGAAGTCGGTGTCAAGTAACGAAGAAACCAAACTAGAAACACCGACTTCCGAAATTAAAGTTGTTATTTTGCATTTTTATTTAGTATTATTTATGGAAGTCGGTTGTATTCTTTTTGTAAAAAGTTTTTATCAAAGTTACTAGAGTGAGAAGTCAGCTGGAGCCCTGGAGTAAGTAAGTAGTAAGTGCCTTCAACTGACAGCTGTCATGTTTCCCGAATAATTTAGCGTAACAGACGCACAGACAGGAGTGATGGCCAACGGCTAGAATATGGACAAAGGTACCTTACTTATGCCGTCTGCCGTTACGTGCCGAGATACTGGCACAACCCTTTAATGATTTACACCTAGATAATGTATTACGAGTATTTAGCGTCGCTAGTTGCTACTTATTAGTTCATTGAATTAGTACTTTTCAGGTTCTCTTTTATTCATTATAATTGTAGCGTCTCAACAATCTCGTCTATGTATCCCATGTTTAAGGCCTGGTAGCCTGGGTCTGGTGTAAATGTCTTCATCAATGGGTTGTAGAGATGGCAAAATGATCAAAAATTAGAACCTGCGATTGTTTTGTTTTTACCAGCCCAACAGTATTGAATATATCTCGATAAACAGACTAAATAATTCTTACACATCAATGTCGGAATCTCTTTTACGATTTTGTTTTGTATTCCATGTAGAGGCGTCGAGAGCTTGAGTTCTACAAGTATAAACATACATAAACAAATAAACATTACCCTAACGTATATAAACTTAATGTTTATGGCATTTGTTAGTCGACGACATAATATTGATTCTCACGCCTGTGAGTGCCTGTGACTGAGTTTAGAGTCTGTTTTTAAGAATAAGACTGACGTACTGATTAACCTAATATATTTGGCGTGGGTATGCACAGTGACAGTGTGGAATTCTCACAAATTTGAACAGGCATCTTCTGGTGATTAATGTTATCGTAAATCTCATTCATCTGTTACACCAGATAAAACGAGGTCTCGAGGGAAAAACCGCGGAGGTTTAAATTTGAAAGACAAAATCAGGGGATCATTAATGGTCATGGTCACCCGATTTTACTCAAAAAATAAAAACTTTAACAAAAAATTACCGCCAAATAAGTTTTGAGCCGGCAGCGCACGGCGCTAAACACTTCACACAGATTTCACTTTGTGTAATTATGTTATCTGTCTGTTTTAGACTGACTCAAAATAATATAAAACAACATTATGTTTTATTTTCAACCGACTTCAAAAAAGGAGGAGGATTTCATGTATTTTTTTTATGATCACCGATTTCTCCGCCAATTATAAACTGACTTTCAAAGTTCTTTCGCTTTTTATTCGAATACTCCTGAGGTGGTCCCGTTCAAATTTGATGAAGATCTGATGAAGTACTTTTGAGATAAGCAATTGTACTCTTTAATAAATGATAGCAAATCTTCCGGGATTGCCGCAATCGCATTTAAAATCTGTTTATATATCTGTTTATTGGGTACGCTGATGTGTACAGGTACACCCAAATTTCATCATTTTTTTACCATTGATAGGCACGCGTTTGACCACTATTTCACCTGATGGTAAGCGAAATTCTATGTTATTGAGGTTATCATTTGGGGATTAACATTACTATTTAGTTTTAGTTATGGGGTACCAAACGACTTCAAAAAAGAAATACAAACAATTCTAAATTAAATTATTTATTTAGTTTTAATTGCAAAATAACTTTAATTTCAGAAGTCGGTATCAAATAAAAAAAAAAACACAATTAGAAACACCGACTTATTTTCGCTTCACTTCCTTTCTGTTTTTGGCGATTTCATTTTTTGCAAAAAAAATTATAAATAAAAAACTTTTTTACAAAAAAAAAACAACCGACTTCCAAAAAAGAAAATACACTAAAAATTAATTTCGGAAGTCGGTGATTGTATTTTATTTCTTCGTTTTTTTGACACCGACTTCCGAAAAAAAGTTATTTTTTAATTTTTAGTGTATTTTCTTTTTTGGAAGTCTGTTGTTTTTTTTTTATTGTAAAACCAACGAAAAAAAGGAGGAGGTTCTCAATTCGACCGTATATATATCGTTCGTATATATATTGTGTATGGTCAGCCCTCACTCCGTCATTTATGAACCGATTTTGATTATTCTTTTTTTATTAGATAGGGTATACCTCAAGGGTGGTCCCATGTCAAGGAAGTCAGGCTCTGACAGTGGAAACCTGATAAAATTGAGAGAAAACCTCGAAAATTGTGGGCACGTTTAGCGTTTCTGATGTTCGGCCCTCACTCCGTTATTTATGAACCGATTTTGATGATTCTACTTTTATTAGATAGGGTATACCTCAAAGGTGGTCCCATGTCAAGGACATAAGTTATACCCCAGAACTAAAAACCCCAATAAAATGGAACGTGGAATTTAAACATACTCGTAATTGGAGAAACCCAAAACGTCATCTAACTATACATATTTTTCGTTTTTGTTCAGTTTTCCGAAAAGCGCTGAAGCAATTTCGATAAAATTTATATGGGACCATCTCAGAAGTATATTCTTTCGGATACAAAAAGAATTTTGAATATCGGTCCACAACTGACAAAGAAATCGGTGGACATACATTAAAAAAAAAACATAGGTACATACAGCCGAACATAGAACCTCCTCCTTTTTCGAAGTCAGTTAAAAAGTGTAGGTGTAGTGTCAGTTGTAGGTACTCACCAGCGCCACAAGATCGTTAGCTGCCAGTGACGTGAGCAGCAGCAGATGCTTCCTGTTCCGCACACGGCGCTCCCCCCGCCGCAGCGCGATGATGGCGCAGGCGTTCCCGACGATACCGATGGCGTACACCACCTTCACCAGCAGCACGAACATCCTGCCAAAGGGCCGCGCGTGGTGCACCGGCGTCGTGCTGTTAGTAGCACTGCTCGCGTGATTAACATTGCTCCCGTTCAACATGTGCGCGACAACAGTCGTCGCTGTATTGAGAAAATCCGCCATAGTTGGCATCGTGCTGTTGGTATCACTGCTCATTTGGGTAACATTGCTCCCGTTCAACATGTCCGCGACGACAGCCGTCGTGGTGTTGAGTAAGTCCGCCACAGCCGGCGTCGTGTTGAACACATCCCAAACATCGCCCGTAAAGTTATACTCAGCGGAAGGTGACGCCATTTCTACGTCTTCTAGCAAATAACTTGACTTAGTTTCACAGATGATTAGACTGTTATAATGTTGTACTGTATCGTTTCGCTGGTCGGAATGGCTTCAAAGTCAGAAGTCGGTATACTCGTGAAGGTTTTGAGATACATCTCACTATCGTGTGCACGTTCTCTCTGTGAACAAAACAACTTTATTTAGTTCAAATGCTCTTGTAAGAGATAGCAGGGTTTTTGGTGTAGAAAAGAATTAGTATCCTATTGCTAACAGCATGAAGCATAGTGCCTCTCCGGTGTGATGATATTGGTCCTGACACTCCTGAGTAATAAGGGACCGTTTATAGCAATCTCCTGGTTACTGACCTGTGTAACATCCTCAGAGGTACCTACGTCTACTTATCATAGTAAACCGGAACATGGATAATTATAATATTGTATTTTAAAAGGAAAGTTCCTTATTTTTCTATCGTTAGTCAGCTCTGCCTAGGTATAGGATATACCAAAATAGTTTCAATAAAATAACCAGCTGGAGAATCAAACCAAATTCCTTGCGATGGATTGCCGAGCTGTTGATTACCATTACCATTGAGACAAAAAAAAAAATTACAAATAAAAAATACAACCGACTTCCATAAATAATTCTAAAAAATGCAAAATAACTTTAATTTCGGAAGTCGTTGTTTCTAGTTTGGTTTCTTCGTTATTTGACACCGACTTCCGAAATGAAAGTTATTTTGCATTTTTTAGTATTATTTATGGAAGTCGGTTGTATTTTTTTTGGTAAAAAGTTTTTTATTTTTCACTTTTTAGTTGTTGTACCCAATTCTAAAACTAAAGTAGTAAAGTTATGCCCGAATTGATAGCCCCAAAAATAGGGAATTTGAACATAGTTTGTGAAATTAGGGTGTATCAGGGCGAACTGTACAAATCTGTGTACCCCTTTAGAGCGTATCAGCGTGATGTTACGTTGTGAAGTGGTGAAAACAATATACAGACATGCGATTGCAGCAATTCTGGAAGGTGTGCTATCATTTATTGAAGAGTTCTATTGTGTATCTACGAAGTCTTTCATCAGATCTTCACCAAATTAAAATGGGACCACATGTGAAGCAACAGCTTTCAAATGATAAAAATTTCAGAATCGGTTCACGTAGTAAAAAGTTATGAGGTAACACACAAAAAAAAAATACAGTCGAATTGAGAACCTCCTCCTTTTTTTGAAGTCGGTTTAAAAAGACGAATCTTGCGAGACTTGCTATTATTAAAACCAAGTGGTTTTATTAATGCAAATGATTTATTATTTATCGAGAATCCTTTCAATATTTGAGACATCATACTTTTATTAACTTTTATGATGCAACAACGTACCGAGGGTTGTTAACGCTTAGAAATTATGTGGCATTAATTATTGTATGTATTGGTATTTAAATATCTACTGAAGAATAATGGTAGCGGATAATAACAATAAAAGAAAAACCGAACAACTGATATGGAAAAGTATACTACTTAGGTAGCTTTAGGTACACCCTATTTCAATCAAAACTTCGGCAAGAATTCCTTCGCTTCCATTACGCTGCTCCCAAAGTATTAGCAACATTTTAAAAGACTATTCTCTAAACTGACAAGAGACAGCCCTGACATCGAGTAAGTTGTACATCTTACAAAGTTATCTCCAATAAGAGTTTGCATGCAAATAAGTCATCAGTATTAATGACTGCTAATGACAACATGTAAAGGGATATAACATGTAAATGAATAGGCTCCAAAGATAGCCCTGAACTGTAAGTGGTTCCTGGTAAGGTAGAGTCTATCCTATAGTATGGGGTATCGTTGAATAGGTATTTCAAAATCGGGGTCGAGGAGACTACTTTTCGATTCAGTGATTCGTTTGCGAAATATTAAACTTTAAAGTGATATTTTTTGTTCGAGTTGAGCGTCCCCCACGTGCCCCTCCTTTCTAATAGCTTAACTGTTGGCTAGAAAAATCTGAAAAAAATCGTGATGGTAGTATATTATGTATATAACGAACTTTGAAGGCAAACTATCACGGTTAAGTTAGCTCAGTTAGTTTAAGAATAATAGTCGCCCACTTATAAAATGTACCTTCCTGGAAAATTTCGTACAAAACACAAAATCCATAGAAAAAAAATACTTCGGTGAAGTTGTTACTTATTTAATATATAAAACGCTCTTCTAAATCCGCATTTTACACGCGGGTTAGTAATAGATGATATAACAACAAAATCTCTAATATTAACAACATATAACAACGGCACCTATAATTTTATTTAATATAGCGATTAGTTATAATGAACGATTGATATAATTTTAAAATAACTAATTTTTATAAGCATAACATACATTAAATATAAAATCGTTTGACATACCACTCAAAAGATGTAAAACTTATTTGGTCTAATATGATGAAAACACCTACTTAAAAACACAAAGCAAAATTGCACAGACACGGGTTAGTTTATTTAGTATTATTTTTATGTTGTAGCACACCACCAAAACGTAAGAAATTTTAGTAGCAAAAGCTACAGAGAATTAACAATACACTGCAGCGGCAAAACGAATATTCAGAGTGTGAATTTTTACGAGCTGTGGCTTCTAATTTAAGCTTAAAAAACAATAACTTTGTATTTTATTTAATAAATATTCAAAAGTATTTTTTCTTTGTTTTATTCTTTGTAAGTTCTATCGTAGTTATAGGTAATAGTAACCTAAGTAGATATTAAACATTACTAGTAACTGATTACCACCTGTGCTCGACGGAGCCCGGCGAAGCGGGGCTCCGTCGACCTATGTCTGGCCTATGTCTGACCTGTCTATGTCTGATCTATGTCGAGCCCGGCGAAGCGGGGCTCCGTCGACCTATGTCTGGCCTATGTCTGACCTGTCTATGTCTGATCTATGTCTGACCTATGTCTGGGTGGTTTAAGAAAAAATAACCACGAAGGCTAAGGCGGGAGCTCCGCTCCGCTTAGCTCCCGCCTTAGCCTTCTAACCTAACCTATCCGAGTCGGGGTACTTTGAGTCGGGGTGTTAACCATAATGACGTTTCTTATACATATTAAACGTTAGATCTAATGATTTTCGATTAAATAAACAATATACATGTAAAACGTTAGACCAAATCATTTTCGATCACATAAACGTTATATCAAACAACGTTATACTAATTAAGTTTTAGAATAAATAAATGTTATACGTAGAGAAATTATATCAACAGTTGGTATACGAGTATCATACGTTGATTATATCTTATGAACGATAGTAAAATGAAATTAGACCAAATGAGTTAATACGTTATGAGACGCACCCAAAAAATATGAGTTCTACCTAATCATAATGATACAGAAACACATATATATCTAGGTATATACACGATGGAAAATATCTTTGGGCCCTGAAGGGAAACCACTTTAATCCTTAAGATAGATTATTTTACTTAAAGGAAACATTCCTGTATTTTCTAAAAGAAACAAAACTGCATTCACTGATATCTCGACAAGCTTACCTATACCGAAAATAGAACAAGCCAAAAATTTAAAAAAAAAATGAACACTTGCTATTTTACGGTCCGAATCGATAAGATTATTGAATGAATTCTCTGTAATAAACATTTAGTCTTAGATCTTGAAATCTAGCGTTAATTTGTTACCCTACTAAGACTTTTTCTGACTAAAATCCAGCCGTGTACCTTTAGATGCCTGTTCCAGGGCCACGATGACTCTTTCAAACACACCTGACATTGTCCAGCAAGATGGCGAGATGATTTTGTTGTGTAGATTATATGAATTCGTTAACAGCAAGTAAATAAAAACCAGCGTACGTCATCCAGCTGAAGTCAGTGTCCCGATTTTACTACTTTGGAATTAACACCTCCTGAGTTCTGTAACGGATCGCTCTCTCCCTCGATGATATTTCTCTGCAGAGTTTAAGCTCTCTCTCGTGAAATATTCTTATGGGTTGTGGCGTTGAAAAAACTTTATACAACATCATTCATCATCATTTCAGAGGAAAGACGTCCACTGATGGATGGACATTGCTACAACGACCGATCCTGTGCGTCTCACATCCATCGGATTCCCTCACCAGATCATCGGTCCACCTTGTGGGAGGCCTTCCAGTGCTGCATCTTCCGGTACGCTGTCACCACTCTAGCACCTTCCGCCAACATCGACCATCTGTTCGGCAAGAAATGTGCCCTGCCCAACTTCACTTCAGTTGTGTGTGTAATGGCGATTGTTCGGACTATGTCGGTAATCTTGGTTCTCCTGCGGAGGTCTTAGTTCCTGATTTGGTCATGCAACGAAACTCTGACATAGCTCTTTCCATTACCCTTTGGGTGACTATACGCGTAAGAATTTTTATGAGGCACATTGTGAGCGACTATGTTTCAGTACTATATGTCATCAATGGCAAAACGCATTGGTCAAAGACATCCATCTTGAGACACTGTGGTATGTGACACGAGAAGATACTACGCAGCTTCCCGAATGCTTTCCAGTTGAGTCAGATTCGACGGTTGACCTCTTTCTCGAAGTTTATACCACGTTTGTACCATGAATTTATATCACGTTTGCCATTAATTTCTCACAATTACCCCTTCTCAATTCAAGCGCGTTCAGTTCCCTGTAAGTGAGTGCTTCGCAAAGACCATAAACAAGTCGCAGTGGGTAGATACTGAAGAGAGCGGGTGTCGACCTCTTGACCCACCGCTTCTTACACGAGACAACTGTACGTCACTTGCTCCCGTGTCACCACACCTGACTCTCAGTACATTTAGGTTGTTGAAAGCAAGACTAGCTAGCCTAAAGAAAAGTTTTTTTTTAATATCTAAAGTTATTTCTTTTTCCACTTTTAAGCTGCGATCCTTACATACTCTTTCCGCTTCGTTGACTTCCATACATCTGTTCATAATACGAGTACATACTTAACATTTTACCGAATGAAGTTATATGAAAGTAAAATAAATGAATATAAGATTTTTTCGGAATGCATCGCAAACACCGAGTTATTAGTTTTATTTGTGCAGGTTTACGAGCTTGACGCGGACGAAGTCGCGGGCAACAGCTTCTGTATTTATAAAATTCAAAGTCCTGAGTAGACCTGACTGACTGATATAGGTAACAGTTAGGGTTTGGGAATTCCCAACAATTTCAAAGTCCCGGGACAGTCTACAATCAAAGTCCCGGGAATTCTCGGGACCTCGAGACCTTTTTTGTTTTTTTTTTTTAAAGGGGTAAAAGCCTTTTTTGAAGAATTTGAATTGAGTTAATTTCTGGTGAAACGTATTAAAAATTGGCAATTTTTTTGTAAAAATCAACATTTTTTAAACAGAAAATTAAATCTTACTATCTTTAACGTTAATTTTAGTCTTAATAATTGTTTTGTTTATTTCTTTTAATCACACACTTTTAAGACGCAGTTATGCGACTGTTAATGGTTTTTTATTGAACATCACGTCTAAACGACTAGTCTTATTTCTTTAAAAAAAAATATGTTACTCTAGAAAATTTCCATCGTAATTTGATCTGAGAATATTTGCATTACATTTTTATAACATAGTGCAATTAATTTGTAAAGTTATGTCTAACGAGGATAAAAAAATGAGAATCACGCAAAAACTATAAAACGTATTTTTATGAAACCTTAACCATTTTAAAGATCATTTAATTATTTATAAAAAAGCCTAAGTGTTTTAGTTGAAAAACTGTTGTTTTATGTGTAATAAATTAATAATGTGTCTTATTTCAGACAGTTTACAGTTTAATTATAATAGACAGCACTAGTGTTGCCCAAAATCGGTCTTGGTCTTGCAGTCTTGGTCTTGTTCTTGCATTTTCGCAAGACCAAGACCAAGACCAAGACCGCCTTATTGTAGCAAGACCAAGACCAAGACTGAACCCTGCAAGACTTGAGCAAGACAAGACTTAAGCCTGCAAGACTCTTGCGTCTTGCAGTTAAGAAAAACTGAGATTTGGGCGTTATTAAGTAGGTATTTGGTTCCAATCCCGATTTTGAGAGATGTTCCCCAGTATCAAAACCGTAGGTATCGTCATAACACTAAACTAAGGGCTGCAGTTGTATCTGCAGTTGGCAACGTGCCGCTCGTCTGAAAGAACCCTAAAAGGTTGTATTGATTAGGTAGGTAAGTATTTATTATGTTTCAACTATTTATTAAGTAGGTAGCGTGTTAATACTCACAAATCTGTTCCCACTTTACACACAATAACTTTCTAGCAAAGTTCATACCTTGTAGGTATCTACCTATAATAATATATTATGCTTGTTTATGTCTAATGTGCAGATCTAACGTTAGTACTCGTAGGTTGGTATGTGCTTAAAATTATAGCCAACAAAATTATACAAACATTGTGTAGGTACCTACTTATGTTTCAAAGTTTATATTATTCTTCTATTCAGCAAAATTTAAAACTAATGTAACAGCGAGTCGAGTAGGTCTAGTAACAGTTTCTACGGCAGCCAATGTTATGGTACAGACGCCAGCACATCAAGCTACTACAATCTGTCAAATTTCTTTAACAGATTTTCAACTTTATCGCTAAAGAATTAAGGTTCAAGGTTGATTGGGAAAATGTGACGTTCTGCGAATAAACTGTTGGTCGGTGGGTGTATTATATACCTACTTATTTGATAATTTACCGACAAAGACGCCGCGGTTTGCAACAAGTGTATCACAGCATTTGACACTGTTTGAGCGCCGCATTCGCCGACAAAGAGTACGGACAGAGGCACACAAAATTGTTACCTATTTTGGTAGGGTTGGTACAGGAGGATAAAATTAAATGACCTTGAAGATGTCTCAGCAGTAAGTAGGTATAAATTGAATGCTCTTAGTTTCTTGTATAAATACATTCACACACTGGCTCGATTTCGAACACTACAGCGTTTAAAGCTGTCGGGCGAGATGATAATTAATAACTAAGTAGGTATTGCATCTATTGAATTGCGAATATTTTGATTTCGAAATAATCATTGTTAATATCGGTAAATGATTGATAGTGTGAGTACTAAAATGTGAGCAGCAAGATTGAAAATTGATATTCAAAGGTCGAGGAATGAGTTTGACCTTTAAAAAGTCCTTTTTTTTTAATAATTCCTCGACCTTTATGAACATGGAGGGTTGTATTGATGATTTTGATGATTATAATTCTGTAACTACATACGTCTTACACGAATCATAATCTAAAATCTTAACTAACGTGTTCAATAAATAGCAATAGGCTAATAGGTATTTGCAAGACTTGCAAGACTTGCGAGACTCTTGCTGCAAGACCAAGACCAAGACCAAGACTGAGAGCGCAATACCAAGACCAAGACCAAGACCAGGTGTATTGACGCAAGACCAAGACCAAGACTGGCCTAAGTCTCGTCTTGGTCTTGCATTTGGGCAACACTAGACAGCACTCCTAGAATGGCGAGTCCTATTAATGGGTGGACGTACGATGCGTTACGTTAACTCAGCACAGAACACACAATTTAACCACTCAAGGTCATTGGCAGTTAATAGCGCCTTAAGCAGTTAAATCTTATAGTTATAAAACGAACATCGTTAAATATCATACTAATTCTTAATAACTTTACTATCATCTAGTAATTCTAGTATCTAATCATTGGTCCCGGGACTCGAGACAACTAAAATTACGAAACGTCCCGGGACTTCGAGACACGAGACGTCCCGGGACCCAAACCCTAGTATCAACGCACGCAGTCTAAACCGCTGGTCCTAGAGACATGAGGGTGTGTTCTCTGTGAAGTAGGTATTCACTTAGAAAGGGTTTTTCGAAATTCAACCCTTTCGAAGTACTAATTCCAGGCGAAGCCGCTGGCAGAAGCTAGTTATTATTATATGCGTAATCACAGCACGTGCTATATTTCCAGTATTTCCTCAACCCGAATGCCAACATACTAATTTAGGGAAAATTGGCGAGTGTGGTTGACTGTACTGTCACTGTACCTACAATACTAACATCGAATGGTACTTTCATATAATTATGGCTACGAGAATTACATTTATAACGATATCCCCATAGATCAATAAATAACAGAATTTCAGAATAAAATATTTTACTTCGGTGCGTCCTTTCAATGTTTTACTACCCGTCGCTATGGAAATCTATGCTTAGGTACGTATTGTCAGCATGAAGTTTTTGAAAAACGTTTTATACATCGTTGGAATAAAAATGTGGGTTACAAATATCTACAATTTTTGCCTGGGATTCAACAGAAGCGGTTTTTTTTTTTTTGGGGGGTGGGTAATCATCCTATGACTTCTTCCGCTCTAAGGTGGAGCAGAAGGGCGTGTCAGACTCTTACTGACTAAAACCCACCCCTGTACTTCCCTGCCTTGAGTGCCCAGGGGCGAGGTAACTCTTTCGAATTTATCCTCCACCCGGGCAGGCATCGGCCGTGGCAGGCCCCGTCCTTTTGCTGACAACTCTTTGAGGCGCGCGTGGAACACTACGCGCCGTCGACTTTCGGGCCTGGTGCTAATCGGACGGTGAGTTACCCACTACTCGCCGTCCGCAGGCCCGGGTCAACAGAAGCGGTTAACTATAATATATGTCATTATTAACCGACTTCGAAAAAGATAAAAGAAGAAAAGACTGTCTTTTTTAAATATGTTCACCGATTTCTTAGTCAAATGTAGATCGATTTTCAAAATTCTTTTTATTATATTTTATTCGAAAGAGTATACCTTAAGGTGGTCCCATATAAATTTAATTGAAATTGATTCAGCGCTTTTTGAAAAAAACAACAAAAACTAAAAATATGTGTACACAGATGACGTTTTGGTTTCCTCCAATATGTCCAAATTCCATGTTCCATGTTATTGGGGTTATCAATTCGGTTCAATCTTCGAGCGAAACTTTAATTTTTAGATTTTGTTTTGCTGTATAACTACTAAAGAGTAAAAAATAAAAAACTTTTTTACAAAAAATACAATCGACTTCCAAAAAAGAAAATACATAAATTTAAAAATAACATTGATTTCGGAAGTTATATAACAAAGAAATAAAAACATTTTTTTGAAATTTGGTTGAATTGAGAACCTCCTCCTTTTTTTTCGTTGGTTAAAAATATAAACACCGACTTCACACCGAAATTAATGTTATTTTTCATTTTTTTGTGTATTTTCTTTTTTGTAAGTCGGTTGTATTTTTTTTTAAGTTTTATAATTAATTAGGAACCAGTATGAAATACTTCCTCGCGAGAGTGACATCATAGAGAAATTGCCTTCATTGAAGAATTTTTTCAAAAGACCTTATCAAGTCAAATAAATTCCTCGGTAAAATGGCAAAAAAGCAATCTGCGCATTTTCTTTTGCGGTGCGAGATCTTTCCGTGGCGGGCGCTAGGGCACCATTATTGTAGTCGTTACATCGGCGCGAGTCTCGGAATTCTGTTAATTACGATAATTGCTGGAACAGCGCCGCGCGGTCGCTGGTGGTGGTGTAGAGATTCATTTGACAGTAGTATGCAATAAATAAGCTGTCGCAAATAAACGCAAGCCCGCTCCTGCAAATACTAAGCAGAATAAATGCATTTAGTATAAACAGTAAGTAGTCCATGAACGCAATGCACCGTGTTTGTAGGAAATCCCAGACAGCCCAATGTTTCTGTCAGAAAATTACATGAAATGCTAATAAACTTAATTATATAGGTTGGTCTTATTCCTAGGGTAGGCACTGTTAGGATAATGATTTTTTATAAAAAGAATTTTACGACTCTACCGAAATTAGGTACTTTGGTTGACTACACAAACATTTAATTAGAAAAACTAATTACAATAAAATTGAAAATTCGTGGGTTTCCTACTGTTTCGCTATGCATAGCGATGCAGTTTTATATATGGCATTGATTGAATGATTGACACAGCAGTTAATTACAGAAATAAGAAAGTATGTATAACAGTACTCTTTACAATTTTGTTAATAGGTACAACACGGTGTTCATGAAAAGTCTTCCTCGTGAAACTTCTAGCCTTCTGAGTTATTATATAGCTTTAGTAAACGTAAGGCGCGTGTGCAGACAGAGTCCCAATCAGTGGCGCCTCACTACCGCTCGTGTGGACACACCATTATGTGATAATTTGATAACGACACTTATTTAGCTGGCCATTAATAGAAAAAGGACAATACTTTCAACTTATAACATTTTTGAGATAAGCAGTAGGTATCTAAAATGTCAATAGAACAGGCGTTGTGGAACAACGAATCAAGGTGCAGTTTATGAAATTGGGAAATCGAATTTTCCTATTTAAGACACCAAAAGTGATGTTTGAACGAAAACTATTTTCTTGGACAGATAACGTGACGTTCAATCGACTTACTTCGTACATCAAAACTTTTTCTTTTTTCGTTTTGTCGCTGGATTCATTGCTCCACCACGCCGCAGTTCCATTTAGGTATTGTTTATTTTGGATGGATTCAGTGATCATAACTTACAAGCGATGATTGATTGAATGAAATGAATGTAACGAGAACAACGAATCTTTGTTTAATAGCATTCATAATGTCCCTCGACTCCGTTGGCTCAAACGATTGAATAGTATCAACAAAACTTTGATTTGATTAATATTGATTCATAAATTCTATTTGATGAGATGATATGTTTTATAGAGTTGTTATTAAATAAAGATGAACTATTTCTTTATTTAAGTAAGAATGAGTTTAGTGGCAATAAAATACCAAATCTATGTAAACACAATAAAATGGTAGTCGAACTCAGTTTACGATGTTTTCATCAATTTTTTGTGTTGTTTTTTGTACATTTATATTACATTTTAACGATTCTATAGTTGAGTGTAATTAATTATAAGATGACTTTTAACAGTTTAAGGTTTTCGTAAACGACTCAACAGTTATATTGATGTAGTAAGTACGGATAACAATAATTTTTATGTTGTCATCTCATTATTGGAAAGCGTATGTCCCGCCTTTTATATCGTGTAAATACATAACAATATGACACGACGAATGCATTTGATTGATGATGTTTGTGGACGCTCGCGCGCTAGCTGCTCGGGTGTCGGGCGATGCACGACAGTATTAACTCTGTTGTTGTTCTAACAGCTTTTATTTACAACTTTATTCAGCTAAACGGGATTAAAGGTATATTTACTTTCGTGTAGGTAAGTCTCTAAGTATATTTCGGAAAAGGTAGGTAGGTACTACTCTTACATAGTACTGTTAAATGCATAATATCACGACTCACGACTGTATATATGGAGGAAGGGTTAGGCTCTATACCTTTACTTTTAGTACCTACTCCCATATTTCGATGTAATAGGGGGTGAGCCTATTAGGTACTTATACACTCAGTACAAAACCAGATGAATTACATTTTGAATCCTTAACGGAATTAGATTATAAGTAGTCAGCAAACAGACAGACAACTGGCGGACGATTTGTTTCGTTTGTAGATTATTTTATTGCGGTTGTGAAGCTATTAATGTGCGTAATGATTTATGTATTCACATTAATTATACCACGCCACGCTCCATAAAGCTTACCTCAGTACTCATTTGGTATCACATAAAGTTAAGCCATGTAGGGCTTGCCAGGCTGTTGTCGAGAGTCTCACAAGCAACATAGATTGGCTGAATAATCATTGTATAAAAGGGTTTCTGTAAATTTCAAGCAGACATAGTTTACTGCTTATTGTCTGGATAAGCGCTTACACAGATGTTTTTCAAGCAATTTGGGCACAAACTAAACTGCTTTAATTTGTATAATAGCAATATAATTGCAACATAATACTAAACTAAGTAGGAACAAAAACACTACGCACAAAGAAACACCTCCTAACACACAACACACACACCCATACAACACAACTGACATTACACTCACAAACACGAACACACACACACCACTCTCCCATTCACACCCGCATCTAGCTCAAATAAATCTAAAATTCTTTACTCAGCTAACTCACATTTTAGTTTTTAGTTTTATGGTAGAATAACAGACGAAATCTAAGGTCTAACACTAGGTAATTTACAGCTCAGTAAGGTCAAATCACTGTCTCCTAAGATACAGGCCATGCCTAGTTTAGGAGACAGGATTTAATTTTTTGTTAATATAGACTATAATTTTTCTCCCCTAGTGCCCATTGTTAGTTGATTAAGTCTTAGCATGTAACTAGTATATAACCTGTGTCTATGTTTATCTTTGGATCAATAAACTTATTTATTATTATTATTTTTTATTAAACTTTTTGACGGCATGGTTGGCGCAGTGGTTGAGAATTCGGCTGCTGCGCTGCCTGTCGCGGGTTAGATGGCACGGAACAAATATTTGTATGGCCTAAAGATAGTTGTTCCGGGTCTGGGTGTTTTATGTATGTGAGTTTACATGTTTGTAAACGCACCCACGGTACATGAATAATTCCTAGTGTAACGGGGTAACGTTTAAAAAAAAATACTCTGTATTAACGATGATCTACCTGTCTAACCGGTATTACAACTCTTTTAACCAGTGTTCAAATTCTGATAGTGAGTCAATATTCAGCTTTTATATTATTTTCTTACTTCCATGGAGATATTTTGCAAATGACATTTAAAAAATTGTGAAATTATGATTATAATTTCACTATTGTGACTCTCGCTCGCCAATACACCATATTCTATTGTTACGAGCTGGATAAGGGATAAATTATTTAACACCTATTAATTAACCAAATATTCTTTAACTCAACAACTTATTTACACAAACACTAAATCGCGAATAATCACTATTCTCTTCGTAATCGCTTGTATTCGCATCAACTCACTCACCGGCTGTCCGGCCTATTTATACAGTCATAGAAGTTTCCAGAATATTGTCGAACTATCCTATACTGGAATATTCTCGAACATTGTGGTAACTTCTGGAAACTTCGACCACATTCTCGAACGTTTCATTATAATAAGGTCGCCGTAACACTATTATTGATATTGGTTTAGTAAACTTGTTTTTTATATTGTTACTAGCTTCCGCCCGCGGCTTTGCCCGCGTGAAAAGTTTAACTATAAATATGAGTGATACTTTCAGAGCTGTAGGAGTAAAAATCCGAAGTATTAATATTAAGCTGACAGCAGTAGTAGTAATATTAGGCTGAGAGCCAGAACTTTTCGAACGTCAAAATTATACATAAAGACAGTCCCAAAACTCCTGTCCTTTTTATTCTAAATCATTTTGATGCATATTGTTAATCCATTGCTTCATATGTTCGACAAATTTGTCTGCTCGACCACTTCAATAATGATGTTGAACTCTCAAAATGAAAACCATTGCTACGTTACTGAGAGTGTGTTAAGCAATTACCCCGTTGGTCATCATCAGACTTTCAGAATTGATAATGTAGCAGCACCCGTGCTCAATTAGATAAATGTTGAAAGCCAGCCCCCCTAGCCATATTACATTTCTATTATCGTTTACGCTAACGCTTAGAACAAAATGTATGGCAATGACATTACCTGCGTAGATAAGTGTCACGTGACTTATCGACGACACGGTTGGCGCAGTGGTTGAGCGTTCGGCTGCTGCGCTGCGTGTCGCGGGTTCGATTCCCGCACGGAGCAAATATTTGTATGGCCTACAGATAGTTGTTCCGGGTCTGGGTGTCTGGTGTATGTGAGTATACATGTATGTAAACGCACCCACGATACAAGAGTAATTCCTAGTGTGGGGCAACGTTTTTTTTAAAAAAAAAAAAAAAAAACAAAAAAAAAAAAAAATTGACATACATTTTGTTCTAAGCGTTAGCGTAAACGATAATAGAAATGTAATATGGCTAGGGGGGCAGGTTACCCTAACTATTTCCGTTATTGAGATCGATAAGCACTTACCTGATCATCATCAGACCTTCAGAATGAATCATGTGGAAGCCTAGCAATGGCACATCTATGGGGTTTTAGTAAAAGTTCGGCTCTGTAGTGTCACCATAGCACATATTTCACAACTAAACTTGATAAAACAATTCGAGATAATTCGAATTCATCGTCATCAACTCAATTATGGACATCGAGTATTTTACGTTAACTTATACACTGCAACGTTATTTAATTACAATGATACTCGTATAAATGTATACCTAATCAAATTAAAATAGTGTATGTGGTGTTAGCCTATAAGCAATTGTTGCACTTATAAATGTATATCGTGTACTTCTAAATGGAAAGTCATGTGTAAACAATTGTAGGCCAACCTAAATTAATAAATAAAAAAATAAAACTTTTAAGTGACCATTCCTATTAAAAAACCGACTAACTGCGTGTCGGGCCACGCGCAGTGTAGAGTTTCGTAATCGCCCGTTACAACATGCGGACTTAGAAGGGGGCTTTATGTTTATTACTATGAACATATTCATTGAGTTATTTGTTTTACGTTTAAGTTAAAAACAAAAAAAAAAACCCGTTTACCCGTTTTAAATATTGAAAAAGTAACAACTCAACCTTAGTATTTTTTTCTTAGGATTTTGAATTTTGTACGAAATTTTCCAAGTAGGTTCCATTTTGGAAGTTGGGCGTCTATTACTCTTAAACAATACCACACACTACAGGACAGGCGAGAAAAAAAAAACACCACACTTTACCTAAAGTGGGGATGATTTTTTATTATTGTCTCGTTCATGTATGGGAGCTACACTACGGATCCCTAAAAAGAACCCAAAAAAGTATGGGTTGCAATTGATTTTGATATTGGTTTTCTATGACAGAATTTGTTGTGCCGAAATTTGAATATGTTATCTCGAATTCAAAATTAAAATAGAAATAAGTATCTACATATATATGTCACTTTTACGCCCGAATATAAACTGGAATTTTAACTAATATTTTAAGCTCGGAGAGTGAGAGAATTAAGATTGAGGTGTGCGAGCTGGAATTTAGGTACTATGACTGGAAAAGGAAGAGAGTTAGCAGATGTTTTAAAAAGGCGACGGATAAATATAGCGTGTTTGCAAGAAACGAAATGGAAGGGTGCAAAAGCAAGAGAATTAGGAGAAGGATATAAGTTTTATTACTGTGGAAGTGATGGCAAACGGAATGGTGTGGGCATAGTTTTGGATAGTGAGTTAAAAGAATGTGTGGTGGATGTTAAAAGAGTAAGTGATAGAGTGATAGCTATTAAAGTGGTTGTGGAGAGTATGATAGTAAATGTTATTAGTGCGTATGCACCCCAATCAGGATGTGAGGATAGTGTAAAAGAAAAGTTTTGGAAGGACTTCGATTGTGTGATGATGAATGTACAGGAGAGTGAAGAGGTGTTTGTGGGGGGTGATTTTAATGGGCATGTAGGAAGTCTGAAGTACGGTTATGAGAGAGTGCATGGTGGTTGGGGGTACGGAGACCGTAATACTGATGGCGAGACATTGCTGCAAGCTGCTTCGGCTTTTGACCTGGCAATAACTAACACCTGGTTCAAAAAGAAAGACGAACACCTGATCACTTACAAAAGTGGCCAGCACGCGACCCAAATTGACTTTTTCTTGGTGAGACGAAACAGTCTCAAAACAGTCAAAAACTGTAAAGTGTTGCCAGGCGAATGCTTAGTCTCTCAACACAGGCTCATATTGATGGACGTAACAGTCAGTGTCTCGTCCAGTAGGAACAAAGAACGGCCCCCACCCAAAATCAGATGGCGTATGATAGAAAATGAGGAGTGTGCAAGTATGTTTAAGAGTCAAGTGGTAGATAAAATGATAGAAATGAAGGATATGGAAGGAAAATCTGTGGATGAATGTTGGAAAGAGATGGCGGATTGTATAAGGCGAGTAGCAAAAGATGTGTTTGGAGAATCGCAAGGTAAAGGCATG
Source organism: Polia nebulosa (assembly GCA_951329385.1). Lineage (NCBI taxonomy): Eukaryota > Metazoa > Arthropoda > Insecta > Lepidoptera > Noctuidae > Polia > Polia nebulosa. The sequence continues at coordinate 604,183 of OX589609.1, forward strand.
ATAGAAAAGGATACATGGTGGTGGAATGAAGATGTGCAAAAGATGCTAAAAGAAAAGAAAATTTCGTTTAAAGTATGGCAGAATGTAGAAACCGGAAATGATAATTTGAAAGAAGAGAAAAAGAAAATTTATAAAGAATGGAAGAGGAAGGCAAAAAAGGCGGTTGCAGTTTCCAGGGCTAAGGCGCAGGAAAAGTTATATAATTTACTGGACAGCCCTAGAGGCCAGAAGGAGCTCTACCGGATTACAAAATTAAGAGAAAGGAGAACGAGGGATATAATGCATATAAAATGTATGAAAGATGAACTCGGTAAAGTCTTGTCGAAAGATGACGAAATAAAAGAGCGATGGAAGGTTTATTTTGAAAAGTTGATGAACGAAGAGAATGAATGGAGTGGTGTGCTCAAAGAGGTGCAAGTAAATATGGGTTTGTTGAGAGAAATTAGCATGGATGAAGTAAGACAGGCAGTTCAATGTATGAAAAATGGAAAGGCCATGGGCCCTGATGACATACCAGTGGAAGTATGGAAGTGTTTAAAAGAGGATGGATGTATGTGGCTGACTTTATTCTTCAATAAGTTGTTGTATGAAGAAGTGATCCCACAAGAATGGTGCAATAGTTCGCTAGTGCCCATCTTCAAGAATAAAGGGGATGTACAGGACTGCAACAACTATCGAGGGATAAAGCTCATGTCACATACTATGAAAGTATGGGAGAAAGTGATAGAGAAAAGATTGCGAGAGGAGAGTGAGATTACCCCGAACCAGTTTGGGTTTATGCCAGGTCGAGGGACAATGGACGCCACCTTCGCTCTCCGTCAATTGTGCGAGAAGTACAGACGTGTGCACAAGAACTTGCACATGGTGTTCATTGATCTTGAGAAAGCGTATGATAGGGTACCTCGGGATGTGTTGTGGTGGGCCTTAAAAGAGAAAGGTTTGCCTGGGAAGTATGTTGAGTTGATTCGTGCTATGTACAGACAATCTAGTACCTACGTCCGGTCGGCTGCTGGCAACACCGATAAGTTCAGTGTGGCTGTAGGCTTGCATCAAGGGTCGGCTTTAAGTCCTTACCTCTTCCTGTTGATTATGGACGCTCTTACGTCGGAAATACAGGAAGAGGCACCCTGGTGCATGCTGTTTGCCGACGACATTGTTCTGGTCGGTGAAGATGGACCTGAGATCCAGAGCAGATTGGAGAAATGGCAACAGAAGCTGGAGAAAGTTGGCTTGAAAATCAGCAGAACCAAAACTGAATACATGTTCTGCGATTTCGGCGGTCTCTCCAGTTCTGAAGCTGTAGTGCTAGATGGCGCGCTTCTCCCAGTCTGCTCCGATTTTCGGTATCTCGGTTCACTCGTGCAAAGCGATGGCGAAATAGATCGGACTGTTAAGCACAGAATTAACACTGGATGGATGAAATGGCGGCAGGTCACCGGGACTATCTGTGATTCCCGCATTCCCCTAAAACTTAAGGGGAAGATTTATAAAACAATGGTCAGACCTGCTGTCTTGTATGGTTCAGAATGTTGGGCCACAAAAGGGATGAATGAAAAGCAATTGCATGTAGCTGAGATGAGAATGCTAAGAGCGATGTGTGGTGTTACGCGCATGGATAGAATTAGGAATGAGTATATAAGAGGAAGTCTGAAAGTGGCACCGCTGACTGAAAAGTTGTGTGGAAATCGGTTGTCGTGGTATGGGCATGTGATGCGGAGGAATGAAGAAAATGTCGTGAGGAAAGTCTTGTGTATGGATGTGGATGGCTATAAGAGTAGGGGAAGGCCAAAGAAACGATGGTTGGACTGTGTGAAAGAGGATATGGGTAAAAAAGGGGTGACTACAGAGATGACGACTAATAGAGGAGTATGGAAGAAAAAGACATGTTGCGCCGACCCCAAATAAATTGGGATAAGGGCAGGAGAATGATGATGATGATGATGAGCTGGAAGTTTTATTCTTTTAAGATCGTTTCAAATATTAGATTAAATCATTTCAATTTCAATAACAATGCGTATAGTTCGTCGACGCATCAGATTTTGGTTCAAAATAAGGGGGAATGAATTATCATATTATCAATTAGATATTATCATGTGAGGCGAGTGTCTTCAGTTTTATGAGGTTAAAGACCTTTGAAAAGATAGATACCTGCACAGGTTAGGGTGCATGTTATATTGTAAGAAGAACTTTTGCATAAGAATTAGGTATGTATTTCTATAGTACTCGTAGCTTTATTACAATACTCTTAGTGACTATCATGAAGAGAAATCGTTAGACATGTATGTGGCGACAAGAATATATACGACGACGTATGTACTAGCTATGTGTTTGTTATACAATTGTCTTAACATATCATAGCTTTAAGTCAGCACTTAGCCACTTAGGTAACAATATAGGGAGGTGTTATCTGTACATGCTTTAAACTTTCACACTAAAAAATATTTTTACGATAATTTCATTGCTCTTCTTTATAGAACTTCTCACTCTAGCTTTGAGAGCAGCAAAAATACCTATATATACCTACCTACTTATGACATGAAGTATAACTCAACATAATTGTCTAAACACTATAACCAATCCCAGGGATGAGAAAATTAATTTCTAATGCGACTGGATTTGAACCCATAATAACCTTATGAGGCTTCTAATGAAAAGGTGGAATAATTAAGAGACCTGACCCCTCGCTGAGCTTATATAAATGTTTTTCAGAGCTTATTGCGAAAGTGTTGGACGGTCTGCTTGATAAGCAGTTAGATAAGTGGCTGAATATTCACGACGCACAGTTCGGGCTTAGGCCCGAGTTGTCTACTGATAGCGCTATACTCAGCCTCAAGCAGACCGTTCAATATTATAAGGATAGACGTACTCCAGTATATGCCTGCTTCCTTGATCTCTCAAGGGCTTTTGACCTAGTGTCATATAAAGTCCTTTGGGATAAACTCGGGAAGGCGGGTGTACCTCGGGAGTTGCTGTGCCTGTTTCAGTACTGGTACTCAAATCAGGTAAACAATGTTCGGTGGGGTGATGTACTTTCAGAAGCGTACAGGCTGGAGTGCGGGATGAGGCAGGGAGGGCTGAGCTCTCCCAAGCTTTTTAACCTCTACGTGAATGGGCTAGTTGCTGGGCTTAGCAGCAAACCTGTTGGATGCAAATTGTTTAAAGTTAGTGTTAACAATATAAGCTATGCTGATGACATGGTGTTGCTAGGTCCAACAGCTGGCTCAATAAGAGAGATGTTGCGTATGTGTGAAGGGTATGCAGCCAGACACGGCCTGGTATATAATGTAAAGAAAACTGAATACATGATTTTCAAGGTTCCTGGGAAGCCAGTTGTGTATGAGCCTGTGCTGACTCTCAACGGTGAGCCGCTGAGAAGAGTGTCTCAGTTTAAGTATCTTGGCCATTATATAACTGAGGACCTTGAAGATCAGGTAGATATCGAACGCGAACGCAGAGCGCTAGCTGCTAAGTGTAACATGTTGGCGCATAGGTTTGCCCGCTGTAGTGCAGAGGTCAAAATAACACTTTTTAAATCCTGCTGTCAGACTTATTACACGGGCAGCCTATGGGTTAACTATACACGTATAGAGGTATGCGGAACAGAGTATAAAGTCCCACAACCTCCATTGAAAAGGGAGGATCCTCCGACCAGACGGGTGTTGTGTCTGGTCCGGGCAACTGCCCCATAGTTGATTTCAGACTGTTGTGTATGTCCAAATCGCGCGGAGAACTCTGCTTGCGCGATGTAGGAATTTTGCTGTTCTAGTTCGTATGTAGCGTCGTAGATATCGCTACATCACTCCCCTCCAGAGATCGGAGATCGATTGTTCTCTACTCGATGAGTCATTCATACGTGATGCTTGCCGGGCAAGTGGAAGGCTGGTTCCAGTAAGTCGGAACCGGAAGAGGCGCATAGTTCACGGTGAGTCGGAACTGTCTGCGGTGAGATATCCCAGTGAGTCCGGATGATGTTGCAGGCTCCAGTGAGTCGGAGCGGTGCGTCGTTTCGTTGTCGGCGTTATCGTTGTCGGCGTATCGTTGTCGGCGTATCGTTGTCGGCGTTATCGTTGTCGGCGTATCGTTGTCAGCGTTATCGTTGTCGGCGTATCGTTGTGGGCGTTATCTTTGTCGGCGTTATCGTTTTCGTCGTTATCGTTGTACTGGCTGGCTGTATGACTCGTTGCTGAAGAGCTTGGAGGAAGTGATGATGATGACGTCACGCTGGAGTAGCTGCACGAAGGCTGCGCTGACGAGGTGATGACGTCACGACGAAGGCTGCGCTCACGTTCATAGTCGAGGGTCACCATTATAGAGGTCGCCGGGGCCGCCACACTCGCCACTTGTTGGACACCAGTCGGCGCGATTTTGTGAACCGTGTCCGCCAAGTCCACCATCTTCTCTATGGGTAAATCCGCCTGGGAAGCCACGATAGTCCGAACATTATTCGGTAACCGGCTAGACCACAGCGTTTTCAAAAAATCTTCGGGTACCGCCGGCCCAGCCAAATGTTGCAGGTGCCTAAAAAACTGGGACGGCTTTCGGTCTCCCAACTCTTCGTGCATCAGCAGCTGCGTCACTCGCCGCTCCTACCGAGGCCGATAATCGCTTGATCAACTCCACCTTAAGCTTTTCGTATTTATTCGTCACTGGAGGGTTGGCGATGATGTCCTTGACCTCTGCCACGTAGCGATGATCCAGCAAGCCGATGACATAGTAAAACTTCGTCGCGTCGGCGGTAATATTGGCGAGCGCGCGAAAAGGGGTGCGCGTACCCCTACACGCAGGGTTTCATAGCCACACCCGTCGCATTTCGAGTCAGTCATCTTGATCACGTCGGGGTCACCATTATAGAGGTGTTGTGTCTGGTCCGGGCAACTGCCCCATAGTTGATTTCGGACTGTTGTATATGTCCAAGTCGCGCGGAGAACTCTGCTTGCGCGATGTAGGAATTTTGCTATTCTAGTTCGTATGTAGCGTCATAGATGTCGCTACACACGGAAGGCGCAAGACGTGCTGCGGGTGCAATATAATAATGATTTCAGGGTGCTGTTGGGGTTGCCGCGTTCCTGTAGTGCATCTACAATGTTCGCGGAAGCGAGAGTAGATGACTTTTACGCCATAAGAAGGAAAAGAACCGCTTCACTTCTGACAAGAGTGCGTGGCAGTTCCAATAGCATTCTGAAAGCCCTGTGTGAACAGCTGGATTCTCCCCTGCTGAGAAATTTTGTGAGTGTACTGGTGCGACAAGGGCAACTTTGTCGCTCATGATGTGTTTGTATTGTTTATGTCAGGTGTTTTGTTGTGTAGGTTAAGTTACTAACCCGTAGATTAAGTTTTTTACTAACAATTGGGCCTGTGTTGTCAAATTTTCGTAAATAAATTATTATTATTATTTCGTTTATTCATTTGTAAATACATATAAATTATATTTTTAAATATTTCAATGAAAAAATAAAAAAAAACATTTAAAAATATAAAAAATAGTATCCCACCGGTATCGGGAACAGGGTCCAAGCTACCGGCGGTCAGGGCTCCAGAGAGAGGAACCGCCTGACAATGCGAGCCGTGTCCAGAAGTACTGCTTTCTGAATCAAGCCCTTGATCCAGCCGCCTAACGAGAGCCTCCTGAGGTGTTGGTCGAGGCTATTATTATTATTATTATTGCTATTAGACGGCATTTCCGCGGTCGCACCCCATTCTTGGATATTGTAAAAAATGGTTTTCAATTGCAGAAACTAAATTTGCAAAAGACGGTGAAAAAAAAAACAAATCTGAACGAGTACCTATTCGCTTCAAATAATTGGGTAACTTCACATGAATTTGATGTATTCCTGATTGATTAACATTTCGAGCAGAAATAAGTAGTGTAACGTATGTTATGTAAATGAAGCTGTACTGTTGGTAAGATTGAAATAAGTTGTGTAACGTATGTTAGGTAGATGAAGCTGTACTGTGCGTAAGATTGAAATAAGTTGTGTAACGTATGGTATGTAGATGAAGCTGTACTGTGGGTAAGATTGAAAGAAGTTGTGTAACTTATGTTATGTAAATGAAGCTGTACTGTGGGTAAGATTGAAATAAGTTGTGTAACGTATGTTATGTAGATGAAGCTGTACTGTGGGTAAGATTGAAATAAGTTGTGTAAAGTATGTTATGTAGATGAAGCTGTACTGTGGGTAAGATTGAAATAAGTTGTGTAACGTATGTTATGTAGATGAAGCTGTACTGTGGGTAAGATTGAAATAAGTTGTGTAAATTATGTTATGTAGATGAAGCTGTACTGTGGGTAAGATTGAAATAAGTTGTGTAACGTATGTTATGTAGATGAAGCTGTACTGTGGGTAAGATTGAAATAAGTTGTGTAAATTATGTTATGTAGATGAAGCTGTACTGTGGGTAAGATTGAAATAAGTTGTGTAACGTATGTTATGTAGATGAAGCTGTATTGTGGGTAAGATTGAAATAAGTTGTGTAACGTACCTATGTTATGTAGATGAAGCTGTACTGTGGGTAAGATTGAAATAAGTTGTGTAACGTGCCTATGTTATGTAGATGAAGCTGTACTGTGGATAAGATTTTCTAAGGGGGCAGGGGGGTAAGACAAATTACTTTCCTGTTACCGTTCACGGTAACGATTAGTACAAAATGTATGGCAATGACATTACCTGCGGAGAGAATTGTCACGTGACTCACGTTCAGATAATGTAATTGCCATACATTTTGTACTAAGCGTTAGCGTGAACGCTAACAGAAAAGTATTTTGTCTCAGGCCGCTGATCCGTGATAAAAATTAATGAAATATTATTTCCGTGAAAATTTTTGCAAAACGTTCAACTGATACAGCGAGCCGCGTAATTTTTGCTCAGAAAAAAAAAACTGGCCAAGTGCGTGTCGGATTTCGCACATTAAGGGTTCCGTACCAAATATTGCCATTTCTTAGTAAAGTATACGTAATAATAAAAATTATCACCGAAATTCAAGTTCATGGGTCAATGGTTAGAGTTAAATAATTCTTTGTAACAAAATTTTGTGACAGATGACGCGACGGACAAACATACGGACAGACGGACACGTGAGTGACAACAATAGGGCTCCGATTGGACCCTTCAGGTACGAAAACCCTAAAAAAGATATCTTCATTATTATGTCAATACATATTGTATGGATTTGAATACTTTAAAAGAGACTGACCTCTGAGTTTGTTTCGGTGTTTCTTCTCAGGGTAGTCAGCTAGGAAACACCGGCCTCATCTAGCTTAAACTGACATAAAGCATTGACGTGTAAAAGTGTTCCTTAAACCTATTTACTAATTGTATCATTATGTTATTTACTAATTATAACATATATCATTTATTGATTTAATTTAACAAAATATAGTTAACTAGCACTTCGCCTGCGACATCGTCCTCGCGGATTTCAAAAATTTAGCCTTTAGCCTGTGACACTCACAAATAACGTGGCTTTCTATTGGTAAATGAATTTTCAAAATCTGTTCAGTAGATCCAGAGATTACCCCTTACAACCTCACAAACTTTACCTCTTTGTAATATTAGTATAGATAATTTGTACAAAAAAGTCTGACCATGAAATTTTTTCTTCTGTATTATCTGTGTTAGTTTCGAATGAAAAAAACACCATCCATACCTACAATAAACAAAGACTGCAGAGTTACTCATTCATAATTCAGGTACCCCTGTCAAATAAGTTATAACCGAAATGTCATGTAGTCTGGGCCTCCTCATTTTGTTCTTTGCATCCGGAGAAAATTCGAGTACTAGATATTGTTATCCCAAGGGAACCAACTCCTGGGATAAAAGTATCCTGTATGTCCAGGACATGGTCTACCCGTGTGCCGAGTTTATAGTCAATTTTAATTTATAGTCAATTTAATATTTGATTTAATAATTTATTATCAATTTGAGAATTGATAATTTATTTATTGTTGTATAATAAATATATGTGTTCAATGTTAAAATTTAATTTTAATGTATTTTTTGTTCTGGTTTTTGTATCACTCGGCCAACAAATTGCAAATGCTATGTACGCCAATGTTGTCATGTACATAAGAATACCTTAGGAATTATTGCTTTATTTTTAATGTTAAATGCATATGATGTGGCAGTACTCTACTCTAAATAAATAAGCCGTTAAGACAGAGTTACAATAGCATTCATAATATTATTTATTTTAAATGTCAAACGTTTATACTTATTCTTTAAATACAAGTTATCTCAGAACGTAGGTACCTATTGAAAAATGAGCCCTTAAAGAAATAAATGGTAATATTATTAGTATGTAATCGTCATCAGCTACTATTGGCTACTGATGTTGATGCGATATAATGAACATTATGATACGCTATCACTCCCAGTTGTAGAGCTTTCTGGTCTAATATTGATAAGAAACGAGTGCAGCCTTCGGTGAGGGATTACAGATGTTATTGTCATTCGCACGAGTTTAGGAGTTTGTAGCTAACATTAGTGACAAGATTAACATTAACTTGTAATTCATAATTATTGTTATTTTGAAACAGTTATAAAAAACTGTAAAAAATTATAGCTATATATAACGCTTTATGATGACGGGAAAAAGACAAGATTCACCAGCATTTTTGGTATAAGAAATTAATTCAATAAACAATATTCTGTCTGAAAGAAAGAAAAATATTTATTTGAAGACAAAAGGAAAAATTAAAAAAAAAATTGACACACATTAACATGAAAACAATACATTGCGTGTGTCTCACGGCTGCGCCAAAAAGGTGCTGTTGCTCTGTTTGTCACCTTTTCGCGTCTTAAACGGCTGAACGGACAGCTTGACACTCGGGTAGACCATGCCCAGGATTAGGACATGGATACTATTTATCCCGGTGGAATGTTCCCGTGGGCTGTTTTCCAACCTGCTCGCAGGCAAAACCGCTGGCAGAAACTAGTATCTAATACTGTTCTGCGTACATCGGGAGTAGGCTACAGCCTACAATGATTAATGACAACGCGTTAAACGCGTGTGAGACTAGGAGTTTGCTTTTGTTACACTAGACTGTTTGGCGCTAAGAGGCAGTAAGGAGCATTTTACACACAAAACCTAAATTCATCCACTTATTGTTTCATTTGCAAAAATTATTGGGTAAAAAAGAAAATGTTTGTAGAACTAACATATTATTACTACTTACGTCATGGTAGAAGGCCATCATAATATCAGAGCGTATAACCACCCTACAGTAATACTATAAGTAACCCTATAATATGAAGTGGAAAGCTCTGTTTGTGCAAAGGGTTGGCGCAAAAGCCTTGATGTGAAGCCTTCATCGAGGGAAACTTCCGATTTCAAAGATTTTCGTTAATAGAAATGCATTATTGTTAAATGTATGATTAATTTATCGAACACTATTTGATTTATTGTCACACTTAAAAGCCTTTTGGGGAGGAAATAATACAGATTGCCATGTAATTAAATACTACGTTTTCAACATTATTTTTTTATTACTATTTTTCATGTTTATTACTGCACGAAATATTTATTTAATTTAATTTATGGACACATTATTTACAAATACTTTTTTTAAATAAATTAATAAAAATAAAATGAACGTATTAAAGAAAATACCTAGAAAACTATCAACTTTGAAAATCAATATCAACACATCCAACTTCCTCAAAATCTTCAGAAATAAACAAAACAACACTTACAAACTCAATATTGTCACTGAACGCTTCAAAAAGTTTGACCGTACGTGTTGCGGCTACGCGACGCTACGCACTGCTACGAACGCTACGAGCGCTACGCTGCTACGCGGCACGGGCGAACTCCGCCGACACTGCACCACTACTGAGCTGTGAGCTCCGCCGGCACTGGCCAGCTGGCCCGTCTACTGGCGCCAGTCGCTCGCGCGTGCCAGAGCTTCCGAACTTGGACATAAGGATACCGACATATTGCTAGGAAAAAGTTATCATATTTTGATTTGTATCATTATTGTGATTTGTAGTTTCACTACACAGATTGTGTGACAAACTCGTTGTCGCCCGGTGATAGTACTTAATACATAAGTATAATATTACGGTGCACATTCACGTGCAATAAGCGATTGGCTTCAGGTAAATGCAATTTATTTCAAACAACTGAAGTAGATAATTATCATGTTTGATTTCATTAACATGACCTAAATCTACCACACACAAAAATGCGACTATTGTGATGTTGCAGCAAAAAAACATCTTAAAATTGTTCTTCGACTGTCCGTTTTTAGGGTTCCGTACCCAAAGGGTCCACACGGAGTCCTATTGTTGTCACTCACATGTTCGTCTATCCATCTGCCCATCTGTCCGTCTGTCTGTGCGTCACCTATCACATTTGTTCGGAAGAATTTTTAAACTTCCCATTGACCTATGAACTTGGTGATATTTTTTATTAGTACAGACTGTTGTCAACATTACCTGACCCACCCTAAAATCAAACGACTTTGGACCCTCTGCCTGTAACATTAAGGTTTATTTAATTTATATGAGCTTATCACACAAGTGCACGAGGACTCGATGAACAAAAATACAATAATAACACAGACACTCAAATTTGATCTTTAACATGTAACGTTAAGGTAAACCCACCCAACATAGTCGGAGCCACCGGCATTATATATGTTTTTGTTAAGCTATTTTAATCATTATCTCGTTAATATTAAAGTTGAAAAGCTTTTAAGTCACACTACATAATTACAACCCAATCTTTAATTTCGCGTATTCCCAGCAAGTTCTTGTGGCTTAGCGGTTTGATGCTGGAGTGACGACGAACAGCATGTGGGTGTGATGTGGGTTCGAAAACACAGTCCACCTATACATCAGTTTCTTTTTTAATTTGTTTTCATTTCTACAATATTGCTTGCAATATTAAAGAACGACCAATATGATTTTCGCCTAAACTTATCTTGTAAACGGGTGGGTAATTTAAAAAACTTTAAGTTCACAGTTCTTTATAATGAATACGAATATTTATTTTTCAACTACCCACTTATTACAAGTTATGTGAAAATATTACCATTTTAAAAAGTTTATGTATAGTCTGTAGTTCTTTACAATAATACAAGAAATAGTTTTGGAATATAAATTCTATATTGAAAGCAAAACAATATCTTTGTCGCAGGATTTGATCTCGAACCCTGTTTTTCTCAGTCTTACACACAGACCACGAGACCAGAATTACTTAAACTCAATTGTTAAAATAAGCTATTACACTTATCACATTATAACAAATAGTTATAAAATATAACCTAATGCTAACGTTTTAAAGATCAAATTTGCGTGTCTATATTATTATTGTATTTGTTCATCAAATCCTCGAGCAGTTGTCTGATAAGCTCATATAAATTAAATAAACCTTAATGTTACACCCAGAGGGTCCAAAGTCGTTTGATTTTAGGGTGGGTCAGGTAATGTTGACAACAGTCTGTACGTATATTTTACTAACAAATACCAATATTTTGATAAATCTGATTTTTTAAGAAAAAAAGGTACAGGAAGGAAGGAAGTCCGACACGCACTGCCGGTTTGTTTTAACGTTGATGAGCTCGCGTTTGACCACTACCTTACCTGATGGTAAGCGATGATGGCGTCGACGGTGGAGTTTGCTTACCTAGAAGTAACCTATTCACTCACCCAGGTTACTACAAAACCAGGTACTAAAAAATAAAAGATTAATTCATTTAATACTGATTTCATGTGTAGCTCTCAATGTGCACACTGCCTTACAATAATACTCTATCATTTATGTAAACAAGTGCTTATGTATCTATTAAGCCATTTGCGATAGTTAAAATAAATACTTAACATTAGATAAAAATACATCTTATGTTATATACTGATAATATCTGTGTGTGTAGTGTGGAGTGTGATAGCTATATCACACTCAACACTAATGATAATAATATTAGAAACGCGTAAGTTTGTGTGTGTGTTTGTATGTTTGTTACTTCTTTACGCTCAAACGGCTGGACCGATTTGGATAAAATTTGGTAGATAGCTTATATATTTTTTATACCCTGGATTAACACATAGGTTACTTTATGTCCCGGTCTACGAGGGTGAAACCGCCGGGCGCAGCTAGTAGGTAACTATGGCTAAATCTAAACTAATAGGAAAGTGTTAATTACTTTAGTATTTGAATAGTTTGAGTACCTAACTCTTGTATTCTTCAGAACCTAGTTTATTTATGAATCATTAAAAAAATACTTGTGTACCCCTGAATATTTAGTCCTCCGTTATTCCCCAGATGTTATCGTTATATTGTTTGGTAACTGTAGCCTGTACCTACGATACAGGAAAACGCGATGCTAGAACAGGGTAAGTACTCTAGCATAGCGTTTTCCCACTTTTTTTTAAAGGGGGGTAAACCTTCATATTGCGCCTGGACTTCTGGGGAATAAAGATTAGGGAGTGTGGTATTCTTACCTCACTTAAACCGGTGATCACCTCTTAGAAGACCACTCCGGAACCCCGTACAACGTCTGTTAGGGCACATCCCTGAGGAGACTGTAAAGGGGTGTCCCCTGAGCCTCGCTGTGCACGACACCACGTGATTACTTGGTGGATGGACAGAGTCCTCACACTGAACGCCTGCGACCCCGGTGTCCCGCCTGCCCTATTTAGTGCAGACGGGGTTTCGGCGTTTAAGGCGACGAGGCGGTTGCCACCTCATCGCCTCCTTTTCCAAGTGGGGTCGGTCCTCTCACGATCGCGCTCGGCAGCTTCCTTCTGAACCATCACGGTCCATGTCTATCAGAGATGGATCTAGCCTGATCCTAGCGACCAAAACCTTCTGCTCAGAGGCCCACGCAGGGCATTCAGGGAATCTAGGTCGCTTCCGCAATGGTGGCAATTTCCCTCACGCCCTATTCTATTCAGTCCGCCTAGCCATATTAATTTTCTATTATCGTTTACGCTAACGCTTAGTAAAAAATGTATGGCAATGACATTACCTGCGTAGATAAGTGTCACGTGACTTATCGTAGGTAATATCATTGCATGTCGAGGGGAGCAGGTACTCACCGGAGCAAACGTGCCCGGTTAGCCTGTAGAAGATGCGCTCCCATCTTTTCAGCCAGACTTCGAAGTGCTGCAAGTCGGCTTCGACAATGCTGAACAGTACCCCTAATGACGTATATGTCGCAGACCATACGTGCTCATTGTGTTATAGGAAGACGTCATAATATTTTTAGCGGTTGTCTATCTACGTACCCACAAACTTTCACAAATAGCTATCCCATATACGTACTAGAGAAACAGCTCAACTTTTTCATTATCTAGGTACTGCTAAAACATTGCTGAGAATTGTGACTCCGTTTTAACAACAGTTTTTCTCAACCTGTTACGTTCAGCAGCCTGCTGGAGTGCGGTGCTGATAGACCAGGTATCTACAGATGCTCTGACACATGGCCCGACCCCCGTTTGGACTTCAGCCTCCAGGTTTTTGCCCTGTGTTTCCAGTCACCAAAAGACATTCCATGTTGTTGGTACCACTATTAATATTATATACCAGTATTATGGCCGAATTACCTCACGACACGTTACAACCTGCAGGCTGGAGGAAGACAGTTATTGCGCTTTTTCTAGTTTATGTTGTTTAGGAGACTATTAGAGACATTTGAAAACACTAAACACAACCCCTAATCGCACTTTACATCTTTCTAGATGTAAGAGGTGAGCATTTTGTACAGTAATCTTGTCAAAAGATCTATCTAATGTTTTAAAATTACGTTTTTGGGAACTCTTTGTCGGAGTCTGTGTTTCCTGATAGCTACAACCTCTTTGAGTCAAATATGAACTTCTATGCAAGCCTGCTCAATCGACAACAACATCATCGCTAACCATCAGGTGAGATAGTGGTCAAACGCGAGCCTATCAATAATAAATAAAAAACCGGCCAAGTGCGCGTCGGGCCACGCGCAGTGAAGGGTTCCGTAGTCGCCCGTTACAACATGTGGACTTAGAAGGGGCTTCATGGTTATTTCTATGAATATATTATTTGAGTTCACTGTTTAACAACCAATGACTATTTTTGTTAACAACTAACGTTTAAATTAAAAACAGAAACAAAAATTTATTTTTATAAAATTTTGCATGTTTATTAGCCATTGTAAATATTAAATAAGTAACAACTTCATTTAAGTATTTTGTTTTGTACGAAATTTTCCAAGTAGATAAATTTTATAAGTTGAGCGACTCTCTTACTTAGCTGTGATAGTTTTCCTTCAAAGTTCGGGTACATATCGGATACAGGGTGTAACGGAAAGGTGTGGTCATATTTTAAGAACCGGTTCTGCCCATGGAAATGAACAACTTTCTTTGAAAAAATAGAAAATTCCCAAAAAAAAAAATTGGACTTTCCATACATCAGCTGATCAATATTTGTATGACAGGTAAAAAAATTTTTTAGAATTTCCTCGGATTTTCTTGAAGAAAGTTGTTATTGTCGATGGTCAGATGCAGTTCTTAAAATATGAGCACACCTTTCCATTACACCCTGTATATACTACCTTAACGATTTTTTTCAGATTTTTCAAGTTAACAGTTTAGCTTTTAGGAATGGGGGGAAAAGGACGCACGACTCGAACAAAAAAAACCGACCAAGTGCGAGTCGGACTCCCACACAAAGGGTTCCGTACTATTATCTATAAAAACGGCAAAACAATCATGTCTTTTGTATAGGAAACAAATATTTAAGTGGGGCACTTAAACATTTCTTAATTCTTTATTGTACACCACATCTTAACATAAAATACAGTCATTACACAGTTCATGTACATAGGCGAGCTTAACTCAAAGTTGAGTTTTCTCCCAGCAAACCTTTGAGTGATAGAGTGAGGTCACATTCGAGGGTAGGATTGTGTACAATATAAACTTTAGTAGCAATTATTATTATTATAGGGAAATAAGCCCTATATATAAAATACATACAAAATACCATATACTAATATACACCAATATATACCCTAATAATATGTCATTGAGAAAGGAAGTGCTCTTTTATTTTCCTCTTAAAGACATTCAGAGAAGGGCTGTCGCGTAGGGAGTGTGGAAGAGAGTTCCAGAGACGCACTGCAGTTACTGAAAAGGAGCCATTATAGCGGCTGGAAGTGTGACGCGGAGTACGAAGGAGAAGAGAAGAGGCGGTGCGACAGAGTTTACCTCTCGGAACGAAGCACTCAAAGCGTTCTCGAAGGTATTGAGGAGAAATAGAATTGTGCAGAATAGTATAAAGAAGGTGTAGGATATGGGTATTTCGCCGCTTAGCCCAGCATAAAGGGCCAGCAGCGGCAGCACTCCCTCTCTCACAAAGTGCACCTGTCTAACATACGAGGTCTGCACTCAAATCTCGCCGCAGTCCACCACCACCTGGAGACTGAGAAACCAGCGCTCATGTTCCTTTCGGAGACGCAGATCGGGTGTCCGTCGGACGTGGCGTACCTCACTTACCCAGGGTTTATCCCGGAGCACAATTTTAAACCACACGCCGGTGTGTGTATGTACGCCCGGGATGACATATGCTATCGGCGTCTCTGCAACCTTGAGGGCTTAACTCTTAGGGCAACTAGGCTCACACAACACCTCAGTGAGTCGGCGGATGCGGCTAGGCAGCGGTACCCTTCTGCCCAATTGGTGTTACTGGAGGACTTCTACGGCCTGGGGCTCTTCCCATACCAGTGCACAGACCATGCTGGACAAGAGACGCGTAAGCTAGCGCTAGCGTTAAATCTCACTCAGCTGGTCCAGGGGGCAACGAGGGTGCCGGATGTTGATTTGCACACGGCCAATTGCTTGGACCTTCTGGTGACAGACAACAGATCCATACAATTACTCGGTGTCGATTTCTTTACCATTAGGTACTTCCGACCACTCTCTGGTGAAGACTGTATCCGTCTATTCCCCGCCCGATCCTACGTAACAATGTCTGGTGAAGCTCGACCATGGTGCAATCGCGCTGATGCGCTTAAACATGCGGCCTACCTGACATGGGTCGACGCTCGGATGCGCAAACCAAATGACATGAGTCAGAAGAAGAGAACCTTCAACAGGACTGCCAAGTCCTGCAAGAAGGTGTTGCGGAGGGCTCGGTTTGACCACATTAGCCGAATTGGGAACAAACTTGCTTCTTACCCAGCTGTAAGGCGTAAGGCGTTTTAGTCCCTGGCTAAGTCGGTTGAATCGCACTTCTGCCGCCCCTCACTACCTCCACTGCTGAAACCTGAAGGGTCGCTGGCCCATTCCGCTGAGGAGTAAGCAAACTTGTTTGCCTCTCTGTTTGCGGAATCTTCGCGTCTAGATCCTAGTAGCGCGAGGCCCCCTGGTACTCTTGGTGGATGCGAGTCGATTATGTCGGACATTCGCATTCATCAGAAGGATGTCCGAAAGGCGTAACCTGGACGTGAACAAGGCTAGTGGCCGCGATGGGATACCGGCAATCGTACTGAGGACTTGTGCGCCTGAGTTGTCTCCGATCTTGACACGCCTATTTCGCCTTTCGTTTGAGACTGGAAAAATGCCGATGGCTTGGAAGCAAGCTAACGTGCAACCCGTGCCCAAGAAGGGTAGTCGAGCTGATCCAGCAAATTATAGGCCCATCTTGGTAACTTCCGTACTCTGTAAGAGTATGGAACGTAATACGTTCCATACTCTTACGCCAGGAGCTAACGATATCCTCAGTGACCGACAATACGGCTTCCAGCGAAATCGGTCAACTGGGGATCTTCTAGCGTATGCCATTCACATCTGGAGTGAGGCTATCGAGAAACCAAGGGAAGCCCTTGTGATCTCCCTTGACATCTCGAAGGCCTTCGACAGGGTCTGGCACGATAGCCTAATTGGCAAGCTTCCTTCCTTCGGTCCGCCCGCCGGTTTGCGTGATTGGATTACAGATTTCCTGAGAGATCGGTCTACCCGAGTGACCACTCGGGTAGACCGCTCTCTCGCCGATCTCTCAGGATGGCCAGCAGTCCGCACGAGCAGCCACCTATGACCATAGGTGGCTGCTTGTGTGGACTGCTGGCTATTAATGCCGGTGTTCCTCAGGGGTCGGTGCTCTCGGCAACATTGTTTTTGCTGCATATTAACGATCTGCTAAAACCCGGTACCTTTGGGTATGCAGACGACAGCACTGAGCCAATTTCACTCGGCTCCATCTTTCCGAGGTGTAACTTAACCTTCTTGGTGTTACTTTAAAATCTACCCTCAATTTTGGCCCCTTCATAGAGGCAAAGGCTCAAGTGGAAGTGGAGGGGGGTGGTGGTGGGTATCGATGACGCGACTACTCTAGCTCGCTGTTCTTTGTTTGCTCCTGACCGGCTGAAGCAGTCGCGTGCCTGTGCCTCGCGCTGCTTGTTCGCGGCTCCACCAGTGAGTACCGATACTGCGCGATATGCTCCCACAACCCAAGCGATCAATCTGCTGAACGCCCTAATTGCTCAGGAGCCAGATGTTGACATATTTATGTATAGCAGTAAATTTATGTTAAATGTTTGCATGAAGTTTTTTAGTTAAATTTATATTGTTGGCTTGCTGCGCGCTTTGGTGTTTACTGTAAGTGCAGCAAGCAATTGTTATACAAATAAATAAATAAATAAGTGGCTGCTAAAAAGTTGGGGATCCTCGCAAAGGTGAGACGGTACTTCACGCCGGACCAGCTGCTCCAACTCTGATAGAGCCGCAGGCGTGTATTTTTTCCGCTAAGAGGAGCCAATTTCACCCCGCTCCATCATTCCGAGGTGTGACCATGCCGATAACCGACCAACTTTATCTTTTTGGTGTTACTTTAACATCTACCCTTAATTTTGGTCCCTTCATAGAGGCAAAGGCTCAAGTGGCTGCCAAAAAGTTGGGGATCCTCGCAAAGGTGAGACGGTATTTCACGTCGGAACAGCTGCTCCAACTCTATCAAGCGCAAGTTCGATCGTGGAATACTGCTCTCATCTTTGGGACGGATTTGCCAGAGACCAGCTTGATGGCCTTGAGTCAATTGAGAAAGGAGCCAAGAGGATCATCGGCAATGATAGTCAAACGCGTGCAAAATCAACAGTAAAAAAATAGGGTTGGTGATAGACGGACAGACAGACAGACGGACGGACAGCAGAATCTTAGTAATAGGGTCCCGTTTTACCCTTTGGGTACGGAACCCTAAAACTCACTTTTAAGTTTAATATTTCGCAAACGAATCACTGAATCTAAAAATAGTTGTTGTGCTGACTCGATTCAGTGATTCGTTTGCGAAATAATAAACGAAATATTAAACTTAAAAGTGAGTTTTAGGGTTCCGACTCGCTCTTCTCGCAATGATTTTGAAAGAACTATCCAATGATATCCCACACTGAAGGAAAAGCGAGAATAAAAAAAACATTCCTACTTTACATTTTATGGGAGGTACCATAAAAAAAAAAACATTTACAAAATTTTATCGTTTCGTTTACTCCGGACGGCGTGCCACGTGTGCGCGAACTCCCGCAGCCTCGCGAAGTTCGGCGGTGAGCCCACAAGATCGGAGTAGTAAATCGGGGCGGCCTCCGTGCGGCTGATCCCATCCATCATCTTGCATCTTGCTTCTGCATACATGGGACAGACTCACAGCGCGTGGTGCAGGTCTTCCTCTTCCATACCACAGTAACATACGCTCACCTCACATAGCTTCATATCATGCAGTCTTTTCCTAAAGCATCCATGTCCCGTGAGGATCTGGGAGAGCTGGTAATCAGGCATGACCCAGTTGAACCTGAGTCGGGCCTTGGACGGACAGACGGAAAGACTGAAACTATAAGGATTTTTTGTCGTTTTTAGTTACAGCACACCTACTTGCATCGAGGTCGTATATGTATATTCCGCCAATTTTATTTAAAGTAACTTAACTTTGTAACTAAATAAGTAGATGCTTACCTATTTTTAACCGACTTCAAAAAGGAGGAGGTTCTCAATTGATCTGTACGTATGTTTGTTTTTTATGTTTGTTTCCCGGGCCTGCGGACGGCGAGTAGTGGGTAACTCGCCGTCCGATCAGCACCAGGCCCGAGAGTCGACGGCGCGTAGTGTTCCACGCGCGCCTCAAAGAGTTGTCAGCCAAAGGAAGGGGCCTGCCACGGCCGGTGCCTGCCCGGGGGTGGAGGATAAATTCGAAAGAGTTACCTCGCCCCCGGGCACTCGAGGCAGGGAGGAACAGGGGTGGGTTTTAGTCAGTAAGAGTCTGACACACCCTTCCGCTCCACCCTAGAGCGGAAGAAGTCATTGGATGATTTCCCACCCCCCAAAAAAAAAAAAAAAAAAAAAAAACGCGACTACTACGCCCATTTGTGAATAGATTTTGATGATTCTGTTTGTGGTTGGTAGGTCATTCTTCAGAGGTGGTCTAACTAGTTCCAGCGCTTTTTGAAAAAATTAACAAAATCAAAAAATATGTAGACAGATGACGTTTTGGTTGCCTCCAATTATGTTCAAATTCCATGTTATTGGGTTATCAATTTCGGCATAACTTATACATTAACATATTTAGTTTTAGTTTTAACAACTAAAAAGTGAAAAATTAAACTGGCGAAGTGCGTGTCGGATTTCAAACATTAAGGGTTCCGTACTAAATATTGGTATTTGTTAGTAAAGTATACGTAATAGTAAACATTATCACCAAATTTCAAGTTCATAGGTCAATGGGAAGTTAACAAATTCTTCGTAATAAAATTTTGTGATAGACGACAAACGGACAGACAGACGGACACGTGAGTGACAAAAATAGGGCTCCTTTTGGACCCTTCGGGTACGGAACCCTAAAAAAGTCGGTGTCAAATAACGTAGAAACAAAATACAAACACCAATTCCGTAATAAAGTTATTTTGTAATTTTTCGTGAGTTTTGTTTTTTGGATGTCGGTTGTAATTTAAAAAGTTTATTAGTCTATATAAATGAATCTGAGTTCGTCTAAGATTCGATCTAAATTCATCATCTTGCTTAGGTGAATGACTGGCTCTATGGGACAGCCACATGATTGTTCCATGCTCTTATCTTATCAGAGCTGCTCTCCTACACTGTGGTGCTAATGTGCAACTAGAACAGAGCTAATTGTACATTAGCGTGCACACAAACAATTTGGGCGATTGATAAAACTGATGGACTCATAGAAGTTGTGTTATCTAGTTATTTAGAACGTTATTAATCAACTATGCATGTAAATTAGGAATAAATCATTTGAGTTACTGCAAATTGGTGCTTTGATTTAATTATTTAATAGAGTCCATTTTACGCATTATTTTATAGAGTAGCGTTTGGTTTTAGGATATAAGTACGAAGGTTCAAATATACCGTACCTACAGTTTCTCGGTGTGTCTTGCTGACATGACATAAAGAAAGAAGAAAGAAACATTTATTGCCACACTAAAATATCCTCACATAAAAACAACACAAAAACTCTTTACAATTATTTATCTGATAATTTCAGTGTGGCAAAATGGGCTCAGCAAATGTTGAGCAGTGTGACTGTGAAGCATAGCCACAACACTGGTCAACGCTGATTTCTCATTACCTACTTTACACATAAACTGAAAAAATATATATAAATACCTGTTTAAATATCCGATAAAACAAAAATGTAAACAGTACCTATTTTGAGAACGAATAATTAAAAAATAAAAACCGGTTAAGTGCGAGTTTGACTCGCACATGAAGGGTTCCGTACGATTTTATTATTTGTTGTTATAGCGGCAACAGATTTTTTTTTTTCATTCTGTGAAAATTTCAACTGTCTACCTATTACGCATCATGAGATACAGCCCGCTGACAGACAGACGGATAGCAGAGGCTAAGTAATAGGGTCCCGTTAGTTACCCTTCGGTACCGAACCCTAAACCTAACAAATACCTAAATAAATACAATATTATTTGAAGCCCTGCCCAATGAGACACAGTTTGTAGGTAAACAGAAGGGAAGCAGTTCACACGGTTCACGTTATGCATTTGAATTTTGCTTGAGTAAAAGTATTTTCTTAACTCTCGCCTTAAATTCTGGGTAAGAGGTGATCTGTCTAAGAGGTGGAGGCAGGTTATTCCAGATTTTCGCCGCACTAAACGTTAAACTGCTTCTGTAAGTAAACTCCTAAGTTGATTAACATAATATAAAATCGTCTGATGTTATGTTATAAAGGGCGTCCTCGCAGTCTCTAGACTAGTCCCCCAATGATGCCGTCCTGTTAGAGCGTGCCCGAAGGATAGCGTGCAACCTCATTTCACTTCCTTCTCCTCTCCCTCCTTCACTCAAAAAGTGAAAAAAAGGAACAAAATAAGAAAAGTAGTAACGCGGCAGCACTCCCTCTCTCACAAAGTGCACCTCTGTAACATACGAGGTCTGCACTCAAATCTCGCCACAGTCCACCACCACCTGGAGAATAAGAAACCAGCGCTCATGTTCCTTTCGGAGACGCAGATCGGATGTCCATCAGACGTGGCAGAACTGTCTTACCACGCGCGGGTGTATGCATGTACTCTGCTATCGGCGTCTCCATATCCTCGAGGACTCCAGATTCTCAACGCTCTGGGCTCTGGTGGCCACAGGATAAGATTATATCTACGCCTGTGTCTACCGGTCGCACAGCAGTTATCAGAAGACATCCAGGCTTGTACAGCACCTTAGTGAGGAAGCGGATGCGGCTCAGCAGCCTTAGGGTACCCTTCCGCCATCTACTCCAAAGCGTGTCTTTTTTTGCGCTAAATGGAGTCGATTCCACCCAGCTCCATCTTTACGAGGTGTAACCGTGCCGATAACCGACCAATTTGAGCTTCTTGGTGTTACGTTAAAATCTACCCTCAATTTTGGCCCCTTCATCGAGGCAAACGCTCAAGTAGCTGCCAAAAATTGGGGATCCTAGCAAAAGTGAGACAGTACTTTACACTGGAACAGCTGCTCAACCTTTATCAAGCGCAAGTTCGATCGTATATAGAGTACTGCTCTTATCTCTGGGATGGATCTGTTAGAAACTAGCTTGATGTGCTTGATGCCATTAAAAAAGAGCCAAAAGGAACATCGGTAATGATACACTCGTTGAGTCGAAGCTTCAAAATCTTGAGCGCCGACGCCGATGTTGCTAGCCTATCGGTTTCCTATCGGTTGTATTTTGGGAAGTGTGCGTCGGCCGTTCCATCATCGGACCACTAGACGTACGCGATGTGCCACCGATATGTGGTGGACATCCCACCCACACGCACAAAACGTTTTGGGATCGTATTCATTGTTCGTACAGATATAGGGAGTGGCATTCCCTGGCGGAGTCTGTGTTTCCTGATAGCTACAACCTGGGGTCTTTAAGTCGAGAGTGAATAAGTTACTCTTAGGCAAGCTTGCTCCATCGTCGACCACATCATGAAATAAACTTTTTTCTTTCTTTCTTTGCCATCAGGTAAGATAGTGGTCAAACGCGAGCCTATCAATAATTAAAAAAAAAAATGGCTAAATATCGCTAAGCGCAAAACTCGAGAAGGGTTAGACCAATTTGGGAAAGTTTCTTTTGAAGAGAAAAATTGGTAAATTATACGCGGATGAAACCGCGGGCACAGCTAGTTTATAATATTAATCAGCAATTAGCATAATTTTGTTTAAAATAAAAATAAAAAATAAAATAAAATTCCTTTAATTCAGCTAACAAGATCCATATAGTGCAATTAGACTCGGTATTAAAAAGTTATAAATTAACACAAAACCAAATAAATTAATAAAGTAGCATCATCAATTAAAAATAACATTAAAATCAGGATTCCAAATAAGATAAAATTTAAAATTCATTAAAACATTCAAATTTAAAATAGGTTAATAATTTTAGCAGCAGGTGCTACAATTAGGGGTTCCTCTGCTAAAATAGCTATGTACCTAAATTAAGTTAAAGCTACCCATTATTGCTGACAGGAGCAAACAAATGGGGCTGCTAGTGTCGACGACACGATCGCGGCGCGCGGGTGAGGACGTGACGAGTTGTTAACTGAAACAAATAAAAGAACCTTCTTGGTCATTGTACTTTATATAGTATCTTCGCTAAGGTTTTACAGTACAAATAAAATATAAAGACACTGCATGCATCACCTAGGTACAGTTTCTCCTAAACAGCTAATCTTGTTATATCGCAGCTGGTGGCCCGATTCGGCAGGTCGTTTCTAAAAAGAAACTACCCAGTAAGGAAGCTGGTACTCGTAGCCAGGTGTTTGCCCGGGTGTATTAGTACAGGCTACTTCGATTCAATCCCCCCTGAATGCAATATTTAAACTGTCGATGAAGGTGTAAGAACTCATGCATCACTTGCTTTTCCACGCTTTATAGGGCGTTAGGTTAAAAAACAAACCTTTTTTTACAAAAAAAAACAACCGACTTCCAACTCTCTCTTCCAGAACTCAAAACCCCAAAACCATGGAACGTGGAATTTAAACATACTCGCAATTGGAGGAAACCAAAACGTCATCTATGTATTTTTTTTTTTGTGGTGTGGGAAATCATCCAATGACTTCTCCCGCTCTAGGGTGGAGCGGGAGAGCGTGTCAGACTCTTACTGACTAAAACCCACCCCTGTTCCTTCCTACCCTGAGTGCCAAGGGCGAGGCAACTCTGTCGAATTTAGCCTCAACCCCCGGGCAGGCATCGGCCATGACGGGCCCCGTCCTTATTGCTGAAAACTCTTTGAGGCGCGCGTGGAACACTACGCGCCGTCGACTCTCGGGCCTGGTGCTGATTGGACAGCGAGCTACCCAGGGTATCATCTATGTATACATATTTTTCGTTTTTGTTCAGTTTTTAAAAAAGCGCTGAAGCAATTTCGATAAAATTTATATGTGGCCACCTCGGGAGTACCTATATTCTTTCTAATAAAAAAAGAATTTTGAAAATCGGTCCACAACTGACAGAAAAATCGGTGGACATACATAAAAAAGAACATACACACAGTCAAACATAGAACCTCCTCCTTTTTCGAAGTCGGTTAAAAATAGTTCTGAATGATCCCTACAAAGAAACTTACGCGATGAAAATGTAAGGCAGAACAGATTTTCTTCCATATTAAGCATAGGTATACATACCTCGTTCAGCGGTTCAACCTAACACGCAGTATCGCGCATGTAAAGGTGTGCGTAACTTCGTATGAGCGATGGTTATGGTTTATCGTCATAAGGCGAAAAGTATTGTCTTAAGTAGATACTTACCTCATAATATGTTAGTATTAAATGCTACACTAGGTACCTGCTCCACTTACCTACTTAACAGTTCAGTGACCTCACTTACACAAAAGCGCACCTTGACTTATATTTTTTGCGAAGTTAAATAAAAAAAAACCTCACGTCAATGGCATCATCACAACATTGCGAATGACAGTTCAAGATGATAAATAAATAAATACTATGTTGTAGACTTAGGCATACCTACTTGAAAGCCAATATGAAGAGCATGTACAATATTGCCTTGGTAGTTAGTTACAGCTTTCACAGATTTCTGCTCTTTTGTACGCGCAGCTTTCTTCAGAATAAAAGAGTGTGGAGCAAACTATTTAGGTACTTACTGTAATTGTAATTACTAAGGCTGTACTGTAGGGGTGTCCTACTTATTTCGCCCTTTGTAACCTTATTTAGGAACAGACTCCTACCTAGCTCCTTCGTGTCGTACGCCAGGAACCTATTGTTTATTGATTGTCATTTATCGAGTCACTGTGACCAGCCAACTACTCCAGCCAAGCTTATGTCTCTTTATTTTAGTACAACTTTGCATAAATACAATAGCGAGTCCTTTTCGGGAGCGCGTTCCATCGCTCGCTTCCTTTACGGATAAGGCACCTGCGCCCGAATAAGGCAAGTTATGAACCCACCCGGCGGTGTATTGCTACTTGTTTTTAACGACATACCTAGCTAATCTTTAATTTATGTTATTTTGATCTGTGTGATCCTAATTGTTGCTTCTTATTGTTTTGTTGAAACTTTCCGTTTATATTACGGCACGAAAACTTAATACAGATTTACTTTATTTACGTACATATAGTCACACAGATATCTCGCATACGCATTAAGCCTTTACGATGTGTAAGTTTAGGATCGAATAAAATATTGCCCCGACTGTTGGTACCATAATAAGTATTTATTTCATGAGTCGCTCGTACATCTTTGTTCAGATAAAAGTTCTAGGTATAAAGCCTGATTTATACATGGTAAGTAACTGACTCCAAACTCGAGACAAGTCAGTGCTGACCCGATATTTACCTATTGTAAATTGATTTGGAGTCAGTACAGCGCTGTTGCGTCAGTGCTGACTTCAATATTACAACTTGAATATTTTTAAGTCAGTGACTCCCCCCACCACCCGCGCCAGCGCTACTGACTTTGTCTAAACAATGTAGTCAGTGCTTGGTCAATGGTCAGTCACTGGCGCTGCGTTATTGGGTGACCTGGCGTGGTTATTTCTAACGAAAATGACGCGTAAACTAAACGAGGACGAAAACCTAAATTCTAACACTTCCGTCAACTCATTCAACAGCAGAATGGAAATATTTTTCAACAAATAATTAAATAGTGGTTTGTTCTGCTGTTTTCGCGAATTCATTTTTCCGCACTGTCTACAACAACGTGCGTACACTGTGAAGAAGTTACCACGACCACTGACTGCATGTAAACACTGGAGTCATTTCTCGGCGCCAGCACTGACGCCTGTTACTCACCCGTTTACTTACCCTGTGTAAATCAGGCGTAACCCTGTTAAGTATAAAACATGCGGTATGGCGGTATCTGGCACTAGATTCCGCTCGCGGCTTCGCCCGCGTGAAAAGTTTAATTATAATTGAGTGGTATTTTCAGAGAGTACCTACACGTTAAAAAACCACTGTAGGAATCAAAACACAAAGTATTAATATTAAGCTGACAGCAGTAGTAGTAATATTAGGCTGAGACCCAGAACTTTTTAAACGTCAAAGTTCTACATAGAGACGGTCCCAAAACTCCTGCCCTTTTTATTCTAAATAATTTAGATGGATATTGTTAATCCATTGCTTCATATGTTCGAAAAATTTGTCTGCTCAACAACTTCAATAATGCAATTAATGATGTTGAACTCTCAAAATGAAAACCATTGCTACTGACAGTGTGTTAAGCAATTATCCCGCTGGTCATCATCAGACTTTCAGAATTGATCATGTGGAAGCTCCCGTGCTCACTTAGACAAATGTTGAAAGCTAGGTCATCCCAACTATTTCTGTTATAGAGAACCAATAAGCACTTACCTGTTCATCATCAGACCTTCAGAATGTATCATGTAGTAGCACCCGTGCTCAATTAGATAATTGTTGAAAGCTAGGTCACCCTAACTATTTCCGTTATTGAGAACCGATAAGCACTTACCTGGTCTTCATCAGACCTTCAGAATGTATCATGTAGTAGCACCCGTGCTCAATTAGATAATTGTTGAAAGCTAAGTCACCCTAACTATTTCCGTTATTGAGAACCGATAAGCACTTACCTGGTCATGATCAGACCTTCTAAATGTATCATGTATCGTTAAAATTACTTTACTTTTAGACTGTTTATACCAATTTTAGAGTTAACTCAAGCAAGCACCCCTTTAAGGGGTGATTTTCGAAAAATTCAAAAATAAATAATTCTTATTTTATAATCAAGATTAGTCGTGCCGAGTTTTAACATTATCGGACCCTTTATCACTCTCTAAACCTCCATTTGGGGGTATTTTTGGCAAACTAATTATGTCGAATCTTTTTATTTACTTAGAGACACGTTTCTGCTAAGTTACAAGTTTTAAAACCCATGCCTAGGGGTAGCGGGTACATTCTGAAAATGAGTTATCGCACCCCTGGGCACTCAGGCAAGGAAAGAACAGGGGTGGGTTTTAATCAGTAAGAGTCCGACATGCCCTCCCGCTCCACCCAGAGCGGGAGTAGTCATTGGATGATTTCCCACCACCCCAAAAAAAAAAAGCGGTAAGGTTTTTCATACAAATTTCCATCCCCTATTTTACCCCTTTAGGGATCTAATTTCCAAAAATTCTTCCTTAGTAAATGCCTACATAGTATAAGGTATCTATGTGCAAAATTTCAAGTCCCTGGGTCCAGCGGTTTGGGCTGTGCGTTGATATATCAGTCAGTCAGTACTTTGAATTTTATATATATAGATTAACAACGCGACACGTGAATTCTCCTATACATTTCTTTTTTAAATCTTTATGTATTTTATTGACAATAAGCAACAATGCAACACACTCTCCTGATTCATTCAACATAGCAAGTTCTGCGTAAGTAAGTAGGTACTGGTGAGACTTTATTATTAAATAATAATTAAATGCCGCTCAATAGGGTAGCCGTAGAGGAGCGCGATAAAAACGACGAATGTATGGAAAAGCACAAGTAAACCGCAAGTCCACCACCACCTAGAGACTGAGAAACCAGCTCCCTTGTTCCTTTTGGAGACGCAGATCGGATGTCGGTCTGACGTGGCCTACCTCGGTAATTTGGAGACAACTAGGCTCACACAACACCTCAGTGAGGCGGCGGATGTGGCTCAGCAGCGGTACCCTTCTGCCCAATTGGTGTTACTGGGGGACTTCAACGCCCACCATCAGGAGTGGCTCTTCCCATACCAGTGCACAGACCATGCTGGACAAGAGACGCATAAGCTAGCGATGACGTTAAATCTCACCCAGCTGGTCCAGGGGGCAACGAGGGTGCCGGATGTTGATTCGCACATGGCCAATTGCTTGGACCTTCTGCTGACAACAGATCCAGACCTTTCTTCACCATTAGGTACTTCCGACCACTGTCTGGTGAAGTCTGTATCCGTCTATTCCCCGCCCGATCCTAGCCCTAGAGGCACCAGGCGGGTTTGGCGATACAGGTCAGCAGATTGGGATGGCATGAGATCTTTCTTCGCATGTTATCCTTGGCAGCCCACTTGCTTTTCTTCGACTGATGTTTCGTCATGCACGGACGTCGTGACGGATGTGTTGCGGCAGGGAATGGAGTACTGTATTCCATTCTCTGACGTAACAATGTCTGGCGAAGCTCGACCATGGTGCAATCGCGCTGATGCGCTTAAACATGCGGCCTACCTGGCATGGGTCGACGCTTGGATGCGCAAACCAAATGACGTGAGTCAGAAGAAGAGAACCTTCAACAGGACTGCCAAGTCCTGCAAGGTGTTGTGGAGGGCTCGGTTTGACCACATTAGCCGAATTGGGAACAAACTTGCTTCTTACCCAGCTTTAAGTAAGGCGTTTTGGTCCCTGGCTAAGTCGGTTGAATCGAACTTCTGCCGCCCCTCACTACCTCCACTGCTGAAACCCGACGGGTCGCTGTGAGGAGAAAGCAAACTTGTTTGCCTCTCTGTTTGCGGAATCTTCGCGTCTAGATCCTGGTGGCGCGAGGCCCCCTAGTACTCTTGGTGGATGCGAGTCGATTGTGTCAGACATTCGCATTCATCAGAAGGATGTCCGAAGGGTACTGCATTACCTGGACGTGAACAAGGCTAGTGGCCCCGACGGGATACCGGCAATTGTACTGAGGACTTGTGCGCCTGAGTTGTCTCCGATCTTGATACGCCTATTTCGCCTTTCGTTTAAGACTGGAAAAGTGCCGATGGCTTGGAAGCAAGCTAACGTGCAACCCGTGCCCAAGAAGGGTAGTCGAGCTGACCCAGCAAATTATAGGCCCATCTCGGTAACTTCCGTACTCTGTAAGAGTATGTAACGTATACTGAACGGCAAGCCCCTAACATACCTAGAAGCTAACGATATCCTCAGTGACCGACAATACGGCTTCCGCCGAAATCGGTAAACTGGGGATCTTCTAGCGCATGCCATTCACATCTGGAGTGAGGCCATCGACAAACAAGGGGAAACCCTTGCGGTCTCCCTTGACATGTCGAAGGCCTTCGACCGGGTCTGGCACGACAGCCTAATTGGCAAGCTTCCTTCCTTCGGTCTGCCCGCTGGTTTGTGTGATTGGATTGCAGATTTCCTGAGGGATCGGTCTATCCGAGTAGTCATAGATGGCTGCTCGTCCGGATTGCTGGCTATTAATGCCGGTGTCCCTCAGGGGTCAGTGCTCTCGGCAACATTGTTTTTCCTGCATATTAACGATCTGCTAAAACCCGGTACCTTTGGGTATGCAGACGACAGCACTGTTGCCGAGAAATACGTGCCTGACGCACGAGCTAGTGGGTCTCAGGTCCGGTCTTTCCGAGAGGCTAAGGTTGAGCGCTTGAGCTTGTCCTTACAGGCTGTCTCAGAATGGGGCGATGCCAATCTGGACAAGTTCAACGCTGCTAAGACCCAGGCGTGTCTTTTTTCCTCTAAGAGGAGCCAATTTCACCCGGTTCCATCATTCCGAGGTGTGACCGTGCCGATAACCGACCAACTTGATTTTCTTGGTGTTACTTTAATATCTAACCTCAATTTTGGTCCCTTCATAGAGGCAAATGCTCAAGTGGCTGCCAAAAAGTTGGGGATCCTCGCAAAGGTGAGACGGTACTTCACGCCGGAACAGCTGCTCCAACTCTATCAAGCACAAGTTCGATCGTGTATGGAGTACTGTTCTCATCTTTGGGACGGATCTGCCAGATACCAGCAATGATAGGGCTCGTTGAGTCGAAGCTCCAAAGTCTTGAGCGTAGTCGCCGAGTAGCTAGCCTGTCGGTTTTCTATCGGTTACATTTCGGGGACTGTGCGACGTAATTGCATAATTAGATTTCGCCAAGCCCGTTTCATCAACGGACCACAAGACGTACGGCCAAGTGCTACCGGTTCATGGTGGACATCCCATCCATACGCACAAAGCATTTTGAGAAAACATTAATTGTGTGTACAGCTAGGGAGTGGAATTTCCTACCGGAGTCTGTGTTTCCTGATAGCTACAACCTGGGAGTGTTTAAGTCAAGTGAATAGGTTACTTCTAGGCAAGCGTGCTCCATCTTCGATCACATCATCGCTTACCATCAGGTGAGATAGTGGTCAAACGCGTGCCTAACAACAACAAAAAAAAAAATTCATGTAAGTACGTACTGCTTGCGAAATTAGACCGTCATCGAGATACTAATTAGGTTTGATATGCTAACACAAAAATACCTGGTCTAAGAAATTACTTATAAAATGTACAGTGAGGCCGCAAAAGTCCATAAGAACGCTAAAGATTACATTGCTACGAACCGAGCGAGCACGATACTTCCGTGCGTATGTGTGCGCGTGTATGAGTATCCACATGCCACAGATAACACCCACTAAGGAACTGTCGTCGCACTGAGCTTAAAAACATCATTATTATTTTTCTGTGCCATTGAATACAGAGGCGACTTGTTCTTACCATTGCATTGATAAAATTCGCGCAAATATGTCATGTGCTGGTAGCCGTATGAACTAAGTGTTGGATTCGCAAATAACGTGGCCCGAGTCCTAATCATGGTCGGTCCATTGCGGTTATTTCTTACTTTGAAAATTCCCAATCTATATTAATATAGTTGTTTTTTTTATATTTCTATGAAAAATACTATTGCATTTTTTGCACTAAATAGTTGCAAATTACGAATATGATCTATTAACCACAAGAAGAAACACATTCGTAATTTGCAATTATTTAGTTGTTACATCTTTTCGATGTTGTAAGGTGGAAATAAAAAGACGTGTTTAATAAAAATGTTTATTCTTTATATTTACAAATTAAACATTTATGAGAATTGTGACGTCGAATTGTTACCTAGAAGAAAAAAGTTATCTTGTAACCGTTATCTATGTTACGTGTAAGATTGTTTGTTGGAAGTATACCTATTCATAATATGAATAACGTAACAATGAAAGGATATTAAAATTTTAATAAAATAAAATATAATTGTTAATATCCAGTTATTTATTGAAAAGTCGTAGAAAGAAAAGACGACGACGTCGACGAGAGGGTTTGTTAAAAGTAGTATTTAGACTTTGTAAACATTTTATTTTTATGTAACGTCACTATGAATGTATTGAGGTCATAGCTTAATTGTTCATTTTCTTGACGAAAAGAAGATTGAAACTAAACCTCAATTTCTGTTAAAAGAACTTTAGTGTTCACAAGATAATCGTCAACACTAACCAACAACTACAACCAAACGACAGTTCATTTCGGTCAAGTTAAAACTCATGTCTACCTCGCAGAAATCTAATTCTTTATTTAGTTTTTTTGTGATCTACCTTTCTAACTCTAAGAAATGTGTGAACAAGTTAAAGAATAATTTAATATATGTAATGCTAATCCATAACTTCCAATCGGGTAAGAACTTACAAAAAGTCAACAATTGCGTGGGATTTGAATTTGCGGCACACTGATTTGCTCTTCAATCTGTGTACTCTATACCACTGGGCCATCTTGAGTTATGCTAAGTTGATGAAATTGTGAATTTCAATCATTTGTTGGCGAAAACTTGAAAATAGAAGGTCGTAAGTCAAACTAAACGTCAAACTAATACATTGTGAGAATTCTTATCGACTTTTGCTGGCGTCTGTACCTACGTTGGTACATCCTTGATCATCTGGAGTTTGCAGAGACTGAATTACAAGCAAAAGGGAATACTTACGAGGATATCAATATTTCCATTTTTATAAAATTTCTAAGCTTATTTTAGCGACAGTATGACGTTGAAGGAAAAACCCACGCTGAAACTGAAATTAAGCTAGGTATGTTGTTGTTAAAGCAAAATAGGCAGTAGTATTACCTAATATTTCTGTTTGTAGGTATAGGAAAACCAACAGCGCCATACTGCCAACACTTTATAATACTATAAACAGGCACCTTAATATTTACGGCTTGAGCTACTATCTCTGCAAAAATACACTGCAGAAATGGCTGCTCAGCCTCAATTACGATGAAACTGAGGACATCTTGGCGGGACTAATAAAACGTTAAGAAAAATACACTGTTACTATGTTACTATACGCATTGTTCCTACACAGTGGACATTTCTCGCACTAATTTACAATTATAATTGTATCATTACGCTAAACCTGATAAAATAAATGTTGTTACTCAAATTCATGTAAATTATTATAAACTTAACTGTAACTCTTTTTTCCAAATCGAATTTGAACTTATTATAGAATTTCAGTCGTTTAATTAGTATTATTTTTCCGTTTATTTATTTTTATAGACATATTATTTACATTTTTAAATATTTAAATATAAAGGATAAAAAAAAACATTTAAAAATATAAAAAATAGTATCCCACCGGTATCGGGAACAGGGTCCAAGCTACCGGCGGTCAGGGCTCCAGAGAGAGGAACCGCCTGACAATGCGAGCCGTGTCCAGAAGTACTGCTTTCTGAATCAAGCCCTTGATCCAGCCGCCTAACGAGAGCCTCCTGAGGTGTCAGTCGAGGCTCGTGGCTATTAAGCCATTGGCTGACACGACTATCGGTACAATGATCGCTGAGTCCACATCCCACATGTCGACAACCTCGCGAGCCAAGTCAATATACTTGATTTGTTTATCTTTCTCGGCTTTCACGAGGTTCTCGTCATGTGGGACGGTAATGTCAACAATCATTGCACGCCTCTCGATTCGGTCCACCACCACTATATCAGGCTTATTGGCTACAATAGTCCTGTCAGTGATGATGGACCGATCCCAATAATTAGTATTATTTTTATTATTAAATATTGTATGAACAATTATTCTCGTATTGTATATTGTCTTTTATGATTTTTGACTTTGATATTTGATTATTTATTATTGATTAATTGATTATTGATTGTTGATTATTGATTTTTGTTTTTTGATTGTGATTTTAGTTTTTATTTCTTTTTATTATTTTTAAGTTAAACACATTTCTTATTAATATTAATTTAAAACTGCTCATAGTTCATAATTTTAAATGTATTCTCTCGGAGGGACACTGATTTCTAAGATGCAGGCATTTGCCTAGTTTAGAAATCAGAGTTTCATGTTTTTGTAGTTTTAGCCTTCCGTTTTTATATGTAACCACTGTAAACCTTTTTTTTGTATGGCTTTGATGAATAAAAATATTATTATTATTATTACTTTGTTACTCGACAGCACTATCTGACTACGTATGGGCTATATGATCCTCATATAGACCATATAGATCATATAGATCTCTATTAAAACACTGGATTACTCACAGACGGAAAACATAGTTAAAGAACAACACTCGGAATAACTAAATAGAAATGTAGGCAAACAGTCTTGGATGCTATCCAAAGAACAACCACCAAGCATATTCACTCAGACAAACATACACACACAGCATACCACTTAAGAGTAAGCTTGCACTAATTATTATTTTATAAATTCTTAATGTTCCACAAACGGGTGAAAACACTGACTCCTGTATCACAGGTACCACCTGGCTCAGGAGTCAGGGCTGTCACGGTACGGAGGTGGTGTCACGTTGCAGGAGGGAAGGTGGTGATGGTGCCGGACGTAGAGGAGGTCGTAGGAGTGACACGCAGAGGAGGACGTAGAGTAGGAGGACCGTAGATGAGGAGTTGGATGAAGGAATAACACACGACAAGTTACTCGTAACACGTATATTTTGTTACTTACAAAAGTAGGCTTAAATATAAGAAGCACTTATTAATAGTACGAACACATACACTGTGACTAGGTACGTAATTAAATTGTATTATTGCTAGGAACTGCCTGATTATAAAAAAACTTTTTTACAAAAAAAACAACCGACTTCCAAAAAAATACACTAAAACTTAAAAAATAACTTTAATTTCGGAAGTCGGTGTTTATATAAGTAAATTTAAGTAAACTTGTACTTACTAGAATAAGGTTTCTATGAGTCTATACGACCCAAATTAAAGTATTATTATTTATATTTTACTTCTTCGTTATTTGACACCGACTGCCAAAATTAAAGTTATTTTTTAACTTTTAGTGTATTTTTTTTTTGGAAGTCGGTAGTTTTTTTTGTAAAAAAGTTTTTTTATTTTTATCTTTTTAGTTGTTATACCCCAGAACTAAAAACCCCAATAACATGGAACGTGAAATTTAAACATTAGGATAACACCAAAACGTCATCGAGGTATGCGTATTTTTCGTTTTTGTTCAGTTTCTCAAAAAGCGCTGAAGCAATTTTGATAAAATTAATATGGGACCACCTCGGGAGTATATTCTTTCGGATAAAAAAAGAATTTTGAAAATCGGTCTACAACTGGCGGAGAAACAGGCGGGCATACATAAAAAAAAAAAAACAAAAAAAAAACATACATACAGTCGAACATAGAACCTCTTCCTTTTTCGAAAGTCGGTTAAAAAGCTGAACTTTAACTCTTACAAACTGGTAACTGTCATTTATTGAATAGAAGGAAAATTACAATGATGAAAAGGAGCTTAGTTTAGCTCCGCTGCTCAATCTCAACTGATTTTTAATATAAAAACAGAGACTTGACAGAGAAAACAAGTCATTTTTAAATTAAAAAAGGTAGGAAAGAACGTAGTTTTGGAATAGAGGTCAAAAAATAAACAAGGCCTTAACACTGCCTTGTTACAGGGCTCCAATTCAAAAGGCCCTTTGTTCGATCCTGAGCGACTCGCATCCTTTTTTTTTTGTGGAAAATCTCGTAGGTCAGCCTCTGAGGCTGTCGTCTGCTCAACCGGACTCGCCTGTGTAGGCTTTAATTTATTAAAGCCTCCACCCAAGACTTATTATAAACTTAAAAGCTAAGTGTCAACGCTAAAGGCACCCCCTGCGGGGTATGGGCCTCGGCTTAGGGCGTCACTGGGGGGGGCAGCAAGGGAAAGCTGGATCGAGGTTAAATTATTTAGGGAATTTACTGGCTCAGCGGCACGTGCTGGCTCGAGCGAGAGACGGGGATTTCGCGACGGGTCTCGACGGCGAGGGCTGAGGGCTGGTCGGCGGTCTGTGATGTCTGTGTATGGTACTAGTTTCCCTACGGCTCTCTTGAAGCAGGGTGGTAGCATCATCTGGGACTAGGAGGGTATGCCGGGGGCGCCGGATCCTGGATATTTGTGAGGGGGTATATCGGGTAGCCGATTCAATCAGGGGGTTGCGGTGTTTGGCAGCAGTTTCAATGAAGCGCTTGGTGGAGCGTTTCATGAACTGCCGCAAGGTGGGGATTTTGAGGTCGACATGCAGTAGGGGGCTCCTACTACTTTGCGGAGAAAGCGGTTCTGCAAAATCTCCATCTTATGGAGATGACGGGGCTTGGCGTTTGCGAAGACTGGGCAAGCATAGGTCATGATTGGGCGGATGAACCAGGTATAGAGTGCGCAATTTGCACTTGAGTAACAATTTGCTACGGGCGTTCAAAAGGAAGTGGAGTCTACCTTGAGCATAAGCAGCGCGCGAGCGAGCCTGCTTTATGTGCTCAGCTAAGGTGAGGTGCTGGTCTAGGATTACGCCTAAGTAGGTACTTGGCCTGCTTCTCCCAGGGGATCGGCTTGCCGTACATGGTGATCGGACGGGAGGGAAGACTCGCATCCGTCCCTTACCTGCTACTTAAACCAGGTCGTCGGCCCACCTGGTTATTGGTCTGCCTACGCTCCTAAGGCCTGTTCTGAGCCTCCACTATAAGACCACGTTCCCACCTGCAAGCAACTCGCTTGCAAGTTTAATTACATTGCGGGGGACGATCGAGCTATTGATCACATTATTCCTCTGAAGCTTGCAATGTAATGCAACTTGCATGCGAAGTGGTTGCAAGTGTAACCATGGACTAACCTTCCTACCCCATCTACCATCTGGTCTGCGGTATACGTAGCCTGCCCACTTCCACTTCTGCCGCGCTATTACCAGGGCTATGTCGGTGAGTTTCGTTCTTTTAAGGATCTATGTATTTCTGATCTGGTCAGAGTGGTCATGAAGAGAAATCCCTAGTATTGCCCTTGCCATAGCTATTTGAGTGACTTGTAGTTTGGTGACTGTTGACTGCTTGCTTAGTAAGCGACCAAGTTTTGGCTCCATTCGCCATGACGGGGAGGACACATTGTTCGCATGTATTTTAGATTGACTGGTATGTAACCCTTGAGCACATCTAACAACTTCCCAGAATTGAGAAGCCCCCCGCCTAGTTTTATTCGGCGTTTCAGTTGACGTTCTTCTTATTGTCCAGGCTGATAGTTTTTCTACTACCTATATTTAAGACAATCTACTGAAATCGTCACGTATTGGTAACAATTCAGATTCTTTATCTTTTTGAAGTTACAGAGATTCAGCAAGCAATCTTTGAGCAAATGAGCAATATATAACAGTGTTTTTTTGGAGGAGGCATATGTTACTATATGTTTAGTTAGAGGGGTGTCTTCAACCTAAGGCGATGACTAAGTAGTATTTAGTAAAAGAAACAAACCCAAAGTGGGCACTTAACCTTTCCTAATTGGTTTTCGTCCATATTTACTCGTAGATTAAACACTATTGTATTTCGATAACAATAGCCGATTCCTAGAAATAATCCATTCATAAATTTAACAATCGCAAGAAGTGGCAAGAGGAAAATCGTTGAAACTTGTTAGTGACTATTTCTTTCACGGGAAAAACAGATGCTCCTGAATCCTGCCTTCGAGTACGTGACTAACTGTCCCATCCCACCTCCATGAATGTTCTACCAAGATTATGATTGCACCGAGCATCAGCGTCGGTTCACCTGGTTACTTATCTCAGTATGGTATTATTAACGTGTGAAGCTAGATCTACTGCTACACTTTATGTTTATTTTTAATTGATAACACCACCACTTGGCATAGGCTGCTTGTCTTTTCTCTTGCCAACCCTCACGCTGCTGTGCCAACCTCATCCACGTTCTGTCAGTGATGGTAACAATGTGATGCGATTAGCTAAGGAGCTCACCTGGAGCCTTTT
The DNA here is from genome assembly GCA_951329385.1 of Polia nebulosa. Classification (NCBI taxonomy): domain Eukaryota; kingdom Metazoa; phylum Arthropoda; class Insecta; order Lepidoptera; family Noctuidae; genus Polia; species Polia nebulosa. The sequence goes on from OX589609.1 coordinate 641,023, forward strand.
GAGGAATCCTGATCGTAAATTCTAAAAGTATCCAATAGAATTACAAATCAGTATCGTGATCGACATGCCGCATCGTTCTCTTCCCAGCGGGTCATGCACACGTGGCTCGGGCGCGACGCGCATGCTGATTGGTCCACGCAAACAATGGGCACTTACCACCCTTCACTACTTGGAGCCTAGCCCTGCGCTGGCGCCTGCAAGCACCCATACATCATGCATGATGCAACGATCGTGAAATACATGACTAATAATTCGCATGTGCCGCGAATCACACTCGCTGTATTATGATAATTGTTATTATACAAAACAACTAGGAGTACGAGTGATTGTTTTTAACCGACTTCGAAAAAGGAGGAGGTTATCAATTCGGATGTTTGTATTTTTTATTTTTTTTTTTTTTATTTTTTTTTTTTATGTATGTTCGGGCATAACTCTGTCATATATTGACGGATTTGCAAAATTATTTTTTTGTTCGAAAGGGGTTTATTCCGAAATGGTCCCATTTAAATTTCAAAAAGATCTGATGATGGGTTTCGGAGACAGACAACGGAACTCTTCAAAAATTGACAGCAAATCAACCGCAATTGCTGCTATCGTATGTCTATGAATTGTTAACACAGTTTAATGGGGAGCCACAACTAAAAAGTGAAAAATAAAAAACTTTTTTACAAAAAAATAGAACCGACTTCCAAAAAAAGTGCAAAATAACTTTAATTTCGGAAGTCGGTGTCAAAAAACGAAGACACAAAACAGGAACACCGACTTCCAAAATTAAAGTTATTTTGCACTTTTTTTGGAAGTCGGTTCTATTTTTTTGTAAAAAAGTTTTTTATATAGAATTGGTTTTCTTATTGTAAGGGCGTGACCTTTTAAGATTATAAAAACTGAGATATAGTCTGTGGGTTCTCCCAACAGCTTCAAATTCAGACGTCACATAGATAACAAAGTGTTGAGGAAAACGGCGAAATTATGGAATAATACCTATCATTTAAATCTACATTATTTACAGATAGATACGCAGTTGTGGTCAGGTCAAGCCTCTTCCTAAACTAGAGCTCAATATTTCTGAACATGAATGTGAGAATAACGCAAATTATTTGACCGAGTCATTCATTGATAGACACATAAACTAACCTAGACCATAGTTCAATGTTTACACATATCTAATTATCATTCCTGAATTTTATTTATTACGAAGATAACCTTACGATTTGTGGAATAAAGTTCTAAACGTAACGAGTACAGTAAACCGTTAATTAGCAGTATTAATCGTACCTAATGTGCATTTTCCTCTGAATCACAATATCTGCGGTTTAGATAGCCTTCCTCACTGCCTCTATGCTTGTGCCACAAAGTATTACTTTTGACCAGGATAAAATGTAATTACATTGGTCGCCTATCATTAATTTTTATTTTTTATTTTTTTCAATTTAGTTCTATTATTCCTATGACGCCAATGCCATATAATTTTCCAATTTATCGAAATAAACGTTTAAAAGTATTGCTCATTTTCGAACTTATTACAAATTGTTAACTAAAATGAGCACATGTCACATACACATATCTACTAAATGAGTTATGTTTAGATAAATCCCAGGCAATATATAAGGCTACCACGGGTCTACCAAAAAAAAACCTAATTAAATATCGTTCTTTGTTCGACCTGGGAATTGAACACAGTAAGTAAAAAACTTTTTAACAAAAAATTCAACCGACGAAAAAGAACTAAAAATAAATTAACCTTTTAAGTCTTGAGTATGGAGCTTATTTACCTACATAAAATATAAAATTTTATATAAACTAATTTTGGGTCGGCGCCAAACAACAATCTGAATATTAAATATCTATATTTTATAAGTACGTAGAAATGAAGAAGGCTAGATGTACGAGTATTATATTTTATTATTTGGCGCCGACTCAAAATTAGTTTATATAAAATTTGATATTTTATGTAGGTAAATAAGCTCCATACTCAAGACTTAAAAGGTTAATTTATTTTTTGCTTTTTAGTTCATTTTCGTCGGTTGAATTTTTTGTTAAAAAGTTTTTTATTTTATGATTTTTTGTGACTCGCATCATCTTTTAATACTCTGAGGCTAATTTCTAATCCTGCATCATTCCTCTTGGCACTAAGCTGATGATGTAACCATCCTTCCATGAGGTTCCCAGGATATTGACCAGTTGAGGTTATCTCCAATATTCCAAATACGTCTTTTCTTTAAAGCATATTAAGTGGTATCTGTCACTAAAACCAGTTTTTTATATCTAACTTCTATTGTTAAGGAAAGGTATGGTTTCCATCATCAGCTCAGTTTCATGATATGATGATTCCTAAATGCAAATACCTGATAAAGTTATGAAAAGTAAACAGAAACAATATTCGTGCCCAATTTTCGAGGTTTTCTCTCAATTTTATCAGGATTCCATGATCCGATCCTAATGTCCTTGACATAGGACCACCCTTGAGGTATACCCTATCTATGTAAAAAAGAATCATCAAAATCGGTTCATAAACAACGGAGTGAGGGCTGAACATACGTACAGAAACGCTAAACGTGCCCAAAATTTTCGAGGTTTTCTCTCAATTTTACCAGGATTCCATTATCAGGTCCTTATTTCCTTGGCATGGGACCAGCCTTGAGGTATACCCTATCTAACAAAAAAATAATTATCAAGATCGGTTCATAAATGACGGAGTGAGGGCTGAACATACACAAAAAAAAAAAAAACATATATACGGTCGAATTGAGAACCTCCTCCTTTTTTTCGTCGGTTAAAAACAGTAGCTTAGCAGTCGCGGTTGCAAGCAAGAGACCGCAAGGGCAGTCAAATGAGGTACATTCGTCCTGCACTAGACGTGAAAGTTAAAGGCAGAAAAAGGAAACAGCTTGGGGAAAAGGCATCTTTAAGCTGCGCCAAATGTCTATTCAACGGACAATTTGTCATCTAGTACCTAAACATACTCTAAATGCAAATGAAGAAATAACGGTTTCCATAATCAATTTGTACTAGTATAATTTTATGAATATAAAAGGTAACAGGTTTAAATATTAAAGTACGAGCTGTGCCCTGCGGTTTCACCCGCGTAGACCGGGATAAAAAGTAGGGTATAAGTTACCTACATTCCAAATTTCATCCAAATCGGTCCAGCCGTTTGAGCATGAAGAAATAACAAACATACAAACACACACACACAAACTTTCGCCTTTATCTATACTTATTAATATTATAAAGCTGAAGTTTGTTTGTATGTTTGTTTGGTTGAACGCGCTAATCTCAGGAACTACTACATCGAAATGAAAAATTATGTTTGTCTTGAATAGTCCATTTATCGAGGAAGGCTATAGGCTATATAACATCACGCTGCGACTAATAGGAGCGGAGGATCAATGAAAAATGTTGCAAAAACTGCGTAAACGGTTAAAGTTACGCAAAAATTATGTATGACGAAATTCTTCCCCTTTAAAATTCAAAACAAAAAGTCCGCGACAGCATTTGTCTATCTTTTAAAGTTTATCTATCTTTATCTTATGTTTTAAAAAAACGTTGCCCCACACTAGGAATTACTCCTGTATCGCGGGTGCGTTCACAAACATGTATACTCACACACAAGACACCCAGACCTGGAACAACTATCTGCAGGTGATACAAATATTTGTTCCGTGCGGGAATCGAACCCGCGACACGCAGCGCAGCAGCCGAACGCTCAACCACTGCGCCAACCGTGTCGTCACAGTTAACTCACTATAATCTTTTTTATGGTAACCTTTGTTCTAAAATAATGTATTACTTCCGAAGGTGTTTTTATAAACATGATATTAATCCTTATCCAAATAAATACGTTATTCATCTTATGTATTTAATTTTGAACAATATTGCCCTTTGCATCATTTGATTTGGACGAATATCATGAGATATCATAGTTTTAATCAAGTACCACGCTCTCATTCATGATGTGCAGTACAAGGTGGGCGATCATGATCGGCCGCCGCCAGTAGCTCTGCGAAGTACCATTTTGCACTGAATAGCCTATTTATTGAGGAAGATTACAGACTTTATCACATCACGCTACGACACAGTAACCATAAACGTGAGTGAAACCGCAGGCACAGCTAGTAGTATTAGGATAGTGTGATGGCTAAATCTTTGAATGAGCGGTAATCGGGTCGTCTTCCGGTAAATACATGATTTATGCGGTTTGTGAGTGGGGCCATCTAACGGCAGGTTACTGGCTGGCAGACACGTGGTCATGTCGCATTGTCGCGGACATAGCACCTTTCTGACATGACATGAGAACTTAGAAGTAGTTGCTTCGTGAAGTGCAAGGTAAGGTTTAGGTGACGGGTTGTGTCGACTCTTCTTTATTTATTGTGACAGAATACTGTTTTTGTTTTCGGAGGATTCCTTCAAAAGGCGCCTGGACTTTTGGGTAAAAGATCTGGCAGTGTGGGATTCTTACCTCACTAAAACCAGCCCGGTGATCTGACGCACTAGGAAGGGGCCTCGTTACCTCTTAAAAGACCACTCCGTAACCCCTCTGTGCACCGTCTATTAGGGCACATCCCAGAGGAGACTGTAAAGGGGTCTCCCCTGAGCCTCGCTGTGCACGGCAGAACATGACCACAGTGCCGCCGTATTCCCCGGTAACACTCGGTGGGCAATCAAAGCTCCCAATCTGAGCACCCGAGGTTCCAAAGTCCCGTCCCTGCATTAAATGATGTAGGTGGTGTTTCAGCATATAAGGTATGGAGGCGGGTACCTCCTCGACGCCTTCTTCTCCGAGCGGGATTAAACCTCACACGGAATCTCGTTGGCCTCCTTCTGGACCGTCACGGTTTCAAAAAAGGAGGCAATTTCCCTGCAGTTTTCTGTCTGCCCCAGCATAGCTCTCAGTGACAAAATACCTACCGATGATTGGTAATTCCAATCTCTCGTTGGCAGCTGATATACAACAGTCCTTAGCTGTGTGTAACAGTGTCCAGTCCTAAGTGCGGTTTTCAATATTTTTTCGACACATTTGCTCAAAAAATACATTTACGAAGTCTGTATACATTGTTCGAAAGTTAAAAATTGCGCACCCTATAATGGAACGTGCGGTAAAATAGGTACTCCCACCTAAGTACCTATTTTACTGCACGCTCCGTTGTATAGCGTGCGTATCCTTTTCGTTTTTTTTTTTAATTTCCATAAAAAACTTAAGAATTCCACCAAGGAGTTTCTAAATACGAAAAAAAAAATATGAGCCGTCACGGGACGCCCGGCAGATGTGGAACATCTATTTTGTGTTGTGTTTTTTTTGTGTTGTAGTTGTTGTTGTTGGTGGTGGTGGTGGTTGTTGTTGTTGTTGGTAGTGTTGTTGTTGTTGTAGTTGGTTGTTGTTGTTATTGTTGTTGGTTGTTCTTGTTATTGTTGTTGGTTGTTGTTACTGTTTGTTGTTGTTGGTTGTGGTTGTTGTTAATTGTTGTTGTTGTTTGTTGATGTTGGTTGTTAGTTGTTGTTATTGGTTGTTGTTGTGTTACTTTTTTCGCATAGATGTGGAGAAGGGAGTCGAGGGCAGTAGCGTAATGGGGACTTCGTGGCACGACGGCTTCATGCCGTCACGACATTCGAGTCGGTTTTACTGACAAGCCGCGCCAATAGATGTTTCACATCAAAAACAAAAGATTTTTTCATCACCTATTTATGTTTTCTCGCAAATGTGTTGAAAAACGTTGTATGACACACGTGCGGATTGGTATTTACAAACTCGTGACTATGGTAAGCCCTCGATTTCGTCTCGGGCTTACATTCATCTACTTTTTTGTAAAAACCAACTTACCGCACTAGTATCATAAATAACTGGAATGACAATAATCAGTACCTAGATAGATACCTACTGATTAGGTCAGAGAATGAACATGAGGATGGCCTCATGTTCATTCTCTGACCTAATCAGTCATCCTCATTCTTTTTAGAAGCTATCGTTGGTAGATAAGTGTTATTTAGCAGTTGAGATTGAGATTTACAGATAAGTTTATGAATACGAGACTCATCATAGGCCTATTAATGTCCTCATTGCTGGGGCATAGCAATGGGGACATTAAAACACAGGCCTCATCTCTGTCAGAGGGTGTGGGCCGTAATCCACCACGCGGGCCCAGTGCGGGTTAGTGGATGTCACATGTCTTCGCGAATTTTTGATTCTAGGACATGTCGGAATACGAGACTGCCTCGTCGGTAGGTACAGGTACTGGGTTCTATTCTCGCATCAGCAAAATGTTATTGGGTTTTGACATCCAAAATTTGTCAGTAGCAGCATTTTTTTTCTTTTTTGGTTGGGTATCATCCAATGACTTCTGCCGCTCTGGATGGAGCGAGAGGGCGTGTCAGACTTTTACTGAGTAAAACCCACCCTTGTTCCTTCCTTGCCTGAATGCCCAGGGGTGCGGTAACTCTGTTTCGAATTTATCCACGACCCCTTGGCATGCATGCATCGGCCATGACGGGCCCTGTCACGTGTTGCTGATATCTCTTTGAGGCGCGCGTAGAGCACTACGCGCCGTCGACTCTCAGGTCTGGTGCTGATCGGACGGTGAGCTACCCATTACTCTCTGTCCGCAAGCCCGCGTCTACGGTGGCCGTAGATCGTCTCGCGACCCCCGTGGCCCAGGGCGTCTCCTGCGGCGGAGGCTGCTGCTGGGGGCGAGAGGGCGACTCAGTTGAGTCTCCCTCACCAGTTCAGCCTCCTCCTTCACGAGCTTCGCAGAAGGAGGAGACTGCTTCCCATCCCTCTCGCGCCCGGCCCTGGTCCAGGCCATGGTACGGAGCGGGAGGTAATGGGGGGGGTCGGTGCCGCTTTTTTGGAGTCTGGATTTGTGCGCGGTTGGTGGTAATAGGCTCGCCTCCACGTCTTACCTCTGCCTAACCCTCCGGGAAAACAGGCGTGATATAATGTCGCATGATATGAATACGAGCTCAGTTTTCTCATTATCATTATAACTAGAAAGTAAAACTATTCCCTAGAAACGTATTTTAGACATGTGTTTAAGACGAAATTTTATAAATGATAAATGATGTTTATTCAGTAAATAGGTTACAAGGAACACTTTTACACGTCAATGTTTTTTGTCAGTTTAAGCTAGATGAGGCCGGTTTTTCCTAGCTGACTACCCTGAGAAGAAACACCGAAACAAACTCAGAGGTCAAAGTCTCTTTTAAAGTGTTCAAATCCATACAATGTGTACTGGTTAAATCATATGAGAACCATGTACGTATTGTCTGGGATGAGCTTTTTGAAGAAAGCAACACACAAATTCGAGTGGACCTGTCCAGACAGTGCAAGCATTTGTCAGTCATCGCGAAGCTCAACTCAGAACTTTGAGGAGCTCAACGAACCGACGAACAATACCAAAGTAAGGACATTTGAGTAGGCCGCAAAAATACTCAAACTGCCAGACAATCATAAAATCTACATGAATATAACGACATACATAGTTCTCGCATTCACATTATTCTATATGAGGACCATGCAGCTTAGTGTCTGTAGTGGTCTTTTGAAGAAAGTGTAGAAATCGTTATTTCCACTGCCGGGAATTGAACCCGAGCTATTTACAGCAAATTGCAAAGCTTAGCGAAACAGAGGAAGATGAAATGAAGAAGAATGAATTATGAAAAATTAATGTAATGGTTAAAAACTTAAATAACAAGCCAAAGCAAAATTAAGCGCGGCGCGATCACAATGATTCGGTAGACGGTAGAACGAAGACTGGCGCTCGCACCTCGCACCTCGGCTCCCTCACCGCTCGCCTCGCCATTCGCCCCGCCGCGCCGTTCAAATATGACGCGCACTACGAATGCGATGTGTGTGAACAATAGATCGTATGATCTGTGAGTATGGCCCAAGGTGCATGAGCGGAGCGATTTCGCTTCGAAATCAAAGGTGGCGGTCCAAGTGGAAATTAATCGCGCCACAATTCCCCCCTGCCAGACCGTAACTATGGTCGATAAAAATCAGGGAACCTCACTCGCCGTCCGCATCTGGTTCTCTTTTCTTCGCCCGCCGTTTCTGAGGTGGTAACAACAATTGGTGTTGGTGCTACCTAAAATAAATAAATAAATAAATAAATAAATAAATAAATAAATAAATAAATAAATAAATAAATAAATAAATAAATATTGTGAAGTATTTTGGTTGTCTTTCATGGACCTTGTATGGTCCAGCATAAGGTGGCTCCAGAGATCCTCGGACGTGGTCACGGCGAAGGAAGACGTGTGAAGTGGTGTGAAGGTCTCGAGGAATGTAGAACGGAGAAGTCGTGTGCCACGATGTAGGCCTCGGAGTGAGTTTGGCCATGTGTACTCGGAGACGCGTGGCATATTGTGTGACGTCGGCTGCGGTGAACTGCTCTGTGGGAGATAGGAATTGACCAGGTAGTCGTAGTGGTTCGCCGTATACCAAATCCGCAGGCGTAGCTTGGATGTCTTCTTTCCAAGAACTCCGCATGCCGAGTAGTACCAGCGGTAGGGCTTCAGTCCACTGTGACGAGGAATGGCACATAATGGCTGCCTTAAGCTGACGATGCAGTCGCTCGACGATGCCATTTGCAGCTGGGTGGTAGGCAGTGGTGCGAAAGTGGCGCGCACCAACCAGGGTAGTGAGGGCCTTGAACAGGTGGCTCTCAAACTGGCGACCCTGGTCCGTAGTCACCCGTGCAGGACAGCCAAATCTAGCTATCCAGCCAGACACCAAGGCAGCAGCACAGGCCTCGGCAGTGATCTCCTTTAGCGGATACACCTCAGGCCACCGAGTAAATCGGTCGATGAGAGTGAGGCAGTACCTGTAATCATAAGAAGGGTTTAAGGGCCCTACTATGTCGAGGTGTATGTGGGAAAATCTGCTGGATGTAGTTGGGAATGTGGAAAAAGGAGAAGTGGTATGGCGGGTAATTTTGCTTGTTTGGCATTTCAAACATTGCCTTGCCCACTCTCTACAGTCTTTGCGAATCCCAGGCCACACAAAGTTTTGGGTTGCCAGTCGCACTGTAGCAGAACATCCAGGGTGGTGTAAGTTGTGCAGTGAGTTGAAAACTTGCTTCCTCAGCTGTGGTGTCACGTACGGGCGAGGATTTGGCTTGGAAGTGTCACAAAAAATGGGTTTGCTACAGTTCAGTGTGGCAATCTTCTCTAGCTTCAGCGATGAGCCGTTTTGGATCAGGCCATGCAGTTCTGAGTCTTTGCTCTGAAATCTTGCAAGGTCCTCGTAGTTGATTGCTGCTGACACTTCTTCTACCCGTGACAAGGCATCGGCAACCACATTTTCTCTGCCTGGCAAATACCTGATGTCTGTCGTAAATTGTCCTATATAATCGAGGTACCGGAATTGTCTGGGGGGTAAGTTGTCCCTGTTTGCCTTAAATGCGTACACCAATGGTTTGTGATCTGTAAATATGGCAAAGACTCTAGTTTCTACCATATGGCGAAAGTATTTCACAGCCTCATATGCCGCTAATAATTCACGTTCGTAGGGGCTGTACTTCTTCTGTGCGGGGCTAAGCTTGTGAGAATAAAAGGCTAAGGGTTGATTGTCGTTACCTTTTCGCTGTTGTAGTACGGCGCCTATGGCGGTGTCAGATGCATCGGTCACAATTGCTAACTCAGCTGATGGATCTGGATGAGCCAGTAGAGCTGTGTTGCAAAGTGAAGTTTTGGTGTCTTCGAAAGACTTAAGTAGCTCTGGAGTCATGATAACGGGATGGCTTCCTTTTATTTTGGGGCCAGCGAGGACGGCATTCAACGGCGCTTGAATCTTAGCTGCTTGAGGGATAAATCGGTGATAAAAGTTTATCATGCCTAGAAATCGTCGTAACTCCTTGACTGTCTTGGGTGCTGGATATTCCTGGATGGCCTGTATTTTTGATTCCAGTGGCTTCGTACCTGTTGCCGATACACAGTATCCCAGAAAAGTCACCTCAGTGCGTCCGATATTGCACTTTGTTATGTTTACTACTATACCATAGTCTTTCAGACGCTCGAACAGTTTTCGTAAATGTTGTTTGTGCTGTTCGGGAGTTTTTGAATACACCAAAATATCGTCTATATAGCCATAGCAAAAATCTAAACCAAGCAACACTTCGTCGATAAATCGCTGAAAAGTTTGTGCAGCGTTTCGCAATCCAAAGCCATACCACAACCATACACCAAAATAACCAAAACCATACCACAACCATATACCATAACCAAAACCACACCATATACCTAAATTCATAAAGGCCGAACGGTGTGGTTATGGCGGTCTTTGGAATATCGTCAGGGTTGATGGCAATTTGGTTATATGCCTTGACGAGATCTATAGTAGAGAAGACTGTGCATCCTGCCAGCTGGTGAGAAAAATCGTGAATATGGCGGATGGGGTACCTGTCTGGTATTGTTCTGGCGTTTAGTGCCCTATAGTCGCCACAAGGTCTCCATCCGTCGTCCTTCTTCCTTACTAGATGAAGAGGGGCTGACCAAGCACTCTCAGATGGTCTGGCTACCCCGCTTGTGAGCATTTCTTCAAACTCCTTCTTAGCCACCAAGGTACGAGCGGGATCCAGACGTCGGGGCTTACATGACACCGGTGGACCAGGCGTCGTCCTAATGTGGTGCATGGTGTTATGCTTACCCGGTAGGTGAGTTCCTGGAGGCCGTGTTATCTCTGGGTACTCGCGCAGAATATTGTGGTATTCTGTGTCTCCTACTACAGTCTTCACAGATGCGATGTCGTCCGTTGACCTGCAATGTACTCCAGACACTGATAGTGCCGTTACGTTGTCTATCAAGCGCTGTTTTCGACAGTCAACGAGTAAGTTGTAGTGGCTTAGGAAATCTACCCCTATTATCGCTCGCGACACATCGGCTATCGTAAACTTCCATGTGTAGTCCCTTCGCAGACCTAAGTTTAATCGCAGCTGTATGGGTCCGAAAGTATGAATGACAGTGTTGTTAGCAGCTACTAAGTCAAATTTTGATTTTATTACTGGCGTCTTGACAGCCGACCGAGGAAAAACACACAAATCAGAGCCAGTGTCCACCAGGAACTGGACTTTTGTCGTCCGGTCGGTTATAAATAGACGGCCTGTTGAAGAGGGGCAGTCGTTAGCCGCTACTTGCGACTGCCCTTGGCGTTTTCCGTCATATACGTGCAGGGCTGCTTGCATTTATTCGCCTTATCGCCGTACTTGTAATGGTAGAAACAGTGCGGGTGGTTTGGAGGTGGCTGTTGAGATTTAGAGCTATTAGAGCGGTCATACCTTCTGTATCGGGCCTGTGAGCGTGAGCGTGCACGTGAGTGTCGACTCCCTTGATTCACCTTCGAGGTAAGCATAGCTACTTGCTTCGTGAGCTCGCTTATTTGCTTGACCAGGTCGGAAGTAGCAGCGCTTGTAGATGCGACTTGTGGAGATGATGGTGCTATCTCGTACACCCTGTCGGCGATCTCGGCTAGTTTTTCAACCTGTAATTCCGCAATCTGTGAAGCAATGACTGTTTGAATGTTTTGCGGTAAGCGACTAGTCCATACACTCTTCACGAAATCTGATGCTCCGGACGGGCCAGCTAAATTTTGTAGATGTCGAAGAAATTGCGATGGTCTCCTATCACCGAGCTCCTCATGGACTAATAGTTGCTGTATACGCTTTTCCTGCGATGCAGACAGGCGATTTATTAGCTCTGTTTTGAGTTTAATATATTTATTTGTCTCGGGAGGGCTAGTAATTATATCCTTAACCTGCAGTGCATATTTGGTTTCCAGCTGTGTAGTGACATAATAAAATTTTGTTGTATCGCTGGACACCCTTGAGAGGACGAATTGACCTTCTAACTGCGCGAACCATAATGCCGGTTCTTCAGGACAAAATGGTGGGCAGCGTACTCCCACACTCGCTACTTCTCCCGGTGGCACCGCTACTACATTTTTAGTATCGGCATCAGTAAATTCTTCCGCATCTGACATCGTTTCTTAATAAAAAAATAAATCGCTCACCGCTTATGCTTAGACCACAACCAACCTCCGATGTGTACGACTTGGCTCCTGTAGAATCACCGTCCTTCTTATTTCACCGGTAAGGCTTGTGTCCAGCTGCACCTGATTATTCCGTATGCGCGGTAGTCGAGGGTCACCAATGTAGAAATCGTTATTTCCACTGCCGGGAATTGAACCCGAGCTATTTACAGCAAATTGCAAAGCTTAGCGAAACAGAGGAAGATGAAATGAAGAAGAATGAATTATGAAAAATTAATGTAATGGTTAAAAACTTAAATAACAAGCCAAAGCAAAATTAAGCGCGGCGCGATCACAATGATTCGGTAGACGGTAGAACGAAGACTGGCGCTCGCACCTCGCACCTCGGCTCCCTCACCGCTCGCCTCGCCATTCGCCCCGCCGCGCCGTTCAAATATCACGCGCACTACGAATGCGATGTGTGTGAACAATAGATCGTATGATCTGTGAGTATGGCCCAAGGTGCATGAGCGGAGCGATTTCGCTTCGAAATCAAAGGTGGCGGTCCAAGTGGAAATTAATCGCGCCACAAAAGAATCAAACATATTTGAGTGAACCTGTCCAGTCATTGCAAGCATTTGTAATAGTCGAATAGCTCAACTTAAAAACCACTAAGGAGCTCAATGACTTGACGAACAATACCAAAGAAAAGACATTTGGGTAGGCCGCATAAGTACTCAAACTGTCAGACAACGTTAAAAATTACTGTAAAGAGGAGGAGAAAATAATAATAATAACCCACATAGTCCTCACATTTACAATAATTATGGAATAAAATAAAAATAAAATATAATACTTTACAAAGTAAATATTCATGTCAAACAAAATAGTAATAATAATATGTCAATCAAAAAATAAATATAATACTTAACAAAGTATCCAAGTCAAAAAAAAAATGTAATATAATACTATACAAGTGTTCATGTCAAAAACGAATTTAAAATAAATATATATAAAAATTTCATCAGTGTTTATATATAAGTAGTACATATGAAAACAATGGCTCATGTATATCATTGAAGCAGCTCAATCCCACGCCTTTTTGTCCTCAAGAAAGTCATTAATTGTGTAAAAAGCTTTCTGGCATAGCTTCCGTTTAATAAATGATTTAAATAGTTCTTGAATTTGGCTAGGAAGTTTTTTGAAGTTTAATTGTTGACCATAGTTTTACCGGCGCGCTCGCTGTCAGCAACAGCTGATTTTTACGTAAGTGTTGCCTACGTACCACCGGACGCTCACCGCATACCCTCGGACGTCGATAACGTCTTGCAAGGCGTAGCGAGTGTGTTTAATCTCTGCACTAATATATGTAACTACCTACTTGTGGGCGACTTCAATCTTCCGTGTATAAAATGGAATTCAAGTGGGCCATCTTTTACGAAACAAGGCGCCTCTGAAGTACAAAACGCGGCCGTGCGCTTAGTGAATGAATTGTCGTTTTTAGGATTAACACAATACAATACACTGCCTAACCACAAGGGGAATACTCTTGATTTAACTTTCTCCAGCTTGCCACTGAAAATAGACGAATGTCTATCACCCCCTGTGAAGATTGATTTACCTCATCCAGTAATAACGATCGAAATATCTGACCTTACAGTTTCCCATCTCCGTGAGTTGTCCACTTCTAGACATAATTACCGAAAATCTGATTTCTGCATGTTAAATAATTATTTTTCTAATATTGATTGGCACTCAGTTTTAGACGACACATCAACAAATGACGCCGTAGACACATTCTACAAAACAATTCAATCGGGGATTGATAAATATGTACCTTTTAACCGAAAGTCAGGATCACGTAAATATCCAGTTTGGTATAGCCACTCTCTAATTAAAATAATTAAAGAAAAGAGTAAGGCACACTCGCGTTGGAAGCGGTTTAGAAATCTGCTCGACTATGATGAATTCGCAATGTTGCGGGACAGACAGCGTCAAATCCACCAGATTTGTTATAATAAACACTTGCAGGAGATGGAGCGTACTTTGAAAAAAGATCCAAAAAAGTTTTGGACGTACATAAAGACTAGTGTTGCCCAAAATCGGTCTTGGTCTTGCAGTCTTGGTCTTGTTCTTGCATTTTCGCAAGACCAAGACCAAGACCAAGACCGCCTTATTGTAGCAAGACCAAGACCAAGACTGGACCCTGCAAGACTTGAGCAAGACAAGACTTAAGCCTGCAAGACTCTTGCGTCTTGCAGTTAAGACAAACTGAGATTTGGGCGTTATTAAGTAGGTATTTGGTTTCAATCCCGATTTTGAGAGACGTTCCCCAGTATCAAAACCGTAGGTATCGTCATAACACTAAACTAAGGGCTGCAGTTGTATCTGCAGTTGGCAACGTGCCACTCGTCTGAAAGAACCCTAAAAGGTATTGTATTGATTAGGTAGGTAAGTACTTATTATACGAGTATTTCAACTATTTATTAAGTAGGTAGCGTGTTATTACTCACAAATCTGTTCCCATCATCCCATGTGATAAAATGTACCTAGAATAACTTTCTAGCAAAGTTCATACCTTGTAGGTATCTACCTACCTATAAATACATGTTATACTTGTTTATGTCTAATGTGCCGATCTAACGTTAGTACTCGTAGGTTGGTATGTGCTTAAGATTATAGCCAACAAAATTATATAAACATTATGTAGGTACCTACTTATATTTCAAAGTTTATATTACTCTTTTATTCAGCAAAATTTAAAACTACTCGTAACAGCGAGTCGAGACGACAAATTGCCTAAAAAATGTACCTACGCACACTGTAATGAAATCTGCTAATCTCAACACACACGCACTTCCTTATTTTGGCCGCATAGGTAGGCTTTGCCTGTAGTCTTTTTTTATTGGTTGATTAACATTGTACATTGGTGAATGCTCCAGGATAGCCCGCAAAATTCAAATTTTCTTATTTTTTTTGCAATTTGCAGGCCAGTGCTTGATTGTTTGTTGATTAAAATATTATTCGCGCTGTAAGACGTATGTAGTTACAGAATCATAATCATCAAAATCATCAATACAACCCTCCAAGTTCAAAGGTCGAGGAATGTGTTTGACCTTGTAAAAGTTTTTTTTTTTTTTAATAATTCCTCGACCTTTATGAACTTGGAGGGTTGAATTGATGATTTTGATGATTATAATTCTGTAACTACATACGTCTTACAGCGCGAATCATAATCTAAAATCTAAAGTAACGTGTTCAATAAATAGCAATAGGCTAATAGGTATTTGCAAGACTTGCAAGACTTGCGAGACTCTTGCTGTAAGACCAAGACCAAGACCAAGACTGAGAGCGCAATACCAAGACCAAGACCAAGACCAGGTGTATTGACGCAAGACCAAGACCAAGACTGGCCTAAGTCTCGTCTTGGTCTTGCATTTGGGCAACACTAATAAAGACCATGCGTGGAGGTTCTAACTACCCTAAAATGTTATCTCACAATAACGTCAAGTATACTGAGGGAAACGAAATTTGCGACGCTTTCAATGACTTCTTCCACGACGTTTTTGGTGAATCCGCTGACTATAGCACTGCTAGTTCATTGGTCACAGACGAAAAAGATCACTGTCCGGATATCATCTCCAACTTACAATTTTCTTTGTTATCAGTGGAGAAGTCGTTGAGTGCCTTAGGCGTCGAAAAGGGTCCTGGTTGTGATGGAATACCTCCAGTGTTTTGGAAAAACTGTGCGAAATCTTTAGCACTTCCAATATGTACTATTTTTAATATCTCTTTAAAAGAAGGCACGTTCCCAAATGAATGGAAAAAAGCATTGATTGTTCCAATTCATAAAAAGGGCTCACGAACGGTGATATCAAATTACAGGGGTATTTCAATACTAAATACAATTGGAAAGGTGTTTGAGAAACTAGTTTACAACGCTATCTATCCATATATTCTCAAAGGTATTTCCTGCAAGCAACACGGTTTCCTGAGGAAACGCTCGACTGTATTGAATTTGGCCAGCTTTTCGAATTTTCTTCTTGAGAATACAGATAATGGTGGGCAGGTTGACGTGGTCTACACGGATTTTGAAAAAGCTTTTGATCGTGTTGATCACGTCATCTTGCTCAGTAAGCTGTACAGACTGGGTATACGCGGGGATCTCTTACGATGGGTTCAGTCTTATTTATTTAAAAGGTCACAAGCTGTAGTACTGGGAGGATACCGTTCTAACTTCATTGAAATCCCTAGCGGTGTTCCGCAGGGATCCCATTTGAGACCTTTATTCTACAACGCTTATTTATTTGACATCACTGATTCTTTTGCACACTCTCAACACTTAATGTACGCTGATGACAAAAAAATATTTTATAAAATAAGATCAACCGATGATTGTGGGGCTCTTCAAGAGGACCTTAATAACTTAAATAATTATTACAAAAAAAACAAAATCACAGTAAACGTCACAAAATGTCAATGTATTAGTTACACGCGTAGGAAAGACCCTATTGAATACTCATATAATTTTAATGGATTTATAATAAACAAAGTCAAGATAGTTCGGGACTTAGGAGTTAATTTTGACAGTAAATTATCGTTCTCAGAACACATAGACCTTATTAGCGCAAAGGCTTACAAGAATCTAGGATTTGTTCTTAGATCTTGTAAGGTATTTAATAACATTGGGGCTCTTAAATCGGTATATTTTGCATACGTGCGCAGCGTCTTGGAATATGCGTGCCCAATCTGGTCCCCCCAATACAAAAAGTATAAGAACCAATTAGAACGGGTTCAACAAAAATTTATTAACCATCTCAACTATCGCCTCCGCAAACCCCCGATGTCGTACGAAGATAGCTGTCGTTCTTATGGTCTACTAACACTTGATGAGAGGCGTAAAGTGATGGACATGTGTTTACTTTATGACATTATCAATGGACGGCTGGATTGCCCGGAGTTGGTCACACAGGTTACTTTTAACGCACCACTACGGCGCACTCGTCACACATCCATGTTGCACGTGCCTCGGCACTCCACAAATTTTTCCAAAAACTGTGTATTGACTCGCATTGCTCGTGTTTATAACACAGACTTCTCTCAAGTTGACATATTTGACTGTAATAAGCAAACATTCAAAAAACGAATTGTTAAGACTATAAGCGAAGGCAAATGACATGCAATTGATTTCGATTCATCTTTCAATTAAAATTATCAAATTTTGTTCCAAATTTAATTTTAAATAATACTGTTCTGAACTGTGTAATTTAATTTTCTCACTATCCGTTCGCATTATGTTTATCCCAGATAAAAAGGGAAACCTATTATTGGCCATTATACTGTTACACATTTATTCTGTAATATATTATATGTATCGCTGTTGGTTGCCTAAATAAAGAAAATAAAATAAAATAAAGTTTATTATAGAAACGTATAGGTACATTGGCATCTAAACGAACTACCTATTTTTTTCTTGAGCCTGGTTTTAGGTACAATAAATTTGTGTTTGTTCCTAGTATTTATGCTATGGATATCACTGTACCTTTTAAACAGATTTATATGTTTATATTACATGAGATTCTCATAAATATATTGAGAGGCAGTCATAATATTAATTTCTGTCTCTGAGGGAGTTATGGACAATATATGAATATACTATCCTAGTGAAGTGCTGACAATGACCTCTTGTGATTGATGGCAATTTTATTGGATGCTCGTGTCTCCTGACCGTTGACCCTTGACATTCACCCATCTATTGGTCATTTTCATTATTGTACGTCGGGTAACTCGCAGTAACAGCCAGGTTAATGCTGTGGGCGAAAGATATTATTATGATGAAGATAAGCACCACACCACCACCAACAAACACCTAATGTGAAGAATAAATTCATGTGAAGAAGAATGATTTGCAGCTATTTTTGTTCTGTATAAAAAAATAATTACAGTAAAAAAATGTTTTTAAAACCAAGCTCAGGGACAATGAACTAAAAAGTTGGAAATAAGTTCTATATAGTAAGTATTTGGCGTGTAGGTACTTAACTATATTCTTAAAAGCTTGAGGCACTACCCGTTACAGGTTACAGGTTAGATATTTACTATACTTCTGTGCCTCAAGCTTTTAAGAAAATAGGTAAGTCGCCAAATACTAGAAATTATTTCCAACTTTTTAGTACTTATATTGTCCCTGTTATAAGCTTGTTTTTAAAAACATGTTTTTACCATTAATTTATTTTTAACTTTTTAGTAAGCAAGTATTTAAGAATGGGCGTAATGTTTTAAAATATTCTACGGATATTATGATGTGATGTAAAGTGCTCCTTGTAAAGACGAATCAATCGAGCCCAAATTCGGTTTGATTATGTTGTGTTATCACAGAGATGCAGTAGCCAACTTCCAGCTTCATTATCAGACCCTAGATATTGCCTAGGTGTAAAGTGCTCATCAAGACGAATCAATCGACCCCATACTCGGTGGGGTTATGTTGTTTTATCACAGAGATGTCGTGGCCACTTTCCAGCTTTGTCATCAGTCCCTGAATATCGTCTAGGTGCAAAGTGCTCCTCAAGACGAATCAACCGAGCCCTAACTCAGTGGGGTTATCTTGTTTCATCACAGAGATGCCGTGGCCACCTTCCAGCTTCATTAACAGACTCTAGATATCGTCTAGGTGTAAAGTGCTCATCAACACGAATCAATCGACTCCAAATTCGGTGGGGTTATGTTGTTTTATCACAGAGATGCCGTGGCCACCTTCCAGCTTCATCATCAGACCCTGGATATCATCTAGGTGTAAAGTGCTTCTCAAGACAAATCAACCGAGCCCAAACTCGATGGGGTTATGTTGTTTCATCACAGAGATGCCGTGGCCACCTTCCAGCTTCATCATCAGATCCTGGATATCATCTAGGGGTAAAGTGCTCCTTAAGACGAATCAACCGAGCCCAAACTCGAATGGGTTATGTTGTTTCATCACAGAGATGCCGTGGCCACCTTCCAGCTTCATTATCAGACCCTAGATATCGTCTAGGTGTAAAGTGTTCATCAAGACGAATCAATCAACCCTAAACTCGGTGGGGTTATGTTGTTTTATCACAGAGATGCCGTGGCCACCTTCCAGCTTCATCATCAGACCCTGGATATCATCTAGGTGTAAAGTGCTCCTGAAGTGGGTCTAATTTGAATTGAAAGATTCCATCCGAACAAACATAGTTAGATACATACATACATTGCAAGATAAATAAAAGCTTGTAATAATTATGACTACTTTTAACTCTTTTCGCTTTTTGCTGAGTAACAAAACTTTTTGAAGTACCGCATTTGATTTCACTTAGTAGGTATACCTACTTAGTAAGCGCTAAGATATTTTAATGTAAATAGCCTCCTTCATAATGATCAATATGGCTTTACAAAAGGTTGATCGACTACGAATGCGGGTGTTGCTCTCCTAAAACACATATTCAACGCATGGGAGAACTCGCAAAATGCAATCGGAGTTTTCTGTGATCTCTCCAAAGCTTTTGATTGCGTACACCATGACATGCTTTTGCGTAAGCTGCGTCATTATGGTCTCCAAAACGAAGCTCTAAATGTAATTGATTCATATTTATGTAATAGGTTCCAATGTGTAGATATCAATGGTGTAAAGTCTTCCGGGCTACCAGTTCATTTAGGTGTGCCTCGAGGCTCAATATTGGGACCATTCTTGTTTTTGGTGTATATTAATGATATTGATGAGTAGCTCGTGGCTAAAGTATTAACAGTCGCACGGTTCGATCCATAAGGTTAAGCTACGCTTGCCGGGGTTGCTCCACAGATGGGTGACCATCTTTACATACCGAGACTCCTCCGTGCCTCGGAAAGCACGTTAAGCCGTTGGTCCCGGCTGTCAATTGTGGATCTTTGCCAGTCGTTACGGGTCGTCAGAAGCCCGAAAGTCTGACATTCAGTCTTACCAAGGTGTATCGTATTACCCAGTAACTGGGTTGCGGAGGTCAGATAGGCAGTCGCTCCATGTAAAATACTGGTATTCAGCTGCATCCGGTTAGACTGGAAGCCAACCCCAAGATAGTTGGGAAAAGGCTAGGCAGATGATTAATGATTTACCACATTTTTAAAGGGTATCTGTGACGTAGTACTATTTGCAGATGATACCTCTCTTATCTTTAAAGTAGATAGGAATAGACAAGATTTTGATAACGTAAATAGCACTCTCTCAATGGTTACGGATTGGTTTACGACAAATAACTTAGTTCTTAATGCTAAGAAAACTAAATGTATAAAGTTTGCCTTTCCTAATGTTATAAATCTAGGACCTAATGTCATCTTAAATAAAGAAGTGCTTGAAACTGTGGACTCGGCAGTTTTTTTGGGTATAACTGTTGATTCCAAACTTCAATGGGGCGCACATATATCAAGCCTATCGGGAAGGCTCAGCTCTGCCGCCTACGCCGTCAGAAAAGTTAGACAATATACTGACGTTGACACAGCACGGTTAGTCTATTTTAGTTATTTCCATAGTGTTATGTCTTACGGTATTCTTTTTTGGGGTAAAGCTGCGGACATACAAAATATATTTGTTTTACAAAAACGTGCTGTACGAGCAATATACAGGTTAGGGTCAAGAGTTTCTTTAAAAGAAAATTTCAAAGAGATTGGAATTCTCATTAGATTTGGATTGGATTTTCATTTTTATTATCGGTCTAGTATTTTTATATTTTTAATTTTGTTCTATTTGTTAATGGTAAATGTTTGGTTGTACACCTACCATAGAGTGGTTTATTTAACCCAAAGGTTGACTGGTAGAGAATGCCTTGTTGCATTAAGTCCACCTATGTACCACTATTATACATGAAGTTAAAATAAATAAATAATTCTCACGGTGGCATCTCAATTCATTTTTGCAAACATATTATACATTAGACAAAATATATATTTATAAAAAAGACCAGTGATATCCACAATTTTAACACCCGAAATAAGCATAAACTTCATGTTCCTTCCCACCGTGTTCGTAGGGTTCATGGTTCGTTTGAGGGTCCCGGTATCGAATTTTACAATAAGCTATCCCGTTCTTTTCTTGACCTGCCTTTTAATGCATTTAAAACTAAAGTTAAATCTAGTCTCTGTTCGAAGGCATACTATTCCATCAACGACTATTTAGAAAATAATAATGGTTGGTCGCTGTGTTGAACGCAAGACAATGTTACACTTGATGTTCTTTCTCCATATTTAGCTTATGGTTATGACAGATTATATGAGTTCATAATTATAATAATTGTTTACTTATTCTAGTGTGATGGCCCTAGTTCATCACTTGTGGCTTCGAATCACAGCCCTTTGATAGATTCTATCTTTGCTCGTGTAAGCAGGTACACCAGTTATGTATGGAGGCTTATTTAATTTGGTTTAGTGTTTATGCTTGAGTTCATTGTTAGTGGCATAATTGAGTGTGCTATCTAACAAGTGGCGGATTATTTAATAAAATTTAATTTAATTTTATGATTATATTTTAGACGATACATCTTTATTTTTCTGTTTTACATACGTTACATACACTTAATATGTTAAGATTGTTGCATATAATTATAAAGATTCAAGTTCTTCAAACTTAACAGACAGATGTGTTGCTGGGGAGTTTGTTGGCCACTTCTTCTTCACAGCTAAAACACTAGGAAGTGGTGACGGGCGGGTGTTTTTGGGGGACTGTATTTATGTAGAACTTTGACGTTCAAAAATTCTTATGTTGATTGTAGTGTAGCGCTCGTAGAACGTGCGGCGTAGCATTGTGCTACGAGATTTTAACCTACCTTCTTGCTCTATTTATCTTTATAATAATATAATTTAAAAAAATTAAATGCAATATTTTTTCTTGGTATTTTAAAGTAGGTAGGGTTTTATCAAAATATTATAAAACCTTTTCTACAACAAAAAAAGAAAATATCAGCAACCTATTCAAACTTCACACGCTCCTGTCAACCACAAGAAAAATCAAGACCAAACTATACATTCAGTCCTTCATTCCGCTATCTCAAAACTTTCATCTGCAGGTCAGCCAAGAAATGTAAAAGTTCAGGATCCAGATGTTCTGCAGACGAGGGACTGGGCCAGGCTCAAGGAGACCATGAGGTTGCTGCACGCCCTCGTCGCGTTCTTCACCACCGTGCTCCTCTTCATCCAGCAGAAATACCTCTGCGTCTGTGCTGGACCCTGCTCAGTCAGTATCTCTGTCTCCTCATGAACTCAGCTTCTGCAAGTGACCACCGTATAATTATCATCGTTTATAGGTACTACTACCACTGCTTAGCGAAAGAGCTCTGATGACCGGCAAATGGCAGGATAACCTTCCGTCATACCTGCCAAAATACTCGCGCCAGGTGCCTCGCGATTGCAGGTCAGGAACGACTGTGCATCTATGAAAGGATAAATTTAATTGATTAGTGACGGACATTCAATCATCAATATTATTAATCAATTTTTTTATCACGTTTTGCCTATCAAAATGATGTAATTTTTAGACTACCCTCCCTGTGATTCATGCGACCTTCATTATCTGTACTATGTAAAGACAACATCTACTAACCGATATTCAAATCCATGACAAAGAGAAAGTGATTGTTACCGTCGTTTGCTATCCCGATTTGAAAAGTTACACGAGATTCTGTTCACACTACAACAAGCTCAGCACTTCGAGTAGTAGGTACTAAATCTAGGTTTCACATTAAACATTTCTCTGTTATGTTGAAACGGTAATCAGATCCTGAAGCCGTTTAAGTGCAGTGGTGAGAGCGAGACCTTTCACTCGACCATCGTTTGTTATCGAGCTGGCGACATGCATTATCCAATTTCTGTTAGGTGCTAAGCTTCAAGCTAAAACTGGAAGGTGTGCATAGTGAAGGTGTGCATAGTGGTAAATATAAATAGAGTACTGAAGTTGTACTTTATACGTGCTTACAATCGTTCTTGTTAAAATAAGTTTACATAATTATGTGAAAGGTGAACCAGACTTGTGGCACAACTTGATAGGTGCTTATGTCCAGCAGTTCACTGTGATAGGCTGAGTTGATCGATTCATTGATGACTCAAAGTAAGTTGGTAGGTACTTTGTGTGATCGCACGAGGTCCTGCTGCATTATTGCTATTTCTTACTTACGTCTTTTTAGCAGTCAACGTTAGCAGTAGGTACTGAGACATAGTAGTATCTCTATGAAATAGGTTCTCGAACGCCATTTCGCGCTGTGATTAATTGGCGGACTATATTATCATAAAGCTGCGTCTTCACGACGCGACCTTTCCATCAACTACACGCTCCAGTTGTATTGCGTTGACGCTGGTGGATTACTGTCACCCAGATGCTCCGTTTCTGTTGCAGAGCAAGCAGTACCAGTCGGCGTGGCCGCACTCGTCCGGCGACTCGCGCCCCGCCGCGCTCCCGATGCTTGCTGCAGTGTGCGCACGCGCAGTCAGCGCAGTCCGCGGCCACGATGAGTGCGGAATGCCCAAGTACAAGCGCGACCCTGAAATAGCCGTCGACAACGAGTTCATCGGATACCACCCCCACGACGACGAATAAATCAGACTGTAGTCAAATAATATAACCTATCGATTGAGTCTCATATCTTCAATAAAAATTGTAGCGTACTGTTATTTAAAATGTCAATAAAAATTGCAAGATAGGTAAATATTGTTTTCCTTTGGTAGATTCGGCTGCTATATTGGTTCAGTAGGAATCTTCTTTGTTGTTTACGAATTAAGAGTAAGATTAGTAAGGAATATTTTCGAGTCCCTACGGCAGTTGTCCCACACCGCCGCGCCGGCGAGGAAGCGACTAACCAAAGAGTATAGTAACGACTAACTATCGGCTATTGACGCTCAAGAAACGTACAACTTTTTTTTTATAGTTGCCCCACACTAGGAATTACTTCCTCTATCGTGGTTGCGTTCACAAACATGTAAACTCACATACACAAGACACCCAGACCCGGAACAACTATCTGTAGGCCATACACATATTTGTACCGTGCGGGCATCGCGTCCTTCACCACACAATCCTCACTTTTGAAAACTTCATGAAAATCAATTTTGAGTACACAGAAAAATAATCAATAAATAGCAATGATAAAAAAATTGTCGCATTATGATTCTGAAGTTATAGCTATATGTTGGTAAGGATTGTGTGGTGAAGGTCTCCAAACTATCCTCACCTCAGTGGAAGCAAATGGCTGGGAGTATTGACTTGGTTTCAATTCCAAAAAATAGTCAAAAAAATAGTCAACGCTATGCCAAATCTCGAAAATAGTCATTAACGGATTCCAGATATATAAAGGTGTCTTGGTGAGGACTGCGTGGTGAGCCTTTCTCGCCACAATCCTCACCTGATTAACGCGGAACGCTTACGTTTTTGAAGTTGATTTTAGTGTCCAAAAATAGTCAAGAAATAGTCGTCTCCAACCATGATAATTTCGACCTGGCTACTATGTAGAAGTATGTTAAACTTCTATGTAAACTTCTACATACATTATGTTTTGGTACAGTCGTGAACACTAAATTTTGCAAAACTATTTTATTTAATATTGTTGTCTATTTAAAGCAGTAATAAAATATTGTAGTTACCTACTTACATTATGTTTCTGGCTTTGGCAGAACTGAATAACCTTCCATAATATGGAAAAATTACATATTATGTATTTTTTTTAAATACTTACTCATGTTTTTATTGAAATTCAAAATCCTACTCATAATACATTTTGATTTTTCATTCGATTCAACCATCATTCAACATAAAACATGTCATGAATCGAGTATTTTCCTCACATCGCTTTTATGACGTCACCGAGTCTCGCTACACCTCGTTTTTATGTTCATAAAGATCAACATATTTTTCTTTTGCATTACGAAAATATACGTCTAATCAGCAAAATTTACATGCACTTGATATGCGATATGTCCATAGAGCAACACGGGCCACCGGCGGACCGGAGACGCCGGTGGCACGTGTTGCTCTATGGATAATTATGTCCTTTAGTAAAAATGATAGCGAGACTACCGTAGGATTGAAGTCATGTTTGAAACCAAACTTGACATGTCGATAATTTCTTATTACGAATTAGTATTTTTTTTTGTTTAAAAATAGTTATTTATGATACTAGTGCGGTAAGTTGGTTTTCACAAACGAGTAGGTGAATGTAAGCCCGAGATGAAGTCGACGGGTTACCATAGTTACTAGTTAGTAAATACCAATTTCCACACGTGTGCCACACGTTTTTCAACACATTTGCGAGAAAACAGTACAATAGGTAATGAAACAAACAGTTTTCAGATATCAGTCGCTAAGTGGCTACAATCTTTGACGTTTCTAATATGAAAATAGCGCGAATTTGCAAATGGCGCCACGTGCGCGTGGTGAAAATTAGAACTACATCTTACGTCTCATTTTCTCTTTTGATGTGAAACATCTATTGGCGCGGCTTGGCAGTAAAATCAACTCGAATGTCATGACAAATTGTAGTAACCGTGGTAAAAAGATGTTGTCATGATGACGCGACTGTAAGGGTTTAGCTAATTTTATTTTTTAATGTCCATCGAACGAGAAAATCATCATTATCATCATTTCAGCCGAAAGATGTCCACTGCTGGACATAAGCCTCCCCCAAGTGTCGCCACAATGACCTGACCTGTGCGGCTCGCATCCATCGGCTACCAACGACCCTCAATCTGCCTAGCCTTTTCCCAACTATCTTGGAGTCGGCTTCAAGTCTAATCGGTTGCAGCTGGATTTTACATAAAGCGACCGCCTATCTGACCTCTCATTTTTCCTTCTTAAATTGTATTTTTTTGATCACAGCCCCTACACTCCAAAACAGTAATTAATCTTGTATATTTGGTAAGTATTCATTCTTAGATAAAGATAGAAAACCCTCCTAATACCCTCGCAGGCACCGCGGTGGCAATGAGGAAATCAAAATGCCAAACATTTCAGTTTAAAGACATTTATTCCTCAGATAAAAAGAACATTACAGTTCACTTACTTATTGAGAAATGTATAAAACATATTTAAAAGTACATAAATGCAATCTCTGTAACCACGCGGTGACGCGGTTATATGACACACGGAATTAAAATACTTTATGTGACAATCGATGTTAGTATTTAGTTCTGACATATTCTTCATTTAGCCGCCAAATATTCAGCGCTTCGAAAGAGAGCGTGACCGAGTATTTGGTATTCGACTAAATCATTATTCATGGCATTATTTATTATTGAAGATAATAAGTTGCTCTTTGAAGTGTCTACCAGCTAAGGAACTGCTGTGCCTCAAACAGGTTTAATTTAGCATGTGACTCAGGATGGCTGGACAAATCTTCAAAATAGCTCGCATTTAAGTAGGTCAATAGGGCACTTTATGTGACGGCTAAACACCCTTATTTCAGAATTTGTGACGCTACAGAATCTTAGATAATCGATCGAAAACGTGTCCCGTCATCTTGAAACCCCACTTTTTGCTGGTCTCTCAATCTCGGTAACGGAAGTCATTTTGGAGACTTTTTGCATATCAACGGGCGTCACATAAATTTGTGACAGGCATCGAGCTAAAAGTTTTGTGATACGTATAGCGGTTTAGTAGAAAAATGCAAAAATCTGTGTCCAGCCATTTTGAATTTACGTATAAAACTTCTGGCTGGCACTTCCGAATCTCAATAACGGGATCGTTTCCGAATATGTTTCCTTTACTAATATTTAGTGACGCAATTTGTGACAGTAATAACGTTTCATTTATGGCGTCACATGTAAGGGTTTTCGAGAAATCAATGAAAACTTAATGTCCAGCCAGCCTGAGCTCAAGATGGCTGGACACATTTATCTCCGCTGCCTGATGATCTACGGCCTTCGAAATATGTTCAAAATTTTGTGATGGGGACGATAATGATAACCTGAATTTGTGACGGAGAAACTTTGAGTAGTTTCAAAGATATTGATCATTTAAATTTTCCCATACAAACATCCATTAATATTGTGAGGTGACCACATTTTTTACATAAATAAGGATTTCTTTTTAATCGACTAATCGGACGGTAGCAGCCACGCCGTCTTTGTATTTGATTTTCCCGTGGGAATAAAAGGTTTTCCCGCAGTGAAAAGCCTAAGTATTTGTTAATTTAAAATAATAATTGACTACCAGCGCTGCAAAAGAGACCCCACTTGTATTTCGCGTTTAGATCATTATCTTAGGTAACTGCAAATGAGAACTAAACTCGACAGTTGGCATTGTATGTACTTTTCGAAGTCTAATCAATATAAGACATAATCAGAGTAAGACAACTATTAATTTATCTGTTGTTATGGTGATAAAAATGCATAAGTTTTAAAAAAAAGTTTCTTTGGGAAAGTTGTTTGTAGTCATGAGTACAATCACGTGTTTAAGTATCGGCCACTAATTACCAGTTACCCTATATAAATAACACGCTGTTGGTTCATGTTACGCTGGAATATGTTCCTTATTTTTTTAAATCGTGTAACTGTTTTTCTATTGTATGTTGTTTATAATGAGAATCTATTTAGCAATAAGACTTTATTTATGTAACCTAGCTAACTAGGTAGCACGTACCAAAACCAAATGTGATTGTATCTTGCTATCTAAATCAATAAAAGAATACTTAATCAAAAAACTAAGTTTGATGCTGTGATTGATTTTGTGTAATAATTATCTTTTATAAATAGGTATTGAAGAATATTTTAGTATATTCAGCTATATACAGGGTGTAAGGTACATGTACGCACATACGTGTACTAGTGATTCAGTACATGATTCTGGACCCCCTAGCGTTGGAATTTTTCGTCGGCTTTTTCCAAATTTTTGAAATTTCGGTCCAGAATCATGTACTAAATCACTAGTACGCGTATGTGCGTTTCCTTACACCCTGTATATATATGTGATTAAAATGATGACCTCCAACTTCATTTGCGCTTCAAACACTTACTGAAGCGCAAATGGAGTTGATCATCGTTAATTTCGTCATTTGAAACGCTGTATAAGTACAAATAAATAAATGTGTCTTTTTTTTTTTTATCTACTTGGTGTTGCTTTGTTTGTTGCCATATTATCTCTCCACCGCCCTTGGTTGACTGGTAGAGAATGCCTAAGGCATTAAGTCCGCCTTTGTACTTTAGTTGCATGAAGTGTAAATAAATAAATAAATAATAAATAAATATAATTTTTTCATTTAAATACTTTCGAGCATTAGTTATCCTGGCACAATATCTACCTATGTACTTACCATGAAAAACACCAATACCTACCGACTAAAAAGAGTAGTTATCTGCACGTAAATAATCAATAACATTAAATCAACAACAAACCCCCCCCCCCCCCTCCTTCCTCACTTCTACACTTTTGTCTTCTATCGATTTAAATACCTACAGTTGTTCGTATTAGTATCACCAATACACGGATTTTCGTCCATTAAAGAAAACACCTTAAAATATACTTAGTCCTACATAAAACCTACAATATTGGTAATCCTACTGCAGTGTTTGTATGGGAAAATTTTAATGATCAATATCTTTGAAACTACTCAGTTTTTCCGTCACAAATTCAGATTATCATTATCGTCCCCGTCACAAAATTTTGAACACATTTCGAAGGCCGTAGATCATCAGGCAGTGGAGATACATGCGTCCAGCCATCTTGAACTCAGATTGGCTCGACAAGTGACGCCATAAATCAAACGTTATTACTGTCACAAATTGCGTCACTCAATGTTAGTAAAGGAACCATATTCGAAAACGCTCCCGTTATTGAGATTTGGAAGTGCCAGCCAAAAGTTTTATACGTAAATTCAAGATGGCTGGACACAGATTTTTGCATTTTTCCACTAAACCGCTGTACGTATCACAAAACTTTTAGCTCGATGCCTGTCTCAAGTTTATGTGACGCCCGTTGATATGCAAAAAGTCGTCAAAATCACTTCCGTTACCCAGATTAAGACCAGCGAAAAGTGGTTTTTCAAGATGGCTGGACACGTTTTCGATCGATTATCTAAGATTATGTGGCGTCACAAATTCTGAAATAAGGGTGTTTAGCCGCCATAAAGTACCTTATTGACCTAGTTAAATGCGAGCTATTTTGAAGATTTGTCCAGCCATCCTGAGTCACATTAATTTAGCTTATGACCTTGTTTTACAATATGTCATAATAATGATATACATTATATATGTATAAAACATACATAGAATACCTACCTGAAATAGCTACCTATCTAAAATTAATTTATACTCTTTTTAATACAACGAAAAAAAGAACGTCCCATTAAAATACGTACTTAATAATTTTTTGCTCGACTGTGCTCGACTCGAAAATGTATGTAGAAGTTTACATGGAAGGTTAACATACTTCTACATAGTAAACCAGGTCGAAATTATCATGGTTGGAGACGACTATTTCTTGACTATTTTTTGACACTAAAGTCAACTTCAAAAACGTAAGCGTTCCGCGGTAATCAGGTGAGGATTGTGGCGAGAACGGCTCATCACGCAATCCTCACCAAGACACCTTTATATCTCTGGAATCCCTTAATGACTATTTTCGAGATTTGGCATAGCGTTACGACTATTTTTTGACTATTTTTTGGAATTGAAACCAAGTCAATACTACCAGCCGTTTGCTTGCACTGAGGTGAGGATTGTGTGGAGACCTTCACCACACAATCCTCACCAACATATAGCTATAACTTCGGAATCATAATGCGACTATTTTTTTTAACCTTGGTGACTATTTATGACTATTTATTGACTATTTTTCTGCGTACTCAAAATTGATTTTCATTAAGTTTTCAAAAGTGAGGGTTGTGTGGTGAAAGACACCGGGAATCGAACCCATCGACACGCAGCGCAGCAGCCGAACGCTCAACCACTGCGCCAAGTGTGTCGTTAAAGATATACATTCCGTGTAAACAAAAGAGATGCATATACAGGCTGTAAGGAACAAGATACTGCAAACTTCGCGAAAATCTTACACCTAATGCCACTAACAAAATTATGATAGTCATTAATCTCGGTAATGATCGGTTACAGAAATTGTCATTTTCAAGCACGCAATGTATTGTGAACAATGCGATCTCAACGCTACGCAATGAATGTAGGTGCGCGTGAGCGTGTAATACGTAGTTACCTACCACGTCTTATACACACAGACACGGGTGGCCGTGCGCCCCTGCATTGCGTCGCGTGCGCGCTACTTGGGTCGGGTCGCTTGTTAGGTACAAGCGACCCGACCCGAGTACAATTTCTACTTTGTGATAAAAATACATTTACATCGATGTTTCTGATCGATGCATGTGATCAATAATTAGATCCGATACCTACTTAATATGCACATAAGCGCATACTTGCGTAAAACGTTTAAAACGACAAATGCTGCGAATGCTGCACATCGAAGCGTATAATGTTCCGTGGCACCTTTAACTGTTAATTCTAATGACGACAACATTCATATCATATACATTTTTAATCCCTCAAGAATACTGAAGATAAGGTTAGCTAACGATTAGGATAGATAATAATAAAGAATCTTTTGAGTACCTACATTGCGGTCAAGGAATGTAGGTATAAAGCGCCTGCTACACGGTCGCCAATCTCGGCCCTATAGTGGTGACCTTGGTGGTTTACAACCGTGTAGATGATGGTTCATGACCAAATTTCGTAGGTACAGCTCTGGCGGTCGCCAACCAAGTTCACTCCTGTCAGGGAAGTGGTCACCTTAAAGTCGTTCATTTCTTACGAGGGAGGCGCCTACGTGCTTCATGCATGAGCATTTTCCTGGGCACTTAAAACAAAAAACACATACACTAACTAACACAGAAAATAACATGTTTTTGAAACCTTTACCATGACAACCAAAATTCGCGACCAACTGGACATCCGTTTGCGATGAACGTAAACACGGAACTGACAAAAATTCGGCGAAATGCTAAAGAAATAAAATTTTATTTAATAGCGTAGGTACGCTTTTGAATGTGCCGACACCGGATAGATCAATAAAATTGATAGACTGTACAATCACGTTAAGTTTTACCTTCTACTCACTAAGTAATTATTTTGATGTAGGTATACGAAATGTAGGAATGCGGTTTTAACGAAACAGGAAGTAACGTTGTTGCATTGTATTACTTAACTTAACTTTGTATAACGAAAATGTATCTAAGAATTATGTAGTTATCAGTAAACGGTAACACATTTTTTTTAGATCTTCTTTACTTGTTTCGATCAAGGTTTATAAAAATAACCTTCCCTAAAAATAAGTTCAAATAAAAGTAGTCAATGGGATATCACTTTTTGTAGACACTTAAAATGCCTAACGTGTCGCGTCTGTTAGATTCATAGGTCTGTATGAGCATTTGCTGACAAAGGAACGTCGGCGGTCTTTGGCCGGTGTCTGTGTGCGTGCGTACTGGGCCCGCGATGACCTCCAGTGAACTTAGGAAATCAGCTGAGCAGGGAGTTTCTTGTAGTTTTATTTACATTGCGTTTTTTTGCGAAAAAAGTGAACTAATTATTTTTTAATTAAAAATGTCATTGATGTAGATAGGTATAACGATTTTATACAGTTTAATGTAATAAAAACGCAGATTAAAAAAAAAAATAGGAAAAAGCCAACGAAAAATTCGAACGCTAGGGGGTCCAGAATCGTGTACTGAATCACAGGTAAACGTATGTGCGTTTATGTACCTAACCCCTCGTTTTCACTAAGAAACAAGTTAAATACCTTTTTTTTAGTGTAGGTTTAGGTTTATTTTATTTAAGTAAGTACCTAATTAATTTACAATAAATATTATCTAATAACTAACTATTTATAACTTAACTACATACAATATAATATATATATATATAAAAACAGAGTATACTTGGCGTCGAAGTATTCCTCCACGTCACTGTCATCTGGGCAAGCCGGAAACGTGCCCAGAAGACTGGCAGCATTGCCACGTTGAATGGCAATGTTAATTCTTTGGGCGAAGAACGAGCCAGCCCTCTGGTCACGCAAAGTGTCAACCAGTCGGTGAGAAATATCTTTAAAAAGATGACGTGCACTCGGACCCCATGACCCAAGCATTTCGACCCCAAACGGCTCAAAACTGTAATTACCAATAAGTTACAGTATTTGCGCCGCTTGAGGGTCTCAGCAGCCGCAGCGGCAGCGCTGGCACAGCCCCCCTTACTTAGGACATGAGATGGCGCAAGGGTATCGACACAGGTTGCGTCCCACACCAGAGGCCTACCCACCTTCCAAGGCACCAACGTCATGCCATCTGGTCTCTTCCCATCCTCACGTACCAAGCCGCTTAGTTCTAATACGACATGTTTTTTTTTTTATATATATTATTTTACTGTATGTAGTTAAGTTATAAATCATCATTCTCCTGCCCTTATCCCAATTTATTTGGGGTCGGCGCAACATGTCTTTTTCTAGTTAAGTTATGATTATAATTATAATTATAGTTAGTTAAATACTGGTTTGATACAAAACTTGTAGAATACTATTCAAAACATAATTATTTGTTTTATACTTGTATTGAGACTGTCTCAAACATTCTTTTGTTCACACTGTGTAGCCAACAAGTATATATACAAGTATAAAACAAATTTGCGTTTACACTGAAGTCTGTGACATGATAAAACTTGTCTCATACATTGATAGCGTTCTCACCTAGAAAATACAGTCGTGGTTTAGACAAGTATTGTTTACTTTATTGCAATTTCTGTATAATAGTAGTTACAAACAAGTTTTAAACATTATCCATGCTTGTTGGATAAAGTTTTGATACCGGACGGACCGCGTTTTTTACAAGCTTTTATTTTTTCCTTAAAGAAAACGAAAGAAGAAGAAGAAAAAGAATGGAGTGGTCAAAGAAACAAAATTTTTTTTTTTTTTCTTTTTTTTTATCTATCTTTCTTTCTTTTTTTTTTTGATCGCGACCAAAACTTGCGTTTTTTCCTTGAATTTGCTTCAGTTTGCATGTACAAGTATACTGCACACATGTAATAAAGTTCTTCAGTATCTTCTCTTTCCATTGTCACAACAGTTTTTTTATTACTAAGAAATATATAACTACAGACTGAATTTTGTCTCGAATTCTACAAGTTTAACTACAACAAAAACATGAGATCCTATACATGCAGGCAACAAGTATTTCATACAAGTTTTTTACTTGTATAGAGTTTCTACAAGTTTTGTAGACGAGATATATCCTTGAAAAGGAGAAGCGCACTCGGACCCCATGACCCGAGCGTTTCGACCCCAAACGGCTCAAAACTGTAATTCCCAATGAGGTTACAGTATTTGCGCCGCTTGAGGGCCTCGGCAGCTGCAGCGGCTGCACCGGCACAGCCCGCCGTAGTTAAAACATGAGATGGCGCAAGGGTGTCGACACAAGTTGCGTCCCACACCAAAGGCCTACCCACCTTCCACGGCACCAAGGTCATGCCATCTGGTCTCTTCCCATCGTCACGTACCAAGCCACTTATAATAGTAATATAATAATAATAATTTTTTATTTATCATAAAAAAGTACAACCATACAATTTGGTATTTCAACATTTGGTAGGTAGACATTACATACCTAAATAAATAGGTTCCTGCACTTAGATACTAACCAATAATGTGATACTATATTTCTCGCCTTACTAGCGTTTTATAAATGATGTTCGATATGTACTTACGGCACATGATAATTATTTAGTACGTATCTAAGCACTTTTCACTCACTAATAAATTACTTGTACTGATATTGCTAGTTAGGTTGTAGCATTCGATTCACACTGTCCTCCGTACTAGTCGATCCTGTATCAGGGTAGGACAGTCTTCCTCTTACACAATTAGCCAGTTCTAAATACAAATAATATTTCACTATTATTTCACAGTATAATAAATCAGTATCTATGATTATTATGTTCCAATGTGAACAGTAGGTATAAGAACATTTTGCATACGAACAGAAGTAATCACAATGCAGGTAGTGTTAAAAAAGATAATAGTATATGCAAAGTTTACAGACCATCGTTAGATTTTTATCATATAGGTAAGACTTAATTATTATTTTCGTGGGAATTAACATAAATATAGTTAATAGCTGCAGGCAGAAATAATAAGTTTAGAATATTAGATTTTATTCGTAACTTATTGTTTAAGCAAGTGATATGAGTGTTTGTGTGTGTGTGTGAGAGCGTGATGTTTTGAATACGAGTTTAGCTGTTTGTATGGTGTGCCGTGTGATGTGTGTGTAATGTGTTGGTTTAAGTCAAGCTTTTCAATAGTTTTTCCGTTTTCTCATAGTTAAGTTGTTATATATATTGAACAAGAACTTTTTTACAGGCAAATGAAGTCATATTTCGTAGGTTGACGTATTGTGATATCTTATTATATAAGAATGGACTTAAATATTGCGTAAATTTACAAACAAATGTGGTTTTGTAAGATGGGACTGAGTATACTATATCATTTCTTCGTCTTCCTGTGTAATGGGGGGGACAATTGTGTTGACTTAGTGTTACACTTAATATGAATAACTGTCTCACTGTTAGTACAGGCAATTCACTGTATAGTAATTCAGTTGAGAATCTATACCTCTTAAACGTCATAACTTACAGAATAGCACGCTGCGAGCGTTCTAAGCTAATCATTGTTGACTTAGATGAGCCTCCCCATGTGGAGATACAATACGTTAAAATTGATTGACAAAGTGCATAATAAAGTGTTAGTAGTAATTTTCTGTTACGAAAGTGGCGGATTTTTTTAAACACATAAATCATCTTTCTGACTCTAGCTGTTAAAGTCATAATGTGTTCATTCCAATTAAGGTTTTGATCTACAATTAATCCTAGATATTTAATTGATTGTGTTTTAGAAAGAGAGTAGCATGAGCAGTTGTTGGATTGGCTGCACGTGTGATATTTAATATGAAAGGTATTTAACGGTGGTTGTGTCTTATTTTGGATGCTAAAGGCAATGTATTTTGTTTTTTGAGTATTTAAAGTTAAAAGATTGCGGTCGGGCCATGTCGATACGAGGGTAAAACCTTCATTGGCCAATTCATATACATCCTCCCAGGATTGTCCTTTAAATAGTAGAACTGTTTCGTCCGCGTAAGTAATTATTTGACCTTGATTCAATTGCAGATTACACAAATCATTGATGTATATTAAAAACAATGTAGGCCCTAGGATACTTCCTTGGGGTACACCGTATACAGTTTTTCCAGGCTGACTCACATAATCACTCACTTTTACGGACTGTTCCCTGTCAGTTAGGTAGTCTTTTAGAAATTTGAGGGCAATCCCGCGAACACCAATAAATTCTAACTTCCTGATAAGGATGGGAAAAGAAACGGTATCGAAGGCCTTGGCAAGGTCGAGAAAGATGCCAATAGTTTTTTCTCCCTTGTCTAGACTATCTTGGTTCTAATACGGCAGGTACGCTGGCGGTGACAAGAGCTCGACGGATAATATCGTTGATGCTGGCGTGCCGTGCTATGCGGCCTGCACTCCTGCAGCAGGACAAACCATGGTGCCCGAGGCTGTCGACAGCTTCACCGCAGTGGCACCGATGTGGAGCAACACAAGGTGCGCCTAAACATAAACAGGTTGCGAGCCGAAACGAAGCGTCATCCATCATAGTGCCTATGGTGGATGACGGGAGTGCCTGAATCCACAAGCCCGACTCCCATTCCCCCACGAGACGAAAACGAGCACGCTCAGCAGTACTCGATGTCGTGGTTATCAGGTTATTTCGTATAACACTGCAGAGCGGCATATCCCACCGTCTCTGGGAAGACAGGTTGTCGGGCAAATCCGTATTGGGACAAGTCATTTTCCAAGCGTTCAACGCATCGGTCAAAAACGGTACGTCAACATTAACCAGTGAGGAAGATAAAATGTTCCTGGTTAGTGTATCAGTACTGTGGACCGAGGAGAGGCAAGCCGGTAAACTTATACTTGAAATTTTACGGATGCCGAGGCCACCCAGACGGATGGGAAGTGTGGCTTGCTGCCATGCTCGGTCGTCCAAGGCCACATTGAGGATCGAAGATAGTGTGTTCCTAATGATTTGATCGACTTTTTCCAAAAGTTGAGGGTGTTTCCAAAGGTGGGAGGAGCGTAGGCTATAAGTAAATTTTGGTCCAAAACAACAGTAACGAATGAGCGTAAAAGCCGAATGCATGTTAATTTAAAAAAATCTTTCCGAGACATCATTAAAATTTTGTATTTTCTGCTCAATGAAAGTTGGAAAGGATTCATCAAAAATTGGGGAGCCTAGGAGGTGAAGAGAATTTCTATCAGTGATTTTAATATTAGGTGGTATTTTATTAAATTTATCTAAAGTAATCTGTCTGTCAGTGGTTTGGGGGAGGTAAATTTCGCATTTCGAAAGGTTAAGTTGTAGCCCAATGGCACTAAATTTGGTTTTCAAAATAGTTAAATTTTTTAGGACTGTGTCTACATCACCTCCTAAGGTTCCGTCATCCAAATACCAAACATTAAATTTAGAATTTATCTGCCGAATGATTGGGTTTATTGCTAAACTAAAAATGACTGGCCCGAGAGGGTCGCCTTGTTGATAGCCAACAGCTGATTCCAAAAGGTCTTCCTTATACAGTAATTTTGAAGGGCTTTTGTCTATAACATTGGTAGAGAAAACTGTAAATTTTGGGTATTTCTTTTTGAACTTTTGTCAACAAGGTGTCCCTGTTTACGGAGTTGAAGGCATTCTTAATGTCAACCTTAAGAATGACCTCACCTTCATTGCTGTTGAGGTAGGTAGAAAGAGCGTGTACCGCTGCCTCACAGCCCCCTCTGGAACCGAAACCCAGCTGTAGGGGCTGAAATTTGCTGGCCAGTGCTTCGCTGTAAAAGGCACAACAAATTTTGGATGCGATACGTCGGTAGGTAGACCCTACGGCAATGGGACGAATGCCACCATCCTTCTTATGCAGGGCACATAGGTTTACCCCGTACAAGATATCAATTTTATACATGTATAATAATATATGGAAACGAAAACAGTGCATAAAACTTTTAAAATACATGTATTAGCTTGGTGTAAACGAGGGGTTACACCCTGTATTAATAGTTGATCGCTGACTATTCTGCCGGCGAGGACTCGCTCCACCGGTTTTTCGTTGAGCGACTAGATCTATCAAAGCTTACTCGCTCAGTGACACTCGCTCAGCGATGCTCGCTTGGTGGTCAGAACTCACGCCGAGAGAAAACCTCTAGCGAGTGGTGCGAGTATTCGCCCGTCGCACTCGATCACTCGCTTAAAGCCCATGCAGCGACAAAACTATCGGAACTACACACTCGCGTATCGCCACGCCAACTCGTTTTTTTAGTTTGAACTTTTAAACTCGCTACTCGCTCATCGTTGGCGGTGGGACAAGTGCCTAAGCGTCCCGGTGAGGTAAGGCCCCCTAAGTAGGGAGAGTCCTCTTATGAAGCCTCGTATCTGGTGACACTGACCGGTACGTTATTAAATCCTGTAAGCGATGCAGCATGTGGTGAGTGCGACCATAGATCAGCTTTGACGTGTGACTGATCATTTTTCACACACTGTATCTATCCCTATCAGACTCCCATTGCGAACCTAGTGAGAAGAGACTACACAACTAACGAAGATCCGGTCTTGTCACTCACTTCACGTTGTTCTTCATTTCGTTATGATATCAAGTGACTAGAACAAGTTGTGTGTCATTGTTGATATCTGGTTGGACATGAGTGTTGTTGATATGTACGCGATGACTAAACATGTTGACGTTAGTTCCAGTTGCAGGTTTTTTCTTTTTTTGGTATATGGTGATCACTAGTTCCTCTTAAGCATTGTCACCCTGGGTACTGAATAATGATCTTTGCGAGGGCAGGTAACGATGACGTCCGGTCTAAACACTCTAAAGAAACTGCATGAGATTTGAAACACGAAGTATATTAAAACTAATAACAAAAATATAAATCTTCGTAGAATTAAGAACACTATCGGGTGGGGGAGTTGTAGTTCCGCGCCCTCCTAGCGGGCACCATGAGATACCTAACGTTCTTCTTGTAGTAGGGACACGCGGGTTCGTCGCAGCCTAGCACCTCCGCCTCCCGCATAGCGACCCCACCCCTCTGTAGCAGCTCGTCTCCTATCACCAGCCGCCTCACACACGCCAGCAAGCATGGTCCACACACAGCCACTGCACACAATGCTGCCAATACTTCCAACACAAACATCACAGTATCTGACCACATTTTCTAAAGTGATGATCTTTTCGATTTCCCATTAGCACATTACATTAACAATTAGTTATCGAGTTATGCTCAAAAAACTATCTAATAAAATAAATTATTACATAAACAAAAATACAGAGGTTAAAAAACTAACTAACTAATAACGTCATTGTATATTTGGTTTTCTTGGACAAAATGTGTCCGTCTTTATACTACGGAGTTCATCATCAAAGAGCCTGTTACTAAAAGAAACACGAAGTTTTAGATTTATGAATTGAGGCTTTTATTAACCAGGCGCTGAATGTTTACTTGGGGACCGAGTCACCCGCGTCCGTAGGAGTACCTATACCCACTGAGTCCCTACACGTGGTCCCCGGGTGGTGCTAATCAGGTGACACTAACTGGTGGTAGGTTTCGACCGATGGCTTGCGACCACCCACTGGGCAAAGACATACCGCCAAGCGGCCTGGCCGTGTTCCGGTACGATGCTCAGTGTAGCCAATCCAGAGGAGTTGGGTCGAAATAGTTCTTCCATTGCAGGCAGACCAACCGGGCTTGCGCTGATATGGGTGTATCGGGATACTAGTCACGGAGGGTAGCGAGATCCGAGGCACGGTGCGCCGCTGGCCGACCGCATGTATTTAGGGGCCCAAGTAGTGTGCTAGCCACACAGGAAAGGCTGCCCCGCCAACTTTCGAAAAATGCACCATCGTGCTGGTTGTCGACCAGACGAGAGGGATTGATGGTCATTCCTGGGGGGGCTCCTGCGTCCCCGCAGTCTCCAGACTAGTCCCCCAATGATACCGTCCTGCCAGTGCGCGCCTGAAGGTAGCGGTGTGGAACCTCATTTCACTTCCTTTTCCTCTCTCTCCTTCACTCTTAATAATAATTATGCAAAAAGGAACAAAAAGGAAAAAGCTGAACAACGGCAGCACTCCCTCTCCCACAAAATGCACCTCAACAACATACGAGGTCTGCACTCAAATCTCGCCACAGTCCACCACCACCTAGAGACTGAGAAACCAGCTCTCTTGTTCCTTTCGGAGACGCAGATCGGATGTCCGTCAGACCTGGGGGACTTCAAAGCTCACCATCAGGAGTGGCTCTTCCAATACCAGTGCACAGACCATGCTGGACAAGAGACGCGTTAGCTAGCGCTAGCGTTAAATCTCATCCAGCTGGTCCAGGGGGCAACGAGAGTGCCAGATGAACATTCGCACACGGCGAATTGCTTGGACCTTCTGCTGACAACAGATCCAGACCGTTACTCGGTGTCGATTTCTTCACCATTAGGTACAGTGAGGCCGCAAAAGTCCATAAGAACGCTAAAGATTACATTGCTACGAACCGAGCGAGCACGATACTTCCATGCGTATGTGTGCGCGTGTATGAGTATCCACATTCCACAGATAACACACACTAAGGAACTGTCGTCGCACTGAGCTTAAAAACATCATTATTATTTTTCTGTGCCATTCAATACAGAGGCGACTTGTTCTTACCATTGCATTGATAAAATTCGCGCAAATATGTCATGTGCTGGTAGCTGTATGAACTAAGTGTTGGATTCGCAAATAACGTAGCCCGAGTCCAAATCATGGTCGGTCCATTGGGTTATTTCTTACTTTGAAAATTCCCAATCTATATTAATATAGTTGTTTTTTATATTTCTATGAAAAATACGAGTACTATTGCATTTTTTGCACTAAATACGAGTAGTTGCAAATTACGACTATGATCTATTAACCACAAGAAGAAACACATTCGTAATTTGCAATTATTTAGTTGTTACATCTTTTCGATGTTGTAAGGTGGAAATAAAAAGACGTGCTAATAAAAATGTTTATTCTTTATATTTACAAATTAAACATATAGGAGAATTGTGACGTCCAATTGTTACCTAGACAAAAAAGTTATCTTGTAACCGTTATCTATGTTACGTGTAAGATTGTTTGTTGGAAGTATACCTATTCATAATATGAATAACGTAACAATGAAAGGATATTAAAATTTTAATAAAATAAAATTTAATTGTTTATATCCAGTTATTTATTGAAAAGTGATTTATGACTTAGACTTTGTAAACATTTTATTTTTATGTAACGTCACAGTGAATGTATTGAGGTCATAGCTTAATTGTTCATTTTCTTGACGAAAAGAAGATTGAAACTAAACCTCAATTTCTGTTAAAAGAACTTTAGTTGTCACAAGATAATCGTCAATTAGATGAGAAAAATAAATTGAACTATTATGTTAGAACAGTGCGGGTAGAAGAATAAAAAACAAAATAGAATCATGATTATTGTCAACAAAATTGATAGCGAGTTCACTGCATTCTTAAGATAAGGCGATGGCACAAGTTAAAAGATATAGCTGTTTTAAGCGAAAGTAAACACAATATAATACAGTGTTTGTTAACGAATAATCACGGATATGTTAAAATAAAATGGCCTACTAAACATTTAGTTACACCGACTGATTTTACTAAAACTTAATATTTTGTATAACCCCCATTATTTTCGATACAATCAAGTAGACGTTTGCGCATGGACCCAACAATATTACCGCATATTTCGCTCCCTCTAAAACTTTCCCACACCTCCATGCAATGGGTTTTTAATTGTTCCGTAGACCTCTCATTCCGCGAGTCCCACCTTTGCACCATCAAACCCCATAGATTTTCTATGGGGTTGAGGTCGAGTGATCGCGCTGGCCATGGAATAACAATTACTTCCGGGTGATAGTGAAACCACTCACGCACAGTACTCGCTCGGTGAATAGGACAATTGTGCTGGACAAACGTAAATTCTGCTAACTCATCAGTTGGGTAAATGTTGCGCACAGTAGGTAGCATAATTGAGTCTAACACTTCCACATAAGTTGAACTATTTGCGCGTGGAGGAATGAAAGCCATTTCTCCTGGTCCTGCTGCACTCATCCATTCCCACATATTAAGTGTGATTCGACCTGATTCGGTGTTAGGAATAACGATGTTATTACACCAGCGAGTGTTATTCTTGCGCCATAAGTGAAGCCTGCCCTTTTGACTGGATTTAAATGTTTTTTCATCTGAAAATACCGCAGTATTCCAGTCAAAATCTAAATAATCACGTGCGAAACGTAATCGTTCTTATTTGTGCCTCTCTGTTAAGTACGGCTTTTTAGCAGGTTTTCTGTGATGCACGCCTTCAGCGTGAAGTGCATGGCGAACAGTATCCATCGAGGTGTCATATAATTCCGCAAAATGTCTCATTGGCGCGAAACCATTCGTTTCGTATACGTCCACCATATGTCGTCGCTGCGCCTCGCTAATAAGCTTCGGTCTCCCACTTCTCTTTCGACTAGTAAGGCTACCTTCTTCTTCATATCTTTTATCCAAAGACTTACAGTATTTTTCTAAAATAAATATATATATATATATATTAGGCAGTTAAACCTACTTGACTTAATTTTCATTATATAAAATGTTAATAATCATAATTATTGAATATAATTTTAAAATAAAACTGCATTTTATAAATCCAATAACCAATCCTATAAACCCAACGATTTATGTATTTCTCTTTTAAGCCTCCTAAAGATACGATGGATGGATTCATAAATGGCATATATTTTAATTAGAAGATTAATTTATAACAAAGTTACAATTCATTAATAGCTGTTATACTCACATTCAGTCCGGTTTCTTCAGATATTTGTGTTTTATTAAGACCATTTTTTTGCGCCCCAATGATAGTCGCCCTCACTTCAATACTAATATTAGCCTGCATATTGCGAATATTACAATACTGTTAACCACACGTTACTAACCAACAACTACAACTAAACGACAGTTCATTTCGGTCAAGTTAAAACTCATGTCTACCTCGCAGAAATCTAATTCTTTATTTAGTTTTTTTGTGATCTACCTTTCTAACTCTAAGAAATGTGTGAACAAGTTAAAGAATAATTTAATATATGTAATGCTAATCCATAACTTCCAATCGGATAAGAACTTACAAAAAGTCAACAATTGCGTGGGATTTGAACTTGCGGCACACTGATTTGCGCTTCAATCTGTGTGCTCTATACCACTGGGCCATCTTGAGTTATGCTAAGTTGATGAAATTGTGAATTTCAATCATTTGTTGGCGAAAACTTGAAAATAGAAGGTCGTAAGTCAAACTAAACGTCAAACTAATACGTTATGAGAATTCTTATCGACTTTTGCTGGCGTCTGTACTTCCGACCACTGTCTGGTGAAGTCTGTATCCGTCTACTCCCCGCCCGATCCTAGCCCTAGAGGCACCAGGCGGGTTTGGCGATACAGGTCAGTAGATTGGGATGGCATGCGATCTTTCTTCGCATGTTATCCTTGGCAGCCCACTTGCTTTTCTTCGACTTATGTTTCGTCGTGCGCGGATGCCATGACGGATGTGTTGCGGCAGGGAATGGAGTACTACATTCCATTCTCTGACGTAACAATGTCTGGCGAAGCTCGACCATGGTTTGGTGCCGAGTGCAATCGCGCTTATGCGCTTAAACACGCGGCCTACCTGGCATGGGTCGACGGTCGGACGCGCAAAGCAAATGACGTGAGTCAGAAGAAGAGAGCCTTCAACAGGGCTGCCAAGTCCTGCAAGAAGGTGTTACGGAGGGCTCGGTTTGACCACATTAGCCGAATTGGGAACAAACTTGCTTCTTACCCAGCTGGTAGTAAGGCGTTTTGGTCCCTGGCTAAGTCGGTTGAATCGAACTTACAACCTGGGAGTCTTTAAGTCAAGAGTGAATAGGTTACTTCTAGGCAAGCGTGCTCCATCTTCGACCACATCATCGCTTACCATCAGGTGAGATAGTGGTCAAACGCGAGCCTATCAAACATAAAAAAAAAAAAAAAAAAAAAACTTCTGCCGCCCCTCACTACGTCCACTGCTTAAACCCGACGGGTCGCTGGCCCACTCCACTGAGGAGAAAGCAAACTTGTTTGCCTCTCTGTTTGGGGAATCTTCGCGTCTAAATCCTGGTGGCGCGAGGCCCCCTGGCACTTTTGGTGGATGTTAGTCGATTATGTCAGACATTCGCATTCACCAGAAGGATATCCGAAAGGTACTGCGTAAGCTAGACGTGAACAAGTCTAGTGGCCCCGACGGGATACCGGCAATTGTACTGAGGACTTGTGCACCTGAGTTGTCTCCGATCTCAACACGCCTATTTCGCCTTTCGTTTGAGACTGGAAAAGTGTCGATGGCTTGAAAGCAAGTTAACGTGCAACCCGTGCCCAAGAAGGGTAATCGAGCTGACCCAGCAAATTATAGGCCCATCTCGGTAACTTCCGTACTCTGTGAGAGTATGGAACGTATACCTACTGAATGGCAAGCTCCTGGCATACCTAGTAGCTAACGATATCCTCAGTGACCGACAATACGGCTTTCGCCGAAATCAGTCAACTTAGGATCTTCTAGCGTACACATTCACATCTGGAGTGAGGCCATCGAGAAACAAGGGGAAGCCCTTGCGTTCTCCCTTGACATCTCGATGGCCTTCGACAGGGTCTGGCAC
This sequence comes from Polia nebulosa, assembly GCA_951329385.1. Classification (NCBI taxonomy): domain Eukaryota; kingdom Metazoa; phylum Arthropoda; class Insecta; order Lepidoptera; family Noctuidae; genus Polia; species Polia nebulosa. The sequence continues at coordinate 684,761 of OX589609.1, forward strand.
GACAGCCTAATTGGCAAGCTTCCTTCCTTCGGTCTGCCCACTGGTTTGTGTGATTTGTTCTGTTGTTGTTGCTAGTTTGTGCTGCTTGTCCTTACAGGCTGTCTCAGAATGGGGCGATGCCAATCTGGTCAGGTTCAATGCTGCTAAGACCCAGGCGTGTCTTTTTTCCGCTAAGGGGAGCCAATTTCACCCGACTCCATCTTTCCGAGGTGTAACCGTGCCGATAGCCGACCAACTTGATCTTATTGGTGTTATTTTAACATCTACTCTCAATTTTGCTCCCTTCATAGAGGCAAAGACTGAAGTGGCTGCCAAAAAGTTGGGGATCCTCGCAAAAGTTAGAGTTGGAACAGCTGCTCCAACTCTATCAAGGGCAAGTTCGATCGTGTATGGAGTACTGCTCTCATCTTTGGGACGGATCTGCCAGATACCAGCTTGATGCCTTTGAGACAATTGAGATACGAGCCAAGACGATCATTGGCAATGATAGGCTCGTTGAGTCGAAGCTCCAAAGTCTTGAGCATAGACGCCGAGTTGCTAGCCTGTCGGTTTTCTATCAGTTACATTTTGGGCAGTGTGCGACGGAATTGCATAATTTGATTCCGCCAAGCCCGTTCCATCAACGGACCACTAGACGTACGGCGAAGTGCCACCGGTTCATGGTAGACATCCCATCCATACGCACAAAGCGTTTTGAGAAAGCATTCATTGTGCGTACAGCTAGGGAGTGGAATTCCCTACCGGAGTCTGTGTTTTCTGATAGCTACAATCTGGGAGTCTTTAAGTCAAGAGTGAATAGGTTACTTCTAGGCAAGTGTGCTCTATCTTTGACCACATCATCGCTTACCATCAGGTGAGATAGTGGTCAAACGCGTGCCTATCAACAATAAAAAAAAAACAAACCGACAGACCAAGAACAGGAGAACACTATGGAAGTCGGAGTCGCTGAAGAGCCTAACTAATAATGTAAAAGATTCTAGTCCTTAAAGTGATGGAAACTTGAAATTCAACTTACTGGGCTTTTATTTTATTTTAGGCAACATTCGCGATATATTAATTTCTAACGCTTGCAACATAAATAAAAATGTCAAAGTCATAAGACCCCCGGTATCACCCGGTATCTGTCACATTTGTTTGACGTTTCGAAACTATGGGTCGGTGGGGGATGTGTCGGAGGTTCACAGAAATAATGAAATTATTTTTTCTAGTACACTGAATTAACAATAATATAATCAAAAGCATTTACTAAGATATCAGCCAGTGTTTTTGAATGTGTTAAATATATTTTTGTGATAGTTTGGTCACAGAAAACGATAAAATGTCTTCTGGTATAGCGATATGGTAAGATTCTCACTAAACTTACAAACATTTAGTTAATTTTACCAGTGCAATGTACTCGTCTTACTCAAAAATATTCACTACACAAAAGCCGCGGATCTGGTGCATGCTTATATTAGTGAGGACGACGTCATGTCAACGTGTTACTGTTTGTATTAGTTAGCTTGACCATTAGAATGTTTCTCTGAATATGCATGAATTTGTTTTTCACTTTAATAATTGCTACTTTACGACTTTACTGTAATTGGCGAGAGATGCAGCTAGCTACAATTATGTAAAACTAAAATTATATGTGAGCGTGCCACAAGCATGCTAGCATAAATAAACACATTTACTTACTTAAAAATTGTTTTAAATGAAAGGAAAATTTGTGCGCCGAATAACCTACTCCTGTCACAGTATCACAAGAATATCTGGATACCCTGTGTACTTGTGTGCCCTATTTAAGTTTGCATTTGCATTGATTTTTAATTAAACTGATAGCTTATTAAAACCAATTATTTTTAGTAACAACTATCCCAATAATAAAAGTGGCTGTATACCTACAGTACGGTCTTTCCTTTTCTCTTTAAAATCCATCCAAAAGTAGTCTTGAAAAGATCGCTTTTAGCGATAAGGCTGTCTGTTGTGTCACTATATGCAATGTTTTCATCTATATTTTCTGTAATTTATAAGGTTTACATAATAAAGAGTATTCTATTCTATTCATCATCATTCCCCTGCCCTTATCCCAATTTATTTGGGGTCGGTGCAACATGTCTTTTTCTTCCATACTCCTCTATTAGTCGTCATCTCTGTAGTCACCCCCTTTTTACCCATATCCTCTTTCACACAGTCCAACCATCGTTTCTTTGGCCTTCCCCTACTCTTATAGCCATCCACATCCATACACAAGACTTTCCTCAGTATTCTATTCTATTATTTGTGCTTATTACTAATAGCGTTGTCAGACGACGAGTTCAGACGTATATTTCATTTAACAGCAGGCTTGATTATAATTAGGAAGCATTCACTAATCGTATATACACCATACACTGTGATTAGGTAAAAGGTACGAATTGTATTATTGTCAGGACCATGCCTGAGAACTCATGAAAACTGGTAACTGTCAGTTATTGATGAGTAGCAAAAACTGAGAATGATAGATAGGAGCTCAGTCTAGCTCGGCAGCAGAATTAGAACTGGTTTTTAATATAAAAACAGACTATTGTCAGAGAAAACAAGTAATATTTGAATTTTAAATTAAAAAAGTTAGGAAAGAACGTAATTTGGAATAGAGGTCATAAAATAAACAAGGCTTTAACAATGCCTTGTTACGGCGTTATGTGGTTAGTTATGCAACTAGACACTAGTAAAGGCTAGTTTTTACTTATTTTCATAGAAGAAACCATGTCTCTGCCTCTCATGTGTCTGTAATTATGCCAACAACACTTTATTCCTTGAATTTAATAAATGAGGTGTGTGTGACAAAACTGTTAAGACCAATATAAAATGAAAACAATATATCCAGGTACCCTTCTTCAGATATTGGAACAAACAAGAAAAAAAAACTTTTAAAAAAAAATCTTCATCAGTCTGCTCTTGATCTGGTGTTACTCATCATAACAATATGTTTTTTGGAACAGGTCCATGGGGGTGTTTTGCCTCGGGGTGATGTGGCTGATCTCCCATTTGTACCACCTGCTCATAGATGCATATGAGCGCTCGGCCACACTCAGCGACATTGAGTATTCATGGTAAGCTGTTTATATTTTATTTAGTCAAATTAAGTGACAATTTTATCAATTAGATATAAATAAATTATTGAACAGAACTTAACTAGTAACTTTCATATACTTAACATACATATTATATATTACATGTTAAACTGACAAAATTCAAAATGAGCCTAAATATATCAGCATCTATTCAATTTAAATCAGAGTAGGGACTGCTTTGCTGTTTGCCAGCAGAAATAGTTACAATACATCATAACAGTCAGCCACACATCCATGTTAGCTATTTGATAACCAGCACCTTAATTTCATAGCAGTCAGGTTGATTTCCTTAGCTCAAAGTTTAAATTCTTACTAACTCATGGTAACTTGGTTCTACAAATTATTATATTCCAGGTTCTTCCGGCTGCTGCTGAACCTGGTGGGCTACTCAACTGTGTTGCTACCCATGTTCATATTGTACAAATATCTCGACAAAATCAACTACTTTGATAAGCTAAGTGAGTACTTAACAAGAGCTAATCAGTAATCAGTGCTGTGACGTGGTTTAATAAGCTCATTAGTTCTGCTCTATCTGTGATATTTTCTCTTAATTAACTTTTCCACTATGCCAAATACATACCATTGGGGAGTTTCTTTCATTTGATGTTTACAAAATATTAGGTTTATATTATTACCTTTGAAATTGTCATTTTTAGAAACTGCTACTTTGAACTGTGATTACTTCAGATTGACTTGAAATTCTCAATATACTTTTTATTTAAGGCATGTTATTCTTTTTTTAAAATTAGGTATTGATTTCTTTCTTTATGCTTTGTTTTTTCTGTTTTAGGGCCATATCTATAAGACTATAAGCAGCCAACTCAAAAAAAAAATGTGTTTTATAATAGGAGTTCTAACGTGGAAATAATGCATTTCAAAAGACGCGCCATCAACGACGTATACCTACCACTTCCGTCTAACGAACGAAACTGTGTGTTATTGGTTTATTATTTTTTTTCCTGTAACAGAAGAAGAGTTCTTTGTGAGTTAAAATTTCCCAAACAAAAGCGTTTAAACTAAAATACACAGCTCATTTGTTAGCAGTTCTAAATATGTATAAGTACGTCAGTTTCGCTAACAAAATATGAGCTGTGTGGTAGTCGAGTTTAGCTTGAGATGGATTGTTTCTACAGTAGAACTCATATTCCAACTAACATGAGTTTTCTTAGATTTCATACCAAAATGGTTATAAATATATGAATATTACAGAAAATGCAAAACCCAAAGAAACAAATAAACAACTAATTTCGAAAACCCTTAAAGTCCGGTTAATTTAGACATCCAAGGTTACAAAAATGCCGACTTGGCTGAATATTGGTAGGATTGTTCAATACACTATTATAAAGGAAATGTGAAAAGTCCTCATCGATCCGGCACGTGCAAAAAAGTTTACTCGGGGTCAAAGGTCACAAAAACGGGTTTTTCGCAATTTTCAGCAAAACGGTAAGTTTTATCTTAAAGTTAGCTCAGACAAAAATTGTAGATCAGATAATTATCTATAAAAAATGTCTACATACTTTTCTTCCTAAGAGCCACCGTTTTTAAGATATAACGATTTAAAAAGTTGAAAAGTTGTAATCGTCATAATATGCACACGTTTCCACGCCACGCGTTTTTTTAATGTGGTTTCCCCGGTAGACCTATTCCACTGATCTTTTGTGATTCTGTTTAATTTGAAACTATTGAATAATTGTAGATATTGACAAGGGTTAAAAATGATAAAAGGAGTGTAAATTAAAAAAAATAAGAAAATTTGTCCATCTGAATCTAAATTATCATATACCTCTGCTTTCTCTTGTTCTTCTCTTTCTTCTTCTTCTTGTTTATCTTCTTCATTCTCGGTCTTAGTAAATTGTCCCAATAATGACACATCGCATGTCTCTTCGTCAGCATCAAATGAATCTTCAATTGTTGGCGATTCAACATTGGAGCATGACCGGCCTTGACAATTTGTACATGCTACAGAACAAAACTGTCCAAGTTTTTTGCAACCACATTTAGCACTACATCCCTTTTTCAGTTGCAAAAAATGGTGTTTAGTAGTTTTTCAGGTGTAGGTGGGAGTAAAGTTTGAACTGGCTCTAATGAATTGTCGACCAACTTCCAACCCCAGTCTTTTGGGTCTAACTGATTACCAAGCCACACTTGAACTTGGTAATATACCCGAAAAAGATGTTGATGAGCAGCCGCTGAGGTTGGAGGAAGACATGCTAACTGCACTTGTTTTTTATTTCGAGTATTTTTAACGAAACGAGTATTTTTTTTTAAAAACAAGTGCAGTTAGCATGTCTTCCTCCAACCTCAGCGGCTATCTGCCACACTCGGGTTTTTTGAAAATATTAATTTTGTTACCTGTGTGCCCCAGAAGGAGAGTAATGTTTTTAAAAGGCTTTTTTTTATAAAACGACTACTTCATGTAAAAACCTAATATTATCACTTAAAAATAAAATAAACTAATCAATCATTTCAGTCCATTCACCTTACATAATACTCCTTGCATGATATTTGTATGGCGGAACAACAATAGATTACCATAATATGCTATTGTAATATTTATACAATTACAATGATGATAAATAGATTACGTTACCTCGTGCTTATCACGAAATACCGAGTTTATTTTACGTTTTTAGGGTTCCGTACCCGAAGGGGCCAAACGGAGCCCTATTGCTGTTACTCACGTGCTGTCCATCTGTCCGTCTGTCTGTCTGTCCGTCGTCTGTCACAAAATTTTGTTCCGAAGAATTTAAACTTTCCATTGACCTATAAACTTGTAATTTGGTGATAATGTTTATTATTACGTATATTTTACTAACACATACCAATATATTGATAAATCAGATTTTTTCTTTGAAATTTCCTCTTTTGGTGCGGAACCCTAAATGTGCGAAGTCTGACACGCACTTGGACAGTTTTTATACAAATGTCGGCAGAATTTTAAAGTTATTCGTCTAATTTTATCGTGAGTGTAGTATAGACATGCTAAATAAAACACGTGTTCGCACATAATTGTCTATAGGTTAGTACTAATTAGGCACAGATGCAGCGGAAGTAGCGGAACACGAGCTGAGCGCGTGCGCACACATTCAACAATATCTTGTTACATGACAAATAACTTAAAGCGTATCATTAGGACTTACTGCAAATAGTTGTGTTGTTTAGAATCTAAGAAACATAATATTTGTCTGCCTGTCGTCATCCAATCGGCTTTAGTAAATAATATGAAATTTGAAACATGATGATATGTCATGCTTTTATACAATGGGGCCATGCCTGTCTTGTGGGATGGAATTTCAGTGTGTATAATGAATAGTACAATGGCCTGATTTCAGGTTCAGTTTTTTTTAAACAAAAACTAAGGTAGCTTAAGACAATTTCTAAAACGACTGTCCTATACTCCTCCTTTTCTAGAGTTAACTGAAGGGGTAATAGTATGAACTTAGCATCATTCTCATATCTCAATGTATTAGTAGTGGGCGCAGCAGGTGTTGTTCTTCCGTACTTGTCTACTAGTCGTCACCTCAGTAGTCGTCCCTTCTCTAGCGATATTACTTACCTACAAGCTTTTCCCGCAGTTTCGCTCCCACGCTCCTATCCCGATGTACTTAGAAAGTAACCTGTGGCACTCAGCTATAGTGTAGCTTTATGAACAGACATTTAACTCTTTAATTAACCGACGAAATAACAGGACCTTCTCTGGAGAACACGTTGTCACGCTTATCTGTCTACAGGAAAGTCCGATTTTGATGATTATAGTTTTAATAAAACTATAATTATATTATATTATCAAATGTATACATATTATCGTATTACCCAGTAATTAGGTTGTGGAGGTCAGATAGGCAGTCGCTCCATGTAAAATACTGTTATTCAGCTGCATCCGGTTAGACTGGAAGCCGACCCCAAGATAGTTGATTGAGTTTTAATAAAACTGATGATCTTCCCATCTCGTTCGCAGGTAACTCCGGGCCCGCATACCGCGTGTTGTTCGCGTGTTTCGGCGAGCCGGGCGAGCGCCTGCCCGAGGCGGCCAAGGTGCGCAAGGATGAGAACCCGGCGCGTGAGGGCGCCGAGCTCGCCTTCTGCTTCACGGGGCTCATGGCTGCCTACCTAGTGTGGGGGCTGCTGCAGGAGAAGATCATGACGCAGGTAACTCCGGGCCCACAAGGAAGAGAATCCGGCGCGTGAGGGCGCCGAGCTGGCCTTCTGCTTCACGGGGCTCATGGCTGCCTACCTAGTGTGGAGGCTGCTGCAGGAGAAGATCATGACGCAGGTAACTCCGGGCCCACAAGGAAGAGAACCCGGCGCATATGGGCACCGAGCTGGCCTTCTACTTCACGGGGCTCATGGCTGCCTACCTAGTGTGGGGGCTGCTGCAGGAGAAGATCATGACGCAGGTAACTCCGGGCTCACAAGGAAGAGAACCCGGCGCGTGAGGGCGCCGGGCTGGCCTTCTGCTTCACGGGGCTCATGGCTGTCTACCTAGTGTGGGGGCTGCTGCAGGAGAAGATCATGACGCAGGTAACTCCGGGACCACAAGGAAGAAAACCCGGCGCGTGAGGGCGTCGAGCTCGCCTTCTGCTACACGGGGCTCATGGTTGCCTACCTAGTGTGGGGGCTGTTGCAGGAGAAGACCATGACGCAGGTAACTCCGGGCCCATAAGGAAGAGAACCTGGCGCGTGAGGGCGCCGAGCTCGCCTTCTGCTTCTTTCTATTATAACAACTAGTTATAACTGTGATATTGGGAAGTAAAATACGTGGTTCGCTTGGTAGACATTTATTGATTAAAAGACGCCGTGGTTGGTAAACGGTATTTATACAATATTGGCGCACAGCTTAAGAATACCCTACATTACACCTCCACCCTTATTAACTAACCTAAAATTAACATACGTAGTTACTTATACCTAATTTATTCACATAATAATACCTAATACATTATATTTTACTAACAATACATTCGGTACTTATAAGTTACCTTAATGCTAACTTATTGGCTACATTGACAATACACAGACAAATATTTTATACTTATTAGTTACCTTAATGAAAACATAACTCGTACCTACTTAATCTAAACTAAACTATAATTAGGGCTGACCATATCTTTGGGGGGGTTTCCTATTTCTAACGGGACGAGGTTCACCAGCGGTCGCTGCTATACTGTTGGATCCATCTGACAGCCTTTTAGATGAATCCGGCGCTATCAATCCCGGTACCGAATGCGCCTCATCCCTATCGCATCCCGAAACTCCCACACCTCCACCTGAGCACACCTCGATGGGTATTTCCGTAACCGGTACTGTAGGAAAGACCAGTACATTACCTAAGGGCCGGTTAGAGTTTTTGGGCGCTATTTCTGTGCTGACCATTACGCCATCAGTGGGTTGTGACTGATTTGCCTTACATTTTAACTTTAACTGATCAATATGCCTATGTATCTCTGTGCCATCTAATAATCTTAATTGATAGTCCGTAGTACTCAGGCGCTTAATTACCGTACCACTTACCCACCTCTTTAATCCTTGGTACACCCGGCACCAAACCCCATCCCCCGCGCCGAGGGCGCGATGCGTTCCGCCTGCCCCGTTTTTCTGCCGGAGCTGCGCGTCGGCCACCTGCTTCTCGCGCGAAGGTTTCAGCCGGTCTAACCGAGTTCTTAATGTCCTACCTTGTAATATTTGTGATGGGCTCTCTTTTGTCGTACTATGTTCAGTGGTCCTATACACTAGTAAAAACCGCTGAACGGCAAGTTCTACATCTATATTCTGAATAATTGCTTTTTTTATCACTCTTTTACACTGCCTGACCGCGTTCTCCGCCAAACCATTGGAAGCTGGGTGGTATGGTGCGGCAAATACATGTTCTACTCCGTTATATTCTAAAAATGAATTAAATTCTTCACTACTAAAGGGAGGCCCGTTATCGGAGACTAATTGTTTTGGTATACCAAAACGTGACCAAATTTCTCTGATTTTACATATTATTGCTTTGGCCGTAGTCGAAGTGACCGGACATGCTTCAATCCATTTGGAGGTGGCATCCACCATTATTAAATACTTGTGTCCGTGTATAGGCCCTAAAAAATCTACGTGTAACCTAGTCCATGGACGAGACGGCCAGTTCCACGGCTGCGGTGCGTGGTGTACTGGCGCCTCGGCCATTTCTGCGCAGATTGTGCAGTTTCGACATAGGTTTTCCAACATTTCATCAATCCCCGGCCACCACACATAACTTCTGGCAACACATTTTGTCTTAACTATCCCCATATGAGTATCATGTAGCTCCATCAATACCCTATCTCGACAAGATCTAGGCACTATTAACCTATGACCCCACATAAGGCAACCTAGCTCGGTATATATTTCATTACGTCTATTAAAATAAGGTCTAAGTTCCTTTATCTCTACTTCCTTAGGCCAACCATCCCTAACATAGCTCAATACACGCATTAACATGGGGTCACTTTTTGTCTCCTTTCTAATATCTTCGTGTTTAAGTAACAAGGCATCCGAGGCAAAGTGAAGGTACGTTTGTTCCGGCACTTCCTCTATGCTTGTTTCGCTAATAGCTTTATAACTTTCTACTAACCGAGACAAAGCGTCAGCTGTATTTGAATTTGTATTCACATATTCAATTTTGAAATCATAAGCTGATAATATTAACGCCCATCTCTGTAACCTGCTAGCTGTCATGCTTGGAATTCCTAATTCTGATCCGAATATACTAAGGGTTTATGATCTGTTTTTAATACAAATGGTCTGCCATACAAATATTGATGAAATTTCTTCACTGCGAATACTATGGCTAAAGCCTCTTTATGTATTTGGCTATAATGATATTCCGCGGAGGTAAGCGTCCTTGATGCGTACGCTATAGGATACTCGCGGCCGTCGGGCGCTCGCTGCGCTAGCACAGCGCCGATGCCCCGCGAACTCGCGTCACACGTCACTATCACGGGCCGTGATTCATCATAGTGTGATAATACTCCTGAACTAATTAATAACTTTTTTATTTTATTAAATGCCTGAAAAAGTGTATTACCCCATACCCAATGTTTACCCTTTTTCAATAATTCGTAAAATGGTGATAAATAAAAACTTAAATTTTTAATAAATTTTCCGTAAAAATTTACCATACCTAAAAATGATTTCAGCTCGGATACATTAGTCGGAGAAGACAGTTTAATTATGGGTTTAATCTTTTCTGGGTCCACTCTAACACCCTGTCTACAAATTATAAATCCTAAATATTTTGCTTCTTTACTCAAAAACTCACACTTTTCCTTTTTTATTTTTAAATCATTTTCTTGCAATATTTTCAGAACCTTGTTTAGGGTATCTACATGTACCTCCATCGTATTGCCCGTGATCAATATATCGTCTAAAAATATTGTCACATTTGGTATTTTATCAAACAATTGTGTCATTATTCTTTGGAAAATTCCTGGACTCGACGCGAGTCCATACACTAATCTATTGTACCTGAAAAGACCTTTATGTTCTTGCATGACCTTCACGACCTCGATAAAGGTCATGTCCGCCGGCTTCTTCGGACTACACAAGTTCACCAATAACTCATATGCCGCTTCACCCATGAATGCTATTAGCGTCGGTAGTTTTAGGTCTTCCTTCACTGCATTAACCAAAAAATACATGTCCAGTCTATCACAATATGACTGCCAACTCCCGGTCTTCATATCGAATTCGCCAAATTTCGCCATCCTCGTCGCCATTGTGATATTGGGAAGTAAAATACGTGGTTCGCTCGGTAGACATTTATTGATTAAAAGACGCCGTGGTTGGTAAACGGTATTTATACAATATTGGCGCACAGCTTAAGAATACCCTACATTACAATAACAATTTTAGGATAACAGAAAATTAAAATTATTATTATTTAAGTTACATTTCAATTTTGTATGCAATTAGTGCGTGTATTTTTTGTGTATGTGTGCGTGTACGTGTATTATTGGTGTACGAGAGCGTGTGGAGTGAAGGTGACAGAATTATGATGCATGCTGCAGGAAGCATAGTACTAAATCTATTTGGCATGCAGAACTACGTGATGTCGGACGGCAGCACGCTGCGCTTCAGCGACTCGCAGTTCCTGGTGTTCGTGAACCGCCTGGCCGCGCTGCTGGTGGCGGGCTCGCGCCTGCTGTGGTCGCGCGCGGGGCTGGCGCCGGCGCCGCTCTACAAGTTCTCGTACTGCGCGCTCACCAACGTGCTCAGCGCCTGGTGCCAATACGAGGCGCTCAAGTACGTCAGCTTCCCCACACAGGTAACCCCAAAATATGAAAATAATAACGTACAAAACGAACTTATTTACCGTTTTCCCACTAATCGTTCCCACCATTGTTTCCGCAGGTGCTATCGAAATCGTGCAAGGTGATCCCGGTGATGCTGATGGGCAAGCTGGTGTCGCGCAACAAGTACGACTTGTACGAGTACGTCACTGCCGTGCTCATCTCCGTAGGCATGGTTCTATTCATGTTCGGCAGCCATGATGACAGCGTGGGTAAGCAAATATTACCTAAAAGCAATGATACTCATTCTGAAATAAACTTAATCAACTCTAGTCTTAAGTCGATATTTGTGTATTTGTGTGTGTCACATTGTATGGAATCCGTAACAGGGATTGAATATGAAATACGTAGCGTACGGAGGGGTGAGCCACATTAGTGGCGCGGTTCATTAGTTGGGCAGCTTCGTGTCCGCGCGTAGCAGGACTGAAGGAGTGGAGTCGATCCCGCTTAAATGTGAATCCAAAGCGAACAAACATTAGTGCATGTAGGATGCTGTAGAGCGACGACTTTGCGTTTCCTTGAATGTAATTATTTAGATGTAGGTAGCAATATACAGGGTGGCTACCTAACATTATTTATTTTATTTTATTAATTTTAAGAAAACTTACAGCTAATACATTCAAGTAGGCGGAAGTTATGTTTAGAAGAAGACCAATTACAAGTTTCCAGATTTAGAAATATATCATAAATAAACATTTAAAAAACGGTACAAACAGCGTGAGAGTTAAGCATAGAATCAACTAAAGAGAAAAAGCAAAAATAAATTAAATACATTACAAAACAAAGTTACACACCAAAGAAAACGTTACTTAATATTTTTTTTTAAATATGGACACTATTTGTGAATAAATCAAGCTCAACATCCCGGCAAACCATGTTGAACATTTGACATGCTCTTAAAATATATGTATTTCGTCTATAGTTTGTATTCACAATAGGTACATGAAGGAGACGAGGTCTCCGAAGAAACGCAGACGGTACACGCAGTCCAATCCTGGCCACCAGCTCTGGGACGTCAGTAGATCCGTTCATTATATTAAATAGGAAAGCAAGATCTGCAATTTTCCTTCGCTCATGCAAAGGAAGAATATGAAATTTCTTACACCTACTTGTATAGTTAGGAAGATATGTATTTGAACGATATTGAGTGTACCTTAAAAATCGCCTTTGTATACTTTCAAGGCGATTAATATAAACATTGTAATTTGGATTCCAGATTTGAGAAGCATATTCGAGATGGCTACGGACAAAAGCACAGTATAGGATTTTCATAGTTTTGACATGCTTAAATTCAGAGGAGACCCTAAAAATAAAACCCAATGCTTTAGAAGCCTTATTGAATATGCTATCAATGTGCGCATCAAACAAAAGCTTTGAGTCAAAAATTACCCCAAGATCCTTGATGGCGTTGACTCTGGCAATTGAGGTATTCGACAATTTGTAATCATAAATAATAGGGTTTGGCTTACGAGTAAATGTACACACATAACACTTAGAAATATTTAAATCCAACCTATTTTGATCGCAGTAATCATGGAACCGGTCCAGATCCTCCTGTAATAGGTGTGCATCCTCAACGGTTGATACTTGACTCAGAATTTTCATGTCATCCGCGTATAATAAAATTTTAGAGTTTAGGAAACAAGTGGCGATGTCATTTACAAAGATTGTGACGTAAGGAGCCTACGTGGGATGAAAAATAACAACACGTAAGTCGGTCAACGTTAAAAATATATATTTAAATTAGAGAAAGGGTGTGGGTAGGTTTGCAGTCACAAATTTTAATATTCCCTGGGAGATAGCACGCTACTGCCCTGACTCAGCCTTGGTGTCTCGGGGAAGCCACGTTGCGTTTGCCCCGGAGGTGTTGGCCGGCAGGTGGCGGCGCCGGCTCGCAGGGTCGACAGGAGCCAGGATGATCGGCCGGCAGGTGGTCTAGCCGGCTCGGAGACGGCCTGCTGAGGCCACGCGGGTAAATAAGCACCCGGCGTGGAGCGGGCCGCCGTGATGAGTGGCCTAGTGGCCACGCCACGAGGCACTGCGGCAGGATGGCCGCGATGGAGGACGATGTAGTTTGCTCACAGCGTAGGGCTCCAAGTCCTCTCCCTCCATTTTCAGAATTTGGGAAGCCGGGTCAGGAAATCTGGATCTGGGAATCCGGAGCTGGTAATCCAGATCTGGGACCCTGGAAATAATGTCCAGCGTGTCACAATGATGGATGATAAGCCTCTCCGCTGATTTTGACACAGGCATGAGCAAAGCGACTGTACGTGCGCTAACAAGTGTGGTTGTCAAAATCAGACGGAGTTTACAAAGGTGAGGTGGAAAAGCATGAAAACATGCACATTCGAGCGCAGCAGCAGCCACGCGCAAGTCAGTATGTGCATAGCTACGGCCTCGTAAAGCTAATCACGCGGAAGGCGTGATTACATTATTATTATTTATTATTATTTATTATTACTATACAATTACATACATAAAATTACAATTAATGAGGCTTTCAAATTGTACGTGGGCACTAGATTAAGTCCACTGACACCCAAGCTAAGATTAAACTTGTGTTATGGGTGCCAGGGCTCTCACATAAGGTTTGCAGAAGTTAGCCAATAAAAAGTTTCAACAAAATGGAAAACCTTCAAAATAAAGTAAAATAATTAAATTAAATTAAACTAATCAATAAATCCAATAGATTAAAAATTACATTAAAATTTTGAACTAATATTGAAATGAAGTATACAATGCTTTATAGAATACATTAAGAATAAACAATAATTCAAATCACATATATAATTAGCCATTAACTGTGATAATACAAATTAATTTAAATTTAACAATGAGACAATTACAAAAAGAGAAAACATACAAATTGGACAATTCATGCCAATCATTCTTTGTGCCGTATTTGTTGAGTGTCTGTTGTGTGCATGCGCGCAAGTATTATTTTTGAATTACAACTCAACCAGGTCTTCTACCTCCTCGTAGTTTAGTGACATTATCCACTGCGACAGCCTCTCCTTGCACTCATGAGAATTTAATGTGTAGATATTGCACTTTTTGTTTACCGCATTGTACAGGCGACTACCCAAGACTACAAAATGTCGTTTAGCCAGTTTGGATCTATGACGTTCGACAGTACACACTTGGGTCGACCTGCGCTTCGAGAGATGAAGGGGATTGTAACAAAGAGTTTTATGTTTTTTAAGAATCGTTCCAAGCACAAAGAGCTGCCTCACGGTCATGACCTGACAATCTTTATACAGTTGTGTGGTGCTGTACCGAAAGTGTTTATGAGTCATGACCTTGAGTACTGCTCTCTGCGCTCTTTCCAGAAGCAAGAGGACCGTCTTTGGAGCCACTCCCCAGACTGTAATACCAAAAGAGAGTATTGACTGACACAGCGAGAAGTAGACCATGCGCAAAGTTTGTGTATCTGCACTCCTGCGTAGTTTCCTGAAAATTGGCATGAGTTTTCTGACTCCTGTCAAACGACTTATCTGCACTTTCCATGAGATAAGGTTATCTATGTCAATGCCAAGATACCGCACACTAGTTCTGGTCATTGAGAGGCAAGTACAACAGTCTGATTTACCATCACATGTATGGGCTATGATAGAAAATGTCTCATCAGGCTGTGTAGAGGATTTCATTGAGAAAGTTATGTACTTTGATTTCTGCACATTTAGATTAAGTATGTTGGCAGATAGCCATGACATGACAATGGTTATTGCTGATTGAGCTCGATTACGGACCTCAATCCAATCCTGACCATGCACTAATAAGGCGGTATCGTCTGCGTAAGTGTAAATATGGCAATTTGGGATAGATAGATTACAGAGGCTATTTACATAAATTAGGAACAGCGTAGGCCCCAAAATCGATCCTTGAGGAACTCCAAAGGATAGAATATGCTCTTCACTCATTAGTGTGCCAATTTTTACACACTGGGTTCGTTCCGAGAGGTAACTATTAAAAATAGCCAGTGCACAGCCCCTCACACCCATCCTCTCAAGCTTGGACAGCAGGATAGGTACAGAGACGGTGTCAAAAGCCTTAGATAGGTCTAGGAAGATACCAAGGCATTTAGATTTAGCATCAAGAGTCCTTACAGCATTGTCAATAAAGGCAGCAGCTGCGTCTTCACATGACCTTCCTCTTCGGAACCCGTATTGATTCCTTGACAGAATATCATGCGATTCCAGAAAGTTGACAAGCCGATTGTTAATCAGACGTTCCAGAATTTTTGACAAAGCTGGTAGGACCGAAATAGGTCGGTAATTATTAACACTACCCGCGTCCCCAGCCTTGTAAACAGGATGGACTATTGCTCTCTTTAACACTTTTGGAAATATGCCCTTCAATAAACATATTTCACATATGTATGTAATAGGGGTGACTAAGGTTTTCCGGCTTTGTTTAATCATTCTAGAAGTGACACCGTCCCATCCGGCTGAAGAATCAGTACGCAGATTCATAATTACTCTTTCAACTTCTGCGTGGTCTGGTGCGAGGAGAACAAGAGAGTTGGGCTGCGCAACATCCTCAAGACAATGAGCGCTGGTCGGGTGTGTAACTGTGTGATTGGCGGCAAGATTTTCGCCAACTGTCGCGAAAAAATGATTCACCTTATTTATTGCGGACTCAGCGTCATGACCAGCGGTAGATATAAGTTCTGTGGGTGGCGATTTGGTAGTGACATTATTTGATGTTATGCTTTTAATAACTTGCCATGTCTTTTTGGGATTCTTTTGTGCTTTGTCAAATTCGTTCCTTTCAAAATTAATTTTTAGTTTGAGTAGAAGTTTATTACAGAAATTGCGGTATCGGTGGTAGGTTATCTTTAGTATGTAGTTTTCAGGTGATTGCTTGGTTTGTTTATGCATGTTGTCCCTGTTACGAATACACCTTAGTAGTCCTGGTGTGATCCAGGGTTTTATAATTCTTTGCTTAGAGGGAACATGTATGGTTAGAGTTTCTCTGAACAATAGTGGTTAAAAGATTTAGAAGGGTTTCGGTGGCCTGATTAGGGTCTTCGGTAAGCATCACGCTACTGAAGTCAGTTTCACCGATTTCCGCAGTAGCATTTTTGTAGTCAACCTTTGTGAAAACATTGAGTGTTTTGTGCGAGCATTGAGTGTCCTTGAAACAAACCAGTACAGGTGCATGATCCGTAACAGAACTTTCTACTATGAACGAAATGACAGGTTTTGTGACTTTGATCATGACGTGGTCTAGGCAATTATTACCCCTGGTAGGTGTGGTATATGCCGGTAAAAAGCCATGAGATGCTATTAGATTTAAATAATCATTGCAGTGTGGGTCATTATTGAGTTGATTAATGTTGATATTCAAATCTCCCATCAAAAATATATTTTTGTGCTCAGATATTGATGTTAGTGTTATATTCAGACTTTCTAAAAATTCGTTTGTCTGATGAAACGATGGCGGTCGATAAACTGCTATTACTACCATTTCCAGTCTTATTTTACAAACAAGACAGTTTACATCTTTAAAATGTGGTTGTGAGACTTCGTGTTGTAAATTACTGTTAATATAAACTACGAGACCGTCATTTTGGTTAAAATTATGTGAAGTAGAATATACCGAGTATCCAGGTAACAGCGGGATGCTAGGGCATTTACTGAGCCAACATTCTGAGAGAACTATCACGTCACATTTAGTCTGCAATGACGACAGTAATACTAGGAGAGCATCAAAGTTTTTATTTAAGCTGCGAATATTAATAGTTAGTTAGTTAATAGTAGTATTATTATTTGGAGGTACGTGGAACAGAGTGTAAAGTCCCGCAAACCTCCGTTGAAAAGGGAGGATCCTCCGACCAGACGGGTGTTGTGTCTGGTCCGGGCAACTGCCCAATGGTTGATTTCGGACTGTTGTATATGTTCAAATCGCGCGGAGAATTCTGCTTGCGCGATGTAGAATTGTTGCTATTTTTAGTTCGTGTGCGGCGTCATAGATGTCGCTACATCACTCCCCTCCGGAGATCGGAGATCGATGGTTCTTGATGAGTCGTCCATACATCTTGTGATGCTTGCCGGGCCAGTGGAAGGTTGGTTCCAGTGAGTCGGAACCGGAAGAGCCGCATAGTTCACGGTGAGTCGGAACTGTCTGCGGTGATGCCCCAGTGAGTCGGGGTGTTGCTATCCCAGTGAGTCGGGATGATGCCCCAGTGAGTCGGGGTGATGATGTCCCAGTGAGTCGGGATGATGCCCCAGTGAGTCGGGGTGATGATGTCCCAGTGAGTCGGGATGATGCCCCAGTGAGTCGGGGTGATGATGTCCCAGTGAGTCGGGATGATGCTGCAGGCTCCAGTGGGTCGGAGCGGTGCTGTGCGACGTAGTGGCTTGACTGCTGGCGTCGACCAGGAGAGGTTCTTCGACCGGCCGAAGGTGCTGTTCGCTGCGCCAAGATCGCTGATGAGGTTGATGGTGATAAAAGAGGCTGAGGATGCTGACCAGGAATGCGCATCCGCTGCATGCTGGTGGTCAGGATACCCGTAGAAGCCGTTGGTACTGGCTGGCTGTATGACTCGTTGCTCAAGAGCTTGAAGGAAGCGATGATGATGACGTCACGCTGAAGTAGCTGCACGAAGGCTGCGCTGACGTTCATGGTCGAGGGTCACCAGTTTGGAGGTACGTGGAACTCTTGTGTGTGTGAACTGTAACCTGTGTCTGTGCAATAAACTTTCTTCCTTCTTCTTGTGTACTTCGGACTTTTCTTCACCCATCTCCACTACCTACATGTAGTAAATTAATTGATTTACTCGAGTCGCCTATCAGTTGAGCACATTTTTCAGGTGGGCAGCAATAAGATTCATGAGTACCGTATGTGTCCAGGTTTTTAATCAATTCATTTAACGTGTGCATTTAAAAAGAAAATAATGTAAAATCTCTGAATGGTGTTCGGCAAAGACTCAAAATGTTCCCGATTCAATGTGTTTGTCTTATTTCGGCTATATGTGTAGTACAAGGGTACGAGTGGACGGCATAGCAAGTATTTGAGTTCTCATTTCTATCATAGACCATGATAAACAGTCCCATTAGACAGCGGTTATTGCCTGCGATTGGTTTTTGAAGTATCATTGATACATAACACAAGTTTGACTTCGTAACACTATTACTACTAACTGTATAAGAAAACGGTACTACTATATAAAAAGAAAAAGGTATACCTAAAAGATTATTTAGAGACATGCAGTATATCCTGTAGACTTTTATCTGAAAGGATGCGCACCGCCTTATCGCCTTCTTTTTTCCTGAGAAAGATCTTGCCATTAGTCGTCCAGCAAAAGCTGAACCCGTAAGTTGTGGCGAATTTTCGGGCTTCATGAAAGAGCTGCCTTGAGCTGGGTGTAAGCCGGTCTGAGATGTAAACAGAAACATTCTCACCTGGTAGGCCAATTTTTTGACTACTTAGTTTTTCCAGGCGAGGTTTGCCCTTATTAAAGGCACTTGCAGCTTTAAGAATTTGTTTTTTTTTAATTACAGAAAAGAGTTCAGCTACTATTTGCTTTGAGGGCCCTTGCTTAGATTGTGTACGGTAAATATCTCGTATTTGTGCCGGTTCAATTTGCACTTTAAGGATATCACAGACACTTGTGACTACTTTTATCAGGTCACTGCTATCCTCTTTTGGTATAACAGGGATGTTTCGCAGTTCCAACGCAGCTGACCGTTGAGTTTCTTGTGAATCTTCAATGTTTTTCTGCAACTTATTAATAAATGTACATTGTTCAGACCTCTCTTTTTCTAGCTTTTCCATCCTAGACTTCATCTCTTCGTATTTAGTGTTCATGAGATTTGCCGCGTCCTCTATTTCAGATTTAGCCTTTTGTAAGCTTTCGTTCTGCTTTTTTAACTCGGCCAACTCTAAGGTAATTTTGTTCATAAATTTTTTAAGGTGGCTTCCTGGTCTTGGTTCCACTTTTTGAGCATGCCACGTATCTCTTCCTTGAAGTCTCCAAGCTCGTTCGGTGGCGAAGACTGGACGAAATCTTTTATTAGATCTTTTTGACGAGCCTGCAAACTCCGTTTCACTCATGATCTCTGTGATATTAGGGCTCATAACAGAAAATACACCCTCAGTTGTGGGCGTAGAGGGCGGGGTACGATTTAATTTAGGCATCTTAAATGTCAGCAAATACTAATTCGCTGCGATACTCGCCAATACTTGGTTTTTATTATAATAATATCCGCATGCAACGCAGCAAGCACGGTGAATGCCCACTCGTAGCAACTGTGAACGTAGCACTCATTACAATGGCATAGCCGACGCTGATAACGCGTTGTGCGTTCCGCAGTAGGAGTAAAGAGATGAGTAAATCTGCCAGGCTCGCCTACGCTGATATCCCGTAGCGGTCTCAGGGCCGTCCTGGTACGGTCGATGTCCGTAGTTCGAATCTCGCCAGAAACCGAGATCACTCTACCCCGCAAGATGAAGCAGGAGGGTCCGATACCGCGTGTCTGCCGACCGCCAAACGACGCAAGCGTGATAGCCGACTGTCGCGAGTCCAAACGAACTCAGTACGCTGTAGTAATTGTAGCGCTAAAGCTGAGTCACCGAATCACCAAGCAGCGCGGGCGCCGGCGGGGCTGAGATGCGGAGTGCGCGAGAGGTATCGAGCACCTTGCGGGTTGTGGTAGGTCCGGGTTCGGAGCCGTTGTAGACGATTTTTAAAATGTTTTTGACTATAACTTTGTACTCCGTGTATGCATTGACGTCTAGTTTTCACTGTTCGAAAGTTCACTTCACCAGTAACACAATGATATAACAACAGTCCACAAACAAGCACTTTTTACCACTATTTCCAGAAAAAATAACGGAGCAAAACAAAACAAACTATCTTGGGCAAGACGGTTTTTTTTTTTTTTTTGGGGGGTGGGAAATCATCTTATGACTCTTTCCGCTCTGGGGTGGAGCGGAAGGGCGTGTCAGACTCTTACTGACTAAAACCCACCCCTGTTCCTCCCTGCCCTACGCGCCCGGGGGCAAGGTAACTCTTTCGAATTTATCCTCCACCCCCGGGCAGTGGGCAAGACGGTAGAACGAGAGTCATAATTTGATTATGACTCTCGTTAGTTAGATTACAATGTGCGACAGATCTTTTGTAGGTTATGAGCCTTGATTATACAATGCTAAGAAAAGAAATTACGAAAGACATGTTCTGGAAAGAATTTATACACAAGATTAGGAACACAGAATGCACAAAGCTACCTGTATGCTGTTTAAACACTCACCCAATTACAGGGGTTGAAATCGCGTAATTAAGTTGGCAAATATTTGCCAATACAAACTACAACTGCTAGGATTTGGCGATCGCTTCACGGCTCAAGGGTGTTCGACAGAACAAGGTGAGTGTGAGTCTCACGCCCGCAGCTGGATTAAGATTGGAAAAGGACCCACGTTGTCGTCTATGGGTTTTTATATTTTTTTTTTCCTTCGCCCTTCATGGGCAGGCTAAGGTCTTGGACAATACCGCCTCGTCTTCAGTGCTTATTATCTTTCTTGTTTATAAGTAAGGCCAAAGCCTCGTCTTCAGTTTAATCCTTCTTGTTCAAAAGTAAGTAAGGCCGAAGCCTCGTCTTCAGTTTTATCCTTCTTTTTTCCATTAGAATGCAGATGTAACACATTCTAATGTTTTTTGCAGTATTTGGCAACAAATGTGTCGAGTCAGCCTTCTCGGCAAACTTCACTGAGGTAGTCAATACTACAATAAAATTCTCAGCTCCATTTGCCCGAGATCGCGCCTGTTTCAAAGATTCTACATATTGTCCATTTACGTTGACACTTGAGACACAAAACTACACCAATTTTACATCACAATATCCACTAGGAATCAATAAACGAATAATTAAAACAGCCACTGAACTTCACTCGACAAAATCCCGCCAAAAACTCGGGGTTTTTATATCTACGCCGTCATTGACGGATGTCATAGAATCCAAAGACAATAGTGTTGTCAGTTAACTAATATTGTCTATGCTTACCAAAACCGTTATTGTGGCTTTTGGTCTCTGGATTTTTCCGTATGTTTATGTTTTAATTAAGATTGTAACGCCACTACGTTACAGTACCCCCCAAAAAAGGTAGGATTTTTACCTGGGTAAAAATCCTTATGATGTTGCACTAGCCACCATCTGAAATACGACCCTTTTATTCATCTTCATTCATTCATCATTAGCTCATTTCATCCTTTCATAAACCTATCATACCAGCAGACCACTTATTTTCGAAGTGAGTCCGCTTCCTAGCAAGTATGTAAGAGTAGATCGTCCTTATTTGACTAAATACTCGCGTAAATCAGACTTAGTCAGTGAATGATTTTTACTAAGAACCAATATAAATATCAAAGTTACTAAAGAAATAAATAAAATATTGTTTTGGATTAAGGCTTGTGTTCTTAGATTTAAGGTTCACTTTTCCTTGTGGGGATTTTGGGTAATCGAAATACGTGTTTGCGTTATGATGATTTATTTGCGACTGGTTTTAAAGAACAATTTTTACTTAATATTATGGCACACACATACATGCATACGTACATGTTGACTACTTCACATATACAACGATTCTAACTCAACATACCGCCCACCAAAGGGCCTATTTGCCCTTTAACAAAATAAGTACCTAAACATAACTAAATGGACAGTGATAATTCAGTAATTGCATTCAAGTGAGTTTACTTACATAATTAAATAACACAAACAAAAAATTATGTTTCAATGTCTATTGGTAAATAACACAACTTATTAAATGATCTTTGCACAACACTATCACCACTCTTCACACTGTACACACGCGTCACACCGTCCGTGCCCGGATGTTTGTCCACTATACGTCCCATCATCCATTTACCTGGAGGTAAATTGTCGACTTAATTAGCACAATGTGTCCTATGTTGAACTCCTTTACTTTGTTGTGCCATTTCGAACGCTGTTGCATTCCTGACAGGTATTCTTGCTGCCATCGGTGCCAGAAGTCCGTCAATAATCTTTGCTGATGTTGCCATCTTGACAAATGACTCATTGGTATATCTTGGAGGTCTGGTGTCGGAACAGTGATAGGGCTTTCACCGACAAGAAAATGACCAGGGGTTAGTGGTTCAAGGTTGTCAGTATCCGTGTCGTCTATTAAGCTTAGAGGCCGAGAGTTGAGGCAAGCCTCAACTTGACATAGCAAGGTGCTCATCTCTTCGTAAGTTACATGATTGGTCAGGATCCGTTTTAGGTGGTGCTTCATGGACTTCACACCCGCCTCCCATAATCCGCCCATGTGGGGGCTATAGGCTGGGATGAAGTGCCACTTAGTTCCGTCTATTGCTAACTTCTCGGCGATTGGACCGTCGAAGTGTAATTTGGCTTCAGCCCAATCTGCAGCAAGTATCTTATTTGCCCCAACAAAGTTGCGTCCTTGGTCGCTCCATATATGAGCGCATCTTGCACGTCTGGCTACAAACCTTCGGAAGGCGGCGATGAAGGCATCGGATGTAAGATCTCCTACTAATTCTAGATGAACCGCCTTTGTCGACATACAGATAAAAAGAGCAATGTATGCCTTGTTCGTCCTTGCACCCCTGCCTCTAGACATTAAAATCTGATACGGGCCTGCGAAGTCTATGCCTGTATTCAAGAAAGGTTTCGCAGGGGTAACTCGAACTCGAGGTAAGTCTCCCATTTGTTGTGATCTAGCAGTAGCGTTTAGTTTTGCACAAATAAGACATTTTCTGATTTTTGATTTAACTAAAGTCTTTGCTTTCAGGATCCAGAATCTAGTTCGCAGGAAGCAGAGCATAACCTGAACTCCACCGTGCAGCGTCTTCAGGTGGGCGTCGGCGACGAGGAGAGCCGTAAGATTGTTATCACGATTAAGAATAATCGGGTGTTTTCCATCTTCATTTAGGTCAGAGTGACGCAGTCTTCCGCCCACCCTGAGGATTTCATTATCGTCCAGGTAAGGTTTTAAATTGTTTAGTTTACTCTTTCTTTTAATTTGTACCTTGATTTTCAGTTGCTGTATTTCTTCTTCAAAGCTATCTCTCTGTGCTACTCTTATGCAGGTTTTCAACGCCTCATCTAATTCCTTCGTGGTTACAGGTAAGTCTTTGTTTTCTAATTTTCTTCCCTTTAAGAATCTTTTGCAGTACAGTATCACTTTAAGCAGTTCTTGTAATGTGTCACAATTATCAAAATTTGTAATTATACTTTTCTTATTGTTGAGCTTTAGATTAACTTGTAATGTTTCCTTTCTTTCCAGGTCTGTCATCATCGCCTTTGGTCTGCTGTATTGAATTTCTCCTTCTCTCAACCATTCTGGACCCTTCCACCACAGTTCATCATCTTTCAGGTTTAGCAAGGATTGTCCTCGCGAAGCAGTGTCAGCAGGATTTTCTGGTGACTTGACATGGTACCAATTATGATTGCCGATGTTGTCAAGTATTGCAACTACTCTGTTTCTAACGTACGTGTTCCATCTTGTAGGATAACCGAATAGCCAAGAAAGTACAATAGTGGAATCGGTCCATGCGAATATCTGACAGATGGGTATATTCATTGCTTCCTTTATCTGTTTCAGCAGTCCAGCAAGTAGTACAGCTCCACTGAGTTCCAGACGAGGTAAGGATTGAGGTTTAGTCGGTGCTACCTTTGTTTTAGCCGCGATGATTGAGGTCTTTACGTCACCCGTGGCTGTTCGTACTCTTAGATAGGCAACTGCAGCGTAAGCTCGAAATGACGCGTCACAGAAGCCGTGGATAGTGACGTTATTCATTTTAGTTTCCGTAGTATGAAGCCATCTGTCTACTTCAATATCAGGTAAGTATAGATGAAAACATTCTCGCAGGCTGTTCCATTCTGCGGCAATGTTTACACCCACTTCTTCATCCCATGTTACTCCTTGCATCCATAATCTCTGAATAAGAAGTTTTGCAGGCAAAACACAAGGTGCCAGCCAGCCTAATGGGTCAAACAATCTCTGCAGATCAGCCAAGATTTCTTTTCGTAGTGGTCTTTGACGTAGCAGGTAAGTTCAGGCTGTATTGAAACCGATCCTTGCCTATGTTCCAGTGTAATCCTAATGCTCGTGTGATTCCGTCTAATGTTATATCTAGTTTGACGTGAGAGCTTCTTTCAGATTCTTCAAACTCTTTAAGAAAGTCAGCATCGTTAGAACACCACTTTTTCAGTTTGAACCCGCCTTTTTGTAGTATAGCGTCTATTTCCTTGGCCACCTTTACTGCATCTCTTGTATTGTCTTTACCAGACATCATGTCATCCATGAAGTAATCGCGTCTTATAATTTCCGCAGCTTCAGGATTGTTTTGTCCTTCATCTCTAGCTACTTGATGCAAGGTCCTTACTGCCAAGTAAGAAGCAGAAGCAGTTCCAAACGTGACTCTGGTAAGACGGTAGTCCTTGACAGGTTCTTGATCATTCATTCTCCACAGTATTCGTTGCAGATCTCTATCCTTTTCATTAACTACAATTTGAAGGTACATTTCCTGGATATCAGCTACGAAACAAACTTTCCTCATACGCCATCTCATGATAAGACTTCTCATGTCATCTTGTAACTGGGGTCCTACCATCAGTTCGTCATTGAGTGATACATTATTTGTACCTTTTTGAGAAGCGTTGAATACAGTTCTTAATTTGGTTGTTTCTTTATCTTCTTTAACTATCGCATGGTGAGGGAGGTACACAGATGGATTGGCCATTTCTTGTGTTGGTACTTCTTCCATGTAATTTGTTTCGTAATCTTTCATGACTGTAGCATAGTCGTTTTTAAGTTTTGGGTTATTTTTGAATCTTTTTTCTAATTGATATAATCTCTTTAATGCTATTGTTCTCGTATCTCCTTGGGTTGATAGTAGCATGTTTGATTTCTTTGGTAAAGTCACAATATACCGTCCATCTTTATTTCTTGCAGTTGTGGTTTCGTAGATTTCCTCGCACTTTCGTTCCTCCGCTGTGGGTTCTTGTTTATCATAAGGATCTTGTTCCCACATTCGTTTTAGCATATCGTTTAGATCAAGATTGAGGTGCATGACAATAATTTCATCTCCACGTTGATTGTTTTCCACATTCCCAAACAGGATCCAACCTAGGGTGGTGTTTTGAGCACATGGTGTTCCTGGGGGACCTTTGATAATTTCACCCTTCATTATTTGGGCACACACGTCAACACCTAGTAATAAATCTACTCGTCCTGATTTATTAAAGCTTGGATCCGCTAGAGCAAGCCCTTGTAGGTGCGGCCAGGTGCTGGTGGAGATGGTTTGTGACGGCAATTTGGCAGTGAGTCGCGTAGACATGATGTACGTTTTGACCTTCAGGTTGAAACAAGCGTCGTGTCTGGATAGTAGTTCGATTTCTGCAGCATGTTTAACATTTGTTGTGGTTGAGCCGACTCCAGTAATGGTGCCATTGATAGGCGTTCTCTTCAATCGTAACATCTGAGCCGCTCTTTCACTCATAAATGTTGCTTGGGAGCCGTGGTCAATCAGAGCGCGGAGCACTGTCACTTGTCCCGACTCGTGGTTTCTCACGGGTACAAGGGCTGTAGCCAGTAATGCAAAGGACAAATTAGCAGCGACATGCGATGAAAGCGTAACTTCGTTTTCGGCTGATTTTGCAGAATCTTGATGAGTTTCAACTTCTTTATCTGGTTGGTTCTTATTGTCTGGCTGATTTGGTGACGTCATGGGCGTGGATTGGTGCGTGAGCGTGTGATGACGTTTGTGACATTTACGACAGGACATCTTCGGGCGACATCTATAAGCTGAGTGTCCAGGTGCCAGACAATTATAGCATAGATTATGTTTTTTAAGGTACTCGCACCTCTCTGTTGGGTTAAGTTTGATAAAACCCTCACAATGACACAATGTGTGGTCTTCTTTGCACATAGCGCAGCTTCTTTGTTTCGAAGAGATCGCAGCATTTGAAGTTGATACGTGAACAGCGTATTCTTTTCCCTTAGGTGTAGGTTTCTCTCTGTTGGGAGGCGTGACAAGCTCAAGCGTACGGAACTTCGATTGTAGGAACTTACTAAGTGTATCCCACTTAGGCAACTCATCGATATTATCCACGTAAGCAACATCTTCCCATTCACGATGCGTCTCTGGGTCCAATTTTTGAACAACTAAAAATATGATAAGCGGATCCCAGGAGATCGTTGTTACGTTCAGGTTTTTCAGTGCATTCAGACATTCTGTGGTCGTGTCCAATATCGATTTAATGTTATTTGCAGTTTGCACAGATATCTTCTTCTGGGTAAACAATCTTTTTAGTATTGAAGTAATAATAATGCGCTTGTTACCGAAACGCGCTTTGAGCATACTAAACGACTCGTCATAGTTCACTTCTGTAACTTGCACGTGCTTTAAGAGTGACAGGGCCTCTCCCGTAAGACTGCTTTTCAAATAGTGCAACTTTTGTACCTTATTTAATGTTGGGTTATCGTGCACTAATGACGTAAATAGATCTTGATAAGCAGGCCACTCATCGTAAATACCTGAGAACGTTGGAAGTTGAATCCTCGGTAACTTGACTTGCACCTCCATGAATGGTCCCGAACCACTGTTGTTATTGTCAGCTTGCATTAGTACCGGCGGCGACGTCTTGCTGTATGTACTCAGTAAATCATTAAGATCGGCTATTAAACAAACATACAAATCTTCCTGAACAAAGTAATCTTCATTTACAAAATATGGGATGTCTTGTCGATTCGCTTTCGGCACACACTTCACTAGTTCTATATGTGCATTTTTGTATGTAGACCAATATTCTTCAATGTTTTTAATCCTTGTTTCTATGTATCCCTTTGTTAAACGTTGTTTCGGACATTTCTTAAGATTTGCTTGTGTTTTTCCTAACAACATAGCTGTATCTTCTAACACATTTAGTAGTTGTTCCGGTGTACTTGCCATATTCGTTGTAATAAGCCTTCAATTTGCCGTAAAATAGATTCTTCGTATCTTTGTAAGTTAAAATATTATGGTCTTGTTATTATCACTTTCACTAATGAGGTTTAAAATTGAACATCTGTTTTTTACAACAAATTCTTTCTTTTGTTCTCGGCTCGCCGCTCGACCCGTCCTTTTGTATTAGCGCTCGGGAATGTAACGTCGTAAGTCGAACAAGTATCCGGCTCGAAGGACCATATGTTCTTAGATTTAAGGTTCACTTTTCCTTGTGGGGTTTTGGGTAATCGAAATACGTGTTTGCGTTATGATGATTTATTTGCGACTGGTTTTAAAGAACAATTTTTACTTAATATTATGGCACACACATACATGCATACGTACATGTTGACTACTTCACATATACAACGATTCTAACTCAACAGCTTGTTTAAGGAGTCTCCGCCCGCTCCTGCAGAGGCTTATTTTACTGAGTTGCAAACCGCTCAAATAGATAAATAAAAACAAGAAGTAAAGTTTTTTCTAGTTTAGGTTTTGATTAAGGAGTAACTATACCGCCCCTGCAATGGCTTATTTAATGAGTTGCAAACCGCTCAGATAGTAAAATAAATAAAAACTATGGATAAGAAGGACCCATAGTTGTATATAAGAAAAAAAAACTTGGTTCAAAGTAAAAAGCATTATAGAAAAGGTAGGGCCTTAATATAAACGGAATCACAAATCGAACCCACAACGAGTTACGAGACCAATTTCTGAACTACTAAGAAAATAAAAAAAATTATGTCACTGAATTAAGAGCGGACATAAATTTCATTGGATTATTCATTTCATAAAATTTTATTGATCTAACTGTAATGTGTTTAACAAATGTAAACAAGTTTAATCAATTGTGAAATAAGGCATTCTTATGCAAAATGGTGAGTGTTGAAACAGCAATACAAAAGTAATGTGAAGTACTCCGTCTGTTACAAAAATTCTAACTATTGAACGTTATGGTTGAATTCCTATAGTTATGATTTGTTTTAAAAGAAATAAAAGTAATATAAGTCAAATGATTTGTTAAGCAACTGGTGCAACTAGTGTGTACACAGGCTAAGTAACCACTAATAGTTAAATTCTCAGGTGAGATACTGAGTGAGAAAAAAATAATTATTTTCAAAAATTTTAATTTTGTTTAAAAAAGTAACTGGTACAACTAGTGTGTACACTGGCTAAATAACTTCTATAAGTTAGTTTTCTCTTGTGAGAAACTGTTGTAAAATATATATTTTTTTTTTTCAAAAAAAAATAAAATTCTGTTTAAAACCTATTTGTTCAAACTTGAATATAAAGTTAAAAGTTATTGAGAATATCAATTTAAAAAAAAAACTAAGTTTAAAATTTTAATTTTGTTTGAACATTCAAGTGTTTCAAGCAAAATTTGTTGTTGACTGTACTTTTGATGATAACCATACTAAGTTCTATACAAAATTATGTTGTTATGATCTTATAGTATTCTAGGTTATTGTACAGGTTTTTTGATGCTGATTTATTACATGTTTCTTCTATAATAATATGATTGTTAATAAAATTATTAAGAAGTTAATCAAAGTTAAGTTTTTTGTAGTTTGATTTTAAATTTGAGGTTAACATTGAAAAATAAAAAGAAGGTAGGTTGACAATTTATGAGCAAGTATTATAGAAGTTGCTAGAACTTGTCTTCCTTCCAAGACTAGTTGTTTAGTCTGGTTGTGCCTGTAATTTATACCCGGCACCCAATCTCTTCTACCGGCACACCGCTAGTTGCTAACCGATAGAAATAAGATTGGTGGTAGTACTTCCCCGGGGCGAGCCGTTCGCTAATAGCTCTACTACTACGATATTATCTTAATAGCCGTGAGTACACATCAGTTGCTGTCAACCATGAAAACAAAAATGTTCTACACTTGGACAACACACACAATTAAATAAAAAAAACATACCCACCAGGGAACAATGAAAAAATGTGACTACAAAACCACGTTTTTGGGCGCCAGTGTGACGTAAGGAGCCTACGTGGGATGAAAAATAACAACACGTAAGTCGGTCAACGTTAAAAATATATATTTAAATTAGAGAAAGGGTGTGGGTAGGTTTGCAGTCACAAATTTTAATATTCCCTGGGAGATAGCACGCTACTGCCCTGACTCAGCCTTGGTGTCTCGGGGAAGCCACGTTGCGTTTGCCCCGGAGGTGTTGGCCGGCAGGTGGCGGCGCCGGCTCGCAGGGTCGGCAGGAGCCAGGATGATCGGCCGGCAGGTGGTCTAGCCGGCTCGGAGACGGCCTGCTGAGGCCACGCGGGTAAATAAGCACCCGGCGTGGAGCGGGCCGCCGTGATGAGTGGCCTAGTGGCCACGCCACGAGGCACTGCGGCAGGATGGCCGCGATGGAGGACGATGTAGTTTGCTCACAGCGTAGGGCTCCAAGTCCTCTCCCTCCATTTTCAGAATTTGGGAAGCCGGGTCAGGAAATCTGGATCTGGGAATCCGGAGCTGGTAATCTGGATCTGGGACCCTGGAAATAATGTCCAGCGTGTCACAATGATGGATGATAAGCCTCTCCGCTGATTTTGACACAGGCGTGAGCAAAGCGGCTGGGTTGTCAAAATCAGACTGAGTTTACAAAGGTGAGGTGGAAAAGCATGAAAACATGCACATTCGAGCGCAGCAGCAGCCACGCGCAAGTCAGTATGTGCATAGCTAAGGCCTCGTAAAGCTAATCACGCGGAAGGCGTGATTACAATGTGCGACAGATCTTTTGTAGGTTATGAGCCTTGATTATACAATGCTAAGAAAAGAAATTACGAAAGACATGTTCTGGAAAGAATTTATACACAAGATTAGGAACACAGAATGCACAAAGCTACCTGTATGCTGTTCAAACACTCACCCAATTACAGGGGTTGAAATCGCGTAATTAAGTTGGCAAATATTTGCCAATGCAAACTACAACTGCTAGGATTTGGCGATCGCTTCACGGCTCAAGGGTGTTCGACAGAACAAGGTGAGTGTGAGTCTCACGCCCGCAGCTGGATTAAGATTGGAAAAGGACCCACGTTGTCGTCTATGGGTTTTTATATCTACGCCGTCATTGACAGATGTCATAGAATCCAAAGACAATAGTGTTGTCAGTTAACTAATATTGTCTATGCTTACCAAAACCGTTATTGTGGCTTTTGGTCTCTGGATTTTTCCGTATGTTTATGTTTTAATTAAGATTGTAACGCCACTACGTTACAAGATATTGAATAAAAGAGGTCCTAACAGGGATCCTTGGGGAACCCCCGACGGAATGAACATCGCTCTCGACGCATAACCGTTGAGGACTACAGTCTGGCATCTATTTTCAACATATGATACAAACCATCTATACAAGCTACCCCTCACTCCTATCAATAGCAATTTGCGCATTAGAAGCGCATGATCAATTCGATCAAAACATTTGCTGTAGTCAGTGTATATAACGTCAACCTGAGACCTCCTGGACATATGCTCTGAAATATAGTCACTACAAACCACGAGATTGGATGTGGTGGAGCGACCTTTTAAAAATCCATGTTGTTGTTCGGAGAAACTCAATTTTAGCGAAGAAGAAAGTTGTGCGTGTACGATTTTCTCCATAACTTTCGCGAACACGCACAGTTTAGAAATCGGTCTATAGTTTTCAATGCTGTCTTTAGGTCCTGTTTTATGAATCGGCGTTATATACGCTGACTTCCAGATTGTAGGGACCACTCCCAAGTCGAATGACCGCTTGAATAGTAATGTCAACGGAGTGGATAGACACTTGGCACATTTGGTTATAAAATCGGTGAAATATTATCCGGACCAGCGGATTTGTTAATATCGACTTGCTTTAGCAAGCGAAATACCTCCTCAACACGCACATCAATAGAGCAGACGTCTGACACGAGACCAGTGGACTGATCCATCCCCGCAGAGTCCAAGAATTCATTTGCATCGCGTCGCTCTTGGAAGTTCAAAAAGAAATAGTCGCTAAACATATTGCATATTTCCTCCCCGTGACCAGACGACACTTCACCAAACCTTTGGAACCAAACAGTTGGTCTGTTGTTTAGATTTAACATATTGCCAAAAAGCCCTAGGATTTTTAGAGATGGCTAATTCAATATTTGCTATATAGTCATCAAACATTTCTTTCTCTAGATCTTTAGCCCGTTGACGTAAGGTAACAAAAGATTGATAGTCCGAGAGATTTCCATAGGTTTTGAACTTTGAGTGAAATTTTGACTTTTCTTTAATTATTTTAATAAGAGGGCTTTTGTACCAAGGAGGATACTTACCCTTTAATAATTTAGCTCTAATGGCCAATCAATTGCCAGCATTTTTTCAATTATTGCATCATAATTCGCCTGAGCATACAAGAGCTTGACTCGAGGCCGAGCATGCAGCTGGTGAAGCTGGACGAAGTCGGCAGAGATGCAGAGTGCCATATGGTGAGGGTCCTCGCGCACTAGGGGATCCTGATTGTATGTAACAGCTACTTCACTGTTAGACAAAACGAGGTCAAGCAAGAATCCTATTATTCACGTTACGACACGAGTTATACTGTAGCAAATTGCAAGCGGTGAGAGTATCTCTAAAGCTGGTTTGAATGGGACCTTGCAAGTTACCAGGACACAGATGCTCACCGTCCGCCGCAGCGTGCCAGTCGATATACGGTTGGTTAAAGTCACCGAGTACTAAAAACTTATCTGCGGGATGTTTGAGAACAATTTCAGCTAAATTACCAGAAAAAATATTGAGTTGTATCATTAAAGAGTTGCCAGATGGCTGGTCACACACATACACAACACATAAATGTATTTTATAGGTTACTTTAGGTTTCTTTTGGTGCAAAGTTAGGGTAACCCACAGATCCTCGGCAGGCGAGCACCATTCGTTGCGGACATCGGCAACAAGTTCTCGACGTATGGGTATTAAAACACCCCCACCCATAGTTTGATTAGTTTGCGAGTAACTTCGATCCCGCCTCCATACAATATACCTATTATCGAACAATCCGCTATCGGATATACCATCAATAAGCCATGTTTTCGTCAGACAGATGACATCAAAAGAATTCATACAAACATTTCTGTAGAAAACAGATGTTTTCGTCCGTAGCCCTCGAACATTTTGATAGAAAATACTAATAGGTGCCATAATAATTCCAAATTAAAACCAGAAAAATTATTGAAAATATATAAGGTACACTCAGACTTAGTACCAAGTAAGAGCTATAGGTAATATAAGTCGGCTTATATAGCAAGCGGTGGCAAAATAAAGCAAAAACTAAGTTAAATAAATCAGATTCGATAGAATAAGCGCAAGAAATCACATTCCAAGTGTAAAAACATGTAGTTTTAAATTTGTATAGGGTATGTGTAAGAAACCTCCAGTGTAAGCAGATCTCGTCTCTAACTGCACACAAATAAAGTATAAAATGACAATGAAAGAAGCTTAATGAGTCGAATGAATAGGCGACACTACGCGATAAGCAAACAAAGTGCAGGCGAGAATGGAATGCGTGCAAAAAATACGTGCCTATGTTTCTCAAACTTAAGTCTACTATTAACAGTAATGTGTCCAGAATAAATTTAAGTTCAATATTTTTTTTTTTTTCAAAAAGAACAAATAACTCGCAAGTAAGATGTTTTAATTAACAAACAAACTTTTTTAAGTCTTGCTCTGAACTGATGTGTGATTATACAGGGTGATTATGTAACATAATACAGGGATTATTTAAATTATTAGGATTTTGTATGTTCCAGTATCGAGTGTGATGACGATGTCGGGCGCGGCGCTGCTGGCGCTGTACATGCTGTGCGACAGCTTCACGTCGTCGTGGCAGGGCGCCGTGTTCACGCGCTACCAGGTGGGCGCGCTGCACATGCTGTGCGCGGTCAACGCCTTCTCGTGCGCGCTCACTGCGGCCGCGCACGCGCACCACGCGCCGCCTCTCAGACTACTGCACGTAAGTACATGCTGTGCGACAGCTTCACGTCGTCGTGGCAGGGCGCCGTGTTCACGCGCTACCAGGTGGGCGCGCTGCACATGCTGTGCGCGGTCAACGCCTTCTCGTGCGCGCTCACTGCGGCCGCGCACGCGCACCACGCGCCGCCTCTCAGACTACTGCACGTAAGTACATGCTGTGCGACAGCTTCACGTCGTCGTGGCAGGGCGCCGTGTTCACGCGCTACCAGGTGGGCGCGCTGCACATGCTGTGCGCGGTCAACGCCTTCTCGTGCGCGCTCACTGCGGCCGCGCACGCGCACCACGCGCCGCCTCTCAGACTACTGCACGTAAGTACATGCTGTGCGACAGCTTCACGTCGTCGTGGCAGGGCGCCGTGTTCACGCGCTACCAGGTGGGCGCGCTGCACATGCTGTGCGCGGTCAACGCCTTCTCGTGCGCGCTCACTGCGGCCGCGCACGCGCACCACGCGCCGCCTCTCAGACTACTGCACGTAAGTACATGCTGTGCGACAGCTTCACGTCGTCGTGGCAGGGCGCCGTGTTCACGCGCTACCAGGTGGGCGCGCTGCACATGCTGTGCGCGGTCAACGCCTTCTCGTGCGCGCTCACTGCGGCCGCGCACGCGCACCACGCGCCGCCTCTCAGACTACTGCACGTAAGTACATGCTGTGCGACAGCTTCACGTCGTCGTGGCAGGGCGCCGTGTTCACGCGCTACCAGGTGGGCGCGCTGCACATGCTGTGCGCGGTCAACGCCTTCTCGTGCGCGCTCACTGCGGCCGCGCACGCGCACCACGCGCCGCCTCTCAGACTACTGCACGTAAGTACATGCTGTGCGACAGCTTCACGTCGTCGTGGCAGGGCGCCGTGTTCACGCGCTACCAGGTGGGCGCGCTGCACATGCTGTGCGCGGTCAACGCCTTCTCGTGCGCGCTCACTGCGGCCGCGCACGCGCACCACGCGCCGCCTCTCAGACTACTGCACGTAAGTACATGCTGTGCGACAGCTTCACGTCGTCGTGGCAGGGCGCCGTGTTCACGCGCTACCAGGTGGGCGCGCTGCACATGCTGTGCGCGGTCAACGCCTTCTCGTGCGCGCTCACTGCGGCCGCGCACGCGCACCACGCGCCGCCTCTCAGACTACTGCACGTAAGTACATGCTGTGCGACAGCTTCACGTCGTCGTGGCAGGGCGCCGTGTTCACGCGCTACCAGGTGGGCGCGCTGCACATGCTGTGCGCGGTCAACGCCTTCTCGTGCGCGCTCACTGCGGCCGCGCACGCGCACCACGCGCCGCCTCTCAGACTACTGCACGTAAGTACATGCTGTGCGACAGCTTCACGTCGTCGTGGCAGGGCGCCGTGTTCACGCGCTACCAGGTGGGCGCGCTGCACATGCTGTGCGCGGTCAACGCCTTCTCGTGCGCGCTCACTGCGGCCGCGCACGCGCACCACGCGCCGCCTCTCAGACTACTGCACGTAAGTACATGCTGTGCGACAGCTTCACGTCGTCGTGGCAGGGCGCCGTGTTCACGCGCTACCAGGTGGGCGCGCTGCACATGCTGTGCGCGGTCAACGCCTTCTCGTGCGCGCTCACTGCGGCCGCGCACGCGCACCACGCGCCGCCTCTCAGACTACTGCACGTAAGTACATGCTGTGCGACAGCTTCACGTCGTCGTGGCAGGGCGCCGTGTTCACGCGCTACCAGGTGGGCGCGCTGCACATGCTGTGCGCGGTCAACGCCTTCTCGTGCGCGCTCACTGCGGCCGCGCACGCGCACCACGCGCCGCCTCTCAGACTACTGCACGTAAGTACATGCTGTGCGACAGCTTCACGTCGTCGTGGCAGGGCGCCGTGTTCACGCGCTACCAGGTGGGCGCGCTGCACATGCTGTGCGCGGTCAACGCCTTCTCGTGCGCGCTCACTGCGGCCGCGCACGCGCACCACGCGCCGCCTCTCAGACTACTGCACGTAAGTACATGCTGTGCGACAGCTTCACGTCGTCGTGGCAGGGCGCCGTGTTCACGCGCTACCAGGTGGGCGCGCTGCACATGCTGTGCGCGGTCAACGCCTTCTCGTGCGCGCTCACTGCGGCCGCGCACGCGCACCACGCGCCGCCTCTCAGACTACTGCACGTAAGTACATGCTGTGCGACAGCTTCACGTTGTCGTGGCAGGGCGCCGTGTTCGCGCGCTTACAGAAAAATAAAACCATAACATACATAGATAACGTCACAACCTATATCCTAAATGGGGTGGTCAGAGATGCTCCAAGAATAAGCGCTTGGGTGTTCGAAACATTAATTTCTTCAGTTACCGTTGTCCTATGTGGGCCCGTTTTTGGACATTATTTTCCGTTAAATATTGAACTGAATTAATATATTCATTGTAAAAAAACATGAAGCCCCCTTCTAAGACCGAATGGTTTAGCGGACGTCCACCTACACTGCGCTCGGCCGAGCGCAGTGGCCCTTTTTTTTGGATGTAAGAATATGGGCACTTCGTATGAGGTTTCTTTAAAATAAATAATAGTCCAACAATTTGGTCTTCAGATATTACATTTAATGGCAGCATAATAGGTTTCACGAGGGTGATATACTCAATAAAGTAGACTTACATAAGATGGGGATTATATTACCCATTAATATACAAGGATCAGCGATCCAGAGAGTGTCTCGCTGTTAGCATCCATCATTGCTGTGGTCATAAGAGTTCCATGACTCCCTAGACATATGGGAAGCCTTGTGCTCGGAACCTGTGCTGCTTCATTCTACACCAATGTCAGGTGGAGACCATATTAATAAGTATCTTATATTATCTAAAATAAAGGTTCGAACCCTGCCAAGAGAAAGAATTTGGTTGGAGTCTCTCAATGCACATATTGAACACGTGTTGCAATTATAAGATCACTATAACCAATACTTACAGTTACAACGTGTTGTATGACACGTCTGTGGAGTATCTCAATTTTATTTAAGTAAGTCAAAGATTTGAAAGTTTTCCAACCGTTTTGATATCCTGGTTTCACAACAATTTTGTCTGTACTTACAGCACCCGGTGTTCGCTGCGGACTGCATCGTGCTGTCAGTGAGCTCCGCGATAGGCCAGCTGTTGATCTACCGCACCATCGCGCGCTTCGGAGCTGTGGTGTTCACCATCATCATGACGCTCAGACAGGTGGGTTCATTCATATCTATACTAATACAGGGTGTAAAAAGACACATCACAAAGCCGTTAACTACGCATACCGTACGTCTAACGAAGTAGCTTTGCGCATAAATTATTAGGTACGACTTTTATTTTTAGGTATGACAAAAAATCTACGCGAACCCAGGCAAGTGGAGTTAAACCCCGCCCCTTCGCTCTAAGCCACGTAGGTACTTGTCGGATACGTTTGATCACATATTACCATATGAATCACTCCATGTACTTACGCGCGCTAACTGCCTACCGGCCGCCGGGCCGCCCGCGACCCACTTCTCAGTGGGTTGCCGACAGCCGCGAGGCGCGTACTTTCGCATAAAATTCGGTCGACCTGACGTACTTTATTATAGTTTCGAATTCTTATGACATGGCCAGTATTATGTGCAGTTGATGGATGTAGATCCAGCAAGAGAAGAGATAAAAACTTATCTTTTTTTAATTTACCTGCTGATACAGAAATGTGAGTATCTTATTTGTTTTACTATCGTTTTTTAAACAGATAAATTGAAAACTTGCATGTTTCGTTTTTGTATTTTATTAAGTATTGGTAGGTACAGACGCCAGCAAAAGTCGATAATAATTCTCACAACGTATTAGTTTGACGTTTAGTTTGACTTACGACCTTCTATTTTCAAGTTTTCGCCAACAAATGATTGAAATTCATCATTTCATCCACTTAGCATAAGTCAAGATAGCCCAGTGGTATAGAGCACAAAGATTGAAGCGGAAATCAGTGTGCCACAAGTTCAAATCCCACGCAATTATTGACTTTTTGTGTAACTAAATGTTTAGTAGGCCATTTTATTTTAACATATCCGTGATTATTCGTTAACAAACACTGTATTATATTGTGTTTACTTTCGTTTAAAACAGCTATATCTTTTAACTTGTGCCATCGCCTTATTTTAAGAATGCAGTGGACTCGCTATCAATTTTGTTGACAATAATCATGATTCTATTTTGTTTTTTATTCTTCTACCCGCACTGTTCTAACATTATAGTTCAATTTATTTTTCTCATCTAATTGACGATTATCTTGTGAGAACTAAAGTTCTTTTAACAGAAATTGAGGTTTAGTTTCAATCTTCTTTTCGTCAAGAAAATGAACAATTAAGCTATGACCTCAATACATTGATTGTGACGTCATAAAAATAAAATGTTTACAAAGTCTAAATCATATATCACTTTTCAATAAATAAGTAGATATAAACAATTATATTTTATTTTATTGAAATTTTTATATCCTTTCATTGTTACGTAATTCATAATAGGAATGGTCTAAGTGGGTATACTTCCAACAAACAATCTTACACGTAACATAGATAACGGTTACAAGATAACTTTTTTGTCTAGGTAACAATTCGACGTCACAATTCTCATAAATGTTTAATTTGTAAATATAAAGAGTAAACATTTTTATTAAACACATCTTTTTATTTCCACCTTACAACATCGAAAAGATGTAACAACTAAATAACTGCAAATTACGAATGTGATTCTTCTTGTGGTTAATAGATCATATTCGTAATTTGCAACTATTTAGTGCAAAAAATGCAATAGTATTTTTCATAGAAATATAAAAAAACAACTATATTAATATAGATTGGGAATTTTCAAAGTAAGAAATAACCGCAACGGACCGACCATGATTTGAACTCGGGCTACGTTATTTGCGAATCCAACACTTAGTTCATACGGCTACCAGCACATGACATATTTGCGCGAATTTTATCAATGCAATGGTAAGAACAAGTCGCCTCTGTGACTGTGTGATGCGTATTCAATGGCACAGAAAAATAATAATGATGTTTTTAAGCTCAGTGCGACGACAGTTCCTTAGTGTGTGTTATCTGTGGAATGTGGATACTCATAGTACACGCGCACACACACGCACGTAAGTATCGTGCTCGCTCGGTTCGTAGCAATGTAATCTTTAGCGTTCTTATGGACTTTTGCGGCCTCACTGTACGTAATAACTTCTATTATGCGTCTGAGATAAGAATAGAAAGGTCAATGACCTCAATTTGTCAACCGTCATTTGAAAATTACTAGGCTGCAATTTACGGTGGCGTACTAGGAATCTGGACATTTTATAATCTAAGGTAGAAGCATAGTAGTCACCTATTACGCTTTTTATTTTTTTTGGGGGTGGGAAATCATCCAATGACTTCTTCCGCTTTGGGTGGAGCGGGAGGGCGTGTCAGACTCTTACTGACTAAAACCCACCCCTGTTCCTCCCTGCCCTGGATGCCTAGGGGCGAGGTAACTCTTTCGAATTTATCCTCAACCCCCGGGCAACCTATTACGCTAATTGTGTAAATGAAGGAACAAATCAATGAATCGTGTTTTCAGTTTCCTCTATTTCGTATTTCATTCGTACTATTCGTGGCTTTCATATTATATATATATATAGATTTTATTTTTTTATTGTTCATATTATTTATGCTAGCTTTCATAATAAATATTATTATATTCGTTCATTCGTACTATTCATAAAGTGTAACAACAAATATCTACCGACATCTTTATCAAACGAGGTAGCCCTGGCAATTCACAAATACCACCCGGCGGCGCGCAGCTACAAAGCAAAACTCACTTCACGCTTGTAAGGTTAGGTACATTTTCGTTCGCAGCGTCTAGCGAGTTGGAGGTTTAGGCTATTAAAGCAGTAGGTAGTGAACATTTTCTATGGAGTGATTTATATGGTAATTCATAAATTCATGTGGTTTGATTTAATTGCATTTTTGTTACTGCAAATGCGTAATATCGAAAATTCAGGTAATGTTTGTTTGTAAAAAAGTTTAGTATTAACCAGAGGTCGAATTAAGTACAGTTATTTCTGTACTTGCATCGAAATGTTGATATTAATATGGACAATCCCGTGTGGCCAACAATATTACAAATAAATAATAATAAAAACCTCTATAGTTTACTTATGTTGTCACAAGCTATGTTGTGTGAACTACAAATGTTTAAAAATCGCGCGTGTGCGCATTGGAATTTTGCAATTTCGGACACCCGATGTCGTTGATGTAAATTTGGCAACGTCGCGCGTGCAGTGGTTTAAATTGTGTAAAAGTAAATAGCTTTTTTATTTAATAAATCACGGCACTTTTCTGCTCTTTAAAATTAATCTCGGGATTTGAGGCATATCCACTTTATTCTTTCGCTGTATGAAATCAGTGTAAGCACATAAATAACTGTACCTAATTCCGACCTTTGGAAATAACACTTGAAATTCATTTTCGTAAAAAAGGAAAAAAAAAAATTGCGACTGACCTCGACCTGACCTGAATATGTGGAAAAAAATATCCGAATAATGGGTAGAATGTGGCTTTTGTCTTCGGAAACTGCCTTTTTACACCGATATAATAAAACTGAAAAGTTTGTTTGTTTGAACGCGCTAATCTCTGGAACTTCCAGTCGGATTTGAAAAAAATGTTTGTGTATAAATGATAGCCACATTCATGAGGAAGGTTATCTAGCATTACGCTGCGAACCACGGTAGCAGAACGGTAACCAAACACGCGAGTAAACCGCGAAGGACCGCTAGTAATAATATAAAATGTTCTAACTATAAACATGGTTTAACTTTGTGAGAAACTGGTGCCTGAAATAGGTTTCTATAAGAACCTGAATCACCAGGTCCCTCCCGCGGTCAGAAACCCGCTATGTCAAATTTTTAAACAGTTTAGATTATAAGAAATAGTTCAAAAAGCTTAGCTTTAATAGACATTGTGAAAAGGACAAAAAGTTAAAAAGATTTAAGAAATTACAGAATTTGCGAGAAAAACCAGGGTGTGTATATATGCCTGCCTTAACTACGGAGTCCCTCAGGGCAGTGTACTTGGGCCGACACTCTTTATCCTGTACATAAACAGCCTCTGCACATTGGAACTGGACCGATTAAAATTTTCGCCTACGCTGATGATACCACCATAGTTTTCTTTGACAAAACTTGGCCAAGCGTCCAAGAGGCTGCTAACACGGGTGTAAACCTGGTTTCCAGTTGGCTTACCCACAATCTACTTACGCTTAACGTAGAGAAAACGAAGGTTGTGAATTTTAGTGTCAACATAAAAACTTCCTGCCCGGCCCATATCTCAGTAAAACTGCACTCCTGTGATAACAATGAACCAACAAGATGTACCTGCCCAATCCTTGAGCAAGTCAAACACATAAAGTACCTATCTCGGCGTTCACATAGACCAACACCTTAACTGGTCAAAACAAATAGAGCATGTAAGTGGTCGGGTTAGAAAGCTTATACACATTTTCAAAAAAATGGGTCGGTTTGCCAGTAAAGCTGTTTTGAAAATGCTTTATCACACACTCTGCCAATCTGTTCTCAACTGACACACAGGTTTGAATGAACCTAGTTCGGGCGGGTCGCTATCTAACATTGTAATTCCTAACCATTATTTTATTTCGCACCAGTAATGAACCATATTTCAGTTTTAGTTTATTTTTAGGCACTATAATTGTATAGGAAATGTTACTGCTGTAG
Organism: Polia nebulosa; assembly: GCA_951329385.1. Classification (NCBI taxonomy): domain Eukaryota; kingdom Metazoa; phylum Arthropoda; class Insecta; order Lepidoptera; family Noctuidae; genus Polia; species Polia nebulosa. Next base: position 725,797 of record OX589609.1, read on the forward strand.
ACTAAATGTAAACTTTTTGTAAACCATAATTCAATAAATATTCTATTCTATTCTATTCTAACTTAACTCTCCTCTTGGGGTGCAGCAGCTAAAAGTCATCTAATTGAACTTGAGCGGGCTCAAAGAATAATATTGAAAATAAGTCTATTCAAACCGAGACTTTTCCCTACAGTGGAACTTTTTAACCTAGCGGAAGTTTTATAAGTCAGGCAGCTTTATATACTAAATGTTGTCCTAAAAGAACATAAACGCATACAATTTGATCCAAACAACCAAGTGCTTACCCGACGTCGTAACTTCCAAGTCTGCCAAATAAATCCAACCAAAACAGCTGCTAGCGCAAATTTTTTCTTTTTTCAAGGGCCAAGACTATACAACCATGCCAACAGAATGCTGCATATTTACCACAAAACCAGAATGGAACGCAAGATAAATGTTACTCAATGGCTTCTCACTCTTGGCTACCATGAAACAGAGACACTCTTAAACAGACACAGAGACATCTAGGGTCACCAAAAAACAATATGTTAGCGAGCGATTGCTTATTCTAATACACACAAACTCTCCCTCTCTCTCATAAACACACACACTTGCGAACACACACAACAAAAAAAAAAAAAATACACACACACACACGTACACTAATATATATAAGTACGTCGTCCAGTACTCCCATACACATCCCTTCGAAGATTAAATAAGTAGCGTTTAAGATCTCCGGTTGGGGCCAGGAGACCCTAGACACAAGCTTTGCTTAGTTTGGGTTCCTGTCTCTCTTCCAATTTTGTACTAATTCTAATTGTTTCTAATTGTGTGTTTTCTAATTGTTTTAATTCTAATTGCTGTTGTGTTGTTTGTGTTTTAAGGGAGAAAATAAACGAATTTATTATAATATTAACTACTGCATCATAACATGGGGTGTAGCTCATAAAACGCATTTAATGAAAGTGGAGCGCGCTCAAAGGGCTCTACTTAAGGTAACTTTCAGGAAACCCATGCGCTTCTCGACTGACACACTGTACCAAGAGACTGGTGTTCTGCGTGTGCGCTAATTGTATATCATGGCAGTGGCACTGAGGTTCCACAAAAATGCCCACAGTACGTTAACATACAATAAAGTGCGCTCTCTCAGAGATGCAAATAAGCCCAAGTGGCATAAACCTAAATGTAGACTCTATTTTGGCAACAGATGCTTTCTTTATATGGGACCATTTATTTACAGTAAGCTCAATAATGAGATGGATATACTGACCATGACTAGAAATAAAACTAAAAAACACCTCTCAAAATTTCTGGCAGGAATGGACTATGAAAGCACGGAGAAGTTCCTTAACTCATGAGTACAACACACACACTCATCACACTAATACATAAAGGCTGATTTGGACCAGAGGAGTGTATGCTTATCTCTGTCCCCACTTTTCCGGTATCCCTTTCTCTAAATGGATTGGGAATATTCTTTCGTTGCTCTTACCCTGGCCCTGGTTTTATCTTCGTTTGGTCCAAACCCACCTTAACACACGTATACAACACACTACACACGTTTAAATTTAATTTAATGCAACTAAGTTTGTTAATGTTTATTTGAATTTATTGTAGGTATTTGGCTAACACTCAATTATTATCGCCTCACAAATCGTACCGACCGACGCACGTTGCGTCTGTGTCCCCCTACAGTACCTACATATGTATGTTATAAAATTGTAAGACGAAAGAGACTAGTCTCCACGACACAGGGAATCCTAGTGTGGAGGCTAGTGCTATTTTGAATCTGCACGGCTTTCTTGAACAATAAAGATTTTATTTATTATTATATGAAGGAAAGAGATTGTGTTTGTGAATGTGTTTCATGACATGAAACACGTAAAGATGAAAGCGTCACTGCAGCTGAGGAGATGTTTCGTTGATCGAAATTCAGAAGTTACCTTAATGGAATCAACAAAGTCTCGAGTACAGGCCTTAAAGATAAGTGGTGACTGAGGTTTAATATTTGAGTTAAGAGGGTAAATGTCGAGGATATTATTCAATTTGTTATATAGGTATAACTATTTCATAAAATTATCTCAATGAGCTCGGTGAAAGGTCCGTATCCAAGCCTGCGTGATAGCTTGTTGTCTGCGGACCTTCAGGCTGCGGCCAGCCGCGGTGTCGGTATGACTGGTCACGTCACCACGTATGTATGGGTGGTCCGGTAGTGTCTCCTCCTCAGCAATAACTTGCCCACCACGGACACGATGCCCTTTTTGTATGGGTGGTCTGGTAGTGTCTCCTCTCCTCCGCAACAACTTGCCCACCACGGTCGCGTTACCCTTTATGTACGGGTGGTCCGGTAGTGTCTCCTCCTCCGCAACAACTTGCCCACCACGGACACGTTGCCCTTTATGTATGGGTGGTCCGATAGTGTCTTCTCCTCCGCAACAACTTGCCCACCACAGACGCGTTACCCTTTATGTATGGGTGGTCTGGTAGTGTCTCCTCTCCTCCGCAACAACTTGCCCACCACGGACGCGTTGCCCTTTATGTATGGGTGTCCGGTAGTGTCTTTTCTTCCGCAACAACTTGCTCACCATGGATGCGTTGCCCTTTATGTATGGGTGGTCCGGTAGTGTCTCCTCCTCCTCAACAACTTGCCCACCACGGACGCGTTGCCCTTTATGTATGAGTGGTCCGATAATGTCTCCTCCTCCGCAACAACTTGCCCACCACGGACGCGTTGCCCTTTATGTATGGGTGGTCCGGTAGTGTCTCCTCTCCTCCGCAACAACTTGCCCACCACGGACACGTTACCCTTTATGTATGGGTGTCCGGTAGTGTCTCCTCCTCCGCAACAACTTGCCCACCACGGACGCGTTGCCCTTTATTTTATTTTATTAATTTTAAGAAAACTTACAGCTAATACATTCAAGTAGGCGGATGTTATGTTTAGAAGAAGGCCAATTACAAGTTTCTACATTTAGAAATATATCATAAATAAATATATATAAAACGATACAAACAGCGTGAGAGTTAAACAGAAACAATTGAAGAGAAAAAGTAAAAATAAAATACATTACAAAGCAACGTTACACATCAAAGAAGTTACTTAATATTTTTTTTAATTATTGGACACTATTTGTGAATAAATTAAGCTCAATATCCCGGCAAACCATATTGAACATTTGACATGCTCTTAAAATATATGTATTTCGTCTATAGTTTGTATTCACAATAGGTACATGAAGGAGACGAGGTCTCCGAAGAAACGCAGACGGTACACGCAGGGTCTTGTCATTGGTTGTTGAAATAAGCGGGCATTTACGTACGGTCATCGCTTACCATCAGGTGAGATAGTGGTCAAACGCGAGCCTATCAAACATAAAAAAAGGTCCGGATTGAAATTCAGCGGTCTATAGTTATTATGGGAATGAGGAATGGTATGCATTACCTGATGATCGAAGCTAGGCCACGTGATGCAAGGCTGGTAAACCTGGTGATTTTTTAAGCTCCAAAATGGCGTTCTTGCAATTCAACTAATTGGATGCTTCAGTCTTCAGCCACGTGGCATGAAAAGCTGACTGTTGAGATACGAAGTCCCTCCTCTTCAAAGGTTCGGTTCGTACTAGTGACCGTTAGGTACAGGCATGCATACTTGGGAATATGTAAATGTATTCTGTCCTTGGTTTACGACACATTACAAAAGATGGCGCTACCACACTGTTTAAATAAATATCCTCATCCTTAAATAAATACAAGACACACATTTTGTTTATTCTTGTCCGACATGTTTAGCTGAGATAAACGATGTTTTTGGATCTAATTTATATAGGTTGGTTATTTCTCCATATTTATATTTGTAAAATGAAATGCGCCTTTTACTGTAATAAAGCTACAGCACAATGTTCTCCATTCCAGGCGGTGTCGATCCTGCTGTCGTGCGTGGTGTATGGACATCACATCTCCGTGGGCGGCGTGCTGGGCGTGCTGCTGGTGTTCAGCGCCGTGCTGCTGCGCCTGTACTGCCGCGCCCGGCTGCGCACCCGCAGGCACGCCAGCGTGTAGTGCGTGGTGTACGGGCACCACGTGCTGGGCGTGCTGCTGGTGTTCAGCGCCGTGCTGCTGCGCCTGTACTGCCGCGCCCGGCTGCGCACCCGCAGGCACGCCAGCGTGTAGTGCGTGGTGTACGGGCACCACGTGCTGGGCGTGCTGCTGGTGTTCAGCGCCGTGCTGCTGCGCCTGTACTGCCGCGCCCGGCTGCGCACCCGCAGGCACGCCAGCGTGTAGTGCGTGGTGTACGGGCACCACGTGCTGGGCGTGCTGCTGGTGTTCAGCGCCGTGCTGCTGCGCCTGTACTGCCGCGCCCGGCTGCGCACCCGCAGGCACGCCAGCGTGTAGTGCGTGGTGTACGGGCACCACGTGCTGGGCGTGCTGCTGGTGTTCAGCGCCGTGCTGCTGCGCCTGTACTGCCGCGCCCGGCTGCGCACCCGCAGGCACGCCAGCGTGTAGTGCGTGGTGTACGGGCACCACGTGCTGGGCGTGCTGCTGGTGTTCAGCTGGTGTGGCTGTGGGGCAGGACTGCAACACCATATGCGGTGCATCAGTGTGTCACGGATCATCATCAACGCAAGGCTGCTTTTAAAAAAAAGTCTTTTTGCCAAATAGAAATTTAATTTCCAATGGCAAAGAATTTGCAGAAAAAAACTTCTTATATAATACCTTTCTTATTAGTTATACAATTCACCACGTTGTTTGTGACCCGTGTCATACATTACTTACAGCGAGTAATTGTCAATATGTTTGATAATTGAGAAAAAAAAAATTAACAACTATTTTCTTAATGGCCCTCGGCAAACTTCGTGTCTCGTCAGTCGTCGAATTTCTATCAGTTGCCCTTTGCACTTGGTGCAGACCAATCGAGGAAGTATAAACCGTGTAAGACACATATAAACGCACATACGTTTACCAGTGATTCAGTACATGATTCTCAGAATCATGTTTTGGAATTTTCGTCGGCTTTTTCTTAATTTTTTTAATTTTTCTGCAGTTTTTTGTTACTATAGTCAAATTTGTTATTCCTATGCAACCCAATGAGAGTTTTAATTAAAAAGTAATTAAATCGCTAATGACACTAAAAACAGCAATGTAAATCAAATACTCTATGGTAGGCGCGAAATAAGAGTGAAATAACGATCATTGACCTACCTGCTGTGTAGCTGGAGTTCATTTGTGAGGTCACGTCGCCGGCCTAATACCTACATACCTGCGTCGGTGCGGCTCGGTGTAGGTAGGTAGTAGTGCGGAACGTTGAGATCGCATTCTTTAACCCGTCAAGCCCCTCATTAGCAGACACAATTAAAAACGAAGGTTGTTAACACTTTTTTAATTTAATGTAATTTAAAATTGGGAGGAAAGCTCGTTTGTATTCGGAAATACGATGATTGCCGAGGTACATTAAGAAAGTAGTTGTACTGTACGTCCCAAACTCCATAATTCTGATATGGCAGTTGGGGATATAATCAGACGGATCCGACCGATTGTCGTCTTCGAGGAGTGAGCACACACAGCTAGTGTGCGGTACTCTCCCTGTGCTCGACAGGACTGTGTCAAATTCTTCTCCACTAATAGTTTATTCACGTGTGTAATAATAATAATAATGATAGGAAACATATTCGAACTTGCTCGTTTTTGAGCATTGATGTTGTTTGACAATTTACAATTTTTTATAATAATAGGAAACATACCTATGTATTTCACCAATGCTCGAAGATTTTATCTGATAGACATTATACGAAATTTTTTATCAAATCCTATTTTGGATTGAGTAGTATTTGTTTTACCCAATTAATGAATTTTCTTTTACTCCTAATTTATTAATAGTGATTTTTATTTATTCCTTAATGTTATACTCAGTTAACCAGTGCTCGAATTATGACCCCACATTAAAATGGGGGTAATAGAATTAATATTGTAACTTATAAAATATATGTATAACCGATCTACAGTGTGACCACAAAATGATATGACTTCTACTGTTAAATCTAACTCAATCCATTTTTATCCTACAATGTATTTTAATCGTGTGTATTGCATTAGAAAAACACGTGTTTAATATATCTGACGTATGCTCGACTTCTTAAAGACTTACTCTAGACTCTTACTTATTCCTTTGAGTATATATCTGTAGTATTTTCTTACTCAACTAGCTAGTTAATAAATCACGCGTGGAACATATTTGTGAACACACTATTCTGTAATAATTATAATAAAATGTCTTGACATTCATCTTGAGAATTTTCATTCCTTTAAAAATAAACAAGCGATTTTTGATCGCTCATCCGACAGTAGAACATAAGACTTACCTTAACAAACATGCTGAATTCTGTGTTATTTTTGTCCACATTAATGTTTAAATAAAAGAGAAGTTAGCAATGAATTTAGTGTGCTGCAAATAGCTCAGGAATTTTTTAACGCACAACACCAATGTGTTTCCACTGTCTTCGAAGTAGTTTTCTTCAACTGCTGTTACATAATCAATATAATATATTTTATGTATTTGTTTGTTTTAAATGACACCTAGAATCTTGATATAAGTACGTTTACGTTGTCCACAAGCCTTGCAGTTTTGTGAATACAGTTACAGTGGTAGATATGTTGTGCTCAATTTGTATGTAAATCTAAAGATTTGTATCACACTGTCAATTAAGTCCTCTGAATGGAAATATCAGTCTCTTTAATGAATAAATAATGGACCTTGTGTTGATACATTATACAGGTTGTCAAAAAAAACGATTCAATCTTTGGAAATTTTTGACAGCCTGTATACATGAAGGAAATAAATCTAACCGGGTTGTTTAAAAGTATTAAGGTTTTATACTAAATATATTTAGAAGCATTCATTAGACTTACAGGAACAGTGACATCAAGTAACTATAAGTGAGAAGCAAGGCTTATGTGTAGGACTAGGGGACATTCGAAAAGTGGGAACCGAACGATTGTGCGACTTATATGTTGTTAGACGCGGCGAAAGGTACTGTTGTGAAATATTCTCGAATGTTCGTATTCATGGTAAACAAAAGTTGTGCAACAGTTGTAAACCTCAGCATCAACACCAAATGTTGCTGGGTACAATATTGTGAGCCCCGTCTGCACGGAAACAAAGTTTTGCAACATTGTCCCTGTACATTTTAATTTGCTACGGGGAGCAATGTTGCTTGCTGGCCACTGGGATGTAACAGTAGTGGTGACACCATTCACATGCGTGCAAAACCTCTCGCAAAAACGAATAATGCGAGAAACGATATTGCGAAACTTTACTCAACATTGTTTACGGTATAATTGAACTTTTTTCACACTGAACTCTGTTTAGCATCCATGTTCCCAGCTTATGCATAAATTTTGTTTACGTGTTTTGAACACGAGGCTTTTTAAGTTTAAAGGTTGTATAGACGGAATCGTATCGAAGGGTACTTTGTAAATAGTGATAAAGTTGTGCAACTAACTGCCATGTAGGAAAACAGTGTTAGTAAATATGTCGGATCTATGAACTGGTCGAGAGACCGTTGGACCGTCCTATATTGTAACGTATTTATTTGTAACATATTTATTTATTGAGTATCTCCATCAAAAAATGTACTGTACACAAACAAATGTCAATGTATAACATGAGTTTCAAATAAGTGGCGGTCAAAAACTTAACCATTCTTTAATATGTCTGCCGATTTTATTTTTAAGCAGATATTGGCCTATATGGATCATTCCAGATACTATTTCCATGAATATTGAATTGTATATGTTTGAAAGTAAACGATGAATTAACAATAAGATAGGAGTTAACATTTTTAAAATAACCCCGGTGTTCTTCGTTGGCCGCCATTGTAACAATTTTGTTTATTTATTTAAATACATAATGTGATTGTAATGTATTATAGCACACTCGAATGACCCCGACACAAACTGTGTGATAGTTATTAAGTGAAATAAAGTTGTGATGGAACCACCTAAATTGTTTTGGTTTTCACTCGATTAAAGAAAGAAAGAAAGAACTCTGTACCCAAGGGCACAGAGTTCTGGGGGTGACTGGCCTGTTGGTCTAGTGGTTAGTGACCCTGACTGCTATGCCGGAGGTCGTGGGTTCGATTCCCACCCAGGACAAATGTTTGTGTGATGAGCACGATCATTTGTTCTGTGTCTGGGTGTAATTTATCAATAAAATGTATGTATTTAGAAATATATAAGCATGTTTATCAGTTGTCTAGTACCCATAACACAAGCTCTGCTTAACTTGGGACTAGATGGCGTTGTGTGATAGTTGTGGAATATTATTATAATTATTATTATTATTAAGGGCACCGGCAGAATATTTATTTATTTTCAGAGGGGTGCATCTTCAAATCTTCAGCTCCGCTCCTTACTCCTACAGACAAACAACTAGCTCACAAGGAGGCTCGGGCGCGCGAAGAGAGCTAGACTATGTTAGCATATCGCCTCGATATGCTTGGAATAATATTCTAAGAGGTATTGTCTATACCTACAGAGTGTAACGGAAAGGTATGGTCATAACAATTTGTCTTTGACAAAAAATACAAAATCCAACTGCATGAGGACCACCGCTGTGAGGGGCTGTGCCCCGCAGAACTGCGGATCTTCACTGATGGATCCAAAACAGGTACTGGCACGGGCGCGGGGGTCTTCTCGGAGGACCTCAACATCCATATAGCCACACCACTGGGGGTCCATAATACAGTCTTCCAAGCAGAGTGCTTGGGAATTTCCCTGGCAGCCTCAGGCATCCTAGCTAGGGATGTTAAGGACCACTCGGTACGTATACTCTCGGACAGCATGGCAGTCCTGCAAGCGCTAAACAGCCAAACAGTTAACTCAGGGCTGATATACGAGTGTCACCAACGCCTAAATCAGGTAGGTAAACACAACAAAGTAACCATTCAATGGATTAAAGGACACAGCGATTCCCGTGGCAACGATGCAGCGGACGAACTCGCCAGAAGGGGGTCGAGCATGGCAGCGATAGGACCTGAACCCATTGTGCCTCTCCCCTTTGGATACTTACGCAATCTGGTAAGGAAACGCACCAGAGATCAACACAACAAGCTATGGGCTGATCATAGGGAGTGTAGGCAGGCCAAGGAGGCGCTCCTCTCCATTAATGACCGCTTCACAAAGCAAGCCCTACGACTGACCAAACTTCAGTTGCGGAAAGTCACGGCCGTTACAACTGGCCATGGGTCTTTTAATAAGCATCTCACTGTCATAGGAGTCACAGACAGTCCACTCTGCAGAGCCTGCATGGAGGAGGACGAGACGGCGGCTCATCTGCTGCTAAGCTGCCCAGTAGTCGCTGCATACAGGGCAAAACACTTCGGACATCCAGGTAACCTAAGCGAGATGGTCAGTAACACCAGGGTGCTGCTGGCCTTCCTCGAGGAGCTGGGGTGGATCGAATGACAATGCAGTCCCACCTGTACGCAAAATACGCGCCTTGGGCGTGGAGTTGCGGAAACCAGCCCGACATACATACATACATATAAGGTATGGTCATATTTTAAAAACTGCTTCGGCCCTTGAAAATGAACTTTCTGTATGAAAGTTACTGAAAATATTAAAAAAAGAACAAAATCACTTTCCATACCAAGTTATCATCAGCTGTTCAAAATTAGTATGAGAGGTGCAATTGTTTTTGGAAATTTAATAAAACCCTAGACCACGACAGGTCTTATCCGCTGTATGAAGCATAGATATAAACTGCACATGAAAGGTAAATCTCACCCAGATAATGCTATGTTGCAATTGTCATACAAAAGATATCGTTATTTTTGTAATGATCTAGGTACCTATTCAAAAAAGTCAAGATCAACTACGATAAAACTGCATTAGAAAAGAATGGAGCAAATAGTAAAAAGATCTGGAAATGTATTAAAAATATAACATATTACTCGAACAAAATGAGTCACCTTTTTTTTTTTGAGCCTGAAGTCATTGGATGATTTCCCAAACACCAAAAAAAAAAACAATGAGTCATCTTCAGGTTTATTACAAGTGCACTCGTCAAAGCTGGCATCTGCTAAAATAGCAAATAATTTCTTTGTTAATGTTGGAAAGTATCTTGCAGAAAATAATCGGGGTTAATTGCCTTATCTAACGAGCAGTCTTATTACGGGCAGCTCCACTTTAACATCCTTTGCACTGCTAGATACTGACAAGCAAAGAGAATATCTGACAAGACTGAGGTAAAAAGTATCGTCATGCCTTTGAAAGACGACTGTGCAGAACTGGTTGGGATAACATTTTGTTACGTCGACCGTATTACACTGGAATGTTCGATAATGTTGGTGAAGTTTCCACTACGTTCGAGAACATTCCATTGTGGCACTGTGTAGAAGTTCATAAATGTTTCTAGAATATTCCACTATGGAATAGTTTGACAATGTTCTGGACTCTTCTATGACTGTAGAAATAGGCCGGGCGGTCGGCAAGTGAGTCAGTCTGTTTTCGACTACGGATGCGGATACCTACAAGCGACTACGAAGAGAATAGTGATTATTAGCGAATTAGTGTTTGTGTAAATAAGTGAATGTAAAAAAGTAATAAGAATTAGTGTTTGAGTTAATAAAGGATATTTGGTTATTTAATAGGTGTAAAATAATTTATCCCATACCCAGCTCGTAACAAATTGGTGTCAGACGTGAGGGATAAATTATGCCAATTTTACCAAAGGACGACACGAACGGTATTCGTACAAGGAGTATTGAAGTGTGGTACTTACGGAGGAAATCTTCATGGAAGGTGCACCATCAGGAAAATTGTTCCGCTTGAAATTTGACGTGTCAACACTTTTGGAAAACTGCGATTTAACTGAAGTAGAAATGGATAAGGCTAAGAAGATGTTACTTCAGTATGCCGACATTTTCTCTAAAAATGATGCTGACATAGGAAGAACAGGACTGGTTCAGCACAAAATTAAAACAGGCAACGAGTTACCAATCCGTCAACGACCAAGAAGACTGCCGGTTGCACGTAAAAAGGAAGTGGAAACGATGATTGAGGGCATGGTGAAGGACGGTGTTATAGAGCCTTCATAGAGTCCACAGTGTTCTTCTGTGGTCCTGGTGAAGAAAAAGGTCGGCAGCACACGCTTTTGTGTTGACTATCGACGATTGAACGACGTCACGAAAAAGGACAGCTACCCTTTGCCTAGGATCGACGACATATGGATACACTGACTGGAATGAGGTGGTTTAGCACGCTAGACCTGAAAAGTGGCTACTGGGAAGTGGAAATAGACCCTAAGGATAAGGAGAAAACTGCATTCTCCACAGGAAAGAGGCTATGGCAGTTTATAGTTATGCCATTCGGATTGTGCAATGCTCCCGCGACGTTTGAAAGGCTAATGGAGCAAGTACTTGCCGGATCGGATTGATCGGAGACGAATGTCTTGTCTATTTAGATGGCATCATTATCTTGGGCCGAACATTTGAAGATCACCTTCAAAACCTCAATCGAGTGCTGTCGAAAATCTGGACGGCAAATTTTAAGTTAAGTCTGAAAAAGTGCTCATTTTTAAGACGACAAGTGAACTTTTTAGGACACATAGTTTCGGAGGAAGGTGTTCAGACAGATCCGGAGAAAATAATCGCCGTTAAGGATTGGCCAGTTCCAAAAGACAAGACGCAGGTCAGAGCATTTCTAGGTTTGTGCTCCTATTATCGACGGTTTGTCAAGAATTTTGCCGACATTGCAAAACCTCTACACTCACCGAGGAGAAGCAACAATTCTGTTGGGACTCGTCCCTCTCTCGAGCACAGCTCTCGAGCTGTGACATCGCATTTCGGGAATTAAAGAAACGTCTGTGCAATACACCTATTCTGGGATATCCTGACACTGAAAATGACTCAATAGTTGACACAGACGCAAGTAATACTGGAATTGGAGGCGTGTTGTCTCAATGGAAAGGAAACCGGGAAGTTGTTATAGCTTACTACAGCAAATCTTTATGCAAACCGGAAAGAAATTACTGCGCTACGAGACGGGAGCTACTCGACGTAATAAGAACATTGCAGCACTTCAGTAAACATTTGCTAGGACAGAAATTCCAATTGCGAGCAGACCATGCTGCATTAAGGTGGCTATTACAGTTCAAGAATCCAGAGGGACAAGGGTCAAGATAGATTGAACTACTACAAGAGTTTGACTTCGTAACTGAACATCGCAGTGGGAGCACTCACGGTAACGCAGATGCACTGTCTAGAAGACCTTGCCCTAAATATTGTAAGCACTGTACTAAGCAAAAGACTAAGGAAGTAGTGCCCATGAGGATGCTAAGAATGGATCTTAGTAATGAATGGAAGGAAACCCTACAGCTTGCTCAGCAAAATGACACGGACCTCAAACCGATCTTCGAGTGGATTAAAGCTGGTGCTCCTAAACCCAAGTGGAGTGATGTTGCGGCGCTGAGTTCCATCACGAAGAGTTATTGGGCACAATGGAACAGCTTAGTAATCCAGGATGAAGTCTTGTGCCGTAAATAGGGAAACGCTCGAGGAGACAACTGTCGTCTACAAATTGTTGTCCCCAAAGCCAAAGTACCGGATGTTTTACGGCTCTACCATGATGGATGTTCAGGAGGACAAATGGGGGTAAAAAGAACTCTACTGAAGATACGAGAGTGATTTTACTGGATCCACTGTCGAGAGGATGTTAAGGACTGGTGTCGCAAATGTACCAGTTGTGCGGCTGTGAAAGGACCCCAGACACGCAGCAGAGGTACTTTTTAAGTATACAACGTGGGAGCCCCCTGGAAACGGATAGCACTAGACGTTGCAGGACCATTTCCGGAAAGTGAAAACGGAAACAAGTGTCATGGATTACTTCACAAAGTGGCCAGAAATTTTTCGCCATTCCTAACCAAGAAGCTACAACAGTCGCAGATAAATTGGTTCAGGAAGTTTTCTGTCGTTTTGGAGTACCTTTGGAAATTCACAGTGACCAAGGAAGGAATTTAGAATCGCAAGTATTCCAGGAGACTTGTTGACTGATGGGTACTTACAAGGCCAGAACTACTTCTTATCATCCACAATCTGATGGAATGGTATATAGAACGCTTCAACCAAACGTTGGAGAGATATCTGGCAAAAGTTGTGGCAAGCAGGCAAAGGGATTGGGACAAGCACATACGGCCATTTCTTCTGTCCTATCGTAGTGCAGTTCATGAAAGTACGAATGTGACACCAGCCTTCGCGAACTTTGGAAGGGAATTACGGTTGCTCTCAGTTTTAATCACTAGAACCATCCCTGATGCCCCACGCAGTGTAACCGATTATGCGAATGACTTGTGTAACAAGTTGAATGATGTATATGAGCATATCAGAAAATCTGTCCAACAAATGTCAGATAAGATGAAGACCCGCTACGACCGGAAGGCAAACAATAGAGGTTTTGACGAGGGTTCACTAGTGTAGTTGCATAACCCAGTGCGCAGCAAAGGGAAGTCTCCTAAATTGCAAGCAAAATAAGAAGAACCATACCGAATCGGGACTAGGATCAACGATGTTACCTACCGAATACAGAAGGGTCCACGAGGTGCGCCTAAGATCGTCCATGTAGACCGATTGGCGCGATACTACGGGACTAATGATGCTCGGGACGAGCATGTCTAAGGAGGGGGCAGTGTTACGTCGACCGTATTACACTGGAACGTTCGAGAATGTGGTTGAAGTTTCCAGAAGTTTCCACAATGTTTGAGAACATTCCATTGTGGTACTGGGTAGAAGTTCATAGATGTTTCTAGAATATTCCAGTATAGGATAGTTCGACAATATTCTGGAAACTTCTATGACTGTATAAATAGGCCGGGCGGCCGGCGAGTGAGTCAGTGTCGAGTGGTTGCAAGGGATAGTCCCAAGCACACCGTCGGACGAAGCCTGAGTAGGTCGCATACACCTACACGCGGCCTACCCATACAGTGTATGTACTGTAATATTAATAGGCACGTCACGTAACGCAAGCCAGACACTCACGACTCCAGTACCCACGCATTGCTGTGCTCGGCTCGTCAGTGTACAGGGCGGTGTTACCCACATAATGCCGCCCACACATACGCCGACGGCCCTGCAGCCCGGACTGCGACCGGCTAGATCTGGAAACGGGGCGGGCGGGGGCCACACACCAATGCCGCGGGCTTGCTGTAAGCCGGCAGCTCAGTCGCTGGCGTCATCCGCTGGGCCTCCCAAGGGAACTGGGGGTCTCTCCCGGCGGTGATAGACCGCCTAGCTGCCGCGATTATACCTGCGAGCCTGCGACATTACACATAGCAAAACACAGGGTGACTGATACGGGAGCCTCGGCAGGCGTTACAACTCAACGCTAGCCCAGGAGGTGCTCGTAGTCGGTCGCCCAACGCCACCAAAGCCTATCGCAGGCGCCCAAATGAAGCGCCCATTGTTACGGGCGCCATTAGACACCGCGGATAGAGGGCCTAGCCCTGAAGCCGCCCGCCGCGTTCCCTTGCGGTAACGCAGCGACGTCCCACGAGGCAAGAGTGAGTCAGTCTGTTTTCGACTACGAATGCGAATGGATGCGACTACAAGCGATTACGAAGAGAATAGTGATTATAAGCGAATTAGTGTTTGTGTAAATAAGTTGTTGAGTTGAGCTCGAGTAAGACTGCTTCAGTATTGTAAATAAATATAGGCTTCAGCGCACTAACTCTAAATGCAGATAAGACAAATTATATAAAGTTTTCGATGCGCAAACAAGCTTCTTATACAGCATGTAACAAAAACCTTGTCCGATCCATTAAAGGCGTATTCCTGGTTTAACATACATACTAGAAACAATTGTAAAAAAATGTAACTCAAACCAAAAGTTATAGATTTTTTATGTTTATAAAATATGCGAAGCTTAACACTAAATATGGCAAATTTTCATAAGTTGACAACACTGCACCGGCCGGCGCAATGTTTTCATTTTTACCTATTTTTATTTCAAACGATACCGCCCTGCACTAGCTGCGCTGTAGGCACTTAGACATAAAACTGTAGGTGAACTTTGTCGAGCGCTCAGTGTTCGGCGGTTTTATTGATTGTGATTAATGAACGCGTAGTTGGCTATTTTACCATTACATTCACTCCTTACAAGTTACATACCTACACGGTTCCAAAAATGTTTAGTCTTGTTTTAGAGAAATACGGTCAGGCTATGGCTAAGACGATACCAAACATAAAAAAAGACGTGTGGCACTCGGGAGACTGCCGCGGTAAAGCTATTGCATAGCATTTTTTATCAACTTATGCAATTATAATTATTTATTTATTTTATTTACGTGTGTACGCACGTAAGAAGTTACACTTCTTTGGCGTAACGAGATAAATATCATCATCATCATCATCACCATCATCATCATCATCATCATCGTCATCATCATCATCATCATCATCATCATCATCATCATCACCACCACCATCATCATCATCATCATCGTCATCATCATCATCGTCATCGTCATCATCGTCATCATCATCATCACCATCATCATCATCATCATCATCATCATCACCATCACCATCATCGTCATCATCATCATCATCAATATCAACAACACAATATCATCAAAAGTTCTGCTATTCATCGATAGATGGCAAAACTAAAAAGTATCACCGCTGTGCCGGTCGGAGTGGGGAGTGTTAGGTTATTTTCGTTACGGAATTTCTGGATTCGGTCTCCACGCTCAAGGCCCGCGATAGAAGCTATGCAATAGCTTAATAAATAAACCTTAATGTTACAGGCAGAGGGTCCAAAGTCGTTTGATTTTAGGGTGGGTTAGATAATGTTGACAACAGTCTGTAATAGTGTATTATGTACAGTTGATGGATGTATATCCAGCAAGAGAAGAGATAAAACTTATCTTTTTTGGCTTCATCCCAACTCTCACCGATCCCGACTCTACACGATATAAAATAACCTAACAGAAACTTCCCAACTCTACACGAAACGATGAAAATGTACAGTCAGAATGAAAAACATTTAGACCAATTAAAAATACTTTAATCACCACATTTTCCAAGCCATGTTGCACAAAAATCACACAGGTGGCGCTGTCCTTCACCATTGAACCAAATACAACTTTTGTTTTTTGAAGAATAGAAGCAGTCTTTTTTCAAAGAATCCATCCAGCCATTTGTAATTTTTGTGGAACATGGGCTGGACAATAGCCCATTGTCATGATGATTTAAATATTTTCAAAGGTTAGATAAGTTCCAAACACTTTTACAAATTTTACATTAGGCGCAGCATTTTTTTTTTGGGAGTGCCTCCGCAGCCAGAGAGACCCGGAATTGCAGCCGGTGCTGACTTTGAAAAATGATCGAAAAAGCCACAAACAAAAAAAAAATACTGTTTTTGCACAAAAATCTTCAAAAACAAGTCCCAAAAAATTTAAAGAGTTAAACAACCTGCGCTTACAAGTATACGTATCAGATACTCTTACCTCTCGTCTATGTTTACATCTAACAGAACAATTGAAATAGTGGAGGTGTTATGTACTAACAACAGTTGTAAGTAAGGAAAGACGACGGAGCCCCGTAAAAAGGTGAGGTGGTTCTTCGAATGTTTTTTCTTACTCCTCCGCTGTCTTCTCTGATTAATTTCGTTGCTGGACCCAAGACAGTTTAATAGTTTCTCTGGGACTCGTCAAGCTTCATTGCCTCGACGTTTTTTCTGGTGGTCGCCACTGTTGATTCTGGCTTACAGAAGTTACAGCGGTTTGGGAATAGTGTGGCGGCCTTCACGGGACTCCTACTTCTGGATGGTTTAAAAAAAATAACCACGAAGGGGATGGCAGGGTGTGTTCGTTCGCTGCACTGGCTCACTGGACCCAGCCATTTCTTACCTAACGTCTCCGTGTCGGGGAGCCCTAAGTTTCTGATATCAGAAAAGAAAAAAGTGCTGCCGGTTCCCAACGGCGTTATTTTTGGGTCGCGGCGCTGGCAATGGAATTTGTACACACCAAACACACAAACACACACCAAACACTTACTAGAACACACCAAACACTTACTACACATACACACCAAATACTTACTAGAATTTCTTTTTAACTTTTTAGTTCATTGTCCCAGATAAAAACCTGTTTTTTTTAATATTTTTTTACTTTTAATTACTAATAATGATGAATAAAAATTAAATTTAAATTTTCAATACATTCGCGCTGTACATTATTTTTAAATGGGCTTTAAATTGTGGCTTAATTTGTTGCGTTTCAACCCTTCTATTATGCCCTTCAATGACTACTTCGAGTTACCAGTAACCCTGTATTTGTTGAGAAATAAAAAAAACGAGTGTGCTTTAGACCACACGACTGAAGTAAAACTTCCTCTCAACTTCCGTTCGCCTCGTCCGATCACACTTTTCGTAACGTTCTCGTCAAGCATTCACCAGCTTACTCCCCAAGTCAAGCATGCGAAAAGAAGTTTTACTTCAATAATAATAATAAATTTTACTGTTCATGTTTACTTCAATAAATGTTATAGATTGAATGCTTCTACGTCCAAATGTTCTCGCGTAGTGAGTATTTTTGTTCCTTGATAAAGTTTGTATAAGATCTCTTTAGAGCACACGACCGTCTCTGTTGACTACCCAAATATACATAATATTAATCTATGGGCTTCAAATTAAAAAAATCTTTAAAAAAGTTACCAAATAAGTAGGGAAACTACATTGTTATAATCATGTCTGAAAAATGAAGCAACGAATTATAATCATAATCATAGTTATGAGCTATTATGGTCCAGCCCATGTTCCACAAAAATACAGATGGAGATGTCCCTCTTCTTTGAAAAAAGACTGCTTCTTTTCTTTAAAAAAACAAAAGTTATATTTGTTCAATGGTGAAGGACAGCGCCACCTGTGTGATTTTTGTGGAACATGGCTTGGAAAACAGCCACTTGTCATCGCATGGTGATTAAATTTGTATTTGTCTAAATAAAATTGGTCTAAATGTTTGTCATTCTGACTGTACATTTTTATCGTTTCGTGTAGAGTTGGGACCTTTAGAATCGGGTAGAGTCGGGATCGGTGAGAGATGGGATGAAGCCTCTTTTTTAGTTTACCTGCTGATACAGAAATGTGAGTATCTAATTTGTTTTAATAACGTTTTTTAAACAGATAAATTGAAAACTTGCATGTTTCGTTTTTGTATTTTATTAAGTATTGGTAGGTACGTAGTAACTTCTATTATGTGTCTGCGATAAGAATATAAAGGTCAATGACCTCAATTTGTCAACCGTCATTTGAAAATTATTAAGCTTCAATTTACGGTGGCGTACTAGGAATCTGGACATTTTATAATCTAAGGTAGAAGCATAGTAGTCACCTATTACGCTAATTGTGTAAAAGGAACAAATAATTGAATCGTGTTTTCAGTTTTATTTATTTCGTATTTCATTCGTACTATTCGTGGCTATCATATTATAGGGGAGAGTTGGATAATACCGAGCCCCTAAGGAATTGGACCTATTATTAGGAAACTGTTTGATATTGAAAGAAACAAAGTTGAGTAATTAGTAGGACATTTATTCAGGTACGCATACCGTATAACAAATACTTCCAAAATTTAAACAAAAAGTAATTATTGACACTTTACAAAAAAAAATAAAGGCGCGGTATTGTCGAACTGGTCTGATAATATCGTGCCCACATTAATTGCACAAAAATGGGTAAATAATAAAAGTAATAATAAAAAAAATATATAATATTCTTTTAAGTAATTTTCTTGCGTGAAGATAGGGAGCCCCAAATCTTTTTCTAGAAATTAAATCAGTATATTAAGTATCACGGCGCGGAATTATCAACCTTGATCATTTTATTTTTTAACCTCAAAATTATATGGAAAATATTAAAGTACGTAAAAACATATTCTGACATTAATTCTACAATAAACAAACATTAAAAATGTATGGTATCAAAGTATTACAATATAAATACAGTATTACTTACCTCTTCTCGAAAGTACACGAAAAATTACAAGGAGTGACGAAAAAAACGTCGACAGCGCGTGATATCTCTGTCGTCGCGCGGACCGTAATTGCGATGCGCGGGGAAGGGTGTAAGCATGTCCCGCTTCGATGTATACGCACTGGATCGCAGAACTAGTGGATAGTTTTTGAATTAAGCTGACGCGCGGAATTGTCAACCGCGCGGTATTATCCAACTCTCCCCTACGAGTATATATAGATTATATTGTTTTATTTTTCATATCATATGTATATGCTAGCTTTGATATTAAATATTATTACATTCGTTCATTCGTACTATTCATAAAGTGTAACAACAAATACCTACTGACATCTTTATCGAAAGAGGCAGCCCAAAGCAAAACTCACTTCACGCTTGTAAGGTTAGGTACATTTGCGTTCGCAGCGTCTAGCGAGTCGTAGGTTTAGGCTATTAAAGCAGTAGGTAGTGATCATTTTCTATGGAGTGATTCATATGGTAATATGTGCCGCTGGGTTCGTGACCGTCTGCGTCGTCGCACCGCTCCCCGCGCCGCCGCCGCCGCCGCCCCGCCGGTCGCTGACTTCGTGCCCGCGGCCTTATAGTTTACGACTATTTATTGGATATGTTAGCACTTTTAATTTGTCGATCAAATATTCATTTATACTGTAATAGCACTTTCTTCATAGAAATTGTATTATTTTTTTTTGTAAATAATAATTCATTTTATCTTCTTTTTTTATTAATTTAAGTAGTTTGTTTTATATTTTTATGGACATTACGTAGAGACTTGTAGAATGTATTTTTAGCCGAGAAGTTGGAATGTTTAATCTTGATTTAGGTATGTCGGAGTGTGTAACGTGATTATATTTTATCGCGTCTTGTATAAAATTCTTGATACTTACGAACAAATTAGCAGGTCTCTAAGCAAATGCTACTATAGTCTAAGTGAATACTTAAATGATAAATTATAAGTAACTTCTTATCTATCTATTTCTATGTACAAATACTCACTAAAAGATACGCCTACCTACTCATAATACGAAAATTTTATATATATTTAAGTATATTTTAATAAATATGGAGCGTCCAATAAATAACTCACCTTTAGTAATAAATAAAAATAACAATAAGTTAAAAATAATTAATTGATATGGTACGAACGAATAATCAAAGTGAATAAAACTATAATATAATAATGGTTTTACACAATGTTAGGTACTAACTTATTAGTACCTACATAATTAAAAAAATAAATTAATAAAAAACAATATAATTGTTTAATTCAATTCTATTAATTGTATTAAACAATTATAGCACACAAACACAATTATAGCAATTTTAACAGTAGTTGTCTTCCTCCTCTCTCCTACTTGATCTATGCTGTGCCCGACAGGGTCCATAATTGTGACTTATATAATAATTTCCCTACCAACTATAAACATTATAGTACGCAATAAAGAATTGAGAATTGAGAAGTATAGGTATACATATACTTGGGGTGTATACTTGGGAGGGTTAAGATGTTATAATTTTGGAAGTGATGCTTAGGTACAGTTGTCAGTTTGTTGGGTGTGGACTAGGATTCTAACTAATTTCTTTTGGAGGGTAAAGAGTGTTGGAGAGAGCTGTGCTACCGGTAAGCTAGGTTATTTTTACCGTAGTTAGTTTTTATTCTAGACAATACCAGGTGACAAACTCGACGAGATGAGTATTTGCTTATTTCACCTTCTGTTGTGAATGTAATCATCAGTTTCCAAAATATGACCACACCTTTCCGTTACACCCTGTAGTTATTTATATTTTATTTTGTATTTTGTGTTCTTTTATTTTGAACGATTTTCTAGATTATATCAAAAGCCAGGGAGTGCGAGTCGCGGCGTCCCGGCCTACGTCTGTAACTACCCTTCACCAAACTTAGAATCAGAACACCCATTGGAAATACGAAAGCTACCCATATGAAATTGAGTAATACGGAAGATGGCTTTGAATACTTACTACAAAGAGTATAATAATAATACTTACTATCTCCGATCTGACGATGACAGTGTGTACGTTTAACCTTTTTAATTCTTTTTTTAGAAAGGAGTATTGGTCATTAGATCGACACTGGTAGGAAATCAAATTCGTTGCTAAAAATCAATAACTCCCAAAAGCGACAAGTACCTATTCAAAAACAGAACCTGTCTGAAAAATGTGATCTAGTGTCAGATCGCGATCACCTGCGTTCTCGTTCTAATCCTCTGCTAGTTCTTTTTGTTTCTGTGTGTGTCTCCCGATGTGAAGCATGTTGTGGCTGGGCAACCCCATCAGCATCAACGACTACTATGAGTTCAAGCAGTTCCAGAGCATCTTGTTCGAGAAATAAGTGGCAAAGCTTCCACCGCCCCGCTGTCCTCATCCCACCACTAGGTAATTGTCTCATGTGAGAGGTCGATAGAGGACAGAATCTTTGTTGAAGACTCGATTATTAAAAGTAAACAAACACCTAATGTACAATGATGATGACGTGAACATATTATGGCAGCGCTCTTTATTTAAATCCCGTTCTCAACTGCCCGACACATACACACTAACCTGATCTGTCGTGAAAATACCTTTATATGTGTTTATGCGAGGTAATACTTATGCACAAGTCTCATTAAGCTAAGTAGCGTGTCAAAGCGCATCGTAATTCAATAATTCAATCCCAAAAGACCGCGGTGCAGCTGTTGGAATGTGATAGTCGCTGCACCCCTGAATGCAGCTACAGATACCTACACATGCCTTTAAACTTAGAATGTTTGAAAGTTATAGGAGGATTTTAGCAATGTGCTGCGGTTGCGACCCGCCTCAGTCTGTGTGTAGGTCTGTTCCACCCTGTGTGTCGGGCTGACGCCGCTGAGCTGTTGCTAATGATCGACAGGCTCTGTTCCAGAGCCGAGCGGCGCGTATGTTGACGCCGCTGATGCCGCTGCTGGCGACGGCGGCCCTGGCGCTGGGGATGGCGCCGTGCGTGCTGCAGCGCGCCTGCCCCAAGCGCCGCCCCAGCCCGCCCTCCACCGTCTGCATGCACCGCATACCCTCGCTCCGCACTGACCGCCAAGACAACACTTCGATGTACGTATCTTACAGGTCACCACTTAACTGAAGCCTGAGACCTTACTATGGCATCCTAAAACCATAATGATTCCGGTGTGAGAGAGACGGAGCTACACAGGACGAACAGCACTATTCCTTTTTCACAACGGAATCATTATGGTTAATCGCAGGTCCGTACGGTTCCAGGATTGATAGGTAGGTACCGGAGGTACCCGGCACTATCTTAGCAGCCATTGTTCCACAACCAAGGATCCGGCTTGTTGAACCTACCAAACCCTAGCACAGGACAGATACAGATAGCTTTGGACACGTTACAAACTTCAATATGAGATCGATGCGTATTACGCCATCTATTGAAATTTGTTTGAACTAAATTTTCTTTGTTCAAGATGAGACCCAGACCCAGTGCTTTTGGGTGTCTATAAAAATAGGGAGACAAATCCTGTGTGGAATCAATATTTGTTTGCCCTTTCTTATCAGAGTTTTTAATGTATGCCTCATAAATAAAAGTTTCTCAGCTTTTAAATAAGTGAGTAACTTTTAATTAATTGGAAATCATTCAGAACTGCTCAATTTAATATCAATTCATATTTATTTCCGCTAACACATTGCATTACATTTTCAGATTATGTTCATCAAAAAACAAAATAAAGAGAAAGAGAATCGCTTTATAAAACTTATCGAAATTCTTGAAAAAACTATATATATATATATATATCTTTTTCCGAATCTTATTAAAATATCTTAGTAAAATGATTATCTTATCGCAAGCCTGTTCATCCACTAAGGTAAGCTTTTTACTTCAATAGTTGTTCATTGTAAAGCAAGCAAACTTGGTCATTGCTGCCGAGGCGGCATACACGCCCGAGCCGAAGGAGAGGCGTTTATCAGACGACGATTTTCAACACTTACTCGAAAATGTTATGTATAACTTCATAAATATTATATTAAGTAACTTTACTGTCAGAAATGGCTGGTGGATTTTTTTCATGCCCCTTGTCCCGTGCCCGGCTCGCAGTAGGATCTGTTCGGCGACCAGCTTGATACAATAAATATTAAATTGTGGCGGCCGGGTATGACCGCCGCACTTTTCCGGACTAGTGCGAAAAATGTTACATTGCGAGCCTAACTGGCGGTAGGGATAGGAGCGGGTTTTCAAGCAAGTGTGTTGGAAATTATATTTGTTATATAACATTAGGTAGGTACTTAGATGATATCGTTAATTAGTTTCGACGAATAAGCTACTTTACGAAGCTAAACTTCTTAAAAAAAATTTAAACAGTCTGGAAGTAGCATCGTCGAGAGGGATTGCAAAGTCCGGATTTTTTTGAAATCCGGATTTCTGTATTCTCTTCCGATAATAACCCGGATTATGCGGCTTTTTTGAATTTTTGAGTGTTTTAAGTTAATTGATGAAACTGAAATAAAATAGCATAAATTATTTAAAATCTGCATCAATTCGCTCAATTCACAGCACGAAAGAATAAAATCAACTAAAAATCAACAAAACTTTGGGCATCAGTAATTTTTCTCGTTCTAAGTTTACATAAGCATAACATAACATAAACTGTACTTAAACTTTAGATAATTAAGGTAACATAACATGAACTTAAGATAGTTAAGGTATCCTCCTTTTTTTATAAAAATACAGTCTCAATAAAAAAGTTTAACGTAAGTCAGTTACAAATAAGAAAAGAAATGCTCAATAAATATTATTTCTATTCTATTGAATCAGTCAGTCATATCATAATAGTAATGCGTATTTTAATCAGTTTTCGTTAAAAAACGAGATCTTAAAAACATGAACGCATCAAGTGTCTCATAGTTTAGGCGAGATCTTATTTGATATTCACTCTCGACATGAAGACTCCCGGAGTCCCAGGTTGTAGCTATCAGGAAACAGACTCCGGCAGGTAATTCCACTCCTTAGCTGTACGCAAATGAAAAAAAGTTTTGTTCCCAATTCGCGCAAACAATGCTATTTCTAATCCTACAAATTCAAATATCGATTCGTTTATTTACAATGAAAATTTGTGGATAAATACAAATATTATCCGTAAAAATCAGTTTAGTCTGAAAGCCGAAAAAACCGAATTTCGAGTCTTAAAAACGGGATTTAAAAAAGTTACGAAAAACCGGATTTTTCAGTCATTTTCGAATTTCGAAGAATTGCAATCCCTTCGAGCTGTCGATTTTTTCTCGAAAATACTAAATTAATTGATGTGGCCGTCGTCGTCAGCTGTCAAAGGGCTAAGGGCAAGGATTTCGAAAATTCAAAACAATTAAGGCCCTTTTCCTGTCATGCGGAGTAGTCGCCCGCGTGCGGATCTGGGCCGTATGCAGGTGATAGCACTGTCCTGGCCACACGCAGGACATTTTATTCCGTCCAGTGTCGTGCATGTCGCCTGCGTGCGTGTTGTAGGTACTATGCGTACTGTACTGTGACCATGCATGGGACCTGCACTGTGACCATGCATGGGACCTGCACGACAGTAAAAACTACACTGGCGGAAGAACGCGCGCCCGCATGCGGGTCATTGCGGGTGCCACGGGCGCAGGCACGCGCCCGCAGCCAATCCGCGTTCTACGTGCGTGCTTCCCGCGAGATAAGAAAAAAATGTATGAAAGACCAGATCCGCACGCGGGCGGCTACCCGCATGTCAGGAAATGGGCACTTAATGCGATCTCACAGATGGCTCTCTTGTGTAGAGGAAACTGAATACAAACGACCGTCGACGATGAAAGTCAAGACACGAATAAGTTCCAGGTTTATGCTGTCGCGAAATATAGCTGCACAAATTTTGTCTCACAACATTCAGCGTATGTTTGTTATATTAACTCTGAAGCAGTTATTTGTGAGCGAGCTAAGAGACAATGGCGTGGAATATCTCCGAGTGACCGTCCCGTGTTGTGATACCGCGTCCGTCCGCTGTTTACCAAACAAGCCGCCGTACTATTTTCATAACGATTGCGCCTTCTACTGCGATATCAGTTGCGGATTTAATTCGAAAATCACCTTTTTTTTTCAGCAAAAGAGAGCTCCTCATGAAATAATGTTTAAATCTCTTAACAGCGTACTTTGCCGAAGCTTAGAACAGGGTTGACTCTCAGTTGAACCAAGATTTTTGGTACACCTCATTTTTAAATAAGTCTCGACAAGGTAAGTACCTACTATTTCCTCGTCCGTTTCCAATGTCATAGATATCTCTCAACATCTAAGTCTACCTTTTTAACATGTACTTAACTACCAGCCTAAAATTCCTTAAAACCCCGCCGGAAACTCTTCATGGGAAGCAAAGTTGCGGAGAAAGAAAATGTACCTTGTTAGCAAAATGAAAATGTGATTCCTGCAAAACAAAATATGTTGCTGTAACTTGTTCTGCAAGTTGCAACTTTTGTTTCTCATGATATCAACCAATCAGACTTCCGGCCACCGTAGGTGCGGGCTTGCGAACTGCGAATAATGGCTAGCTCGCCATCCGATCAGCGTCAGTAAAAGTCTGACACGCCCTCCCGTTCCACCCAGAGCGGGAGAAGTCATTGCATGATTTCCCATTCAACACAAGTTAGATTCGATACTCTTTATTCAGCTCAAGGCAGTTTATCATCCTCCTTGTCTCAACTCCACAATTTCCTTAAAACTTTTCAAAATTGTTTCCACAGAAAGTTATCGCGTATCGCTATCGTTGTATAGTGTTCGTGGTACCGGGGCGGCAAGATGCCGTGCGAAATAAAAAGGGACGGCAATAAAGTGACGCGCGAGTACAGTTGGAAGCGTTGCCTGGGCTGTCGGTGGTTCAGGTGCTGCTTCAGATTCAACTGCGCCTTCCACAAGACCGTCTCATGAGTTACCCGCGCGCCCTGGCGCTGCTCGCGCTAGTCGCCATCACCAACCAGGTTAGGATCCTAGTATTGTGGACTGCTCTCATACGGAATTGTTTGGAGTGCCTGTAATTTTTTTTAATGTAGTGATTAGAGGTTACGCAAGCGCTTGGCATAAGTACGCGAACATTTGAGTTTAGTTATAGCGATTCATGAAACTGAGGCGCTACGGTTCCATAAACTGCCGAGGAGCAAAGAACCACCCACCTCGTCAGTAACCGTAGGAGATGTGTAAGTCCAGGTGAGTCGATACATTAAGTATCTTGGCTTAAGCCTGGACAGTCGGTGGGGCTTCGAAGAACATTTCGAGCGACTGGTTCCCCGTGTTGTAAAGGCAGTGGGTGCTTTGCACAGACTGCTGCCCAATCTCCGGGGACTCGGAAGAAGTTTGCCGCCTCTACGCAGGTGTCGTGCGATCGGTGGTCCTTTACAGGGCGCCTGTGTGGTCAGACACTGTCAGGTGTCCGACGCTGGATGACTATAACCAACAGTCTGCAACGGGAAACGGCCATTCGCATCCACACGTGGATACCAAACGGTCTCCTTTGAGCCGGCAACTCTTAGCACGTTTTCCACCGATATGACAACGATATGGACGCGAGGGTCTATAATCGGATTCGCGACATACGCTAAAGTAGCAATAGCGTGCCGGGCTGAGGCGCCAGGAACGGCGACACCTCTCGAGCGGTGGCGCCAGCGGTACAGCAGTCGCAATTCTCGTGCAAGCGCGTTGTCACAGCCGTCCTGCCGCACTCGAAGTCTGGCTAAAAAGAGGAGAGCGCATCTCCTATAGGTTAACTCAGGTACTGACCGGGCACGGGTGCTTCGGTTAGTACCTGGATTGGATTGGGCGTGAGCCAACGGCAAATTGTCATTGCAGTGGCGACCTTGATTATGCACAGCACACGCTCGAGGAGTGCCCTACGTGAGCGTCTGTGTCAGTGGTGGGTCTTAGTCGCCAGGATCGGGCGAGATCTATCTCTGCCATCAGTAGTGAGGGCTATGCTGACGGAGACAACATTAGAGGGAAAGGGCTTCCTTCTGATAGACTGTGATGGTCCAGGAGGTGCGAGGAGGCAACCAGTTCGACGCCTAAAACTCCGAAATCCCGTCTGCACCATTTAATTCCGGCGGGACGAAGTTGTCGCGGGCCCTCATGCAGAGTAGGGACTCTGTGCGCCCACCAAGTGACTCTTGGAAAGACGATGGCACAGTGACCACGTGTTGCCGTGCACAGCTTGGCTCAGAGGAGACCCCGTTACAGTCTCCTCAGGGATGTGCCCTGACAGACGTTGAGCGGGGGTTCCGGACTCCGGAGTGGTCTTTTAAGAGGTCACGGGTCTTCCATGTGCTGATGGTAATAACTAGCCGGTGTGGTTTTAGTGAGGTAATAATCCCACACTTCCTGGTCTTTCCCCATAAGTCCAGGCGCCTTTTGGAAGGTTCCCCCTCGATAACAAAAACAAATTTACGCGAACCGTTGAATTATGATGTTGTGACGACTGTTCAATGGCTGGTTTATGATTTATGAGAAACCTGATTCGGCAGTTTACTTCTTAACCAAGCACTAACTGTCGCTGATTGAGACCTCTTATTTTTTTTAGTATCAGTTCTGTGTTCTATTTCTGGGAGCATATTGGGGACGGGGGTTCCTATTTAAAAAAATCTGTCCAAAGAATCCTTAATTTAACCAGGATTGAATTGAAAGGACGCTCAAAGAGAGATACAACACTCAGTCCTATGAGGTGCGGCTGCTAACAGCGATATATCGTTGTCTTGTTGCTTGTAATCATATCTAATAGAAATGTATCTTGGAAAAGGAATTCAGAAATTCTATTTAATTCAATGTTATTTTTCCAGGCAACCACTGGATGCAAGAACTGCGTAGTAAGTAGTTTCAGTCCTTCTAGCCTGACTGCCTCCCTGCAAGACGGAGACTCTCCGCCTCTGATCGAGTCACTTCACGTAGGTATTTTAGGTCTGAATTGCGGTTAATCAACGTCGACCAGCTGATACTGAGAATCTCAAAACACGTCGTTACAGTGACTGATGTAGTACTCGGTAAGTAGCGATCATAGGTTACCTTCATATTAACTCGTTAATTAAAATATACTTAACGGATTACCTTTTGCCGAGGATAAATTCGTAACAGTTACCTCGCCCCTGGGCACTCAGGGCAGGGAAGGAACAGGGGTGGGTTTTAGTCAGTAAGAGTCTGACACGCCCTAGCTCCACCCTAGAGCGGGAGATTTCATTGGGTGATTTACCACACCACAAAAAAAAAACGGATTACATTTTAAATTAACTCAAAAATATGTTAGTGCTCATGTTAATGCTTCCGTTAACTTTAGTCCGTTCCATTGGTTGCCACACTTAAATTACTTTGTATTTCAATCAAAACTTGGAGAAAAGAAGCATAATTTATGAAAATAAACCGTGTTCGCCTAAAGTTTGTACAATAAAGGCTCACGTGTCTAGCCATTCCGAGGCAAACCTTTACATGACTGGGCTATGATGCATTTGCACATCAAAATTTGACAAGTACCGTCTTCCAGAGCTCATTAAGTTATACAGATCCTATACCACATAAGGTACATGGCCGGTCGCCCCTGGGCACTCAGGGCAGGAAGGAACAGGGGTGGGTTTTAGTCAGTAAGTCTGACACGCCCTCCCGCTCCACCCTAGAGCGGGAGAAGTCATTGGATGATTTCCCACCCCCACAAAAAAAAAAAAACATGGCCGTGGAACCTCGCCACCTATAGCACTATCCTATGTGCTATACGTGGCGAGGTACTACGGCTGGATTGTTAACATGTTAGTGTCTGAATTGTCAATAGAGAAATGTGGTCCAGGTTCTAGGTAAGGAAGAGAAGGCGATGTTCCGCCTGCACTCGGCGGCGTGCGCGGCGGCGTCGCGTGTGTCGCCGCGCGCCGTGGAGGCGCTGCTGGCCGGCGAGCTGCGCGACTCGCCCGCGCTGCGGCGCCACGTGTACTGCGTGCTGCTTAAGTGCAAGCTCGTGTCCAAGGACGGCAAGCTGCAGAAGGCGGCCGTGCTCGGCAAGATGGCCACGCGGCCTGACGCGAAGAACGTTACCAAGGTACGCCACGACCACTTCCTACTAGATACTGCCTAAAAAGTCAGTTTGGATATGTTTTGGTTTACTAATCTGTGAAAGAAGATATGATGTACTTACTCATTATGAATTAGAAACTAGTAAGTAGATGAGTATACATTAGTGTCCAAACATTGCGAAGCTAAATTAAATCTTGTATTGTCTCAGGCTCTGGAGAGTTGCGCAGAGCAGACAGGGGACACGCCTGAAGACCTGGCGTGGAACCTATTCCGCTGCGGCTACGACAAAAAGGCGCTTCTCTTCGAGTACATGCCAACGAACGCGAGCGAGTCTGACAACAACTCCTAAGTTCCACAAGTCCTCCAAAGATGGCACTGTTATAAAGTCTGTTTAATTCTATGTTTAGCTCGAGAGATGGCAATGTACCTGTAGTTTTCAGTTTTTACAAAACTGTTCGTTATTTATATTTGTGTAACCTATATGACATAATATATTTATACTAACCAAGGCTTTGTTTTATTTGACATTGTCGGCTACACATTTTATCTTCGCCAGAAAATCTACGCTCAAAAATGTTTTTCAACACCCTCGCAAACCTGCTCCTACCCCTACCGCTTTTTATTTGCGGTGACTGGCACCCGCCACTATTTATTTTAATATTTATTTATTACTATGTCGGATCACCAGGATGTATCGAGCTTCAATCAGGCATCAGGTGGGTCTGTGTAGGTATATCGTGCAATAAATAACAACGGCAAAGCAAATATTCTCTTTAATTAATTTAAAACTTATAAACTAGGCTAAGGCCAGGTTCCCACTACGCCGGACCGGCAGATCTGCCGCGCCGGTAAATCTGCCGGGAGGGCTAGTGGCTGTACAATTTATATGAAGCTATTCACATTATCCCGGGTCCGGCATTTTTACCGAGCGTTTTGTCACTACGAATTGCCGGTAGAACGACCGGGCCCGGAGTAATGTGAACGAGTTTGTGCCGGTATCTGTCCCCCGCTCGCCCCGCGATTATTCATAACTTTGCAAATTAATTACACTACGTTATAAAAATATAATTTCAAATATTCACAAAAAAATTGTCTAGAGTAACATATATTTTTTTCAAATAAATAAGACTAGGTAGTTTAATAATAATAATAATAATTTATTTTTTATTACAAAAAAAAAAAAAAAAATTACAAGAGTAGACACATACAGAGCACTTTAAAACAATTGACAAGCTAATAGATTAATGACCCCCATGCTAGGAAAATCCTGTGTTATGAGGGGCATCCAACCGTCCATTAAATGCTAAACAATGTTGTTTTAAAAGTAGAATTAAAACTTACAGACATTTCATATTTATAGATTCAATAAAAGAAAATTCACTAACAATGTGTAACCAACAAACATCAGAGTCTGGAGGAGTTCAATAAGACATGCGAAGTAGTGATGAGTGTGGTGTGGTGTGAGGGTGTGTGTAGTTTAAATATGATGTTGATTAAAAATCATTAGAAGTCGCATAACTGCACCTTAATTTTGCCTTCTATAAAGATACCACCACAACACAACAATTTCGTCGTCCATTGTGCGCGCAGGTCCAAATTCAACTGAGGTAAGTACTTGACTGTCTGAATTTCTTCCGGGATCCGATGTAATGTGAACACTGTCCAGTGTCCGGTTTCCGGCAGATCTGCCGGTCCGGCGTAGTGAGAACGCTGCCTAAGACTCCCCGACTAGGCGAGTCTTCCCCAACCTCGAAGTCTAACGGAAACGCGCCGACTCCGTCAAAGCCCGCCAACTGTAGTGTTTATAGTTGCCGCCAGGTGGCTTGCTTTGTTTTGTTGCCAATATTTGACTAGCGGATACGACAACTATATCAGGCTGGGCGCTGGGCTCAATCGCGGCTATAATTCTCCCCCTTATTTGAGGAGTGCTAACCACTCCTCAGAGGGGCCGGGAGGTACCACGGCGTCCTCACCTTCCGCTGACGCAGTTCTTCACCGGATACTGTTGTTTCGGGACGTACCGGGTAGTAGTATGGGGTCTGTTGTGCATGGGGAGGACACGGTGTAGGTCTGTCCCGCTTGAACGAAACACCACGCGATCCACCGCCTGCCGAACGCGGTTAAGACCTTCCGCGTCAGGCCCTGGTCCAATCCATGGTCCATACGGGAGCGAGAGGATATGGGAAGCTTTACCTTACGCACGCGAAGGAGGAGCCGGAACGCGTGAGGATGAGGCAATCCTCGCGACCTCACACCTAGCCGCCGCAAGAGAAGCTCTGGTTGTCGGCGATTCCGTTATTTGATGATTTCTCACCCTCAAAAAATATTTTTTTGATTTTTTCAGTAGGGTGCCTACTGTTCAGGAGGTAGCCAAGAAACAATGCGCGGGGTATTTCCCACAATAATTTGTCACCATGAAGTTTAACTTATTATCTTTCGAGTAAATGTTAAAAAGACGGGTTTCTCCCAGTTTTATTTAGTTTTAGGTTAGATTGATTGTCAGACTAGTCTTTCCAACGGGATTATCTTTGCCCGTTGGTCAGATTTATTTGACAGCTGCGTAAACACAGAAAAAACCGGCCAAGTGCGAGTCAGACGCACGAAGGGTTCCGTACCATTATCTATAAAAAACGGCAAAAAAATCAGTCTGTTGTATGGGCGCCCCACTTACATAATTTTTTATTATATTTTTTAGTATTAGTTGTTTTATAACATTATTACGGCAACAGAAATACATAATCTGTGAAAACAACTGTAACTATCACGGTTCATGAGATACAGCCTGGTGACAGACGGACAGACAGCCAGACGGACAGCGGAGTCTTAGTAATAGGGTTCCGTTTTACCCTTTGGGTACGGAACCCTAAAAAGTACAACGAAAGTAAAATACTGTTTAGCATTTTAATAGGTATCTTATAATTTTATCTTAGGCGTTCTAAAAATGACCAACATTCAATTCTCCGTTAGTTAATCTCATTGAATAAAAAATCGTAGCAAAGCGTAAAAAATAAAGATTAAAAAATCCTATGTTGCGTTTGTTACAAAGAGCTTAAGGTATTTTTACGTTGTTGAAACAGGACTCAAAGTGTTTCGTATCCAAAGAAGTAAGCAAAAGTACCAGAAACGGCAGTTTTTGACACTTGTTTAACAACGTAAAAATACCTTATCCTATTTGTAACAAACGCAGCATAGGATTCTTTAATCTTTATTTCCTATAACAAAAATCCTTTAGTTCAGATTACATGATCCATACAGTGCAATTAAACTCGGTATTAAAAAAATAATAAATTAACATAAAACAACATTAAAATCAGGATTCCAAATACGATAAAATTTAAAATTCATTCAAAATTAATAAACATGATATAGAATAAAACATTGAAACTTAAAATAGGATAAAAACTAAAAAATTAAATCATTCAAAATAAATAAAATAAAAAAACATTCAAATTAAAATAAAATAACATAAAAATAAAAACATTCAAATTACCCGCTTAATAAAAGACACCATTGATGTCGGAGAAGAGATCCTATCTGCTACAGTCTTCAGAATTCCGTTGCAGCTGCCACGCATTCTACAGATCAGGGAAACAGTTTTTTTGCGAATGACGGCATGAAAGCCATCAGTTCGATACAGCGCGAACATCCCCGATGCACTACAGAAGCGAGGCAGCCCCAACATCATCCTGAAGTCCCTGAAGATAATATGCTAAGATACGAATTTTTATTCAATGAGGGCGCCACTTACGGGGAGGGAGGCCCTTAACATCATTTGTGAATACATTATGAATTAGTCTCTCATTACAATTTCCTTTGTCCGGTTATTTGTTATTTTAGTAAAATCACTTTTTAGTAAAATTCTCAGTAAGTTGATTTTCGGTCCTTTTCTTGTTATTTTTTATCTAGTTCTTTAAGCCTGCTTTCTAAACAGTTAGTAGTTCTGTGCCCAAAAACTGACCTTTGCTTAAAATGAGACATAGCCACTGCTTTTGAAAATATTTTTTAAATATTTGTATGTTGGCCGAATCAGGAGCATCATTAATTATACATATATTGTCAACCTTCGTCCACTAAATGTGGCGGTAGTAATGGCAGAATTCCCGAAAGTGCAATAATGAGTTTTGATGTTTCTGATTTTGTCAATTTTAATTTTTTTGCTTGCTTCCACACGTTATGGGAGAAATGAAAATAGCAACCTTTTATTTTCGCATGAGGGTATACTTTTATTTCCGCACCAGAAAAATCCAGGGTAAACTGTTTTGGTTCCATAAGTACCTACGGCACTTGTGATCTTAGTATGCTAATAAAAACTTTTTACAAAAAAATAGAACCGACTTCAAAATAAAACAAAAAGTGCAAAATAACTTTAATTTCGGAAGTCGGTGTTTCTGGGTTTGTTTCTTCGTTTTTTTTTTTTGACACCGACTTCCGAAATTAAAGTTATTTTGCACTTTTGGTTTTTTAACCGACGAAAAAAAGTTTTTTTCGATAACTCTGTTATTCCCTTCTCTGAAAAAGTTAAAGACTTGGGGATATTCATTGACAAGACCTTCTCTTGGACTGCCCAACTGCAGGAAGTTAGCCGCAAGCTGTTTGCATCTGCTGCTTCATTGAGGAGACTGCGTAATTTTCTTCCGACTGCCACCAAGATTGCGCTTGCACAATCGCTTCTTCTTCCCATCCTTGATTATGCTGCTGCCAGCTATCTTGACCTGACTCAAGAACAACTCGATAAACTTGAGCGGCTTCAAAATTTTTGTATAAGGTTCATATTCGGTTTACGAAAGTATGACCATGTTTCCGAATTCCGTTTGAAGCTCAAGTGGTTGCCAATTCGCCTTCGCCGGAATGCCCACATTCTTTTCCTTTCGTATAATATACTCTTTTCCCCTTTCACCCCTCTTTACCTCAAAAATCGTTTTCAGTTTCTTTGTGATTCCCACACGAAATGTCTCAGGTCATCAGATAACTTACGACTGAAAATGCCAATGCATTCCACGGCTTTCTTGGATAAATCCTTTGCTGTCCAAGCTGCTCGTCTGTGGAATGCATTGCCTGACGCAATAAAACGCGCTCAATCGTTGCCTGTGTTTAAAAGGCTGGTAAAGGAACACTACCTGTCACTGTGATTATCGTTGGTCATCATTTATTTTTACTTTATATGTGTATATATATTATATTTGTGTATATATTATACAGCATATGTATGTATATGTGTATCTGTTGTATTGTATTGAATATTGTATTGTCACACCAATGACAGCCCCATATCTTGTCCAGGCAATTACTCTCCATTCTAGGTTGCCTGGAAGAGATCGCGGAAAGCGATAAGGCCGCCGATTGTATTTGCTTTAGTTTTTAAGTTTCTTTAGTTATGTATCATGCATGGTGTACAATAAAGAATATAATAAATAATACATAAAAAAGGAGGTTCTCAATTCGACCGTATATATATATGTATATATACGACGACACGGTTGGCGCAGTGGTTGAGCGTCCGGCTGCTGCGCTGCGTGTCGCGGGTTCGATTCCCGCACGGAACAAATATTTGTATGACCTACAGATAGTTGTTTCGGGTCTGGGTGTCATGTGTATGTGAGTATATATCATGTTTGTAAACGCACCCACGATACAGGAGTAATTCCTAGTGTGGGGCAACGTTTTAAAAAAAAAATATATATATATATATATATATATATGTATGTATACGGTCTATATATGTATATATATATGTTCGCCCTCACTCCGTCATTTATGAACCGATCTTGATGATTCTTTTTTTCTTAGATAGGGTATACCTCAAGGGTGTGTGGTGTGTGAGTGGTCCCATGTGAAGGACATCAGGATCTGATAATGGAATCCTGATAAAATTGAGAGAAAACTTCGAAAATTGGGCACGAATATTCTTTCTGTTTACTTTTCATAACTTAATCAAGTATTTGCATTTTGGAATCATCACATCATGAAACTGAGCTGATGATGGAAACCATACCTTTCCTAAACAATAGAAGTTAGATGTAAAAAAACTGGTTTTAGTGACAGAAAAGAAGTCTTTAGAATATTGGAGGTAACCTCAACTGGTCAATAAATATCCTGGGAAGCTCATGGAAGGATGGTTACATCATCAGCTCAGTGCCAAGAGGAATGATGAAGGATTGGAAATTAGCCTCAGAGTATTAAAAGATGATGCGAGTCACAAAAAATCATAAAATAAAAAACTTTTTAACAAAAAATTCAACCGACGAAGAAGAACTAAAAAGCAAAAAATAAATAAACCTTTTAAGTCGAGTATTGAGCTTATTTACCTATATAAAATATCAAATTTTATATAAACTAATTTTGAGTCGGCGCCAAATAATAAGGCCGTCTTGATTTTAGTTGAAGCGATTTACAAGTCACATGCAAACATTAAAAACACATCATTCAAAAAAAGTTATTGATGGGTATGGTTGATTCACATCAAGTCGCTTCGTAAAGACTTGTTTCATTCGATTTACCCAAAAAGAAATGCGGAAATTCTTCACATTCCTGATCGGTCTACTCATTGGGACGTCACGCAGACCTTAAATATTGTTGAAACATTCTCGGAAGGTTAGCAGGACCTCGACCATCGCACCGCACTACTCGAACTACTGAATGATGACAAAAAGCTTACTTGCTGTTCAGTTTTTGCCTTTATTCTACTGAGCATTAAGAGTGAAAATGGGTTGTGTCATTTGGGAAGACGAGTTTTTGCTACCAGTAGGTAAGTAATATCTACATATTTTGGCAAAACTAACTATACATGGTAAGAAGGCCTACCTCAGCCCACATTGTGTTAATATTAATTAATTTGAAGATTTTCGCAGCAGAAGACAGCAACCGGGCACTTTAGGTCGGTTAATCTCACATCGAATTAAACTATTTCCGAAAGTATTGAATCGAGGACGAAGGTTTCCACCTATCACTATGGACTATGTTTTCCCTATGACTGATGATTCCCACTAAAACTAACTAAAACGATTGAAACTTATCACCATTATCACTTTGTGAACCTTCTGTGTTTGTAACGTTTCATGTGGGAGTTAATAAAGGTTCGCGCATTGATTGGTGGGTGATGGTCACTGCGCGCGCGCAGGTGAAGTCATCGATACGACAATAATGTGTAGTTACAACGTAAGCACTCAATACTGCTGTAAAATCGAGTGACATGTCACTTTATTTTATACACATTGTGTTTTTCCCACTCTACAGGGTCACTTGTCTCTCGATTACCTGTGGTCTAATATGGAAATGAAATGAGCTTGAACGCAATACGCACGGCTACCTACTCGTCTTATATTTTTGGATTATACCATTATACCGAGTTACCTAAATTTTATTAACCTTTTTATTTCCTGTAATGATGCACTGGTTGTCCTGCGGTAGGACTCCTACCCATAACATCATGTATTTCTGTTGTCCACGCCCGGTGCTTTCGTAGATTGACCATGACCAGTTGACTACCTAAATTGACCAAAACCACCATGTTGACCAGCTTTGCCTTCTGGACAAATTAATATCGAAACAATCCAGTCATAATATATCATCACGCCTGCATTACCCGACAGGTGAGGCAGAGCTTTATTCAGACCCACCCAGGTCATAATAAATTGTAGGTAAGGTGGAATGACTACAAATCTACATAGCCATCGAACAAGCCCCAGAATGTTATATTATCTGTACCCAGAGAAATGACTCGAGTATCTACCACGACTCGGTCGATCACTATATTCGTATACTAACTTCTACCAGTGGCTTCGCTCACGTAGGTAGGTGGAGCATCTCTCGGGATAACTTTCACAAAGGTACTTGTGCCAAGTATCAGAAAAACCATTCAGCCGTTAATTTAAGACATTAAGAGGGAACAGACAGACAGAGTTACTTTCGCATTAAATAACATTTGTAGGTATGGATTTCTCAGTGGAGACGCCCGGAGTTAGGAATTTAGGATAAGTTCAAGTCGTAATGCTCTCGTGCCACGGAAAGCACGTTAAACCGTCGCTCCTTTGCCTATAATCTCTCCCTGGTCATGTCAGATTGCCCAATGTACTGTAACAATGCACCTTTTTTTTTTGTTTGCGCTTCGATGTCCAAATGTCCACTGAGATTGGCCGCCATGACAGAAATTGGAAAAGGAGGACTACGTCAAGACCATTTTTAGCCCTCGAAGTTTAACGGCTATGTCGTTCTATGTGCGTGTCTGTCTGTGGCCAATGTTTACCAAAATGTGCCGAGTTTCAACTTCATCAGACCAACCGTTAAGATTCTCCATACAAACTTTAACACCCCATAAATTGAAAAAATAATTATGTCGATTTTTTTTTAATTTATTTAGATACACGCTATCTACGTATTGTGCTTAGTTTCAAGTTTACAAACTCAGTAAATGTTTAGATTTTCGCAAAATCGTTTTTTATCGGTTGCCTAAATCATCATAAGGAATACGTCCTCCAAATTTCACATTTCGACAAACAGCGGTTTAGGCTGTGCGTTGATCCGGCAGCCACCCAGGACAAAGCCAATAAGATAATAGCAGATATATCTGCCAACTATCTTTTCCCAACTATCTTGGAGTCGGCTTCCAGTCAAACCGGATAATAGCAGATATGATAAGTAGCAAAATCCCTTCAAAATATTCTGTTCTTTCGCCTCGCACCGTTTCGCCACAGTCGTGCATATATCATAATGAGCGCGCATCATTATCTAAAGTTGATGCGTCGGATGACAACAGTAATGACAGCATCCAAGGTAGGTCTTACATAATCAGCACATCTTAGGTACTTAGTGAGGTACTGAACGTTCTAGACGACCGCTAGTGTGCTAGCTCCGGATTCAGGTTTAGATCATAATCGTTGCATGCTTGGTTGGGTTTACAATCAAGCAATCATCTACTTCGCACGCTAGAATTGCTAGCCACATTATTTTAGTATGTTATTATGTAGGTAGGTATATCTAATTAGATATGTTATTAACCGACTTCCAAAAAAGGAGGAGGTTCTATGTTCGACTGTATGTATTTTTTTTTTTATGTATGTCCCTCGATTTCGTTGTCTTTGTTGCCGTCTGTTGTCGACTGATTTTCAAAATTCTTTTTTTATCCGAAAGAATATACTCCCGAGGTAGTCCCATATAAATCCCATATAATCCATATAAATTATCGAAATTGCTGCAGCACTTTTTGAGAAACTGAACAGAAACGAAAAATATGTATACCTCGATGACGTTTTGGTGTTCTTCAAATGTTTAAATTCCGCGTTCCTTGTTATTGGGGTTTTTAGATCTGGGGTATAACAACTAAAAAGTGAAAAATAAAAAACTTTCAGTAAATTCATACATAGCGCTCGCTGACATCAGTGGGAAATCAACTAAATGTTTAGTCACATAAACTTTTTTAGAAAAATACAACCGACTTCCAAAAAAAAAAATACACTAAAAATTAAAAAATAACTTTAATTTCGGAAGTCGGAGTTTGTATTTTACTTCTTCGTTATTTGACACCGACTTCCGAAATTAAAGTTATTTATTAAATTTTTAGTGTTTTTTTTTTTTTGGAAGTTGGTTGTATTTTTGTAAAAAAGTTTATGTGACTAAATATTTTGTTGATTTCCCACTGATGTCAGCGAGCGCTATGTATGAATTTACTGAAACTGAACTTCATACCGAAAACCGGCATGTCCTAGAACCAAAAATTCGAAGACATGTGACATCCACCAACCCAAACTGGGCCCGCATGGTGGATTACGGCCCACACCCTCTCTCAGAGGCGAGGCCTGTGCCCCAGCAGTGGGGACAATAAAAAGGATGATGATGAACTTCAAACATCCCTCGAATCTATGTTATAATGGTTTGCTGATATAATAGATACCTATTTCGCCTAACTCACTTATTAATTTTGTGTTTGTTGGTCTGTTTTTCAAGTCAGTCTTCATCAAGCTAGTTGAAATCCCCGTAGGTAGAGTTACAGTCTCAACGAGACTTAAGTTTATTCTGCATCTGTCGAAATATCTTACCAATTAGGAAACTACACGAGTTTACCACCTACCACGAATTGACTCTCACGTATAAATCTACCAACTTTACCTACCTACTTAGCAAGAAGTACCTAGGTAAGGCATAATTATGTAAATACTCCGCGAGGGAGTCAATACGTGTTAGTTGCAGCGAGCTAAGTGTAAATGATATTCGGAACAGCTTTATGATCTCATTGCGAGCGGTGGGCGGTGACCCACAAGCCACGCAGCCTCACTGGCAGTATGAGTGCGTGCCTTTGCCTGCCCTGTGCTTTCCGCGTAGTCTCTGAAGCGCCAAATTTTCGCGCGCTTAATTTGAATTTCGAAAAACTTGGAATAAGTTTTTAACTGAAAAACTATTGAGTTGGACTATAAACGTGTTGTTGTAATATTTTGATGTGTGCAGTGGGTGGATATAATATTTTGCTGTAACTAACGGTTTAGTGATTGTGTGAATATTATTCTGATGGGAATTGCATGGTGTGTTGGATTCTAATGTGTGGATTACGGAGTGCTGAAGGAAGGTTTTTTAAACGTAAGTTTCAGGTTTTAATTAAGTAATAAGTTATTTACTATTCTGTCCAGACTCAAACTCCAGGCTGCGACGCGCCTCACAATGACTCTTTTTTAACCGACTTCAAAAAAGGAAGAGGTTCTCAATTTGACTGTATTTTTTTTATGTGTTTTACCTCACAACTTTTTACTAGGTGAACCGATTTTGATGATTTTTTTATTACTTATTTGAAAACTGGCGGTTCACATGTGGTCCCATTTATTTTTTAATTTGGTGAAGATCTGATGAGGAACTTCGGAGATACACCATGGAACTCTTCAATAAATGATAGCAAACTTTCCAAAATTGCTGCAATCGCATGTCTGTATATTGTTTACTCCACTTCACAACATTACATGACGCTGATACGCTCTGAAGGGGTAAACAGATTTGTACAGTTCACCTAATTTAACCAACTATGTTCAAATTCCCTATTTTTGGGGCTATCAATTCGGGCATAACTTTACTATTGATTTAGTTTTAAAATGGGGTACAACAACTAAAAAGTCAAATATAAAAACTTTTTACAAAAAAACATACTTCCGTCAAATAATGAAAAAACCAAACTACAAACACCGACTTCCGAAATTAAAGACATTTTGCATTTTTTAGTATTGATCTATGGAAGCTAGTTTCCAGTTGGCATATAAAATAGTAGAATGACTATTTAGGTAACTATCAAACGGGGATCGAAATCGAACGGTTGTTGAAACACAATTGAACGTGTAACGTTGTAAATTAGTAGAATTGGCCCCCAGGTACGTTTGCGGCCTCTAGACTATCGAGATAGTCACAAGAACCTATGTACAGTTTAACATTAGAAATTAAAACGCGCAAAATGTTTTGGTAATAGGTACCTACTTTCATTGTGCGTAGGTACATCATCGAATGGAATTCCCTGCCGGAGTCTGTGTTTCCTGATGGCTACAACCTGGAGAGTGTTAAGTCAAGAGTAGGTTTAGTAATATAGTATCTAAGTAGGTACATAGTAGGTTATTTCTACGGAAGCTTGCTCCAACGTCGCCAACATCATCGCTTAGTGGCTTATCATCCGGTGAGATAGTTGTGAGACGCAAGCCTATCAGTGATAAAAAAACTGAGCAGGCAGACCGAATGTACCTATGCAGCAATAGGTACAGAAATAGGGAACGTGCACGACGAAGACTGCCACCTGGTGGCGAAAATCCGAATAATATATGGAAACAATTAGAAAATAATCACAATATAGAAGTGAAAAATAACATTTAAATTAAACTAAGTGAAAACGTATTGTTGCATTTCAGGATGCTTGAACACTTCAAAGAAAAATAAAAATAAGTCAAATGGTGTAAACTTCTATTACATTCCTACGAATATTACTCACTATCCATGGTTATGTGATAAACGACAAAAGTGGATGCATTAAAAAACATGTAAGTGTGAGTTTTAAAAACATTTAGGAATTGGGTACCTACTAATAACGTTGTTTGTAAAAATAGCTAAGTTTTGTATGTAGTGGTACTATTCAATAAAAATAAATCTGTAAGTAAACATAACCTTCTACTTCTAAGACATGTCCGGATTCTACAATAACACTTTTTAGCCTTTTGACATACGAGTAT
The DNA here is from genome assembly GCA_951329385.1 of Polia nebulosa. Lineage (NCBI taxonomy): Eukaryota > Metazoa > Arthropoda > Insecta > Lepidoptera > Noctuidae > Polia > Polia nebulosa. The sequence continues at coordinate 766,996 of OX589609.1, forward strand.
TATGACCCAGTTTTTTTTTTACGATCATTATTAATCGGCCGGTACCGATATTTTATCATTTTAATCTTAATAAAAACGGTTTAGTATAATGTAAAAAAATAGACGGCAACACGTTATTAGTTCTGGGGGGTTGACAAAATACTTTTCTGTTAAAAAAAAAATATGAACAGATTAATTTTCACAAACATTTTGTTTAGAACGGCTATTAATTCTGAGGCGGTACGAAGTTCGCCGGGTCAGCTAGTATATATAATATAATGGGAAATTCCTCAATTCCAATACCACTTTACTAGACCTAGGAGTTGAATGCAGGACTTCCTGCTTACCAGTAGCGCTCGCTCGACTGGACTAACGAGGCATCAATAAAAATATTTAAAAAAAATAGGCCCAGTGAGTGTCGGACCACGCGCAAGGTAGGGTTCCATAGACCGTACTTCACCTAAGTATATTTTTTTTGTATTTTGTACGAAATTTACCAATTAGAAACATTTTATAAGTTGGGCGAGTATTACTCAGTTTACTTTACTCTAAAGCTAACAGGGCTTACTTAGTCGTGATAGTTTTCCTTTTAATTTCGTTATATATACTACTGCCGTAATTTTTTTCACATATCCAAAAGCAACCATTTAGCTGGCACTGGCTGGACACTTGACTCTAATTATATAATAATTAATTTTAAGCAAACGGATCCCTGAATCGAAAAATGGCTTTCACAGACCCGTAATATTTTTAAATGGTCAATCCAACGATAGGGGTATCGTTGGACCGTCCCACGCCATGGGATAGACGAGAGAAAAAAACCCCACTTTACGTGTAGGAACAGGAGGTACCATAAAAAAAATCTCTTCATGATTATATCTCACTTTGTCGGCATGATTATCCATGCCAAATTATAGCTTTCTAGTACTAAGAGTCTCTGAGCTAAGCTGCGAACGGATGGACGGACAGACGGACATGGCGAAACTATAAGGGTTCCTTGTTGACTACGGAACCCTAAAAAGTACCTGAGTCATTATTACTTACCTACTAACAAAACAAATTCAAGTGCATATAAAGTTATTATTTATTTATGTAAGTCTAGAGTTTTATCTTAATAAGTTAAGCTAGGTACTTCATTATTTTTTAATGAAGTACCTAAATAGCTGATAGTGCGTGTACCCATATTAAAATGCACTATGTAGGTATGGCCTATTAACCTACGTACATATGTGCATATTTAATAAGTATTTATTGACATTACCCTTTTGAACTATTTCACAATATCTAAATATATCCCAACAATTTCAGTATGTTACGCACCTGGATTATTGGAAGTACTTAATTAAAATATTTATTTTTAGGTACCTATATCTAAGTAGGAAAATTTATGATCACTTGCCTGGCTTTTCCTAACTATTTTGGAGTTAGCTTTCAGTCTAACAGTCTGAACCGGATGCAGCTTAGTATATGTATACCAATAATCATCGAAAAACTGAGTTTTTTTTTTCACATTTTCGACTACCGAACATCAAACTAGCGAGAATTATAACTTGATTGTTTGATCATTAGCATTGTTAAATAGAATAGAATAATTAATATGGAGTCACTGACCATCAAACATCCACATTATTCCCCTTGGTAAGACCGTTTGTCAGTTTTTTGGGCTTCTGACTGCCCATAAGGACTGTGAAAGCTTGTCAACTGGTCATCCACGGACCGACATTAACGACCGTTACTTAACCTAGCCTTAGCCTCCTAGTCTTAGCCTCCTAGCCTTAGCCTCCTAGTCTTAGCCTCTTTGTCTAGCGGTAGTAGGGCATGGCGTAATGGGTCTGATCCCCAAGTTGGGTAGTCACTGGGTTTTTGGTATCTGGAATTGTGCCCTGTTTATAGCAACAGTCGCCCGCTTTGTCATGTGACTTAACTATAACTGGTGAAATGAAGATGAATTTGCAACCCTTCCACATGCCCTATTCTTTTGAGGGTGGGAAATCATCAGATGACCACGCCTGCTCTTGGTAGAACGGAAGGGCGTGTTTGACTCTTACTGACTAAAACCCACGCCTGTTACTTCAGTTGTCCTTTGCGTTCCTGGGGCGTGGGTGACTCTCTTTCGGAGAATCCCGAGACTCTTCCTCATCCCCCTTTTTTTTTGTGGGGTGGGAAATCATCCAATGACATCTCCCGCTCTGGGTGAAGCGGGAAGGCGTGTCAGACTCTTACTGACTAAAACCCACCCCTGTTCCTTCCCTGCCCTGAGTGCCAAGGGGCGCGGTAACTCAGTTTCGAATTTATCCATAACTCGTGGGCAGTTCCTCATCCCCTTGAGGGATTACAGAGGTGAAAGTGTCAGTGATGTAGGAGCGTTTTCTACTGTGCAATCTTAGAAAGCTTTGTAAATCCTGCTTATTAGCTAATCATCACAAACATTAACTTGTAAATATGAGTGTTTCTCTCGCAATCCTGCATATCTCCTCCCACTCACTTGGTCCGACTAGTTGGAGCCTACGTAGGTACCTACCACTCTACGTACAATTACACTGAACAAGGCAATATCGCAGTCCTTGCGTGCAATAATCGTAAAGGCTCGAAGGATTTGCACTTAATTTGCATAACTTGACGATGTTAGTTCGAAATGTTCGAATAACTACAAGTACTCGTATTAAGTACGATAGTCTGAGAGAACTAGCTTGAAGTCAGTCTCGGTTCCATATCTCGATTAATGGTTGTATCTATTAAGAAAAGCAAATAGGATAGGTTAGTCAGGATGGAAATCTTCTGTGATACCAAGTTAACTTTATTACAAGTTATACTACAAGAAAATGTATTTTTTATTTTTTTGGGACAAGCCCGCCACACTATTCCCAAACCACTGTAACTTCTGTAAGCCAGAATCAACAGTGGCGACCACCAGAAAAAATGCCAAGGCAATGAAGCTCGACGAGTCCCAGAAAAAAAATTAAACTGTCTTGGCCCCGCAACGAAATTAACCAGAAAAGAACAGCGAAGGAGTAAGAAAAACATAATTTCTATTTCCCTCCTAATCAAGCAGGAGACAGAACAAAGTTAGGCCATTCGGCACAAAGGGATATTAACAACTGGGGTAAGCCCAGTTGCCAAGCACCACGGATTAAACACTTTTATTAATGGGTCTGAAATTGTGAGCTGTACATTACATTTGATTCCAATAATAGGTACCTATGGCAAAAACGCTTGAACGCACGGCAATTATTTCTAGTTTCCACAAGGTCCGTGTAATAAACGACTCCAGAAGAAAATGTATTATTACTATAAGAAATGTTATGGCAATACAATGGGTGTAGGCGTTGTGGAAATGTGGACTATTAGAACGCCTATAAAAAAAAAGGTTCCTGCATGTCATGTGATGCATTGAAGATACTTATTTCTAAGAGCTTAGTTTGCAAAATCTATGAGAATTTTCATCCAATGTTTATCCTACTAATATTATAAATATGAAAGTTTGTGAGGATGTATGTTTGTTACTCTTTCACGCAAAAACTACTGAACAGATTTCTATGAAACTTTACAGTAATATTGCTTATACATCAGAATAACACATAGGCTATAAAATTTATAATGTGGGGAAGTACTCATACCACGCGGGTGAATCCGCTGGCAGAACCTAGCCTAATATAATTATGTAAATACCATAAAATATGTAATTGCTTGATCATTTTTGGACTGTTCAGGCCATCTATTCGAGTAGCAACACGAGTGGAATCACAAAACAACGTCCAAGCCCATGTTTAGCTAAGCTTTGTTCCAAAATCGTAATAGTATGTAAATATTGACAGGTTGGTCGTCCTCTACGGAAGAAATGTGATCAAAATATGCCTTTTATCGAGTTTTGCACGCGGCTCCGCCTGCGTGGGAGAGAGTGCTAACTTTAGCAAATTGGACTAATATGCATCATCGGCATTCTTATGATTGATAGCCGCGGATCTCGTGAAAGTGAAACGAGGAATTTATTGGAGTATCAAACATAACTTAAGAGCATACCGGTAATATAGTCTAACCCGAGGGGTTAGACTCCGGCGCACTTCACCTATACTACCAAGTGCTAGACGCCGGCGCATCTACACTCACATTTCGCCAGTTATGTTTAGGCCCCACATAAGTACTAAGGGGCGAGCCTACTGCCATCAACCGGGCACAACTCAGGCTCGGAGCTGGCTAACGAAAAATTCCAAATGCTACAGAAAAAACCCAATAATATGGTTCAACACGGGAATCGAACCCATAGACCTCATGCTCAGTAGCAACGCTTACGGCTACTAACTAGATCAACAAGGGAGTGTGCCTGTCAAATCATCTATTGCTTTGAAATGTTTTTCTTTCTTTCTTTCTTTGTATGTGTAAAAACAAAAAAACACAGTATGATATTTACAGTCGCAAATCCTAAAAAGATGCGGTCTTTTTAATTTTACTCCTACCTGCGATATGCCACAGCAGGCAATAAAACGGCACAGTGTAAATTTGGCTTCATATTGGGGCAATTAGTTTGTTTCTTCATAAAAGGGAACAGCGATGTGGTCAGCCAGGACACAAACATTACTCTTTACAATAATCCGGTTGGCAATCTGCTGGCAGGTCGGACAACGTCGTTATCTTTGCGTAAAATATTCATTGGAAAACATGCATAGGAACGAACCTAGCCAGTTACACTGTTACTTTGCATCTCTAAAGTACAAAGTAATAAAATCACTATTCATTCAATAATAATCAGAAAGTAAGAAAGAAACAATATTTATTTGTACCTCACAACAAGAACATGTTAACTCTACATACAAATAATAAAACTGTGCGAGGCCAAAAAGGCTAATCCATGCTGTTTCTTGCTATTTTTTTGTTATTTACTTCTTTACGTTTAGACTACAAAAGCAAGTGCCTAAATATCAGGGAAAGTTTGATGGAAAATTAAAATCTTTACGCCTTTTTCTCCTAAATAAACGTGAAGGCTTAACTTCATTAAATTTACCTTAGTTGATGAAGTTATGTGAAACTAATGCATACCTATAGATTTTGGAACGAAGTTCCTGTGATTCGAGAAAATGTAGCGACATGTTAGATTGTTGTTGTTGTTTTGTTGTTGACCTCCATACGGCTTTCTCTTTCTCTCGGTGTATGTTTCTATGAGGAACAACATTACATACATACAAAACATGAGAAATGTTGTTCCTGATGGGGTCCTCTGACCGCACACGTTTTTTAGGGTTCCGTAGTCCTTAAAAAAAACCCTTACAGTTTCGTCATGTCCGCTTTTAGAGTCAAGTGTCCGCCTTTCAAGCTAAACTGTTTGCTGGAAAAATATCATGATATATTTTTCGGATGTTTCCATGAAGGAAACGTATCACGGTTAAGTGAACTCTGTTAGTTTATGAGCAGTAATAGTCGCCCAACTTATGAAAAACCTACTTTAAAAATTTCGTACAAAATATAAGACGCTTAACAAAAAAAATATATATATACGAGTACATACATAACATCACGCACGACCTTTATCCGAAACAGGGTGGTCAGAGACGCCCCAAACATAAGCGCTTGGGTGTTCCAAACATTGAAAGCTTCGATGCAATGAAGTTGGATTTTATAACTCCTTCTTTATTTACCATCGTCCTATGTGGGCTCGATTTTAAACGTTATTGGTCCGTTACACCGTGAACTCAATTAACAATTAACCCCCTTCTAAGTCCGCATGTTACAACGGTCGACTGCGGAACCCTACTCTGCGCGTGGTTTTCTCTATCTCCACTCTGCGGTTTTTTTAGCACCTATTGTTTAAAGACTCGTGTTTGACCACTGAGACCTGATGGTAAGTGACTGCCTGTCTCTTGACATCCTACCTTTTGTAAATATGAAGAGTTGTGTCTTCTCCTTCTTTGTTGTGACACTCTTGACAGAGCTATGTACTCGTATATCGATATTTATTTTGCAACCAGGTTAAAAATAACTTTTAAATAAATCTTTTATGACGAATAAAACTATGTCCATACAATTTCATTTAATGGTCAGATCATTTGAGAACCATGAATTTTATTTAGGTTAATGTCTGAAGTGGTCTTTTGAGGAAAACACTGTTGGAAAACGCTGTTCCTGGAGTAAAGAGATGTCGCTGCGAAATTCGGTCCATGAAACCCATTTTTTTTTTCGAACGTGGTAAATTATCCAATGACTTCTCCCGCTCTGTGAGTGGAGCGGGGGTGCGTTTCAGACTTTTGCTGACTAAAACCCACACTTGTTCCTTCAGTTGGCTGTGATAATGGCCGCGGTAACTCTGTTTGTCCATGAGACCCTTAACATTCTCCTCCAGCAGTATACCTCCAGAGTAACAACTTTCTTCTTCTCGACTAGTCGCAAATTCCACATCTCCGCAACATATATTTAATTTGGGAAAAACAAGTGTTTAAACGAGCCAAATTGCCGTGGCCTTCGTTATGTTTTGGCTTTTTCATATTGTCTTCAGCTTGTCCATCGCAGTCGGTTGCAGTGGTCGAGGCTTCTAGTTTAGAAGACGACTTCAGAAGTTCAGACACTAGCAGTCGCAGTTCAGGCCCACGTACCGACCTACTAGGTAACAGATGGCGGGCGGTTCAAAAGTCCTGAAATTATGCATATAATGAAATGAATGTTATCTCATCAGGTAGATATTATAATGTTCATACATTTATGTTTTAGTATCTATTTAAGTTATGGTTCTGATACCTACACGGCTACACCCTAATAGTACTTATCTCAAACATAAATGGAAAGCTAGGAAAATCCTTATAACAATTAGTTGTACGATAGGCGTGGGTGAGCCTGCGCAAGCGACGGTCATAATGAGACCAAGACATGAATGTGACTGCAGATACTTAGATAAGTGTAAGTAATAGTAAAGCATAATATGCGGAATAGTTTTGCAGGAATTTCAGTTATTTTAATTAAACAATTATTTAACTTTAGGTTTCTACTTCGTTGAAAAAGAAAGTGTAAGTAAATAATATTCATAATTTTACACACAATGATTTACAGAGTAGACAGCAAACTATAGATAATACAGAGTGCGACTCGACCAGTGTTGCTAGACTTGCTAGCTCAGTCAAATATAAGAATGTTCTAACATTTCACGTTGGTAAATGTGATTGCGAAATTGTTGTATGACGTTATTATCTAACAATGCTCACTCTATTCTAAGTAGTGGGCATGTAAGCACTTACATATTCGCGAAATATTAGCACAGCTCTTGAGTTGACAGGTACAAGAGTCTTGAGACCGCAACGGACAAGACATTAACCCGTCGCCTGCCCACGGTGTAATGAATTATATATTAGCTATCGATATCGCGCTGTGACAATTAATATAGTGCAGACTGGAGCTCATTACCGAACATTAACACATTTTACTGCTCACATTATCAACTAATCAATACCTCGATGTTTTTGCTCAATATTATTTATAAGACGCCCATATCTGTGCACAATGTGATTCATGTCGCCGTGGGTGCTTCCCACGTGCGCTCGGCATCATTATTACAATAAACACAATAAAAACACGCGTTTCGCTCCGTAATGTTGGCAACACAGCGCATTATGGCTACATATAGCGCGTTATTTGAAGCACGCCTCTGACTGACAAATTGATTTTTTTTAGTTTGTTATCTTTTAATAATTATAGGGTCGGATTGGCTTTGTGATGGATTATCAATTGTGGCCATTATATGTTTCTGTAGGTAGTAGTACCTACGTGCCTACCTACCTCGCCGGACAAGTAGAGCTGTGCCTCACCAACCAACAGAGCCTGATGACTGATATTATCATGGTAGGTATACCTAGACAAAGTCTCTATCAGCTGTCGTGTGATATGAAATATTTCCAACTAGGAGTGGGTTTCCCCAATGAAGTAAATGACATCAAATTCAAAAGACCGGTAACACCAGAACTAGGCAATTAATTGGGAAACCGATGTAAAATACCACATTTACTCGTACCTACTCAATTGATACCTTGGTACTAAACCTGGGTTTATCTCGAGCCCTGAACATTAGCATGGTAATGATTTCCTTTACTTAGAAGCAGCAGTGAGCGCATAATTGGAGGTATAACGTTATGCGCCCGATAGCACCCACGCGCAGCTCTATTACCGGACCATTAGACGTACCTAAGTAACAAACATGACATCTATCTTGCAGGTTTATCATATTCTTTGAATACTTATATTAAGTAATTGGACTAAATAGTGACAAGGATGGGTGAATCAGACAACTCTAGGTTGACGAGTGACTTACTAATACTCTAGCGCGACCGAGCGCTTGCTGCAAAGTAAAAGGGATAGGAAATGTAAAATAAAAATAATACTCTAGCGCGACCGAGCGCTTGCTGCAAAGTAAAAGGGATAGGAAATGTAAAATAAAAATACAGGGTGTAACGGATCGGCGGTAGCGACCTCTCACGCCCGGACCTGGTCCAGGCCATTGTACGGAGCGAGAGGGTATGGGAAGCAGTCTCCTCCTACTGCGAAGCAGTAATGCTCGCGAAGGAGGAGGAGGAACGGGTGAGAGAGGCTCAACAACAGAGTCGCCCTCACACCCTCAGCAGCAGCCGCCGCAGGAGACGCCCTGGACGTCGCGAGACAATCTCCGGCCACCGTAGACCTGGGCCTGCGGACGGCGAGTAGTGGGTAGCTCGCCGTCCGATCAGCACCAGGCCCGAGAGTTGACGGCGCGTAGTGTTCCACGCGCGCCTCAAAGAGTTGTCAGCAATAATTACGGCGCCCGTCATGGCCGATGCCTGCCCAGGGGTTGAGGATAAATTCGAAACAGAGTTACCTCGCCCCTGGGCACTCGGGGCAGGGAAGGAACAGGGGTAGGTTTTAGTCAGTAAATTCTGACACGCCCTCCCGCTCCACCCTAGAGCGGGAGATGTCATTGGATGATTTCCACCCCACAAAAAAAAAACAAAAAAAAGGGTGTAACGGGAAAGGTGTGGTCATATTTTAAGAACCGGTTCTGTCCATGGAAACAAACAGCTTGCTCTAAGAAAAAATAGAAAATTCCCAAATAAGAAATGGACTTTTTAGACAAAGTTATCATCAACTGCAATAAAGCGAACGACGAATAGCCATGGCTAAAGATGCTACGACACGCCTCCAGAAGATCTGGAAAAATCGTGGTATAAATTATAAAACAAAATCTCAATTTCTTCTATGGAATTGAGACGTGGACAATCCGAGCAAGAGAAAGACAGAGAATAGACGCTTTCGAAATGTGGTGCTGGAGGTGGATGCTCCGAATTCCATGGACAGCCAAACACACAATTAATGTGTCTATCCTTTCCCAACTCGATGCCAAGACCCGGTTGTCTACAGTTTGCCTACAGCGTATTTTGAACTATTTCGGACACATAATGCGAAGGGGAGAAGGTCTTGAAAAACTGGTAGTTATTGGCAATATTGAAGGAAAAAGAGCACGAGGCCGGACGCCAACACGATGGTGCGACCAAGTAAAAGAAGCTACACCCTTAAGCAAATATCAGAAGGTGGTGATGGCAAATTTGGACCGGAGTCGATGGAGACAGATTGTCCATTTATAGGGGTCCAGTGACCACGATCCTCAGTAATGAGGGACCGATTGAAGAAGAAGATCATCAGCTGATCAATTTGTATGGGGGGTAATTTTTCTTTATGGGGGAGAATTTCCTCAGGTTTTCTTGAATAAAGTTGTTCATATCGATGGGCAGATGCAGGTCTTAAAATAGGACCACACCTTGCCGTTACACCCTGTATAATCAAATTGTAAAATAAAGCTAAAGAGGTTTGAACATTTGTGTTTGGAGTCTTGTAGCTGACAGACCGCTCCGCAGTATTTTTATGTTTTATTTTTCTATTTTCGAACTCAATTATCTCAGAAAGTTTATCACCTGCGAGATATCATCACTGAATACTTTTTGTTTGTAATCACTTAGTCTGTCGACTGACACATGTTTCATCACTAATCGCCGAAACTAGTTTTTTTTTAAAATTGGCGGACGGGAACAATAGAGAGAATAGAATAGAATAGAATAAAACTTTATTGTACACCAAAACAGTCACACAATTGTTTTACACGAGCTTAAATCTATGGGTACAACGGCGGTCTTATCGCTGAACAGCGATATCTACCAGACAACCTTGGGATGGACTGAAAGAACTTAAAATCTAAAAGGGGTAGTCTGTGGTGTACTGCTAATAAAAATAGATGTCAAAATTCGAGAGGTTCGTTGCTCTTTGTTTCTGTAAATCTTTAACCGACTACCAAGCCAAGTACCACGCTGTAGGTACAACCTAGTCTGATGGAGGAGTACTCTGATGAGCCACAATGCGACTGTGAACCACAAACGATGCTCCATCACGTGTCCTGCTCTTTGTGCAAAAACATGTACAACATGTGAGGCCAACTGGTTGTTGTGGCTAAGTACTGGTCAAAGCTCTTTAAAATTAGAATATGGAATCATCGGCACGAAGATGAAGAAGAATGACGAACCATGTCAGTCCGAAATATTTGTTTAAATCAATCCAGTCCACAGATACCTACAAATACCTAATCCTTGAGGAAAAGTCTAGATGCATCTGCGTCTAAAGTACCATCTCGCTACAAGCGCACAACAATGTTAATGTAGGTAATTCATTAAATCCGATTATATCCTCCATACATTTCAGAGATTACAATTAGAGATGTTTACAGTCGGATCGCCGTTTTCAGATAATAATAGAACTGAATTGAGTCACTGTTGCTTGTTGTTATAACGCGAGAGCCATGCTCGTGTACTGCTCGCCTGTGTACGATAACGAGGCCCGAATTGTTCATGAAAGTGGGTGATACAGAATAAATGGATGATAAAATAAAATCCTAATTATACATATAGCTTTTAAATGTTTTCTATTCTTTGTTATTCAGTTTCAGTCAGACCATTAAATGCAATACGGTAGACACAACAAAAATTCGACTGTTGTCTTTCCACCGGTCTTGCTGGTAAATAATGTGAACTTGTGAAGGATAAACATAATTATAACATAATATCGCGCAATTAATCCCCGCAGAGATAGACCAAGTTGTGCGCCCACATTTCGCCCGTTATGTTTAAGTCCCATGTAATAGAGGTGGTATAGGTGGCGAGCTAGCACAAATCCATCAACCGGGCACAAATCCAGACTCCGGGCTTTACTCCGGGCAACTGACAAATTCTTGATGGAATTATAACACTGGCTGACCTGGTAATCGAAACCAGGACCTTATCCTTAGCAGTAGCACTGAACCAAGAATGTGGAAGATCAAACGCAATCCACATCCGTATCAAAAGAGTAACCTCAGCAGCCAAGTGTCGCGTCGCGTGTTACCTACAGTGCAGAGGTAGCCTCAGCAACCGAGTGTCGCGTCGCGTGTTACCTACAGTGCAGGGTAGCCTCAGCAGCCAAGGCCAAGTGTCGCGTCGCGTGTTACCTACAGTGCAGAGTAGCCTCAGCAGCCAAGTGTCGCGTCGCGTGTTACCTACAGTGCAGAGTAGCTACAGCAGCCAAGTGTCGCGTCGCGTGTTACCTACAGTGCCGAGAATTGCGCGGGAGTCGCACTAATGAGCCCCGAAGATGGAGTGTCAATGTTACCCTTATCTGGTCGCACAGTGATATCACTTGCAGTCAACACTGCTGTACACATTGGGCTGTTATTTTCATTATTTTTCCGTGTTGTTTGTGCTTTTGTTACCTTGTTATTAATTTTCATATTTATTAGAGCTACTCGTACCTACAAGTGTGTTCTTATTCACTAGGATAAGACATTCTGTTTTCAACGAGTTGCGAGATTGAGGTCTAATACAATTTAATGCGCTTTATAGTAAAAAACAAATGCATAACCACATCCAGAAGCATCTGATATGACTGAAAGTCGACCACAACTTGGTAGGGTAAAGAGTACACGGAAGACTGAAAAAGGTAAAGCTAACGTTCGCAAGTGCGAGAGGTCAATGTTCATGTCTCATTAACGAGATGACCTGTCCGAAGCTGGCGTTGATGAGAACTGTAAGTCCATAACCGATGCCACATTGCCATCGAAGAACATTAAGTTTTTAGGGTTGCTATACATTGAGGGGCTGAAAGAAAACTAGGTAACGTATTGGGCAGTTCGACTGGATTAGTCAGCACAGAACCTAGAACATGAAAAGAGTCAAGTAGATCCTGTGCTGAATGAGAAGTGGTGTCATTAGAATATAAAGATAAGCAGCTTGGATGTAGTTTTACTTTATAATGGAACACTCTGGCAAAATAAGGTACAAACCCAGATCTGTCTATAATAAAGCACACTGTCGTCATCGAAAACACCATAAAACCGGTAATTGAGTCCGAAGCGAAATTGTTTCATAAATATCCCATATTGGTGCACAATCGCACCGCTTATTCGGAACAACGAAAGCGTCAAGATACGATATTGGGAAAATAACGCAGCCCTATTCTGAGAGGTTTAAGTGCTTTAAGGAAACAACGACGAGGCCGCTGAGCCTTTTGGGGCAATAACTAAAATGTATTTATATTTATTGGTTCCTGGTTTTGGCCGGAGCTGCGTACGCTGCGGCCTGCGCGCCAATATGGCGTTTCGTTGATCTCGGATGGCGATGCGAAGTTATTTAAATAAATTATAGCGTATTAAGACAGTCAGAATGTCTTTATGAAATCGGTGGGAAATTGTTCAAGTTCGACTCGGTGCATTTTGACGGGTAAACCCGTTATTGATCATTTTATTGATATTTTTATTTCATTCGCTAATTGTGTTGTGAACTAAGTTCTTATCTCTGTTTTGAGTGCAATTTTAATTATTGCAGTCAATATTATTATTACCTTGCCTGACTGATCTCAATTTGATCATATTTTGGAAAAATCTTGGAGTGAAAACGGAACGAAGATATAAAACAATACGTGAATACTGGAAGTCTTCTGGGCACGTTTCCCGATGACAGCGATGTGGAGGAGTACTTCGACGCCTGAGCGTACTTTGTTTTCGTAGTGTAGTTAGTTAAGTAGGTATTTTATAAATATGTAAAGTTGTGTACTTAACGGTTTTAGTGTACAATAAAGTACACCTTTATTTAAAAAAAAGCATGAATGTATCATGCCATGGTTTCTTCCTCTTTCGTCTTATAGAATAGGTACCGGTAATAGGTAATAAAATGATAGCGTTTATTGTTGGCCCAAACATATGCCAGCAATAAATGCTATTAGAGTAGGTATGCCCACTATTTATGTTACGTAGGTTTTTTTTTTTTTTTTGGGGGGTGGGAAATCATCTTATGACTCTTTCCGCTCTGGGGTGGAGCGGAAGGGCGTGTCAGACTCTTACTGACTAAAACCCACCCCTGTTCCTCCCTGCCCTACGCGCCCGGGGGCGAGGTAACTCTTTCGAATTTATCCTCCACCCCCGGGCAATGTTACGTAGGTAGGTACCGCGTACCCTATTAATGGAAATGGATGGAGAGCACAACGACCACAAATAAAGTACCTAATCTCCTCCTACTCAATTCACAAATACTACAATAGGTACAGTCGAAAAGACAGGAAAATTGTTTTCCTTCCCATTCCCGAAATGACGAGATCATTGCAAGTATTAGTTGACTTCATGAAATATAAAATGTGTGGTTCTGTCTGTTGGTGGTTTGCCAATATCACGCGACTTCGCGAGCCCTTGAGATTTGAGGAAACTGTGAAAGAAAACAAACATGGAAAAGGTTAAAGACTTATTTTTTGCGATCTTATTTATTACAAGATTTCGCTTTATCAAAATATTTACTTACTCAGTGCATGTAATCTGCTGTTACGACAGATATTACCCAAATGTTTCAGTCTGGTTTACTTTCAAACTAGATAAGATATTTACAATTTCCTCGAATTTTCAGCATTTTTCCTTGAGTTTGCCCTAATTTTGCGGGTAGTGTTCTGTGTTGTCTTCTACGAACTTACTATTATATAACGTAGTCGTCGACTTAACATAACTTCTATTTTCCTAAAGGGTTGGGTAGAGGTGCAATAAAAATAGTATCACCACATTTCTCCAGCTTTTTCGCTGAAGCCCCATGTAATAAGGGGCGAACCTATTGCCATCTCATCGACCAAACCGAAATCCAACTCCGGGCTGCCAGTAAACAAATCCACCATTGAAAATACCAACTGCCCGATCCGGGAAACGAACTCTGGACCATATGCCCTGCTAAACAGTGGCGCTTGCACCAATTCCATCAACGAAGCTCCTTAGCATCAACAATGATGATATTATATCCTCAACAATGATGATATATTCTCAACAGTGATGATATATCCTTAACTAATTCTTTTGACAGCCAACAAGCTGTGCCCATCCCACAATAAAACAATATCTTTCGACCTATAACAGCCGAGCAGAGCCCACATTATTACGTATCGTTATAATAACTTCTAATATGGCGTACGTTTTGGCGGTAGTGCGGCGTGGGCCACAGTTTTGGCCAACGCGTGCCAGCTAATGATGGACGCTGGCCGACGATGGCCCATCACGTAGGAAGCCATAAACTATAACGTTCTATGATCGTCAGTAATCTGATAGGAGGCTCTTTTGGATAAATATAGCTCTGTTGAAGCAATTTTTGGATGTTTTACCTTGTGGTGTCAGTTTTTTGACGTTTTGATGAACGAGGGCCACCCACGGAGCCCTAATCCCTTTACAAATGTCTGCCCACGACAACGGCCGTCTTTGTTAAAAGTGATATAGTTTATAATATGTAATTCGTTTGACGACACGGTTGGCGCAGTGGTTGAACGTTCGACTGCTGTGCTGCGTGTCGCGGGTTCGATTCCCGCACGGAACAAATATTTGTATGACCTGCAGAAAGTTGTTCCGGGTCTGGGTGTCTTGTATAAGTGAGCATACATGTTTGTGAACGCACCCACGATACAGGAGTAATTCCTAGTGTGAGGCAACGTTTTTTAAAACAAGAAACAATTCAAACTCTAACCTACTCGTATTTCAAATAAACCATTTACAGTTACTTTTGAATTGTCAAGAAGTTGGTCAGTCAGAAAGATGAAGCTTATTGCACATTCCAAAGCGAGATCTATAGACCTCAGAGTGTTAAATAAAGTGTCTTTAAACATATTGATGGGGTTGGGTTGGCCAAAACCGACACTCGAGTCGAAATAAGCTTTCTTTCTCTTTACATATCGTTTAGCACTGTCGTACCTACTATATGGGCATCCACAATAATATAGGCATCACTGATTCATTGTCTACGAAGCTCAAAATTATCTACTGAAATGTCTCATGTTCACAAAGTTGAAACATGGCCTATCAAAAGTGAATAAAGAAAGAAACTTAAATGCCTATTCCTGCCGTAACTCACATAAAATGTCCCACTAACAAACTTCATTTAAAAATTAACTCTTTCCCTATTGATTTGTCACCTTAGTCACCTCATCATTCAGCTCGTAATGCTCGATGTTCGCATTACACAAATGATTGGAACACTTCTTCGGACGACGCCGGTGGGCGGACAGGCGGACGATGGCTGAGCTGCGGCCGAGCTCGGAAACAATACTGCACTCAAGTTTTCCAACGTGGGCAGTTCACTATTTTTATTGCTAAGATTCACTGAATTCAAGGAATTACTGAGAAACTGTATAATGGCCTGTCGTCAGTTGGGAGTCGTAATTTGTTAAGTAACAGAACACTATTATATTGGATTTATTAGATGTTAGTCACTGAATGGAAAAGGAAAATGCATGTGTAGATTTTGGTATAACCCTGGTGATGTGTTGATTAATTTATCCTCAAAAGGTAGCAAATAATTCTAGTAAACAATTAGGTAAATTATAAAAAAAGAAATTTCATGTTACTGTTCTACACGGAGTACGGAGGTCTAAAGTTGAGAACAAGAGCAATTGAAAAAAAAAATCTTCTGTGGGTTCCCTTTGAAAATTACCGACGCAAGCAGAACCATTGCCAAAACTATTGCATCTGTAAATTTAAAAAAAAAAACCGGCAAAGTGCGTGTAAGGACATGTGCAAGGTAGGGTTCCGTAGACCGTACTTCACCTAAGTTTTTGTTTTTGTATTTTGCACGTTTAACAAGTTGAAACCTTTTATAAGTTGGGCGACTATTACTCTAAAACTAACAGCCGTGATAGCTGGCTGGAGAGTGGACACTTGACTCTAACCAAAATTAGCAATTTAAAGCTTAATTTTACGCAAACGGATCCCTGAATCGAAAAATGGTTTTCACAGACCCGTAATATTATTTTTTTTATGGCCTATCCAACGATATCCCACACCATGGGAATGGGATAGACGAGAAAAAAAGAACATCCCCACTTTACGTGTACAGGAGGTACCTCATTTTTTTTTTAATGATTTTATGTTACCACTTGGTCAGCGTGATTAATAATGTATATCCATGCCAAATTATAGCTTTCTAGCCCTAAGTCTCTGAGCTATACTGCGGACAGACGGACATGGCGAAACTATGGGTTCCTTTTTGACTACGGAACCCAAAAACCGGCCAAGTGCGATTCCGACTCGCGCACGAAGAGTTCCGTACCATTATCTATGAAAACGGCAAAAAATCAAACGTGATTTTTTGCCCTCAAATATTTATTTTATTCTATTTTTTATTATATTTGTTGTTATAGCGGCAACATAAATATTAAAAAAATAATAATGTTTGAAACTTTTAACTAACTATCACGGTTCATGAGATACAGCCTGACAGACAGATAGACAGACAGACAGACAGACAGACAGACAGACAGACAGACAGACGGACGGACAGCGGAGTCTTAGTAATAAGGTCCCGTCTTACTTTTTGGGTACGGAACCCTAAAAATAAAGAAAGTAAGAGATCAACACGTTTTTTGTCGTAATGTTAGTGGAGCCATCACATCAGCACATCATCTGTACGTCAGCTGTTCATTACGTCGTTGCGAATACTTGCGAACATTACTGGTAATGTTCGCAACGTGCGGCTCATCACACAGTAACGTAACAATCTGTCACCGACTCACACCGGGTGCACCTGCACTTTACATGCTCTCATTATCTTATAAAAAGCATCATACATACACACATACAATTTTCAGTAGTATGTATAACTCTACCTACGAGTACCTTCTAAACGAAATAAAATCGCTATGGAATAAATCAATTGATAAGTCCCACCTATTCAATGTATTTATTAAGCAAATACATAGGGAAGATTTTCTTAACATTTTCTCTGCTAACAAGAGCACCTACCTATAGCCTCACGTACGACACGAGCTAAGAACACTTAGAGCGGTTGCGCACTACGTCCGATACTTATCCGTGAAATAACGGTCTGGCGTGGTCGTAGAACAATTTGTATGGTAGGTTACGCACTACCGATCAAGTTCGGTCCGAGTTTTCTATAAATCTGTATTTTGACGGATAAGTATCGGACTTAGTGCGCAACCGCTCGGCTCTTACGGCTTAGATCAGTACCTATTTGCATACATGCATTGTACTGATACTATCTTCTGGAAAGCAAGCTACTTACATACTTTTATGTTAGTTACTGGCGTGTGTACAGTGTACCTACTCCTGGCTGAACGAGAGAAGTAGTTAACTAATAACTACCTCCTCTGCACCAATACAAAATTTGCTTCTTTATAAAACTTGAGGCTAAAATACGTAGGTACCCACAAAAGAGGCTCAAGATACAAAATACGTAGGTACCCACAAAAGAGGCTCAAGATACAAAATACGTAGGTACCCACAAAAGAGGCTCAAGATACAAAATACGTAGGTACCCACAAAAGAGGCTCAAGATACAAAATACGTAGGTACCCACAAAAGAGGCTCAAGATACAAAATACGTAGGTACCCACAAAAGAGGCTCAAGATACAAAATACGTAGGTACCCACAAAAGAGGCTCAAGATACAAAATACGTAGGTACCCACAAAAGAGGCTCAAGATACAAAATACGTAGGTACCCACAAAAGAGGCTCAAGATACAAAATACGTAGGTACCCACAAAAGAGGCTCAAGATACAAAATACGTAGGTACCCACAAAAGAGGCTCAAGATACAAAATACGTAGGTACCCACAAAAGAGGCTCAAGATACAAAATACGTAGGTACCCACAAAAGAGGCTCAAGATACAAAATACGTAGGTACCCACAAAAGAGGCTCAAGATACAAAAACTTCGTTCAAAGCCCGAGGCTGCAATAAAATACATTGAGTCCGTGTCGAAACATCTCTTTGAACCAATACATCATAATAAAAAGACAATAGACCCGAAACGGTCGCAATAATATCAATTAATATAATCGCCGATCATCGTGTCAGCTCGTATTACAACGTCTGCGTGTACACTCAGGGATACTACACTACATAAATGTAAGCAGCCGTGTTACAAAATAAAATCTTCCTGAGAACGACGACCTTCTCGGAAGCCAGTGCAACGGACGAGAGTGTGACTGTGGAAGAACACACCCTACCCCTCCACACTCCATCACTCTGGCTGAGCAACTGCCCCCTGGACATGAACTACAGTGGCCAATCTGGAAATCTCATAGAAACAAGCTGGCCAAATGGAGTATCATAATAATAAAGCTTTTATTAACGCGTCAGGCCCCGCGCGTCGAATCTTATAAAACACATATTTCATAGATAATAAAATAAAATATTTAACATAGACACTAGTTTTGCGAAGATTGTCTTACTACTCAGCATGGGCCTAAAGCTTGCCATGAAGTGCGGTCTTCTGTCTTCCTTCTCCATGTGGCGCCTGCTATACTTTTTATGTCGTCTTCCCATCTCCGACGTTGTCACCCTCTCTTTCCTTGGACACATCCTTAGCCCACTTGTCCTTTTTGGGTATGGAGTATCATAGACTTATCCCAAACACAGTATAAGTGTGGAGTCTCTTCGCAGGATCCCCTACTCCTTTCCGGCCCTTCATGCCGAACCACCTGTACCTTCCAGGACCTAACGCCACATACTCGTATTGGTCGGACAAAATTGGAAAGATGAGTAGCCAATCGTCTCGAAAAAAAGAAAATATCCATTTCATACGACTGGTCAAAAATGATAGTTGTGTCCTGAAAATGCGTCCAGTTTAAGTTAAGTAGTCAATCTGCTTAACGTTGCGTTTCCCTGACTGTAGTCTGTACATTACATTTGTCAGGAGGAGTGGGTTCGTGGACCGATGGGCTAACGTACCCGGTGTGGGCGCAGTTGACACGCCGATCAATAACATGCCAAGCTATAATTGGTAGCATTCAATGAAGTATTGTTGAGTTGTCGTGACAGACCTCATGTGGGATGGAATTATTGTTTTATGAATAAAAAATAAGTAGAATAATCTTCAGCTGCGGTTGCCAGGGTAGCGACCTCTCAATACAATGGACATGATAGAAACTGCTCTAATTCTTACTGTTGTAAACTATTTTGAAAAAGTCAATTGGTCTTTCTTTAATTTAAAATGAAAAACAATACGACGTTGAAATGTAACTACAAAAACACTGAAAACTTTTCGTGTCTTACAGTGATATGGCGCCGCGGAAACTAAAATAGAAATAGAATGAGAAAATAGTTTCGTAGATGAGTTACGCACAAGTACGTGAGATGCCAAAATAACTACCTTGTGACTAAATATATTACGGCATTATAACAGTATTTTACTCTAATGAATGCTGCGAAGTAATTTTTCGCTCAATACCATTTATTATTGTCGGAGATATTAAAATAATGCAAATGTTCGTGGTATCGAACGAACTGGCAGTGATTACATCTCACCGGGTGTCTATTTGATTAGACATTATGATATTACAAAAGCTATTTGTGCAGCGAAGTGGGCTCGGAGTGAAATCATAGCGAGGGTGTGGGCTGACTGGCTGACTGGCACGCCTGCCTCGCCTGCGAGGTGCGCGCGCGCAGTGAAAGGCCTACACTCGCTTATTACGTATCTATTTACAATTTTTATAGCGCAATAACGATGTAAAGAGATTTATCTCAATGATAACATTTTCGCAAGGAATACGATTTGTTTTCATCCAGAGTACCGTTTATTAGTTTTTTTATGGTTTTCAGCAAGACTGTAACGATCACTAGTGTAATCAAAATGTTTGTAATATAATGAATTTATTTGTAAGCCGCTCAATATTACAGCACTTTTCACGACTCATTGCAAACATAGCAGATGATTAATTGGTAGTTTTGGAACGACTCAATCACCGGAGAGATAGATTCAACTGTCCACTTGGAGAGATCCTAGGACATGTGACGACGATTAGTTTCCTCATAAAAGGCTGCAATTATTTATAATTCATGACATCTCATTAATATGTATGTGTCTAATTAAAATAATTGACACCTAAATGCGAGTGTAACTCCTACTGGTGGAATTGGGTCAGTTAGTGCGGAGTGGGCGGCGACCGGCTGCGACCACCGCTGTACCGGCGAGCAGAGCCATTGCATTCGTTTAAATAAGCTAGCTGCATTTGCTATTGATCCAAGCTTGGTTAGAAACACTTCTTCCTTCTGCCTTAGTCTGCATCTCACTGTTGACCCCACTCCACAAGGAGTTGAAAAGTGGGTCTCCATTTGCTAGTCTGTGGCTTGATGTAGCGCCACGTTCGCTGACACGCCCAGTAGCTAACTCACTTGACTAACTTTATGGCTTGACCAGCTTTTTGGCCTACATTTTTTTTTTTGTAGGGTGGGATATCATCTTATGACCTCTCGGGGTGGAGCGGGAGGGCGTGTCAGACTTTTACTGACTAAAACATTCCTTCCCTGCCTGAGTGCCCAAGGGCGTGGTAACTCTGTTTCGATTTTTCCGCTACCCCTTGGCATGCATGCATCGGCCATGACGGGCCGCATCCTTTGTTGCTGACATCTCTTGTTCGGCGCGCGTGGAACACTACGCGCCGTCGACTCTCGACGACTGCTTTATTAGTCTTTTTCTATGCCTCATTCACAAGGTTTTTTCACCTCCTCAATTTTTGGTAACATACGGACCTTTTTAAATAGGTTTACTATTTATATTTAAAAACTCAGAATATATATTTTTAAATGACAAGCGGCATATTTT
Source organism: Polia nebulosa (assembly GCA_951329385.1). Taxonomy (NCBI): domain Eukaryota; kingdom Metazoa; phylum Arthropoda; class Insecta; order Lepidoptera; family Noctuidae; genus Polia; species Polia nebulosa. The sequence continues at coordinate 788,074 of OX589609.1, forward strand.
TAGGCAATAATGATGCATATTTTTTCACTTAACCAATATTATTTACTTACCCACGTAATTACAATGATTGTGACATTATACGAGTATGTTTGACGTTTTTATTAATTAAGGCATTTCTATGACAGATAAATCTGAAATTATGATAGTGATGTACTTAGTGTCGTAATTTTCAATAGCGGACGAAAATGGACTGATAAAAAAATATTTTTTACTATATTTTCAACACAACACACGAAACACGTGATGACAGTATTCGCAAGTCAAAAATTAAATATTAAAAGCTTTTAGGAAACTATTATTTATTTGAATCACAGTCAAAATAAAATAAAGTTCATAAAGTCCAAATCCTTCCATTTATCATAAAAGGATTATCTAGGGAACATGTAAATGAGCAAAACCTCGGATTAGATTTTTCTCACGATTAAAACAATATTTATGTTGAATTTCGGAGGAATCTGTGGAGTTATCAGCGAATAGCGGAGCTCTTGAAATGCTGCCAAACACAGCATTCACACTTTACGCCACTTTCATACTATATTATTTTTAAATTAAGAGTGTTCTGTTAAATCTACTTAGATTTATTTGAAGATAAAAATAATATTATAAAAAGCAAAATTCCTTGACTGTACATGGGTAGATAATTTATTGTTAAAGTAATACTAGACTGCGTGTGCGCCGTTTGCAATTTAAAATAATTTTATTCAAATTAATCGCTTAATTGATAGCGTTTCACGATTTATGATCGTAACATAAAATAAAACTAGAAAGTCGTGTTACTATTGGACGCAAACTAAAAGTGACAACGACAAATACTTCGCCACGCCAAATATATTTATGTTAAAAATTGTACAGCTGACGCACATTACATGTAATCATGAAAAAAATGTAAAATATAGCGACTGTGTGTAGAGACGGCTAATTAACAATAGTTTTTGTAACTGTTTCCTTATTTGCGATTTCTTGAAACAGTAAGTTTGTAACCTCGTGGTATTCTCGTTGATAATTAAATGCGTTCCACAAACATTGCTCATTACGCGAAAACACCATGTCTCTCCCTCTGATCTCTTAGATTGAAGAGAGATGGAGAGAGCCTAATATATATATAACGATTTGGAGCAGTATATCACTGTGCGTGTATGTGAATAGTTTCATTATTCAGTAGTAAAATGATAATTTGGTTGTATTGATAAACAAACCACATCACTCTTACACTTGAATTGCGAAAAATGTGAGTAATGTGTACATCGTGTGTGTTAGATCAGACACACGTTACAGATTTATTGGTAATGAGGTTAGTGCTGAAAATAACAGACATGAGCTAATTACCCCATTTACACAATATTTTAAAGGCAGTCCTTACTAGAGTAACGACCGACGCCGACGTAAGCTCTAGAATCCAGAATATCTAAATGGATCGTATACGGGTGTCTGGAGCGAGATGATTCATATTAGTAAATGTAGTTAGTCTGGTTTGGCGTGTCATTCCTGTAAGAGAACACCATATATGGCACGCCAGTCGCCGGCAGCGGCAGCGGCAGGTAATGCATCCCCGATCAGTGAGCGATTATAACGCAACGGAAGCGGCTGAAATTAGCAGCGCACGCATCGGACGGGCACGGGGCCGCTGCCAGCCGGGCCGCGCCGAAACTAAATACCCAAAAGCGTTTGTGATCGCGCGAGCGGCTGCCAAATATGGCACGAATCTCGGGTTTCGCGAGGCGCGCGCGCCGCGTCGCTGGCACACCACCAGCCACTGCAAAAAAGCTCTCTGTTCCCGTCTAAAAACACGTAAAAAACGTTTTTATTTCTGTAGCGAGCGGCCTCTAAATTTAGGCCGTATGGAAACCGAAAGTAATACGAGCGATTTTGGTTGGGGCCGCGTTGTCTGTATTTAGATTAGAGCAGCGCGGGCTGCGCGACTCGCGACTCGGGAGAGGAGCGCGCGACTCGCGACCTCCGCGCACGTGCGGCTGCACCGTGAGTCCGTCAGCAGAGCCAGAGAGCCACTGTGATACAATATGCGCGCGCGCTAACAGTTTATCAATGACAAGTTTCGTGAAATAAGTGCACAATTAAAAGGATTTGGATGTCACAAATGTTGCCCGAGGGCGGAGGTAAATACTTTACAATTTTTACCATAAGTTGTCATTCAGTGTTTCCTAAAATAATTATTTTATGTATCTTTTCCTATCCTTATTTATTAAGTATGCTAATTGCTGAAACCATTAGACGAAAACAAGCAACAATTCACTATGTAAATCTTCTCTAAATTACTTTATTTTAACATTTCAAAACTAAACACTGTTAAAATAGAGCAGTTAGCTAATAAAAATATTAAATTAAACAAACAGTGTTGATATCGCGCACAAACATTCGTTATCTAACGAAGCAGAGCGCTCAGTTAAGGGCCTTCTCGCGGTCCAGTGGCGCCCCCATTGAATAAAAAATCGTAGCTTAGCACAGAAAATAAATATTAAAAAATCTAACTTGACGTTTGTTACAAAGAGGATAAAGAATTTTTACGTTGTTAAAACAGGTCTCAAAATGTTTCGTATCCAAAGTAGTAGGCAAAAGTGCCAAAAACGGCCGTTTCTGACACTTTTGCCTACTACTTTGGATACGAAACATTTTGAGACCTGTTTTAACAACGTAAAAATTCTTTATCCTCTTTGTAACAAACGTGAAGTTGGATTTTTTAATATTTGTTTTCTGTGATAAGCTACGATTTTTTATTCAATGAGGGCGCCACTGGACCGCGAGAGGGGCCTTAAAGTAACCCAGTGCTATTATCTAAGTAGGTGGCGCGGCGTGTACCAACTAGTTGTATATTATCTGCCGCCATTATCACACGGTACACTCTACCTATTGATTCGTTACAACTAGCCCTATCTCCCACTACCGGCGCGCGGCAGTTACCCTATTACTTAAACTTTAGCGAACTTTAAATGATTCCATTCTCAAATGAATCATATATCTAAGCATTTGTTTAACTTTTTATATTGTAGAATAATTTTTTAATGCTAATGAAGCATGGTCACGCTGCTTAATCATGGTTTTCCTGAAAAAATAAAACCGCAGGTCAAAGGTTATCTGTACTTACGTTAAAAGGTATTGTTGAGTGCAACAGAACCTATGATTTTGTCGGATTGATTCATAGTACACTACCTACGGTTAAAAAACATGACTAAGTCCTCAATTAATAAAATAGCTAACTGTCATTTTACAGTTAACGAAAGTAATGGTTAAGCAAAATTTACTATCAACTTAAAATGTCCGTTTATTCAAATAATTCACGGAAAACTCTCTACTCCTGTCTACCTGCTTAACAATACATTTCCCTGACTGTAGCACGTGTTGTTCATAGCAAAAAAGCAAAACTAAAAAGTTAAAACAGCTACAAGTTTAAGTAACATAATTATTGACTGCTCTGATTTTTTCTTTAATTAAGAAGAAGTATACCTACTCAGGTAAATGAGCCATCACTTAACGAAGTCCTTTTTATTATTATTCTTTATTGTACACATAAAACTTCATAAAAACACAATGGGACAGTTTTATTACAAAGGCTTATCAGTCTTCTCAGGCGATCACACTCCCCTTCTTGTCTCTGAATTTATGGGAAATGAGACAAGAAAGAGTGTAAATTTTATCACTTATGTCATTCAGTTCCTCCGAATTTCCCTTCTCCTCCACTGACATCCGTTTCGGATGCTTCATTAGTTTATCTGTGTCATGTGTGCAGATCCAATCACGCTGTGTGCGTTTGTTCTTATCGCAGAAAGCGGCGGTTGTGCGCTAGCCCTTATACGGAGAGTGTCAAATTGTCTCGGCTGCGTCCTGCGAGCGAGCAGTACGAGTAGGTACGGTGTGATTGTACTGATTGTGTACCGTTGTGTCAACAACGAGATCGAGGTGGCTTCTGTTATCACTCGCCGGTTTCGGAGATATCGAGGTGATTGTGTGTTTGCCATTATTTGTCTAGTTGCGAGTGTTGCCTCGCTTTTTTGGGTTTCAGGGTTTTTGGTCTGACTAATTGGCTTAGGTGATGAAATCTTTAGAGACTGAACATTGCAGAAGTATTTTCGCGTCTGCTGACTAGTTGGCTTGTTTATATGACTAAAGGACTTGTTCTCGTCAAAAGACAATCAAATTAGACACGCACTTATGTTAAGAAAAAGGGTTTCCTAACAGGTAAGTGCAGAATAAGTAGTTTTTTCATCTTTAAATAATTTTTTTTATGTAAATTGTATCCATTATGACTGGTCTGTATCTCAAACAAGTAGGTAGTTAAGCCTAATCTCACACCAATCGACTAAAAGTTTAATCTGTGAGATAACCAAAATGGCACTGACCATAAACTGGCCACTAACGGATAGTTAATAATGTTATGTAAAACAATAAGACCATAGCCGAATGTTTTGGCCCACCGTTCGTAATTCGTGACCAAAACGGTCATAAATAAGTTCTCGTCTCCTACGCGCGCTCGCGGCTCGTCGATATGATTCATGCCTACAGGCTACAGTGGGCTACAGGCACACAGCGCACTACACCGTACATGGTCGCTATTAGCATTCCCTTTATCGGCATCTCAAATTAATAGTTGTTAACCCGCGGTTCGACTCAAAATTTGGAAAGTTAAAATAATAAAAATCTCCACATTTGTTGTTATTTATGTTTGTCGTTTGAATTCGACTGCATTCTTGTAAAGATGATGTAATTGGTTCTTCTAAGTAACAGCTGTTTGTTGTTGATGCTCAAAGGGCATTTTCCGTTTTTGAGATTTTCATGATTCAAGTTTACTACAATACTTGTACGAGTACTACCTGTAAAGCCCCGAAACTCACCGGTGAGTCGGACCAAAAAAAAAAAAAATTAAAGAGAATAAAAAAAAAAAAAAAAACGGCTGTCAACCCGGGTTGTCCTCGGGGTTTAATTTGACAACCCGGGTTTTGCCATGGGGCTTCACAGGTTATGGACCCAGAATCATCAAGACATTGAAATTTGATTAAATTTATTAATTTAATTTATTGACATATTTATTTTTATTTTATTTCTTGACATTTCTGTTCCTTTTTGGTTTTGCTTATTGACATTTTTTTTAAACTGAATTTATTGACGTTTACATAGGTACGTACCAATTGACTTGATTACTGCTACCTACCCAAAGAGAATAAAACTTTATAGTTATTGCTGCTACCTAACTGTACTTATCGTCGTGTCTCGATGTTGGTGGAAATGCCTTTACTTTTCTTATTTTGATGTTAATCACAAATCAAGGCCATGCCTGATTTTGTATGGTTCCCATTGCATTCCCGTTTTGCATTGTTTTTAAATATTCTTTTAATCACGTAGTTTCTAAGTAAATTGTTACTAACACTATGTTATGAGTCTTGTTACTTGATAAATAAATAAATAAATAATAATTGAACCAAAGTTCAGAGTTCAGACACGTTCCGTTCCGTGTATTTCGTTCAGAAAGTTTTACCTAGGTATATCGTTAAATTCCTTACATGTAGGTAGGTACCTATCCACAGTGTTTGTACAATGGCAGGTATTTTTAAACGACTTCGAAAAAGGAGGAGGTTCTATGTTTAACTGTATGTATTTTTTTCTTTTTATGTATGTCCACCGATTTCTCTGTGAGTTGTGGACCGATTTTCAAAATTATTCTTTTATCCGAAACAAATTTTATCAAAATTGCTTCAGCGCTTTTCGAAAAACTGAATAAAAACGAAAAATACGTATACATAGATGACGTTTAGGGTTTTCTCCAATTACGAGTACCTATGTCTAAATTCCACGTTCCATGTTATTAGGGTTTTTAGTTCTGGGGTATACCTAACAACTAAAAACTGAAAAATAAAAAACTTTCTTACAAAAAAAAACAACCAACTTCCAAAAAAGAAATTACACTAAAAATTAAAAAAATACTTTAATTTCGGAAGTCGGTGTCAAATAACGAAGAAATAAAATACAAATTCGTTATTTTTTGGAAGTTAAAGTTTTTTACTTCCAACTTCTGTCCATACAAATAAGTATCTACTCACCCTCACCCTCTCACAGACAAGAGGCCTGTGCCCCAGCATGATGAAGTAGGTATGTATTGTCATGGTCAATTTGAAGTTAAAATGATGGTTCGGAAAGATGGCATGCGCTCTATGCTCTTTAGGTAGGTACATAAGTAAACAATGTGTTTAGAAAAACGCGTGGGTAGGTAGGTACCTACACTGGATTCTCAAAATCCGTTTATCTCGCTTTTTCATCAATAATGAGTATCGACAGCATTTATTGCATTTATTGTTATAGGTACCAAAAAAAAAGCATTTATTGTTGGCCCAACCAAATGCCAGCAATAAATGCTATTAGGGTAGGTACCTACATATTTTGATTGAAAAATGCAACAAAACAAGTAAAAAATAGCCATACATAAATCAAGTGAAATACCAAAAAAAAAAAAACAAAAATCAAAAGTCATTTATTCAAACTAGGCTGAGAACCAGCACTTTTTGAACGTCAAAGTTCTACATAAAGACAGTCCCCCAAAAAACGCCCGCCCGTCACCACTTCCTAGTGTTTTAGCTGTGAAGAAGAAGTGGCCAACAAACTCCCCAGCAACACATCTGTCTGTTAAGTTTTAAGAACTTGAATCTATATAATTCTAAGCAACAATCTCAACATTATGTAAAACAGAAAGATAAATATATGTCGTCTAAAATATAATCATAAAATTAAATAATCCGCCACTTGCCAGCTAGCACACTCAATCATGCCATTAAAAACCAACTCAAGCATAAACACTAAACCAAATTAAAGAAGCCTCCATACATAACTGGTGTGCCTGCTTACAAGAACAAAGATTGAAACTATCAAAGGGCTGTGATTCGAAGCCACAAGTGATGAACTAGGGCCATCACACTAAATTTGGTAGACAATTATTATATGAACTCATATAATTTGTTATAACCATAAGCTAAATATGGAGAAAGAACATCAAGTGTAACATTGTCTTGCGTTCAACACAGCGACCAACTATTATTATCTTCTAAGTAGTCGTTGATGGAATAGTATGCTTTCGAACAGAGACTAGATTTAACTTTAGTTTTAAATGAATTAAAAGGCAAGTCAAGAAAAGAACGGGGTAGCTTATTGTAAAATTCGATACCGAGACCCTCAAACGAACCATGAACCCTACGAACACGGTGGGAAGGAACATGAAGTTTATACTTATTTCTGGTGTTAAAATTGTGGATATCACTGGTCTTTTTGTACAAATGTATATTTTGTCTAATGTATAATATGTTTGCAAAAATGAATTGAGATGCCACCGTGAGAATTCCAATCTCTTTGAAAATTTCTCGTAAAGAAACACTTGACCCTAACCTATAGATTGCTCGTACAGCACGTTTTTGTAAAACAAATATATTTTGTATGTCCGCAGCTTTACCCCACAAAAGAATACCATAAGACATAACACTATGGAAATAACTAAAATAGACTAACCGTGCTGTGTCAACGTCAGTATATTGTCTAACTTTTCTGACGGCGTAGGCGGCAGAGCTGAGCCTTCCTGATAGGCCTGATATATGTGCGCCCCATTGAAGTTTGGAATCAACAGTTATACCCAAAAAAACTGCCGAGTCCACAGTTTCAAGCACTTCTTTATTTAAGATGACATTAGGTCCTAGATTTATAACATTAGGTAAGGCAAACTTTATACATTTAGTTTTCTTAGCATTAAGAACTAAGTTATTTGTCGTAAACCAATCCGTAACCATTGAGAGAGCGCTATCTACGTTATCAAAATCATTTCTATTCCTATCTACTTTAAAGATAAGAGAGGTATCATCTGCAAACAGTACTACGTCACAGATACCCTTTAAAAAATATGGTAAATCATTAATATACACCAAAAACAAGAATGGTCCCAATATCGAGCCTTGAGGCACACCTAAATAAACTGGTAGCCCGGAAGACTTAACACCATTGATATCTACACATTGGAACCTATTACATAAATATGAATCAATTACATTTAGAGCTTCGTTTTGGAGACCATAATGACGCAGCTTACGCAAAAGCGTGTCATGGTGTACGCAATCAAAAGCTTTGGAGAGGTCACAGAAAACTCCGATTGCATTTTGCGAGTTCTCCCATGCGTTGAATATGTGTTTTAGGAGAGCAACACCCGCATCTGTAGTCGATCGACCTTTTGTAAAGCCATATTGATCATTATGAAGGAGGCTATTTACATTAAAATATGTTAGCAACTGCTTCAGTATTAACTTTTCAAAAATTTTGCTAAATGCAGGCAGGATGGAAATAGGCCTGAAGTTGCCTATATCATTTTTATTGCCTGATTTAAATAGAGGTATGACTTTACTACACTTCATGAGATCAGGAAAAGTTCCTGAGTCCACGCATTTATTAAAAGTTACAGCAAGATAAGGCGCTACGATGCCTATTATATCACTCAAAAGTTTAATTGAGATGCCCCAGTAATCCCCTGTGTTTTTTGATTTTAGAGAGTTAAAAACGTTAACTACGTCAAGTGGTGTTACATGCTCAAAACTAAATGATTGATTGCACTTAGGTACACTACCGTTCAAAAGACTTTCAGCTTTAGACGGGGATGAATTTAAGAAGCGAGTTGTAGTTATAGGTATGTGGGCAAAAAACTCATTAAATGCCTGAGCTACGTCAGCTGGTTTACTAACTAATTTGTTTTCGAATAGAATCTCTAGCTGATTTACTTTTTTAACAGACTTTCCCGTTTCATTATTTATTATTTTCCAAGTGGCTTTTACTTTATTATCAGAATTTTTAATTGTCTCGCTTAAGAATTTTGATTTAGCAGCAACACAAATCTTCTTAAACAATTTAGAATATTTTTTAACATACTCTAGAAAAGGAGTATCGAACCTATATTTTTTTAAACCGTATAACTCGTATAGTCTCGCTCTACTTTTATATATACCAGCAGTGGCCCATTGGTTGAAGCCAATGGAGGTACCCGTAACGTCTATAGTTTTAGACTTAAAAATGGCTTGGTACTCTTTTTGCACAACATCAAAAAGGGCTCTATAGATTTCATTAGGATTATCGTTGTCTACTAAAGATGGTGTAAGTTTATTTGCTATATTATTTTTAAACTTATTACAACGGCTTACCGTATAAGGCCTGCATTCTATTTTAAGCGGCTTTTTATTTTGTGGCATAGGAAAGCTAACTAATAGTCCACAGTGGTCAGACGTTAAGTCACTTAACACTAAATTTTTTTCTGAATTACAATTACTAAAAAAGTTATCAAGGCAAGTCGATGAGGATGCCGTAATCCTAGTAGGTTCATAAAACAAGTTGTTTAAATTATAAGACCTAAACAGATTGATTAACCTGACACTTAATGAAGTATCATCTAAAATATTAACATTAAAATCTCCACATATCACTATACGTTTATTACTTGATTTTATTTTATTAATTAAATCCTCCATTACTGATTCGAAAAGGCCAAAATCACCAGAAGGGGGTCGATAAACGCAAATTATAACGTATCGCTCAAGTTCAACACAAGACAACTCAACAATGTGCTCGATGGAAAGATTAACTAAATCTAAACGTTGTTTGCATTTCAAGTTATTTGAAACAAGGATTAATGATCCACCGCGAATTATATTTTTTCTTACAAATGCACTTTGTACAGTAAAATAATCATCATTAATAAAAACTACTTCATGTTCTTTCAACCAATGTTCAGTTAAACATAAAACCTGAACGTCATAGTTCTCTATAAATAAACATAACTCTAGTTCTTTGCCGGACAGACCTTGCATATTTTGATGTACAACATTCAACATATTATGAGGCTTACCCGTTGTCGCATCTAATAGTTTAAAGAACTAGGGGTATTAATTGAAATTTTAGAATTATTACTAACTGTAATCATTGGTACACAACATGTACCTGTGTCACGCTGTATATTGTATGCTAAAAGATTAGCAATTTGTCTCCTACTACTAGGTGATAAATACATATTAGTATTGGTTAGTTTGTAATCAGTAATAAATTGATTACAATCAAAATATAAAATAGCGTCACTGTGACGATAGGTCCTATTATAAAATAGCAAGTTTAAATTATAGATGTGCCTATTTTGCTCATCAGACAAATAATTTGAATAAGGCAAAGCGCAGAAAATAAATTTAATGTTATTTGTTTCACTGAGATGTAACATCAAATTGACACAATCAATTACATCCTTTTTCTTAATAGCTAAACTGTCCCCACACAATAGTACAATAGTTGAACTGGGGTGTATTTTTGTCAATCTAATATTATTTACTAATTGGCTAAAACTGGCACCGGGTAAACAATTATTTATTATACTATGTTGTGAACACTGGTTCAAAACAGTACCAAAACCTTGACCAAATTTGTCAGAAAAAACATAAGTAGTGGTATTCACATTATTTATATTAAGATTATCACTACAGCTATCGACAGGCTGAGCCGCTGAGGGTCTGGGTGCTATGTGCTGAGGCTGTGGTGCCTGAGAGCATGCACAGTTACAAGATAGGTTATTTGTCAGAGACTCATACCTCTCTGCATTGTACGTAACCAGGTCAACCAATTCATTGGCCTCCTGCATGCGCTTACTCAGATCTTGTTGAGAAGCCTCATATTTATTAAAAATATCGTTTAGAGCATATTCCCTAACAAACAGTTCATTCTGAAGGCGCTGAGTGTCATTATCATACATTATTTTACAAAGCTCTAATTCACTATTGCAATCCTTTAATTCTTGCAATAAATTAAGTTTGTTTTGTCTAAGTTTATTATTTATTTTGTTTAATTTTTGATGTTTTAATGATTTTTTAATTTTTCTAATTAATCTATTAATTTTAATATATTTCTTTATTTTGTTGTGGCTATTTAACAAGTTACATTTGGTGATGGTGTCATCAGTTAAATCTATTGTTACTATTGGCTCAACACATATGGGACCGGACCCGCTACCAACCAACTCATCATATAGGCTGCAGGTGTTCGCAGACTCTTCACCGGCTTTAAGAGATTTTAAGTGGGTTAAAGCGTTGTGGGCCTTGCTTAATTCAAGCTCAAGCTCAGATATGCGTCTCAAAGCCAGTTCATGGGTGTCACTACATTGCTGGAAATTTGACACAATTTGACGGAGGTGTTGATGCTGGTCAAGTACGTCCATATGCTGTGTGTGAAGTTCAGCCAATAATACCACATCATTATGGTGTTTCATCAGTTAAATTGATGGCGTTAAAAGTCCAAACATTATAATTAACTCTTGGCACTCGCCGACTATGTTGGCGCCGGTGGTTCATTCACGGGCCGGTAGGTGGCGCCTGACACCATAAACTTCTCCGACACCTGCCGGAAAATTCTCGCCATTTCTACCTAAAGAAAAACGTGAATTGTAGGTCGCAAAAACAATGCCAAGAATTAACCTCTAATCACGTAATTATGGACAATGAACTGTTCACATAGTTGTGTCAAACTGTCGCATGCGCCACAGGCCACATGGCTTCTTGACTGGTAGCGCAGACTACTAACTACTGCCTACCTACGTCGTAGTGACGCGTTCCTGGCGGGATGCCAGCGAGTGGCGAGTGGCAGTGTGTCTGTGCGACGTAACAGCGAGTAAACACTTGACCGAATGTAGGTGATGATGAGTCAGGAGGAACCAGGGAAGCCAGATACGGTTTGCGTTGTGGAGAGCAAAGAAAATTATTGAGTTAAGTTAAAATTTGCAAATAGGTTTTCAGTTATTTATGTACCTATTTAACATTTCCTTAGACATCATTATTTAGGTTTTTTTTGGGGCATGTTCTCATTACTGACATGAAGATGATGAAGATTAATTAAGAGCATTGTTAGGTATAATAATAATAATATGTTTATTTTTCTCTCCACAATATTTTATAGATTACAACCGTAACTTGCAAGCTATTTTATAAACACTACAACAATACGTATGAGACTGGTGCCTAAGCTAGGCTAGAAGCCTGTGTTTCAGGACACCAGAGGGCCTAGTGTGAGTTTTTTAACACACTCGAACGCGTTTGCGTAAACTTCAATTTGTACTACAACTGTATAAGCGCCGCCTGGTGACAATAACGGGTAACCTCTTTTTTTCTATACGATTTGACATAAGTGAACGTTTACGCAAACGCGTTCGAGCGCGTTAAAAAACTCACACTAGGCCCGCTGGTCTCCACGTCGAGTAACAGTGTCTAGACGTACTATAACAATTAAATTCGCCGAAACTTTTAGTAGGGAAAGAGAAACATCGTGGAAAGTTAGTAGTGTGATAGAGTGTGGTTGTGCACAAAAGAATGTGTGCGTAAGTATGTGTGTGTGATATAGGTAGGTACTTATATGTATAAATGTTTTTAAAACACAGTAGACATACACATATACACACACAGTAGGTATACATATTTATGAGTTGATTGCAAGGACATGTTCAGTGCTATCATAAATGATATCTCCTGCAGCCAACAAGTAAGCTTGCGTAATAATTTATTCTTGTTTCTGGCGCCCAACGTGGGGCGCCAGTTTTAGTCGGAGTACTTTGCACACAAAGAAACCTCCAACTAGATTACGTGTAAACTGCATTTTTTGTACAAACACACAATAAACACAGTTTACACGTAATTTAGTTGGAGTTTTCTTTATGTGCAAAGTACCCCGACTAAAACTTTAAAGTATAAATATCGAGAAGATGAGTTTTATTATAAATTCGAGTACTAATAATATTAAACTGGCGGCCCGCGAATGAAGTACGACACCAAGTAGAGTTGCAAACTGGGTGTCCTTTGCTTTTTTTAAAACTTCATCGTTATGAGTAAGCAAAGAGTGACGGCGTAAAACAGCACTTAGAATGAAGAGTTGACGCACTGTGAGGACTTTTGACTCTGAGTAGAACAGGGCAGTTGAGTAATATCTGCGTTTGAACTGCATTACTTTTAGGATTGCCCTTTGAGCTCGTTCAACCTGAATTAGGTGGGTTTTACAGGTACCTCCCCAGGCAGATATACAGTAGGTAAGGACAGAGACACTTAAGCTCTGGTAAACAAGGAACCAGGTTTCACGATCAGCTGAGTGTCTAAGTTCTTTTAACATATATATTTCCTTATACGTGCGCATACTGCTTCTTCTTTTATGGGGGCGCTAGCTAAGATGCTCATCAGTAAGCACTTCGAGGTATTTGGTACTCGGAACTAGTGACTCAAGGTGAGGCAAGTGCAGGTTTTTGTGCTGTGATCCAGAAATTTCAGGCAAGTATGGGATTTTACTATACTAGATCCAATAGGGGGCGCACTTGCGTGAGGGAGAGAGAAGCGAACAATCTTGGTTTTCTCAATATTCAGAGTCAACAAATTCGTCGAGAGCCATGTCATCACTTGCTGAAGCGATAGCTCGGTTCTAAGCTTAGCGTTATCCCAGTTATCATCATATATGATAAGTGCCGTATCATCTGCATAGGTGAAAAAAAATATATATATATATATTAATTAGGGAAAACAAACAGTGATACATTGCAAATTACAAAAAACAATAAAATAAAATGTGATCTAATGTGTAACCAACAACATTTTCCACAGAATACTAATTTAGAATCTTTGCATTGTATGCGATTTAAACTTACATAAAACTAACAAACTACAACAGTTCAGAATTTTAAACACATTGTTTTAAGCTGCTTTTAGATTGAGTACAAAAACATTAGAAAAATAGGAAAAATACGTGAAAATAATATATGATTATTACAATTTTACAATTTAAGTGATTCTAGAACGTTGTTTTTAAATTTACGAGTAGAGAGAGTAAATATATCAATATGATTGAAATTATCATTAAAATTACGGGTAAGTCGCCTCAGAGGTACCCGCTCACCTGCATTATTGTGACAGGAGGACACTGCAAACAGGGGACGTGCGCGCACCTTTCGACGAACCGTAGTCCTTGGAACTATGTAACTTATTTTGTTGCGAATATCAATGCAGTCATAAACATTGCTACACAAATCAAACAAGAATCCAGTCTCTAGGAGAGTGCGTCTTGATTTTAAATCAAGTAGTTTATACTTTTTAGGTAATGCATCGTATGATAAATAAGAATGGAAGCAACGGTAATGCATGGCTTTCATGAATTTCCTCTGAACCTTTTCAATTTGTGCCGAATATTTATTGTGGATTCCACACTGGCACTGCGTACTCAAGTTGTGATCTGATCATCGACTTGTAAAGATATAAATAGGTAGAAGAGCGCACAAATTCCTCTGCAGATCTCATCACAAAACCATACATCCGATAGGCGTTGTTCACAATCTTATTATTATGGTCATCCAACTGAAGTCCGTCGTCGAGGAGGACTCCAAGATCACGAATGAGGGACACCCTTGACAGTGCGGCATTATCTAAAGAATAAGGATGCTTGAAAACATTCGTATTCTTCGTAAAACTGATACAACAGCATTTAGGTAGACTCAGTTGTAATTTATTAATTATACAACATTCACTAAAACGATCCAGATCTTCCTGCAATAAACTGCAATCATGCAAATTTTTGATGGGCCTGTATATTTTGAGATCATCAGCATAGAGTAAAACTTCAGAATTTCGAAAACAACTATTAATATCGTTAATAAATAAGATAAATAAAAGAGGTCCTAAAATTGAGCCCTGAGGCACATCTGAAGTCACACATATGCTTGTGGCAGATTTAAAACCATTAACTAAGACTCTCTGTGTTCTGTTCGTAATATACGAAGAGAACCATCGGAGTAGGTAAATCACCACAAATACCATTAAATGACATTTTTTTCAGAAGCAACTCATGATCAACCTTGTCGAAAGCTTTTCGAAAGTCGGTATAAATGGCGTCTATTTGAACACGAGAGTCCATGTTATTGAATAAATAATCCATGAAGGCTACCAAGTTTGTTGTAGTTGACCTCTTCTTTACAAAACCGTGTTGTTGCTGTATAATAGTGTGATGAAAAACAGGATACACTTTATCATGGAATCTCTCAAAGAGCTTCGGCAAGGCTGACATAATGGATATAGGGCGATAGTTCTGAACATCCTGCTTAGAGCCCGATTTATAAATTCGAGTTATATTTACGCTCTTCCATACTTCGGGAAAAATTCCTTGTGCCAGTGATTTATTAAAAATAATATGTATAGGAATGCAAATGTTCTTTGCAGTAGCCTTAAGAAAAGCGACTGGGATTCCGTCGGGACCTGGACCTTTTGTGGTATCTAAAGAATTAAGAGCCCTCAATACCTCGCTCACGCTTAACTCTATCTTGCAAATGAGGGAATCATGCTCAGAAAAATCCCCACCCGTCGGTACACCTCCCCCTGATGATTTTTCATAGACTGAGTTAAAAAATTAAAAAAAAAAGTTACAAATTTCTTCGGGATCATCGGTGCTCTTATCTTTGTATGTCATATTAGAAGGTATGCCAGTAAAAGATTTCCGATTTGCTATGTAGGTCCAAAAGCATTTTACATTACTGCGAATACCGTCTTCTACCGATTCCATATATTTCGTGTAACAAGACTTACATTCAGTATGAAATCTGGATCTATACAGTGAGAATTGTTCATAATCGGAGATATTTTGATACATCTTCCATTTAACCCAAGCCTTAGCCTTGTTTTTACATATATGTATCAGCGAAGGTGAAAACCAAATCGGCAATCTGGAGGACTTCGAAGTAACGAGTGGAACGTTAGATTTAATTATGCTAAAAAATTTATCATAAAATTTAGTCACTGCGACATCTATGGAATGCTCCGAACCAACCAGCTCATCCCAATTAACTACGCATAATTCTTCGTTTATCTTCTCGTAATTCGCTTTATAATAATTTAACCGTTTTAACGACTTTCGAATCATATTTTGATGGAGGTGTTTATATGGCCCTAACACACAGAACGGAGGGTGGTAGATGTCGAGTTTTAGTAAATAGTCGGTGGGAGGGTAAGCGGAACATTCATAGTTACTTATAGCTAGGTCTAATATATTTCCACTCGGATTCTTGACAGTATTGTATTGATAAGCATTAAGAAAAGACATAAATAAACGAAGATGTCCGGAAATCGTAGAATCGCCGCTAGGAACTAATCCCGGTGACGATACATTGTTATCACACGGAATCCAGTCAATATCAGGCAGGTTAAAATCACCCAAGAGACAAGTGTTCCACGTGTATGTCATCAAGTATAGGTTGGAGTAAATCTAAGTATTGATCATAAACGGCTTCAGGTGTTCTAGGTGCGAAATAGGCCGCCCCGACAATTTGGTTCTTTCCTCTAGTTGAGCTAGGAAATCTGAGGAGAACGTGCACCAAGTTGGCCTCTAAAGAGAATTTAGAGGCCACTCTTACTGAGCGCAACTCCCTTAATACCGCTACAAGGACGCCACCTCCGTCTTTTTTTATCCGTAGCTGTGCGGTCTCGATCGCACCTATGTACCACGTAACGAGAATCAATGAACTCGCTATCAAATATTTCAGGCGTCAACCAGGTTTCAGTGCGTATTATTATATCGTAAAAACTTGACAAGATATTCATGTATAAAATGTGCAGTTTAGTGCGAATCCCTCGACAATTTTGATAGTAGATAATCAAATTATCCGCCATTGAAAAGTTTGTTTTTGTAATTAGATATTAGGCCAGCATTAGACGTTCCAATAATAAATAACAAATGGACAAAATATTTTAATTTGATTGAGTGTAGCGTCATATTATGGTAATATATAAACACACCTCTCTCTAGGAAATATCTACTTACTAACAAAAATCTACATTTTTTTAAGAACAAATCAGCCAATAACAACAATTTTTAACACCAAGCATTGAGTGTACGAACAAAAAAGTATAAAAGCTCTAAATAATAACATGTTTCGATATTATCAGCACCTAGAGAACGGGGATTCATTGACAAAGTAATGCATATTAAAGTAAAATTGAAGTAACAATAAAGCAACAGTTGATTAAATTTAGGTTTGTGAATACAAACAAACATTCTTGTTATTAAATCTGACATGAAGACGTCAACGAAAAAGATTGAGTAATTTAGATACCTGGTAATTGCATACATTAAAAGGCCAACAGCGCTAAAAACCCCGAAACTGGTATATGAACCTCCGATAACTTCATTTTGCAATCCCGGAAATGGAGGCACTCTGGCCGGGCTTGAAAATATCGCAGTTAGGTAGTGATAAAAACGGCACAGATCATTAATGTAAAGCAAAAAGAGATTAGGTCCCAAAATACTTCCCTGTGGTACACCAAAACTGATATTTCTGTCATCGCTATACAATGAGTCGATTTTAACGCAATTTGAGCGATTACACAGATAGTCTGAGAAGATTTTGAGTGCTAATCCGCGGATTCCAATGCCTTCCATCTTCGATATCACTGTAGGTACAGAAACAGAGTCAAATGCTGTGGACAAGTCAAGAAAGTCAAGAAAGACGCCAAAGCACTTGAGACACTTGAGTATGTACGAGTAGGCTACCTACCTCAGAAGATTTTCCTGCATTTGAAACGAAGGGGACTTTCTTTGAAAATTTATTTTCCTGTATTTTTTTCAGTCATAGAATAACTAGGTACAACAATAAATATTACGATGGATTACCTAGTACGTAACAGATGTTTTTAATTTCCTTTAACGATGTGTAGTTACTAGAGAAACCTAGGTAGGTATTTTAATCCATAATAAAGACCTAAATTAAAATTAAGCAATTAGAGGTAGGTTAATACGGATATCTTGTTTGTATCCCATGCTCGTATCCCATGCTCATATCCCACCCACTTATTGTACCTAAATTGCTTAGTTAATAAATAAAGCATGCCACATCGTATAGGTAAGTCACTTGGTACGTGAAAACTTTATTTTACTCGGTAAGTGCTCGAATGGCTTCAGTCAGCAGCTGAACAAACACACTTAGCTGGAAAGGTTGTGGTTAAACTCAAAACCACAACTCGGGAAATCGTGCTCATTTACCAAATACTGTTGTTATTGTAACTACTTGAGGAAACTACCCGTTTGCGAGTAATTATTGTATTAGGTTAACCTTTATTTCTCGTGGATGCGATAGGCTGCAGCGACCTCTCGCGCCCGGCCTTGGTCAGGCCATGGTACGGGGCGAGAGGGAATGGGAAGCAGTCTCCTCCTTCTGCGAAGCAGTAATGCTGGCGAAGGAGGAGGCGGAACGGCTGAGGGAGACTCTACGGAGTGGCCCTCACGCCCCCAGCCGCAGCCGCCGCAGGAGACGCCCTGGGCGTCGGAGGTCGCAGGAAGATCTCGGTAGACGCGGACCTGCGGACGGCGAGTAATGGGTAGCTCGCCGTCCGATCAGCACCAAGCCCGAGAGTCGTCGGCGCGTAGTGTTCCACGCGCACCTCAAAGAGAATAAGTCAGCCACCACTGACGAGGCCCATCATGATGATTGCCCAACCCCGAAAAAAAAAGAAAGTTATCTTTTATAAAGTAGGCAAGTAGCCTAAAGCTGCTTTATTTGTATCAGGTGCCTCGCTTCTTGTACGGACACAATACTCCAAACATAACCCTTATAATTTAATATACCTAATGCGAGGTTTTTGTAAACAACGCATTCTTAATTTAGTTCTGCTCTGACTATTAAGGAAGTTATGATAAAACCATTTTCTCCATCCTCTAAGCTGCCTACTTTTTTTTTATTTCTTTTTTTCTTATTTTTTGGGTTTTCACTTCTATGAAACAATTCATTATTTATTTATTAGCAACATTAATAACTATCCATATCCAGGGAGTGAAAGTTAGGGATCGGACAGAATGAATTTTAGGATTGGGTACGTTTGAGCAGTAGATGAACAAAGAAATACTTGAGTATGAAGTATTTTTGTAAAGTTAACCAAGTACCTATCTTAGCTACACTTTTCACATTTAGGAAAGTTGCGAATTGAGACTAAATTCTAGAGCAGATCGTAGATTTTAATAATAATATACGCAATGTTAGATTTTAACCAGCTGTAGTTCTGGACAATACAGTAATGACTTCATTATCTGACATCGTAATTTTATAGTTTATGGCAATCGTACATAATATTATGTGTCAAATGTGCCGGAACAGATTCCTAGGAATGAGAGAGTAAGTAACTTAGTTATAGGCACGTTTGGTCATTTTATATTTAGACTAGCTGCAGTCGTGTGTCGCATTCTGCTCCCGTGGGTGCTAGATAGCCTGTAGCACATATTACCCTGTAGCGTTCTTCATGAATGTGGCTATCATAATATAGAAATAATTTTTCAAATCCGACTGGCAGTTCCAGAGATTAGCGCGTTCAAACAAACAAAGTCTTCAGCTTTATACTATACTAATAAATAGTATAGATAGGGAAATAATGTTGAACCAGGCTATTTCAGTTCAGGGGGCGTCTCTTGATACTCAAAAAGGTATCAGTCGCACAATAACAAATCGGTCTCGCTTCTCACATAACTGCTGAAAAGGCTACCCAATGATAACATAAATTACGATACTTAATTTTGATAATCTACCTAAATTTGGCTCTCGTGCCTTAAAAGTGAAGGGTTCTGTATTATTTAGCACATTTTACGGCGATCGGTCTGTTTTGGTGTGACTCATTTGATCATTGATGACGGCACGGTTGGTTCAGTGGCTGAGCATTCGGCTGCTGCGCTGCGTGTCGCGGGTTCGGTCCCCGCACGGAACAAATATTTGTATGGCCTACAGATAGCTGTTCCGGGTCTGGGTGTCTTGTGAATGTGAATTTGCATGTTTGTGAACGCACCCACGATACAGGAATAATTCCTAGTATGGGGCAATGTTTAAAAAAAAAAAATGTACAAAAATAAAAAAAAATCATATTGTTGTGATTTGTGCGAATAAATCTCGCTCGGATCTGTAGGATTCGGTACCGTATCGTAACGTTTAGTATTTATAGCAGTTTTGTGTTAAACACGCGCCAATTTTTTTATGTTTAGGATTCCTTCCCTATGGTTGATGGCAGGTTGCCACGTGCCAGTTGAGGGGAACGTGATTCACTGTGTGTGCTGCAACTGTTAAGAGATAGGAAAGAGCTCTCTTAATTTGTTCTGTTCACTAAAGTGCATAGGTAGGTAGGTACCTATAGTAAGGATAGTAATGTATTGAAGTAGGGTCACTATTTCCCTTTTCCGGACTTTGTCCTCTATTTATCTCCTGTGGCTGTGGATGAATGGCTCACAGAATTACAGACATGTAACGATATTAAGATGATGAAATGTAAAACTTTTTTAAATTAAACTTTTAAGTTTAGCTATGCTGGGATAAAAATCGCTGCGCCACCGATTACCTACCTATACTTTAAATTTTATTTCACAGAACAGTCACCATTTCATTAACTACGGACTACCTATAGCTATAACACAGTTGAGCACGTCTGCACTAGGCGTGTGAATAGCGAAAGTGTTGAGTAAACAAGCCGCTCGTCGTCAGTCATCAGCAGTCACGGAGTGTAGGTAAATGATTGTGAGAAGCGGCGCCCACGCAACGGAGTCACAGTAGCAGTCTCAATCGGAACATTCGGTGGTGAAGCACAGAAGGTCCAGTCTGTAGTGTTCTTGATGTTGAACTATTTATACACCGAGATTTATCCAAAATAAATTCAAATAAGTAAGTGTCATAGTTTGTGCCATACCGTTACACAATTTTAAAGCCCTTTGTGAGGTGGGGTTTGGTACCTACATCACACTTCAGACGAACTACAAAAACGCGTTCAAATCAAACGCGATTGTGATGCTAGAGCAGCCGTGAGGTTACCGCCACTCTTTAGAACCACGTAGCTACTTAAAATGGTCCACCATGGACTGAGTGCGAAAACCATATGTTCAGAAGGAATTTTGGATTGTCATAATAAAATAAGTCTATAACAACTTATAGCAATATGAGGCTTCTTCACTCTACTATTTGGTATTCATGTCATGTTGCCGATGCTACCGAACATACTCATTAATTGGCGCTCTCTGCGTTTCTGAGAATGTTAATTATTTCACTAATTCTCTCCCA
The DNA here is from genome assembly GCA_951329385.1 of Polia nebulosa. Lineage (NCBI taxonomy): Eukaryota > Metazoa > Arthropoda > Insecta > Lepidoptera > Noctuidae > Polia > Polia nebulosa. The sequence goes on from OX589609.1 coordinate 809,168, forward strand.
CGTACTCGCTGGGTGGCATCGACGACAAATATCCTTCCTAATACATACTGCGCGAATTGGCTACTTATAATTTTTTTAATTATGTACTTTTTTTAGTAAAAGGCTCATTATAACTTAGTACCTACTTCAGATCTTGTGATGCAAATGTGTATGCGTCAGGCAGCCAGGCTGGAGTTGTGTTCCTGAATTATGTCATGTTTGCGAGTGTCATCATGCTTCGATTTAGGCTCTCCGCGCCGCGCGTGAATCACAGCGGTCGTGGACAGTTTGATTGTGTTTCAGATGTTCACCGAACTTTATTTTTAGGTAGGCATATTAACTATATTTCAGAAGACGATATGCCTACTACGAAAAAATACTCCGCGTCTATTTCCCGGTCGGTAGAGGTGTACCTACGTACAGTTCAACCACAATTCGCCAGTTATGTTTAAGTCACATGTAATAGGGGGTGAGCTAGTTACCATAAACAGAGCACAAATTAAAAGATATTTCTGATGGAATAACCGTCACTTATTCCGTCCTAGAAATCGAAGCCGGACCTCATTTTTAGCAGTAGCCCTTGTGCGACCATTACGCCAAGGAGGAAGTAGGAACTAAGTAAAACATTTGTAAAGGGTTGCTAGAGTTACAGTCTTCTTGGGTCAGTAAAAAGCTTACGTAGGTACATACTTAGATGTACCTACCTCGTAAAATGATCCCTATCTGGATCACCTTCTTGTGTATTGGTAGAAAAAGAGATTCCCAAATTCATGTTTATTTAAGGGATAAATGGACTGGAAACTTTATTTATTTTATTCTAGAATCGAGAGCCAGTTGCCATATGCTGTCGGCTGGTAAACTTGCATCGGCATTGTAAAAAGTCGCAAACGGAAAGGCCTTTGCGTCTTTTGAGCCTGTCATGTCTAGGTGCAACATGAAGTTTTTCCGAAGCCCAAAGAGCTGTCTTACAGTCAAGACTTCGGCTTCTGCGTATCGTTCCTTAGGTACATGATCTTCAAGATTGCTCTTTGAGCTCTTTCCACTTTAAGTATTGAGGATTTGTAGGTTACACTCCAAACTGTTACACAAAACCCTACCTTTTTTTGTTACCTGGATCACCTTGTGATTGTTCATGATCTGGTAGAAAGAGAGATTCCCAACTACCTACCTTCAATGTTACGGTTTGTGGTTGTTTTTTCTAACAATTTTTGCGCGCGAATAAACTGCACAGTCATATCTACACAAAAAGTTAATTTAAATGAACTGTGATAGGTAGCTAAATGTAAATTGATAAGTTTATGGAAAGGTAAGTGGACAATCATATTTTTTTTCTGACTTCAGGCCTACTTACGCTTTTTTTTTAAGTATTGTTGATAGGCACACGTTTGACCACCATACCATCTCACCTGATGGTAAGCGATGATGTGGTCGAAGATGGAGCACGCTTGCCTAGAAGTAATCTATTCACTTTTGACTTCAAGACTCCCAGGTTGTAACTATCAGGAAACACAGACTCCGGCAGGGAATTCCACTCAATAGCTGTACGCACAATGAATGTGTTCCCAAAACGTTTTGTGCGCTTAAGGTAGTTATTGTGATGGCCTTTCCTTGTTTCGGCTCAGTCGGTTAATATTGTCTGTACTAGTCAGTACACTCAGTACCTACCTACTTCAGAGTGAGCGGCAGAGCAAAACAAATTGACGAGCAAATTGTTTACAACGACAACATAGTAGGTACGCGCTGGACCTATAAACAATTAGATATTTATTTGTGAGTAACTTTCAGTTCTATAACTAATTCAGATTAGATGTAGTTTGTCAATATGAATTGCCTTTTTTATTTTTTTAGTTATAGTTAACTTTATTTTTGTTTTTAATTTGAATTGTGGTTTTAATAAACGGCAACGGGTTACTGTTTTGTTTCTGTAGTCCAACACTCCAACCGACTGTCCCTTCAAGTTGACTAACATTCACAGAGTCTACTCTCAAAATATAAGAAAAGCAACACCTTCAAAACCAGACCTTCCTCTGAAATTATTACCTACACACCGAAAGCATCAACTGAAAAGCTAGTTGCGAAACATGCGCACGCGGCGTTTCATTCCCAACTCTCCGCAGCGCAACGCGCGTCCATTCGCGGCGCGAGTATTTCGGGCCCACACACCCGAGGCGCCTCGGGTTTCACGCCTTCTGCCGAGCCCCAGCTCCCCACTGACACACAAACACGCTGTATTTTCGGCCATGAGGATGATAAGCACGCACGGTTAGAATAGTTTGAATGCCCTAATTTCGACGGACTAATGGGAAATATTCATTTCTGGCGAATGCGGCCACATTTCATAATTGGCTTTAGCAGCACTGCATAGGTACAGTGCATAATGCGCTACATCAATTTTATATACAAATATTATAAGAACATAAACTTATGTGTTTATCGTGTGTGCCTACTATCCTATTATATTTTGTTTTAATCTTTATTTTTTAGGGACTTTTATCCTTTTATGGCATGTCAGCCCCAATCCAATAATATACATATATTATTTGTTAGGTGATATAACTACTTAATTACTTAATCATTTATAAATGTCATAGGTAGGTAACATAGATTCGATTTATTTATCCCAATGGACAATTCATATTTTACCATATAGTCATATGCTGTGGGGGAAACCTGTTTGATTTTCACGTTGAGGTAGGTACAATAACATTACTTACGTAATAAATAAGTTAAATACCTACACAATATGTATATTAGGAACCTGGTTGATGTGTTTCCATGAGGATGATCTCGCACGCTTGTACCTAGTAAACACGAATGATTTACGATTTCGACTACAACATGACCTACACACCATACGTTTTACCTGACATGACGTAGGTGCGCCTTACAATCAAAACAGATTTAAAAAAATGTTTATTTTAACTGTACCTAGATATTGAGTGATTTTGTGGGATCTGATTTGATACACAAAATGTATGATGGGTAAATTGTAGAAGTAGGTAAGTACCTACATAATGAGCAGGTAAACAAAACATTTTTCTTTTTGGGTTTTTCTATCTAATCACATTCATCATCATCATAATTTCAGCCGAAAGACGTCCACAGCTGGACATAGGCCTCCCAAGTGTCGCCACAAGGACGGGTTCTGTGCGTCTCGCATCCATAGATCAAATTACATGAATGTTTAGGAAAAACAAGTGTCTAGGGTAAGGATGTTATGAATATGCGGATCTGGATACGGATATAGGAATAATGAAACCGGTTTCAGATACGGTTATAAAATAATAATAAAAAAGCCATTTAATCCATATTTCTTCGTTCCATTTCAAATATTGTTAGTAGGGTATTTGTAAATTTACATATTGTGTGTTGTTAGTATGGTTAGTTTTCTTTCGTTGAAATATGGACCCCTTTTTGGGTAAAGGCCTCCTCCAGCTTTTTTCATAAATCTTTGTCCTTGCCTGTATTTGTCCAGTTGCTTCCTGACACTGGATAATGTCATCAGCCCACCGTCTTATAGGTCTACCAGCATTCGTCTTTCCCTGTGGACCTTTCCATCGTGTAGCTTCTATGGTCCATCTTTTGATCAGATACGGTTACGGATATGCAATTATTTCGGATTATCCGCTAGTTTCGGTAAAATAAAAACCTGTCGTAACATGTATTATTTAGACTCCGCCTCTATCCGAAATTATTCGAAACTTTTAATCGGTTTTGGATAAATTTTTATTTCGGCATATCCGATAGATTCGGATATTTCGAAATAAAAATTTAGCTTCTTATCATCCCTGGTCTAGGGCAGTAGATAGCTACGAATCATGTAGGTACGCACATTAGCATGAAGCGCAGATGGATATCGAACCCAATAACCTAAGACAAGAGACACGTTAAAAGATTTATTTTAAGTAAGATATAGGAATAAGCACTGGCTATATTTCATATAATGTGTGAATATTGTGCATTATTAATACTTCAGTGCAACAATAAAACTGTTTGCCGTACTCGCGCGACCGCTATCGGCCGATGTGGGCAGTAGCATTCAGACATGTTTGTACAACGATCTATTTTGTTATAGCTCAAATAATTTTGCAACCAAATAGATTGCAAATTGTTTCAATATTGAAACTTCCAAATCTAACAAATTGCTTTCCATTTGTCAATGCTTAGTGCAACAGTCACAACTTAGAGAGGTATATTTGTACCTCTACCTACCAAACTAATGTTCGTTTTCGTTTTCTGACTGCCTATGAATTTAAAAACCTTAGCCAAATAAGTTTTATAATAGCGCTAACGCTAACGCTTCGTGCAAAATGTATGACAAGGACATTACCTATGGAGAGAACTGTCACGTGACTCACGCCCAGTAATGTCGATACCATACATATTGCACGAAGCGTTAGCGTTAACAGGAAAATATTTTGTCTAAAGGCTCTGTTCAGCCCAATTTTTCGGCGTTACTAACATTTTGTATGCACAATCTTGCATACCTCTTAACGTCTCTACCTATCTCCTTGAACATGTGACATCTACCAACCCACATGGGGCCAGAATGGTAAATTCTTTACCTATAGGATCATTCCCTCTCGCAGAGAGAAGGCCTGTGTCTCAGCAGTAGAAACTGAAGCCTGACTATGCTAACCCCACACTGTACCTATTGACCTGATAGCTCGATGTCATCGGTAGACCACAACCGATCGTACCTATACCTGTAGGTGTTTTGTAGCATTATATTAAAGTTGATGTGTGGTATTGTTTCAGAAGTGATGCGGCGCGTGGCGTGCGGCGACGTGTGTCCTACGCCGCCGCCCGCGCCCACTGCGCAGAACAGGTAAACATCATTATATACAATAAAATAATTGAGGAAAAACGCAGAAGCTGTTTATTAATGAAGGGCTAGCACCCGTTTTAACTTATGCTAAGAAACAGCTAAGTAAATAGTTAAACAAACGCGCAGTTGGATTCTCAACACTCGGTAAAGCGCCGAGATTTGAGAATACAATAGTGCAACAATATTTAGGCATTCATTTAGGTGTTGCCTTGTGTTTGTGAAAAATTGAGTAAGGTATTATTTTCGTCTCACTACGATATGCAGCGTGTGAGTGAGATGACTTCTTATTACCCACCACTATACAAACGCCTTTAAAAATGTCACATATTATGCTTACAGGAAAAATCTTTTTTAGGATCCCCAACAAGTAAATATTGTGTAGCATCTGCAGACTCATATTAACTACCATGTTGAGATATTGTAGAATAAGATGAAAACGGGGAGACAGATCAATCCTAAAACAGGGAATATTACGTCACTGAAGCAATTCAGCGGCCAATAACAGCCCACAGTGAGTCATATGTTATTATCCAGTCTTTTCAATGACTGCTGTAAACTTGCACAACACCGGTGTAATCGTGCAAATGCCTGCCAACTCCAGACGAGAGACTGTTTTGTTCCAGTCATGAGTGTAAATACGGAATGTTGTAACGCACATGCTCCAAATAGACTCAGAACTTATCATTTAACTAATGCAACATCTTCAGAAGTATTGATCGAGGATCTTTCTCTATTTTCAGGACATCGGAGAACAAAGAGCTGCTGCGTCAACAGCTCCTGTCAGCGAGCAAAGAGCGCCTTGAGAAGCAGGAGTCTCCCAAGCCGAAGCACGCGCGAAACAGACAGAAGAACCGATGGAAGCTGAAGTTCCACCACCAAGCGCTGCCCCAGGAGTACCTCGACCACTATGAGCAGAGCCTGCAGAAGGCCAACGCAGCTAAACAAGCGCAACAGAAACAGAAGCCCGCTGAAAAACCCAAAGCAGAACCAAACTTTGACATCAACAACTTTACCAACGAAACGTTTAAGATCTGGGCGCAGAGACTAGCGGGCATACAGAACGAGACCGGCACACTGACCGTGCCGCAAGTGTCCTCCATGCTCAACATGGCAGCTAAGCCCCCCAGCAAGGACGAGAAGAAGAAGAAGAGTCCCGCCATCGCGCCCAGCAAGATAGTGACGTACGACGACCTGCCGTACATGGGAGAGATGACCCTGAACAACTCCAAGCCGAGGAGAGGTCGCAAGCCGAAGAAGGCAGACATCTGTCACCTCATATACGAGAACTATGGCACCGTCGTGCCCGGCCAGCCGCCCTCGCAGGACCGGCTCAATCAGCTCAACATGTGCCCTCCCTTCAGGGACCATCCGCCCATGAGCACCCCTAAAACTGACTTACAGAACAAAATCATCTCGAGCTTGTTAGAAAGAAAGTTGTCGCAAGAAAACAAGAAGCGATTAGAATCTCTGACGCCGCCGAAGTTCCCCAGTCCGGACGAACCCATGCCCGAGGCGCCGGTGACGATCGCGGGTCCTCTGCACAGCGACGACGAACCCCTGAACCTCTGCATCCGAGACCTGCACGACCTCAAGATACAGATTCAGAAGAAGTTCGGCAACATTTACTCGTCGCTACCTGAAGTTAAGACTGAAGTGGATGCTGAAAGCTCGGAGCAAGACGGGACGAAGACTGAGCAGCCTTCCAACGCAATCTCTGTGATACAGAGGAACACGAACCTCTCGCCGAGCGCCAGCAGCTCGCCCGAGCTGTCGCGGCCGCGCAACGTGTCGCCCGCGCTGTCCGAGCCCGCGCAACCACCGGTCAGCACCGACGGCGCCGGCAAGCTCCCTGGCTACGTGTGTTGGCCCCACGCCGGCGTGTACCTGCACCCGCTGGCGCTGCAGACGCAGCTCCTGTACTACCAGAGACTCGCGGCCGCCGGACAGCTGCCCTTCTCCGCTGAAGGAGACAACAGGGCGCCGACGTCCACGCCTAACAGTGTCAGTGAAGTGTCAGAGAACTCATCGATAGACGATAACAAAAACAAATTAGTGCTCAAACAAATATCAGAACTATTAGATCCTAAAGTGATTAAGCAAGTGGAGGAAGCAAAACGAAGTCCCGATCAAACTAAAATGAAGAGGGTGTCCCCTAACCCCGTGCAAGGACCAGTCAAAAGAAAACGGTCAGCCATATTTATCCCTCCGATGCCCACTAAGACCAACTCCACCACACCTACCACAGAAGTCAGCATCTGTAAGTTCAAGTTCACAGGAGGCTCTAAACCTTCGCTACAAGAGAAGAAGATGTTATCCGTCGACTCAGGAGGCAACTTCAGGTATTACAGCGGCACCGGGAACAAGGGGAACAAAGGTTACGAGTACCTACAACGGGACTCAAACCAAGGCAAAAACGCTAACACCGCAGCAGAACAGTCAACCTCGCAGCCAAAAGTGGAAGAACAAAGTCCAGCTGTAAGTAAGGAGGACCTCAGTAAAAAGAAGAGGAAATCTAGGAAAAGTCTGCAGCGAGAGAAACTAGAACAGACGTTCAAAGAGAAGGGGTTTCTGATTCAGACGCAGCAGCTACAGTCCGCGGAGGGCGCGACGTACTGCAAGTTCAGGCAGCTGAGGAAGTTCACCAGATACCTGTTCAGGAGTTGGAAGGACTACCTTCCGGGGGAGCTGGAGGAGAACCAGAACACTGAGGCCCCGGCTCCACAACCCTCGCCGGCGACCGATGGCACGCCCGCGGGCGAGTGGGGCTGATCGGACAGATCCAGGGCTCAGAACTAACTGTGGTGCCTTTCTTCAGGCCAAGAGGTATACGGACTTACGGAGTTCATATTGAAACCAGGCTGTTGTACTTAAATGTAGGTCATAGTGACCAAGGAAACCTAAGATTGTATATAATGTGAAGTGAATCGGATTTCAGAAGCTGGAGAATTAACCTGGCCGCTCAGCGGTACAATAATGCATTTAATAATCGTGTTTAGTGAGATTTTAAAACTATTAATTTGTGTTGTTTTGTTCTTGATCGCCACTCCGTCCATATTGAATGGTTATTATTTAATTAACTGTCGTATCTTCGCTTCGGTATAATTTATTTGTTGTTAATTATAAGTAAATGTTTATAAGGATTTATAATTGAGATGTATAATTGTGTATTATTGACAGAATATAAATGTTCACGAAATTACAGGTGGTCAACACTTATAATGGGGTGCACATTGTGTTGTTGAAAAAAGTACTGAAAATGTGTAGTTTAATAATTATAATCATACCGTTATTCACGCTACTCTATCGGGTGTAAAAAGACAGTTTCCGAAGCCGAAAGCCACATATTCTACCCATTATCTGGATATTTTTTTTCCAATAAACTATATCTGGGAATCCACTGGGGTTCTGGAGATATTGAAGGTCAACGTTGCAATTTTTTTTTAAATACTTTTTCGAAAATGAATTCCAAGTACTAAACTTTTTGTAAACAAATATTACTTATTAATTTTCGTTTCTTATTTCGAAATTGGGTATTGAAGTTACAAAAATGCAATGAATATCAAACGTATCCGACTATTACCTACGCGAATTAGAGCGAAGGGGCAGGGCTTAACTCCACTTGCCTGGGTTCGCGTTACATAGCGCGAAATAAGAAATAGCTTTTTTTCATACCTAAAAATAAAAATTCCCAGTAATAATTTTTGTGCAAAGCTACTTTGTTAGATGTACAGTATGCGTAGTTGACGGCTATGTGATGTGTCTTTTTACACCCTGTAAGTTTATTAAACAAATATTTATTTCATGTTAGTCATGTTTGTGGATACCGCTGTTGTGAAGACTATACTAGACATGTCGGGCGCTAATGTTGTTGTTAAACCATAGCTAACTATAGGATACTAACAAAACTAGTCACGTGTCACCTCTAACCTAGCTTACGTTAGCTGTAAGTCGATCGGTAACCTGTACATATTGCGAACCAGAGGCATTCTAGTCATTATGTTAAGTTTTATACATCGTTGTTATTAACTGCTGCTGTATATTTATATTACTATAATTTTATTTAAAAATGTTTTCGTAATTTTATATAAAAGTAAAAAAACACAAAATTGTATACAATAAACTTTATTGCAAAGAAAAACACTTGATTCCAAGATTAAAGATATAAAGTGAAATCATGAAAACAGGAATGTAATATACCAATTAAAAACATTTAACCGAATCAATATTTTGTATGATTTTAACAACCCTTACGTTAAATATACTCGACGAGGTTGCATGACAACATTTATATTTGACACAAATATTCAAGTCATGCAACTAAGTAGGTAAGTATTAACATTTTAGTAAACAAATGCACTTTATTTAGTCTTTGTTGCCGAAAATGGAACGTAACTCGGTTACAATGAAAACAAATAGTGTTTTACGTAATATGTATAAACTTCAAACAGTACATATTCCAGTACAGGCAACAAAGTATCATCAGATACCTAATAACAACAGTTCGAACAAAGCGAACTTCTACATGTTGATATAAAAATAACTATAAAATATACTCTTACACACTAATTTTCAAAAATCCTTCTAAAACAGTTCACCTGCCTTGCAACTTGTGGGAAACATCATAATAGGTAAACTAACACAGATATTTAATTCAATATTTCAGATAAAGTATAGAAAAAAGATCTTCAACATACCGTAATTTAATTATTACCGTGTTACTTCTTAATATTAGACAATGTTGTCCTTAGGAACTACATAATTTTCTCAAGCTGTTTGCTCAAAATATTGGACCATTAAAAACCATAGATTTCAGCCGGAATGTCTGCCTGCAGGAATGTTCTTTTGATAATTTGAGGCCAAACATCTATGATTGCAACATTGCTGATATTTCACAGTTAAACTGTGTGCGCAAACGATCAATAGATAAGTATTCATACACGAATCCATAACAAAGGGAGTATCAAATCGATTTAGAAGTAGAACAATGCGGCGAACGGATATCGATTATTCAAAGTTGGAAACCCTGTAGAGTTTAAAAATTAGCTACAAATTAGTGTTATAAAAAAGCAGCCATTTTTACAGAAAGCTCGTATCTTGTACAGTATGTTTAGCGATACATGACAGAACGCGTTGAAAGATCAGTGTGTTATCACGTCGAACTTCCGTCGCGAATTTTATTCACAGTTGTTTGTGTTGCTATTATGAAAAGATTCATAGATCTTACTTTGATTTTACATCGCTAAGTGAAGACAGCATTTCAGAGTAATATAAATATTATGATAATAAGGTTTATATTCGCATGAACTGCTGTGTAAGGTTCAGTACGTATACCCGTTCGCCAGCCCTGCAGTGGCCTGCACCCTACGCCTTGAGCACCGCGAGTGCCGCAGCACGTACGTGCGGCGCGGAGATGCCGAACTTGTCGAGTAGAGCCTGCGGCGGCCCCGAGCGCGGCACCTCGCGCACGCACACGTGCTGCACCAGCGAGTCGCGCTGCAGCGCCAGGGCCGACAGCACGGCCTCGCCCAATCCACCTGCAACGTTATATTCACTTACTGAACTGAACATTACTTGGTATTGTAGCGGTATCTACATATACCGCCACACGACCACTACAAAAATATATCTGCCGACACACAAAATAATACAATCAAAGTTATTGCTTATTTTTTTTTAATTACCTTAATTTTTAATTTATTGTTTACTTAATTTATTTATTGTAATAACTTAAACAGGAAAGTCTTGTGTATGGATATGGATGGCTATAAGAGTAGGGGAAGGCGAAAGAAACGATGGTTGGACTGTGTGAAAGAGGATATGGGTAAAAAGGGGGTGACTACAGAGATGACGACTAATAGAAAAGTATGGAAGAAAAAGACATGTTGCGCCGACCCCAAATAAATTGGGATAAGGGTAGGAGAATGCTGAATAACTTAAACAGGCAAAGACACTGGTCCCTATGATACAGTTAACACTAGTTTAGGGACCAGGGGATACACATTTATGTACAACTTTTATGTCAATAAATTTGTTTATTATTATTACTTATTTATTGCGCAACTAGCATACAGCAACCCGAAAGTAATTATCTACACAACACCTGTCTGGTCAGAGAATGCTTCCTTTTCATGAGGGATGCGGAATTTTTTAGTCTGTTCCGCATCTCTACAGGATGTAACGGAAAGGAGTAATCATATTTTGAAAATCGGTTCAGCTCATGGATATGAATAATTTTCTCTAAGAAAAAATAGAAAATTTCCAAAAAAAAATAATAGATTTTCCATACAAAGTTATCATCAGCTGATTAACATTTGTATGGGAAGTACATTTTTTTTGAGAATTTCCTTATGTTTTCTTGAAGAAAGTTGTTCATATCGATGGGCAGATGCAGTTTTTAAAATACGACCACAAGTTTCCGTTACAACCTGTATAGTAAGTAACTGTACAGAGTTGGTACAATTTGTGTCCTAATAGTCTATTCACATATCTCGTTGGTGTGGTTATAGAATGACGAATAATAATAAAAACCAGCCAAATAAGGGTATTTTCAAAGAAAAAATGTGATTTATCAATATAATGGTATTAACATTTCTAAAATATTCGTATTAATAAACATTATCACCAAAATTTCAACTTCATAGGTCAATGGAAGTTAAAAAAGTCTTCAGAACAAAATTTTGTGACACACGACGGACAAACGGACACGTAAATAATAGCAATAAGGTTGCGTTTAGACCCTTCGGGTACAGAACCCTAAAAAAGTAATTTTTCTACTAACTACCGTTGACGTCAGCTGTAATAAATGGAAATTGAAAATTGAGTCTACAAATATTTATATTGTTCTATCATCCAACTCTACAAATGCGACATCTTAATAGCCTATGGGTTACGTTTGCTTAAAACTTTGGGTGGGGTGTGACGTTTCTATGTACCAACCGACCAGTCTGGTAGCGGCGACAAGATGGTGGATAGCCGGGAGAAGTTTTGGTAGACTAAAATAATGAATATATGCTTAGTGTATTTACTGACCGGCCTGGTAGTGGTCCTCGACGACGACGACCCTGCCGCCCACGGCCTGCGCGTGGGCCTGCACGGCCGCCTCGTCCAGCGGCTTGACGGTGAACGGGTCCAGGACGCGGGCGTCGATACCTGCACAATTATTATAATAATTTACTTTACGATTCAGGTTCCAATAGTTGGAAATATTTTGCAATAAATACACATATTTACCTATTAAGACGAAAACGAAAAATGTAATAAAATTAAAATCTTAAGAAAACAGCGTTTTTGGAGACAACTATGTCTAAGTCAATCAAATCAAACTAGTCGCCTTTCGAACCACGCGTGAACATTCGTTAGTGCTCAGGTGAAGCGCCTCCTAGCGCGAGGTACACACGTGTAGCCTGGCGGTGTGTGTTGCTCGCACACATGTCATAACAACGACCCAAATCGCGAGTACGCGCAGCCATTATCTTGTTTTATCTAGGCAACTTTTAAATTCACAATATATTAAACACACTAAGATTAAATTTCATTTCAAATCTCAACCAAGTGTTAGATACTTGTCCCACTGCCAACGATGAGCGAGTAGCGAGTAGAGCTTCAAATTAAAAACGAGTCGAAGTACACGAACGAGTGGTAGTTGCGATAGTTTTGTCGCCGGGCTTTAAGCGAGTGTTCGAGGGCGAGTACTCGCAGCACTCGCTCGGGGCAGCTAGTCCTCGAGAGCGTTGGTTCTGACCGCCGAGCGAGTATTATCTTTGATAAACTTGTGGAGCGAGTCCTCGCCGGCGGTGTGAACAGTCAGCGATCAACTATTAATATATGCATCTCTTTTACACGGAATGTATATCTATTGTACGTTTCTTGAGTGTCAAAATAGTCGAGAGTTAGTCGCTTACTCGGGTGGGACAATTGCCATAGTATGAACAAGTGAGGACACAAATTTATTTATTACTTTAAGCACAGATAAAAACATTGTAAAAATTTTCTGCTCGATTGGAACAAAATGTTTTTTTTTACCCTGAGATGATACATTTTGGGTAGAAAATGTTGCGCAAACAGAACATGGCAGGTGCAACATAGCGAATGCGTGACACAATTCTTAGAGCACGATTGTTCACGTTGGCTAGTCAAGTTTGCAATTACTGTTGTTATGTCTTCACTAACGAAAAGTAACATTAGGTATAATGTAGTGCTCACCTTCAGTCTTGAGTTTGTCAGCGGCCAGCAGGCACTCGTGCAGGGTGATGCCCGCTCCGATCAGCAGCACGCGGTCCTTCGCGGACTGACGGACTACCTTCGCCTGACCCACCTGCCAACATGGACGACATACTTGCAATAAACAATGTAGAGGAAGCGCCATCATCATCTCTCTCTTCATATTAAACCTACAAATAATGTAGTTTCATTTATTATGTTTCCTTATGTATGTCATTGTTATAATTGTCTAAAAAGTAAAGGTAAAAGTCAAATTAAAGTTAAAAGTTTACTGAAGTACCTTTACACTACAGCACAGGTAGTGTATGTCGCAACGTTAAAATTGTCCAATTAGAACAAAGCCAGTAGTGAACAAAAGTAAAATGTAGAGCGCAGGTTGAAATGTTAAAGTTTAAGCTTGAAATAAGCGAAATGTATTGGCTGTTTGGGTTGCATTTGCCGCACTACTTGACCCATAGTGTTTTGGTCATAAATATAAGTGCCCCAGGCAGTCAAAACCAGGGATCCGCCAGTTGCCACTACGAGCAGTCGTGCCTGCACGCTGCTTCTCCGTTCGGCCCGCTCACTCTACCGGTTCTCCCTGTGTGCTGTTGTAGGTGCTGGTCCCGGCCAGCGCTTGCGGGGGTGCGCAGGGGTAGCCGCTCCGTTGCCACTCGGTGGGGAAACCCACCGTAGCGGTCGCGGAGGCAACTTATTATCCTGTTTCGACTATCAACTACTCTAAAACATGCCGCCGAAGGGGAGGTCCGGTGGCCGTCGCTCTCAGGAGCATGGTACCGGGCCGTCTCCCTCACCGCCGGACCGTCTGGAGACGGGCCGGACGCCGCTGCCTGCCGCGTTGGCCCCTGGCGCGACACGGCCTCCCGCCCGAGCTAGGGGGCGCGCGCTGCGGTACCGCCTGCTAGGCCCGCCCGCACGGAGCCCCGAGCAGCCGTATCCTACCCTAATATAGGGCCGCGGGCCCTACCGCGCCATTGCAGCGCGGCTCGGCCCCCGTGCCGAGCGCGATGCCCACCTCCGCTCGCCTGTGTGCGATGCGGAGGTGGGCACGTCGCCCGAGATTGTCCCCGGCCCCGAGAGGAGCCGGCAACGTGCGCCAACTGTGGCGGACCGCACCCTGCGTCGCACCGCGAGTGCCCCATCTTCCGCCGGGAGACCGCCAACAGGCGAGCGGGCACGGTGGCGCTGACGAGTACAGCACCCCGCCCGGCCGCAACAGCGGCCCGGGCCACGAACGTGGAGGACCACGAGGCCTGCGGCGCCTCTTTGATGGCGGCCGCGAACGGGCCGAGTTGAGCAGCTGCCCCCCTGCCAAAACGCAGGAAGAAAAGGAGGAGACGTGGGAGGAAGCCCCCTGCCCTCACCGACACCGACATCCAGCCACCCCAACCCCTACATTCCGTACAGGGTGCGAACCTGCCAGGGGCGGCCTCCGTAACAGAGGTCGTCCCTACGGTACAGGTTCGCACCATGTCCCCCCGTAATCCGCAACAGGTGCCAAAGGGCGCCACTGCTGCCGCTCTCCGAGATGACACCGCCACCATGCGCCACTGTGGCCGCCATCACGAAACTGGAGCTTCATAAGCGGGCCACTGGCCTCCTGCTGGACTTGATTAAGGCCATCAGGAGGGGCCAGGACCCGCTTATCACCGTGCTGGAGAGCATGGTGGCCATCCTGGCCCTCTATCAGGGCGGGACCGCCGCCAGCAGCCAGCCAGCAGCATCTGACGCCGAGTAAGTCGTTTTCACCTACACGCGACTTGCTCAAACAAGAACACTATACACGCAGAACATGCACTGTGCGCGACGTGTTCTAAGTTAATATAGGCACGTCGCGTATCGCAACCAGACACACATGACTCCACACACATTGTGTACTCACGCGCTGTATGTACCTACATACAGCGCATACATGGGCGGCGTTACACATACAATGCCGCCCACACATACACCTACGGCCCCGCGGTACGGACGGCAACCGGCTAGCTCTGGAAACCGAGCGGACGGGAGCCACTCACTAAATACTGTAGGCTCACTGTTAGCCCGCGGCTGAGAGCTGGTCGCCATCCGCTGGGCCTCCCACAGGGAACACGTTTCGAGCCAGCAGTATCACACATGGGTGATTGCTGTGAGAGCATCGGCAGGTGTAGTTCCATCGCCTGCCTAGTAGGCTCTTATGGCAGTCACCCAAGGCATCCACACCAATGATAGGTACCCCCATGAAGCACCCGTTTTTGCGGGTGGTCTGTGACTGCGGTCAAAACCAATTCTCAGTGTTCTCAATAGTCCTCGGACTTTCTCTATTTGTATTTTATGTCTTGTGCTCTTGTATAACTGTGTCTTGTTTGTGTGTCCACTATTGGGCAAATAATTCTGCTTTTACATTTTTTGACTGTTTATTTCTGTGTGTTTTTACTGACTTTTAAATCTGTGCCTTTTATGAATTTTTACCTGTGCTAATATACAAACTTTTATATGCAAACTGTGTCGCCATTTCATTAACCCGCCCGCTCGAACTCATCCCACGATCGTGTCGCAAGACAACAATACGCCGGTCGACACACAAATCCACAACCCTCGCGCCTATCGCGAAAAGCATAGTCAACAAACAATCATTGCATAACGCGAATTCAGTTGCTTTAATTTAATCAGAAAACTATTCTCGTACCTAAACACAACGACAATCAAAGTTAAAAACATTGTCTGAATAATAATAAGAATAAAATATTTATTTCCAAATTTTACAATTGGTAAATAAACAAGGTGTTTTGACAAAAAAAAAAAAAAGGATGAGGTGAATTGTAAATTAGCACAGATAGACAGTACACCTCTGACACCCAAGCTAAAATCAAACTTGTGTTATGAGTGTCAGGGCTCTCTAATTTTAGGTACTAAACTGACAGATCGACAGATGATGCGACGAATTGCCCTCACCACGGTCAGTGCACACAGAGCAGAATACGAATTAGGCATTAATAGTTGGTTCCGTACCTTGAAGACCTCATCGTTGGCGTAGAGGATGGCGGTGTTGGGCCTGGAGGTGCGGATGTAACAGATGCCCTTCGTGTTGGCGGCCAGCTCCACCGCGCGCTCCGTCGACACCGCGTCACTGCGGACGACGTCAACTCATGTAACATACCCTTGGTGAGGTTGACAAATAACATAACACTTAAACATAAACTTTTATCAAAATCTGTTCAGCCACGATTGATTAACATACATAAAAATATAACAATTGATCACAAAAATTGTATTTGTCTGTTGAACAGTTAAGATACGAGTAATCTAATGCAGACCAGATGATTTTTTACATAACTAAGTGACGATTACCGACTTATAATAAGCTAAAAGGGGTATCTAAAGAGGCAGGTATTCTTACGGCCGGTATATGTGTTTTAGGTTGTGTTAACGCGCACTCCGTGCGTAGTATTGCCGCGAGCCCAGCGCGCCCACTCACTGCCAGCTACGGAGCGAGCGCGTCTCGACTGTCACATAGACCTACGACTTGCACCGAACTAATGTAACTGTTGAGCTATTATAGTATTGTAAAGAAGAGCAGACTCGCCTATTATTAAGCCTCTGGTTAGTGATAATATTCCCAACAGGTTGCAATGGAATTTGATTTTAATGTATTTTTATGAAGTTCGTAATTGAAAGTAATTGATGATGTATGTATACTCACGAGGGGTAGAAGACGGTGGCGGTGGGCACAGCACGGAACAGCGCGAGGTCCTCCAGCCCCATCTGCGACGGTCCATCCTCGCCGATGCTGACGCCGCAGTGCGAGCCCGCCAGGTTGATGTTGGACTGGCTGATGGCGCCCATGCGGATCTGTATACAAAATAACATATGTATAAATACATACATACGTGCTTAAGTACATTTGTAGCGACATCTATGACGCTCCATAGGTACGAACTAAAACACACAAATCCTCCATCACGCAAGCAGAGTTCTCCGCGCGATTTGAACATATACAACAGCCCGAAATAAACCATCGGGGAGTTGCCCGGACCAGACACAACACCCGTCTGGTCGGAGGATCCTCCGTTTTCAATGGAAGTTTGCGGGACTTTACAAACTGTTCCGCATAGCTCGTAACATTCATACACTTTTTGTTTTGACGATCAACGATTTTATGACTGACGATAAAGCAATTGACAAAACGCGATCACCTAAATGAACGCAGCGAATTGCTAAAACAAATATAATAACCAAATCGTTGATCGAGATGCTAAGACAGAGGCAGTCGCAGTCACAAAAATTGTGACAAGGATGATGAATAGATAATAAAGTATTAGAAGTCTGTGGAATTCTCTGCCGCTGACTGTTTCCTGATAGCTAAAACTTGGGGGTTTTTAAGTCAAGAGTGAATAGGTTGCTTCTAGCCAAGCGTGCTCCATGTTCGACCACATCATCTCTTACCATTTTTTTTTTTTTTTGCCGGGTGGAAAATCCTCATGGATGTCCTTCGCCTGGGGCGGGTGAAGGGGTCTGTCAGACTCTTACTGACTAAAAACCACCCCGGTGTTCCCTCATATACTTGACTCCGGGACAACGGGTGCGAATGGGACTTCCGCTGCCCCGGACTAGTACCGGCCCGCTATCTGCGGGCCTCATCCCGTGGTGAGGAGTGAGGTCTTAACCCCCCTTTGCGTCTAAGAGAGGTGCACGTGGAACACTACGCGCCGCCATTTCGGGTCTCGGTTGATGGGCCAACGGACGTCCCCGAATCCGTCGACCCCGGACCGTTTTTAGGGGGGCTGAAAGAGGGCGTTGTCCGCCCTTCTTCGACGCCCGGTGCGCCTGGTTCGGGAAGGGAGTGCACTAGTCATCTCCCTCTCCCTTTCCGCAGCCTCCTTCTGCGAGATGACATTCTCACAGAAGGAGATCACCGCATCCCAAGAGTCTGGACTGCCGACCATGGAACAAACCACAGCCGGCAGCGACAGGTCGCCTCCGACTTCCGAAATGAGGGCACGACGCGGCTCCTCCCATATCATCTCTTACCATAACACAAGGTACAAAAAAAAGTCATATACATTTTATGACCCAGTAATGAAACATTAGGTTTATCATTAAAACTTGTTATTTCATAAGTTAGTAAAGCGATTTTGGTCTGGTTAGTAATTGTTATATTTGTGTCTGTGTGCTACTGCCCACACGGCCGACAGCGGTCGCGTGAGTACGACACACAGTTAATATCGCACCGACCACAGATAATATACAACTGAAAGTACATTATTATATAATGTAGCGAGTGCTTGACAAAACATCTGTGTTAGTTTATGGTTAGTCAAGCAGTACTTCATAAAGATTAGTAATGGTTAGTTAAAATCCTTTTCATATCGAATCAAAATTCAAGTTCCATAGTTGTGTTGACCTTGCGATCATGTTTTGATGATCACGACTGTGAAGTCATCATCATTCTCCTGCCCATATCCCAATTTATTTGGGGTCGTCGCAACATGTCTTTTTCTTCCATACTTCTCTATTAGTCGTCATCTCTGTAGTCAGTCACCCCCTTTTTACCCATATCCTCTATCACACACCCTATCCATCGTTTCTTTGGCCTTTCCCTACTCATATAGGCATTCACATCCATACACCAGACCTTCCTTATGACATTTTCTTCATTCTTCCGCATCACATGCCCATACCACGATAACCGATTTCCACACAATTTTTCAGTCAGCGGTGCCATTTTCAGACTTCCTTTCATATACTCATCCAATTCTATCCATCATGCGCGTTACACCACACATCGCTCTGAGCATTCTCAAATATCACCGGTTAATTTAGTCCAAACCTAGCTATAAATTCGCGTGAAGAAACGTCTCATATGGAAACTGCTTCAATTTTGGTACCATCACGAACAATAACTTACAGCTATACTGTGCGGAACATGTATATCAATGCTCATAAGGCACATCCACCATACAGGCTTAATACAGACTTACGTAGATTTCTATAGAATTTTGTCTGTGTCCAAAGTTTGTAGGTACCAAGTTTGTACCGTGTGGACGCACCATTATGCGATTGGTCGCGCGTAATGAGATGCGTATACGACGCTGAGTAGGTACAACATTATTCATAGGGTTTTTTAACGCAAATGTGTCATTTGCGAACTGTGTTGAAGCTTGAATATCATTGCTTCACATAGAACATTATTACGTAGACTTAAATGCAATATTTTTTTTCAGTTGAAACACTTTTCATTAGTTAGGTCCCAGCGTGCCTGACCTGGTCGAAGGTCCTGGTGAAGAAGGCGGCGAAGGTGGACACGAAGACCACGGCGCGGTCGCGACACGCGGCGCCGGTGGCCACGCCCACCAGGTTCTGCTCCGCTATGAAGCACTCGATGTACCTGTCGGGAGCGACCACTGCTGTTACTATCAAACTGGTACTCCTCAAAAGTATATAGCATTATCATAAATCAGCGAAGCACAAGTGCCTCCACCACAAACTGGCTGGCCTGTTGGTCTAGTGGTTAGTGACCCTGACTGCTATGCCGGAGGTCGTGGGTTCGATTCCCACCCAGGACAAATGTTTGTGTAATGAGCACGATCATTTGTTCTGTGTCTGGGTGTAATTTATCTATAATATGTATGTATTTAGAAATATATAAGTATGTTTATCAGTTGTCTAGTACCCATAACACAAGCTCTGCTTAGCTTGGGACTAGATGGCGTTGTGTGATAGTTGTGGAATAGTATTATTAAAAAAAAAAAAAAAACTAAGTTCTATGCAAAAAGCATACACACAAAATTCGACACCGACTTACAAAATTAAAGTTATTTTTAAATTTTTAGTGTATTTTCGTTTTTGGAAGTCGATTGTTTTTTTTTAGTTATTATACCCCAGAACTAAACACCCCAATAACATGGAACGTGGAATTTAAACATACTCGTAATTGGAGGAAACCAAAACGTCATCTATGTATAAGACATATTTCTCGTTTTTGTTCAGTTTTTCAAAAAGCGCTGATGCAATTTCGATAAAATTTATATGGGACCACCTGGGAAGTGTAACGTAATAACTGGGATGTGTTCGAGTAATCGAGGAACATACATAAAAAAAAAAGGTTTCGACGAATTGAGAACCTCCTCCTTCTTGAAGTCGGTTAAAAATACCCTGCCTGATTGAATTAAACTAAGGAACTAACACTCAGAATGTATCAGAAGTTTTCAGTAAACATAGTTTTTTTTAGTGAGCAGATATTATCTTCGACATAATAATGACAATGGCGATGTGTTTTCTTGTCTATGGTACAATTATTATTACTTAGATCCTTTTCGATCGGCTAGTGATAAAATAAATGTAATTTTATTATTATGACAATATAGAATCGCTAAAGCAGATTTTTTAGCGTACGGAGCAAACAAAAATGGACCTATGGTGACTGAAGTATTTCCACCGTGACTGTACTACATACCTGTCCGGGTACGCGTTGCGCAGCTTGTCGCTGAAGGTCGAGTTCTTGGTGTCGCCATCCAACGCGATCACCCTGGGAAGCAAATAAAACTCATCATTTTAAAACATACAGAAACAATGGTTATATAAAAAAAGAAAGTAACGCTCGGTCGACTTACGAAAATCTTTATCATTTACTTAGAATGTGAAGAAAGTTTAAAATTGGAGGCACATTGAGCTTTAGAAGAAATCCGGCTTTGTAGAGATCTCTCAACCATCATACTGATGAGAGTCTCATAAAGAAAAAAGAAGTTTACAAGTGGTTTTAAACGAGTTAGTAGTAAAGCTGTTCTTGGTGTTGTTAGTGCTTGTATTTGTGTCTGTGTGCTACTGCCCACACGGCCGACAGCGGTCGCGTGAGTACGACACACAGTTACTGTCGCACCGGCCACAGACAATGTACCACAGTTGGTACATTATTAAAGGATGTGGCGAGTGCTTGTATGTTGGGGTATGGTTAGTATTTATATTGCGTTCATAATGGTTTGGTTAAAGTAATCACATGGTGATGATTTTCCAAGCGGTATTAGAGAAGTTAGTGTTGGTGTTGTGTTATACAGCATATAACAAAAACCCTGTCCGATCCAATAAAGGCGTATTCCTTGTTTAACATACGTACTTACTAGAAAAAATAGTAAAAAAAAAATAACTCATACAAATCAAAAGTTATTATTTTTATAAATAACTCATACAAATCAAAAGTTATTATTTTTATAAAAAATGCGAAATTTAACACTAAATTATGTCAAATTTTCATAAGTTGACAGCACTCCACCGACCGGCGAAATCATTTTATTTTCACCTATTTTTATTACAACAATTTATCTCTGGCAATGTTCCATGCCAACCCAACTTATGTATTGAAATCACACCTTGTTTTATTTTTATTTTAAGGCCTCTATAATAGTTTACCATAATCTGCAATTTTTGAAGAAAAATAAATTATTTATTTATTTCAAAGGATACCGCCCTGCACTAGCCGGGTTGTAGGCACAACTTTTTCGCTCGCTTTGGCGGCACAAGACAAAGGGCGCATAACAGGATCAAAAATACCGTCTCGCTCAGGTGGCTTCTTTGACACGAAACTGTAGGTGAACTTTGTCGAGCGGTCAGTGTTGCCTTTGATAAGTTTTTCATTTTTTTATAATTTATTATTTTCATCGGGGAAAAATGATAATCTCATATACATTAAATGGTTACGTTTATGTGTACGTAGTACGATACCAAATAATACCTTTTAGATTCGGACAGGGTTTTTGTTGCATGCTGTATAATTTAAGCAACTAACTTTAGTTGAGTCAATATAGCTACTGAGCTGAGTTACCAGAGGACATTAAACACTGCGCATAAATAGCTTTGTACGGTTTAAAAAGTTGCGCAATTATTAAACAAATTAATTAGCCACATAATGTGTGTACGTCACATTCTCGAACTACAGTTTTCAATCACAATATTGACTAGACGTACATACGTATGTTCATTGCTAGACTGTACAGATCGATCCGAACTTAATGGCGGTTCTGAAGTTCACTTTCCGCTGCGCTGTGACTCGCCTCGTGTTTCGGGCCACCAATAATTTTGCTTGTACCTGTAAGTTACAAGTAAGTAACATCTCTCTACTAACCGCATGTTAGTGTCGGCGATCTTCTTGAGCGCCGTGCCGTACGCCAGGCGCGTGGCCACCAGCTCGCCCGCCTTGTACGCCGGCGGAGCCGACAGCGTGATGTCGCTGATGTGCACCTTGGGCGCCTCGCTGATGGGGGGCTTCGCCTTCAGAGTGATGGTGTTGTTCTTGATCTGGGACTGGAGGTGCTGTGGAGCGTGGACGTTACGTTATAACAATGTATTTATAATGCTTATTTATTTATTAAGTCTTCATGCACAAAGATATAAAGGTAGACTTAATGTCTCAAGCATTCTCTACCAGCTAACCCAGGGTCGTAAGGAGATTGGCTCGGGAGGAAGCACGGCTCCCTGTCGTTTCGGGCGACGCAGGTGCTCTCGGGGCATGGCTGCTTCGGGAAGTACTTGTGTCGCATAAACAGGGAGCCGGACGCTCGGCGCTGCACCGCCTGTGGGAGCTGATACAGGGCCGCGCGGGAGGAGCAGCGCCGGGCCCTCTTACCCGCAGTGGGCCCCGACCTATCGCTGCCGGCCGTCACGAGTTAGATGGTTGGGAGCGCCGAGTTCTGGGGTTAGGTGATCTCCTTCTGTGAAGCCCTTATTTCACAGAAGGAGACTGCGGAGAGGGAAGCCGTGGCCACTCTCTCGAGCCGCAGCCGGCGAACGGGGCGTCGGCGGAGGGCGGACAACGCTCTCGTCCAGCCCCTCTAAATAGGTCCGGAGGGACGGCGGACTCGGAGTCGTCCAACGCGCGCCCCTATTGGACGCCGCGGAGGAGGACAGCTCACTCTCCCCGCGGGACTGAGCACCAGCCGGGGATCGTGGAAGGCGTACTGGTTCTCACGATCCCCGGTCCAAGTATAGGAAGGAACACCGGGGTGGTTTTTAGTCAGTAAGAGTCCCCAGGCGAAGTACATCCATGAGGATTTTCCACAACAGCAACAAAAAAAAGGGTCGTAAAGAGATGACATGGAACTTTCATTGTCTTCTTGGGCACGTATTAAACGAAATACCGAAAGAAATATGGTATTGTCACTAGAGTTGATAATATTACACATCATTACCAGCCTTTTAATGTCACCACTGCTGGGACAAAACTCTGCACACCCTCTCTGTGAGAGGGTGTGGACTGTGATCCACCACGCGGGCCCAATTCTGATCGGTGGATGTCACATGTCTTCAAGATTTTTTTTTGTTTTGGGACATGCCGGTTTCCTCACGATGTTTTCTTTCACCGTTTTGAGAGCAGTGGTGATGAAATAATTTACACAAAGTAAAGCGCCTGCCTGGGTTTGAACTCATGAGCTACAACTTGTAAGTCGCGGCTTTTACCGCTGGGCCACTACTGCTCTGTGAATATTACACATCACACCAACTTATTATCTAGGAAGGGTGTGGCAGTGCTGTGGTGTATTCATAATACACACACATTTCGCCGGTTAGACATACAACACAATTAATTGTTAGGGTCGGCACAGCCGCACAGCTGCGCCGCAAGACCGAATGTATGCAGTAATTGCCACGGGTTTGCTCCTCAAGTACAGCTGAATCGAATGTGACGACTCGAAAATGTGTAGTATCACTTATTCTTTAATCCCACGTAATAGGGGGCAAGTCAATTGCTGTCAACCGGGAACAAACCCATAACTCCGGAGGCTACTGAGAAATTCCTCATGGAGAAAGCCAGTGGTGCCGATTCTGTTGTGCACAAACTAAACTTAATTTAGTCTTTACCTATCTTTTTCTCTCTAATAATACAAGAAAGAGATGGACGTAAATTAGAGCTGTCAAATTTAGTTCAACTAATATTTCCATACAAATTAAGGGTACACGTAAAAACATGTCGACTAAAAACACGGTGAAGTACAAGGCGTAAACTAATTTCACATCTCTAACTTAGTTCATAGCTATAGCCGTCCTTTTCTCGCACTGCCTTTTAGTAAAATATAGCGATTCTTTCATTTTAGTTCAGTTATTGAACAAGAGAATCCGCACCTACCACATTACCAGACTTAAGAATTGAACCCAGAAATTCCTGCTTAGCAGTAGCATTAGACCACCGAGACAGTCGATAAATGTATTAAGTAAAATTAATTATAGTAAAATCATACGTATAAAATAAACACACTTGTATGAATGCTACTGCCCACATCGACCGACAGCGGCCGCGTGAGTACGACAAACAGTCAATGTTGCACTAACTGGTAATAATGCATAGTAAATTCATACATTACTTTATAATTAGTTCGTGCGGAAGCAATTTCTTTAATTTAAATAAATTTGTAGATTATTAACTCTTCGCCGAAAATCTGATCATTACTTCTGTATTTCTCGACGCGGTAATAACAGGTGTATAGTACACTTCCATCCCACCATTTGTATTTCTTAATACATGTCAGAGTGGGCAAACCTATGACTGGCCTATGGCTGGTCGTTAATTTGTGGCAAATAAATTCTTTTTCTTTCTTACAACCTGGGACTGGACTTATAACACAAAGCTCAGCAGTCTAGGATTAACGAGGGACTCACTAAAGGAATCAGACAAATGAAGTGATGTCATTTTTACATTTAGAACTTGAAAAGCTATTATTTTTTTTCATTCGAAAATTTGCCATCTAACACAGATAAAAATGACAAAACATACCTTAATAATCTTCTCTCCTTCACCTCCCAAGGCCTTTCCGTGCCAGTTCTCCAAGTCCTCAATGCCAGGGAAGCCCTTCCCCTTGAAGGTCTTGGCGATGAGCGCGGTGGGCTTGCCGGGGACGGCCTGGGCCTCGTCGAAGGCCTTCACCAGCTCGGAGACGTCGTGACCGTCCACCACCAGAGAGTGGAAGCCGAAGGCTTTGAGACGGGCGTCGTAGACTTCCAACTGGAGAAGAGATTGTTATGCTAAAGATTTTTTTAAAGACAAATATTAAGTACATACTAAGATTAGCCATTTGCACAACAATTAAGTTTCTGTCACTCTGTCTCTAGGACTCTCATAAGGTGAACCGATGAAGGTTGCGGAAATCGGGTAGATGCGAAGAGCAATGGAATATATGACGATATGGCGGGGCTTGGAGGCCATGTCCAGCAGTGGAGGCTTTCGGTTGAAATTATGATAATGATAATTTTCGAACAAAATTTCTACATAGTAGTATAAATAAAAGTCACTTTCCACGACTGTCTTTTTTTACGCTAACACCTCCTAAATCACGTAACAGATTTTAATGCGGTTTACACTATTAGAAAGAACGATAAACGAGGAAAAAAAAAAGGTTTGTGTTTGTAATAGGCACCCGTGCAGAGTCAGGGTTGGTGGCTAGTTGTTCATATTAGAAAGTTTAGAATTGTTTGTGTCTATATAACTGTTATTCTGAGGCGTCGTCCTAATATAGAGCGACCATCAAGCCATCATCGTGCTTATTTGTATGGCAAACCTGATCGCGTTGTCGCGTCGACAGAGGGCGCTTTCCAGTTTTTCCGTACAAATGACTGCGACGATTACGTATTCGCGCGATGATCGCGTTCTATTAGAACGACGCCTAAGAGTCATTCAGAACGCAGGTAAGTTTATAACAAGTATAATATTTGTGCCAGATTTCGTGCAAACGATCGTTTGGCAAGTGGTGACGAACAGATATGGTTAGCCTATGAATTACAAGGTTCTAAATACTACATGACCTGCTTACTAACATTACGTTGCAAAGTTTTTTAGTTCGTCCATTGAAATGGTAATATCAGTCTGCAGTCTCATCACAAACCGACCTATTTGTTATAATGCAAGTCATATACTTGTGAAGTCACAGGCGGATCATGTTATGTCATTGTTCGTTTGCAAGAATTCTACGTCAAAAGAAAAATGCGCACGAGCGTTATTGCCGTTTTGATTATGATGATTTACTTTTTTCCTTGGTCACGTTACCACGTATGAACAAATATGAATGATCATTGATCGATTGAATCATGCTCGATTTGCATCTCAGTAAATGCTGTGTAAAATGTCCGTAGGTACATAATGGCATAATATTGCATGGTACCTCAACACAATGTTATCTAATCGAGCAGGTACACGGTATAATCTGGCACAAGTTAGTCGCTAGTTCTTTTGTGCGTATTTACTGTTGCATTACTAAAATAAAAATATGTCGCCTTTTGCATGCAGAAGAAAACGAAAAAAAAAAAGTTCTGAAAATTAAATTAAAGTAACTTTCTTATTGAGGTCTGAATTTCTAATCAACTGAGACTTGATTTATGCCTATATTTACTTGTCCTACTGCAATTAATGTTTTTGAATTTTTAGCTAATTCAGATCTACTACTTTTTAATCGACTTCGAAAAAGGAGGAGGTTCTATGTTCGACTGTATGTATTTTTTTTTAATGTATTTCCACAGATTACTCCATCAGTTGTGGACCGATTTTCAAAATGCTTTTTTATCTGAAAGAATATACTCCCGAGGTGATCCCATATGAATTTTATCGAAATTGCTTCAGCGCTTTTTGAAAAACTGAACAAAAACGAAAAATACGTATACCTCGATGACGTTTTGGTTTTTTCCAATTACGAGTATGTTTAAATTCCACGTTCCATTTTATTGGGGTTTTTAGTTCTGGGGTATAACAACTAAAAAGTGAAAAATAAAAAACTTTTTTACAAAAAAGAAAACAACCATCATCTTCCTGCCCGTCACGGTATCACTAATTCCCTTTTCTTTCATATCACTCCTCACACAATCCATCCATCCATTCTTTGGCCTTCCTCTCCCTCTCCATCCATTCACAAAAAAAACCGACTTCCAAAAAAGAAAATACACTAAAAAATAACTTTAATTTCAGAAGTCGGTGTCAAAAAACGAAGAAATAAAATGCAAACACCGACTTCCGAAATTAAAGTTATTTTTTAATTTTTAGTGTATTTTCTTTTTTGGAAGTCGGTTGTTTTTTTTTTTTGTAAAAATGTTTTTTTCCTATCGCTTTTTACTGGATAGGAACTTTCTAATGCTACCAGGACATACACAAAGTTGAATAAAAAATCTTCTGATTCCTTCTGTTTGATCATTAATGTGTTCCTACCAAATCTTCACACAAAAAATCACTTCTAATACATTGTTTCTCCTCATCTTTTCTTTATAATTGACGAGTTACCTTTTTCATAGACGTGTTAGTGTTATTTTTAACCTATGTATTTACAAAATAAATATCATATAACTACTCTCATAATGTAGTTCTATTTAAGTATGAAATTAAAAGCTCTTTTTTATTTATTTTTCTAATCTCATATCGTTAAGTTCTAAATAAAATGGATATTGGGAGACTTTTGCCACAGACAAATCTAATAAAATCAGAAAGTTATTTTATAAGAAAACTTTTTTTACAAAAAAATAGAACCGACTTCCAAAAAAGGGCAAAATATAATTTCTGGTTTTGTCTTCGTTTTTTGACACCGACTGCCGAAATTAAAGTTATTTTGCACTTTTTTTGGAATTCGGTTCTATTTTTTTGTAAAAAAGTTTTTTTTTTTCACCTTTTAGTTGAGTTTCCATATAAAACTGTGTTAACAATTCATAGACATACGATCGCAGCAATCGCAGTTGATTTGCTGTCAATTTTTGAAGAGTTCCGTTGTCTGTCGCCGAAACCCATCATCAGATCGTTATGAAATTCAAATGGGACCATTCTGGTACAAACCTCTTTCGAACAAAAAAAAAATTTGCAAATCCGTCAATATATGACGGAGTTATGACCGAACAAAAAAATAAAATAAAAAAAAAAAACATCCGAATTGATAACCTCCTCCTTTGTGAAGTCGGTTAAAAATACCTTCCCTAGCAAAATGCTATAAAATAACTTTTTCAACACATTAGCTCAAAAAATGCATTTACGAAGCCTCTATACATTGTTCGAAAGTTAAAGTTACGCACCATACAATGGAATGTGCAATAAAATAGGTACTCAACTACCTATTTTACTGCATACTCCACTATTACTATACTATTGCCTAGCGCCGTGCGTATACTTTACGGTTTTTTTTAATTATAAGAATTCCACTAAGGAGTTTCACATGACGAGATTAAATAAGCAGAATGATCGAACCTCCTTGGAAGCGCTTTTGCTCAATACGTTTGTCTCGAGAAAATGAGACGAAATATTATGTAGTTCTAATGTTCACGACGCGCCGCACGTGGAGCCATTTTCATATTAGAAATTTCAAAGATTGTTGCGACTTTCCGACCGACATCTAAAAACAAGTTTGTTTCATTACCTACTGTACTGTATTCTCGCAAATGTGTTAAAAAACGTTGTATGAGACACGTGCGGAAATTGGTATTTACAAACTCGTGAATATGGTAAGCCTGAGAAGAGTCTACTCGTTTGTAAAAACTAACTTACCGTAATAACTAATTTCTCTGGATAGAAAAAAAGTGTAAGACCATAGAACCTTCAAATCATAAAAATGGACCATAGTAAACTGACTGGTGCAGAACATACCTGATGCTGCAGCGAGGTGGGCTCGGACTGGCCCAGCCGGTTGACGTCGAAGATGACCACCAGGTTGTCTAGCTTGTAGTGGCTGGCGAAGTGCAGCGACTCCCAGATACTGCCCTCGGCTGCCTCGCCGTCGCCCACCAGGCAGTACACCCTGGAATGTGCCCACATTTGTTACACCTACAGAAAAGGACTACACAACTCTCGACTTAGCCGTAGTCGGGTAAAGGGTATTACACCCATTTTTGAAAAGTGTCTAAATTAGATTCTATATTGCTAATAAACCAATAAAAAAAAAGTTTCTATGCAATCAATAATTGCCAAAAAAAATGCATTTAAATTTAACATTTTCAAATTTCGCGCGTAATTTGGCGAAAACGCTGGACGCAGTGGACGCCATATTGCTGTATGGTCATGACATCAGTTGGCTATGTAAATAAAAGTACAAAGCATAGATACGCTGATCAGTTGACACTTTATACTTTACATAGCCGTATGAGGTATAACATGGCGGCTACTATTCCATGGTGTAAAAAACAGATAAAAAAAAACTGAAAACTTTGAATTGAATTTTAAAATTTATTTTATTACTAGCTGCGCCCCGCGGTTTTACCCGCCTAGATCAGAATAAAAGGTAGCCTATATGTTAATCCAGGCTATAAACTATAAACATACCGAATTTCATTGAAATCGGTCCATCCGTTTGAGCGTGAAGAAGTAACAAACATACACACTCACAAACTTTCACATTTATAATATTAGTAGGATTTTATGAACTAAAACTAACATTTTCCGACTGCTTTTTGCCTAAGCTATCTCAATATTATATTTTTAGTTTTTTTCTTATAAGTATAGAGTAAGAATACCCTATTGGGTTTGCAACTAAGGAAAAATCTTCCTTTTGGTTGTATCTATTGCTTTACAATTTCGATGCACAGATAACGAAAAAGTTCTTCTGGTGTAAAATATCAGTTTTAGACAGGTAAATTTTGGATGCAGGGTCACTGGAAGCAAGATCCGATTTTTAAAATTCTATCACGGGTAGAAAGGTGAAACATTGCTGAGCGTCATAAGGCACTTTCATGCAGTCAAAATGAACAGTTTCTGTGGGATTCGCCACTGGGGCTAAACCACGGACAAAAGCTAAGATCTAAATAAAGGTAATTTTGATTAAAATGAATCAATTCCGTTCTATCCCTCTCTGTCTGTAAGTTAATGAGTCCTATTAAATTTAATGGGGGCTTGAACGACATCTTACCTGTAAGGTGCCTGATCGAAGTATTTGCCAACATAGGCCATGCCAGCAGCCACAGCCAGCCCCTGTCCCAGGGAGCCGGTGCCCACGTCTACGAAGTTCAGGCGAGGAGTGGGGTGGCCCTCCAGGTCAGAGTCCAGCTTGCGCAGGTTCTTCAGCTCCTCAACGGGGAAGAGCCCGGCCTCAGCCCAGGCCGCGTATAGGATGGGGGCGGCGTGACCCTATTAATGTGAAACTTACTTTATAGTTAGCAAAATACAGTTTAGTTTTAATTGCAACTATTTTTTTATGAGCTTTTCAGTGGTAGCTCGGGCCTTGAACTGGCCTAAAGTAGTTCGAACTCAGACCTCAGATCATCATCCGTACTAGTGAGTACGGATGGTCACAGGTCGAGTGGAGCGCCACTTATTTAGAGAATAGCTGTTTACACGAGAATAGTTATAATTGATTAACCGTTTATATATTGGAATAACGATTGAGTAGACTATGACTATGTGTAGAGTTTGAAAGAGTAATTACTTAAAAATTATATGGTTCAATTTTAAATTACTCTGCCAAACTGTACACTAGGGAATAAAATTGAAATTAGCCTAGTGATCTATATGCAAAAGTTTCAAGAACGCCTGCCCTGACGGTATCACAGCGCAACGTGGCACGTTGTTACTAATTCAATGGAGACATCGCGACGTCTCTATTATGATATTTTATAACATGCAATATTACAGTACCACTTTCTCGTTGCTTGGTAGGGCTAATATAAAAGTTTATCCACATTGGTTTCAACGCA
Organism: Polia nebulosa; assembly: GCA_951329385.1. Taxonomy (NCBI): domain Eukaryota; kingdom Metazoa; phylum Arthropoda; class Insecta; order Lepidoptera; family Noctuidae; genus Polia; species Polia nebulosa. The sequence continues at coordinate 839,805 of OX589609.1, forward strand.
CGCTATAATACATCGTTCATATATCATGGCCTTCCAGATCATTTCCTTGGATTAGGACGACTACAATAGTTTGAAATTGTTTACAATTAACTCCCGACTTATTTGTTCCAGTTTTAAGAGTATCAAACTGCAGCGGGTTCTCATTACTATGGCATTTCGAATTTAGAAGAAGTTCGTTATTTTAGATATTCTTTATTTAACCATATTACAGTAGTCTCACTAATCCGGCAGTATTAAAAACCGGCCAAGTGCATGAAGGGTTCCGTACCATTGTACAAGATTATACACGTCTACTTGTTGCTATTATTAAGATCAAGGCTTAGGTCCCGTTGGTTACCCTTCGGGTACGGAAAGCAAGGAGTGCCAGATAATTGGAATGTTCGGATTACTGGATTGTATAAAAAAAACTAGATAATTAAAATAAGCATTTTAGAATTGTCCTCATTTAACAAGGTACCATGTAGGAAGCGGTGCAGCGGTGTGGTAGGCCCGGGCGGAGGGAGCCGGACTAATGGATGTGCCGAAGTACTGAAGTGTCGGATTAGTGAGACTACTGTATTTGAAAACTTTTTGAAGTGAAAACTTCTTTAAGGCGCGTTGGGCACTTTTGAGATGGGAAAACCAAATGAACTCGGGCGCCACCGACACTGCTACGCGATTCGCTACGAGAGTGCTACGCGTCGTAGCACTCGTAGCGGATCGCAAGCTGCGTTAAGCATTTTTGTTCAATGTTCAAGTTTTTTGTTTTCACTTCTGATGGTACTCCCGAAGTGCCAGGTTTTCCTTCAGTGTATCTGACCGACTGTTTCTAAAGCTCTGTGTCATATGAACTCTCGAATCCTGTAAATATAGCTTACCTTGGATAGAATGAACCGGTCGGCCGAGGCGTCGCGGGGCGCGGAGATCTTGTAGCGCATCGTGTGGAAGAACAGCACCGACATGATCTCTGCCATGGACGCGCATGATGTCGGGTGACTGGTGACAACACAAGTTTATGTTAAAGTCAACTTTATGAATTTGGAAATAGAGCTAAAATAGGTTAGCTACAAGTGCTAACAACGGTTTTTTTTAATGAGATGCAAGTGAAGGTCAACGTTATATCTATCCCACAAACATCGATCACTGATCGATGCCCACAAAGGAATAATTGTATCTACTTATACAGGGTGGCCCATGGAAATGAACAACTTTCTTTATTGAAGTTACAATCAATTAAAAAAAGTTGGCCGCCGCCGCCGTGAAATATCTATTTTAATATTAGAATTCAAAATTGTTGTAAGTTGCAGTTGGCGTTATTGTTGTCTTATTGTTTGTTGTTGGTATTGGTGTTGTGTTGTTGTAGTTGTGTTGCTTTTTTTCGCATAGATGTTTCTAGGGAGAAGGGAGTCCAGCACGCGTAGCATGACCAATTCTATCTCTACTCTGCCAAGAGTAGACAAAGTTATTTCTATGACACTCTACATCTCTACTGCCCGAGCACGGCGCGACCCGTAGACTCGCGTTTCTACGAAGACAAAGACATATTCATTCTTTCCATAGCAACGGGTAGGTAGTTAGTGATGTAGACAAGCTAAGAATTCTACGATAATATATTACGTTTCGTTATCGAAATAAATGTGTCTAACGCCAAGTTCTAAAACATTTTGAACGTAACTCAAAGCAACAACGAAACGTATTAATTTTATTCTGTCATCTGTGTTGACTGTTTTTTTTTAAATTATTTTATTATCCCCGAAGGGAAGGCGAAAGTCTTTTGACCATATTGCCTAGTCTTACGTAGTTATTTATACTTTTTTTTTCCATTAGAATGCAGATGTAACACATTCTAATGTTTTTTGCAGTATTTGGCAACAAATGTGTCGAGTCAGCCTTCTCGGCAAACTTCGCTGAGGTAGTCAATACTACAATAAAATTCTAAGCTCCATTTTCCCGAGATCGCGCCTGTTTCAATGATTCCACATATTGTCCATTTGCGTTGACACTTGAGACACAAAACTACATCAATTTTACATCACAGTATCCACTAGGAATCAATAAACGAATAATTAAAACAGCCACTGAACTTCACTCGACAAAATTCCGCCAATTTGTTTGTTGTTTGTACAACAATATTTAATTTTGTGTTTGTGGAGACTGATCGTGTTGGATTTGTGTAAATAACAACAAACAAAGTAAATAAATAATGAAACATATGAAAAATGTAGTTTGTTATGTTAATTTTTGCATTTTGTTACACAATACAAAACTTTAAAACACATTTTTCAAATGTTTGGTTTTTGGAAAAGTTATTTATATTTTTTTTTTTCGGGAAGATCAAGAGCCTCCGTTAATGCTCGTACTTCGTTTCTTTCTGCCTTCCTTCCATTCTTCTCGGTATAAAACTGAGACGATGGCAACAGTAGCTCCCAGACATGTTTTTAAAATCAAACTTCAAACACACACACTCACTTCATTTCTTTTATTGGCTTTTGTGGAAGATTCACCACAATTTTGAAATGAAACAGACGCCTAATTGAGTTTTTAAAATCAATAAAGATCTTGTCTAGGTCTAATGAGATGTAGACTATTTGACACTTCTTGAGTAGAAATGTTTCTACCTTCATGTGTCAAAAGTAGAGAAAAATTGGTCGTCATGCTTTACATTGTAGACTTTTGTCGACTGAAGAATAGAAACATTTCTTCTCGTCAGTTTTAACATCGCCATGCTTGACACGGTAGAAATCTTTCTACAATCTGTCATTTTGTCTATTCTTCCGTCGACAAAACCCGTTTCTAGGGTGGTCATGCTACGCGTGCAGAGCGGCGGCGTAGTGGCACGACAGCGTTAAGCAGTTTGCCGTCACGATTTTACTGCCAAGCAGCGCCAATAGATATTTCACATAAAATAAAAGTCTTACTGTACAAACTTTCATCAGCTGTTCAAAATTAGTATGGGAGATCTAATTTGTTTTTTCCGTATTGACTATTACTTTCATGAAGAAAGTTTTTTTTATTTTTATGGGCTGAAGAAGTTTAATTAAAATATGACCACGCACTTCGTTACACTCTGTATAACCGGTATAATGTTACAGTTTGTGAGACACCTGTGTGGAAGAGAAAATAAATGTTTTACGTTGTTATTATAGAGCTGAAATTGGTATAACGGGTGAATGATATCTGATTTTAGGGCGTTCTTCACAGAGCGAAATTGCTCGCGTAAGTGTCTTATTAAACCAAACGATCGATCGTCGATGGATGCCATCGATCGACGATCGATCGATTGGTGTAATAACACCCCAAGGTAGGAAGCCCTCAGGGTAGATGGAGCGATCTTTCCGTGACTGGTAGCAGCAACTTCAAAGGCGTACAGTTGGAAAAGCTTATGGCAGTTTTGGATTAATTTATGTGGACGATGATGATGAAATTGATTACATAACGAAATAGTACCTATTTAGTATGTGTTTCTATGGCTGGACATAGTTTTTGCTGATTCTTAAAATTCTGTGGAGATAACGAGTTGTACGTTGACTCAACCTTGGAAGTTGTCTGCCGGTCAATCACCTTTTAATTGGTTACATAATAATGATTTAATGCTTAATATTGGCGAAATCACATACTGTCCGTATTTTGTGTGTGAAGCCTTGTAACCATGACCAAGTGATGCAGATCGAGACTTTTTTATTTAAAGGCTCAAAAAACTTGTTTGAAAATGTAAATAAAAATAGGTAGCAACAGATTCTGTAAGTTACGCTTTATATCACTTCTTTCACAATACCTCAATAACAGGCTCGGTAATTCAAGCTACTTCGAACATTTAACAAAAATAATATTATATGAAGAAATTAATGCAAAAAGGATTTAAAAAAATATCTTCAAAACAAAAATGATAGAAAAAAGAATTGCGAAACGCAAAAAGAATATTGCATCGACCGGGAATCGAACCCGGGCCGCCCGCGTGGCAGGCGAGCATTCTACCACTGAACCATCGATGCTTACGTGAAGAGTTTTGAAATAATGGTTTGCTCTGTAGTACTACGTACATAAACTCGACCCTTTTTCACATTGGGTAGGCAGTACTCAGCCTTACAAACATTATTTCTTTGATGACCATTTTGTAATATTTACCACAAAATTATAATAAATAAGCAATAAGAAGTACGCAACATAAAAACTTTTTTACAAAAAAAAAACAACAGAGTTCCAAAAAAGAAAAAAATATATATATATACTTTAATTTTGGCAGTCGGTGTTTGTATTTTATTTCTTCGTTTTTTGACACCGACTTCCGAATTTAAAGTTATTTTTTTTTTAATTTTTAGTGGATTTATTTTTTGGAAGTCGGTTGTTTTTTTTGTTTTTCACTTTTTAGTTGTTATAACTAAAAACCCCAATAAAATGGAATGTGGAATTTAAAACATACCTACTCACAATTAGAGAAAACCAAAACGTCATCTAACTATGCCAGAAAGCTTTTTACACAATTAATGACTTTCTTGAGGACAAAAAGGCGTGGGATTGAGCTGCTTCAATGATATACATGATCCATTGTTTTCATATGTACTACTTACTGATGAAATTTTTTTATATATATTTTTTTTAATATTCGTTTTTGACATGAATACTTGTATAGTATTATATTACATTTTTATTTTTTTTATTGACATTTTATTATTTTTTTTTTGACATCAAGTCACACTTTGTTAAGTATTATATTTATTTTTTGATTGACATATTATTATTACTATTTTGTTTGACACGAATATTTACTTTGTAAAGTATTATATTTATATTTTTTTTTGATTACTTAATTATTGTAAATGTGAGGGCTATGTGGGTTATTATTATTATTTTCTCCTCCTTTTTGCAGTAATTTTTAACGTTGTCTGACAATTTGAGTACTTTTGCGGCCTACCCAAATGTCTTTCCTTTGGTATTGTTCGTCAAGTCATTGAGCTCCTTAGTGGTTTTTAAGTTGAGCTATTCGACTATTGACAAATGCTTGCACATACATAAAAAAAAAACTAACCAACTGTACACTAATCTACATGTACACAGACAGGTGTAATGAGTTTTGGTGCTATAATAGCATTAAAGAACATCCTCTAAAATAAATTTGTGTCAGACCGAAGGTTTTGTTTCGGACCTAAAAGCTGACTGTAATCATCGTTTTATTAACTTATTTATTACTAGTGTCTGCCAGCGGTTTCGCCCGCGTGGAATTAGTACTTCCCCCGTTATAAACTTTCAACCCTCATTTCACCCTCCCCATTTCGAAACCGTTTCTTAGTGGATACCTACTCTTCACAAAGAACACAACCTCCAATTTTCACGTTTCTAGGACCAGCGGCTTAGGCTGTGCGTTGAGTACATTCAGTCAGGACTTTGAATTGTAGGGCTGTATTTGCTTTGGTCTCATAACTTTAGAGTTCCGATTTCGACTAAAATAGTATTTCGGTCGGATCCAAATTCCCACCACCATGGAGTAGGTACCTACCGAACTTAATTCTTTTGCCCAATCACAGTTTCATTTCAAAGATAGGTTAAAAGGAATTAGAGACAATTAGAATATCTCTCGTATTTCGGTACCTAATACCGCAGAAGTACTCGCTCGCCCTTATTTTCTCAGCAATAAGACTGAAAAGAGGTCAACCAGGAACTTACGTAGGTTTAAATATTTATGGTGAGTCACAGATTTTTAGACTTAAATCTTATACTAGGCTATTTTTAACCCCTGACGCAAAAAGAGGGGTGTTATAAGTTTGACCGCCTATGTGTGTGTCTGTCTGTGATACCGTAGCTCGTTAAACAGGTGAACCGATTGTAACGCGGTTTTTTTTTTCATTTGAAAGCAGGTTTTCTACCGATGGTTCTTAGAAGTGTTTTATCAAAATCAGTTTAGCCGTTTCAAGGTCATCAGCACTCTGTGTTTTTTAAATATACGCTTTTCTTTTAAGCGTTTAGGCTTTTTAAATTTATGATTGTGTGAAACATGTCATGACATCACATGGAAAGTCATACTTACGTACTCATCCATGATGACACTTTTTTTTTTTTTTTTGGTGTTGGTGGGACGTCATCCAATGACTTTTCCCGCTCTGGGTGGAGCGGGAGGGCGTGTCACTCTTACCGACTAAAACCCACCCCTGTTCCTTCCCTGCCTGAGTGCCCAGGGGCGAAGTAACTCTTTCGAATTTATCCGTAACCCCTAGGCAGGCATCGGCCATGACGGGCCCCGTCATGAATGCTGACAACTCTTCGAGGCGCGCGTGGAACACTACGCGCCGTCGACTCTCGGGCCTGGTGCTGATCGGACGGCGAGTTACCCACTACTCGTCGTCCGCAGGCACGAGTATCCATGATGACACTTAGACAAGACAAGAAATATAGCTCATTCATGATTTATTCATACATAATTTTTCCATTCAAGAAAATAGTCATGCTACAAATACTAAAATAAATACAAATCAATACATGATTACAGCTATCTTCCATATCAGTTTATAATATGAAAGTGTAATAGCTTTATACTCCTTTATAAGATAACATCTACTGATAATTATTATTGCTGGGTTGTCACAGTAACTATTATGTGTCAAGAACTCAAGATATTATAATGTTACGTCGACCGTATTACTCTGGAACGTTCGAGAATGTAACTTAGTAGAAGTTTCCACTAGGTTCGAGAACGTTCCATTGTGGTACTGTGTAGTTCATAGATGTTTCTAGAATATTCCACTATAGGATAGTTCGACAATGTTCTGGAAACTTCCATGACTGTATAAATAGGCCGGACGGCGGGCGAGTGAGTCAGTCTGTTTTCGACTACGGATGCGAATACAAGCGATTACGAAGAGAATAGTGATTATAAGCAATTCAGTGTTTGTGTAAATAAGTTGTTGAGTTAATAAAGAATATTTAGTTAATTAATTGGTGTAAAATAATTTATCCCATACCCAGCTCGTAACAATAATAATGATTAATGATGAAAATTTTCATGGGTGACACAAGTGATGTCCTTCAAAGAGGCCTAGAACTTACTCAGATTTCATGTGTGGAGAAGTTTCAGTATAGTTAGAATATTACAGCTAGTAGTATATTAGTACTAAAATAAAATATTATAAGAAAAAGATAAAAAAAAAACTATCAAAACACGCTTATTCGTATTATTCTCAGCAATCCCTTTCATTTGATACCCATACTAGCTTCTGCCAGTGGCTTTGATTTAAAAATTAATTCCGCGTGGAATTAATTTTTTTTCCTTTCCCAACAATTCTTTTACAAACTTTCAACCCGCACTTTAACTTTCCTCTTGCCTACAAGTAACCTATTCACTATTAGTATTAGTTGTGCGTTGATTGATCAGTCAGTCAGTGAATCGAGTCACTCAAGTCAGTTTCTTACTTTATATAATAGATAAAATGCAAAAAAGAAATAAGGGAGTCTGCCATATTAAATTTAGAATGACGACACTTTTTTTTTGCGGGTGCTGGGAAATCATCCAATGACATCTCCCGCTCTAGGGTGGAGCGCAAAGGCGTGTCAGCCTTACTGACTGAAACCCACCCCTGTTTCTTCCCTGCCCCGAAAGCCCAGGGTCGATGTAACTCTGTTTCGAATTTATTCTCAACCCCTGGGCAGGCATCGGCCATGACGGGCCCCGTCATGTTTTGCTGACAACTCTTTGAGGCGCGCGTGGAACACTACGCGCCGTCGACTCTCGGGCCTGGTGCTAATCGGACGGAGAGTTACCCACTACTCGCCGTCCGCAGGCCCGGGTAGAATGACGACATAACCAACCATGTATGCATAATTTCAGCTCAATCAGAATCAGGGAAGTGGGTCTAATTTAACTTCTTAGATTTTTTTACATATTTTCAGTTGAAGCTAAAATTAGAATGTGAAAGGTGTACCTTTGCAGTTTGCTGGGCTCATTAAACCAACCCAGTCTGTTGAAAAAAATCTTGTAATGTTGGTGGTTGGTTATTATTTATTTATTTACACTTCATGCAACTACAGTACAAAGGCGGACTTAGGCATTCTCTACCAGTCAACCAAGGGTGGTGGGGGTGGTGGGTGGGTTTGGTTGTGTTAGTTGTGGTGGTTGGTTGGATTATTCCTTTATTTAACTTCCGATTTTTACCCCAAAAGTGACCCGAATATTACAAATTCATCTAATCTTTCATTTTCGGAGCAAATTGGCTGTGACAGACAGACAGACACACAAGTGATCCTATAAGGGTTCCGTTTTTTCACTCGGACATTTGGAACCCTAAAAACATCACCTGCTTGTCACATCAACAGTAAATGATTTAACTTGAATAGTTATGACCCCAAGATAAGAAAGTCTTTTTTTTTCTTTACCCAAACTATGAAATAAACAGATTACCGTCAGTAACCTTAACTTGACATTACAGAGCCACCTTGACAGTTGGCTTCCCCTATCAGTTGACTTGCTCCGTTACAGCTAGGACCCTCACTTACATAACTTATTTATCTTACAGACAACTAATCTATTATTAACTTTATGATCGAACAGAAATAAGCAGGAATATGTTATGCAAGGCAGACTTTTCATAGTAAGCGTTTTATGTTTTAGATATATCACCATATAGTTGAAAACCCTGTTGGTGTATAAAAAATCGCTTGAAATTGTAAACTATTTTTTTTCAGAAATACTCCTAAACATTGTAAATGATGAAATATGGATGAGATTTATTTTATTGTATGTTAAATGATGTATACATAATATATTGATATAGATGTATGAGTTAACAGTTGGTTGACAAGGGAGAACAACATGTTTTACGGGGACACCACGTAACATAGGCAGGAAAATGGTCTGTGAGTGATCTTTACTCATAGTTTCTGTAGTGTTATAAGTAATTAAATTATTTAAAACAATTTTTGTGAAAACATTTTCAGGAAGTTATATTTTAACGTTTGATAGTCATCATTCATTTCAACTTTGAAGCAAATGACGATGATGATTCATGATAAGTCATGATTTGGCTAACATTATAATGATTTGGCACATAAATTTAACACTTCAAGAATCGTGACTAACTACACATTAATTAACAAACCGATGTAATGTGCACAAATTTCAAAACTATAGAACCTGAAAATTATTTAATATTAACTTTCTCATTTTGTTTAAACGTCGAAATGCTAAATATATTGTTTAATCTTATCTGATAAGAAGTTATTAAGTTCTATTATTGCTAGTATTGTACAGCAATGATTTTAATAAACTTGATTAAATGCACTCGCTTCTAACTGGCTGATGAATTCAGGTTAAGTGCACTACACAAGATTTTGTAATCAAAGTTAACAGACTGAATCTGAACAGTAGGCAACATTTTTAATGTAATTAAAAAGTTATTTCGAAGGTCATCATTTTAGTGGGTACTGAAGTTTGCATAAACATATTGGAAAAAAAACAAAAGCCGATAAGAGAAAAAAGGTAGGTTAATAAAAATAGGTAAACAAGTTATGGAAAATTCTTATAAGCATTACTTAACATGCATGACATAATCCAATACAATCAAACAATCGATTTCTGATAGTGACACAATTTTAAGGGCGATGACCTTGGAGCCATGGCGGGACGGCAACGACGCCGCATCACGTGGTCGAGTCCTACCTAACCTACAATGGAAAATTATGCGACCACCGCCGACACACGGAATGTAGGTGCGAAGGAATTGTTATGTAAGTGTAACTGACCTCTGAACCCAGCGCACTGTGATGCCGGCCGGCGATATACGTTAGATCAAATAAAGTCCAAAATTCAAGCAAAAATATTGACGAAAATATGCCAAACTGTCGAGTCACGAGTGACTTAGAAATTACGGAAATAGGAATAGCAGGAATATACTGTATAAGATTCTAATAGGCAAGAAATCGGCAAAATAACCTTCATTGGACCTTCATTGAAGCAGCGCATGTAGTATAAGGTTAACCACTCACCCCGATTTGGAAGCGTTAGTGGCAACGATGCTATCGATCCTCAGCTTGTTGGCGATGTCCTTCAGTGCCTGAATGTCTACGTTCTTGTCGCCTTTCATATTTGATATGTTTTAATCGGTATATATTCAAACAAAAACTACTAAGCACGTTGTTTACGACCGGTCGCTTGCCCGCCGCCGGATTCAATGACAGGTGGTCGCAAAACAAAATGACAATTGACAACAGCTGTCACTTCATTTTTACTTTTTTATCGGTCAACGAACTGGGACAGAAATTAAGCAACAGGTTGATAATAAAAGGCCTGTTTTTTTAATAAGTCTCTAAATTAGTATTATTCACTAAATTATTGTGAAATATTTTGCTCAAGGTCTAGTTTCATAATAAAATGCTAAGTGCTGCCATCTATACCAAAAATGCTACTTTGATCTATTGTTACTGTTGAACTAGAGATGGCGCTCTAAGTAGTAACATTCGTACTACTATGGGGGTGTGAATTAGTATAGAACTTCACTACATAGTATAAAACAAAGTCGCTTTTTCTGTCCCTATATCCCTATGTATGCTTAAATCTTTAAAACTACGCAACGGATTTTGATGCGGTTTTTTTTAATAGATAGAGTGATTGAAGAGGAAGGTTTATATGTATAATTTGGACCCGAGCGAAGCTGGGGCGGGTCGCTAGTACTCAATAAGCTTGTAATATTTCATTTTATATGCTCAAACAGTGAAGCCCATGCTAAAGGCATATTATATGGATAATTATCGCAAACTATATAGCTGCCTGCTACCATGTATGTATGTTATTATTATTAAAAACTTTTAAAATATGTAGGTAGTTTTCGGTAGACCAGTATACTTTATGTAGTAGTATTAGCCGGCTTGCGTAGTGAGCGGTCGTGTTTAACCTTTTACTTGCGACAAAATACAATTTTAAAATAGTAGTGCTATACAGTTTTAAACTTAATTGTGTCGACATATAGTGCTCTTTCATATAACGCGGTGAGTGTCACACAAAATCATAGTTAAAAAAATTAGAACGAAGCAGATAGACTCGCTTCATACCGCTCCCGCATTATAAGGGTCACCCACATATTAACTGAGCGAAGCGATAAGCGGAGCGGAAGAAAACGGTTACACTTATAATAACATGAGTGTCCAACGTTCACCTACTGGTAAATTCAGCGACAAAATGAGTGATATTGGTGGGAATAGTAGTTCTCAGCCCGACCTATCAACTTTCGGAACTCCTGATTATAATGAATATGTGTCACAACGTAAAAGAAAAACGCCGGAGGATGATTTCTCGCACCAATTCAAGGAATTTAAAAAGGAAATTATTGGATTACTGAAGGAGTTCGGTAATTCTCAGACTGAAAATATTAATACTATAAGAAAAGATATCTCTTCTATAAATGAACAACTTATTGAAATGAAAACCACAACAGACCAATTGATTAGGGAACATCACAACTTTAAGTCGGAATTTCAAAACCTAACTATTACTGTAAATAAGAATCAGGAAAAACTAAAATGTATTGAAAATGATGTGCAGGCTCTCCAAAGCACTCAAAATACTTCACCATCGTCGGAACATCATAGATCAACACCTATTTATAGTAACATAATAATCGAACTTCAAGAGCGAATGGAGCGCAGTAAAAATATAATAATCACTGGTATCTCAGAACCGCATTCAGAAAACATGGAGAAAAAGAGAGAAACCGATAGATGTGAAGTGAAGAAAATATTATCAGGCATATATCCACTCTATTCTGAACCAGAAAAAGTAATACGCTTAGGGAAATATGACGGGAAGAAATCACGCCCTCTTAAAGTTTTGTTTTCCAACATCAGAAATAGCTAAAATAATACTGAAAAATAAATTTAACTGCAAGGATAATAATATTAAAATCTACTCCGACCAGACACCTAATCAGAAACAAGATATGGCAAACCTACGAGATGAGTTATGTCAACGCAAAGAGAAAGGAGAAAGTGACCTTATTATAAAATATATAAAAGGAACCCCTAAAATCATAAAGCAACTTCCAAAAAACGACACACAAGAGAAACTACAATAAGTGAAACTAAAGGTAACAAATTTATAACTCATACAATCTATAATAACTATGCCGATATAATAATTACAAACAAAGCACTAAAATTTTTGTATGCGAATATTCGCAGCCTAGTGAAACTGGGCAGATTGGATGAAATTAGATGTGTAATAGAATCGTTCGAGACTACGGTTCATGTTATAGTTCTTACGGAGACTTGGATAAAAAATGATAACGAAGCACAAAGGTTAAAACTGCCAAACTATACTCAATACCACAACTACAGAAAAAAAACCAGAGGTGGTGGAGTGTCTCTGTTCATTCATAACAGTTTAAAACATGATTTTTTAGAAGAACAGTATGAAGATGGAAATCATTTTCTATGGGTACATCTTGACACATTCTCTCTGGACATAGGAGCCATATATAAAAAACCAGCAGCAAATACTGAAAAGTTTCTCGAAAATTATAACCAACATCTTTCAAAAAGAAAACGTGTTATTGTCTTCGGCGATCTAAACCTAAATTTACTAACTCACGAAAAACCTGTAAAGGAATACAAGAAAATCCTGCGAGAGAATAATATAAAAATATTGAATAAGATCACTCCAGACCATTGCACTCGTGAGACCACATCCTCAAAAACAATCATAGATCATGTGTGTACAAACTTACAGAATAACACATTCCAGATGTCTGTTATTGAGTCCTCCATAGCTGACCACAAACAAATTTATCTTGAGATAAACAGATCTAAAACCGAACGTATTAAAAGAATTCAATATGAATCAATAGATTATAGCAACTTGCAGAACGATATTAAAGAAATAATTCATACCAAGCTATTTAATGAATATGAAGACCTGGAATCTCAGCTGTTACAAACAATTGCAAAAAACAAAATAAGGAAAACAAAAATGTTAAATCCCCCTTGCAAAGAATGGATAAATAAGGACCTCATAACTTTAATAAACAAAAGGAATCAACTGTGGCACAGGTTAAAACAATCACCCGAAGACGAAGACTTGCGTAAAGATTTCTTAAAACAAAGACACCACACCTTTGTAAATATCCAAAAAGCTAAAAATCTATACTACCATAAGGCTTTTGCGAACTGTCAGAAGCATCCTTTAAAAATGTGGCAACTAATTAACAGACTATCAAATAATAAAACAGAATTGGCAGACCTTGGGCATTTAAAAATTAATACTTCCAATGGTCAAATCTCAGATACTCAAGAAATTTGCGAATACTTTAACAGATTTTTTGCAACAATAGGTACTGAACTTGCAAATAAAATACCACAAGAATACCATAACAACTTAACTCAGACATTAACATATAATAAACCTAAAAATAACAATCCTGAATTATCAAAATTAAAACCAACCACTGCAGACGAGGTATTGAAAATAATAAAAAACTTAAATTCTAACACTGGCTCCGGTTTAGATGGCATTAGTACGAAGTCCTTAAAATGTGTTAAAGACAATATAGCAGAAAGCTTAGCAAACTGTATTAATAAATGCATAAACGAAGGCTACTTCCCCAAACGCCTCAAAATTGCGAAGGTTAGCCCAATCTATAAATCAGGCAGCAAACTGGACCCTAGTAACTATCGACCTATATTGGTACTGCCAGTGATGTCGAAAATATTTGAAAAAATCCTACATAAACAATTATATGAATTCCTAACTACTATTGACTACCTATACAAAAAGCAATACGGCTTCCGCCCGAAATCGAACACTGTTTCCGCAACTGTTGACTTAGTAACCAATATTAGACTTAACATTGATCAGAAAAAATTCACTTTAGGAATTTTCATTGATTTGAAAAAGGCATTCGACACCGTTAGCCACGATATACTACTATCAAAACTGAAGGACATAGGTGTAACTGGTAAAGCATATGAGATTTTTAAATCATACCTTACAGACAGATCTCAAGTTGTCAAAATTAACGACCATCAAAGTGGCCCTCAATCGATTACTTGTGGCATTCCTCAAGGTTCAATTTTGGGACCCCTGTTATTCCTTATTTATGTCAATAACATATATGAGATTGGACTAAAGGGAGATATAACTTTATATGCCGACGATACGAGCCTGTTTTATTCTGGTCACTCATTAGAAACAGTTATGAACCAAGCTCAGCATGATCTACATCTGTTACACGTCTGGTTACAGTCAAACTTACTTACTATTAATGCCTCGAAAACGAAATACATTATTTTCTCAGCTAAAAACAAAAAAATTAAAAATCACAGTCCTCTTACTATTAACGGTGAAAAAATAAGTAAAGTTAACAATGAGAAATATTTAGGCCTTGTTCTTGACAGCCAGCTTACCTGGAAACCGCAAATCGAAAAAATCCGCAATAAAATAAACTCACTAACAGGGGCGCTAAGAGGTATAGTGAGGTGTCTTCCGAGACATGTTCGATACACGATATATAACTCCTTGGTCAAGTCTCGTATAGATTATCTAGTAGAGGTATGGGGTTCAGCAAGTAAAACAAACCTACAAAAACTGCAAGTTGCACAAAATAGAATTATAAAAACATTATTTCAATACGATTATCTTACACCAACCATCAAAATTTATAAAGAAACAAAACTATTTAATCTGGACCAAACACACAGATATAATACATGCATTTTTATTCGAAAAATCCTTACTAAAGATATCCACTCACAAATTACATTCACAAAAAGGATAGATTGCTATAAACGCATGACAAGGCGGGCCAATAACCTGTGTCTAAGAAGCCATAGAACGAATTACGGCAAAAAGAGTATTCTATATGATGGGGCCCAACACTACATTACCTAAAAATATAAAAGAAGCAAAATCTCTGTTTACTTTTAAAAAATTACTAAAAAGCCACATTTTAAAGGATGTTTCATTAATAGGAGCTTAATATTAAGTTTAGTGGTACTAATTTACTTTGTACACATAAAATTCAAAATATATCTTATTAAATAGCTAATCATGTGGGAAGATAATACACATATATCTAAATATATCATTATAATATAAAATGTAAAAACCCTACACACTACCTAAAACACACATATAAACAAAATTTACACATACATACACTATATTTTAATCTACATAAAATTATGTTTAAATAAAGACATCTGCTAACAATAATTATATAAATATTTTAATATACATATTTGACACTACACTAACTCTTTATTTATAATAGATATATTTTATTATAATAGATTAATAAATAAACTCAAGTAATCATAATAAATAAATTATATGTAGTTATATATCATAAGTCATAACATAAAAACAAAAAGTTAAAAATATAAATGTACGTACACAATAACAACAACCATCTAATTTCTTTAAACGCAGTGAAACAATCACTGTGTCATAGGCCTTAATAAACATTTATGTATTGTATCCCTCAGTTAACGTACATCTACCCGCAGTGGCGATGCGCATACGACGTCGTGCACTTAGATTCCAGTGAACATTATTTTACAACTACCCTAATACTAAAACTGTTACGAAAATTATATTGTAATTTGTCATGGTACCAACCCGCTGCGCCAATCGGCTTCATGTATTTTTATAAGTTAAAATATTGTATTTTCTCTGTAAGTGATTGTGTAAATCTTTTGAGAAAATAAATGTCTAAAACCGTAAACCGTAAACCGTAGTATTTGCGGTAGACTCTTTTGAATCTACCTAGACATCATCATAGCCTGGTTCTGTGTGAATATAATAATAAGAAATGGTCGGATAAGTTTGAAGGGAAATTTGAGATAAACCGCAGGGGCGAATTTGTGTAGGTACATAACCCTTCTTCTGTGGCAGTCGGGTAAAAAGTCATATTCATTGAGACGTCATGTTACTATAGAAGTATAGATAGTATAGATATAGTCATCGCACGACTTGGGAATCGAACCCAGGAGCATACTGGACCAAGCAAGTATGTGTGTCTTAGGTTTCCGGTGTGTAAGAAAAGAAACACTGGACTGCAATATGTTTTTATTATCTGGTAACTATTGCTAATTAACTTTTACATAATTATAAAAAAAAAATCAATAAAAACAACCGACTTCCAAAAAAAAAAAATACCTACTCTAAAAATTAAAAATAACTTTAATTTCAGAAGTCGGTGTTTGTATTTTACTTCTTCGTTATTTGACACCGACTTCCGAAATTAAAGTTATTTTTTAATTTTTAGTGTATTTTTTTTTGGAAGTCGGTTGTTTTTTTGTAAAAAAGTTTTTTATTTTTCACTTTTTAGTTGTTATACCCCAGAACTAAAAAACCCAATAACATGGAACGTGGGATTTGAACATTTGGAGAACACCAAAAC
This sequence comes from Polia nebulosa, assembly GCA_951329385.1. NCBI lineage: Eukaryota > Metazoa > Arthropoda > Insecta > Lepidoptera > Noctuidae > Polia > Polia nebulosa. The sequence goes on from OX589609.1 coordinate 856,157, forward strand.
GTCATCGAGGTAAACGTATTTTTCGTTTTTGTTCAGTTTCTCAAAAAGCGCTGAAGCAATTTCGATAAAATTTAAATGGGACCACCTCGGGAGCTATTCTTTCGGATAAAAAAAGAATTTTGAAAATCGGTCAACAACTGACTGAGAAATCGGCGGACATACATAAAAAAAAAACATACAGTCGAACATAGAACCTCCTCCTTTTTCGAAAGTCGGTTAAAAATTCACTAGCGCCTATCGGCCTTAACAGTCAGTGCTTGTGTGTCCTATAGACCAAATTGATCGAAATTGAACTTTAAATGCTGCAGTATTGTTAGGACATAAATTTCAATCCTTTAAGGAAGATTCAAAACTGTTTTCTGTTACAACGACAAATAAGTCATTAGCTTTTATTTGTGACACGACACTGTAACAAGAATTTTATGCTTAATTATTCTATTTCCAGTGTTTGTTTTATATCCTACATCGTAAGAAACGTTGAGTGTTCCGTATGGTGTCGGACGTAAAAGAATAACACCATCCCATCACTTCCCTTGGGTGTCGTAAGAGGCGACTAAGGGAGCTTGAGCCCTAGTGCATACTACTAAAGCACCTTAGGCGGTTAAACCACCGACAGCAGCATTTCCAAGGAGGGTGCCGTCAGGCAGGCAGCCGGCTGTAAAACTTCTGCCAAAACCTTTTGCAACATGGTCAGGAAAAATGTGATGTGCTATAGGGCTAGGGCGTACCCCACAGGCGACGCGCAGGGGCAGCACCCGGCTCCTGTGGGAAATGGACAAGGGTTGTCGCACCAGGAAGGGCGGGTGCGACGTAAGACGCTAGCTCGGAGAGTTAGAGAATTAAGATTGAGGTGTGCGAGCTGGAATGTAGGTACTATGGTGTTCATTGATATGGAAAAAGCGTATGATAGGGTACCTCGGGATGTGTAGTGGTGGGCCTTGAAAGTGAAAGGTTTGCCTAGGAAGTGTGTTCAGTTGATTCGTGCTATGTGCAGACAATCTAGTACCTACGTCCGGTCGGCTGCTGGCAACACCGATGAGTTCAGTGTGGCTGTAACCTTGCATAAAGGGTCGGCTTTAAATCCTTACCTCTTCCTGTTAATTATGGACTGTTACTTATGTCGGAAATACAGGAGGAGGCACTCTGGTGCACGCTGTTTGCCGACGACATTGTTCTGATCGGTGAAGATGGACCTGAGATCCAGAGCAGATTGGAGAAATGGCAACAGAAGCTGGAGAAAGTTGGCTTGAAAATCAGCAGAATCCAAACTGAATACCTACATGTTCTGCGATATCGGCGGTCTCTCCAGTTCTGCCGCTATAGTGTTAGCACTAGGTATAGCTTCAGCGCGCTTCTCACAGTCTGCTCCGATTTTCGGTATCTCGGTTCACACGTGCAAAGCGATGGCGAAATAGATCGGACTGTTAAGCACAGAATTAACACTGGATGGATGAAATGGCGGCAGGTCACCGGGACTATCTGTGACTCCCGCATTCCCCTTAAACTTAAGGGGAAGATTTATAAAACAATGGTCAGACCTGCTGTCTTGTATGGTTCAGAATGTTGGGCCACAAAAGGGATGAATGAAAAGCAATTGCATGCAGCTAAGATGAGAATAGTAAGAGCGATGTGTGGTGTTACGCACACGGATAGAATTAGGAATGAGTACATAAGAAGAAGTCTGAAAGTGGTACCGCTGACTGAAAAGTTGTGTGGAAATCGTTTGTCGTGGTATGGGCATGTGATGCGGAGGAATGAAGAAAATGTCGTGAGGAAAGTCTTGTGTATGGATGTGGATGGCTATAAGAGTAGGGGAAGGCCAAAGAAAAGATGGTTGGACTGTGTGAAAGAGGATATGGGTAAAAAGGGGGTGACTACAGAGATGACGACTAATAGAGGAGGATGGAAGAAAAAGACATGTTGCGCCGACCCCAAATAAATTGGGATAAGGGCAGGAGAATGATGATCGTAAGAAACGTTGAGTGCTTTAGAGTTCCATGTCCACTCAATCGACCAATCGTAGCCCACCCACACCTTAAACATCTGGAACATAGTACAAATAAGCACGCGAAATTGAAACAGTCACTTAAAGTCACTTTGTCCTATCTGCAATGAGGTTGTGTTCTAAGTCCACATTCGTAATTTTATTTGTTCATGTTTGTTCTATGTCCACATTAAAACTGTAAAATAAGGTATAATTAATTACTATCTACATATGAAAATTATAACATTCAATGCATAGGTAACTCATGTATTATGATAGACCTTCAAATCAAGAAATTCAAGCTTAAAAAAAAATTGGACAAAAAATCTTCTTCTGTAAAATGTAAATGTAAATGCCAATGGTAGATAGGACAAATACTCGTAAGCACTAGGACGACGCTGTAAAGCCATTAAGCGCGAGTGAGTATAAGACCATCTTATTTATTTTAAAACTCGAATTTGTGTTTATTTATTTTTAATGTGCCATGAATTCTAAATTCTCTAAAGAGGTCCTAATGAAACAGTCTCGACAGTACCCTAGTAGGTACTTATTAATACATAGGATATGTTACTTAAAGAGATTTTTTATTAGTCCACTAACAGAAAGTCCGACAGATTGACATCGTGTCTTAATTTCAAAAAGATCAAAGAAACTCCAAGAAAAGTCGTCCAGAAAAATATACAAAGCGTCAAATAACCAATAGCATTTGTATTAAAAGCACTCGAACATTGTTTGAGTAATATCCACCAAACGACGCGATCAAACGCCTGTCATATTGAATTGAATCCGAACTACCGGACGCGGGGACATCACTACTACAACCTTACAACTACACCTAATAACACTCTTAACACAACGGGTTGAAGTTCAAAATCGATTACATGATATTGATAAAAACGTCATATACATGTCAAAATTATATGTACAGTTATCCTAACTCGTATTGGGTTAACTTAAGGTTGGTTATCCAGTGGTGGGGTGTGGTGTGTAAGGTGGTGGAGTTTACGATAAAACGAGGGTGGCTATTCTAAATCGCGCTGACGTATCAAGCCGGACCTTTGTTCACCTGACTCCGTTGGCGTAGGGAGGATGTGGCGATTACGCTAGAGAATCATTTTGAGGATTGATTTTGATATTAGTAGCTACACAAGGCGGGTTTATTACATAGGTTATTCTCATTCGGTTTTTTTCATTACAATTTTGAATAGATTTTTAATAGAGATAGGTTCAGTGTATTAAAAAAAAACACTGACTTTTTAAAGCTTGTTAAAGCCAGATTTAAAGGTTAGCGGATAGGACCATCTTATTTGTCTACTGAAAGAAAGAAAGATATGTATTTCCAGGTTACTAAAAACTAAGTCTGAAATCAATAACTTTTATCATTATGGTAATTTAACATTCTTGCAATGCGAAAAAAAAAACAATATCTTATGCATTTACAAGCAGTTTCAAAAAATCAATATCAGGCCATACCTTCAAAATCTCATCGCCATTCCACCTCACATTGCCATTTGCTACGTCATAGAGCAATATGCTACGAAGCTACTACGCTACGCAGTTACAACGCTACGAGTACGACGCTACGCAGGTAGGTACGACAGTATAGCGCTACGCGGATATGACGCTACGCGGGCATCACGCAAAAACGCCGCCGTCTGATAAATAAATATTAAAACAATAAAACTGTTGTCTATAGGCAGGGAAATGGCCGCGCTGGGCACACGGCGGCCATGGTGACCACGATTTGTGAAGACAGGAAATAGTTTACGTTTACCTGTTAAATATATGGGTGTCTGAAAAATTTTAAATGCATTGTTAAGATTACGAAAATAACTCTCGGTTACTTAAACTTTCTTTCGTCCTTGGAAAGCACAGTAAACCGTTAGTCCCGGCCGTCTTTGGGAGTCGTTACGGGTAGTCAGAAGCTGTAAATCTCCACTTGTGGAGGATAGATTTGCAATCCCTTCATGTAAATACTGGTTTTCAACTGGATCCAGTTGGGCCTTAGCATTGTTGAAAAAAGGCTAGGCAGATTGATTTAAATTAGTTTAATTTTTAAAAATTCCGATGCTTAGATGGACTACGCAAGGCTAAGCTAAAGCTGCTTAAACGTTGCCTTGCGACATATGATTCAGTATAGCATCTGAAGGCCAATCCTTGTACTTAAAACCTTTAAATTCAAATCGCAATATAATCTTAGCGACAATTAACGTCAAAATATGGAAAAAAGAGGTGTTTTTGACAGATTTTGCTGCGCTGCGAATGCGAACGTGGCTTAAAACTACGAGCAGTGCCTCTCCTACTTTTTAACCGACTTCAAAAAGAAGGAGGTTTTCAATTCGGATGTTTGTATTTTTTTTTCTATGTATGTTCGGGTTAACTCCGTCATCTATTGACGGATTTGCAAAATTCTTTTTTTGTTTGAAAGAAGTTTGTTCCGAAATTGTTCCATTTAAATTTCATAAAGTCAAAGTCAAAGTCAAAACGTTTATTGCGAACTAAGTGTACAATGTTGGTGTTATACTTCTTCATATAGATCTGGTGATGGGTTTCGGCGACAGACAACGGAACTCTTCAAAGATTGACAGCAAATCAACCGCGACTGCTGCGTCTCGTATGTCTATGAATTGGAACCACAACTAAAAAGTGAAAAATAAAAACGTTTTTACAAAAAAATAGAACCGACTTCCAAAAAAAGAGGAAAATAACTTTAATTTGGGAAGTCGGTGTCAAGAAACGAAGACGCAAAACCAGGAACACCGACTTATTTTATTATAAAAAATGCGAAAGATTGGATGGATGGATGTTTGTTACTCAATCAAGCCAGAACGGCTGAACGGATCTGGATGAGATTTGGCACAGAGATAGATTATCGAAATTAATTTATAGTGGGGGATACTAATTCCACGTTGGTGAAGCTGCTTATAAAAGCTAGTTCTTCATATTTTCCGTAGCTGGATAATATTATTATTTATTAGCCTCGCAATTGATGTATTAGTCTGCTACTCTGTCTCCAAACACCCCTACTTCATGGTGCATCCACTTTGGGCATCACTGTTGGAGGGTGGTTCGCTGAGGGGGCGGGAGGGGCCGAGGGGGGCGTTCGATGTTCTGTTTTCAAATTCAATTGGCCGCTGTCCCGGGGCGATCTTTCTCCGCGAGTCCGAATTGAATATCAATAGAACGATACGACGAACGATTGTATGGACATGACCAGACATTTTTTTGTGATTGTTTTTTGACATATCTACCTACTTTTTCATAATATTTGTTGTTGCGTATTGGCTCTGGTGATATATAATGATTTGGAGAAAAACTGACTTAGACTATTTTTCATGTGTTTTATTACTTTTATGGGTTTTACCTTTACAGACAATAATATCAACTGGGTTACCATTCTTTTACGTAATAACATACCCTAAAATAGTTCGGCGTTGTCCAAACTATCAACTGATCCCTTAAATTAAACGGAGTTGATGACGCTGTCCACACCTACTACGTCAGATCAAGTAAAAAAAGTAAAAAGCCTTTTTTTACTTGATCTGACTCAAGTGTATAAGTATTATAGATAAAATAGCTGAGCTTAGTAACGTAACACAAGGGCTTGAAGTTTCTAAAGCGGCAGTATTGTTAACTAGCTTTTGCCCGTGGTTTTGCTCACGTGTCGTATCCCTCAGAAACGAGTATTTTTTTCAGGACAGCAGGCATACTTACAGCGATAGTGTTGCGTTCTATTAATGAACTTTAGTAATCGGATCAGTGCTTCCTTCCTCCTACAAACTCAAAGCTCAAAGCATTTATTTCAAACTAGCTGCGCCCCGCGGTTACACCCCCGTAGACCGGAATAAAAGCCTATATGTTAATCCAGGCTATAAGCTATCAACATACCAAATTTCATCCAAATCGGTCCAGACGTTTGAGCGTGAAGAAGTAACAAACATACACACTCACAAACTTTCACATTTATAATATTAGTAGGATAAGTACGAGTAAACCATCTACTGCATACATTTTTAAATTGTCAAAAAGACGGTCAGTCAGAAAGATGAAGCTAATTGCACATTCCAAAGCTAGTAGGTTTCTATGGATAAGAACGTACTCCATGGACACTCTTTTAAACCAAAACAAACGCACAGATAATTTTACCTTTTTATAATTCTACCTACAGTTTAGACAACACCACAACTAAGTCAACACATCTTTGCATTGGCAGCAAAAGTTCTTATTGAACGTTTAAATTCTTATTTCTCAAGAAAAACTCGCCTCATCCACATTCAGCATGCATAAAACTAACGGTCAGCGCAAATAACGTTCGGATTTGTAAAACTGTAAAAGGGCGAAGTTCCTGAAGTGTCGCCGTCTTCGTTTGGTTCGTATCCGATCGGATCCGAACAGACCCGGATGCGGCCGCCAGCGGCATTGTCATCGCCCGGGGACTTGATGCTTCAATCCGATACTTTGATTCCTTTGCTAATGTTTTGCTGTAAAAGTAAACAGTTTGTCTTTTGTGCTGTTTGGAGGACTTTGATGTGTTGTTTCGATTTTGATTTTAGTCGGAGCCTTTGCTTTAGGAAGTTGATGTTATTATGATGTTATAATAATTATGGTAAAGAGAGTTTAACAAAGCAAACATAACTTAGAAGCTTTTGTGTCTGCAACAAGAAAATAGGTACATACCTACTCACACTTGTCTACGAATCATGCTAGTGGTTAGGATGTCTTCATAACTTTACCGTCTGGCGTCTGATGAGGTATTGTTGAGAAGTTCTATGTCTCTGCTCTGCCTTATCTTCCGTGCTTCAGGTTCATTCATACATTTAAGGTTTGTTGTTATTAGTATTATGATTAGAAACTTTTTTATTTCGATTAGCCTTACTATTTCGCTACTATATACCCGGAACTAGTAGCAGGTTAATGTCCCTAATTCCCATATCACCAGACTTTGATAACAACTAATAAATTCGCCAACACGCTAACATCAATCATGCGTGTAATCCGCTAACATAATTACAAGTATTACCTACTCCGTTCACGCTACGCCTTGCGTGCGAGGCGCGTGGCGGTCGCGTGTGCAGCGTGCAAGAGCGTGGCGAGCGCACGCACGCGTGGCGTGTGGGTGTCGGCGGTGACAGCGGCGACTTACAAAAGGGTAACATGTTAGTAAACATTGTGTGTTAGCATAGCGGCGATATTAAAGGGTATTTGATTAGGATAATAGGTATCTATTGGGGGCGATGGGAGATAAATGGGGATTACAATTGTAGCATATTTGATTATGTTTTCTGTTGTTAGAAGTTAGTGTGGCATGGGAATGATGGGTTTTGATAGGGTTGAATTACTTGACCCCTTTCGTTAGAAAATTACAAGCTTGTTACAAATAAATAGGTGTTAAAATTAAGTGTCTATCATAGTAGACTGGTAGAAAAATATCTTATATAGAAATGCTAACACAACATTAACACACACATATTTAATATGTCACGTCAATTAGTAGAGGGCCTGCCTAAAGGAATATTAATTAAACCACCCACTAATTTAGCAAGAACTTACACCCTTCAACTATTTACAAAACAAGTCTAACTCACAAGAAGCTTCCTAAACTTAAACTAAGTAGTTTCATATTTATGAATCCCTTCATAAAACTATGTCGTTTTAGAGCCTACAGTTACTAAGCTTACTCACGAATGCCTCCCTCTCTGCTTGCCCCAATGACGTTACGTCTCAGCGTAATTAATAACATATCAATAATGTTCGTCTTCAGTGTTTAGTTTGAAAACTTTGAAGAAGTTGTTAAGGGATTTACTTCAACATGTTTGAAAGGAAGAACAATACCATCATTGGTACATATTTATTAGTACACTAGAACTTCGCCCGTGACTTCGACCACGTGGATTTAAAAAAAAAAAAAATAGCTTATGACACTCATAAATAACGTGGCTTTCTATTGGTAAAAGAGTTTTCAAAATCGGTTCAGTAGATCCAGAGATTACCCCCTACAACCTCACAAACTTTACCTCTTTATAATTTTAGTATAGATAGATTATATAATAGTATAGATAGTATACTAGCTTCTGCCAGCAGCTTCGCTCACGTAGAATTAGTACTTCCCCTGTTATAAACTTTCAACCCTTTTTTCACCCTTTTTAGGGTTCAATTTCGGCGAGTTACCCACTACTCGCCGTCCGCAGGCCCGGGTCTACGGTGGCCGGCGATCGTCTCGCGGCGCCGAAAGCCCCTGACGTCTCCTGAGGCGGCTGCTACTGAGGGCGTGAGGGCGAGGCTGTCGTTGCAGCCTCTCCCTCAACCGTTCCGCCTCCTCCTTTGCGAGCATTACTGCTTCGCAGAAGGAGGAAACTGCTTCCCATTCCCTCTCGCTCCGTACCATGGCCTGGACCAGGGCCGGGCGCGTCACTGCCACCGATCGCCTGCACGAGGACACGGCGGGGCTCCGATCAAGCGGGGCAGATCTCCACTGTGTCCTCTGGGCGATCCTAACAGTGGGGACATCCGGGCGTTTCCCTCCGCCTTATCCTACACAGGAACCTCCCGAAACTACTCGTGTGTCTGTCTGTCTGTCTGTTTGTCTGTCCGTCTGTCCGTCTGTCACAGCCAATTTGCTCCGAATCTGCTGGTCCGATAGAGTTGAAATTTAGTACACACATGAATATCAGTGTCCCAAACACGGACGTGTACCCAAATAAATTAATTTAGAATATGAGGGTCACTTTTGGGGTAAAAATCGGAAAATAAAATATCTAAGTTTTTTAAATTGTGTCGTGCGACATATCAAATGAAAGGGCACATTGTGAGGGTCTCGAATATTTTTGAAGTTATTTAAGAAAATTTATGAAAAATCACCCCCTCCCATCTCCGAAACCACTGCGCCTACAATTTTGAAAAAAAATGCTAAGAGTAGTTCTTTACTTATACATTAGAAGAAAACCTATAAGGTGGAGGCAGTTTAAAAAAACCTGAAAAAAATATGATTTGTTCGGAACCATGTGCGCGCGAGTCCAACTCGCTCTTGACCGGTTTTTTAAATAAAAATTTTACAATAATTTACGCGATTTTTCATAAACTGTCGGTAACAGACGCGTAGTCATGTTTTTAATGTTGTTTTGAAGAAAATAGTACTTACCTCATGTGACGGGGTTACTTACGCAGTAGTAGCAAAAACTTGCAAGTTCCGCGGGCATACTCAAGTTGGTGGGCATTAACTGGCATTAAGTAACAGTTAATTTATTGCCCGCACTCCTTGTTTGTCTATTTTGTTGCTACACATGCTTTAGCGCTGAATATGAGGGTAAAATACTGGTATTCAGCTGCATCCGGTTAGACTGGAAGCCCAACCCCAAGATAATTGGGAAAAGGCGCGGGCAGATTGACTTGCTTTAGGGCTGAATAGCTTAAATATTAGTTGTATATGTACTCTTGGCTTTCATGAAACATTCAGTGTGTACTAGGTAAGTACAAGTTTGTAATTTGAATTTGATGGGTGCCAATGAGGTTGGTATGTGAATGGGTGACCATTCATAAAATACTGAGACTCCTCCGTGCCTCGGATAGCACGTTAAGCCGTTGGTCTTGGCTGTCATTTTAAGATCATTGACAGTCGTTACGATGTCAGAAGCCGGATTGACTGGAAGCCGACCCCAAAATAACTGGGCAAAGGCAGATTGATTGTGTGCCAATGCCGGACATGAACGACTATGTATTTACAATTACGTAGAGCTACCGATTGTAGTTACCCACATGGGTTGGAGGTTCTCATCGCCGTGTCCTCGTGGAGGCGATCGGCGTTAGTGACCTCTCGCGTCCGGATCTGACCCAACCCATGGTACGGAGCGAGAGGGCAGGGGAAGCTGTTACCTTCTTCTGCGAAACCGTAATGCTCGCGAAGGAGGAAGCGGAACGCGTGAGGGAGACGTAACGGAGACGCCCTCACGCTTCTAGCCACCGCAGGAGACATCCTGGGCGTCGGGAGTCGCAAGCTGATTCCCGGCTACCGTAGGCGGATCGCAAGTAATGGGTTTTTTTTTTGTTCCACGCGCGCCTGATAGAGAAGTCAGCAGTAACTGACGGGGTCCGCTAGAACCGATGCCTGTCTGGGTCGCGAATAAAGAAAGAGAGATACCGCGGCCCTGGCATAAGCAACTGAAGGAGCAGGGATGGGTTTTAGTCAGTAAAAATCTGACACGCCCTCCCGCTCCACCCAGAGCGGGAGAATTCATTTGTAGGTTTCCCACCCTCCAAAAAAAAAAAGGATTGGAGATTCTGTCTGTAGTGTTGTTCAGTGTTGCAGGTATATATTCCAAGAGTCTTATAACGTTATGGAGTGTGATAACAAAAACTATGCTTTATTATTGACACAAGCGCGTGACTACATCAGAGGTTCCTTGTTGAATCCCTTCCAAACAAAACAAATAGGTATGTATTCCTACATTTGAATGATTCAAATTTGGATCACCCTTTAAAAGTATAATATTTGCTCAACCAGCCAGCCTGCTAATAAGGTCTGGATCTCATACGACCTCCCTTGGATAACACAGTACCTTCTTACCAATTTATTTTAATTTAGGTGTTCGAGGTTTTTTGGCGTGATTTCTTCGAGTGAAGTTCAGCGGCTGTTTTAATTATTCGTTTATTGATTCCTAGTGGATATTGTGATGTAAAATTGGTTTAGTTTTGTGTTTCAAGTGTCTACGCAAATGGACAATATGTGGAATCATTGAAACAAACGCGATCTTGGTAAAATGGAGCTGAGAATTTTATTGTAGTATTGACTACCTCAGCGAAGCTTACCGAGAAGGCTGACTTGACACATTTGTTGCCAAATACTGCAAAAAACATTAGAATGTGTTACATCTGCATTCTAATGGAAAAAAGAATAAAAATACCCTTCCCTTCGGGGTAAGTAAAAATAATAATAAAAAAAATTGGTGTTCGAACAATTGTCAAAGACTATACCAATAAACCTGACTTACCTGACATGACATGACTGTCGTGTCATGACGTGTCAAAGGCATGGTAGTGTGTGTAATTTATTTTTGTTATTAAATAATTTTATATAAATAAATAAAAAAAAAAAAAAAATATTGTGTCACATAATTGGTTTACAATTATTTGACTGATATAGATTGCGTATTTTATAAAAATATTATGTTTCTGCATTTCTTCTCCATATAAACTATAACTGTGCCAAATTCATACATACTCCACCGTCCGCGTGATTTTTGTAAAAGTATTCTAACAATTTTTAAATGAATCCAGAAGCTTTATTTCCCCCTTATCAACAGCCAGACGAACCGAGTAATGTTATGGCTGGAAACAGAGGAGAAACTGAAGTTAGTGCATGAACTGTTACATTGTATAAGTACCTAGTTGTAGCTCACCTGTGTTGTAGCTAACAGGATGGAATATCTTCCCTCCTTTATTTTGTCAGTGGCTAGCTCACGTCTTGCATTTAAAGTTTTTCATTTCATTGTATTTTCTTAAGTGGCAACTTGGCCCAGAAGTCGTCATTATCATTTCAGCCGAAAGACGTCCACTGATGGACATAGCCCCCCCCCCAAGTGTTGCCACAATGACCGCTCCTGTGCGTCTCGCATCCATCGGCCCAGAAGTACTAGACATCAATTAAATACTCCGTTATGAACGCTGTTATTTAATTTAGATAACTATAAAGTTTGATTTAGAGAGATGAAGTCCTCGACCTATAGGAGGCATAAAATATTTAACCTGCAAAGGTTAAATATTTTAATTGCCTGGACTACGCCGATGACTTATGCTTCCTGAGTCATACAACCACTGACATGCACCTAAATTGAATGAGCTACGCCTGGAGGCAGCAAAAACTGGGCTCAAAATTAACACCCGGCATACCTTAAAGATGTGTACAGGAGTGAAAAATTAAACACCGTTGCTAATTGGCACAGAGACAGTGGAACGCGTTCACACATTAACTTACCTTGGGAGCGTCGTTTCGAAGACTGGGGGAACTAAAGAGGACATCACTTCACGGATCGCCAAAGTCCCAGCTACCTTCAAACATCTAAAACCTGTTTGGCAGTCACGGCAACTGACACGAAATGTTAAACTCAAAATCTTCGAGTCCAATGTCAAATCCGTGCTGCTCTACGGGTGCGAAACAAGGAAGGTAACCAAGGACATCTGACGCTAAATACAGGTCTTCGTCAACCGACGTCTTTGTCGCATCCTCGGAATTTACGGGCCCGAAACCATCTCTAACGTAGAGCTGGTAGAGAAATGCCCTATCGACCGCCAGCTCAAGCGTCGTAAGTGAATATGTTCGTAGTTGAAAGTAACTGAATGCACTATTCTTAAGAACTTTCTGTAAACAAAACAGTGGTTATTAAACATAATTTCATAAAAAACAGTAACTGTTGGTGAAGATACCAAAAAAAAATATGCAGGTAATCGGCAATTGAATTGTTCAAGCAAGTAGAAAAAATAGCTTTTATAAAGAAATCAGAGAGACAAAGGTGGCCGAGTCATGCAAAAACATATCAATTCACATTTCTCAAACATTTTGACAGACCCTATGGTCAATCCAAATCAATATTCCGAATATTTCGTAGAAGTAAAAACAGAACAATGTACTCGTAGGTACACCTAAATTCAAAATGTATCATTATCATCATCATCAGCCTTTCAATGTCCCCACTGCTGGAACACAGGCCTCCTCTCTGTGAGAGGGTGTGGGCCGTAAACCACCACGCGGGCCCAATTCGGGTTGGTGGATGTCACATGTCTTCGAATTTTTGGTTCTAGGGCATGCCGGTTTTTTCACAATGTTTTCATTCACCGTTTTGAGAGCAGAATGCAAAATGCAAATAATATGCCTTCAGCTATTAGCTTTATTCATCCAAAATCATATTTAGCTTTGGAAAATGGGATAAAATAGATAGGATACACGTTATTGTACACTAAAAAGGTTACACAACTCTTATACATTAACTTAAATCTATGGATCCAATGGCGGACTTATAGCTGAGAGCGATATCTACTAGACAACCTTGGGATGGATTGAAAGAACTCCAAATAAAAAGGGGGTGGTCCGTTTGGTGTTACATTTTTGTATTATAACTAGAAAAGAACAGCGAAGAGAACTAGTTAGTTTTTAGGGTTCCGTACACGAAGGGTCCAAACGGAGCCCTATTGTTGTTACTTACGTGTCCGTCTGTATATCAGTCCGTCGTTGGTTACACAGGTTTTACAGCCAAACGGTTGGAGCTACAGTCTTCAAATTTTCACAGTATAAGCATCTTGTTGATTTGTGTCATTATGTATTTTCGACTTTATGGCTCCCAAAGCCATTCATAAAGTCAAAAATACATTGATAAATGATCATCAACATTCTCCTGCCCTTATCCCAATTTATTTGAGGTCGGTGCAACATGTCTTTTTCTTCCATACTCCTCTATTAGTCGTCATGTTTTATAAATATTTATGGTTATAAATAACACTTTTACATGTCAATGTTTTTTGTCAGTTTACGCTAGATGAGTTACGAGTATTTGGTACTGAACCCTAAATGTGCAAAGTCCGACACGCACTTGACCGGTTTTAAGTAGGTATTGTGTATTATAGGTACATACTCGTAGTAGGCATGTATAGCTAAAAATAAAGCTGTACAAACAGAGACATAGAGGTAGAGATGAAGGCTCGGCGAATAAGTACAGGTGTGGAATTAACCTCGGTCCGGTTGTTTCGACGGTTACGACCTCAACCATAACCCGCGTTATAGCTTGTATTATTATAACTTTTACCACCGACATCAACCACTGGATGTGGCTACGAACTCGCATTGTTGTTTTACGGATGATATGCGACTTGGATGACTGCCTTTGTTGATCTGAGCGGTCGCAATGGTTTCTGCTGAGTATGAGGACCTCAGCACGACAATGGTGTCTGCTGAGTATGTAGCCCTCAGCACGACAAAGCTTTCTCATCGCATTATCACATGTTTCGATGATGATGTGTAATGATGACCTATGTCTTACCAAGCCATGTTCGAGAAGGGTGTAGAAAATCATTTTCATTAGACCACTCGTTGTTACCTGCCACAACTGTTACCCCTGATCTCTTATAGTTAACAATTTAAAGGTTAGTGAAACTCTAGCTTGAAAATCTAATAAACGTTTGACACATTTTTAACTCCAAATTCTCAATTCTGATACCCTTTATATAGGCCTTTTTTTTGGATTGGGTAATCATCCAATGACATCTCCATCTCCCGCTCTAGGGTGGGAGCTCCTTATTGTAATTACCAATTAGTTATGTTGTACAATAAAGAGTCTACTTATGTATCTATCTTTTAACTTCTTGTAAATATTTCAGTTGAATGTTGTTATGTAGGTGCCTGGCACCTACCACTAAACATGCAACTGAAAGTCGGTTCCTACATAGTTTGTTTGAAACTTTTCACCAATTTTACAAGTACAAAAGGTTTTTGATGTGAAAACTTCTTTAGGCTCGTTGGGCAGTTTTGAGATGGGAAAAAAACAATTTAACTCGCGCGCCACCGACACCGCTATGCGAGGCGCGTTGGGCTTTTTTGTTCAAGTTTTAACTTCTGTCGGCACTCTTGGAGTGCCACTCCATTTTTTTTTATTCGGCCTGAACCATAAGCCTGAAATGTCCCACTCCTGGGCAAAGACCTTCCTCCATTCCTTCCACTTCTCTCTGAGCTGTACTTCTTCTCGGCAATTCGCCAGGAAGCCATCCAAGGCGCCCCGCCATCTTCTGCTCGGTGTGCCGCGACCCTATCTGGCTGTGTCATGTCAAGTCTCCAGTCTTGAGTCGGGAGTGTTTGAAAGATACCGCGACCCTGGAATACAAAGGGCAACTCAAGGAACACGGGTGGGGTTTAGTTAGTAAGAGTCGGACACGCCCTCCCGCTCCACACAGAGTGGGAGAAGTCATTTGATGATAAACATTACTGGCCCAGCAATAGGTTACAGTTGAAATAATCGGAAATGGACAGGTATACCCACCTTAATAACAGCCGCACGGGTCGATCCATCAGGTTAAGCTACGCTTGCCGGGGTTGGTCCATGAATGGGTGACCATCTTTATACCGAGACTCCTCCGTGCCTCGGCAAGCACGTTAAGCCGTTGGTCCCGGCTGTCAATCGTGGATTTTTGACAGTCGTTACGGGTCGTCAGAAGCCCGAAAGTCTGATATCCAGTCTTACCAAGGGGTATCGTATTAACCAGTAACTGAGTTGTGGAGGTGACAAAGGCAGTCACTGTATGTAAAATACTGGTATTCAGCTGCATCCGGTTAGACTGGAAGACGACCCCAAGATAGGCGGGAAAAGGCAGATTGATTGGACAGATGTACTCTGTGTAGAGGATCCACCATCACCCCGGTGTTGAAAATGGCGCCATCACTCTGTACCATAGCAAAATATAGCTAGTATAGTTCGTTTTGTAATGTTTAAAGTATGCCTTATTATGTCCTAAGTATGTCTTATTATGTTTTAAATACGTCTCATTATGTTCAGTAATGTCCTAAAAGTAAAGGTAAAAGTATGTTCAATGTCAAAGTTTATGAGGTAACTTTTTTGTATAGCGCAAGTAGTGCATGCCACAGCGCTAAAATTGACCAATTGTGTTAAAGTCCGTAGTAAGCCCCCCCCGCCCGCGCGCGCGGGGCCGAGTTACCTCGCCCCCGGGCGCGTAGGGCAGGGAGGAACAGGGGTGGGTTTTAGTCAGTAAGAGTCTGACACGCCCTTCCGCTCCACCCCAGAGCGGAAAGAGTCATTAGATGATTTCCCACCCCCCAAAAAAAAAAAAAAAAACCCCCCCGTCCGATCACCATGTACGGCAAGCCGATCCCTTGGGAAAAGCAGGCCAAGTACCTAGGGGTGATCCTCGACCAGCATCTCTCCTTCGCCGAGCACATAAGGCAGGCCCGTTCGCGGGCCGCCTTTGCTCAAGGTAGGCTCCATTACCTCCTGAACGCCAAGAGCAAGTTGTCACTAAAGTGCAAATTGCGTGTCTATACTTCGGTCATCCGACCAATCATGACCTATGCTTGCCCAGTGTTCGCGCATGCCAAGCCCCGTCGCCTCCACAAGATGTCGACACTGCAGCACCGCTTTCTCCGCAAGGTGGTGGATGCCCCCTACTTTGTGAGGAATGAGGAGCTGTATGTTGACCTCAAAATCCCCACCTTGCAGCAGTTCATGAAACGCTCCACCCAGCGCTTCCTCGAAACTGCTGCTAAGCATCGTAACCCCCTCATCGCATCGGCTACCCGATACGTTCCCTCTCAAATCTCTAGGATTCGCCGCCCCCGGCATACCCTTCTAGTCCCAGATGACGCTACCACCCTGCTCCAAGAGAGCCGTAGGGAAACTAGCACCCTTCGCAAACACCGCACCAGACCGCCGAGTTTCCGCCCTCGCCGGCGAGGCCCGTCGCGAACTCTTAGTCATTGCCCTCCCCGTCTCTCGCCAGCACGTGTCGCTGAGCCAGTAAATCCCCCAATTAATGGAAACCTGATCCAGCCTTCCCTTGCTGCCCCCCCAGTGACGCCCTAAGCCGAGGCCCGTACCCCGCAGGGGGTGCCCTTAGCGTGATCACTTAGTTTGTAAGTTTTTAATAAGTCCTGGCTGGAGGCTTTAATAAATTAGAGCCTTCACAGGCAAGTTCGGTTGAGCAGTCGACAACCAATAGGGTTGAACTGCGATAGGTCCCACAAAAAAAAAAAAAAAAAAAAAGTCAAAATTAGTCTCTCAGCGTTAGTGACTCAAGTGAGCTCGAAAGCCTCTGGCTTCGCTCCTATCGTCTAGTACCATACCTTGTACGGCGGTTTATTGTCTTGTACCACACCTTGTACAGACTGTGTGTCTAGTTCCACACCTTGAACAGACTGTTATTACTGTCCACTATTGGGGCAGTAATTCTAATTGTGTTTAAACCGTAATTCTGTGTATATACCTGTGCTTCATGTGACTTTTTACCATTTTACCTTTTTTTATGTACCAATATACCATTTTTATTCAATCTGTGTATCAAACTTATTCAACTCATCACACGTGCGTGTCGCAAGACTACAATACGCCAGTCACACACAAATCCTCAACCCTCGCGCCTATCGCGAAAAGCTTCGATATACAATTTGGTCCTTCGTTAACCGGATTGTGTATCATCGTCAACACTCTGTCTTCTACAGAAGTTTTGAAACATGACCAACCAGAGGGCCTGAACACCGTGATATTCTATCAGCGACTGGAATGTGAAAAAAAAACCAACCAAGTGTGAGTAGGAGTCTTTAATTTATTTTAATTGTATTATTTGTAGTTATAGAGGCAACAGAAATACACATTTTGTGTACAACTGTCTACCTATCATGAGATACAACCCGCTGACAGACAGACGGACGGACGGACGGAAAGCGGAGGTTTAGTAATAGGGTCCCGTTAATTACCCTTCGGATATGGAACCCTAAAAAATAAGAAATGTATGGGATTGACATGCGTTAGCGAAAAATCACGTGGTCAAGCTTATCATGGAATTATATGGCTTACATTGGCCCATACATTTAGCATTTCGACCATCGCTTTCGCTCAAAAAATGTCGATTTGTATTTTTGTATACATGGAACAGAAAACTAACGCCCCATTTAAATTAATAATTGTGGCGACACTTGGAGGAGGCCTATAATGCCCAGCAGTGGACGTCTTTCGGCTGAAATGATGAGGATGATGGTGAAAATAAAAATGTTAGTACCTACATCTTGATTAACTTTAATGCTGGTTGTTTCTATGACCCCCTCTGTCTCTTCCAGTTCCAGGGCAATACATCATGGTCCCTAAGGTTATAAGTTACAGAGGTCTGATATTTATTCGTACGGTTCGATTGTAGTTTTATGCGCGGCCGTAAATGGTGTTATTGGTGCGCATTTGAATAATACGACCAGCGCCGAATGTTACTTGTTACGCGCAAAAATATTTACTTCTTACTGCGCCCGTGTGGGTGGCCAATGTTGGACAAACATTACCCGTGTTATGACTTAGTCAATTATTGATTTGGTTTCAAAGGTGGCCATTGATTGAGTCATAAAGTTGAAAATCTTAGGTCAAAATAACAAAATATCTTCACGATAGAGTTAGTTGAAGTTGCGCCGATCCCAAGTAACTTGCGACCAGAGCAGGAATTATGCTAAAGATGAAATAATTTGAATAGTTTTTTTGTTAGCCTACGTTCTGCTGGGCAAAGGCTTTTTTAACCGACTTTCGAAAAAGGAGGAGGTTCTATGTTCGACTGTATGTATGTTTTTTTATGTATGTCCACCGATATCTCCGTCAGTTGTGGAACGATTTTCAAAATTCTTTTTTTATCTGATATACTCCCGAGGTGGTCCCATATAAATATTATCGAAATTGCTTCAGCGCTTTTTGAGAAACTGAACAAAAACGAAAAATACGTGTACCTCGATGACGTTTTGGTGTTCTCCAAATGTTTAAATTCCACGTTCCATGTTATTGGTGTTTTTAGTTCTTAGGTATACCAACTAAAAAGTGAAAAATAAAAAACTTTTTTATAAAAAAGACAAACGCCTGCCAAAAAAAAAATACACTAAAAATTAAAAAATAACTTTAATTTTTGAAAAGTAAAATACAAACACTGACTTCCGAAATAAAAGTTATTTTTTAAATTTTTAGTGTATTTTTTTTTTTTGGAAGTCGGTTGTTTTTTTTGTAAAAAAGTTTTCTACTTCCCAACCTCTCTGTCTTGGGCGATTTCTCGACAGAAATGGAATAAGTATATCTAATAAAAAAAACTGTTGGGAATACAGCATGTCAAACGTTTGAGCAACTAAAAAATGTAGTATTTGCATACTTAGGTAAATGTTTGCGTACCTTTTAACCTAAAAAGTCTGTGATAAGGATCTAAGATAATGCAAGCTAAAAAGATTGTACAAAATTGTCGAGTTGACAATACGTATGACCTATTCGGCGAACCTCCATTTTGAAACTAATTCTAAGTATGTTGCAATCAGTCGAGAGCTATCACGTTCGAAATTAAAATAGCGATACGTACCTAAATATGTTTGATGGATTGGATTCAGGCGATCCGATACAAGAAGAAGAGGCAAGCCGATGAATAGGCTAGGCAGGTTTAGTTTCTTAATTGATTGACTGTAGAATATAAGAGTAGATACGTACGATTGATCAAAGAGTTGACCATAATATTTAAAAAATAGAGGACAGACTAGAATAACCGATTTCTCTGTCAATTGAGGACCGATACAAAGCATAGAGTGAAAGAATACAGAGTGAAAAGTTGCAAACCATATAACACAAACCATATACAAGTGTTGTGATAACCCTTTGACGACTTCCCTCTTTTCCCTGAGTTGAATCTCATGACGGGACCGGAATCATAAGTAGCTGATATAGCCACCCCGGTACATGTTGCATCCTTTGTCAAACAAGTTTCAAAATCATCTTGCCTGATTTGATTTTGTTTTCAATATTAGACCTATTTATTAACATAATTATTATCTACCTCACTCACAGGCCACAGGTGACAATCTGACAGAATTTTGCATACATTTTCTGCATATCACACTAGCAAAAAGATGGCAAAAAAAGACAATAAATGTATACAACCAATTTTGATTCTCAAAAATTTTCTTTCATACAAACATGGTCATAACAATGACGAACGCAACAAAAAAAACTGGCCAAGTGCGTGTCGGATGTCGCACATTAAGGGTTCCGTACCATATATTGGTATTTGTTAGTAAAGTATACGTAATAATAAACATTATCACCAAGTTCATAGGTCAATGGGAAGTTAAAAATTCTTCGTAACAAAATTTTGTGACAGACGACGGGCGGGACAGACAGACAGACGGACACGTGAGTGACAACAATAAGGCTCTGTTTGAACACTTCGGGTACGGAACCCTAAAAAAACAGTTAAATCGGTGGAGCCGTTCTCAAGTGATGCTCTGTTATATATATGCTAAATGATTTCCATCTTACTAAGTTACTAGCGTCCCGCCCCCGCTTCGAGCGTGTGCAAATTATATAGACAGACCTTCCTCGATCATTCTGTCTATTATTGAAAACTGTATCAAAATCCGTTTAGCGGAGAAAGACAGACGCAGAAATTTTACAAAATGATTTATTTTTAAAATAATTCTGACCATTAAAATGGGTATATTTTTTCTGTGTGAGATGACAAACATGCCGACGGCCTACTTGAAGGTCAGTTTGTCACATCTGCAACATCCGAAAAATCGCAGATTCATAGCCATCCCAGAGATGAAGCTCAATTTTCTCATCTGTCGCTAGTTAAGTACAGCAGCATCCCTACACATCACTGACTTAATCGTTATTAATCTATCTTAACATAACTCCATTTGTATCCCTGCCCATGAATACTGGATTGAAGCTACCCAACAGAACGTATGAAACACAATTACATGTGCTACCCCTATCTAAGAATATAGTTTGATATTAAAACCTGCGAGCATCGCGCCAGGTGAGCCGAACTCCTAAACCATTTCTATATAAATATATTTTTATACCTCTTTATGTTATTTTGTTTCTTTTATAGCGCGCGCGAGTGTTGCCATATTTAAATTTTATTCGCCTTAATGTTGCCACACACACGACTCCTTGCAATCTCATACCTATAACATGGCAATATTAGCTTTGCCCCCAACATATTGAAATTAAACTCTACATTCTTTTACATAAGGTTGTGTTAGATATTTGTGATGGTAAAGATAGTGTGGTTTCAGATACAGATGCTGGGGAAATAGAACCGATTTGGGAGCAATGTTTTTATTTAGAACGAGGCCGTTTGAATGTGGAGGGTAGGATGGCTATCTTCATCATGTTTCAGGACAAATTTTCTATTGTCAAGGATTTATTTAATTATTACACTGTCAGTGTTGTAAAGATGTTCACACAGTTTGGATCTGATGTGCAATTGGGTTCATTTTTCCTGATAAATCGCTGAGGACGAAGAAGGTTGGATTCTAAATTGTGCCTTATGAGTAAAATAAAACAATCTATCAAACTTACAGATTAAAACTTTTCCGAGTACGCATATCAGTTAGGTTGTTACTAATTTGACTTCAGAAGTCGACTGGTAGAAACATTCACAGATTCTTTACCTGAGTCACCGATAATATAATACTAGCGTACAGATGCCTCATCCCATACAAAGAAACGGTACCGCCGTAACTACGGGTTTTCTTCTGGCACAAGTAACTTTTGTTTTTCGTTTTGGTCCCTCCTCTACACCTCGCTAGATGGTGTTAGCAGCGACGGCTTGCAAGTTGAATGAATTTACTTAAAGTCTTACCAATATTTTTTTACACATTGAGGAATTATTTAATAGTATTTTTGGCACTTCATAGCAGTTTTACTGTATCAAAATGTGTCAATAATCAAAGTTTAAAGAGGCGAATGTATAAACTCTAAAACTTCAAACAGCACCATCTATTGGTACAAGAAGTATAGATGTCTGAGGATTCGTTCCAATAATCGTCTAAATTTGAGTTACAAGCCAATTATTTCACAATTGTATGCTTAAGGCAGTTTATTAAATAAGAAAAATCAGTTTTTACCATGTTTATTTTCAAAATATTAATATTACTTAAACTTCACTTTGAAATCGATGCATATTACGCCATCTATTGAGATTTATTTGAACTAAATTTTCTTTGTTCGAGATGAGACCCCGTGCCTGAGTGGACACATACATATAACCACAGAATAAATAATAGGTATAACTTCAAACACAGATGGAGATTCTTCGACTATGAATTTGTAGTTTTCATGGACCATTTGATCAACACGAGGGAAGGGAAGGTAGTGAAGGGAATTCAACCTATTCCCTTGTAGGCTGGATTGCTTTCACTTCAATTTAAGAAGATCATTTATCATCATCATCATTAGCACAGAAGAGAGCAGAGGTGGCCCAGTGGTAACCGCCGTGACTTACAAGTTGTAGGTCGTGAGTTCAAGCCCAGACAGATAGATTGAATTATTTCATCAACTCTGTTCTCAAAACGGTGAAGAAAGATATCGTGAGAAAACCGGTATTACCTAGAACCAAAAATTCGAAGACATGTGACATCCATCCCCCACTGGGCCAGCGTGGTGGATTACGGCACGGACAACTAGGCCTCCCACAAGGTGGACTGATGACCTAGTGAGGGTCGTGGGATCAAATCCAATGGATACGAGACGCACAGGAACGATGGTTGTGGCGGCACTTGGGGGAGGCCTACATATGTCCAGCAGTTTTTCAGCTTTCGGTTGAAAGGATGACCATTACGGAGCAGTCGGAAATATAGTGAAAAAACCTCATGATTAGTCCGCAACATGGTGACCCTACACTAGGGGATGTTTGATATATTCCTACCTGTATGTTTTGATTTGAGCGCGAGTGGCCACCGCGGTGGTCGGTGCTCGGGGTGGCTGCAGACCGACCACCGTGTTATCATTGGCAGGCGACAACCCTACGGCTGTTTGCTTCGCTGTGTTGTTAGAACGTCAATGGAATCAGGGATGCCATGTTTTGTTAGTTTTGATTGTGAGAGCACAAAGATGCAGTATAATTTTTATTTGATATTGATAGAGATTGAGATGTTTATCATATGTACTCGTATTGTTGTTATGGCAGCTGTTATACCTTCTTTTAATCAAAATCAATAAGTGTGTAAGGAATAGAATTATGTACTTACCTAATTGTAAAATAATTAGTTAATTTTCAGAAAAAATATTATAAAGTTCTCATAAAAGTTAATCGCCAAGGAAACGGTTTTAATCTTTCGATATTAAGTTCAGCACAATTTCAATTTCATCTCTCAATTTTCAATAATCCGCATTCATTCCGACGCCTATCGACATAAAAATTTATTACGCTGGCAACAAAAAAAATAATTTTCAAATTATTCCAACCGCCCTAAAAATAAGTCATAAATTCCGCCATTCAATATTTAATACACAGGAAATCATTCGCAGTCGCGACCTTAGCTTTTATATTAAAAAGCATTACTTTTCCGATAGCAAATCTTATACAGGAACATACGCGATGATTGCCTGGCAACATTGGCGTTGGAATGTCAGCTTTGGATGTCAAATTTTAAAGTTGGAATTGGGTTGTGTTCGAGAGAAGGAGGTTGGAATCTTAAAGAGGTTCGATTCGTAGAGAATTCTTTTAATAAGTCGGGATGATTTACGCGACGCCAAGCGCACTCGGCGCGACGGCCCCTTAATTAGAGAAGGAAAAAATTCGCGAACACCTTCGTACGACGCGACGTGGCGACGTGACGTCACACGGTAATTAGCTGCAACATTTGAATGCAGGGACTTTGTGAGGAGGCGCACTTGTCTCAGTGCGCGCTCCTCTTCGTTATGAAAGATTGTGATAGAGACAGCAATAATGATTGATTGTGGGTATTTAACGTTTTTCGGTTATAAGAGTTGGTAATTAACTATAACTCACTTCTGAAGATAATTTAAGAACCAGAATAATTCGGTCAATGAAGTTGAGCTCTGTCATGGCCCTCGTCACCAATCTGCTACTGATGTCTTCGACCTCGTCACCAGTCTGGCTGGTGGTGGCCGAGGGTGCTAATATTAGAAAGAACAAATTATCCAGGTAATTTTAGTAACTGGGCATTAGCAGACTAGTTGACAAACATCGAAGTCATTACGTTCTACTTTAATATCTTTACAACAACTCCCTACAGATTAAAAATCCGGAGGTGTTTACAAACAGTGTGCTCACAATTAGGCGGTGCCATCGAAGTGCGCGTCCGTTATTAGGCGTCGCTGTCGAACGGCGATCGGAAACCATTGTAGTACAGGGTGTTGTTTTTGGGATATGTAACATTTGTTAATGCATCCTGATGAGGACGGTGTTTTATGGGTTACAGTCCAATTGAAAAGCTCTGTTCTGTATGTATGTATGTCTCCTGCTTTGTGTGGAGAGAAATGGGAATCATAAATTTTTCGTCCAATAAACTCTTCGGTATCCAAGACAGTAATATTGTTTCTCCAGGACTCATCGAGCTCCATTGCGTCATTTCGGGTTGCGACTATTGATAACCAGCTTTCAGGAACTGCAGTGGTTGGGAAGTGAGGTGAGCTGGTCTCATTAAAAAAATCACCAATCGCTCAATCATTTGATTTTTTGTAAGTTGATCCAAGTCGGGAAAATTAATTAATGAACATGAAAATTACATCTCTTAGCAGGGGCAGAATTTATATTCTTATCAGCAAATTAACCTTAACCGAAAATGTTTTAATTCTTACACTGTCAACCAAATTTTTGTGTATTCATTAACTTTAACCACTTAATTTTCCACTTGTGAATAAACTCCCGAACCCTTTTTTACCGTCGCTAAGCACAGCGACACGATAATAATATTCATACAACTTCATACAATAAAGTGATATTACTTTGCACATTTAATGTCACAATCCGAGCGCCCCGTATACCGCGTGGCGCCCTCCTCCTCCATCCGAGCATATTTTCATAAATGCAAACATTCACAAAGAATTTCCTTCCAAAGCTCATAAATATTGCCCACTTTTACTACCTCCACTCAACCAACAATTTCTAAAACAGAGCTTTAGCCCTTAGGTTATAGAGTTGAATTTCCTTTGGTAAACAAACTCATAAGCGCGTTTTAAACCGGATCACAAGAGGGCACATTAAAGATTAATCCGAATATCCAATAAATATCAGAATGGATTCATTCTGGAATTGGAATCGAAGAATCGGAACTTATTCCGATTCCATTTTGTAGATGAGCTGTTTTTTCGTGCATGAGTTACAGCTGACCAGTTAGATTTAGTGTGCACTTTCTGGACGCACTTTTTACCGTTGTTCGTGAACTAATGGAAAAGGATTAGGTGTTTTTCGATTTTATTAATTTTCTTAATTGACTTTCTTGATTGGTAAAGGGCTTGAGTTTTCGTGTTTTTTGTAATGGGAGAAATTGGGATTGGTTTTTGCAAAAAGTTGAACTATCAAAGATTTTGATTGATTCATTGCGATAAGTGTAGTTTTATAGTGAAGTGATGGATGCTCCTATGTGATGTGCTGTAGTAATTAGATATTTAGCTGTGATGTGTCAATAATTCTTAATGTAGGACAAGACAACTAAGTCAATATGAGGACTAATAGAGACGTAGAAAACTAATAAATAAACAAATAATTATTCAAGCATAATGTTCAATTCTAGAGTGCCATAAGGCGGTATATTATTTGTTAGGATCTAGTTTTTTCGACGTTAATGCTAAATTATAAGATAACTAGAGAGTAGATCACTAAATATTTCGTTAGTATCTATCAATTAATTGCTGTACTAGAGCTCATGTTGAGCCCCCATTAACAGTACCCCACCGCATTAACAAGCGCTCCTTCAACCCGCTGCTCTAGTCGCCATGAACCAGCGCTAAGTGGGCAAGTTCGGCAGTTCGCCCGGGCCAGCTAATGACCACCCCCTGCCGCTAACGGCCTGTTTTGCGCTAATCTACACATAAACCTACACTATTGCCAAGACTATTCGCTCTAGGGATGAGGGGACGTCACTAGAGAGTTTTTTAGTCTGTTTGTCTGATTTGACGGCAGATGTACTGGGTTAGAAGGGTGATCAGACTTTCAGAGGTTGACGGTAAAGGATTTGACGTGTCAATTGTACAGATTGTAAGAAAGCAGAGAACAATAATTACATAGTATATACAAGCTAATAGAAAATAAATAAGAATAGGTATGTATAAGTGGCATAAAATAGGGAGGCGTAAAACTCATTGGGCATCGAAAAATTCGTCCACATCGCTGTTAATGGGAAAAGTGCCCAGAACATTTATTACATTCCTTTGTCTTAATATGTTGTTAACTCATTGAGAACGGATGATGATGATTCGGAGTAAAACAGATTGTAATAAGTAGATGAAGCTGTTCGTAATAAGTAGATGAAGCTGTTTGTAATAAGTAGATGAAGCTGTTTGCTTGATTGATTTCATTATTTTATTTTACGGGGTTCACAACCCCTTGTAACTTTCAACAGTAAAGGTGGATTTGAAAACTATATGACAGCATCCTGTATTTTCAGAAACGTTCGACTCGCAAACCAATAGCTTGGTTTAAATACTGATTGGCGGATTTTAAATTCAAGACAGCTCGTGGCTAAAGTAATAACAGCCGCAAGGTCTATCAGGTTAAGCTACGCTTGCAGGGGTTAGTCCACGGAGGAGTCTCCGTATGCCCATGTCTTTGCATACGGAGACTCCTTTGCTTAGTTAAGGAGGAGTTAGCGGATTAATAGAAAGACAGACGCAGAAAGTTACTTTATTTTATACTATGTAGAGAAGCTTGATTAGGGCTTTTGTTATTTCCGTGAGCCATTCGCAGCAAACCCGCCACACACGCTATTCCCAACCACCGTAACTCCTGTATCAACAGTGGCGACCACCAGAAAAACATCGAGGCAATGAAGCTCGACGAGTCCCGGAGAAACGGCTTGACTGTTTTGGGTCCAATCGCAGCAGTAGACAAGAGTTTAACAGCCTGGTGTATCTGTGTGGATAAGACACTTAGAAACCGAGTAATATTTAGTCGATTCGTCGACCACCTTTAGTCAATTAGTACCAACTCTCCTCACTAGCGCTGCTATAAACCTCGCGGACCGCGGTCAGCAGTAACTCCGGAGACATAACATTTATACCACTCTCTTACAATTTACAATCGCTGTTGTCCACCACCGGCTCACTTATACAAGAGCCCATCATATGCCCGTTAGGATACTGTCGTTTGAGAATAGTTTCATTTAATTGTTTTAGCTTGATTGAAGTTGGAGTACGTTTTAAATGGCCTGTGATTGATTAAGGTTTTAAACAGTATTCAAGATGGAAGTAATTAGTAATTATATCGTCATTAAGTAAGAAATGTCAGTTGGTTTCAAATCTCCAGAAACTTCTTGATCAGCCCATGAAGGTCAAAGTTAGTTATTATATTATAAACGATCGAGTTATTGCTTTTCATCAATCATTTTGGCGTAGTAACTGAGCGATTACTTTACTGTGTGTAAAAGAGTTTCCTGAAGTGAATTCCCACAAAATATTAAGATTCAGAAACTGCGATCCTAGTTTGCTGCATATGAGACGGTGCGGTGGTGTTGCTTGCCTTGAAAAGTTTAATTGTACAGACACGAGTATAAATAGGTACCCTTACATTTATGAAAAAAACAATGGTGAATTTCTTGTGAAATGACTTTTGCAACTTTGAGAAAGACCTACCTATATTTCATAATATATACCTAATAATAATATGGTCTCTAATGTACTACGCGATAGGCATATTCGTAACATTTTAAAATTTTTTATAGTGAAAATCACCATTGAATTTCGAATAAGTTTCATATTTATGCTCGTGCTTGTACCTGGGTACTACAATCAATCTGCCCGCGTCTTTTCCCAACTATCTTGGGGTCGGCTTCCAGCCTAACCCGATGCAGCTGAAAACCAGTATTTTAAATGGACTGCCTATTTGAATTAATACATTAATTCCTTCTTCACTAGGCAAACTATTAAGAGCAACCAACCCGCAAAATTTTCTCCGACAACATGCGTCCCTTATTTTTCCCACTAAAACTAAAGTGTCAGTACATTAGAGTCAAGTGTCAAGCGGCAGCCGACCGCGCCACTAAATCTGCCATTAAGTGACACTTAGCTCCCGTGCGGAGAGTGCGGGGCGGAGAGGGGGGCTAATAAATTAAATTACAACCCCTTACAACATGGTGATGTTTGTTCGATCTAATTAAGTGAACTGTTATGGATCCTTGAATGGTGTGCTGAACCCTCTCAGCAAGCTCCTTGGTTAGGAAATAGTTTTGAAGGTTTAACGCATTTTGGTATAAGATGGATCTGAAGACGTTACAGGGTGGTAGATAAATGTTGAAGCATATAAGCAATCATATACTGGCAAAAATCAGTTTAAGGTGAAAGCTCCAAGGTAGCCCGCGAAATTCTAATTTTCTTACGTTTTTTGGAATTTACAGGTCATTCACTGGTATTCAACTGAATCCGGTTAGACTGAAAGCCGACCCCAAGATAGCTGGGAAAAAAGGCTAGGCAGATGATGATGACAGGTCAGTATCTATGTCTAAATTTGATTCGCGGGCGTAGCAAGTATGTATTTATAGAATTATAATCATTAAAATCATCAATACAAAACTCTCTCAGTTAGAATTGATTCCAAATGTAAGTATTTCATGAAATCATGATTTTGGCATCAATTCTAACTGAGAGAAATGTTGATCAAGAGACAACCTGACACTGACCTGCAAATTGCAAAAAATGTAAGAAAATTTGAATTTCGCGGGCTACCCTGGCGCATTAACCTTAATCGGTCATTTCAACTTTAAAATTTTCGGCCAAAAGAGGTGTGCTGGGAGGAATAAGTCTGTTTGATTTGTTGGCAACAAAGCTAACAGGCTTATTCGTCCTAATCAATTATTTAATTTAATAAAGCTCGTGCCTCGTCCATGAACCCAATGCTAACAGTCGCGACTTTCAATTTCTAGGTCATAGGTTCGAACCCAGGCAGGCGGTTTATTTTGTGTCAATTATTTCATCACCACTGCTCTCAAAACCGTGAAGGAAGAAGGAACGGTGGAGGTAACCGGCATGTCCTAGAACCAAAAAACTTCGAAGACTGTGACGTCCACCAACCCACACCGGGTCCGTGTAGTGGTTTACGGCCCACACCCTCTCACAGAGAGGAGGCCTGTGCTCAGCAGTGGGGACATTAAAATTCTGATTATGCTATGTTATGCAATGTCTAATTGACTACAAAAAATTACAACACAACTTGTTTTATTAGTTTCGTTTCCATAAATTTTCTTTTTATTTAGACTATTATTACTAAGCAAGTAATTAGTGTTATACCTAGTTTCTGAAAGGACAAACCAACCCTTACAAGCTAGCTAACAGGCAAACACCATCTTAAACGATTCAACTGTCTATTTAATTCCAACTATAATACTCGTAAGCTCAGTAGTGAAAACTGGCAAACATAGGTTGACAGTTCGTTAGCAAATTACTGTGTTGATTAGCTTTTCAGAAGCTGGATGTAAGTGATACTATTACTTTTACGCTGCCCGGGGGTTGAGGATAAATTCGAAACAGAGTTACCTCGCTCCTGGGCATTCAGGGCAGGGAAGGAACCAGGTTGGGTTTTAGTCAGTAAGAGTCTGACACGCCCTTCCGCTCCACCCTAGAGCGGGAGATGTCATTGTATGATTTCCCACCACACAAAAAAAAATGTGATACTATTACTTTCACGCTTCATCATCATAATTTTAACCGAAAGACGTCCACTGCTGGACATAGGCTTCAAATGTCGCCACAACGACCAGTCCTGTGCGTCTCGCATCCATCGGCTACCTGCTGCCCTCACCAGGTCATCGGTCCACTTTATTGGAGGTCTTCCAACGCTGCTATCGGTTCGCAGTCGTCACTCCAGAACTTTTTGACCCCATCGACCGTCTGTTCTTCCAGCTTCTCATCAGGAGGCTAGTAATCCAAAGAGCAATGAATAGGGCGATGCTTGCAGTTGCCTTGCGTGATCGAGTCAGGAATGATGACGAACGACGACGACAATGTCGTTAAGTTGTGGCAAATAAATACTTTTTCATTCTTTTTCTTTCTATATCCGCAAAAGACTCAAAGCTACCAACACAGTAAGTGCTACTCACAAAATACACATTGGTAGACCTAATAAGGACAACCATCTAAATGGGAAGATATAAATAAAATCCCAATTGAAGTTCCATTACCGTATGTGGAGTGTTCTCGTGCCAAAAATACACTTATGGTGGTATATGAGAGTTCTATATGGTGCTGTAGTGGGGGTGAGACGGGGGAGCGGGTCGAATTAGCGAATATTGTAACGTTCGGAGACATAGGAAGTACGCTGAGTTAAAAGCCAATCGTGCAGAGCTAGGAATCAGTAGAAGCTGCTGAGTCTAGCCTTTTCGCTACTATTCCAATTGAACCCCGATAGTAATAACTGTCTCAAGTCAATACTTCACACAATAAAATGGCTGTCAGAAAATAGTGTTGAAAATTATAAGACAATCCAGTTTTTTGTTGAATGGTTGGCAAAAAACCAACACAAACATACTTACATATTTGCATATATAGACTGCTAAAATCATAAACTTTTCTTTTGGCTTTCCCGTAGTTGGTTAAAAAGTCAATAGATAGCATTTCAATTTACATGGCGTTTAAATATCAGTTTCTTCATGAAGAAATTGACATTTTAATGCCATGGAAGGCCTGCTTTCCGAATACCTACAGCTTATTGTAGCACAAAACACCTTATTTAACGCGAGGACATCTAACACATTTGTACACGATGATACACAATCCGGCTAACCAAATTGTATATCGAAGCTTTTCGCGATAGGCGCGAGGGTTGAGGATTTGTGTGTGACTGGCGTATTGTAGTCTTGCGACACGCACGTGTGATGAATGGAGCAAGTGGGTCAATAAATTTGATACACAGATTGAATAAAAATGGTATATTGGTACATAAAAAAAGGTAAAATGGTAAAAAGTCACATGAAGCACAGGTATAAACACAGAATTACGATGGAAAACACAATTAGAATTACTGCCCCAATAGTGGACAGTAACAACAGTCTGTACAAGGTGTGGTACAAGACAACAAACCGCCGTACAAGGTGTGGTACTAGGCGATAGGAGCGAAGCCAGAGGCTTTCGAGCTCACTTGAGTCACTGACGCTGAGAGACTAATTTTGACTGCCAGGGGTGCCTATATATATCACCTAAATTCTATGGGGCACGTAGTGTAGCAAATGCAGACCCGGACAGCCAATACAATTTGTTAATTCTACGAATTAACTTGAACATTAACTTTCGACCAATCACAGGCATTCCAACATTCTAACGATAACCAATCAGAGAGGTTTTACTTATCTCTTATGTAATGAACACCTGCATATTTACTTTTACATATTTACTGGTCTTACTAACAACAAAACTGACATTTATACATAATACAAAGTATGTATTCCAAGGACAAACTGAATCTACGTTATATTTTAATATTAGATTCTAAATTCACATTCTCACAAATCTATAAACTACAATAAAAACAAAGCAACTTTACATATGTATTTCAATATGTACATAAAATAACATGGTGGACTTCGAAAACTTTCCACTGTCTGTAGCCAATCCATGAGAAGCATGAATATGAACAACCAATCGCTGACTAGCCGAAATTCCTTACTACGGACTTTAACACAATTGGTCAATTTTAGCGCTGTGGCATGCACTACTTGCGCTATACAAAAAAGTTACCTCATAAACTTTGACATTGAAAATACTTTTACCTTTATTTTTAGGATATTACTGAACATAATGAGACGTATTTAAAACATAATAAGACATACTTAGGACATAATAAGGCAAACTTAGGACATAATAAGGCAAACTTAGGACATAATAAGGCATACTTTAAACATTACAAAACGAACTATACTAGCTATATTTTGCTATGGTCCAGAGTGATGGCGCCATTTTCAACACCGGGGTGATGGTGGATCCTCTACAACATTCCCAAGTCTACGCAAAAGCAAACGCGTCGATCTCACTCGCGACAAATTGCGATTTACGACGCGCGTGTTTTAGCCGCGCGTCTGGCCGGCGCCGGCGGTCACCGTGCGGCTTGCCTTGCGCCGCGCGTTGGACGCCTTCCACGCTAAGTGTGTGCGTGGCATTACCATAAGTTAGCAAGTAATTGGCAGATTGATATTAAGTTGGGTCTACCATTCTCGGCGCGGATTAGATGTGTGGTCTAAAGGGTAGTTGTTGCCAAAATGTTATCGTAAATGGTATTATGTTGTGAAAAAAAAGAAATTACTTTTAATGAACACAAGTTTCAAGTTTGTCCACTTTACTGGATGGCCTTGTAGTTTTCTGGATTATAAAGTAGTTTCATGAAACCAATCTGGCTTACTTCGATATTATCATTATCCCTTCAAAACGGAAAATTGTCCTACATACACTAATAGCTATTCTTTGGTCCTGCCACGGTTAAGCTAAAGGTAGCTTTGCCCATATTAGCTTCTTCAGGCCATAGGTCCATCTCGTCTCAAATTTCAACGGTATTAAAGTTTTCCAAAATCATTTTCCCAGTCGTGAGTCAAACCCAAAATAACCCCGGTAATGTTTCACATTAAAAATAAAACTTCAAACAAAACAACCTTATTGGCAACATTAAAGGAAAACACCCCATTATTTAAACACACCCTAATTTATAGTCAAAAGCAAATTAGACGACAATAATTTAGAAATCAATAAATATAAACAATTTTTTGTAAACTTTTTTAATAGAAAACTTGGAAGTCTTAAGTTTCATTTGCTCGGAGGTCTGAAGGGTGTACGAGTGGGGGGTGCAGGGGGTGTGTTGTCGACAATTTATTGTTTTTAATTCAGGTGGCGGCGATACGGAGGCGCGCAATCACTCGATACGCCATCAAATAAATGTTTAGCTATTGCACTGTGGGTAGCGGTGGGGAAGTGTCGATAGTTTGAGGTTTAACCGTTTTTAGTTTTACGCAACAAACGTTACACTGTACTATTCTAAGGCTACGATTATAATCGTTATGTAGTTGTAAAGCTGCGCTATGATAAAAAGGAATAAAGCTACGACAGCGCTACGGTAGTGCGACACACACTATAAAACGCTACTTCAGTGCTACGACAATGCTACGACAGTGCTACAATATCTGTATTCTACAAAAATGCTACACCAACGCTACGAGAACACTACGCCGGCAGTACACCAACGCTATGACAACGCTACGTGAATGTTACACCAACGCTATGACAACGCTACGAGATCATTGAATGAAAGCTACGACAATGCTACGCTAGCGCTATGTTAATGCATCAGTATTTCGTTGAATTTGACAAGTTAAGGGTCTACTACCCGCCAAGTGGCGCCCTCATTGAATAAAAAGTCATAGCATATATTGTGTCAAAAATAGCCGTTTTTGGTACTTTTGCCTACTACTTTGAATACGAAACATTTTGAGACCTGTTATAACAATGTAAAAATACTTTATCCTCTTTGTAACAAACGTGACATTGGATTCTTTAGTATTTATTTTCTATGCTATGTTACGATTTTTTATTCAATGAGGGCGCCACTTGGCCGGTAGTAGGGCCTTAAAGTGTTTATACCGCTTTTTGTAATTACACGTTATGAGCATTATTAATGTTTTCTTACTTTGAAACCCGCCAAACTTGCAAATATTAGACATTTCTAATATTTGCAAGTTTTGGCAGGTTTCAAAGCAAAAAGACACGACACGAAACGCCTCTCTTGTCATCGCGTCAATACTGGACATTATCTTTTTTTTTGTGAATTATAAGCTGTACCTACCTACATACATAGGTGCTTCATACTGTGTTGTGGAGGTCAGATAGACAGTTGCTGCATGCAAGATACTGGTATTCTGCTGCGGGAGATAATAATGAAGGCTAAATTTCATTTCTTCACATCGGCAAAATATCGACATTTCAGCACCACGTCCCTGTCCCGGCTAGCACCGTTCGTTAACTGGGCAAGTTTTCCAATAGATGGTGGCACCTGCGCCATGTTTATTGTGTCGGGATTACGATTCATTAACAACGACTAATTCTCTGTGGCGAGGCGGTATGGCCGCCATGGTGCCGAGGTGCTGAGGGAGTGCCCTTTGAGGGCTGTAGAGGTTTTAAGGAGTGTGGTATGGAACAATGATCTGAATTGGTAGATGATGTTGTACGAGTTTATTTTTTATTGTTTATAGGCACGCGTTTGACCACCATTTCACCTGATGGTAAGCGATAATGTGGTCGAAGATGGAACACGCTTGCCTAGAAGTAACCTATTCACTCTTGACTTAAAGACTCCCAGGTTGTAGCTATCAGGAAATACAGACTCCGGTAGGGAATTCCACTCCCTAGCTGTACGCACAATGAATGTTTTCTCAAAACGCTTGTGCGTATGGATGGGATGTCCACCATCAACCGATGGCACTTCGCCGTACGTCTTGGGGTCCGTTGATAAAACGCGTGGAAACTTGAGTTGATCAGGGAGAAAGTAGCACCTGACATCTGGTATCATGAAGAACTTACGGTACCTACGCTTAAGGTCTTCTACTAGAGCCAAACAAGTCTTTATTTGCCAATAAAGATTATAACTACTGATTAAAGTCTTTAAGTTAGTAGTTACTTTATATTCTTCCTTGGCTCTTAAAACGATAGGAAATTAACTGGCTTCATCATTGTAATTCCGGTTTTTGTTTTATGAGTATATTATCCCTCGTACAACGAACACGAGGGAAAATTCTAAACAACGGCCAATTTCTTGTGGCGACTGGGCGGTCATGGTGCTATCTATAGTGGTGACAGATGAGGGAGTCAGCTCAGTTTGAGGGTTGTAGTGGTTTGAAGTTAAGAACGTTAACCTAAGTTGATAGCGTGGTGGTATTTGATTTGAGCATATGGAAAGTAGCGGCAGTGGTGGCCCATTGGTAACGTCATCGACTTACGAGTTATAGGTCTTGGTTTCAAATCTAGGCAGGCGCTTTACTTTGTATAGTTTATTCCAACACCATTGCTCTCAAAACGGTGAAGGAAAACATCGTGAGGAAACCGGCAGTCCATGTGAAAACATGTGACATTCACCAGCTACATAAAAGCCCTATTTAATAAAACTGACAATATCGCATATTTGTCAAAAATTAATAAATAAAGCAAAAAGTGACATGAGAGAAACTTATAAAACTTGGATTGTCAGATTGTAGCCTATCAACTGTTGGTTTTATTCAGTAGGACATGTTCATGAAGAACTTTATGTCTGCGGTTTTGACAAATGGAAACCTTCGTCAGAGAGTACTTATATCCTTAGCCTTCAAAACGGTAGGAATTAACTGCCTTTTTTATTAAGAGTACCATTTGTTGGTTAAATTTGCATCAATATCAATATTGATACTATGTTTTTAGGGTTCCATACCCGAAGGGTCCAAACGGAGCCCTATTGCTGTCACTCCCGTGCCCATCTGTCCGTCGTCTGTCACACAGGTGTTCTAGACAGACGGTTGGAGCTAGTCTTCAAATTTTCACAGTATAAGCATCTTATTCACTAAAAGCCATCCTAATTGTCAAAAATTGGTACGGAACCCTAGATGTGCGAAGTTCAACACGCACTTTGCCAGTTTTTTTTTAAGTAAGGTTTATTTACTAATTGTGGTCCCCGAACCTAAATCAGTCCCTTTCCGTTTTTCTCATATTACTAACGTCAACTATTTTTGATATCTCTAATGAAAAGTATGTCACTTATTGGGATTTTTCAAAAATGCCAAACGGAACACTACTCCAGTGAAAATTATAAACAGAAAATGTTCAATGTGAATTTTTCATTTTAAAATATTTGTTTTTAGGGTTCTATACCCGAAGGTTTCAAACAGAGCCCTATTGCTGTCACTCACGTGTCCTTCTGGCCATCTGTCCGTTGGTCATTCTATCCGTCTGTCTGTCTGTCCGTCACACAGGTTTTACAGCCAAACGGTTGGAGCTTTTTAGTCTTTAAACTTTCAGAGTATTTAAGCATCTTGTTCACCCAAAGCCATACAAATAGTCAAAAATACATTTGGTACGGAACCCTAAATGTGTGAAGTCCGACACGCACTTAGCTGGATTTTTTTTTACTTTCAGTAAAAATGGATGTTATTAACGCATTACGAAAAACTTTGCAAATAAAATCTTGATTGTGTCATGTGTCTGATGATTATCATGGGACCATATTATGTTTCTTTAATAATTCAGATATTGAATTATAAAGACAGCGTCTTAGAGTACTCTCTAAGACTATCTCTTTATAATTCAATATCTTTACTATAGGTTATATAACTTTAATATAGGCGGTTGTTTGAAAGACTATGACAAAATGAACTTCACGAAACTGGGTATGGCGCTATCAAACCAAATACTGGCCTAATAAACAATTGTAAAAATTGTCCTATGGGCATATTAGGCAGTCTGTGTTTGTGTTTAACGCATAATATTTACTTAATAATTACATAATATATTGCATATAGTTTGTGGTTCAAAACAATAATGAAGAGCATGTCGATACTGTGTTAATATAAGGTAAATCAAGAAAATTGAATAACTCTAGTTCGATGTTTAAGAGTATTTTTGTAATAGATAGAATGTTAGATAATCTGGTAATGCTGGTACTCAAACAGCTCCCTGTATAACAGAGTCATCACTTACTGCAGGAACTTAAAATTATAGGCAGTGCATGAAGTAATCAGCACCTATATTCTACGAACAGAGAATATACGTTTAAAGTCCAAAAAAAGTGTATAAGAAGTATATTAGAAGCAACATGATATATGTAACCAGGATTTGTAATAGATAACATGGTTTAAAGTGTCCATGGAGTTTCTTGCACGTTCTTCTCCATAGAGATCTACGTCTTGGAATGTGCAATTAGCTTCATCTTTCTGACTGACCGACTTATTGACAATTCAAAAGTGCCTGTAAATGGTTTATTTGAAATAAATGCTTTGAATTTTGAATTTTATTGTGAAAAAGAAAGAGCAGTGTTTACTAGGATACAATTTTAAATCTCCCTTCACTATATAATTATATTTATATTTATGAGGCTGCAGTAATGATAAAACGTGATATTAGTAATTATGAAACATTAGGAAGTGCACTATATAAAAATGAATTGAGTGTAATTAAATGTAGGACAGATACGAGTAAAAATTTCTAACAGGCTACCAAACTTTATAAAAAAACTTAAAGCATACTATTCGACTAATGACTTTTAAAATTACTTACCAAAATATTGATATAAATTATGTGTGACTATGAAACCTGAATTTCACTACGTGGACAATACCACTATATACATATAATGTACCTAAATTAAAAAGTTTGACATGAGTAATAATTAAATAATATTAGTGATAAAATAGATTTTAAATGACTATTAAATATTGTACGCCTTAGGGTATGTTACAGCGATCGTTATGTAGGTAATTATTATAAGAACTGACTTTCCACCTGTTACAAAAATAAATGAATTTAAATTATAAGTGCTGCCCATCCACTGATACGCCTTTTAAGAATGACGCATGCTGAGACTTGCAGGGGTCAACTTAGCCCACCATAAAACTAAAAGCAATATTAATCTATTCAAAATTAAATTCCAGCTTAATAACTACGAAAATAATTGAATATCATTGAAACATAATTGAATTATCCGTTTCATTAATCTGTTTACAAAACTGTGCGTAAATGGAGCGTTATAATTACATTGAAGTTGAACGACAATGGATAGATCCTAAACTTTTAACACGGGAGGGTTGCGGAACCCTAAATAATGGTATTATACGGAACCCGGGGGTTCGGCTGATTTAATTTGAGTTTGTTTAGTGTTGCTGCGATTGATTCTACTTCGTTTTGTGAGATTAAATATTAAATGGAGTATGGTATTTGAGGGGTAGTTGGCTGGAAACAATTTTAAATATTAGATTCGTCAAATGGTATGAACAGTTACAGTTTCCACTCATTTATTTATGTTTAATGGTCCTTGCATCCGGAATCCTGGGGTATCAGGTTATTGTAAACACAAAATCAAGTTTCAAAGTCTGTTATTTCAATCAAATAAGTCATCATCATCATCATTTCAGCCGAAAGACGTCCACTGCTGGACATAATCCTCTCACAAGTATCGCCACAATGACCGGTCCTGTGCGTCTCGCACCCATTGGCTACCCGCGACCCTCATCAGCTCATCGGTCCACTTTGGGGGAGGTTTCGAACACTGTGTCTTCCGGTACGCGGTCGCCACTCCAGAACTTTTTAGCCCCATCGACCATCTGTTCTGCGAGC
This sequence comes from Polia nebulosa, assembly GCA_951329385.1. Classification (NCBI taxonomy): domain Eukaryota; kingdom Metazoa; phylum Arthropoda; class Insecta; order Lepidoptera; family Noctuidae; genus Polia; species Polia nebulosa. The sequence continues at coordinate 894,143 of OX589609.1, forward strand.
AATATGCCCACTCCCACTTCAGTTTGATGATTCTTCGGACCATATCGATCAAATAAACAAGATAGCACCATTTATCATTATTATTGTCTTGCCGTTATCCCAATTTATTTGTGGTCGGCACGACATGTCCTCTTCTTCGATACTTTTCTATTAATTGTCAGTTATTTATTCGTTGAATTTAGGAAAATACTAGCGCCTGCCAGCGGCTTCGCCCGTATGGAAATAGTCCTTCCTTTATTATAAAATGACAGCCTATGTGCTATTCCAGACTATATCGTCTCTGTGCCAAATTTCAACCAGATTACTTCAGCCATTCTGGCGTGATTGAGTAACAAAGATATACATCCGTCCATCCATCCAATTTTTCGCATTTATAATATTAATAGGATTCCTTTTACTCGAACTTACCCCAAAGCAGTGTGGTTTCAGCGTAACGGAGTCAAAAACCGCAAAGAAAGTATTGCATTAAATGCTTACTCCAAAACAAGGGTGAAATAGGATTGATTCCTCATGGGATAGGGATCATGCGGGGGTTGTGGTCCGAATGTGGGTTCACGTGTTTGATATTACTTGCGAATAACTAAAAATGTTATTTTGGAAATATTATATCTAGTTTTGTGTAAGGTTCAGCAACTATGGCGTTTATTTGTGAATGTGTATGATAAGATGTGTAAATCATATTAGTCATCTGGTTTTTAATAAGGCTAACTTTTCTTTGAGTTTTTCTGGAGTACCTAGGTTTTGGATAAAAATCCTATTATAAGAGGTACCTATCCTACTATGGTTCTGCAGCTATAATTTACAACTAAAATTCAAAAGTCCTTTTCTTGTCGGATAATATATAGGTACTTGTAACTGTCAAAATAAATAGTTTAGTCAGACGAGAATCTGCTTAGTTTCTAACGTTGCATAGCGTAAAAGCTAACAGGAACAAAGTAACAAAAAAATAGTGTTACTGCAGCATACTAAACTACGTCTTTGTTCTAAATAACATAACAAAACATTTCTCTTACATACGCGATAAACTACACCTGTGCATAAAATACTTTATATGGACGTAAGCTCCTGAAAGTTTTGCGGAGCATCGTCACGTCCGCTCTCGATCGCGGCCAAGCATCGTCTGAGCGCAACAAAAACACGTGGGGTACTCCACACCGGGGGCGGGGCTTCCGTAGACAGCTGACCAATGAGGAGGCTTGGTTCATCCCCCCTCTCGCTCACACGGGTGGCTGTCTCTCTCCAATTCGTAGATTACTGTAGTCGATTCTTCATACTGAAGTATGATTTTTTTATTATCATTTTAAAGTTGGCAAATATGGTGGAGTCCGCAGTTCGTGTTTAAATGTTGCCAAATTGTATGTAAGTGTGTTTGTGTTACGGTTAAGAGCTTCTTATGAGATAGAGTTTTATTAAATGCTTTTATTTTATAGAGACTGGCATTTTTATTTTGGTTTTTGTGCCATATGCTTTTTGTAGGCAGATTTTTAAGCAATCTTTTCATTCCATCTAAGAAAATTTGGAAAAAATTCTATTACGTTTTATTTTCTTGAGCTAAGGTGAATGAATAAATTTGACTAGGTATACTAATTTGGCAAAGTATAGGTTACCTAACTAATTGGAAAAGGTTAGAGGAGCCGTTCGCCAAAGGGTAACAGGGAATCACAAATTGAAAAGTAGAGTGATGAATTAACTAGATGTAAATATTATACAGCATTTGTTTCAGGAAATTGTTAAGGTTATAAATGAAATAATAAATATTTATATTACCTAACTAGATTTCATTAATAAAATTTGACTTTCAAAAATAAGTATATAAAGAAATAATTTCATTTTTGTAACCGACTGAAAATAAAGCCCAGTTGACAGAATGATTTCATTATGAATCTCTAGTTTTCATTGACATCTTTTTTCCTTATTTAATATTGCCAAACCCAATTAATTTGAATTATATTTTATAGCCTTACCCACGTCAACAGCCTGCAGAGTCTAGTTTCTGCACTACAATGTTAAACATTTGATGGAGTTGTAAATATAAATTAATTACGACAGTTATGGCATCAATCTTCGTCTATTAAAACAGCAATAAAATAATAAATTATGAAGTTAAGTACTTTAATAAAAATGGCGACCAGTAGATTGACTGCAACTTTTTTTTGTATAGTAATATATTAACACAGATTGTTAACGAGTTTTGTTATTTACAGCTAACTGTGGTTCTGTGGCAACGCGTACAACATTAAATTAAATTATATTTTTAATTTTATTAATTTTAAATTTTGTAACCAGACAATGATCGGTCCGATAGGTAAAATGGTTGAGACTGTAATGAGATCTTCCAAAACTTATGAAACATAAAAAATAAAACAAGAATATACGAATAGAGAAATAAGTATTGGTAAAAATAAGTATTTCTTTTACTTATCAATTTGCATTAAAGAACTGTAAACGGTCGTTATTATTAGATACTTTTCAACGCATACTGAAATAATAATACTTATGATTGTTACTATAAGCGCTAAAGAATCGTGTTTTGCTGCTTCATTAACATGTCAATCTCTCTAACAGTCGTAACTAAAATTTCATTCATCACAGTGGTAGTAAGGAAATAACACATTATTGTAAAAACGTTTATACCACCTACTTCCTACTCATTAACATAAAATCTAATTACAGAAACATATCGACCGATTGATGACATAAAAATTAACCTTAATCTAAATTGAACATTAGTAACGGTGCTATAAATATTTCATATAATAAATATCGTACCAATTTATATTTCAAGTCAATAAATACCTTTATTCAAGTAAAACACACACTGCTCTCAACTCTACTGGTAACAAGTTAAGGTATATATTTGGTTGAAGTGGTGTTGTATGAGGTGTGTAATAGGCAGATGATAAAAGGCCGACAAAGCAAAGGTGGCGGCTAATTGACGCGGTGAGAAGGAAACCGGGACACAGGGGAGGGTGGGGTGCCGGTGTGAGCGGGTAGCGGAGCGGGGAGCGGAGCGGTAGGAGACTGGATAGTAAAGTCGAGGTTCAGGAGTAATTAGTTATGATATAAAAACTGATAAACTTTTGTGGGTTAGTTAAGCTTAAGCTTAAGCGCTTAAGGTAATTTTAGTATAATGAGTAGATCATTATGGACATCGCATTGCAACTTCAAATCATTCTCCTAAGAGATTAATCAAATCATTGGGATCTCACCGGTCAACCGTTTATGAGTAAAAGCTCCTGATAAGCTTTTTACGTTGATTTAGTTTAAGATAAAATTTTACACTTATAGGTGTTCCAAGTCTAGTAGTTTGTTATTAATTGACATTAATAGAGTCCTGCAAACTTGGACTTGGGTGGGCCTAAGATACCAGTTAGAGTATTCACTGTGGACAAGTAAGTTGATACTAGAAATATACGAGTAGCACCCGGATGGTAAGCCATAATTTGAGGCGTGGTGTTCTCACTACATTGATCTCTCACCCGCTCTCAGTGACACCTTCCCTCAATTCCTGTGTTATATTACATCCGGTGTGTACAATACCGCGACCGGTCCCGTGGTCCATCCTCGGCTATTGTGTGAGCAGAACCCGGCCCAGGGTCCATTGTGTGGCCACGACTTGAAGATATTTATCTCGTGTTGTGATGGTCAGCTTGATGTGTCGTTACTTTATATGAGGATTAAGTGCGGGTCATGTTGTGATTAAGGGGATTTATAACGATGTTCAAGGTTTTAAACTGTTTGAACCAAGCATAAGCGTAATAATCAGGCCTGTGTGAGAACATTAGACATTTTCTCACACAGGCCTCTTCTCAGTGAGAGGGTGTGGGCCGTTCTCCACCTCGCGGGCCCAGTGTGGGTTGGTGGATGTCACATGTCTTCGAAATTTTTGTTTCTAGGCCATGCCGTTTGCTCACAAATTGCCAACCAAGCAAATTTAATCAATTTAGTCAGCAGTAAACATATATTGTTTAATAGTTGATAATGAGGTACCGGTACAAGGGTATGCTAAAAGTAAATATTAATTTTAATGCTTACCTACCATATTTCCAATTGGTAATATTCAAACAAAATTATGTAGATACGAATCAGTAGATGCTACATGCGCTATAACAAACAAAATAATTTTAATATTTACTCGTACAATCAGAAAATAACAAAATGGTAAAATAGGATATTAAAAAAATAAAGCCGATTAAAAATAAATCTTCTCAATTAATATTGTTTATTACAAAACAACACTACAAAACACATCCTGCGCCTGCACTGATCGGTCAAACCAAACCCAATTCACAGCAGACAGACAGACAGGATGCGCAAGCGATGCCATTTATTAATAGTTTAAAAACCGTTTATTGTTCCGCCATCTTTATTTTGGGGGCCGCCATTATGGGGGATTTAAAAAACGAATTACAAACGTCAAACGTGTGGCTTTGTGATGAGAGTTTGATTGTGCGTGTGTTTGTGTAACTGTGTGTCATTGTTGGTGATACGATCGGTTATTCTAAAATGTAATTGTAGATATAATTGTATTTTAGGAGATTATTTTTTGCGGCTTTTTTTTCTATTGTTGTTGTTGAAATTATTTTGTGTTTGTAAAGAATTATTTAAATGTTTATGCCAATTGGCCATTTAGCACTTTGCTTTGTAAGTATATGCTGAAATTGCTTTTAAAATAGGTAGCAAATAAATTGTTGAAACTACTTCGGTGTAAAAAATTAATCATTCTTGAAAATATTTGTTAATTTAGGAACACATTGATAGAATTCTGCATAAACAGTGTTCAATTTTATGTTAATTTACTACATTATATTTTTTTTTTGTAAATACTAACAGTCAAAAGGATATTTATTATCTTGAAGGACAATGAACTTCCGTTACCTGTACCCACTCATTTTATAGCTCATCATAGCTATAATTTCCCAGAAAAAAAAAAATACAACAGCAATTTCTGAACTCCATTCAAAAACCTATCTCGAGTGTATAATAACGGAGACGACACGCAATTAATCAAGTTTAATATCTGCACACTACGGAACCAGACCGGTCGGGACCGTCTGCAGCGACCCTTAGCAGATGTCGCTAATTCTATGGGTGTTTTATTTCTTAACAAATCGAGTGCCGTGTCAATTAATGTTCTATTTGTCACATAAATTACCGGAGATCCTTCCGCTATTATCCGACGCGTAAACTCTGCCATTCCAGCTTATTATTCGTGGCACAATAGTTTTTAGCGGGCGCGGGCCGAGGGGGGGGGGGGGGGGGCGGCCCGCAAAAACTGCACCCGACTTAATTATAAAGAGACAAGAAGCGCCATTAAATAGCGATTCGTTAAATCTACGCTCTCGTGTTAACACCACACGTGCTCTGTCCCGCTCTGACTTATGTAAAACAGAGCGGGACAGGTATAGGTTCGGGGCGACAGCTCGGTTTAGGGGCGGCGTCCGCGATATAAGGTTTAGATTGACTGGGCGGCGTTCTCTATTCAAGTTTTTTTCTGTTTGCGAGCTTCGGCGGCGAAGCTTTTCATTTGGTTTCGGGTCGCGCTCGCGGGAGCACGCGCACAGCTCGCGCAGGGACGTGCGATGACCGCTTGACGCTCGTGTCGCTGACTTGTGTATAGACGTTGTAGTATATGCAGTGAACTGTCTAAGATGTCGGAGTTGCGTGGTTCTTCGCCCTTGTCTCGTGGTTTGGAGAATGGTTTCGGGGCTCCGTTGGCGGCGCTGAGTTCTCTGGCGGAGGCGCCTCCTCCGGCTCCGAACCCTCACGGGATCGACCACATCCTGTCGCGGCCGACGGTGGGCGCTGGTGTGGGCGCTGGTCTGCTGACGCCGAGGCTGTCGCTGGCGGCGGCGGCGGCAGGCATGGCGCACTACCTGCAGCACAAGCCGCTGTACTGGCCAGGCTTCCAAGGGCTGGTGTCCAACCCCATGGCGTGGAGAGAGCGGTTACAGTCAAGTGAGTAGATGTGACTTTTATTATTTTCATTCTTTGTCGTACATCTTCATGTTATTGTTAATGGTCACGCTCCGGACTACCTTCGTTCACAAGATTCAGGATCTTTTTTCAATTTATGTAAAAAATATGTGCAAACGAAGGTGTTTGAAATCACTGTTTGCAATGCGACATGGGCCTTCTATGGGACCGTAGAAGATGACCTAATAGGAATAAGACTGATTCTTAATGATCCTTTATCATTATGTGATTTAAGTAAGAAATAATTGTTATAGATATTAATTTTTTGTTTATAAAATACACATGATCTATAGGTGAAAATTACCTACATTGACCTCTATGAATAAAGAAAAGAAAGACACTACTAGTTCAATATCGATTGACTTTTAATTAATGGTACATATACTATATCCTTCTGAATAAGAATTTCAAATGATTTTATTAATTGGATGGTTTTTTAAATGGTTCTTATTAATTTGTTTTAAATAAAGCAGAGAGTTAATAGTCGTATAAAAGACATCAACGCGTCGCTTATACTTCTATTCTGATTATAACTATAAAACCCATTTTAATATTAATTATGTTGTGTATAATCGAATAATAATGAATAAATTAAAATTAACAATCTAGTTTTTAGATTTAATATTAATGTCGTTTCTGAAAAGGTTTATTGGCGATTATTCTCATTTAATTATAACATGCCGATTATTTTTGTGAGTATAGTATTTTGTGTTTTAAGTTATAAGAAGATCCTTTATATGTTTGTTTCATTAAAAAGCGTTGAATTAGAATATAATTATATCTATGCTTGTTATGACTTCTAGATAGGTATAATGCTCTTTATTATCTAAACTTAAGTTAAAAGATATACATTATTTTAAAATTATTTTACTGGGTGACACAATGGGCGACTTTATCGCTAAAAGCTACTTTTAAAATACAACCTCTTCTTCTTGTCTCTTCTCCTTCTCTCTTTTCCTTTTTTCCTCTGTTTTTTTTTGCATTTACTTTTAGTTTTAATTTTATACTGTCACATTTATTTTAGAAACAGTAGTATTGTGTCTGATATGACTGTTACGTTTAACACCTACGCATAAAGGAACTCATGTAAAACTATTAATCTACCAAATGAAACATCCTAACATACATTTCAACTCTCAAACAGCCCACAACACAGCTTACTCAAATCTCAGCGTTGCCAATCTTCCCACAAACCGGAACTATTTCCCGACTACAGCCTCCTTCTCCGTGTTCCGGTGGCCGTCGGCCGTGTCCCGTCGGCCCTTAGCGGCCGGTTATAGCCCTAGGGCCGTTTGCGGCCATTTGTGGCCGTTCTTACGGCGTTACGGCTTTGTACACGGGTTGCCGTATTGTGGAGCGTGATTTACTTGGTTATTGTTGAAGAGATTGTGATAGAAAAGGGTTTGATTTTTGGCTGTAAATATACTATATTAAACGTTCTAGATTATTATGAGGTACGAAAATGTCAGATACACATTAAGGCGAAATTTGGTTTTTCTTAGAGATCTGTCTCATATTTTCTTGATAGTTAGTAATGCATCAATTCAGATACCTTGATAACATTATTATTTTATCTAGACAGTTTCATAGTGATCGCTCTAACATTAAGATATTCTTTCTATCCTAAATTAATTACGGGTATTGCATGGGATGTAGTATGGATGGATGTGGAAAATACTTGTCTCAAGTGTTTAACCTAGTCAATAAAACAATACGATGTTGGCGGCTTGGGTCCTTCGTAAATAAAGAAATAATACATTTTGATGGAAGAGGGTAAAGTTTGTAATTGCAGCCGAGGCGACATACACGCCCGAGCCGAAAGCGAGGTCTTATTGGAGCCGAGAAACCGTAATGACAATTGTCTTCGTATATCAAACGACGTTTTTCAACACACTCAATTGTCATCATCATCATCACCAGCCTTTTAATATCCCCACTGCTGGGGCACAGGCCTCCTCTCTGTGGGAGGGCGTGGGCCGTAATCCAACAACCTAATGCAGGTGGTGGATGTCACATGTCTTAAAATGTTTGGTTCCAGGACATGCCGGTTTACTTACGATGTTATCCTTCACCGTTTTGAGAGCAGTGGTGATGAAATAATTAGTAGGTAAAGTCTGGGTTTGAACTCACGACCTACAACTTGTTAGTCGCGGCCGATACCACTGGGCCACCACTGCTCTCAATAGTATTAAAACTTAATGGCTCTCGGGTTTTTTTCATGCGACTTGGTGGGGGCGACCAGCCTGATGCAATAAATATTATAAAATGTGGCAGGTGCCGCCTCCGCACTTTTCCGCACTAGTGCAGAATACGCTACATTTCAAGCTTAAAAGCGGTAGGGGTAGGAGCGGGATTCCGAGTTAGGGTGTTAAAAATACAAACTATACACAATACAAACACACTTCAGAAAAAATAATGATGTTGCACCTAGGGAAATTAAGAACACCTTTATCACATACCATATCCGTTAAAAATATAGAAAAAATGGCACAAAAGACGAACTAATTAATTATTGTAGCTAATACAAAACTAAAATAATAATACTTCATGTCTACACAATATTCAGAATCCAAATAAAATAAAAAGCCATGTTCTGCGGTAGAATCGGCTTTATATCGATCGAAAACTAATAAATATTCCAACAGTCATTTGTTCTGGGAATTAATAAATTCGCCCACAGAGATCGATTGATTTGTGGCAATACTTACAAACGTAGGTATTTGTATAATCTTGATACATCGACTGTTATTCACTCAAGAATTTGATGAAGTCGCTTTTAATCCCGTAATGTATGTGACGTTTTCATTTTCCGATTATGTTGTTTGTTGCGCTGATTGTTTCTTGGCAAAATAAAGGATAGTGAGAGAACCTTTTTGGTTACTAAATATTTGAGTGTTGTTAGGTCAGTTGCGGGAGATTATGTAAGGAGCAGTGATTGAAGAATATGCTTTTTTTCATCGCTTACCATCAGGTGAGATAGTGGTCAAACGCGTGCCTATCAAGAACAAAAAAAAACCTTAGTTTCATTGCAAGTTTGAGAATACCTTGTGGCGTTAAGTGCTTCTATGTAGGTACCTTTACCTACATTGTAAAGCATATTTAAATAAATAAATAATGTAATGTACTTACTACTGAAATTAGAAAAAAAAGCTCGTATCTTGTCAGGCAATGACTGCACTCACAGTTCAACAAGTAAAAAAAAAAACAGTGTTACAGAATAGAATTTCTGAATATTTAATTATTCATTTAAAAAAATGTTCTTGAATCTTTGAAAAAGCTAAAATTAGTCCATTAAATAACTCCTCCGTTTTGTTATTGAAATAAGATGAACATTATAATAAGAACCCACCTACCTATTCTTATACATACCTAACTATCTTCAGCCAGCGAATTCACTCGCGTGGAATTAGTACTTCCCCAATTATACATTTTTAAACTATGTGCTATTCTAGACTATACTCTATCTCTGTGCAGAATTTCATCCAGATCCGTTCAGCCGTTTTGGCGTAATTGAGTAACAAATATCCATCCAAACTTTTGTATTTAATAAAAATAAAATAAACTTCATTTCCAGCTTTACAATTTTACAACAGGTCACTACATAATTTGACAAAACATAACTGTGGTAAATTGTAAACGAACATAGAGTTAGAATCTCTGACATCCAAGCTAAGATTTAACTTGTGTCATTTATAATATTATTGGAATATCAGTCGGAAAGAGGATACGATAATAGACTTTGTCACCTTTGTCGGCAAACTGTTCTTTCATCTGTCGACTTAAACTGGATTACTTCGCAAATGATCAATTTACGAGATTTTGAGTATTATGAATATTAATTTGCGAAAAATGACAATTTGTCAAACGTATCCGTAATTTAATGTGTCTCTAAATGTGATCTGTTCTATAGGATCCTGTAAGTTATAGTTGTTGGCTGGGTGACTGGGTGTGGTCGGCATTCATCAATGAAGTTATGTTATGATTGTAATAAAAAAATATTATGTCGACTTTGTTATGTAGGTCTGCAAGAGGTACGATTGTTTATAAAATATTGAGCGATTTATAATACACTAGGTTTTGCCAGCGGCGTCGCCCGTGTAGATTTAGTACTTCCGCCATTATAAATTACTAACAGCGTCCCGCGGTGTCACCCACGTAGACCGGGATAAAAAGCCTATGTCTTTGTGTCTTTTTATTTTATTTTTTGTATTTTTGCTTGGATACTAGGCTTTTGTAAATTAATGTGCGTTTGTAATCTGTGCACTGTACAAATAAAAAAACTGTCTTTCTTTTCATTTTATGTGTTAATCCAGGGTATAAGCTATCTACCTACCAAATTTCATCCAAATCGGTCCAGCCGTTTGAGCGTGAAGACATAACAAACGTACAAACACATACACTCACAAACTTTTGTCTTTATAATATTAGTGTGATAACCTATATTCTATTCTAGACTACATCAATCGTGAAGACAAATTTCATTTAGATTCGTTCAACCATTCTGGCGTGATAGAGTAACAGACATGGATCCTTTCAAACTTTTGCATTTATAATATTATTTTGTGGAATAATAGAATAGAAAGACTTTTATACTGTAATAGGTACCTATTCAAGTTTGGGCGTTGTCAGCTATGAAGTGATTTCCGAGAAGGATACGTAAGTTAAATATACAGTTAGACACAGATATAAGGATATAAATACGGGTTCACTAGTCAAATTGCTTCTTTCCTTTCTCAGAACGCTAGTCCGGATGCTGCTCTGCATGATTGTTTCACGAAATGGTTATTATATTTTTAATATAATAGACTTTTAAGAGACTGTGTTTATATCGTAATTTATTCTCAATAAGGAGTGCTGGCTCTATATACCTAGTTTGTGTAAAATAATGACATGTAAAAGTGATTCTTATTGCTTCTTACTTTTTTTACATTAATATTAAACCCAAAAAAACATTTCTCTTTTTCTGGAGCAGTCGGGTCAAAAAACTGGCCATGTGCGTGTCGGTTTCGCACATTAAAGATTCCGTACTAAATATTGGCATTTGTTAGTAAAATATACATAATAATGAACATTATCGCCAAATTTCAAGTTCATAGGTCAATGGGAAGTTAAAAAATTCTTCATAACAAAATTTTGTGACAGACGACGTACAGACGGACACGTGAGTGACAAAAATAGGGCTCTGTTTGGTCCCTACGGATACGGAAACCTAAAAAGCAAAAAAAAGAAAAGGAAGAAAAATTGTCTGTATAACCACAGATAATTATAAAATTCATTGCATTTACTTGCTTGCATAAACCTGTAATTATCTAATTTAATACAATCCAATAGATTTTAAGGTACTCAAGAACAAACAACAATTGAAAATAGTAGTGTCAAAAAAAATTGTGCTACTCAATTCATGTGAGAATATCTACACAGTTTGTTGAAATCACACAGTCAAAATAATGCAATAAAATGTCGCAAAAACATCTTGAAACGATTCCAATACACATCATACCACCTTAACGAGGGTAACAAGTGTCCTTACACGAGTGCAGCCTCCTTAATGAATGTATACATTGTTCTCAGTAAATACGGCGTACACGTTGTTCTCGGTTGATACGGTGTATACCTTGTGGTCGGTTGAGTCGCGTGTTTACCTTGTTCTCGGCTGATTCGCGATGATGCGATGCTAATCGATATGATGCAGAGCTGAAAACGATGCGATACCGCGCTAATCTCGGCACTCGAGATAACCGCATGGCGGCTATTTTTGCTATTGTGTTATGAGTAGGTAGTTAGAATAATGCTGATGTTTATAATTGACTATGCTTTTCCCGTGACATTGCTCCCGTAGCCTATTCAGCAAGAATCGTGCGTTTTTCTGGGATAAAAGTAGCCATTCATTATGTAGTAAATTCTTCTCCATAACAATTAATCTCCTTTTGTGAATGGACAACTAGAGTATCTTTATGAATTTTTAAACTGTAAATCTCGACGTTCAAAGTATATTATTATTGGTCTAATTGAAATAAATTATTTGACTTTGAGAGCGATTGTGTAGCTTTCGACAAAATAAAAGTTTTCCGTCATCGGATCAGTAGGTTGGTACCTATTTCCAGAAATTATTTTTAATAAACATAAAATTCAACGAAAAATATTACATCTTTAAGTTATAAATTAGTTTAGGTTGGTTTCCTTTGTCAGGGGTTATTAAAGGTTTGTCTTGATTTAAAAAGTATCAGAAACAAGATGACATGTTGTTGGTGCGTGGCTGAAAAATTGGATAACAATGATGATGATATTTAATATTTATTTTGAAATAATACCTACCTCTGCGTATCTTATTAGACTTTGTCAACATAGTCAATACATAAAATTGATATAGATATCTGTAAAGAAGAGAAAGAGAAAGAGTTCGCATTCAAGGAAAAGTACAGTCATTCACACTATCGCAACAATTTGACACGCTGATTACATTTTCGACACAAACTTATAAATTATGTTATTCCCTAAAACCTCAATCAATTATATTATTATTGATAAACTCACAAAATTCCCTTTATCTCATCGTATCAGTTTTATTAAAAACACACAAAAAATAATAACATTTGATGTAGCTGCGTCACGGATCGCGTCAGATTTTAATAAAAAGCTAAACATATCGAGTATAGATAGTCACGGCGAGAGCTTATTAAAAGCCACGATAACATAATACTGGTATCAGTTGATATGTGATCAGGTAATCATGTGTAAACTCAAGTATTGGACGTTTGACACAACGCAATTACTTTGTCAATGTAGCGTCGTATCATCAGAGGGTTATAATATTGACAACACAGAGTGCAATCATAAACGGACAATATAATTAAATTGTACGTCAATATGTTTATCTATGACAATATGAGACGAGTTAAAATATGATTTTATTAAAACTGAGTGGAATATTTTGGGGGTGACTGTACTTATTGCTACCGTAGTCGATGGGAACTGATTTGATTTTTGGTAACAAAGCTACCTTAGGCAAATAGGGTTTATCGCAGATTTTTTTTTCCATTTTACGATCACATAATTATTATAAGATATTCTGTAATAAAAATACACAATATTGTACAAAAGAACACTGTATTAATTTGAAAATTATAATGGGTTGAACATTTTTCTGAGAGAAATATCGAATCAAGTGTTACCGAATAATATTTTGATCTGCCCCAAAACACAAACACTTGACTGAATGAATTTAACAATATTAAATTTAGTATTTCGCAAATACCTGCCAAAATCTAAAGCTCAGAAAATGATGAACCTTATTCCATGCTTGTGCCACCGGCCATCTTACTAGCATTGCCGATATTTTTAACAGAATTTATTTAATTATGTAGTCTCAATATAGTTTGTCTCTTCTTGAATCGTACAGTGAACATATAAAGGACGATATGTATGCGATTAACGCAAAATTAAAGGCAAAATTTAAAATACAAAATTTAACCAACTTGCCCAATTACGTACATAAACAGAGACAGAAAGCACTACACAAAACATTAAGAGATTATTATTAAAATCCCAAAACATTGGGGAAATTATTAATTAGTTAGGGCGAGGCGCGTTAGGCTGCGGTCACACTGGCGCGCACGAATGAAGTGCCACACATTTTTTTAATTACAGTGTGTCCCCACACCCACCGCCCACCCCCGAGGGGCCCGGCGCCCCGGCGGCCCAGGGCCCCCGACCAGCATATGTCGCCCGGAATTAAAATTCACGTTTGTGATGCAACATTCAATTGTGTCCAGTTATTCGATAGTGGGACAGTTAAATGAAGTGTTTTTTGGCAAAAAGTATGTTTCTGTTAGTAGTTGGTCGGTGAAGTATGGTAACTGGTCGCCGGCCGTGGTCGTTGGTCGCCAGGAGACCGCAAATTGGTTCGTTTTATTAGGTTTTGTTGCAACTGTTTTATGCGCTCTGCTCCCATATTTTCCACTCAGAAGTTCGTCTGGCAAAAAGATAACACCTGCTGCAGGAACTCGAAATTATTATAGCAGACAGTGTTGCCTCGCTGCCACCTCGATAACTGAGTCATATATTAAGCACAGCGTGAGCTATTCTCGTATAGCTTGTGCTGCTACGACAGAAGAAAAAGCAGATGATTGAAAGTAGGATGAGAAAAGCCAGTAATATCATCGTTCTTGTTCGAATAACCGTGTTAGTACCTACATTCACATAACGCCTCTAATTCCTCTTTTCCTACTTTATTATACAATAATTACGGCTGAAGGCTTTTCGCACACATTAAATACCTTACGTATCTCCAACACATTGAATAACAGCACACTTCTTAAAAATTACTATCAGTAACCAGCAACTAAGGAACGTGTAGATAATAATAATAAAGTTAACCGTGGTTGAAGGGTGTTTATGTCAAAGCAAATAAAATGATTGATAATTATATCAAAATTCATCCACCATTGATTCCTAAAGTAAAATATTGAAGTTAGAGACAACCTGAAAAGATTTGATAACCTACCATCTAACCTAACATGAACCGTTTAACTCACAGTACTAACATCTTGTAAGTCGTAAAGAACAGAAGTGATCGTAACTGCGGTCTCAAACTGTATTGTATACACTTGTACGGTACTCGGTGCGCCTCTAATTGATATTACATTCAATAACAGTTCATATACACTGAGAAACGTAAGTTATTTATGTTAAATGCTACTTTATTAAACGGTGTTTTAGATTATACCTATCTTAGCTTGAGTCAATAGTCTCGAAGTTTTTTTATTTTATTTTTTATTGTTGATAGGCACTCGTTTGACCATTATCTCACCTGATGGTAAGCGATGATGTGGTCGAATTCGGAGCACACTTGCCTAGAAATAAACAATTCACTCTTTACTTAAAGACTCCCAGGTTGTAGCTATCAGGAAACACAGACTCCGGCAGCGAATTCTTCTCCCTAGCTGTACGCACAATGAATGTGGTCTCAAAACGTTTTTTTTTGGTATAAATGTGGATGTCAAAAAAATTACCGATATTCATCAACAGTCAAGTTATTTCTAAACAATCTTTCCTAAACTACACCATGATATTCACCAGCGTTTGCTACAAATTCGGCTGAGTAGGAACAGTACCTGACCATAAATATGTAAGTATAACCTACATCAAAAATGTAGTTCGGCTAAGAGAAGAGTTGTGTCCATTACTCATACTATACCTGTGTGTCGATTTGTTACTAAACCTCACATAATCGCCGAAAACTGACATTATTTTGGAACAATCCATTCATTTATTAAACAAAAAATCATAGCTCAATAACATTTCCTTTCCTTGATGATTTTCACAGCCGTTTCATGGCGGTCATGAAAGGCTCGGCACAATTACGCCGGACGCCGGACGAGCACAATCTCTGCCGCCCCCCGCCCGCGCCGGCCTAATGAAATTAAATTAAGAAATAACATAATTCCGCCCGGGCCGCCCGCTCACCGCACATTTTCGCGTGCACAGGGGTGGCAATTATTTGAATTCCAGATTTTGTTATAGTGAAATTATAAGATAGACAAAACGTTTACTGGGTGCAACACAAAAAATACACAATAACACAATTCTATTATCAAAATATACATGTCGACTTGAGAAACTCCTCTTGTTTTTAGAGTTCTGTACCCGAAGGGTAATCTACGGGACCCTATTATTAAGCCTCCGCTGTCCGTCTCGTTCTGTTGCCGCACGGAACCCTTCGTGTGCGAGTTAAATTCGCACTTAACCAGTTTTTTCTCGTCGGTTAAAACTAAAGACTTTCATAAAATAAATGAAAGAAAGAAATGCTATTTGTTTGTCGCAAATGGTAGTCAGTTTTAATTGAATTAGAATGAAATTCGATCTGTCTTAGATTATTCAAAAAAATCGATTTAAAAATAATAATCGTGCAGATAACGTTACAAACAAACAGCCTTTTATGGGACGACATGAAGCCACGACTGTTTTTACCCGAAGGGTAAGGTAGAGCCGTATAACGCTCCCACACACTCACAATATCTATTTCAAAATTAAACTTCACTTTATACAATAATTATAATAACTTTATTATGAAGTGACAAGACTCATAATGTTAGTAGCAATTTACTTACAAACTATGTTAGTAAAACAATACATAGTAACACAGAACAATACAGAAACAATATAAAACAATAGAAAAACAGTGACACCACTAAAGGTTAGCTACTTCTACTTGTTATTAAACTTAATATTTAAAGCTGAAGGTCAATTTTTGTAATTAAAACAAATCTAGTCGCAACGGCATCTCAGTCACAATCTATTTAAAAAACCGCCCAAGTGCGTGTCAGACTTCGCGCATTTAGGGTTCCGTACCAAATGTATTTTTGACTATTTGTATGGCTTTGGGTCAACAAGATGCTCATACTGTGAGAATTTTAAGACTGTAACTCCTACCGTTTGGCTGTAAAACCTGTGTGACAGACGACGTACAGACAGATAGATGGACAGACGGACACGTGAGTGACAGCAATAGGGCTCCGTTTGGACCCTTCGGGTACGGAACCTAAAAAAATTAAATAAATTAGAGGATTTTTTGATAGGTAATAAGACAAAAATCAACTGAAGACTACTTTCGCAACACCATATCTTTTCATACCCTCCATCCACTAACCATACGTACAGCCCTGCACCTCTCCCGCCTGTGAGACGGGGAAGGGGAGGGTCCCCCCACACGGGGCCTCCATCTTTGTTTTTCGCGATGAGGTGACGGTTATTACGTTGTGTCGATGTATTATGTTGTTTTCTTCACGATATAATGGACGCCCATAGTTTTACTGTGAGGCAAATTATTTTATCGGGTTTGGTAGTTGATTGTAGATATTTTTATAAGGTTTTATTTAACTTGCATTGTCTGTTTGTTCGGTTCTAATCTTGCAAGTTGAATTAGAACCATTTCCTCTTATCTTACACAATTGATTTTTTACAAGTTGGTTTAGTTCTGATGACAATGGATTTTTATGGTAAGCATGACCAGAATCGACAACAAGGATTAGATCCAGATAGAGAAACTCTTTAATTTTCTGTCATCATCTTCCTGCCCTCATCCCATGTTATTTGGGGTCGGCGCAACACGTTTTTTTCTTCCATTCTGTTCTGTCAGCCGTCACGCTATCACTAACTCCCTTTTCTTCCATATCACTCCTCACACAATCCATCCATCTTTTCTTTGGCCTCCCTCTCCCTCCATCTACATTCATTTGTATGAATTTAAAAGCTGGTTTAAAAAATATTTTAATCTTGAACTTTTTAGATGGTTGTGACACTAGAAACAACGTCTCTTTGTTTATAATAGATTTCTCTTGTGTCCAAACTGTTATTACAGAACTTAAATTAGCATATTATGAGACTGTTTGGTTCTGACTGTGTTGTCATAGAGCGATGAACATAGTTTGTCTGATTGGGCAGGTTTGACTCAGTTGTTGTCGTTGTCAGTGACTAAGTTTGACTCAGTTTACGCATTGGCTTTTCATGGTTATCTTCTAATATTCAAATCTTGAATGTGTGGTTATTAGTTACTGTTGATAACGTTGTTGATATTCTTCAGTGGTACACACAGTACTATAAAGTGGCGTGGGGTCATATTTTAAAAACAGCATATGTCCATGGATATGAACCACTTTTTAAGGAATTGACTTTGTCTTCTTTTAGTCATCATTCTCCTGCCCTTATCCCAATTTATTTGGGGTCGGCGCAACATGTCTTTTTCTTCCATACTCCTCTATTAGTCGTCATCTCTGTAGTCACCCCTTTTTTACCCATATCCTCTTTCACACAGTCCAACCATCGTTTCTTTGGCCTTCCCCTACTCTTATGCGGGAATCACAGATAGTCCCGGTGACCTGCCGCCATTTCATCCATCCAGTGTTAATTCTGTGCTTAACAGTCCGATCTATTTCGCCATCGCTTTGCACGAGTGAACCGAGATACCGAAAATCGGAGCAGACTGGGAGAAGCGCGCCATCTAGCACTACAGCTTCAGAACTGGAGAGACCGCCGAAATCGCAGAACATGTATTCAGTTTTGGTTCTGCTGATTTTCAAGCCAACTTTCTCCAGCTTCTGTTGCCATTTCTCCAATCTGCTCTGGATCTCAGGTCCATCTTCACCGACCAGAACAATGTCGTCGGCAAACAGCATGCACCAGGGTGCCTCTTCCTGTATTTCCGACGTAAGAGCGTCCATAATCAACAGGAAGAGGTAAGGACTTAAAGCCGACCCTTGATGCAAGCCTACAGCCACACTGAACTTATCGGTGTTGCCAGCAGCCGACCGGACGTAGGTACTAGATTGTCTGTACATAGCACGAATCAACTCAACATACTTCCCAGGCAAACCTTTCTCTTTCAAGGCCCACCACAACACATCCCGAGGTACCCTATCATACGCTTTCTCAAGATCAATGAACACCATGTGCAAGTTCTTGTGCACACGTCTGTACTTCTCGCACAATTGACGGAGAGCGAAGGTGGCGTCCATTGTCCCTCGACCTGGCATAGACCCAAACTGGTTCGGGGTAATCTCACTCTCCTCTCGCAATCTTTTCTCTATCACTTTCTCCCATACTTTCATAGTATGTGACATGAGCTTTATCCCTCGATAGTTGTTGCAGTCCTGTACATCCCCTTTATTCTTGAAGATGGGCACTAGCGAACTATTGCACCATTCTTGTGGGATCACTTCTTCATACAACAACTTATTGAAGAATAAAGTCAGCCACATACATCCATCCTCTTTTAAACACTTCCATACTTCCACTGGTATGTCATCAGGGCCCATGGCCTTTCCATTTTTCATACATTGAACCGTCTTTCTTACTTCATCCATGCTAATTTCTCTCAACAAACCCATATTTACTTGTACCTCTTTGAGCACACCACTCCATTCATTCTCTTCGTTCATCAACTTTTCAAAATAAACCTTCCATCGCTCTTTTATTTCGTCATCTTTCGACAAGACTTTACCGAGTTCATCTTTCATACATTTTATATGCATTATATCCCTCGTTCTCCTTTCTCTTAATTTTGTAATCCGGTAGAGCTCCTTCTGGCCTCTAGGGCTGTCCAGTAAATTATATAACTTTTCCTGCGCCTTAGCCCTGGAAACTGCAACCGCCTTTTTTGCCTTCCTCTTCCATTCTTTATAAATTTTCTTTTTCTCTTCTTTCAAATTATCATTTCCGGTTTCTACATTCTGCCATACTTTAAACGAAATTTTCTTTTCTTTTAGCATCTTTTGCACATCTTCATTCCACCACCATGTATCCTTTTCTATCATGCCTTTACCTTGCGATTCTCCAAACACATCTTTTGCTACTCGCCTTATACAATCCGCCATCTCTTTCCAACATTCATCCACAGATTTTCCTTCCATATCCTTCATTTCTATCATTTTATCTACCACTTGACTCTTAAACATACTTGCACACTCCTCATTTTCTATCATACGCCATCTGATTTTGGGTGGGGGCCGTTCTTTGTTCCTACTGGACGAGACACTGACTGTTACGTCCATCAATATGAGCCTGTGTTGAGAGACTAAGCCTTCACCTGGCAACACTTTACAGTTTTTGACTGTTTTGAGACTGTTTCGTCTCACCAAGAAAAAGTCAATTTGGGTCGCGTGCTGGCCACTTTTGTAAGTGATCAGGTGTTCGTCTTTCTTTTTGAACCAGGTGTTAGTTATTGCCAGGTCAAAAGCCGAAGCAGCTTGCAGCAATGTCTCGCCATCAGTATTACGGTCTCCGTACCCCCAACCACCATGCACTCTCTCATAACCGTACTTCATTCTTCCTACATGCCCATTAAAATCACCCCCCACAATCTCTTCACTCTCCTGTACATTCATCATCACACAATCGAAGTCCTTCCAAAACTTTTCTTTTACACTATCCTCACATCCTGATTGGGGTGCATACGCACTAATAACATTTACTATCATACTCTCCACAACCACTTTAATAGCTATCACTCTATCACTTACTCTTTTAACATCCACCACACATTCTTTTAACTCACTATCCAAAACTATGCCCACACCATTCCGTTTGCCATCACTTCCACAGTAATAAAACTTATATCCTTCTCCTAATTCTCTTGCTTTTGCACCCTTCCATTTCGTTTCTTGCAAACACGCTATATTTATCCGTCGCCTTTTTAAAACATCTGCTAACTCTCTTCCTTTTCCAGTCATAGTACCTAAATTCCAGCTCGCACACCTCAATCTTAATTCTCTCACTCTCCGAGCTTGCGTCTTACGTCGCACCCGCCCGTCCTGGTGCGACAACCCTTGTCCATTTCCCACAGGAGCCGGGTGCTGCCCCTGCGCGTCGCCTGTGGGGTACGCCCTAGCCCTATCGCACATCATATTTTTCCAGACCATGATGCAAAAAGGTTTTGGCAAAAGTTTTATAGCCGGCCGCCTGCCTGACGCCAACCCTCCTTGGGAATGCTGTTGTTGGTGGTTTACCCGCCACCGCGCGGGTGGCCCAAGGTGCTTTAGTAGTATGCACTAGGGCTCAAGCTCCCTTAGTCGCCTCTTACGACACCCACGGGAAGTGATGGGATGGTACTATTCTTTTACGTCCGACACCATACGGTACTTTGTCTTCTTTTAGTAAAGTTATGTATTTCCATGGGCAGACGCGATTTTTAGATTATGACGACACGTTTCCGTTACACTCTTTAAATCAAACTAGCTTCAGCCAGCGGCTTCACCCGCGGGGAATTAGTACTTCCCCCGTTATAAACTTTCAATCCCTTTTTCACCCCCTTAACGTTTGAATTTCGTAAAACCATTTCTTTGTGGATACCTACTCTTCACAAAGAACACACCCTCCAAATTTCATGTCTCTAGGACCAGCGGTTTAGCCTGTGCGTTGATATATCAGTCAGTCAGTCAGGACTTTGAATTATATACATTAAAAAAACACAAGAAATAATACAGTGGATTACATAATACACATATAGGCTAGTACTACTTAAGATTAATACAAAATGGCATCAGTAGCAGAATCTTTATAGTAGCTGTATCTTGGCAAACAGCGCCAGACCCTCTAAATAGACAAAACGCTTAGCATATAAGAGATGATTATAATTTATTAATTACAATTTAAATTAATTAATTACAATTAAATGTGAAGATAATTTGATGACATTTATATGCAGATGTATGAACGTAAATGTAACAAAAGAAGTAATGGGATTATCGCAGCAGATACCTTTCTGTAGTGTCAGCCAACCGCATTGGAAAAAGCGTGAATTAATATATGAATGATGACAATATTGCACGTCAAGCAGCATGTCGGTCAAACAAAGCCTGAGAAAGAAACTAAAATAGCTACCCAGTTTTATTATACAGACCATGGCCCACCTCTCATCTTGCTCCGCACGCCCTGTTACCTGTACATGTGAGGACCTTATGGCTGCGTCAGAGAATGCAATTGCCGTCGCTGAATACTGGTCCAAACATAATATTTAGATATTGAATTTGCCATCGACACGCTAAGAAGAAGAAGATGTTTTATTAAGGAGAAGAGAACTCATACAGTACATTTAAATACATAAACTTCTTTTCCAAGAGATGCGCAAATATTGATGACAAGAAAAATCCACAACAAACTACGTGTTATCACAACTCTTTCTTACTAACACTAAAACAATACCTAAAGCCAGCAATACACTTAGCAGACATTTCATGAGGCCATATGTACCGGAGATAAAACGTCTCTTAATACACCCATATCGTTATATGAGACGGTCGCAAGTTGTCCGTCCGTCCGGCGACCGGGCCGTGGCGGCCGGACAAAAACCGGACAGTTATCAAAGTGATATCAGAGAGATGGCGGATGGCGGATGGGGATACAAAAACTGCGGAAATGAGGGGATAACGATCGATGTAAACAGAGCAGTTTTCAAGGACTACAGTAGTTTGGTTTTCAATGAATATTTTAGACAAGTCTTTATGATTTTGAAATTTACTGGAAATTAGATATTCATCAGTCTCCCAAGACGATAAAAAAGGCATCAGACAAAACATTAATTGTGTAATTTCAATTTACTATTCGAAACTGACATATCATGTTATTAAAGTTCAAGTTTTAAGTCTATAAATAATCTAATATTCTAAAACCTAAAAGTAAAACCAAAACTAAGTTACGAGTATTTAACAAACGCATCAACAACAGTCAATATATTCAAAACTTGAACATATTTCAAACCAATATCATACACAAAATAAACTTGTTCGAGATAATAACACGATACCGAAAAACATAGCATTTCATAACAAATGAAATAAAACGCGTAGCAGTGTAGTAATGTGCTACGAAGCTTTGATGCGTGGCCGCTACGGCGTAGCGCTACGACAACTGGCGCTACGCTCGTAGCGATAAGGGGCGGCTTCATGCTTTAGTAGAATATTTTTGGGGACTTCATGTTGTTAAGAGTTTTTTTTTTAAGCTAATTTGATAGTGATTCTTTTGAAGAATGGTTTTCAAAATAAAGTTGTGGCTCATGCAATGCAGTATTAATTTTATTCAAACATTTTAATAAGCTAAATTGTGTACAGTACAGATTGCTGTTACCTAAAAGTCATAAATATTCCTGTCTGTATTCCTGAAGGAGTGCGCAGAAATGGTAGCTTCTAACCTAGACAAGTCGCGTCTTTATTATTTAAATATTTTTTTTTAGATTTTACGCATTGTACATTCTTAGATCACTTCAGTTACGTATTACGTACGACCATATTTGTTGCAATGTACATAAATAGTTTATCATTTTTGGAATCAATAAATTACAATTGAAAATCCTTATCTCTACTCTTATCAACAAAAAAAACAATCACCAAAAAATCTTTATCAGTCGCGATTGTGCGTCAAAAATAACGCTATCTCAACAACACAGGTGTGTCGCTTGTCGGCGCCACACGGCGACACATCGCGACATATCGCGACATATCGCAACACAGCTTCATTACGTCCCATCGCTTGTACGACACGCGTATCGTCTGTCGCCACGTTTATGGGGCTCCTTATGACGCGCGTGTCATGAATAGCAAGCCTCAGGAGTAAGGAAGCGATGACGTCGACTGTTTGCGTTTATTTTCAGTCAGACTCAGGGCGAAATGGAAGTGTTTCGAGTTTTATGGTCGAATATGGTTTGAACGGTCCTTTCGGGATCTTTTTGGGCAAATATTGGGAAACAAAGCTTATTCCCGTTAAACATAGGTTTTTGTTTTGGTATGCCATTTTCGACCAAATATCATTCCCAAGATTATCTTAACTGATATAAAGTGTTGTGGTTGTGTCCTGTGACCATTTGTGCGACCTTAGACGCTATGTTATCTATGTGTTAGGAGATGGAAATGTACGCCCACTTAGCGACAAAGTGTCGCTACCTTTACGTAAATTTCCACCTCTAAAGGACTTATTTTTTAAAACGTTTCTCTCATCATTCATCTACCATTTCTTTTCAGACACTCAAAATTCAATACCGTAAAAATAGGGCAAGTACTCAACTTATTTAACACACCCTCTCCAACACAAATGAACAGCCACCAATTTCAACTTTGTCTCGCATAGCCTTGTTCAGCCACACCACACCCTACTCTCTGAAGAGATATAAAGCCTCCTTCCTGTAACCCTGTAACGAACTCTGCGCAATCAAAGCCTGCGGTTTCGCTATAAACAGGGACAAACGAAGAACTCTGTGACAAACATTAAGTGTAAACTACCCTCCAAAGTCTCCGTACAATTAAAACGTTTTCAGAGCACGCTGTATCACCCCCGTGTAGATACGGGGTGTTACCGTGGGGTGGCAGGAGTTATTTGTAGATGATAGAGCACAGATTTTGTGTGTTTGTCTGTTGTTGGAATTAATTTTGTAACGTGTAAAGGTGTGTTTGTGTCTTTATTAGCTGTTGAGTATTTGTTTTGAGATAAAATAAATTAATGGGATAGTGATGAAAGAAAAATTGTAAATCTTTAAGTAAGTAAAGGTACTCGTACATAGTAACATTTTTTGGTAAGTCAGGCTAACAGTGTTTCAGAAATATAAAAATTGCGCTGAAAATAAGAGATTTTATTCAGAAGATATAGCATCGCAGACCAAAGGTACTCGTATTTAGAAAAACTTATCTTATACAAATATTAGGATTTTAAGACAGTAAGTACATCTTGCTGTTCTTTACAAATCCACCTTTTCATTCGCCTAAAATAAAACTAAATAGTCCACACTTCAGCACTTCACAACTACCTAACAAGAACATACAAAAGATCCCCAACATACACACACATATACAACCTACATATTTTCATGTTGCACCACAAAAGGCCTGCCCTAAAGAAGGCTTGATCCGCGAACGTTAACAAGGGCTCCCCAGCTCCCGGGGGCTCGTGGCTCCCCAGCACTCCCGGGGCTCGAGGCTCCTCGTTAGCCCTCCAATTGAGGCCCTCCGCAGGGCTGCTGGAATACCAACATGGACTTTTTATGTATTGTAGGAAGGTAGGCGTGTTTTGTTTCTTTTAATTCCCATATCAATATGGTGGCGGCTGTGGAATATTGTTTTTCGCTGTGTTGACATGTTTGTGCTTTAGGAATTTTTATGTTGTTTTGAATATGATACAATATGAGGACGGTATTGTATTTTAGGTCAGTTTGAGAAATAAAAGTCAAAGTATGGAAAAAGTAGTACTGTTACGACAATCCCAACTAAATTCGGATAAAAGCAGAACAATAGTGATGTGCTGAACAGCTTCTTGGATGGCACAGATAAAATATACATACGTACAACCTCCTATTGGTAGGAATTTCGGTACTTAATTTAAGTTTAAATGGTTTATAGTCCTTCATATTGTTTGTTGGCCGGGGTAAGATAGTTTACAGTTTCCCATCATTTTTCTTAGAAAGCTGTTCGTATTTTGATATCATTTCATGTTAGTGATCTTGGAATATGTTATCTTACCCTTTTATCGTAAATACTACAAAAAATCACACTATCCCGCCATACTTCACTTCAGATATTCACCCCGAAAGCCTTCTCGCACAGCCCTAGCCTGGGACCCGCGCGAAGGGGTTGCGGTCACCCCCCTGTCCACCCCCGCACGGATTTGTACGTAATGGTGTATTTCATATAATTGTTTCACATCGCTTCACAACTCGTGAGCCGTGAGGGAAGATGTTCGGAACTCTTCTTGTTATAATTGTATGGAAATGTTAGGATACAAGTATTTTGCAGAGGGTGAGAGAGTGACGCTCTTTGAGTTGGCTTTGATGAGGTTTATTTGAGAATTTGGATTCTCATTTTTAAGAAAAATATGGTTATATTAATAAAGCTAACTAAGCAGCTAAGCAAGGCATTAAGACATTAAGTCCGCTTTTTGCCCAGTAATTTTTACTTGTGCATTAAGTTTAATAAATAAATAAATAAACGTTTTGGAAACACATTCATTGTGCGTACAGCTAAGGAGTGGAATTCCCTGCCGGAGTCTGTGTTTCCTGATAGCTGCAAACTGGGAGTCTTTAAGTCAAGAGTGAATAGGTTATTTCTAGACAAGCGTGCTCCATCTTCGACCACATCATCGCTTACCATCAGGTGATATGATGGTCAAACGCGTGCTATCAACAATTAAAAAAAAATTGTAGAGGAAGAAGAAAGTTGTTGAGTTTGAGGAAAGCTAACGAAATAAAGGCACCATTGTGATTTTATTTTTTAATCTGGAAAGGCCATACTTACGCGAAGTATAGAAAATACAGCGTGCTTGAGCGACGTTCACTTGAAGGACCATTTTAAAACCTATTGCCTCGTTATATTTAAAAATATAAAACTCAATGCTTCTCATATGTATGCGTTAGGTAATTCTAGATAATCTCGATAGATAATCTCTTAAAGGAAGTGTGTAAGCGCAGTTTTATGTATCAAACCTTCCTTATACTAAGACGAATCATTTTTAGATCTCCTTGAACATCACACAAACTGACTCACATTATTCTACGTAACCATTTTCCGTAAACCAAGCGACACTACAGAATATCGAAATCAAATATCACACGCCACATGTCGCCAAAACATTTCAGAATCAAAAATATATCTATTTGAAGTTGTGCAAGTTATTCTGAAAGTCCGGCCGGCTACAATATTAACTAGAGGCGGTGCATAATGCATGGCGCGCAAGATGGCCGACAAAAACGTCACGCCACTGATATTGGCGGGAACTTCGCTGCAGTTGGGCGCGAGTTTCATGGTGGAATGAAAATTGTGGCCATGTTTTACGATGGTATCTAAAGTTGTTTTAGTTAGGTATGAGAAAAACAAGTGACTTTTTGCGGTGTAGGAAGAAAACTGAGTTTTTAAATAACATAACATTATGCTCGTAATCTCGTCCTTATTTTGTAGGAATCCGCTTAACGTCACCTGAGAACAACATAATTATCGTGTCCGCTTATAATTCACCAAATCTTCCTTTGGCATCCAGTGATTTGGATATATTATTCGCATTAGGGATAAAAGTATTAATCATGGGTGACCTTAACGCCAAACATGAGTATTGGCGTTGTGATCAAAACAACTCCCGCGGTATGGTAATGAGGAGGCGGACCGATTGTCTAAGTTAGCTGCAGCAGAGGGTGCACCAATTGACTACCTACCTGATTATTGGGAATACATATCTAAATATAAAGAAATTTGTTATAAATCCTGGAAACAACACTTTGTTAACATAAGCCAGCAAAAAGGTATATGGTATAGGAGCATACAAGGCGAGCCTCCTCGAGTGCCTTGGTTCGATGTCGATCTACTTAGTAGGAATTATGTCAAATTAATTTTAAGACTTCGCTCTGGACACTATCCATCGGCGAAGTTTGCATTCCTTATGAAAAAAACTGATTCACCGAATTGCAGAGAATGTAATCAGATTGAGGACGTGCAGCATTTGCTGATGGATTGTGTCCGCAACATGCGCGAGAGGGAATCACTTTTTAGAGAATTAGACTTAAATAGACTTAACGTGGGATTAATACAGTCAATTCTATCCCAACCAACTTCAGAAGGTGCCAAAAAGCTATGTCGTTTAATAACAGTCCTTCATCGGTAATTCGATGGTTTCTCTTTCACAAAATGTTCGTGTTTAGTATAATTTATGTTAGTTATAAGAGTTAATGTAACCTTATCTATAAAATGTATCTCCGTTAGGAGTATATGTATTCTGTGGTAACAATGGTAAAAGGTACGATGGGGTTGACATATCTGTATAGATAAAAACCCCAAAACAAATAAAGAGAAAAAAAAAAAAAAAAAAAAAACTCCCGCGGTACTATTGTTTGATCATATGGTACTCCATGATTACCAAGTCTATGGACCTACATCTCCAACATTGGTACATTACAATCACGCACATACTCCTTCTACACCGGCTTTACTTCTCACCCATAATGTTACGTCCGTGTCTGAATTTCACACTCTGCCAGTATTATCATCTAATCACCTTCCAGTCTTTTTTTCGGTGGGTGGGGACTTTACCCGTCATAGCTTTAAACAATACAGATATTCTGAAGCAAATTGGGTTAAGTACAGATCTTATCTGGATAAAAATATCTCATTAGCATCTACTACTTATAATTCTATAAATAGTATTGATGCAGCAGTCGACCAACTTCAAAATGCTATTCTAATTAGTCGAGAAATAAACGTTCCATCAGGCCCTTCATCTATTAAGATTCGCTACAGTTTGCCAAGACGCGTCAAAGTCTTAATTTCTACTAAAAATAAACTTTGAAAAATGGTTGTAAAAGAAACAAACCCTATAACTAAGATACAAATAAACAAAGATATAAAAGATTCTAAAAGTTAAAATAAAAGACCAAATCCAAATATATGATGACAAAATATGGAATGATAAACTAGCCCAAATTGATAATCCTTGTACCGATATCTGAAGGATTGTTAAATCTCTGACCTATAAGACGTCAATGATTCCTCCAAACAACAAAAAGATGGTAAACATCAAAATCCACTTATTTCTATTGATCAAACACGATTAAAAAATTTAAAATACATCGACACATATCATTGATATCGCCTCCCACATCACTTACTGCTATATGAGTGACAAAGACGCAACTACTCGATGACTGGACTTTTTCTTAAGTTCGACACGAATGTAGGTAGATTTGGAAAGAATCACCCCCAGTATATGCAGTTCATTGGCATTTAACGTATTTTGTTTTCTTTTTTTAAGTTTTAAAATAATTTTATATAATGTACTTGTTACAATCTCTTTTATAAATAGTTTGTGTTAAAAAGTGCGTTTGTGTCTTATCATCGCGCTGTAAGTACATCAATTGTTAAACGTAAGTAATATGATAGCCATGTTTCATAACAAGTAGTTTTGTTCATTACTTTTAGTATTCGTAAATGTTTTATATAGGCGCTATAGTCTGCAAAAAACACGCATTTCTTATGTTTAATGCTTTTAAAATAAGGTCTAACTGTCATTAATTTGTTTTATTTATGTGAAAATAAAGAAATTTCAAAATCAAAATCAAAAAAAATGCTGAGTGTAGGACTCCACTATTCGTTGAAAAATAAAATTGTTAAAATGTTCAATTATATTATGAAAAAAAGTTACACGCTTTGTGAACAATATCGAATATTTCTCGGTGTGATTTCATGATGATGATATGGTATCATATGGCAGTTAATTAAGATTAAGTTTGATTTTATTATATTATTTATTTAAGGATTACCGACGAGTATACATTACAATTTCTTCAACTAATACACTAGACAGCACATATTATCGTGTGATGCATACTCAATTATAGGTAACCACAGCTTACACGTTATTGAGTATACATGCTTCAAATATATAATATATATATATATCAATACAACAAAATAACACCTAAAAAAAACAAATGTCTGAATAATACAACAAATTAATTACGTAAATAAAAAATTGAAATAAAAAAATCAAATACAAACAATAAAAAAAAATAATGCATGTCAATGTTGAAAATTAATTATGTCAATATTCAAGATATTCCATAGTGGGAATATATTAAAATGATCAAATTAAATACATTAAAATTAAATTAAAATAAGGTCATTTGTTGTTGGAATTTTATATCAAATGTCTTCTGCCTGAACCTATTTATATATATAATATAAGTTCCTTTTAAAGGTGTTAAGAATATCGTGATTTATATCGATTTAAGCTTTGCGATATAATGCATTGTACAATCTGGTAGCCCTTGCAAGAGGAGAGTTGTCACCTAAGTTAGTTTTACGCGAAGATTGTCTGAACAGATTGTATGTATGGAATCGTGATAAACTACTAGGAACGTTGTACCTATGTACCTACTGCATGTAAGTAGTGTACATACCAAAACTATTCCGCCATTCCTACCCCACCCATCCAAAACCCGGCCTCAACAAGCTGTAACGTTAACATAAGTGAATCAATTAACTACAAACACAACCATTCTACACCAAACACGAAATTAAATGGAGGCTGTGCTGCTGACCGAATAACACCCGACTTTATATCTTAATCACTTGTAATAAAGTTTATATTTAAGTGTGAAAAGTTAAGTTTATAAGTGAATTGATTTTGAACTCTATTGTGTGAATGTTAAGGTTGGTTTTTCGTTGTTTTGATGATGTTTCGGTCAGCTATTGGGTATGTAATGTGTTATTTGTCGGCTGTCCATTGTTCTCGGGCTCAAAGTGGACTGTTCGTGTATTATTGTAGTACTAATGTTTGGACACATCGCTTTTAACGAGCTTTTCTTTTTGGAACGATACATTTGGGTTTTCCAGCCTCGTACAATCTATTTTGGTGTACAAACGTTGGTGGGTTTATTTATCGATCAGTTTCTCTCATTAAATCTCATCTTTATTATCTGAATAATACATTCCTTTTCATATATATGATGCTTTTTTGGTTTTAAACAGGAATGGCTGATTTTTTCAAAGTCAAAGCATTTATTTCAAATAAAACATTTACAACTTTTAAATTGTCAATAAGTCGGTTAGTTAGAAAGATGAAGTTAATTGAAAAGAAAAAAAAGAAAGATAAAAGTTATTAGTTGTTTGGTATTGCACATTCCAAAGCGTAGATCTCTATTTAGAAGAACGTGCAAGAAACTCCATGGATACTCTTTTAAACCATGTTACGTATTACAAAAAGACTGGTTACTAATGTCTTGTTGCTTCTATTATATGAGAAAAATATTAAATAAACAATAAAAAAAATGATTAATATAAAACTTCTTCGACCTATTCCAACCATACCTACCAGTTTATTTAAAAAGATTTTAATAGCCTGGGCTAGGTTTTCACAATCTTCACTTATATCCTATAATGGTATTGTAAAAAAAAGGCATTACTGTTTAATTTATTAATTCAGCGGCTTTTGAAATTGCCTGAAACCCGGCTTGTTCTTCTCTTCTTGATCTTCAAAGCGTTGTTTATTCCAGTAAATATGTTTCTTTTGGGCACAAATATGAAATAATATTGTAAATAATTCAAGAGATGCACATACCAAATGATAATAACTCATGTTAGTGGAACCGATGTAGATATACCTCTGAAGAATTAATATTTATATGTTATTACAATATGTCTCGCGGACGGATATAAATAATGTTGTAAGAATGTGGAGGTACTTACCTCGCTTTGTGGATCATAAATAAAATATTTTTTTTGGAAATGTACCTACTTGTCGTGAAACACATATCTTGATATAGGTATATAGGGCTGCTTGCGTACAAGCGACTATTTAAATCAGTTATATTTAGGAGCAATGCAGGAAGAAATTTATGGATCTCCTGAATGCCCAGCACCTTGGAGTAAATTTATGTGTTTTTTATCATCTATAAGCTCGTGCTTGACCACTATCTCACCTGATGATAAGCGATGATGTAGTCGACGATGGAGCACGCTTGTCCAGGAGTAACCAACCTATTCACTCTCGACTTAAAGATCTTTAGGTTGTAGTTATTAGAAAACACAGACTCAGACTGGGTATTCCAGTCCTTGGCTGTACGCATTATGAATGTGTTCCCAAAACATTTTGTGTTTGTGGGTGGGATGTCCACTATGTACTCGGTGGCGCGTCGCCGTACTTCTAAGTCGCAATTTAATAAATAAATCATCTGTGTAGAGTATCGTCCTATATTCAAACTCGATCTGTCAAACAGTGCCTACTCATACATAATATAATATGTCATATTTGTGAGTATTGTGTCTGGCATTTATATTAAACAAAGAATTAGGTACAACATTTTGCAAATACAAACAAACATCGATACAGGCTCAATGTTTCCATCGGCCAATAAATTCAATCTCTCGCCAGACTCATTTTATTTCGTTCCCAATAGCGTTCAAAACTAGAGTGTACATAACAGTACATCAATATAAAAGGCACATAAAGCATAACCTCCCGCCCCACCGCAGAGCCACCACACAAAATACATGTAGAAGGGCCATTACGTACTTGCAATGTTTCTACAACCATGATCTGCTTCCACATGCAGCTGAACATCAGTATTTTACATGAAACAGGTGTCTATTTTACCTTCACATCCGTTTATTAACATTGGGTTATGAATATTGCTTGGTAAGACTGACTGTCAGACTTACTGAGTGACTTCGTAACGAACGAAACATTCTCGGGACCAACATCCTGACACCTACTTTTGGAGACATGGAGGGATACTTAACTTAATTCGAGTAGATATATTTCACTCGTCGTTTAGAGGCAAAAATCGTAAGCAGGAATCGCCAGGTATCATGAGTGTGAGTTAATTCCCTACGGCAGGCATCGTCTCTTCAGAAACTTACCTCTTGAAAATAAGGCGGTTTACACAAACACACAATAAAATTGCCTCCTTGCTTTTCTGTGTTCCACAGCAAAAAAGTCGTAGCAATTCATAGCTGCGTGGCACCGTAGGAAACATTCCTACAGACTGAAACTTCTCCATCATTCTCGCATAGCGTATCAGTATCATCGCGAATAAAATTGTTTTGATGAAGCGACGCCTGTCGCGTCACCGCCCCTGCGGGACCTGAGGGGGGGAGGAGTACCCACCAGAAGGGAGGGGGAAAGGGGACAGACGAGTGGAAAAATGAAATGAAAATAATGATAAAAACGTCGACACGATGTCAAGGGACGGAGCCCTTCGAATGAGTGGGTAGATTGATTTTTGTTAAGGTTACGTATACGAGTTTCGTTTTTGATGTTTGTGGATTGCACGTGTTAGATGGAATGTTGACGTGAGTTAGGTGTTTAGCCTAGCAGTAGATAAAGTCGTATTTAGTCGCAGTAATTTCATGGTAAGGGATTCTTTCAGTCAAAGCCTAGCGTCTGATACCCACATTGAAAAGATGTAGCATAACAGACCCAAAACCATGGTACCTAAGCTAATCAGCTTTAAACGGTTCGAGTTTATGAAGTGAAATCTTCTTTAGGCGCGTTGGGCATTTTATTTTATGTTTTCTCTTCTGTCGGCACTCCCAGAGTGCACTCTTTTTTTCGCATGCGTTTGCTGAACATCCATACTTACTATTATTATAAATGTGGAAGTAAGTCTGTCTGTTACCTCTTCTTATCTTAACGGCTGAACGGATTTGGATGAAACTAGTTGTACGGGTAGACCATATGCTGGAATAGGTCGGGCTACTTTTCGTCCATCACCGATAGTAAGTTCCCTTGATATAACAATAACACTATTGACAGATGCTAATTTTTGATAAATGCAAAATTATTGGTCTCACACCATCTGTGCATCGAGCAAAAGCTGTGTTGCGTTAGTTGGTCGATTTTAATAAAGGCATAGCCATATTATTTATTTTATTTTATAGAAATCATAAAATTCATATCATTCAAACCTTTTTTTATTTTTATCTTCTCCGTTTTAAATTTTTGTTTAATTTATAATCTCCAAATACATTGAAGCTTCAAATAATTGTGTAACAAGCTGAATTACAGCAACATGGCGTAACATCGTTATCATCGACAGCGCTTGTTAATGACGTCATCGCTACAATGATGTCGTACGAGTGTGTACCACTCTCGCTATATGCACGCCTGGTACCCGCCAGCTGATGTATATTGTTAATTAACTCATTAGTGCTAACTACTACATTGTTTTATGAATTAGTTGCAGCGTTTTAAAGCGGGAAACATTTATGATTCTGATGTAGCTACTGTTTTGTTCTCTAAAAATTACATAAGTTCAGGAAAATAATATTATAGATTGCATAATTATACAACAACTGTTGTTGTGAAAAAGTTGTTGATCGTGGTTTAATTTAGTAGGCATACGTAGCTCTTTCTTTTGGTTAATTATTATTGTCAGTTGTCTATTGTGAACAGATAATTTCAAATACATTAAATCCTATCCAAATTCGATAGTTTACAATAACCGTGTCTTTTCATTTACGGTGTGTGACGTATTTATGGTAAACCAATTTGAGCCTGAACATTGTTTAAAAGCAAATTGAAATGCTGCAAGACACAATGTTGACACTAACATTTCTCATTTCTCGTTCACTGAGCCAGACTGCGGCATACCAGTAACTGGTCAGCATTCTACTTACAATATTGCAACCTTAACTTGATAGCTACACAGAATCAATCGTTCTGAACATCTGTATATCATGAAAACCTATAACTACCTTGTACATGGTGGAGATGACCACACAACAATTAATGAAAACCCTGTCATTATGAACAACTTTTACTATCAGACCAAACCTGAAATCGCGAATAAAAAATTAACTGCCCTAATAACTTGACAATATGTACTGAATAGCTGATTTTATCTACATTTTACACGAAGTCCAAATCTTACCCTATTTCTTTTCTCACCCCAGATTTTGTTGCAGTGAGCAACGGCGCGCTGAGCGCCTGCTCGCAGGGCGGCATGGACAAGGACGGCAAGAAGAAGCACACCAGACCCACCTTCTCCGGCCAGCAGATCTTCGCACTGGAGAAGACGTTCGAGCAGACCAAGTACCTGGCCGGCCCCGAGAGAGCGAAGCTGGCGTACGCGCTGGGCATGACTGAGTCGCAAGTAAAGGTTAGTAACGTAAATTTATACCTCTTTATTTGGATTGTTGTGTTGTGCTTGCCACAATTAACCAATATGTAGAAACCTTGTACCATGATCTATTTTGTCAATTTATATATTTATAATATGTCGAAAATGTCGTGGGTCACTCACTCTCTAGTTCATATTTTATGTAAAATTGTAATGTTTGACCATTTATTCTTCCAAATAAATAAAATTGAAATTTGCTGACGAAAAATGCGTATTGTAGGCGAAATTTTCATTAATTTTCGTCGTCACCGTCAGCCATTTCATTATAGGTATTCCGGAGTCTGACATCGCCCATAGCTGGCCATAGGTGTCTCTGTTCTTATGCCAATCCCCATACGCTCCTGTGCCAAATTCATCCAGGTTGCGCCCGTGATGGCATCAATGTCGGCGTATTTCATCTAGATCTGTATAATTTGTCCCTATATCAATATTGATCATTGCGCAGCAAGAGTTTCCAAACTTATACAACTGTAGACTTGGGACAAGTGCAGTATGTTTCTATTAGAAGAACTATCAGAAAGGATAAGAAAATAAAACTTCTGTAGCTACAGAAGAAGCACTCAACTTTCTGACTATTTAACACTAGATAGTTCATACTAAATAGTTAGCAGTAGATCCCTGAATTCACATTTAATTACCTCGAACAGACAACAATATTTTTGGCAGTCTGGCCTATCGAAAGGCAATGTATTAATTGGTCGTGACTATACAAGTAGCAATCCGAACCCAATAGTGGAACTAAATAAATGAATATCGAACTTAACACAATTACCGCTGGCCCGACGAGTAGGGTACACGCTCCAACACGCAGCACGGCTCTCGCGATAATCCGATTACACAGATTGAAAAGTCAATCACTTAGCTCGGCGGCGCAATCAAACGCGCTCTATTACTGAGGATCAAACTACGACATGTGGACGAAAGACTTTGTTTTATTGTTACGTGCCATGCTATTTAATATCGTGATTCACAGTTTTACCAATCACTGCCACGGTTTTGATTACTTATAGCGTACTTTTTTTTTAATGGCATCTTTATAGCTATTTTATTAGCTGTGTCGTGTTTTATGAGTTAGAAAATTATTAATATTTATTTAAATATCACTTTCCAATTTCTAATATACCTCTATCACGTCATGCAATAAAAATTATCTTCGTAAAGCTCGTAAAACGCAGCAAATAACTACGAGATCATCACGAAACTTTACGAGTAACAAATTACCATCTTAAATGAAGCGTCTACTGCACAGTGACTAAACACATCATGCAAAAGGATCTTTCAATTAAAGCAAACACATAAAATAGGCGTAAAAAGGCGCCGTTATATGGAACTAATTGGGGTGCGAGTGGGCTGGGGCGGTCGCGAGGGGTCGCACGACAACTGCCGCGCTCCCCGCCGCGGTGCGCGCTGTGGTCACGCTTGCGACTCAAGTGAAACTTTATTGAATGGCGATGTTCAGCGTTTGTTGTTTTACATTTTGGTGACGTTTGTATTTAATTTTGTTTGAAATTATCTGAAAACGAGTATTTACTTTAACCCGTCAGGCCCCTGAATAGCAGTTTAAAACATCCTACTTTGTAGACGTATCTACTTATGATTTAACTTGCGTACGTAATTCCATAAGATAGTAGCGTCAAAGATGACCAAATATATTTAAAATTATATGTAGGTATGCTTGTTTTCTAATGTTTTTTTCTTCTGCTTTAGGGTTTGACGACTTATTACTTATTCGTAGGTTTCGACTTTAAAAGGAAAATGAAACTTTTTTATGATCATAATCATCATGTCTCCCGTGACAGAGGTTTTCTTATCTATGCAGCGAAATAATTTGGAACAGAAAAAAAGGTCTCTATCACGCATATACAAATCGCCAATCAACCGTCTTCTGTACTTCTTTTAGATTTCAATCAATTACAGACCTTTTCAAATCTGGCTATTTTGAAACTTGACCACTTCGCAATAGATAATATGACTCATGATAAAGACAGTTCAACTAATGCTATGATCGATATCACACTCCGCTACAGTTTCAATGACCGTCAACTGCGATGATGTGCCACTGCTCAGCAAGTGAAACCATCTTCCCTCCGTTTGTCGCGAGGGGACAATCATATTATACTAAGTGATATGCGCTATTAGGGGACTGTTGCTGTAGGATGGCTGGATACGGAGCGACGGAATGTTCGCGAGTTTGAATTTGAAAGTTTTGGGGACGTGAGCTTTTTACACAAGGAGCAGACAAATTTTAGCACCACTGAATGGGAAGAAAATGATTTCGTTTTTAAGCTATTGCGTTAAAGCTTACCTGTGTCATGATATCAGCGACAACGGTGTACAATTGTACATAAAGACCAATGGAATGTACTGAACTGTCTCGTGATTAGTCCCAAACAAATTTGTTTTTAACAGCCGTTATCGTTAGTTGAAAGTCATTTTGCCTAGAGCCTAAGTTAACATAGAAAACACAATCTTGGCAGCAAAACTTTATCAAACTCAAAAAAAAGATAGTTATTATAATTATGTAGCCTGTACTGTCCCACTGCTGGGCAAAGGCCTCCCTCCATTCCTTCCACGGTCTGTGTTACCTCTTTCCAATTCTTAAGGAAGACATCTAAGTCATCATGCCATCTGCTTCATGGTCTGTCGCGGCCACATTTTGCGGATTCAGGGCACCAATCTCGAGTTTTCAGGGTCCATCGCTCGGTTGGCATGCGGCAGATATGTCCACCTCAGTCCCATTTAAGTTGAGCAGCCTTTTGAGGCACGTCAACGATCTTCGTTTAGGACCGCAAAAAGAAAGTCATTTAAG
The DNA here is from genome assembly GCA_951329385.1 of Polia nebulosa. Taxonomy (NCBI): domain Eukaryota; kingdom Metazoa; phylum Arthropoda; class Insecta; order Lepidoptera; family Noctuidae; genus Polia; species Polia nebulosa. Next base: position 931,063 of record OX589609.1, read on the forward strand.
AAAATCAACGAAGCACATTAAACAGTAACACTACTCAATAAATTGCGTTACAAAAGAGCATCCCCGTGTGTAGCCGGCCTAAATAAAGTTGCTAGCAGCAGTAAGTGAGCGAGTGAAATGAAGCGCACACGATGAGATTAATGGAGCCGGGCTATCGCGCGGAAATGTTGCCATACTTATAGTGCGTCGTGACTAGTCAGCAATAATCATGAATCTTCAATATTTGCGACGAGTTTGGAAGAATTTTTATTGGGATACATCTGCCGTGGAATACAGACAAAATAATACGAAATCTACGGCGTTTCAAATTGTGTTATCAATTCGAAACACTAAAACAATTTCAAAGCATTTCATTTTGAACTTTACCATTTATTTTTGTAAAAAATCAAGATAAAGCCTCTTTGAGTGGTACTAAAATTGGTGCATTTTACTAAATTATGTCAAGAGAGGTAAAAGTACCAATTCTCGTCGCACACAAAAGAACAGATTAAACTAAAATACCCCAATACCGAAGCTTTTAAGCTCCATAAGCGACCTAATGGTATCAATACACAAAGACCAACAATCCTTTACAATACTAAATACGTATCACACAATACGCATTCACAAATTGGACTCAAAAGCCAATGTGCCAAGGGATAATCTACCACTTTATTATTCTACACTCCACACGACTATCAACTTTATTACTGTGTGATAAGAGTAGTCAAGTGCAAAGTTAAGTTGGTAGGGTCTTTCAATTCCCCTGCATGGGTGTCATAGCTCATTTGGCATTCGATAAAATTAATCCATGGGGAAGATTAACAGAGAGGGTCTGTGTTTACACATGTGCAGCGCAGGCGACGCCGCGGTGCAAGGGAATACGTAATGCAATTAATTCTTCACGACTGTTTATTCAATAACTATATTTCATACTTTCGAAGTTTAATGTCGTTTAATTGTTGCGTTTATTGAGTTAATGGATTGGCTTTTCGTTTGATTTTGTTTTGTTTTTGAAAGTGATGTTGTTCGTTTTGATCGTCATGTTTTTGCGCATATTCACAGATTTTTAGAAAGCTTCTGGAATAAGACTGAAACTGGAATAGTGTATTATTAGCCTTTATTGCCGTGGGCTTTATGGTAGTCATAAGTTATAATAATCAATCCTGGATACCGAGAATACGACATACTGCTGAATCATCTTCGCATCTATTCCCATATAATTCAATACTCGCTATCATTATTTTAGTATCCTGACTCAACTACAGCTATGACTGATTCACTCCACCGTTTCATAGAACCCAACATTTATACGATGCACATTAAAACTGATTGATCCCGGCTTCCCATAACTCAAAACGAAAAAAGCCTCGAACGCATCAAACCTCCTTTTTATTCCCTCTGAAACTATACAGCACCAATAATAAAAATAATAAAAGATAATCTTATAATCCGCACCTTGGCCTCGGAGTGTTCGTTATTTAAGTTATTTTACAACTATGATATACAGCAGTCGTAATAACTCGCTTACTCGCCCTTTCGGCAATAACTCGTGTCACGTTCAAAATGCAAATCACTGTGTGTCGCTATCATTCCTTTTATTGTGGCCGTAAAACACCGTCGAATTAGTTGTGAGCCAGCGATGGATGGTTCCCACAGCGATAGATGCGTTTAGATTATTTTATTGCGTGTTATCTTGGTTTTTTTAAACGCTGATTTGGGTTATATGGTCCTGTTTTGCGAATTTTATATTATTTTATTATGATGCAGTTTGAAATAATTTTGTTGTAAACATTGATTATGATTGTCATAATTAATTTTAATGGTGTGCTGGTAATTGGTGTTTTCACCTGACATCTGAATTAAATATGTTATTAAGTCAAATTGAACTTTATTTACTAATATTATAAATGTTTGGATGGATGGATGTTTGGCACAAAAATAGATTATAGTCTGGAGTAGCACATAGGTAGGAATTTTTATACAGGGTGTAAAGACACATCACAGAGCCGTTAACTAAGCATACTGTACGTCTAACAAAGTAGTTTTGCACAAAAATTATTGCTCGAAAACGACTTTTATTTTTAGGTACGAAAAAAAAATACAATTTTTTATTGCGCGCAATGTAACGCAAACCCAGGCAAGTGGAGTTAAACCCTGCCTCTTCGCTCGAAGCCACGTAGGTACTTGTCAGATACGTTTGATATTTATTGCGTTTTTGTAACTGCAAATGCGTAATTTCGAAATTTCGAAAAAAAAACGAAAATTCAGGTAATGTTTGTTAGGAAAAAAGTTTAGTAACAAAACTTGGAATTCATTTTCGTAAAAAAAATTGCGACTTTGACCATCAATATCTCCAGAACCAGTGGATTCCCAGGTATGGGCTAGTGGAAAAAATGATCCAAATAATGGGTAGAATATGTTGTTTCTTTCGGCTTCGGAAATTGTCTTATTACACCCGTTGTATGGGGCAAGTACTAAATCCTCGCGTGAAGTACTAATTAAAATCTTTATAGGATGGTCATCATTTTTTTTAAAGAGTTGTAGTTTATCAAGCTCGGGCACTTTCATGCCAAAAAGACACAGTACAGTCACCACCAAAACCCTTTACCAGCTAACTCAAAAGTCATAACAATCACAAACCGTCCTTACACATAATAAAAGCAATCCAGTTTACGATGAGCCTAATGACGTCACAGATAAGATAAAATTAAATGCAGTTCACAATCATGCAGATGAGCCAAGAGTCAGGGGGAACAACACAGCAGCATATTAAATTATTTTGATAGATGACACTATAATTTAATTTTAATGTGTTTTGATAAAACGACCCTTTAAACTTTAGTGAATTTTTAATGTACCACCCTTAAATATTAAACTTTTTTTTTGCAAATTGAAAAGTGATTGACCATGAATCAAAATGGCTGACACGGCGCTTTGTGAAGCGATGGTTGCACTAAATGGTTGTGATGGACATTTGCATAGGAGTCATTAACTTGACGGAGCAGTTAACGTCCTTTGTGATGTGTTTAACTTTTTAGTTTATTCACGCTTGATTTAGCTTCTGGGGTGGGTAAGATTTGAGTGATACTTAGCAAAACGCGATTAAAAGGCGGATATCAATCGCGGAATTCAATAAAAGTACCTATTACCTTTTAATTTCACCAATTTTTTTTTTTATAAACTTTTCCCACACTAGGAATGATTATTATAGGGGTATTTTTACTTGCGTATTTGGGATCCCACGTAAGGCGCTACTTCGAACCTACCTACTTAAACACCAAAGTTGTATTAAAGCATACGTGTCGTATACATTTAAAATAGAGATTTTATTCACTTATCATCATCATAATTCTCTTGCCTTTATCCCAATTTATTTGGGTTCGGCGCAACACAACTTCATCTTCCATAATTCTCTATTCTCTGGCGCTGAATGAAACCAAAGTTATTTTCCCTGCATCATAACCTAGCTCACCTTGCTACCTAGGTAATATAGCTATCCCTATCAGTAGCCATTAGTGTCACACGTCGCTGATCCAACAACTCAATCATCAACAACATATTGTTATGAAGCTGCCGTCGGTTTACGATGTAATTAGCATACGGTTAGGTTAGCTGTAGGTACATTGTACCTGGGTTAGACTAGTTTGGGGTTCAGTCCCAAACCCCGAGAGACCACCGAAGGGCATGCAAAAATTAGTCTTTGACAATAATAACTGTAGGTAGCTACTGGACTAGTTAAGACCTGTTATCTGAGATTTAGATGATTCGAGGGTGCAAAATTAATAATTCTATTTACTCTGTAAACTAGAGTAGGTATCAAAAAATATTGGAACCGTATTCTTTAATTTACCAAAGCAATAAATACTGACAAAGATAAAACGCATCAAAGTTCAGCACGCTTAGCATGACCACCATACAAACGGGTTTTGTCGATGGAAGAATAGACAAAATGACAGATTGTAGAAAGATTTCTACCGTCCTAAGCATGGCGATGTTAAAACTGAAGAGAAGAAATGTTTCTATTCTTCAGTCGACAAAAGTCTACAAAGTAAAGCATGATGCTCGGGCAGAAAATATGTCAAGTTAGATAAAAAGAACTTTGTCGATTCTTGGTAGAAAAAAGATAGAATTGGTCATGCTACACATGCAGGAGAGGGGGCTTGTTAAGTCACTTCTCGGTCAAAACTGGTACATATTTGACGTAGGTGTGACGTTACGCGAAATTTAAACGCACTGTACCTATCGTCCTTATTTATTGTTTACGTGATGAAAGAAAAAATACGTGCCTATATTATTGATAATCTAACTGACGGACAAAATGTGAATATGCTTCTAAAAGGATGTAAGGAATGTTTTAGCACCTAGGAATACTAATTAAAGCAAATTATTTTTTTGTTATTTAAATATTAAAAATATAATTCCGTTGAAATTTAATTATTGTTAATGCTATTTAAATTATTTGTGTGTCTTTTTTTTGTGACTTTGAACAATTTTAATTTACTACCTATTATGCCTTCATTGTAAGTGCAGAGAGTAATTGTGATACGTAAATAAGTTTTTTTTTAGTTATTTACCCTTATGAAGTGTGTTATTATTTATCGCATGAAAGTGGCCCTCGAAATACGAATAAGAACTAGATGAGTCCAGTTTAATCAAAAGAAATATATCGTACATCCTCAGCTCACTGGGTGGAGCAAAGCTGCCTAAGATAATCACGGCGAAAATATTTTTTTTGTCACCCATCTGTTCATATTTCCACGTGACCAATTTCCTATTTCGGGATGCTTAATTTGATGCGGTTAGTATCCTTTGTCGTGTAAGGCGCAGTTATTTGCCAACGACCTTGAGTGGTTAGCTGGCGTGGTCTGTGGTGACCTCACGCAACGCGTCGTACTCTCCACCCAGTAATAGGACTCGCCCATCAAGGAGCGCTGTTCCAAATTAGACGCATTATTCATTTATTATACATAAAACAACAAATATTATACTCAAACACATATACTAAAAGATTGCGCCTTAAATGGGAAAACTGGTTGTATCTCTTCACACTCGTCATCATCATCAGTGATCACTCCGACGTGATGGAGCACCGAACAGATTCCTCGATTACAATCAACGAGCGGTATCGTACACGTCATAATTAAATTAACATATTCAATGTTCGTTCGTACATTATAGCTTGAATATGTTGCCAACAGCGCTCACTAGTGTTTCATGTTCAGATTACAACTGAATGAGAGTGGATGGCTCAACTGTCTGACTGTTACACAGTGGCTCGTGTTGGCTACTCTTTATTAAACAGATGTTTGTAATGATAATTAAGTATTATGATAGCTAGAGCTCGTAGCTTAAGTAATACCAGCCGCACGGGTCGATCCATCAGGTTAAGCTACGCTTGCCGGGGTTGGTCAATGGATGGGTAACCATCTTTACATACCGAGACTCCTCCATGCCTCGGAAAGCACGTTAAGCTGTTGGTCCGGGCTGTCAATCGTGGATCTTTGACAGTCGTTACGGGTCGTCAGAAGCCCGAAAGTCTGACAACCAGTCTTACCAAGTGGTTTCGTATTACCCAGTTACTGGGTTGTGGAGGTCAGATAGGCAGTTGCTCCATGTAAAATACTGGTATTCTTCAGCTGCATCCGGTTAGACAGGTAGCCGACCCCAAGATAGTTGAGAAAAGGCTAGGCAGATTGATTTTGATAGCCAGAATCTAAGTTTTTCCTGCTTATTGAAAAACATAAAACGCACCATCTCTTACCTACATCAATAATGAAATTGATGATAACATTTTTACGCCTGATGGTAAAACATAGAAAACATAATATGAAAATGTAACATCTCACACACTGTGTTAACAAATAAATGTTTTGATTCTGATTCATCAAATCATTTATAGAATATTTTTGGTCACATTTTTGAGCACATAAATATTTTAAGTGGGGCACTTAAAAGATTTATGTGCTCAAAAATCTACTCACTGGTATGGTACTATCATCTTGGTCTCAATAAGCTTTTGTAATAAAATTGGTCCTTCGACACATTTTCAGCGAAGACTTTTGTAACTATCAGACTATCGGAAACCACAACCAAATCCCTGAATCGTTCCCAATAAATCATATCCCATCACTGCAGTCCAAAGCCAACTAGTACCCAATTCAAATATTGTACAATCGAAAAACAACTGCCATCCCAATCCCACTGTTATTTGTCAAAACAACTGTCAGCCGTGTTTTGTTTCCAATCGATTTGTTTAAACGCGACTCCGATGACGTATGTCTGCCTAAATTTCCGGCTAAATCTATCCGACAGACATCAGCCTGTATACACAACACGATACAAATGGAAACAGAACTTTGTGTTTAGGTCGGTAGAGTTGAGTATTGTTTGTGTAGTGGATACTAGTGAAGTGATCAATCGATTGATCCGATGACAGTTGGGAGCGCACGATAATCGCCGCTCATTAGTCGGATGTGACGTCGATGTCGAGTGCTAGTGAATCGATTCGCTGTGACATCTGCGTTTTCGAATATAATCCGCGACTGATATTTTTAGTGTAGTAGCATTGATTGCGATTCTATTTAGTTGTTGTCGGCGAGTGTTTGAAGGACTAATAGACATTGAAACATAATATTTTGAATTGCTAAGGATAAAGACAATGGCAAGAAGATGACGTCAGAGTAACTGGCCATGATATCGAAATCTATCAGAAATTATTGTTTGTATCTCAACAAATAAAAATCAGCAACTCTTCATCCTGAAAATCGTGGAAGCCACAGAACGTTTCTGATGCAATAAAAATAATACCACAAACAATACAATACAATACAATACATAGTAGAGGTATATAACGGGTGGCGCAAAAGTAGTGGCACTAAAGAAAATACCTTTTTTTTTTTTATATGACATTTTCTGTCATTCTGTTGTTGAAAATTGTGTAGTGAACAAATGTAAAATACACTGAAAATAAACATGGACCGTTTTACTCCGTCCGTTTTACCGTTTTACTCGTTTTACTTTAGTGAGGGACGCTTTTCCAGGCCGAGTTATCTCTCGTTTTGGCGATTTGCCTTGGCCTGCAAGATCACCCGATCTGACCAGTCCAGACTTCTTTCTTTGGGGTTTTTTGAAATCTCGGGTGTATGTGAACAAGCCACAGACTCTCGCAGCTCTAAAAGAAAACATTCGTCAAGAAATAACGAACATATCGCAGGAAGTGTTACGGCAAGTTATGCAAAATGTCATAAATAGGGCTCAAATGTGTATCAACTCTGGAGGTCACCATTTAAAAGACATCATCTTTAAATCCTAATGGTACGAAATTTAATGGCACAAATATACATTTAAAAAAATCTAAATCTAGTTTTCTAATTTAGAAAAAATGTTATAGCTGAACCAAATAGGGTCTTTACTTTTGCGCCACCCAGTACTTGTCAATGAGGCCGTTACAAGGGGCCACGTGTGGCACGGAACCCTAATTGATTGGCGCGCTAACGACGAGTTTTTAGGGTTCCGCAGTCGCAACCATCGCCTTATTTATCGTCTATAAATTATTTTGATGGCTGCAAGGGTTTTTATGTGTACTTACTGAGGATGTGCTAAAGTGTAATAGTGGGGGCTTCAGCGTTTAGTTGTTTGTGTGTTGTAGGTGCAATGTCAGTCATATTGTGAGGATTTATGACTCAATTATGATGGCAAAGATGTGGGAAGTAGAACAGATTCTTTTCACTTTTTATGTAATGAAGAAAAATCTATAAAAAGTCTTTATTTACTCTGACTTGTTTAAATAAATGCAACATATCTGTAAACATTATGTAAGAATGTAAGTTAGTTGACATTTTTAAGGAATTATCGTTTATAAAAAATATCGAATGTAAAAAAATATATTCTAGGTGTTATTACTAAACTTTTTTCCAAACAAACATTACCTGAATTTCCGATTTTTTTTCGAAATTTTGTAAATTATGGATTTGCAGTTACGAAAACGCAATTAATATCAAACGTATCCGACAAATACCTACGTGGCTTAGAGCGAAGGGGCGGGGTTTAACTCCACTTGCCTGTGTTCGCGTTACATTGCGTGGAATAAAAAATAGTTTTATTTTTCATACCAAAAATAAAAGTCGTTTCCCAGCAATAATTTTTTGCGCAAAACTACTTTGTTAGACGTACAGTATGCGTAGTTAATAGCTCTGTGATGTGTCTTTTTACACCCTGTATATGATAAAGAGCATTAAAAACGCAAGCCCTTTAATCGCATCTTACAAAAAATTGCCATGGAAGAGCCTCAAAAACCATACACACATGACAAAGCATGTCATCAACCCTAATACCTGTACATCTGTCCATCGCGAGGGGATGGTGACGGCTGGACTGATGAGGATCACACACCTGTCCTGACATGATTAGCGAGGGAAATTAACGGATTTGGAGAGGAAAAATGTGAAAAAACCGAAAAGCAAAGAGTAGAAATCGTTTGCAGGCTAAATAAAATTTGTCATCTTCCTTTCTAAGAGGAGTTCGACGATTAAGGCCTTCATTTAAAACTGATAATATAGAAGTAAACACGAAAACTGATCTGACCCAATTTTTAGATTGTGATCGTGTATTTTTAATAGGTGTTTATTTATTTTAATTTAAAAGCTGTGAAAAGTGGCTTTAACTAATTTGGGTGGAATAGAATAGAACATTAACTTACTCAAAAGTTAAAAGCCCTTAGGACATTTATCTGCTACGGAATCCTGCACTAAAGTAGATCGACAACTTTAAATTACTTACATTTCACACTATTTTATTTAGTAAACATCTTCTTGTATTCAGACGAATGACACAGACTAGCACAAATCTTCTAGTATTAAGCGTAACGTTACATTGTGTCAAAAGTCTCACAGATTAACAAAACACAGCTGTACAAAAAGCAGTGCTCCAACGGCTCGGAGTGTGGAGTGTGGTGGAATCAATTATGGCGGTCTGAGCACAGCTGAGCGCTGAGCGCTGAGCCCCAATGATTGGGAGCTTTGACGAAACGTCCGCGAGGAAACATTACTCGCTGCTCTTTGAATATTGTTTCGTTTATACATCGTTATGATTTGTAGGATGAAATGTAATAAAATAAATTATTTCTTCTTTTAACACACACAAAAAATATTAGTACAAAATTAAATGAAAACTTATTTAGATAAACGATTGCTGTCCTTGATAAGTAGGGGTGCCTATACTATACCTGACTATTTTAGTACAGTTATAAAAAACAAAAATTACGGAGTAGTAATTGTATAGGCGCAATTTGCACTTACGTGCTTTTTCATAAAATATACAGTTTGATCCTAAATACTGTAGACTATTTCATCCGAACCTCTTTAGAGGGTTTAGAAGTTATGGCACATTATGAATAAAATAAATAAACAGTAATTCGAGTTTTAACATAAATAAGATTGTCAGATATAATGTACTCTGTGAGATAGGTTGAGGACGGCTGTCAGGCTGATAGATGCGAGTGAATTGTATAGTTTTGTAAAAGTTAATGAACAATACAAGATCCTACTTAATATTATAAATGAGAATGATTGTTACTCTTTCACGTAAAAACTACTGAACGGATTTTGATGAAACTTAACAGGAATTTTTTGTTGCTTAAACAATAACACACAGGCTGTAATTTATAACGGGGAAGTACTTATAGCACGCGGGCGAAGCCGCTGGCAGAAGCTAGTTTAGAATTTTGCGGTTCAGTGTTTCTTTTAACATACAACAGTACTAGAACTGCACATAAGTACACGAGTCTATCCCTAGATATTAGAACAATTTTTAAAACCTTAAAATATTACTCCAACGACTTTTTCCGACACCCCCGTCCCCAAGTCTCGTGGGCGTGTCGCAGTCGCAGCGGTGCGGCCTCAAGCGATTAGAGCAACAACAACTGTTGCCCGCAACATTAACATGACAATGCAACGCCTGCGACAAATAAGTCGCATGATGAATCGATGCGATCGGTCGCGGTGTGACTGGCCAAATATTGTAGCTTTATTTGATTTTAATTGTATCTCGTATTGTTGTGGGGTCCAGTCTGTTTTGTAATCGATAGAAATTACATTTGTGTGGTTTATTTCGAGATTATGAAATGATTTTTGTTAAAAGGGTTGGCTATTTGTAGAATAAAGAGTCGTTTAATGAATGAGAAATTAATAGCTATTTTTATGCTAAGCTTACAAAGTAAATGTCTCATAAAACCAATTAAGTTTTGCTTAAATTATAAATGTGAACTAGGGGCTGTGTTTAAAATAAACTTGCGAACTAAAACCTTTTTTTTTTAAATTATTCTATATATTAGTGAAAACCGCATGAAAATCCGTTCAGTAGTTTTTGAGCTTCTCGCGAACAGACAGACAGACAGAGACAGACTGGTGGACTTTGTTTTATAATATGTAGTGATATCATATTATGTTTCGAATTATTCGATTAATTTAAGTAAGTCAATTAATTTGGCATACACAATGGCTTTGGTAATAGCCATACAACTTGTATGACGGATTGTTAGTCTTTTCAGAAAAAAAATGATCACATAATGACAATCCGTATCTGTATTCTAATATCACAACACTCCATAACGTCATACAAATACCAAATCAACAGTTTCACCCGAACAGAAGAGCCTTCTCAACTCCAATATTCTGCAAACTACTACATAACACAGAGAATCATTATCACATACCCATAGAGACAAGTGAAGCCTCCTCGAGGGCGGGCGGGTGCCCCAGGGCGGGTAGGGCGGGTAGGGCGGCGCCCATAAAAATGCAAATGGAGTGTCGACGGGGCCGGGTATCAATCACTGCAGCTCTTATTATTGTAGGATTTGGGACTGAACAACCTGCGATTATTGTTTTCCTGTGTGTAAGTTGTTAACTTGTGTTGTTCTTGTTACCGTTAGGGGTTATTTAGTAACTGCATTCTTCTTGGTAATTAAATTTTTAGTGACATTCAGTTTTCGTACATAAATATATACCTAAGTGAAAACGATGTTCGTTGTAGGTATATCATTAAAGCTAAACTTGCATGACATGATTGCAAAATGACTCCAAAGACCAAACATTTTCGGTAATGGGAAAAACAGTTTCAGATAGATGAGTCAACTACTACTACTTTTACTAGGTTTTTATTTTTACTTTAAACATAAATAAATTTAATTTACCTACTGGGCCATCATTAAAAGCACCACAAAAGGCTCTTCTGTTCGGGTGAAACTTGATTCGGTATTTGCATGACGTTATGGAGTGTTGTGATATTAGAATACAGATTCGGATTGTCAATAAATAAATGTGATCATTGTGTTTCTGAAAAGAATATACAGAATTTTAATAAAAACTCATTTTGAATTGTGTCACAGCCCCGAATTACGAGTTGTAGCCGTGGGTTCAAACCCAGCCGGAAAACATCGTGAGGAAACCGACATGTCCTAGAACCAAAAATTCGAAGAAATGTGACATCCACCAATCCGCACTGGGCCTGCGGGTTACGGCCCGTTCCCTCTCCTAAAGAGGAGTCCTGAGTCCCAGCAGTGGGAACATTACGTAGAAGGCTGATTATGCTTACCTATATAGGGTGTAACGGAAAGGTGTGGTCATATTTTAAGAACTGCATCTACCCATTGATATGAACAACTTTCTTCAAGAAAACCCGAGGAAATTAAAAAAAAAAAAAATCTCCCGTACAAATATTGATCAGCTGATGATGACTTTGTATGGAAAGTCCATTTTTTTTTGGAATTTTTTTATTTTTTCTTAGAGAAAGTTGTTCATTTCCATGGGCAGAACCGGTTGTTAAAATATGACCACACCTTTTCGTTACACCCTGTATAAAGTGTAACAATATAGTGTCGAATATTATAGTATTGCAATCAAATTTTATTATCTAAACATTTGAGAAAGTGTGTTAATTCTTCATAAGGTATTTTTAATATACGCAATTATACAATTTATTCGCAATTAATTTTAATGTCAATCAAATTAAAAATCAATAATCCGGCTACATAGGACTATTTTCAAAAGTCAATTTGTTCTGCGCACCCACGTGTTTCACCTACTCACACCGTATCAATGTTTGCTCACTACCTAATAAAGATAAACTTAATTATTAAATACACGTCTATAAAATATCCAATTATTTCTCTTTTATCAAACCGACGTGAGCGTCGATTATTATAATTTTTAATTAACATTTGTCAGAGAGAAGTCGGGCTTCCGGCTTACGACTTCGATGTCACTGCTCATTCAAGTAATCGACTTTGCATTCGATTAGTGTAGTGTTCGATTGGATTAATCGTATCGATGAAATAAAGAGAGGTGTGAAGTCGATATTCGGTTTTGTAAAGGGCAATTGAGTGGGCAAAGCTGGTTGAGTGTTTGATAAAAAAGTAAGGAAGGATGAGTCATGTTGTATGAGTGAATTTATTAAATATGAGCCGTATCTATACAGGTTGTCATTTCTTATTTTTAGAAGTAGGTACCTAATCTAAAATACGAGGACTTTAATAAGTTAGCATGTATTGAATACTGTTCTGTTTGGGCCCGGTTTTTGATCTGTAGTTATTACAACCAATAGTTAAAAGTTATTAATTGTTAAATTACGCTGAGATATCTCTAGAATTAATTTCTTCTACTATATTGACTAATAGTTATTAATTTCACCATTGATCAAGCTTAAATTGATTTTACCATCAATTAAAATAGTAGTGTAGGAGGTTTGGTCGATGTCGTCACAGAAGTGAAGGAAACTCGAAGATAGCTTGAGACGTTTAATTGTTCAGCAGGATTGTACAGTGTTTTTATAATGATGTTTTGACGTTAAAACTTTACATAAAATATAGGCGCAGGTCCACACAGCCGAGTCCGCTCGGACGAGAGCTGGGGACTTAGTCCTCTAAACCAAAAAGTATACTGGCTCGGCTACTCCACCAAACTATCATGGGTGTCCCGCGTGACCTTTCCCACAAGGACTAGATCCGCCGATGCACCTCGCTGATAGCAGGAGAAATAGCTTGATTTGACTTACAATTCCCTTAGGGGGTCATTAGGCTACGGAGAGTCATAACACCGCGATTCAGAATCGTGACGTAGTCGTACAGTGCCATCTCGTAGCGTCCGGCGGGACTATTATGACATCGATGATCTAAAGTTATACCACTTGACAGGCTGTGTTAATATTAACTTTAAGTACGTGTGTTACAATCTCCCACTCAGTCCTCGAAGACGTCCCGGCGAGAAGGACTGGATAATGGGTCACTATTGTTTCTTAGGACGTCCAAGTCCTCGTTTGGATCCAGGGAGAGGCGTGCTGACAACTCTCTCCTTTTTAAGTCGTCCTCTTCTTCGCAGGGGTTTCATGGCTTCCGTATTTTCAACCGGGTGATCATCTTCCTTCTCCCCCTGGACCAGAACTGCTCCAAGCGCGTAGCTACTGGCATCGGTCTTGAGGGTGTAGGGCTTTGTTTTATCGGCCTGCCGTAATACCGGGGCGGTTGTTAACCGAGTCTTAAGCGTGTTTCTTACATCCGATTGGACATTAACCGGGCAAAAGCTTAAGTTTGCCGATTGTATTGAACGTTGTTTATTTGTGCAGCATGTTGGGCAACTACTGCGAACTACGCCAGGTGTACCACAGCCGTAACATGACACTCTGGGTGCAGACGGAGATGATCCTGCGCAGATTTGGTAGGAGCTTCAGCCTTGGATGGGACCTCAGGAACCTTATCCGATTCAGATGCTTCTAACTCCTGTTGCTTCTTTTTCAGCTTCCTACACTGTTCGGTAGCATGGCCTAGGAAATGACAGAACTCGCACTTCAATTCCATTTTTGAGTTAGTTTTGGGCTTCTCATCTCTGCGTTTGTCTCCGTCGTCCAACCTGTCATTCCACATTTGTTCGACGCCCCGAGCAGCTTCCAGTAACTCGTCGTAACTGTTAACGGAGTTGCGTGGAATCTTGTCACGTATTCCGTGTTTCAGCTGACCGTACACCATGTGCAGTTGATGGGATTCCTGTATTTCAGGTTCCGGAAGTTGAGCCAACAGCATTCGCTTATGTGTCACGAAGCTTTCCGTGGTCGTATGGTAGTCCTGGGTTTCACGGACTATTTCTTGAAACAGCACGTAGGCTGGTTTTCTTGGAGCAAAAGTATGGCACAGACGTTCTTTAAAATCTGCCCATGTGGAGACATATTTTTTAACTCCCTGCCACCACACTGCAGCTTCACCTTTGAGGAGCAGTGGTAATCCAGTGAGCGCTTCTGCATCACTTATGTTTTCAACTTGTTTGAAAACAGTCGCTGCCGCCAAAAATGCCTCTGTCACTTCGGTATCCTCCGTTGAATTCCGCTCTGCAGGTGGTGAAAGAGCCGTGTCTTCCCGGTGAAAGCTTCGATAGCAGCGCCTCGAACTGAGCGTCAGTCATGGTCACCGACATGTCTGCTTTCCCTCTTGCACTTGTAGTCGTAATTCTTCCGGATCGTGTGACGTACTTCGGTTTTTCTTCGTGCCCCACGTTGGGCGCCAGATTGTAGGAGGTTTGGTCGATGTCGTCACAGAAGTGAAGGAAACTCGAAGATAGCTTGAGACGTTTAATTGTTCAGCAGGATTGTACAGTGTTTTTATAATGATGTTTTGACGTTAAAACTTTACATAAAATATAGGCGCAGGTCCACACAGCCGAGTCCGCTCGGACGAGAGCTGGGGACTTAGTCCTCTAAACCAAAAAGTATACTGGCTCGGCTACTCCACCAAACTATCATGGGTGTCCCGCGTGACCTTTCCCACAAGGACTAGATCCGCCGATGCACCTCGCTGATAGCAGGAGAAATAGCTTGATTTGACTTACAATTCCCTTAGGGGGTCATTAGGCTACGGAGAGTCATAACACCGCGATTCAGAATCGTGACGTAGTCGTACAGTGCCATCTCGTAGCGTCCGGCGGGACTATTATGACATCGATGATCTAAAGTTATACCACTTGACAGGCTGTGTTAATATTAACTTTAAGTACGTGTGTTACAGTAGGTAATTAAATTTTTATAACAATCAGTTACTATTTTTAACTATAGATTGGCCTTATTCTTCGTAATAATATTCTGTCGTCTTTCTATAGATCGAATATTTCGGTCCTAATCCTACTAATATTATAAATGAGAAAGTTTGTGAGTGTGCATGTTTGTTACTTCTTCACGCTCAAACGGCTGGACCGATTTGAATGAAATTCGGTATGTAGACAGCTTATAGCCTAGATTAACAATTTATTCCGGTCTAGGCGAGTAAAACCGCGGGGCGCAGCTATTGAATATAATTTTCAGAAAAAGCCCTCAATCTTCCAATTTGCATACCCTTGAAACAAGCGCCATTTTTCTCATAATACACACTTAATCACGCTTAACGTAACGATATAAATGGTGTTCAGTTGTTCAGCTCCGATGCTCTGCTCAAACACTTACAGCGTACAAACAGACAATCAGTCAGTTTTGACACGTGTTTACGAGCGCCCGTCGCGTAGTCGCGGGCGCCTCGTTATCCGAGATTACCTTAAACGTCGCCAAATAAAACGATCCCCGGCTACGTACAAACGGCACTACAGTTTTACGCGAACAAACAATTATTTATTGCTCCGAACACCCTATATAACGCACAAAACTAACCAAAATCAACTCTAATACAACTAAACAGAGCACAGAATCGAACGACGCGACCCCGATCCACAGTCGAGCAAGATTAATAGGGCATAAAACGTAAGATAATACAATATACAAGAAGACACGTTGTTAACCGTTTCGTTTTGAGACGGTGTTGAGTGGCTTCAGCTGTCTCGCTCGCTCGTATGTGGAGCGGTGTGTCTGTCTCGGTCGCACACTTTCAATTATCTGCCTAATCCTTCAATTACGCCGACAGATGTCGCTTCGTCTTCGAGCTTATGTGCCAGTTTAAAGTACCGTCCGCAGAGCAATTACTGTGATCGGACCAGATTTTGTAGGCTTTTATTGGTAGAATATAATTAAATTTTCATTGATTTCGTAATGTAATTTATTTGTTATTGGTTACTTAAGTCTGAGCTCGAGACGATGTTCAATTTCTCAGCTCGAATGAATATTCTAAATAAATGTAGGCTTATCTAAGAATAGGAGCAATTTATTTTAACATTTTTGTGTACTGTTCTAAGTCGAACGATTGAATTCGCTATTATTTTATTTACAGCTGTGCTACAAACTTCCAACAATAAAATACAGCTTTTTTACATCGACAGGAATATTGTTATTTGTTGGTATAGAAAGTCATATTTTTAGGGTTCCGTAACCAAAGGGTAACCAACGGGAACCTATTACTAAGACTCTGATGTCCATCTGTCTGTCAGCGGGCTATATCTCTTGATCCGTAATAGCCCGTTCCATCATCGGACCACTAGACGTGCGGCGAACGTGGTGTCATCCCACCTACACGCACAAAACATTTTGGGAGCACATTATTCATTATGCGTACAGCTAAAGAGTGAAATTCCCTGGAGTCTGTGTTTCCTGATAGCTACAAGAGTGAATAGGTTACTAGTAGGCAAGCGTGCTCCATCTTCGACCACATCATCGCTTATCATCAGGTGAGATAGTGGTCAAACGCGAGCTTAACAATGATAAAAAAGCAGATACAACCCAAAAAAACACGTTTCAAAACGTAACACACGCACGCACGTTTCGTCGTCGTCGTCGTCGTCGTGTTCTTTTTTTTTAGTTTTTTTTTTTTAGTCGGCTACGGAACCCTTCGTGTGCGTGTCCGACTCGCACTTGGCCGGTTTTTAATATTAATTAACTAGTAATCTATTTCCATAAGACAGCCCTATTTAATACTTTAGCCGTATTAGAGGACATAGAGAAGGACATAACATTTCTACTCTACAACAAAACGCATGACCGTCCAACCCAATTAGTAGTAAAACAAATACAGATGAATGATGAAAGTTTCTGCTGTCGCTACTCTGCGGCGTCCCTTAAGGGTACATGAGTTAGCTAATAATTAATATTATAATTAATGTTGCAATAACTGGAACCGCGGCACGCTATTAATCCGACCCCCCCCCCCCACTCCCTTTAAAAGTCTCTCCACTGGACACAGAATAGAAAGGTTCAGAAGGTTACTCCTGTATCCACAAAGAGTGAAAATACATGACTTCTTCAATTATACCAGCAAACATTTACTAATATACCTACATACTAGGACAGACAGTGTATTGCTATACACAGATGTGTTGCTGGGGAGTTTTTTGCGCCTCTTTGTCTTCAAAGCTAAACCACTAGGAAGAGGTAACGGGGGAACTTTGACGTTCAAAAAGTACTGGCTTGCAGCCTAGTTAGAGTTGTGATTTTGATTTTGACTATCACAGATCTAAGAATGGCGTTTTTAATATGGTGAAATTAAATTATGACAAACAAATGCCAATCGTGAGTTCACTGCAAGATCACTGCACGTAAAGCGTCACGTCTTCATTTTCCGAAGGGTTTGACAGACATCTCAACGGTTGTTATGTTTTAATTTTAAGTCCCATATAAAGGGTTTATTGGAAATGGTTGGTTATATTTTAAATATCGATTTTGCCCATCGAAATGAACAACTTTATTAAATAAAGTCAAAGTAATTTTTTTTTTAAATTGGTCCTCCCATACTAATTTTGATTCGCTGATGACTATAAATTTGTCCTCTCATAAAGAGGAAGCCTGTGCCTCAGCACTGGGGACATTAAACGGCTGATGATGATGATGATAACTTTGTACGGAAAGTCCATTTTTTTTGGGAATTAACTATTACTTCCTTAAAGAAAGTGGTTTATTAACTTGGGCAGAAGCAGTAGCAGAAGTTCGGTCCGCCTGATTATTTCATCGAGCCATCGGAGAGCCTTCCGCCTGGGCACGCGCTGTCGTCGCCAACCTGGAAAACTTTAAATAGACTCCGTACTCAAGTTGGCCGCAGTAAAGACAACCACCACAGGTGGGAGTTCTTGGATGGCTCCGATCTTCGGTGTTCGTGCAGCGTCTCTCCGCAGACCATGGCCCACCTCTCATCTTGCTCCGCATGCCCTGTGACCTGTACTTGTGAGGACCTTAAGGCTGCGTCAGCGAATGCAAATGCCGTCGCTGAATACTGGGCCTAATATTAAGATATTAAGATGCAGACGAAGAAGACACGCTAAGAAGAAGTATCTAAAATAATATGACCTCGCATTTTCGTGACACTGTAATAGGGAGCGAGCCTATTGCCATCATCTGGACAAACCAGCTCCTGAGATGTTTTAGATGAAAAAAAAAATTAACACTTTGTTTGACCGAACGACTGCATGGTTTTGTGTGTATGTTCACGCGTTTTGTACGGAGCTGATCTTCTGCAGCTATCTACTCTGTGGCGCCGGGTTCATTAGGATGTTTTTACAATGTCACACTTAATTTAATTACGACATTTGTATAATTGTCCGTGAATTGTGAGTCAAAGGGTGTCTTAATGTTCTTGCGGAGTTTTGATTGCAGACAAAACGAGGAGAAAGATTTTATAGCTTTAAATTTTATTGTTAAAGTACCTGGTCTGGGATATCTCCTCAGTCATGGAGTTACGAGGAATAGAATAGATTCGGAACAAATGATCAGAGAGTTTTACTATGTTACTACATACAATATATGTATGTCTCTACCAAGTTGAATGTCGTTGGAGATGGCATTCGAGTGTGTGAACATTACAAATATACAAAAAAAAAATTGCACTTAATGTGTCTGTGACAAATATGTTAAGTGGAGCCGGTAATCAGCTTCAACAATTTTAATTTGAATATCACAGTCGACTCACTCTCAGATCTTATCTGCCCGCCGCGTCCTGATTATCACAAAAAGCGCAACAAACAGAAATCAATTAAAACTAATCTCGAGCAAGATGTCTAAACGAACGAAATTAACTCGCTGCTAATAATGGTAGCCGCCTTATCGGAGCATCGGTTTAATATATCACTGGCTAAACACGGACAATCTGTCCGTCCGTCCGTCCGATCGACAGCCCTGACAAATGAAAGCGACCGAGTGCCTCATCGAAATGACGCCGATAATTATCTAGGCACACATCTGTGATCTAAATTAAACCTTAAATTGTAGTGGGAACGGATTAAAATTAATCGCTGTATCGAATTTTAAAATGTTTTGAACATCTTACAATATTTGACTCCCCACACATTCAAATTCCAACTCTATCTGCACAAAGCTAAGGTTCTAATTCAAATGTAGCGTTTAAAAACTTAAGCTCGATGTAGACCATCGTGGCGATGTCGATTGTCGTGTCAGAATGGTAATGATGGCGGGCGACATCGCGACAACGCGACAGGGCGGAATGGCGCTCGGTAGCGGCCGACGATTTCATTAATGACGTTAGACACAGTAATGAGAATTTAAGTCGGCTCCGGAGCTAACCGCGTGTGATTGAGATAAGGCAGAGCCTTAATACTTGTACAACATGCCTTAGAGGCTTTCCTGGGTTTAAGTAAGGATCATGATCTTAATGCGGCTTTGATTTTAAGGTTTTTCTTTAAGTTCAATTTACTGGTCATTGGATGGGAATTAGTTTAATAAAATGCAGATTTAGTTTTCTTTGATAAACTTGCCTATGTTGATAATCGTCATCATGATCTTAGAGACAGACGTCCTCTGTTGTCTGCCGCCACATCGACCGCTCCTGTGCTGCTCACGTCCAGCGGACACCCGCGGTCCTCACAAGGTCGTCGGGCCACCTTGTGGAAAGTCTTCTGACACTGCGTTTTCGGACCCATCGACATCCTTTCTGCGAGCAAAATGTTGTGAGGCAACGTTTTTTTTATTTTTAACCCCTCTCGCATGTAGTAGGTACCGGCCAGGCAGGTACCCAGCGTATGGGCCGTAAACAATTAAAAATCTTTTGCGTCTGCTAACTAGACGCGCGACGGGTTAAATAGAAATATGCTAAATGACATCTTAACGCGTCAAGCCCTTCATTAGCAGACAGAATTAAAAACCTATTGTTGCGTTACCTTATGGTAACGCGAGGGGCCTGCCGCGTGACTTACTTAGCATGCTAAAAAACTTTGATGAATCATCATCAATTTTTTTTCATCAAAAATTCTCTCGCAAAACCAGCTCCCGTTAAATCATATAATTTATCCAGTGACCACTATGCCTTACACATAAAAAACTACCTCTTTAGTAATCGTAACGTGTTTCTAAACATCAACATTAATAACAGTCATAGAGTTGGAAGCCGCGCTTAGTAATTAGTTCTCATTAATAATGAGGCGTGTAAGACAGCGTGTGAGTCGACACGGTGTGCCCGCTACACTGTAGCACGCGTTACACGCTTGACATGTAAGTCAGAGGCACTCGGTCAATCTGATCACGACTGATCTGATCATAAGCTTGAAGGTTTGGGAATATTGGGTGTTCATCTTTTGCTCGGTCTAAAAGATCAGAGTTAAGTTAAACTTGGAGTTTATAATTGTTGTTTCTAAGGCGTAAAATAACAGATTTGGGCGTAAGATACTTTTATCACAATAGTTTCTTTCCCGTAAAATAATTTACACACATTCACGCATGTTGCTGGCAAGAGCTGATTACATTAGATTATTCTGTATCACAGATTGATAGAAAATTGAAGCTAGATCCGTACCTAAACAATTACTAAAATGTTTCTTCAAAAGCTGTAGACAATTTGGTACAAAATATTTACCGCACTGTACTGCATATTTTATTTAC
Organism: Polia nebulosa; assembly: GCA_951329385.1. Taxonomy (NCBI): domain Eukaryota; kingdom Metazoa; phylum Arthropoda; class Insecta; order Lepidoptera; family Noctuidae; genus Polia; species Polia nebulosa. The sequence continues at coordinate 951,817 of OX589609.1, forward strand.
CAGGATGGTAAATGAGCAGCTTTTTTTTGTTCCACTGATGGGCAGAGTTGTCCCCGTGTCCTTCGAGGGTCTGGTCTCCCATGCTTCCTCAAACCAAGTAAGTCACAGTAATATCAAATGTTTTTTTAGAAAACTCAACAAAACGTTTACTTAGATCATAATATTATGAAATTGAAAACAACAACTTACCAACATGAAATAGTTTTCTTATAAAAGTATAGCAGACAAGAACTAGTCGGGGTTTGTGAGTCGTGGTCTCACAATCGATAACACATAACTCATACAAGACGTATGACATGCGTTATCTTGTACAGAAAACTGAAGAGACGACTTCCTTTGTCAGACAATAGGTTCCGCCAGCGACTTCGCCCGCATGAAAGTCGAAAGTTACACCAAGGGAACATGTTCTCGAGATAAAAAGTCCTGTTCTATTCAAGGACATGGTCTATCCTTATGCCAAGTTTCATCTAAATCCGTGCAGTCATTCAGCCGTTAAGACGTGAAGAGGTAATAAAGAGACAGACAGTCAGACTTACTACATCAAGTATAATATTAGCCATGTATCTGGATATATAGGTAGCTTAAATTAAAGAGAGTTTAGCAATAGATTGTGATTGGATTGGATATAAAGTATCGTTTTTGAGGAGCTCGTGGCTAAAGTAATAACAGCAACACGGGTCGATCTATGAGGTTAAGCTACGCTTGCCGGTGCTGGTCCATGGATGGGTGATCTTTACCTACCGAGACTCCTCCGTGCCTCGGAAAGCACGTTAAGCCGTTGATCCCGGCTGTCAATCGTGGATCTTTGACAGTCGTTACGGGTCGTCAGAAGCCCGAAAATCTGACATCCAGTCTTACCAAGGGGTATAGTATTACCCAGTAACTGGGTTGTGGAGGTCAAACAGGCAGTCACTCTATGTAAAATACTGGTATTCAGCTGCATTCGGTAAGACTGGAAGCCGACCCCAAGATAGTTGGGAAAAGGCTAGGCAGATTGATAAATTATCGTATTTAAAATACGATAATTTATCATCAGATCAGATATATTATCGTCAGATCACTCAAACTTACTGCATTTATTGCCAAGTTTCAGACTAGCGAGCCACCCCGGGTTCACACGGGTCGGTGTTTCTGGTTTTATTTCTTCGATTTTTGACACCGACTTCCGAAATTAAAGTTATTTTGCACTTTTTGTTTTTTTTTTTGGAAGTTGGTTTTATTTTTCACTTTTTAGTTGTGTGCAATCGCGGTTGATTTGTTGTAATTTTTTGAAGAGTTCCGTTGTCTGTCTCCGAAAATCATAGTCAGATCTACATGAAATTTAAATGAAACCATTTCGGAACAAACCCCTTTCGAACGAAAAAAGAATTTTGAAAATCCGTCTATAAATGACGAACTTATGCCCGAACATACATTAAAAAAAAAAAAAAAATACAAACATCCGAATTGATAACCTCCTCCTTTTTGAAGTCGGTTAAAAATTAATGAACACGTCATAAAAACACCCGTCAGGCCCCGCGCGTCCCCAATCAGAGACGCGACTATAGGATCTATAAATACCATATTATTATATTGTCCTTAAATTTACTTACTTCTGCGCACAGTAGGTACAGCTTGACTCATAAAGTTGAATCTATCAGTGTTATTAATTTAGTGTCCGATCGAAGGTTCGGTTGTGGTCTCGGCCAGTTTCGACAATAAAAACTGGTTTCGCGGTTTCGACCAAAATGTGGCCGAATATTGGTTTGACTGAAACTAGGGTCTTTGAGCTGAAGGTTGTGATAGAGATCTCAAAAATTACTGTTTCGTTCGTATATGTGTGTAATCATTTGTGTTGTGTGTCCATTCAGGAAGATTTCTGTAATTATTGATATTGTGTTTGTTATAGATAATGATCAACTCAATTCCGTGTTGGTTTAAAATATGTTTGCTTTATAACTATCCTCTAATTCGGTTAGTTGGTTTCCCGTGAAAGTGGTACGTTCAAGGTACTAATCTGGATTTGTAAAGAAATTTTTCTTCTCACCGGCCAGCGTCAAAGATAGATTCCTGCACAAGACCCTACTTACCAATCTACAGGTTTTTTGCATGAGGAATGTTTGTAGTAAATAATAATTCATCTAATTGGTCTTCACTTCTCACATTTATTAAGAACACTGTGTCACATTAGATTAGGTTTCATGATAGTCCTATAGAAAATTGTATGTAGCACTTACAATTGATGATGAACAATTTATTACCCATCATTCGAAGATCAAGGAAGATCAAGGTCCAGAGAGGAGATTCCACAAGCAATATAGCAGCTGTGGCCATACAATCCTGATTATCCTGACACGCCGGATTGTTCTTCCAATTATTATTCCAAAAATGTGGTTACGATTAGACCATTTTTAAATAGGTTTTTGTTATTCAAAATCTTAAGTATAATCTAGGAATCCTGTCGAAAAGAAAGGGAGCTTGGTGAGGTTCATGTATGCCACGTCTAGAGTTAGCGTCTCTTTAGAAAATATCCCAAATTAGTACTTAAGTACAGCGTTATCATTCTTATGTTTAAAGCATTTGAACTTGACCCTGGTCCCTTTAACTCCTCGAGACATCATTAGGTATTTATTAGTTCTAAATCCAATAATTTTAGTTTATTGAGTCAGAGTCGACTTTTTAATAACTGTTGCTTGAAATAAATGGAATGGATTTATTACGTTTTTATATCGATCTTGGTAACATTTCTTACTTTTTGAATATCTACAAGGAACATTTTTACCGTGACTGGTCTGCAAAACGTGCGTCGTATAGATAAAATAGCAATAACGATGCAGTTGTAGGGATGGTGAAGACAAGAGCGGGTGGAGTCGCCGCGGTCGACACAATCGATAGCACATTATTCATAGGAGACGCGACGCATGCTGGCTCGTTGAACAGAGGAATCTGTGGAGAGGAATTTATGATCTTGAGATAAATTGTCTTTCATCTTTCTTCACACACTCACATACATGTTTAAATCAAATCAAAGTATTATTTAAATTAAACCATTTAAAGGCAGTATTCAACTGGCAAGGTCGTAAGTGTAGGTCTCTATGAAAAAGAACGTGTTAGAAACTCCATGGACACTCTTCCTTCTAGACAGTCTTCTGTTTTATTCTATGTCCTCCCTCGTCTTCTGGATTCTGATTGTCGTGAAAAAATGGTTCTTAAAATGTTGTTTGTGGTGAATTTTATTAAATGGGGTAAAAGTCACAATTACAAAAATAATTTATCTAAATTAAGTACAAATATACCTTCTCGTAAATCCGTGACATCAGTTCGACTCCACACCTCCCTTGTCCGGCGCGGAAGTTAGGACGGTAACAGTAGCCATGGCGGGTCGCGTCATGATGTGCCACCGTCTACAAATGTTCCTGCTCTTATATACAGAATCATATGAGTTATACACTTACTGTAGATTCAGATCTTTTTCATAACTTAGCGATTCTGGAACAAATATTGGGTTATGATGTCAAGTTTTCTGTAATTCATGTTCGGTCGGTTGTTAGATTAACGAGGCGCTACGAATCGTGTCAATATTTCTCATAAAACCATTGCAATGTTACCTTGTGTAGGTATCTGATAACTTATACACAACTTGCCGACATTTTGTTTTATTTCACAATCAAAAATTTAAACGATTTTCGTTATTAAACTGCCCATTTTCTACCCATATTGCCACAATTTTTCTGAATTATTGAAGTATTACATAAGTAATTGTATTTTGGCAAATGCAAAGTTCCGGGCCTTCTTAAACTCTGGTCTGTACTAATACTGATTCCATAATATATTTCTACAACCCAAAACAATGATGATCTTCTCCACGCAAGCAGACATCACATTATAACTCCACATCTGACAAAGGCAGGCACACACGGCGCCAATCTTAAACACATTAGCTATCGATTCGGCCGAACATGTGTACCGCCCTTATAGACAGCGCAAGCTCAATATGTGGAAATAATAATAAAAAAGGACGCTCCCGCATACATATCGTTTTATTATCGTTATATTATCGGGCTTGTATCGGCGAGTTTAACTTAGTACTATTGCTTGTTCCAGTATGTTGTATGAAGTAGTTGAGATTAGGAGAGATAAGTTAAGATTATTATCTGATGTTCCTTGTGGTTCCGATGGTCAAAAATTTATTTGCAAAGTGTTATAAAGAAAAGTATTTATTTATTTAATGCTTTATGCACACAAGTACAGAGGTGGACTTAATGCCTCAGGCATTTTCTACCGGTCAAGCTTTGGGTGATGCAGGTGCAATATGGAAAATTAAACGCGTATAATATTCAAATATAGCTTGCTAGGTTCTGCCAGTGCCTTCGCCCGCGTGAAATAAGTACTTCCCCCGTGATAAACTTTCAAACCCTTTTTCACCCCCTTTCGAAAAACCCTGTTCTTAGTGGACACCTATCTTCACAAAGAACACACCCTCTAAACATCATCACTCTAGGACCAGCAGTTTAGGCTGTGCGTTGAAATATCAGTCAGTCAGTCCTTGATTTTATAAATACAGATTTATAAACTATAAATAAAATATAAATATATACCTACTCATATGAATAAACTCAATACACAAATATACATATACAATAGGTACAAGCAGATAATTGAATAAAGAATTAGCGTGATACTGCTACCAACTAGTATTTAGGGTTGTATTAAACAGTGAATCGAATAAGTAAATATATACGATTATGGAGTATGTACAAAGACAGCAGTGGACAGTGGTCCAGGGATAACGGCCGCGACTTACAAGTTATAGTCGTGAGTTCAAAAAAGGCAGGCGCTTTATTTTGTGTAAGTTATTTCATCACCACTGCTCTCAAAACTTTGAAGGAAAACATCGTGAGGAAACGTTCGTTTCGTCACGTGTTAATTTTTTTTTTTGTGAGTGTGGGAAATCATTCAATGACTTCTACCGCTAAAAATTCAAAGACATGTGACGTCCACCAACCCGTATTAGGCCCACTTGGTGGATTACGCTCACACCCTCTCACAGAGAGAACGCCTGTGCTGTGCCGCAGCAGTGGGGACATTAAAAAGGCTGATGATGATGATGTACAAAGAAGTTTAAAGAATAGATTCTTAACTTATTACTAGTAGTAGAAACTTTCAGACGAAACTCTCTTGACACTGCACATTCAGAATAAGTATCTGACTGTATTGGAAATGATAGAGGATATTGTAATTGATTACTTCCATTCATTTCCATAAACGAGAAGAAAGTTATATTTTCTCTGTGATATGATAATGCACAGAGAAAATAATAAGAAGACATTGTTTAATAATGTCTAGACCCATTCGTATCTTGTCTAGGTTAGCTTATTCATGCTGGGTAAAATTAATGATAATCACACAAAACTTTAATTACCTAGTGTCATAATTTGCATAGAACTATTTTTTCATCTATTAAATGATAAATGATAGTGCAAACATTTGTCAGTATTCGTGTAGCTCAACTCAGGACTACTTAGGAGCCCAACGACTTGATTGAAAATACCAAATAAAGATTTGGGTAGGCCGCATAAAGTTCTGAAACTGCTGGACAACATAGACACACATTAATATTTCTGTTATTTTCGCTTTTTTCGTACAATAAAGCGTACAAAATCTGCCTAGCCTTTTCCCAACTATCTTTGGGGTCGGCTTCCAGTCTAACCAGATGCAGCTGAATACCAGTATTATACATGGAGCGACTACCTGACTGTTTTTGGTAAGACTGGTTGTCAGACTTTCGGGATTCTTCCACGATTGACAGCTGGGACCAACGGCTCAACGTGCTAAACGAGGCACGGAGGAGTTTCGGTATGTAAAGATGGTCACCCATCCATGGACCTACCCCGGCAAGCATAGCTTAACCTGATGGATCGACCCGTGCGGCTGTTAGTACATTAGCCACGAGCTCCTCTACAACAAAGCGTACCTATTCTTTTAAACATTTATGTAATCTATTAATCTCCAAATAATACCTACCAAACAAAACAATCTTTTATCAATTCTATCCTCACACAATCCAGGAAAGATTCCCCAAGATGATGTACCATCAACAGAGCAAGAACATGAAAATCCGATGAGGCATCATATCGATATGATTACATCCCTAGTCGATAGCACTCGAGCCATCGATTCATGAATACATATCGATGCTTGGCCCGGCCTCGCACTATAATGAATACTTTGCACTGATTACGTCTTGTTGTCTGATGGTGGAAGGTTCTGAATGGCGGGTATTATGATTGAGGAAAAGTTTTTGAAGAAAATCTTCATAATGGATCACTTTATTGCATCGTTTACGTAGGGATTTAAAGATCTAAGCTTCTAAAACTAGATCTAGTCTTCTTTAAAACGCTTAGAAATTCAGTATAAGTGAATCTTATCTTAATAAGTCGCTTATAAGCGACAACAGACCAAGATTTAATTTGCGAATATTTTCGTTTTTAGTTATATCTTGCGGTTTTTTTTTAATTAAAAGATGATCCAAACTAATTACTTTAGTAGATTGGAAAATGCTTGTGTAATACAAAACACTATTACCCCAAAAAGGATTCGCACTTTCGTAGTATTATTCGTAGTAGTGCTACGGCGTAGCAGTCTACGAAAACCGCGTAGCATTAGGGATAGTTTATTGTTAGAAACAATACATTTGATAGTATGTTACGTTACGTTACAACACAGAACGTCGTGTATATCGACACTACGCTTCACTAAGAGTGCCGGCGTCGCAACTTGTAAACAGCACACGTGTGCCGTACACTGCTGGCCAACATTGTGGATGCAAGATAAAATTTTTGTTTTGTTTGAAGTTTACGACAACGTTGCTTGTTTATAAAACCTGCCAAAATAATACATAAGCTTAGGATAACGCCTGTAGACACATTAAAAATTTACTTTTGTAGAAACACAGTGGCATTGAAAATATACGAAAAAAGACACGTGAACTTATAAATAAGTTACCTACACTGTGCTACAGAATAAAGTTTCAGCGATCCCCACTTAACATTCCGTATAGATTACAGCATCAGACTCAAGTAAACTAAAGAATAATACACAAGAGACCTAACAAACTAGATTTTATCACATCACCAACTTTTCTAACTAAGTAAGTAAAAATAAATAAAGCGGTCCACTTTCCGTGGCTCGAAGTGTAATACGTGTGTTAGTGATGTTATTGGAAAACTTGGGAGTTGAGCGCTATACAATGTAGCTGGGATCGCTCGGGTGGCTCGCATCGCTCGAATAGCTCCGCTTAATGCGCTCGCTTCGCTCACCGCGGTCACTCGCTTCCTTAACAACGCTGTTTCTATGCTAATTTTCGAGTTTTTAGTTGAATTTAGATATTAGGTTTAGTGTAGCATTGAGAGAGGGTTCTAAAAGTAACGTTAAATAATACTCGTATTTTCCAACGTTTGCGCAATGATGGTATATATTGGAAGAAATACTCTTCTACATTATTTCGTTTCTCAATGCTTTAAGCTTGTTTAAAGGCTCTCAGGGTTTAATGTGTTGACTCGTTCGTATGTTTGACCTGTGGAGTAGGTTTGACCCTTTGGAAATATTTCATTCATTTGCGCACATATTTGCACTGTAAATAATAAAGCCTCGCTTACCTGTTTACTCTGTTAATAATTTTGTTGTAAAACCAAAGTTATTTTACAATATAGGAAAATTAGGTACTATTAACAGTTAATAAGCAGTATTTTACTGTTTATTTATTATTCTGCATTTGCTTGTAGATTTTCTCAACTTCACAACCACGTAAAATTCATTATGAAACAATAACTTGTTCAGCCCAACAATCCTCCAATTTCAATCATAACAAGTAATAAAGTACAGCACAGATACGCAGCAGTAAGCAAGTTGGATCCGCGCGTAAATCCCTCGTAAAACATAAAATATCGCTGACTGCCCGCGATAACGGTGCTCTGTCGGACTTGATCTACTGGTGTCTGCCTGTGCTGTGGTCCGACATCAACTGTTTATGTCTTGTGTAAAATTGCCCGTTACTGTATTATGACGATGTTTTTATTTGGGCACGGATTTTTACCTGTCCTGATTAGGGTTTTTGACTAGATCGCTTGTGTGCTTTTAAAGTTATAGGATATGCAGGGCAATCTTAAACAGATCTGTTCCTAGACACTTTTGCTTCTTCGCGTAAGTAGGTACATAGGTAGGTAAGTAGGTTGTTGTAGGTAGGCTCATGTTTAATCTAATATATAAAAATCTCGTGTTACGATGTCTGTGGTTGCACTCCTCCGAAATGGCTCGTACGATTTTTTTTTTTTGCGAATTGTTTTTTTATCATGGTATGGTAGGTATGAGAATAAGTCGTAAAGTATTTTTCACACCCCCTACCCCCACCCCCTATTTTCTTATCGCAGAACAACGTTTGCTGGGTCAGCTACTAACTATAAATTAAATTAAAGTAAATAAAACTTTTTTTCAGACGATGTCCATAATTTGGTTAGTATTTTGGTGTTAGTAAAAGTGCTTATCAAATATGGTAGTACTGTTAGTTTTCACAAATTTCTTAATTATTTATTGATGCAGACCTAAGACTGTCCCCATCCAGTGTATCTGAAAGGGACAATCCGCTCTGCCAGCGATCATTTTTAAAATGCTGTTGCCACTACCATGCAAGCGCTGTAGAAAGAAAGCTGCTTTTTTCGCAAGATGGTGTGGAAACCATCTGTGCGAGCCTCCGCGAACATTCCCGAAGCGCTTCAGCGCCATGGCAGTCCCAACCACATCCTAAAAGCATTATTAAATTGAACACTATGCACTATGTATGCTCGGCGCGTGTATTGTCATACACGCGCCAAGCATACAGCGTCCTAGGCCACTCGGGTAGTCCACAGGCCACTCGTGTAAAACGACTGACAGAATGCCCTAAAAAGGGTTATCTTGACATCCGCTGTACAGCAAGCGAATCTGCGGGCAAGCATATTGCTCCTCACAGACAACGCCCTGCGTTCCCTCTCCATATCTGCGTCATCCCTTAGGTCGCTCGTGACAATGTGGTAAAGGTACTTAAAACTATCGACAACCTTTAGTGCTACGCCGTTGAGACATATAGGGGGAACACTGCGCGGCTGCTGCCTAGGTGCTTTAAATGTAAGAAGCTCACTCTTCTTCGAGTTGTATATTAACCCATGCTCCTCCGCATAGGCCTCGCAGGTCGATAGCAACCTCTTCAACCCACCCATCGATGGACTGAGAAGCACCATATCGTCTGCACAGCTAATATTGTTGACACAAGTTCCGTCAATGTGGCAGCCGACATGTGTATACTGCAGTTGTTTTTACTTTGAAACAGTGTCCCAAAACAAAAAATACTGCGCTAACTAGAATATTGGTTTATATAACACCTGCACACCATTGGAAACACTTCTACCTCCATTATTTGAATACTAACTATTAACATAATCTTTATTCAGCGGAATGAATGTAATGTATTAGCCAATACTGTAGATACTTTTACACACTAATTCTAAGATGAACTTGAACATGCATATTTTGTACATTTTTTTAAATGTAGTCTAAATTAAAAGGTTATAAAGTCTACTCAAAGCGAGGCTGCTTTAATGTACTCGGGGTAGGCGTCATTGAAGACCCGCTATTATTTCATTAAGCGACCCAAATTTTTCAGTCGAAAAAAATAACTCTCGCCGCAACACAACAAATCATTGTTTGGTATTTTAGCAAAATACCCGAACGCTCATACGCTATCGGCCAACTGTCACGTTTAACGAATTTGTTAGGCAAAAAAAACTCGGGGCCACATCCATTTGTTATCCATTTTGTCGTGTGTATCGCGGGTCCATTAATAACCGGGACTTATCCAGCTCTAATCTGCCTCTCATTGCTTTCCGCGGATGATTCTTTTTCGCGCCAAAAACTCCGCCATATTGGATCCGAACAGATTTATGGCGTGGATTAAATGTTTGATAAATAATAAAACAGAGTTTTATGTGTGCTTTGTTTATTACCCTGTGGCTTTTGTTTTTTTTTGGGAGAGTAAATGTTTCTAGGAAAACAAGCCAAGAAGAAGTTATGCTGTAATTGGCCGGTACTATTTCACAATATTATTACGTTTGAGAACTTCTCCTGCACAAGGGTTTCTTGACAATACAAAATATCTAAATAGTGAAAGATTTCTGTTAGAAAGAAACAAAGAATCAAACTGCAAATTCTATCAAAACAAACCAAAACCTGACTCAGATTTACAAAAGAACCTCACTCTTCCTCTACAAACAGAACACACCACACTTTACATACATATGTGTAAGATTTTCAATTTGTACCGGCTTGATCCCATTTTATCGGGGATTCTCGCTTGGGGACGGAGGGCTGTACCTAAGCCTCGTATGAGGACAACTGAGGGATCACTCGAGGACAACTGAGGATGTTTTTGTGAGATCCGACCACGTTATTGGATGCCAAATGAGTGATTGAAGTGTTTGTTCGCTAGTTAAGATAGGGCTCCAATGTTTTCGCGAGCGCTATTTATGTTGGCTATCTGTTTTATTATGTTATTGTGGTTTGGTTATGGGATCGACGGAATATTGTTTTGGATGGCTGTGAGTTATTTTTTGTTTTGAAATTAATTTACTGAAAGCAGAATGTTTTTTTTTCGAAAATGTCAAGTGAATCGCTAAGAAAACAGAAAAAATAATCAATTTTAGATCTGCCAAGCAAAACCTTAGTAGTCATTACTTCAAGGTTTTCTCTTTTATCCGTTGTATTTTCTAAATACTCATTAAAAAAAGTTGAAGCAAATGAGAAACGATTTTTGTGTTCGACGTTTATGTAACTGCATTAGATTGTTATGATTACTTCAAAAATACAACAACAAAATAACTGCATAATCAATCCCCTCTTACATGAACTAAGCCTCGCACCACACATTGTACAACAAAATCTCCCATTAAAACATTTGTACTAAACAAAGCACTTAAACCATTATAAGGCTGGTTCCACACAATTTAAAATTCACCCACAATCGCCCGCTTAGCCGCGCGTTGATAAGAGAACGAACGCGCGTTCGCAATCCGGCGACGCTCATAACATGGCTGTAATACCTTAATTTAAATTTAAATAACATCTAAGCTTCGGCCGATTGTATCGTCGCGTTGTGGACGCGAACGAGGGGCCGATGATGACTTACCTACTGAAGCGTTTTCGTGTATTTTCGTTGTTATTTAAAGGGTTATAGTGTGTTTTAGTTTAAAAGAATAGTTAAAGAAAGTAGCTCTTTTAAAGTAGACTTCTTCAGGAACAATACATTTATTGAACTATAAAACCTAAAGTATTTAAGTATAAGAAAAGAGTATTTCTTCCATCTATTACTATATATCTAAACTCCATATGGGCAAATTCGATTCAAAATTCATCTATAGTTTTTTAATTTATGTAATTTTTAAATCCAGCAATTTCTTCCATATTACGTAATATTGAAAACTAGAATTGGCATGTTATATCAAAAAATAATATCACGCTTTAACGCAATCTCCCACGGTAAAGCCATTCAAACAAAAATATCTAAATTTTGTTTTACACAAATCAATGAAATACTGCAACACAAAATCACTTTATTTCCCTTAACTTATATTCGGTTATGCTCAATTTATTCCCCCAGCGATGCGCAGTTTGTAGACGCGGCTAACAGGGCTGATGAGAGGCTTACACGCGCGATAAGCAGGATTACGGCGGCCGCGTGTACGGTGTGCAACCACCCTTACTTTAAAATTTCAAGATCTGTTGATAGATAAGGAAATACAGTGGGACCGTGACGTATGTGAAAGATAAAAATAAGTCCAGATAAAAAAAGATGTATAAATAAAATAACTTGGAAAAGTATCTTCCCTTAGTAAAAATATAAAGTTAATTAGGGTTCCGTATCCGAATGATCCAAACAGTCTTATTGCTGTGACTCACGTGTTCGTCTGCCCGTTTGTCTGTCTGTCTATCTGTCCGTCGTCTGTCACAAAATTGTGTTCCGAAGAATTTTTAAATTCTCATTGACCTATGTACTTCGGTTATAACGTTTATTATTGTGTATACTTTACTAACAAATATCAATATTTGGTGCGAAGTCCGTACTTGGCCGGTTTTTTTTTAATTGATCCGATTCTTAACAGGTGTTAACTTTTCTTTCCTACAGAAAATCTGAACCTATATTTTTGTGGTTTAACTGAGACAGAGATATTTCTTTTTTAATTCGTCTAAATGTTTTTTTTATGTATTTTACGCGATTTCTCCACCATTTGTGAATAGATTTTGACTTCTAAAAATTGCAAAATAACTTTCATTTTGGAAGTCGGCGTCAAATAATGAAGCAACAAAATACAAACACCGACTTCCGAAATTAAAGTTATTTATATTTTATTTTTAAGTAGCAAACTTTTCTTCTGGTTTTGTGACGGAGAGATATTCAACACAAATACAAAAAAAAATGAAAATATTAAAAAATCCGACTGATAAAAAACAACTACTTACTTAAAAAGTTCCGAACAAGTCACTTTTTAACCGACGAAAAAAAAAGGAGGAGGTTCTCAATTCGATCGTAAATATGTTTTTCAAGCAGTCGTTTGGAACTTTTTATTTGGTTTTATCAGTCGGGTTTTATATACTATAATTTTTTTTATTTCCATTTGACCAGGACACAAAAAAAATCGACTACACTTACCTAAAGGCGGTCGCAATTTTTTTTTTTTTTAATTCATAATTAGTCTATGTCACTTCACACACTAATAATACCTCATTTAGAAAAATCCATCAAGCCGTTTAGGCTACAGCGCGTGCCAAAGAAATAAACATACAAACATACACACAAACATACTCTAGAAAAACATTACCTTCCTTCTGGGGCAGTGGGGTACTTAAATACAAAAATATTCATTTTTACATAAATTATATTACACTCCAATTTCAAACTTAAAAAAAAAACCGATAGGACCAAACTTTCTCAATTACAGAAAAAAAAGTAATCACAAAAGAATCGCAGAAATTAATAACAAAGGTAGGCTGAATTCATTACTTGCCTTCGTCTCCTATCAAAAAAATCTCTGCCGTTTCATTAACTTACGAAAAAAAACTGTCACCAAAAGAGCAGAGATTAAATTTTAAAGGCACTTTTTCTAAATTAATTAATAGGGGTGAGGTGACTTGAGGGAAAAAATTAAATGTCAAAATTACAACAAGATTCGCCTTAATTATGTCGGCGGGGCTCGCACTAATTACATTTTCTTAATTTGCAAAGTTGTGGCTCTTTGTGTTTTGAGCTGGTACGTTTTTTTATCATGAGCCGATTTTGGATGGTTAGTTACTATAAGGTTTTTAAGAACTAGTCAGCAAAGATTGGTATAATCCCTTTGCGCGTCAAAATTAGCAGACACAATAGATTTTAAAACGACATTTTCCACTAGGTAGATGCAGAAAATATGTGTCCCAATGATTGGTCTAGTGGTCGTGTAGGCATTGAGTAGTAGTGATGGTCTCAAACGTCAACATGTAAAACACTGAAGTTATTTAAAGTCGGTATACCTATTTGTACTTTTTTATAGCCAATAGGAAGATATGAGGCTGATGAACTCTCTTTATCCTGTCTCCTGAAGTTTTCAAAGCCACCAGAATAATGATTAGCATCTTAGATATTTCCTCAAAACGAGGACAATAGAAAAGCGTACAAAACAACAACAGTATCTTGTTACGAGGACAATATCTTCAAGTATCACTTAAGCGTGTCTTAAGTCATTCCGCGCTCCTTACCAAAACGCAATATCCCGGAGAGCATTATCTGTACAGAGCGGATGACACCCCGCGATGCGACTTTACGGCCGAGCCCTCGCTAAACGCGCAACATTAAAATTTTTATTTTCACTTCAAGTTTGCACGAAAAAGGGGTGTATTTTTTCTCATTGCCCACCGGGGACGGCCAAATTGAAGATAATTCAGTTTATCGCTTTAATATCTCTTTGTCTTTCAAAATTTGCAAATGAGTTTTTTTAATAACGCCAAATTTGTAGCGGCCGACGGCGTGCCTTCCTCTAATCCTTTTATGATTTATAGCCGTCATGCGGATAGATACTTGGATAATGAAGTTTGTGCTCCAAATTTTTTTTTCTGTTTTGTTTATTAGATTCAACCCTTTATTTTTTAATCGTAATCTGCTATCTACGAAACGAGTTTCTCCGTTTTGGTTGTATTGTACTTGAGATTTATTGAAGTGAGTGTTTAAATTAGTAATAACTTTTAAAAGTATGACTTCAAAAGTCAATTCCGCAGCGAATAGCTGCAAAAAAAACTCTCCTGACAGAGAATAAAAATAAAAACACAAAACAGAGCCAATAACAATTCAAAAAAACAATGTTTGCATATCAATAGGATGCATCGGATGCGTTTGCCTGCCCTCGTCCATTAGTGGCAAGCCATCGATCAAATACACAATTCCAATTTACCCGAAGCCACAAATTCTTCAAAACGACTGTCCGATCTCGCGCAAATAAAGATAAAAAATAAATTGCCGGCGCCGCGGTGGTTTTCCCCGCTCTATGTAGTATTCGTGTGTAGATAGGAATTGCAATGTATGGGCGGGGCGATTGGCTTTTTATGGGCTGTCCTTTTGGGCGATAGCGTGATATATAGTATGTTACTTAGTATGGTCCTGAATACGTACCCAAAAAAATTACCTACTCAAGTTTATTAACCTACTAAATTCTTGGTAGCACACTAGCAAGCAAGCAGGAAATGAAATGATGCATTTAGTCTAAAATACAATTCTATAATCTATTCTATTTCACGACTTCCTGAAGACTTCCGGAAAACTGGCAAATAATTTCAATCAAAGCCTGAATATTTTAAAATAACGTGAGAAATGCTCGTCACATGATTGTGGAACCTGCTACTTACCTACCACTAAAATACTCCTTAATTTACCATTGACTCGTAGTATATATTACCTCAATGTAATTTACTGAATCTTTATATCATAAAACAATAAATCTCAAATATAACAGGACGTCTCAACTATTTAGCGGAGTTGGATGAATTTTAGAACACGAATAAACCATGGCCTAGTTTAGGACACATGACTCTTTACCCAGTAGTAAGTTCCTGTGAGGTAATTTACGATATTCACGAGAGCGAAGCAACTGTCAACTAAATTTACTTTAGAAAATACTAGTGACCCGTCCCGGCTCCGTACGGGTACCAATGACACACACAAACCTTTCTCTCTTATTACTCTTTCTATCAGTGAAAATCGCATTAAAATCCGTTGCGGGTAGTTTAGGATGAATAAGCGGAGAGCAGTGGTAGCCCAGTGGTATTGGCCGCGACTTACAAGTTGTAGGTCGTGAGTTCGAACCCAGGCAGGAGCTTTACTTTGTGTAAATTATTTCATCACCACTGCTCTCAAAACGGTGAAGGAAAACATCGTGAGGAAATATGTCCTAAAACCAAAAATTCAAAGACATGTGACATCCACCAATCCGCACTGGGCCCGCGTGGCGGATTACGGCCCACACCCTCTCACAGAGAGGAGGCCTGTGCCCCAGCAGTGGAGAAAATAAAAAGGCTGATGATGAAGCGGAGAAACAGACAGACGTGAAAACGACTTTGATTTATACTATGTAGTGATAGTAAAGTAATGCCTGGCGGCTCCGGGATCTTACTCTATAACTTTGGTACAGTACAAAATCATCTCACTGATGTTTCACTGTACCTGCACTTAACAGCACACATCTCCCGATGATCTCAAGCAATGATCGTTTAACACACGTAACTCTAACAGAGTCATAAAACGTGTAATTAAAGTGATTACAGCAACAATTAACATTCGAGCGCACTGCTATTAAAGTAACTGTTGATGGTTCAACAAGCTTTTATTATAACTAAATGATTTATAGCTAGCAACAGTAACCTATTCACTATGTTTTATTCTTTGTTCTGTAATATTAAGCTATTTATATACCTATCAGTAAAGTTAGATACCGTTGGGCTACTCTAATTATCACCACATATTATAAGACAGAGCCCCCCCTCCCCGCCGCGTCTGTCTGTATGTTTGTTCACAATAAATTCATAAACTACACAACGGGATTTCATGCGGTTTTTACCAATAGGCAGAGTGATTCATGACGCAGGTTAAGGCCCTAACTACCGGCCAAGTGGCGCCCTCATTGAATTAAAAAACGGCCGTTTCTGACACTTTTGCCTACTACTTTGGATACGAATCATTCTGAGACCTGTTTTAACAACGTAAAAATACTATATCCTCTTTGTAACAAGCTTGACGTTGGATTCTTTAATATTTATTTTCTACGCTATGCTACGATTTTTTTTTCAATGAAGGCACCACTTGGCCGGTAGTAAACCCTTAAGGTGTATATTTTGTTCCTATCCTAAGCTGGGGCGAGTCGCTAGTATTTTTTTAATTTCTACCAGCCATATTATTAACTTCGTACTGAATAATAAACCTCTATAAAACTGGTTTACTAGTAGCCATTCAAGAAATTGATATGCACTGCCCAGTTCCATCATCAGACTACGCTAAATATTCCATAAAGTCCTTCAGAAGTCTTCATTTCAATAAAGCAATTTATTTTGTTATTTATTTTTCTTCTTTGTAAACACTGTTTTCACTACATTTTTTCATCTATTACAGGCTAGTTTTAGATACAAAATAACCTATTCAATTTCATTTAACTTTCGTTAAGTCCTTTTTTGGCGATCAATTTAATATTCAATGATTATTAATAATAGTCGAATAAAAAAATACCCAAGTAGCTGCACAACTTATTTAACATTTAATTTATTACTAATTTGCATAATTAATTATACTAAATTACTTGTCAATGGCAACGTTCCAATTCGCACAGTAGCTAATATAATCGACATGACATTCTGTTAACAATGTATACTGACTTGCGCAAGCGCATGCATAGTATAGGTACCTACTACTGTATAGATATGTAGCAATCATTGAACGTTAACTTGTCATTACCGTTAAGATTACAAGTTATAAGCGACAGCGAGTTCTGATATTGAATGAATATTTATACACTAAACATACTTTAGTATCAGAATTCAAAACTATTAGGTTATACTAAATTAACAATGAACTGCAGTCTACAAAAAAAGTATTGAAATCTTTAAAAACAAATCTTATGTTTTACTTGAAAACACCTAAGTTTAATGTTTTTTATTTCGAAGATTGATCAACGTATTCTAAGGTTTTATTTAAAAAAAATAAGTATTTAGCCACGGTGACATCTTTAGTCAAGTTTTAAGCTTCAATACACAGCAATATCCACCAAACTAGGCTGATCACTTGAGGCAGTATGCTTGCCGGAAAACCATACTGCCCATCCTCTTGACGTAAAAAACTGATTCACATCGCTATCTCCTACAACTTACACCACACTCCCAACGGACCACAATTTAATGACTGCAAGTGAAGCGTAAACCTTATTAATAATTATTATTTGGCTATTAGCGGCGCCGCATTGGCCCCGATCTCTTATTGATTGCTACATGTTCCATAAAAAATATATTATGAGGAATATTGATGGAATATACCTAGCTACTTGGGATGTGTTCTCACGCAGATTATAAAGGAAAGAAATGCAAGGAGATCATTGTAGTATTGAGGAACATCATTCTGAGGAAGTATGAGTGTACCTATAGGCGGTTTGATATCAGGTGTTAGAGGAACCTACCCAGGGGTTATGGATAAATTCGAAACAGAGTTACGCGCCTCTGGGGACTCAGGGCAGGGAAGAACAGGGGTGGGTTTTAGTCAATAAGAGTCTGACACGCCCTCCCGCTCCACCCAGAGCGGGAGATGTCATTGGATGAATTCCCACCCGCCAAAAAAAACAAAAGGTGTTAGAGGAAAGCTATACAATAAGATATGTTCGCTCCAGTTATCATGAACTGAACAGCCATCATGGTTCTCCTGCCCTTATCCCAATTCATTTGGGGTCGGAAAAGCCGGTCTTCTTCTTTCATCATCTCTATTAATCATCATCACCGCCATTTCAGCCAAAGACGCCCACTGCTGGACATGGCCTCCCTCGTGTGTCGTCACAACGGCCGATCCTGCGCGTCTCGCATCAATAGGATTCCCTCACCAGGTCATCGGTCGTCTCTATTCCCCGTCTACTTCTACTCTAGTCCTATCATGTCTCACACAATTCATCCGTTGTTTCTGTGGTCTCTCTCTACCAGTTATATCGAAGAGTAATGAAAGTTAAAAGAGGTCCTCACAACTAATCTAAGAAACCATAACTAGCTGAGTCTGTATTTCGTGTTAACTACAACCGGTATTTAAGTCAAGAGTTAATAGGTGACTTCTAGGCAAGCGTGCTCCATCTTCGACCACATCTTCGCTTACCATCAGGTGAGATAGTGGTCAAACGTGAATCTATCACTGATAAAAAAAAACTTAATAACGTAGAAATGCAAAAAGTTTTTGAGGAACCACTAGAACTTGTAAACATCAATCACTTATCTTGTTACAATATTCCAGCAGTTTTTTGGGATATCTTCGTATAAAGACATAATAAATTTATAATGGTCTGTGAAAAATAATCACAAACTAATAAATTTCTAATAAAAAAGACTCTATAAACTATATGATCAAATCAATTCTCTGCAAAAACTACTAGTCCAACATTTATTTGAAAGTTCTTCACAATTAGCTTACAAGATGACATGCAAAAAATCACAGTGATTAAGGTTCGGCACACATTAGCGACGCGACAAATCGCCGCGACTATTAACCGGAGCAAAGGGTGCGATAAGTCGCGCGTGACAAACGACGCCAGCTAATGATGTCGGCTTTAGTCGCAATGTGGCAGCTTTGATTACATCTGTTTTACTGAATGCGTGAATATTGTTACTGAGAAGAGGTTACTAGGAAGAAGTTACTGGGTAAGTTATGTACTGGTGTTGTTTGGTAGACGTGTTTTTGGCGAATTAACTGCGTCTGTATTCTCGTATAACAGCAGATTTAGTGTCTCATTTCTTCTCTATCTGTAAATCTTGGTGTCATGGTTTATGATTTTTTTTTTGGTGTCTCTGTAAGTCTCCCTTATTTTGCAAGGGTGGGATAACGTCAAATAACTTGGGAGGGCGTGTCAGACTCTTACTGACTAACACCCATCCGTGTCCCTTAGTTGCCCTTGCATTCAAGGACCGCGGTGCTCTTACACTCTATAATCTGTAAGTCTCCCTGAGACAGAACTGGTGATCATAAATCAATGTGCAGGTTTTTTGTATTTACTCAACCATCAAACTCTAAGTATCCTGGTGTCTTTGCTTGTATCAATGTGCCATTAAATCAGATACTTGCTGCATTATAAACCTCTTTAACACCATTAAACAACATAACACAAGCTGCCACTCGAACGTAAGTGTAACAATCTAAAGCTGTCAATAGGTTCGTATAAATCAAACATCTCATCTTGTGAGAGAAGTTGTGAAACGTGACCTGCTTTCCAACGTTACACTTCAAATATTAAGCATTTTAATGTTATGTTTAAAGTTATTATTTAGAAACGATTTCAAAATGAAGCGACAAATAAATCTGTGTTAAAATAACAATCATCACAAATAAAAGTACACTTTTGTTACTTAAAATTAAATCCACTAAGTTAATCCACACATGAACCGAATCATCAACTTATGAAGCAACAAACATAATTACGCCGTACACAGAAACATCAATTCATTCAAATTAATTACCGGTATAACAACATGGCGGCTGTTTATTCGACATGCCTACTGAAACACCATTATCCCTATCAAGCCATTACCGAGCTCTCTTGTGAAAAATAATAGTTATTCACATAATTACCCGACCCTACCCTGAGCGAGTGAGCCAGATACACTCTATTCATACATCCGAAAGAGACAAGCGTATTCTCAACGGGCCGTCTTCGAACACTTAAGTAATTGAATGGTACGGAGGGTAAGATGGGTATAAAAAGTATGAAAGAAAAATGGAAAATAATATTATAAGTAAGGGTATCGTGTGAAGGGGTCGGGAATCGTCGGGAATGTTCGGATTGCTCGTAAAAAGCTTTGATGAGCGTATGTTTGCACTGAGGTGTTTACTCGTAGGCTGCCGTTGGCACTAAATATACTATACACTTGCGTAGATGACACATTCTGAAGTTCAGAACACTCTCGTGTAATGTATTTTCAGTAAGTAGGTACATACAGTATTTTATGTTGTATTGAAAACAATGCTCCGCGTTGAATATGTATGTAAATGAACTGACTATCTTGAATTCAGAATGGAGAAGCATTTTATAAAACAGTTGTATTTTGTTATTATACTTGAGTTTTTTTTGTACTATTACCCATTAGTTAATTTATTTGGTAAAAAGTACTAAAAAGGCAATGAAAAGTCACTTTAAAATATGCACCATTCAGTAGCTACCACAATATACTGATTTTAAAACGCCTTCGTGATGCTCTTTCGCACGTTACTATTGTACTAAACCATATCTAGACCGATTAACCAGTCGCATCGCATAAAACATGTTTCTAATCTCAATTCACAGTCATAAAACCTTACATCTCCAGTCAGCAACTCTTAATTCACTCAACAGAACACAGCATTAGATCCATCTACATTTGAGCTAACTTGTACTACAGAATGCTACATCCCACCATGCGTCTTGTCGCAAGTCGCGTCATAAACTTAGGCGGCTATCAACTCTGCGGATATAAAACCAAATGGTCCAATGATAATACGTATATATTACTATTGTGTTGTTTTGCCGTCGCATATTTTTTATTGCGACTGTGTATCGAGTCGGCCGATTTATTTTTATAACTTTATGTAATGTCGCGCTGTCGTAAACGTAGAGCGGGACTTATTTATAGTGTCAGTAGTTGTGTCAGTAGTTGTGTCAGATTGTCGCAGTTTTGAGTAAGAAGTTTTGATGAAGCTGTGCGTTGGTTTATTTGGAAAAAAACCGATATATTTTTTGTATTTTTAAGGGGTACTATAGAGCTATTATGGTATTTGGATATTTAAGAGACGTAATAGAAGCATTAATAGTGTAGAGAGAATTCTGTTTACCTGAATAATGTGTCCAACAATTTCAGAGTACTACCCTTTTTTATTTTTTTTGTTACTCTGTGATCTAATTAAACAGAATAATTAGTATTAATGAAATAATTGATAATAAGGAAACATTATATTGTTGGATGCTACAAAAAAAATGTCTTTCGTAAAAAGCTATCCACTACCGTTGACTGTCCTAGGCTATTTTATATCCCAAAAAAATAACAGTTCCTGCAAGACTGGCCACGGAATCAAAGCCGCGAAAATAGCCAGTACTACTCTCGTTGTATTTAGCGTATCATTTTATCACCTCTACATTTTAATCACTGCAACTATACGGTATATTTACGAGCTCATCGCGTCGTAAAACAAGACTTCTGCTGATGACCGTATACGAAGTAACATGCCACGTGAATGTTTCTTCAGGCTATCAACAGTAAGTGAGAAAATATTAGCGATAAAGTGGTTGTAACGGTGCTGTAATAATGTCTTCTATCATTATTCCCATATAATTCTGTAGGCCAAGCAACTAGGTTGGACCAAATACGTCTGAATGCCAATAGTAAGTACCTAACTGAACCAATCCCTGAGTTTGTTTTGGTCATGGCCGCTTTGTGGCCAATATTTATCAGAATCCGAAGTTGTGAGGCTCATTCGTGACTATTACTAGAAGCTCTCGATTCTCCAACATCACCAAATATCATTGATGTGCCAAAATCAACTGAAATTTTATCCAATTAAGTGTCGTTGTTAACATAACGAGCAGACCTAATTCCGTACAGCCATGATACCCTTATAATGACATCGACATCTGTTCCAAATACCAGCCTTCGGTACAATCGACGACCGTCCTACGGGCTAATCATGAAAACGTATTTATGACCTAATTAAACTCATGTCGACCCGAGCGATGAGGACGGGACATACCCACCTCGACGAGAGCAAAAGAGACAACCAACTCCCCAGGCCAGTGATTAATGATCGTTATATGGCTGGTTAAGTACCGTGTAATTTGCAAAACGACCCTTAATTACCGTAGAACACGGCTACTATCGCCGTCTTTGTCGTCTGCAAAGATTCCCCGTGCGAGCGAGCGGGACGGGCGGGTAGTTCGTGATGCGACTTTAAAGGCGGTATTTAATGAGGCATTATGATGTCGACCGCGCAGATTAGGTCCTCATGGAGATGAAAATTGTTTGCTGTTCTCTTTATATTTGGCTTGGCTGGTGAACAAACATGAGAATTTAGTACAGATTTAAAGCAATACCGTCTGTGTTTGACTTTCAGTTCACTGAATAACGGTGTTTCAAAATTGCGCTAAGTTAAATGCACAAACTTGCAATGAAAATGTTATTTTTCTAAATGTGTTTGTTGTTTCGTCACACAACTTTTATACTGACATATCACTATCAGTTTCTCATAAAAAAATACAATCTTCAGTAGTATTAAAAATGTTTTTTTACCATTCCATTTCCAATCTATTCAAATTGTGGGTCTGACCCGTGCAACTCAACAAATCGACAATACATGTTCATTTTATTAACTCTTTGTTTCTCCCACAGGTCTGGTTCCAAAACAGAAGAACAAAATGGCGGAAAAAGCACGCCGCCGAAATGGCGACTGCGAAACGTAAGCAAGAGGAACTCGGGGAGGAATGCGACGACCAGGAGCAGCACGACAACGAGTGCAGCGATGAGGAGGAGGCCAAGAGGCCGCGGCTGGACATCCACCACATGCACCACCAGCTGCCGCACCGGCAGTGATCGCAGACCCCGGGCGAGCCCTCCGCCCGAGACATCCACACTCCCACAACCACCTTCAACCACGAACCCTACTACCAGGAGTATCCTCCCTACAAGGAAGAGGAAGCCCCCTGTGACCTGTCAAACTGGCAAGTCAGAAGGTTCGAGGATATAAGGTCCGGTGACAGTGACAATTTGAACAGTGACGGCGTCAGTGTTGATGAGGAGCAACCGATCAACTTCGCGTATTATCACTTTTAACGTGTTACGGACGAATTGTGTGGTGTCTATCGATTCAGTGAAGACTTTTACGAAGTTTAATAATAGTAATTATCATTCAATTGATATCTTTTTACAGTCACATTGTTTGTTAAAACTTTAAGACTAATGTCAGTGGATTGTATAAGTAAGCTATGTAAAAACGATTATATTAAAGTAATTAGCCTTACGTCACTGTAAATATTTATTGTATAAGTAGTCATGTGATAAATTATAAGTAATTTATTGATAATTTTAGATTTTACAAGTACTTTTTGAGCATAAACGTGTAAATTGTATGAATCTTGATACCGGTGCCAATTTCCTATCTGTAGTTATTATATTCGAGTATAAAAGTAGATGTTATTTTGAAGTTATTACGTTTTTCCTATTTTTTTGGATTTTGCCATAATAATTATATAAACTAAAATAATTGTAGTGTCATACTATAGCTGCTCTCCCCTTTCATAAAACCTTATTTAATTATATCTTCATTTTTTATTATCAATTTTTTTTTGTAATTGGCTGACTAAAATATTTTATGGAATTGACTTGTCCAGAGTGCGTCCACCTTATTCAAACTGTATTATTTAGTTATCTTACAAACATCAGCATACTGCAAATATAATGATAGGTAATTTACGTTAATGATGTGAACAAGTCATTATTTAACAGAGATTTACATACCGTTACTTTAAATGTGAGGAAACACGTGGAGGATCTTAGTTTCCGAGCCGTCGGAAAACTCAAACTAAGCCTGAAAGTATATTTACTTTTAAAGTTACATAATTTTTTATACTGAGCATTTTAATACTTGCTAACTTTGTTTTTAGCATTTAAATTGGATCTTTTTACATATTTAAAGTTTTATAAAAAAAAGCGGTTACGTCTGCTTTCCAAAACAATATATCCTTTAGAAACAGCATTTTGTATATACATTATTTTCATGTTTAAAATTATCTTAAAGTCATACCTTTAGGGTTTGGCAAAACCTTGTACAGATTTCTTCCTTATTAACTGTAAATAGTAACAATAATTGTAACACTATCATGTCGTTAAGGCATCGCAATATGTATATTGTACATTTTAACTTTAAAAAGATGTAAATAGATATTTAAACGAATTTAACTATTGTAACTAAACTACAAGTAGTGAAGACCACGCGACAGTATTACTATTTACAAGATAAATGTGCATTATTTGTTACTATTTGGTGACTAAAACGAGGTTACAGTTTTGAAATGTAACAAAAATGTCACTAATGTGAGGTTCCTTTTTCTGTCCTGCATCTAAATTTTCATGATAAATAAAATTATTGATTCGGTATGAATTGAAAACATACCACTGTTTTATTTATGAACAAAAAGATCTAGCACTGCTTCGATTACACAAAACAAACTACAAAGGCAATTCAATCCTATGTTTGAATTGCCTTTGTAGTTTATTTTGTGTAATTGAAGAAGTGCTAGATGTTTTTCATAATACTGTTAATTTTCTTTTTTTAAGTAACCAAAATTTCTGTCACCAATAGTTTGAGTTTGTAACCTCAAATACTGCACATTTATCTCACCTACATCTATAACACTAAAACTATAAGTTTACATAGAAAATGAGCTTCAAAAATAACGAGATTAATTCGCTTATAAATGCACAAAATATGGATAACTGTAAATGTCTGTAACAGCTTTGAAACAATGAGCTGAGAGGACAATGACCTTCTTGTTACAGAAATGAAAGCGTTTAAAGTAATCATGTTTAGATCTAACGAGCGTGGACGTTCTACGTACTGTGGTTGGAATAAACAGTTAGTAAAAATATTATATGTTTTTGATTTTATTTTATCATTCATCATCACATCATCTTCATGAACTTTACAACAAGAAAATATAAATCATTAGGCTGGTTACGGGTCAACTAGTTAAATTAGAGCAATGTGGATATATCCTTTTAATTTTCATTGCAAAAATAAGTCCTTTATAGTACAAAAGACCGACTTCTTATAGCTCTTTTTTTGTCGGTTTGGTAAACCATCCGATGACTTCTCCTGCTCTGGGTGTAGCAGGAGGGCGTGTCAGACTTTTACTGACTAAAACCCACCCCTGTTCCTTCAGTTGCCTGAGTGCCCAGGGGCGCGGGAACTCTGTTACGAATTTATCCACGACCCCAGGCAGGCATCGGCCCTGACGTGTCACGTCAGAACTTCTTATAGCTAGCTCCTCTAACTACTCTACAAGTCTCGAAAAATCTGAGACAGAAAACAAATCAGAAGATAGACCTCTCTAAAAGAAGGGTTTCATTGTAAAGAACACAGTTTTTATCTAAAACTAAATGAATCATCACTGAAACTGTAGACACAGCAAATAACATTCACGAAAACACACCTCTTACATGGGTTAAAATGGCTGAAAATCCACGCACCTTGCAATCTGGATGAACACATTACATGAATATATAGTAGGCGTAATGTTGCGGAAGGAACCCAATATTGAATGGGATATAGTCGGCATAATAAGCTGAAGAGGATGTTATATCCAGATTGTACATTTTATAGACTGATAAGGTTGTGTTATTGCAGTAAAAGATGTTATAAAATTGAAGGAAAAGGTGGATCCATCAAGAACTTTAGTTAAGACAAAGAAAATGCAAGAAAAACTTGACCAAACCTCCGTATTTATTCAAATAAAATCAACCATCGCACAATGTAGAGACAATAAGGTTACCTCACTGAACAACAATCTCAAGCAAAACACAATTCTGTAAGGAAATCCGCATTTCGATCCAAACAAAGGAAATTCGCGCAATCCTCAATTTTGAACCGTTTCGAATCTGTCAATAAAGCATTGTACGCATCGCGGCGAGCCGTTTATCGAACCGATTCGTATGTACCATCACCATGGTACCGTCCTTACATCGGAAAAACCTTTCGGTAATCGAAGGAGGCGCGAGCGGGCAAAAATCGCGACGCCGACCGTTGCCATGGAAACGGACCAAGACGGTAAACAAGCACTGAGACAAAATTAAACTTTATCTGAAGTCAAATAGAGTTGGCTTTTGAATGTTGGAATTGGAGTTGTACTACTTGTGAAAGAGCTTGTAGTTATAAATGTAAAACATCGTTTACTGGCTGTTAGAGCGAGAGGTCGGAGGGGTGCGAGGGGGATTCTTTCATCTGTTGTGGCGAGCCCGCGATAAGGAGCCGCGTCTACCTTTTATTTATGACTACATTTTAAAGCGGGGGTGAGTATGTTACGCAATTCGTGTGATTCGACGTTGGGGTTGTAGATAATGTTGTACTGATTTTGGTGATAGCACTTCTTTCTGGATGGAGTTTCGTGAGGGAGGGACTCTTGTGATATAAGGTCTGGGGTAAACTGTGTATGTACACGACTTTTATGAAACGTAAGACATAGGGACTGTGTTGTATGTTTACAACTTTTATGTAATGGGGGATATAAACAGGTGATTGGCTGTGTTTCAACGCTGAGGTGGTATTGATTCCACTGAGATGTCATCTGTAAGATGCTGATACACTGTATCATATGTAGCAAAAACTGATGAATTGTGAGTGACTGCTGCCACACTCACCAAGAAGCAATTAAAAATATAGAACCTGTTAAAGGGTCACAAGTGAGATAATTAACATCGGCTAGTACGGAATGCAACTGATATAAATGATACGTGTAACATAATAACATTTCACCCATATACGAAGAATGTTTATGCTTTAAGTATTGCATGTGTAGAAAAAAAGACGAATAAATAGCGTAAGTAAGAGCACTGAAGAGGACGAAAAACTCTCACACAGGAAACATTTTTTTTTTTTTTTTTTTTGTGGGACTTCTCGCAGGTCAGCCCCTGAGGCTGTCGTCTGCTTAACCGGGCTTGCCTGTGTAGGCTTTAATATATTAAAGCCTCCAGCCAGGACTTATTAAAACTTACAAACTAAGTGACCACGCTAAGGGCACTCCCTGCGGAGTACGGGCCTCGGCTTAGGGCGTCACTGCGGGGCAGCAAGGGAAGGCTGAATCTGGTTTCCATTATTTGGGGAGTTTACTGGCTCAGCGGCACGTGCTGGCGAGAGACGGGGAGGGCAATGACTTAGATTTTGCGACGGGCCTCGCCGGCGAGGTCGGAAAATCGGCGGTCTGTAGTGTTTTCTGATAGTGCTGGTTTCCCTACGGCTCTCTTGGAGCAGGGTTGTGGCGTCATCAGGGACTAAGAGGGTATGCCGGGGGCGGCGAATCCTAGAAATTTGGGAGGGAACGTATCGAGTAGCCGATGCGATAAGGGGGTTACGATGCTTAGCAGCAGTTTCAAGGAAGCGCTTGGTGGAGCGTTTCATGAACTGCTGCAAGGTGGGGATTTTGAGGTCAACATGCAGCTCCTCATTCCTCACAAAGTAGGGGGCATCCACCACCCTGCGGAGAAAGCGGTGCTGCAGTGTCGACATCTTGTGGAGGTGACGGGGCTTGGCATGTGCGAACACTGGGCAAGCATAGGTCATGATTGGTCGGATGACCGCGGTGTAGGTACGCAATTTGCACTTGAGTGACAATTTGCTTTTACCATTTAGGAGGAAGTGGAGTCTACCTTGAGCAAAGGCGGCCCGCGAGCGAGCTTGCTTTATGTGCTCGACGAAGGTGAGATGCTGGTCTAGGATTACGCCTAGGTACTTGGCCTGCTTCTCCCAAGGGATCGGCCTGCCGTACATGGTGATCGGACGAGGGCACAGGAAACAAATTCACTGTAAGGCTATATAAAAAGCCTTCTTCACTTAACTAAAAGACAACATCACTGACGAGTACGCGGGAGCCCGAATTAGTGTCCTGAGGATGATTGGCGAGAGAACCGATACTGTTCTGCTTAGTAGGTTCACTGAACTCCATGTGTTGCGAGACCGATGAGCCTACTGTGCAGGGGTAGACGGTGTATCTAGTTTCTTCTTTTTACTTTTTAATTACTAAAATTAGTAATAAGCAAAATTCTTGTTACTAACAACCTTGCCTTGCCTAAGGACTTTTTTGTCTGAATTAAATGATTTTTTATTTTATTTATTATTGACTTTAAATAGACATCCAAAATCATAAATCAACTCTATCGCAAACCAAAACATACATAATAACGATGAAACCATATATACAAAGGAAATAAAAACATAAAATGTGTTGTCGAATCTAAAACAATAAAGAAACTCCCATATTACAAGTTGACAATACTTTTATAGAATTTAATACTCTAGTTCACACCTACAATGGGTACTAATTACATAACAAAATAAGATAAATGTCAAAGAATAATATATCAATATCGATGACTATGTCAATATTCACGTAACTGACGAATATGGAAATAGTGAAATATAAGAGCTATTCGAAATAGCTAGTCATAGGCATGACACAACTCAATAACAATATAACTTAAATAGGCACTCATCGGCAAATAATAGCTATAATAAAATATAGCTCTGAATAATTCTAAGTTTTTAGTTTTTGTTACCTTCGAGCAAAATGCATCGTAGTAAGTTCAGCAGTCCGAGTCACCTCGTGATCGAGACAATATTAAAATCTATTATGTCTGCTAATTTAGACGTGCAAATGGATAAGGAGTTATGAAGTCAGTGATGGAAAACATTATAAGAAAATCTGGAACAAAACTGAAGTGTTTTGGGAACTCATTAATTCTGCGTACAGCTAAGGAGTGGAATTCCTTGCTGAGTTTGTGTTTCCTGATAGCTACAACCTAGGGGTCTTTATGTCAAGAGTGAATAGGTTAATTATAAGCAAGCGAGCTCCATTGTCGGCCACATCATCGCTTACCATCAGGTGAGATAGTGGATAGGTGTCAGGCGCGAGAATATCAAAGTATAAAAAAATGGTATGGTATCGCTATCTTTGGTGACTGGTGAGTGCCTGAAGCTCATTCCATCTGTACATGAAAATAGATCTTCCATAAAAACATTATTTACCTTACAGCTGCACAAAAACAATAAGTTTACAGTCTTAAATTAAAGGATCAAAGATTCGATCGATGCTCTGTGTTAAAGATGAGTAAAATTATCACTAATAATAGAAAAAAGAGCAGTGGTGGCCCAGTGACGGCTGCGACACGACCAACAACTTGTTGGTCGTGAGTTCAAACCAAGGCAGACGGTTTACTTTGTATAAATTATTTCATCACCACTGCTCTCAAAATAGTGAAGGTAGACATCGTGAGGAAACCGGCATGTCCTAAAACCAAAAATTCGAAGACACGTGTCATCCACCAACTCGCATTGGGCCTGCATCGTGGATTATAGCCCACATCCTCTCACAGAGAGGAGGCCTGTGACCCAGCAATGGGGACGCGTGAAACGGGTTTTTGGCAATTTTTTTGGCAAGGGAAACGGAATTTCCTCGGTGGCGCACGTGTGTGCCGCTAGACACTGAAATGTTAAAAGGATGATGATGAATAGAAAAAGTATGGTTGAAGAAGAAATGTTGCGCAAACCCCATAGGTATAAATTGGGAGAAGAGCAAAATAATGATGATGATTAAAATCTCATTGGACCATCATCATCAAGCCTCCCGGCGCGTGTCGCCACAATGACCGGTCCTGTGTGTCTCGCATGCAGCGGATTCCCGCAACCCTCAACAGGTCATCAGTCTAGCTTGACCTTCCAACGCTGCATCTTCCGGTACGCGGTTACCACTCCAAAACCTTTCGGCACTATTCTCTGAGCAATGTCAGAGCAACAGTTATAAAAATTAACTTATCGTAACTCTACGAATCCCACCAATGACGGCCAATAAAAGACACATCTCGTTTAATCTTCGCCGTTTTAATTGCCAAACCAAAGCTCTCCGTCATCCACCTACATGACTCAAATAAAACGAGCCAATATGGGTTAAGTTGGAAACAAAAGCGAGTCATAGTCGAGACGATGCAGTAACAAGAACACGTCAGTCATAAAGATCCTACGTGAGCATAAAACTGTTGTTTAGTGTGGTAGACCTACTGGCCACACAGAGGGGAAGGCGTATTCTGGATAACGCGTGACAGGTTGTGTCGATCTCGACTGTGTAAAATGCTAAAGTTTGGCTGGATGTTTGTTACTCAATCATGCCAGAACGGCTGAACGAATCTGGAGGAAATTTAGCACAGATGTTATAATTTATAATGAGGGAAGTACTAGTAGTAGTGCACTGGCAGAAACTAGTATGTATAACTTGCAGAAGAACTGGTAAGGACTCAGGTTGTGTAGTAGTGATCCGATTTGACCTCTGGTTACTTCTGATGAGATTAGAACTCGAAAGTAAAAACTGGCTGGAACAACACTGTTTATTGGTGTTTCGGTTTTTCATTCATCAAATTATGTTGATACCATTGTACACCCATATTGCAAGTTTAATCTTAGCTTGGGTGTCAGAGGTGTATAATTATGTGCAACTTTATGTTTTGTTTAACAACATTGTGATTATCTATTGTAAGTTTGGAAATAAAAATTTATTATTATTATTATTGTATTTTTATCTTTTGTCACGTATTATTTAAGGGTTCCATTTGTTTACTGAAATATGAAAATCAACACTATTGTAAAAATCTATACAACAGAAAATAATATCAATAAAGTCCTTCTTCCTGATTTCGATAACAACGATCGTGTAAGTGTTTTCAGGAAGTATAGGAAAACCGCTTTACTGGCTAAAAAAATAGCCACCCGGCAAGGTGCTAGTTGGGTGTAGATACCAAGTACTGCCGCTTCGGAAGTTAGCAATACCAAGGAAAGAGTTTTCAAAACATTCTTCTAGATTCTTTATTCATCTCCAGAATAACCCGTCCAATTGTGAAACAACTCCCATGATGCCAGGTCGGTGAGTGATAGGCGAACGTATACGTATTTAAAGCATGTCTGTGGTGATTTACGCGACTGGTCCCACGCACCAATTACCGGCCACGATCCGGACTTAAGAACCGATTTATTGAATGACAATAATCGTCAAATAAGACTTTAGCTTGCTTGCGGTTTTTTTACGCTGCGGTAGAGATGGCTTTGGGAGGTCTGTGGTGAGTTCCCAATTAGATAGAAGAGGTAACCAGGGAGGTATGTTTATTGAATATGACTTTACGCATTGGCAAGAGCTGGGATGATTAGGTATCGTGGTATAGTATGATGTTGTGGTATTTGATGTGAATAACGATTTCACTAAGAGAGTACGCCACAAGTTTTGGCACCAGCATTTTCCTTCTCTTTAATAACAACAATCAAATTTAACAGATGCATTAAGTTGCTATGAACTTGTTCATTAGTAGTTGGTAGTTAATAAACTTAATATAGAGCTAAATACTACCTTTTGACGCGTAAACTCAAAAACCACTTTTTCATGTGGTTTTAACCAATAGACAGACTGATTCATGAGAACGGTTTAGGTGTATGATTTGTACCCGAGCGAAGCTGGGGCGTTTCGCTAGTTTACTACTCATATATGTCTGAGCTACTCCTCCTCCGAACTCCTGTATGGTGACATTTAAGTCATGCTCACGAGAGAAAAATAAAGTCATATCAAACCAAACTTATCGATTCCGAAGAAATCAATGAATGTTAATCATGAACCGACACACATCAAGATTTAATAGTAAATAATGTGGCATCACATAAATAAGACATGGGCGCATAAATAAGACTTGGTCACATAAATAAGACATCAAATAAAGTTCGTTTGAGTGGCACACGTCGCTCTCGGATGTCGTAAACGCTAATCAAGTTGAGACAAACGTATCGGGTGACCGACTTGTATAATTACTTGATTCAAAGTAATAATGCTCGAGTTTATTACCTGGAATTGATTGCGATGGATTCCTAAATTCCTAAAACGAAAGTTAGAAGTTATTTGATGATTCCCCACCCTATAAAACTACTTCGGCTCGGGCGTGTATTCCGCAACGGTTACAATGACGAACTTTGCCCAAACCTATTGTTGTAAGTATATTGAAGCAATTAAGAATATCTACGAAAAATGCACAAGCAAGGTAAAATTAGAAACCTCAGGCCCACAAATAGCAATCAAAAGAGGGGTAAGACAAGGAGACCCACTATCCCCAATGGAAGGTTGGTTGCAGTGAGTCGGAACCGGAAGAGCCGCATAGATCACGGTGAGTCGGAACTGTCTGCGATGAAGATATCCCAGTGAGTCGGGATGATGTTGCAGGTTCCAGTGAGTCGGAGTACTGCTGCGAGCTCCAGTGACGGGCGGGCGTTTTTTGGGGGACTGTCTTTATGTAGAACTTTGACGTTCAAAAAGTGCTGGTTCTCAGCCTAGTTTGAATAAATGACTTTTGATTTTGATTTTGAGTGAGCGGAGCGGTGCGTCGTCGTCGTTGTCGTCGTCGTCGTTGTCGTTGTCGTCGTCGTCGTCGTCGTTGTCGTCGTTATCGTTGTCGTCGTCGTCGTCATCGAGGGTGATGAAAGAAGCTGAGGATGCTGACCAGGAATGCGCGTTCGCTGCTAGCTGGTGGTCAGGATACCCTTAGAAGTCGTTGGTACTGGCTGGCTGTATGACTCGTTGCTGAAGAGCTTGGAGAAAGTGATGATGATGACGTCACGCTGGAGTAGCTGCACGAAGGCTGCGCTAACGTTCATAGTCGAGGGTCACCAGTGTGGAGGTACGCGGAACAGGGTGTAAAGTCCCACAAACCTCCATTGAAAAGGGAGGATCCTCCGACCGGGTGTTGTGTCTGGTCCGGGCAACTGCCCAATGGTTGGGGAAGTCAGATAGGCAATCGCTCCATGTAAAATACTGGTATTCAGCTGCATCCGGTTAGACAGATGAGATCTGTTTGTAATTTCAAAATAATAGTATTTTTTAAGCTCATACAGTTATTTGCAGTATGCTTGAAAACCAGTTCTTAAAATTTTTGTCTGTGTGTCTGTTTGTTCGGGTTCGAGCAAAAAAAAGTTGAGGAAATTAGGAAGTCGCGGGCAACAGATAGGCTTTGAATAAAAATTATTAATTAAAAACATACTGGCTTATTTATAAAACTCGTTAACCATATGTTTAAATTAAATGTTGATTAGCGGGTAGAGATAATCAGTGTTTAAATTAATTTCATGCTATTTTTTTTTATATGAAACCGAAGAAGGGTGTAACGGAAAGGTGTGGTCATATATTAAGAACTGCATCTGCCCATCGATATGAACAACTTTCTTCAAGGAAACCTGAGGAAATAGTTATTTTTTTTTACCTCCTATACAAATATTGAACAGCTGATAATAACTTTGCATGGAAAGTCCAATTTTTTTTGGGAATTTTCTCTTTTTTCTTAGAGAAAGTTGTTCATTTCCATGGGCATAACCGGTTCTTAAAATATGACCACACCTTTCCGTTACACCTTGTGCATGATACATAAGTGGTACCTTGTTGTTACAACCCTGTTTTCAAGCATTCTCTTTATGTAATATTTTTAATAATTAAGTTCTTAATTAAGGAACACACATTATTACAAGATTTATTATCACCTCACTCTTCAAAATTAACAAAACTGTTTACCAAAAACAAATGCAAACCGTAACCAACAAATGTCAAACTTGATTAACACCCGAACCCCGCGGGGGTCAATATAACCCGTCACTTTTAACTTTTATTCGCCATTAAAATTTGCTAAATTGATTTTTTAAATCCTTCAATGTCGGATAATCTTGAGGGTGATAATTCTGGTCATCAATGGACACTAGGGGCATTAAAGTGTTTGACACTAAACGGTTTATGACCACAATAAACCGATGCTCCGCAGTTCATTCACTTGACGGACGGACGGACTGGGAGGAATTTTGTTTAATTAGCTTCGGATTGAGACTAGTAGATGTGAAAGGATCTGCCTGTTTTAATTTAAAAGATTGATTCGAGAGGTGAGAAAAGATGTGGTACTTCTTAATTAAATATTGTAGTTTTTTAGTCAGTGACTCCATCTTTTTTTTAAATAGCAGAGGCTCTGAGTAGCGTAGTAACATAATCGAAACAAAATTCAGGTCCTGTGGAACTGAGAAAGAACCTACACATCACACTAACATGAAAATATATAAGATATGATATATTTCACGAATAAAATAGTGAGGGTCTCATTACGGATGGTTGATGGATGCTCCTATAACCATCCCTAATCAAACTCAATACTTAGTCCATCCATTGTAAAAAAAAAACATTGTCTTACTGCAAAGCAAGACTACAGAAACAATGGATGGACTGTGTGACGGATGATATGACTAAAAAGGAGGTCCAATAGAATATAATACATTTTATAGTACACCAAAAAGGTACACAAATTGACAGTCAATAGATGTTTGGAAGGAGAAGGCATGCTCCGCCCTTAATAAATTGGGATAAGTCCAGGAGGGTGATGGTGATGAGCGGTGAAGGTTAAACGAGTCTTCTATCACAAACATTCTGACAGCAAACAAACATTTCTTGGCATAAAACTCCTTACTAGGAAAGCAAAGCCAGAGGTCAGCAAAGAAATGAAACAGTAATTCCGTCCAATTACCAGGGGATCATGAACGCGAGGCGGTGCTCCATCCATCAACAGCGATGGAACAATCGCGCGAGTGCGGCTACGGCCGGCCGCGGCAAGGTTGGCGATTTGATTAAAATTAATAACGCCACTGGACCTGGGCAGTAAATGGAATATAATTTTTTTGAGACAAAGGTATAGCAGGTCTGTCTGTATGTCTGCAAATATACAACAGCCTGCAAGTCCTTTGATAGTTCCTATGCATTATTATTACTTCCCTGAAATATGTTCGCGTATCATAGGACTATTTTTTAGAATTTTGGTCCTCCCATTTTTAGTTAGTTTAATTATGAACCTGCTTATCAGTGTTTAAATTAATCACATAGTTTTTTTTTATTTTAAGAGAAGCTCGTGGCTAAAGTAATAACAGCCGCATGGGTCGATCCATCAGGTTAAGCTACGCTTGCCGGGTTCGGCCGATGGATGGTTTACATACAGAGACTCCTCCGTGCCTCGGAAAGCACGTTAAGCCGTTGGTCCCGGCTGCCAAACGTGGATCTTTGACAGTCGTTAAGGGTCGTCAGAAGCCCGAGAGTCTGACAGCCAGTCTTACCAAGGGGTATCGTTTTACGCAGTAACTGGGTGGTGGAGGTCAGATAGGCAGGCGCTCCATGTAAAATACTGGTATTTAGCTGCATCCGGTTAGTATGGAAGCCGACCCCAAGATAGTTGGGAAAAGGCGGGGGCAGATTGATAGTTTTCTTTTTTAATAATGCCCTGAATGGATTTAAAATCAAGCTGATGAAAAGTATGATCAATATAATGTTATTAGGTTTGCTCCAGGATGAACTAAAACACAAGTCTTAGGACCAGTTTCTGAAAAAAATTATGGAAAATTTTTCAACAATTCATCACATCACTTGACGATCAATTTGCCAACGGGAGTCAGTAAAATTGTACACTTGTAGAAATAGTTCGATTTTAAAATCACCACCTTATCAAGCAAACCCAGGAGCTCTTACTCCTACAAGTTATACAGCCCCTGAATAATCCCGAGGCGTCAGGATTTAACAGCAGCAATCCGATGGCCATTGTAATTAACAATTCGCAGCAAGTCTATGGAGTCGTAACGAGCGCCTGCATGCTCATTATACTGCTATATGACGTCATTATTTTAATTAAAACAATTCCAAAGTCTGTCTTTTATTGCCCAGTGTTTTGATTTGCTAATGACTGTATGAGTCGGGTTGAGTGGCTAGCTACTGGTTGCTATGCATTGTGGGATTGATTTCCCATGAAAATAACACATTTTCATGTAATCATTGGCTAGCTTCTTTCTGCGGCTCTACCCCCGAGCTCTATTGGTCTTTCCCACAGAATCAGTGTATTTTTGCGCGGGTTAAAGCCTACGACACTGAGCGATAGTGTTGCTATCTATGAGTGAAAGAATTTCCTACCAAGTACGCTACAAACAATTTCGCCTATAATAATCGCTGTTTGGACTAGAAATTAGAACCGATAACGTAAACGAAGCAGATCTGTGGGGTTAGACAAAACACTATTCTGTTATCGTTCACGCTAACGCTTCGTGCAAAATGTATGGCAACGACATTACTGGGCGTGAGTCACGTGATAGTTCTCTCCGCAGGTAATGTCGTTGCCATACATTTTGCACGAAGCGTTAGCGTTAACGATAACAGAAAAGTATTTTGTCTAACTCCCTGGTCCGTTACGAAAAGAAGCATAAGAAAGGTGAATGCTGAGACCCAGTGAGACACAGATACATTACCTTAAAGAGGATACCTATTGTAGAGTGAGAAGCTGAAGGAGGAAAACCAGTACTCATTGTTGCTCTACAGTTTATAACTTTACTTATCTGTCCTACAACATTGGTGGTGGTTGTTAGTGGTTGATAATTTGGACAGCATCATCACACCAATACAAGCATGGGGTGACTGGTTGTCATTCTATGAGGCTTAAAATAAGTTTTTAAAGAAACATAAATGTGATCATGTGTTCACTCATAAAAATCACAAGCACACTCACAAAGAGACACACCCTCTCACACTCACTCATTCACCATATCGCATATCACAAAGAGAGGTGCAGAACATAAATACAAACTATTATTTATTATTCCTTTGTTTTGTAAGATGCTAGCATTTAAGAACTCTAGTATAATTAAACTCGAGGGGATTGGCGCTGTTAGCCGAAATACAGGTTCCTCCTAGTTCGGCTCCAGATGCTAAAACGTTTGTGTACTTTTGTTTTGCCATAGCACTTAACTGTAATGTAATCTAAGTACTGTTTCCATGAAATAAAGAGCTTATTATTATTAAATCTTATTATAAATATGCAAATATAAGCATAAGTATTAATAGTATTGTAACAGATTTGTTTATTTATTTATGCTACAAATTATACACACCGACAAAATTCTTCATGTTTTTAAAAACATGTGAGGAATGTTTCCGCACCTAGAGAAATCGATTAATTCAAACTATTATTTAAATATTATTAATTAAATTACTAAAATGTGTTGTTAATGTTATTCAAAATTAGTGTTTCTGGATTTTGTTTATTAAAATGTGTTTTTTCTACTGATAAAGTTAAATTTTTCTGAATTCTAATTGATCAATTACTAGTTTCTGCCAGCGGCTTCGCCCGCGTGGAACTAGTACTTGCTGGCATTTATAAAGTTTTATCAAATTCCATTCAGTAGTTTTTGCGTAAAAGAGTAACAATCATCTATACATACTCACAAACTTTCACAATTATAATATTAGTAGGATGTAATAAAATTGTTGACTCTCTGCACATGTTGGTTTAAAGCTGTAAGTGCAGAGAGTAATTAAAAAAAAAAAGTGAGTAAGTTCTAAGCTATTCTATAGGTGTTTGCCTTATCTACCTCAGCCATCATTTGTGACGGGATCCACGACAGTCCACCAAACATTCAAGATATCCGAGGATGGATAGCGAGTTATTGTCGTCAGTGTATCGACACCTATAACGTTGTTATTACACTGCAGTGCAGATTATAATAACCAACACAAATAAAAATTATCTGATGGTAATTTTTGACAGATTAGATGTCTCTAGATACGAACGGCGAGCAGTAGGTACCTAACTTAAATATTTTGCGTTTTCTTTGGCAGCATCAACTAATAAGAACTGTATTACTAATATAGTGAACTGTATTACTGTAAGGTCAAAGTTTCCAGACGATTCCACTACGTTCGAGAACATTCCATTATGGTACTACGTAGAAGTTCAAGATGTTTCTAGAACATTCCACTATAATTATGCTAGTTTGACAATGTTCTGGAAACTTCTAGGACTGTATAAATAGGCCGGGCGGGCGGCGAGTGAGTCAGTCTGTTTTCGACTACGGATGCAAACGGAAGTAATTTGATCATTAGGTAGACAATTAGTATTTCTTTAAATAAATTGTTTGAGTTACTATAGGATATTTATTTAATAATCGGTGAAAAATAATTTATCCCATACCCAGCTCGTAACATTACTAATACAGTTCTTATTATTTAGGGTTCGATGGCAAATGAACAAACCAACGTGCGTGTGTCTATATCAAGCACAACCTGTAAATTTCTCAGCAAACAGTTTTTCGGGAATAGGATTTGTTCACCAACAAACCCTTTACCGCAAAGACCACAAGCATAGCATTCACCATTCTACAGCAGTACCTGTCCCAACATCCCTGTCCGGCAGTGTACGACATCGATCAAAAGCCAAGATGTGGTACCTTCGATAAAGCCTGAAGGGACATTAAAACATTTTAAAATGCAATAAATAACGCCCTTA
Source organism: Polia nebulosa (assembly GCA_951329385.1). Lineage (NCBI taxonomy): Eukaryota > Metazoa > Arthropoda > Insecta > Lepidoptera > Noctuidae > Polia > Polia nebulosa. Next base: position 990,229 of record OX589609.1, read on the forward strand.
ACGACGCCAGCTCGGCCGGCTATTAATCAAGTGCTCACTTCTAGATACTTTTTATTACATGTAAATGAGTACCTCGTAATGCCGAGGTTTATGCTTTAAGGAGATGAGGGTGTGTGTGTGGACTAGGGGTAAGGACTTGGAGTTAGGTGAAGAGTGAGACTGGGCTGGCGTGTTGGTGAAACTTCCTTGATTCTAGAGGAGGCTTAAGCATTATTTTAATCTAGAATATGTTTCTTCTACTTAGGAAGGAATGAGCATTTAATTTTATTTGCTTTAGAAAAATCCTTACCCCACACTAGGAATGGTGCGTTCACAAACAATGATCTGTAGGCCATACAAATATTTGTTCCGTGCGGGAACCGAACCCACGACACGCAGCGCAGCAGTCAATCTCTAAACCACTGCGCCAACCGTGCCGTCTACTTCTTGGTACATTGCTTGGTTTCAGCCCATATTGAATCTGGAGAGGATTGGATAAAGACTCCATGTACCCATGTGCTTAAAGGAAGATGCTTTCATCTATCCTCTCACCGTCTTGCTGGGTCATGAATTAATTCAACTGTTGACAAATTCGGAATCTTAAATACAATTACAAAGTAATAGTTCATCCAAGTTAAATCAAAAAAAGGGAATGCTAAAAAGACATGAGGTCTGTCTGCCTTTAACTTTTATATCGATAAGAAGTTCCAAACCAAAATGTCGTCAAACCTCCTACCTAAAGGAGATACATCACCATCACGACTAAACGACGTCCTAACATCTAAGGCTCAGCGCACACGAGCGCACGGCGGCGCAGGCGCAGCTTTATTACAAATATCACTAACAATCCGTCGGGCGCGTCATTAAACCCCCATCGCACCACAATGGCATAAATAACGACGGATTTATTCCTATATTTATTTATTTATATGTTTTATTTATTTATTGCCCGTCCGGTCTGCTCTCGGCTTTATAGATTCTTTTTATACTTGTCCTCTGATCGAGATGTATTAAAATGTTTATTGTCTAGTCTATTTGGGGGTATTAAACAAAGTTTTAATTTGGGTAAACATTCTTATTTGATTTCGATAAAGATAAGGGACTTGGTCAGGAATGCCTTATTTTTAAGTTGAGAAGGGATGATAGAAACTGAGGATTTTACTTATCTGGCTTAGAACATAAGCTAGGTTAGCTTGGCAGCAGCAATGCTTTACATTATAATCGGTGTTACTAGCCTGAATATTGTGTAACTGCCGGTCAGAGGCTCTCCATTTCTTCCAACGGTCACGACTCTGTGCTACCTCTTTACAATTCTTAAGGCCGAGACATCACCTAAAGCGCGGTCACTCTCGGACTGCATGGAAAAGAAAGAGATGCGCTACGACAAATGCTCGCAATTTATTGCAAAATCTATTGTATTTTATCGATTTACTTAGGATTTATTAATAGATTTATAAAAGATAATCCATCACTGGATGCAGTTTAACATTTGTTTTATGGTATATTTTTTTATTATGATTATAATTGTTAATGAAAGAGGTATGTTAGAAGATTTTTTTGATTTATTAAATTATGTTTTGAGTTCCAGCACTGACTTGAAAATATTTTTTTTTAGTTGACTAAATTATTTACGGTTTAAGAGATACACTGCTTTAAAAAACCAGCTTTTTGACTGTTTCTGGGAACCTCTGCCTTAAAGAACACATCCAGGTCGTCCTGGCATCTCCTTCGTAGTTTGCCGCGGCCCGAGTCAGTGTTTCAGGATACCAAAACCAAACTAAACAAACCACAAACCAAATTCAGCACAGAATGTTAATCTGTAATAAGCAATAACACATAGGCTAATAATTTATAATGGTAAAAGTACTAATTCCACGTGGGCGAAGACGCTGGCAAAAGCTAGTTATTCATACAGCTTTCTAGGTTTTTTTTTTGTTTTTTTTTTTGGGGGGGTGGGAAATCATCTTATGACTCTTTCCGCTCTGGGGTGGAGCGGAAGGGCGTGTCAGACTCTTACTGACTAAAACCCACCCCTGTTCCTCCCTGCCCTACGCGCCCGGGGGCGAGGTAACTCTTTCGAATTTATCCTCCACCCCCGGGCAACAGCTTTCTAGGTTACAGTTTAAAAACATGATCAGTCAGGAAGACAAAAGCTAGTTATTCATACAGCTTTCTGACAAAAGCTAGTTATTCATACAGCTTTCTGACAAAAGCTAGTTATTCATACAGCTTTCTAGGTTACAGTTTAAAAACATGATCAGTCAGGAAGACAAAAGCTAGTTATTCATACAGCTTTCTGACAAAAGCTAGTTATTCATACAACTTTCTGACAAAAGCTAGTTATTCATACAGCTTTCTAGGTTACAGTTTAATAACATGATCAGTTAGGTAGACAAAATAGCAAGAACAAAAATTACAAATCTTAAAATTCCGCTAAAATGTGACAAAAAATAATCGTGTCAAAACCGAAAACTATAAGTTGCACAAAAAAAAGAATACAAGTGTAATTTAATGACTTTGGGTACCTTTTTTGTTTCGCCACATCTCCTAAAGGAATATTTACTTTAAAAACAAAGTTTGTCACCTCGTCAAGGAAGTGAAACCGTAGAAATATCCTAGTTTGTTATTGTTTATACAATCTTTTAACTTTTTTCAAGTAATCAATATTTCATCGGTTCAATAAAAATATTCGGTTGCAATTTCCTATTAAAAACATCGTTAGTTTTTTAACTTCCTCGTATAAAAAGCTAGTGATACCTACGTTTTATTGTGACGATTTACAATACTTATATGTTATTCACTGTAAACCTTTCAAAAAATATGTAGTCAACTTTGATGCTTGATAGTAGGAAAGTGATTACCAGAAAATACTATTATTAATTTCCTCGTCATCATATTTGTGTAATTTCTATTACTATGCTCATGATAACAAAACATACTAGCCCAAATTCAACTGTCCTACCATTTGCTATCAGGGAGTTCCAGTCCCTTCATCCCGGCGTCATCATCAGATCAGCTCGAAGGTATTATAATAAATCATTAAGACCGGACTCATAAATGTATGTTAAATTTCAGCTTTATCGGAAACCAACAAGTGGTCAAACAATCGGCCAAGTGCGAGTCGGGCTCGCGCACGAAGGGTTCCGTACCATTATCTATAAAAACGGCAAAAAAATCACGTTTGTTGTATGGGAGCCCCCTTAAATATTTGTTTTATTCTGTGTTTCTTATTATAGCAGTAACAGAAATACATCATCTGAGAAAATTTCAACTGTCCAACTATCACGGTTCATGAGATACAGCCTGGTGACAGACAGACGGACAGACATACGGACGGACGGACAGCGGAGTCTTAGTAATAGGGTTCCGTTTTACCCTTTGGGTACTGAACCCTAAAAATGGTTTGCAAATGAAGCGGACAACTTCAAGCAAGCTTGCAAAAAGGTGATTTTAGTTTTGTTCTGATTTTGGCAATCAAAACATAAATTACTCCGTTGCGAGGTGCTTTATTGATTTTTTGCCTTAAAATAAAACAACTAGCACTTCGCCCGCGACTTCGTCCGCGTGGATTTAAAAAAATTATAACATGACACTCACAAATAACGTGGCTTTCTATTGGTAAAGACTTTTCAAAATCGGTTCAGTAGATCCAGAGATTATCCCCTACAACCTCACAAATTCACAAAACTTTACCTCTTTATAATATTAGTATAGATTGCAAGATGTCACTACATAAAAAAAAACGGTTGAATATTATACCGTTTGTCACAAACAAACAAACCCCCTTACAATGTTAGCACTACAAATCTAATTAATTGGCTAGCAATGTCGATTAAATCCGTGTTATTTTCACGCTAATTCAGCAAAGACGTGTAAAAGAATTGTCGGGCTTAATTAACGTGAACGAATTACAATAAAGTTTGTTAAATTATGACGTTTATAACATACTAGCTTCTGCCTGCGGCTTCGCCCGCGTGACAGTGTTATATTATCCCTATAGGAAAAAAAAGATCCAATTTCCTAGTCCATATTCATACGAGTAGTTTACCCGTTTGCGAAGTTCCATCAAAATCCATTCTGTGGTTTTTAGATGAGAAAAGGTAACAAACAGAAAAAACACTTTGGTATATAATATATTCTATAGTACTAGTGACCCGCCCCGGCTTTGCATGGGAGCAAAATGATTCGAAAGACGTGTAGCGCCATCTAGCGTCCTAAAGTAATAACTTTTGACGTTCTAGACCGTCAACACTTATTGCTTTCTCACTAGTGAACAGTACTTTTTTTCTGGATAAAAGGTACTCGGGGTCACGAAGGTCTTTTCCTGTTTTTTTTTTTGTGGGGTGGGAAATCATCCAATGACATCTCCCGCTCTGGGTGGAGCGGGAGGGCGTGTCAGACTCTTACTGACTAAAACCCACCCCTGTTCCTTACTTGCCTGAGTGCCTAGGGGAGCGGTAACACTGTTACGAATTTATCCGCTACCCCTACGCATGCAGGCACCGGCCATGACGGGCCCCGTCAGTGGTGGCTGACAATCATCTCTTTGAGGCGCGCGTGGACACTACACGCCGTCGACTCACGGGCCTGGTGCTGATCGGACGGCGAGCTACCCACTACTCGCCGTGCCATCTAGCGTCCTAAAGTAATAGAAAACGTCAAAGGTTATTGTTTTTCACTCGTGAACAGTACTTTTTTTCTGGATAAAAGGTACTCTATGTCTTTTCCTGTTCCTCTGACAACGTATACGCAATAAATTTTCATGATGATTGACAAACATACAAACTTACTTTCACATTTATAATTAAGTTACGATACGATGCATGGGTACGTTTTCTTATGTAACATGTATTGTTTCACAATTACAGTGCATGTAGTTAAGTGCAAGCAAATCACTTCGGAAAATTATACAATGGTTAAGATTAATGACGATATTACTGTTTTTCTGACTTATTTCCTTTATTTTGTTGTTTGGATGTTGGACAGTTTTTACCAGTACAATTTTGATTTGCAATTAAATGCGGAAGAAGATGGATAATATATGTTTGGAGAACTTATAATAAAATAATTTGTTGAAAGATCTAGTTTAATTTCCATGATAATGTGACATCTGAGGAGGTTGACTGTTAATACCAACCATGTCAGCAGACAGGCTGGTCGGTGAAAAACTTTTAAAGCGTGATGCAGGTTTACACCAGGTTTTAAAATTAGAGGTAAAAATGAAATTGCATTGTCATAAGTGAGCTAGGCGTCAATGTAAAAGTATTGATTTTATAAACCGACTTCACAAAGGAGGAGGCTATCAATTTGGAGGTTTGCATTTTTTTTTATGTGTTCAGGCAATACTTTGTCATTTATAGACGGATTTCCAAAATTCTTTTTTTTTGTTCGAAAGGGGTTTGTTCCAAAATGGTCCCATTTAAATTTCATATAGATCTGATAATGAGTTTCGGAGACAGATAACGGAACTCTTCAAAAAATGACAGCAAATCAACCGCGATTGCTGCTATAGCATACCTAAATGTGCATTTTTAACAAAATTTGATGGGGAATTACAACTAAAAAGTGAAAAATAAAAACTTTTTTACAAAAAAATAGAACCGACTTCCAAAAAAAACAAAAAAGAACAAAATAACTTTAATTTTCGGAAGTCTGTGTCAAAAAACGAAGAAACAGAACCAGTAACTGATATTTTTTGTAAAAAAGTTTTATAGTATAACATATCAAGTATTCTGTGGGCCTAGTGTGAGTTTTTTAACGCGCTCGAACTCGTTTGCGTAAACGTTCGCTTATGTCAAATCGTATAGAAAAAAGAGGTTACCCGCTGTTGTCACCAGGCGGCGCTTATACAATTTTAGTACAAATTGAAGTTTACGCAAACGCGTTCGAGTGCGTTAAAAAACTCACACTAGGCCCTCTGGATTAGTGCTTCCTTTATCATAACACACCTCAACGTAAGAACACTCTGAAGTACCTACACGCCACCAGTCTTTACAATAAGTTTCCATTTTTGGTAGTACGAGATATTGTGTTATTTAAAGACCTACGAGATCTGAAAAATCTTTCTCAGAGAAACTACGGGTATGGTCAACACAACATTTAGGTCCACTTGCACCACAAATCAGTGAATCTAACTGTATTTGTGAAGTAAATAAATATAAAACAGCCGCCGTAAAGAGGGCTGTGGGACAAAATGTTTTAAACGATCTATTTATCGGTGTCGCAAACGGGTCTAACACTAGACGTGTTGCTGATATTAACAAAATGTTTGTTAAATTGCATTTATTTATGGTTTCCTGGCAAGTGTGTTAAAAAAAACGTCGTTTTGCTCTTTTTTGGGCTCCATAAATTATTATTTGTTTTTGTTATTTAAATGTTATTGGAAAATAAAAATAAAAACTCGCCAGCTTACCCGAGTCAGTGCAACCAGCATCCACCGCCATCAACAATGATGTATAAAGTGAGTTAATTCCCCCGTATCTGCTCATTAAGTCCGACCCGACATCCGGTCGCACAACACAGAACTCATCATAATTCAACCGACATCAAAGATCCAATAAATCTAACATTAATAACTCTATTCGTTTGTTGTGCCAGTTTTACACCAACCTAAAAAGAACCGTACCACACAATTGATATGGTTGATTTTCGATTGAGTGCGCAGGGGTATTTTAATCCCTGGCAATAAAAAGGTGTGGTATAAAACGGTAGCCAACAGGATTACCTATAGGTTTTGTATCAAAGTAGCGCTGACGGGTTGATTCTAGGGATGTGCGGGAGTTTGTCGATAGGTTCGGATTGGTTTTGTGTTATTATTTGGATTGCTGGCGTCGTCGTACGGTAACTTTTGCAAGCTTTTATGGTTTCGGGTCAAAAGTTGCTGAATAAGAACCACTTCCCCTGTTCTAAGGAGTTGATTTTTTACATGCTGGTTCAGTTCCGATTTTTTTTTTCTGGGTGGAGCGGGAGGGTGTATCAGACTCTGACTGACTAAAACCCACCCCTGTTCCTTCCCTGTCTGAGTGCCCAGGGGTGCTAACTCATTTTCAGAATTTATTTATTTATTTACACTTCATGCAACTAAAGTACAAAGGCGGACTTAATGCCTTAGGCATTCTCTACCAGTCAACCAAGGGTGGTGGAGAGATAATATGGCAGGTGCATAAAAAAAAAACAAACAAAGCAACCACCAAGTAGAAATATTTAAAAAAAAAAGATAATTATATAAAAAAAAATATTAAAAAAAGACGGCGAGCTACCCACTGCTCGCCGTCCGCAGGCCCGGGTCTACGGTGGCCGGAGATCGTCTCACGACTTCCTACGCCCAGTACGCCCAGTACCTCTCCTGCGGTGGTAGCGGCCGGGGCCGTGAGGGCCACTCCGTTGAGCTTCCGTCACGCGTCCCGCCTCCGCCTTCATGAGCATTACTGCTTCGCAGAAGGCGGAGACTGCCTCCCATTCCCTCTCGCTCCGTACCATGGCCTGAACCAGGGCCGGGCGCGAGAGGTTGCCGCCACCTATCGCGTCCACGAGGACACTGCGGTGCTCCGCCCAAGCGGGGCAGACCTCCACCGTATGCTCCACCGTATCCTCTGGGCAATGCATTTTTATGGTAAGCATGAATCAAAATCACCTTCGAGTGTTTTCACTTTAATTTTTAAATTAAGGTTAAAGCCATACGTTATAGGGATAATATGAATCTTCTATTTTTTTTTAAATAAGTACGACATAATGTTCACGAGCGAATTAATGTTAAGTAATACAGGTTTATTTATTAACTGATAAAGTAATAATAATAATTATTTATTTAATTCGGATTTGAGATACATCCATTTATTTGTTAGTAACACAGAAATGTTAAAGAAACTAATGTTAGTAATTACACGACAAGAAACTAAAGACAACAAAATTACACTATCAGACACTCCAATACCCAAGCGCATGCAAAAGCTTGCAAGGTTGACTGCCTCAGCTGATCAGAATCGACTTCCAGGAGCTGATAAAATGAGAACCAAAATATGAGAAATAGGTATAATTATTATCAAATTGAAGTATAATGTTTATTTTCTCATATTTTACCTAGTTTTATAGTACCTAGTGTCGAATCATATTGAATTTACATCCTAAAAAACCTCTACACGAACATTCTTATTACTTTTAACTGTTTATTTAGCTTTAGAATTTTTTTTTTAGTTCAGTGTTCAATAATCTCACAATACAACACTCGACATCGACACTGTCCCCACCACTAGCCACTAATATTAATTATAAATGATTCAGGCGTCATTAGCGCTGGCAAAGATCTGGCGATACAAAGACCATCGCTGTCTCACTCGCACCCACGAGAATATGACACGTTGTTTATTGTAACGTGAGAACTGAACTTGGGGCATTTTGGACTTATCGATACAGGGTACATGGAAATGACATTTAGAAAGACAGGAGAAGAAAGCAATGACGTATTTGGTCCTTTCTCTGCGTGTCTTAGGAACCATTTTGTCCAGCGGTCAGTGTTTAGCAAGTCTTTATGAGAAACAGGTTGCTGTTCAGGCTTTATTCCTGAAGCAAACACTCTTTTTTTTCACCCTAGGGTTCATATATCTCCCTAGCCTTTTCTCAACTATCTTGGGGTCGGCTTCCAGTCTAACCGCATGGAGCTGAATGCCAGTATTTTAGATGGAGCGTATCTGATCTCCACCGGTCGGTGTTCCGAGTTCGGAGTTACCGGGTAATACGATACCCCTTGGTTAGACTGGTTGTGAGACTTACGGGCTTCTGACGACCCGTAACAATTTTCAAAGATCCACGATTGACAGTCGGGACCAACGGCTTAACGTGCTTTCCGAGACTCGGAGGAGTCTCGGTATGTAAAGATGGTACCATCCATGGACCAACCCTGGCAAGCGTAGCTTAACCTGATGGATCGACCCGTGCGGCTGTTATTACTTTAGCCACGAGCTCCTCAAGGTTAAAATATTATAATAATCCCGCCGATTGAATTTCGATCACAGTGGAAAATCTCAACGGAGATCAACCAAGTACGCGGGAGATATTATAGTGCACAAGCGTGTGCGCAAATACAGGTGCACTCTCTGTTCCTTCACAGTCTTATGTGACCGGGGAGAGATCAGACAAGGGTAAATATAACTGAACATGACGCATTATGATTAGCAATCTTCAAAAGATGGTAATTGACTCTAGCTAGCAAGGTGCGACGCTACGAATGCTTACGATCGATGAATGTCTAAAACTAAAAGAATACATATCAAATCAAACCGATGGACAATCCGTCTAAATGAATTTAATGGTTTAAATATGTTATAAATAACACTTTTATATGTCAATATTTTTGTCTGTTTAAGCAAGAGGAGGTAGGTATTTCCTAGCTGACTACCCTGAGAAGAAAACCCGAAACAAACTCAGAGGGAATCACAGTCTCTATTCAGTTTTACGCTTAGTATTCATGAGCTGTTCGCGTAATGTATTTTTTTAAAATTTATTTGTGAAAAAAGAAACAATTGTACAATATATCTTACAGGAAAATATGGTGTGACATATGAGTAAATGTACAATCCACAACGTTTCCACAGATTACCTATGTAGGTTACATTATTAATAAGGTAGACAATTACAATTACACTTAAATACTATCTTAAACATTTAGCTTAGGTAGTACTAAAAATTTCATTTTATTATCAACCGTCGCATAAACTATCAATAATTTTTTTCTTAAAAATGCTTTGAGACAGAAAGAATATATCCAAATGATAAAAGTGGCTATTATTCATTTTTACTAATAGTCAACGAAGTGGAGCTCGCTCACCAGCATTTGTTCGGTTAGTAGTCGTTGCAAAAAGCGGGTAAACACGAACCTCCCGTCTTGTCATCATAATCATCTCAGCCTTTTGCCCCAGCAGTGGGTGTGGGCCGTAATCCACCACGCAGGCCCAATGTGGATTGTTAGATGTCACATGTCTTCGAATTTTTGGTTCTAGGACGTGCTGGTTTCCTCAAGATGTTTTCCTTCACCGTTTTGAGAGCAGTGGTGATGAAATAATTTACACAAAGTAAAGCGCCTGGTTGGCTTTGAACTCACGACCTACAACTTGTAAGTCGTGGCCAATACCACTGGGCCACCACTGCTCTACTCCCGTCTTGTACCTAAATAAAATTCTATTCAATTTGATTAAGAGGACCGTATTCCGCATACTATAGTTAAAGTCTGACTCAATGCAATCAATAAGGTTTAACCAATTAGTGAATATAACTGCAGACTTTCATAAACCATAAAGTAATCTTCTAATAGGATTTACGACTTCACCTGAACTTTATCCAAAACGACCACCATCTAACGTTTACACACTATTATTAAAAACCCGCTTCACACCGTACCAAAGTAATTTAATTTTTTCTCCATCCTAATAACATAAACTTATTAACTGCAATAGCAATAAAAAACATGAATGGGTCTATAGAACCGGCTGGATCCCACAAAATCCTCCCCCTATACAGGCATGCGCGCGCGCATCCATTCACGTTGTTTTTTCTGCACGTTTACCTGCAACTTCCTTCCTACAACGATCCATTACCATGAATGACATTCCTACGCTCTGACAGTTAAATGGATACCCTGACACTTATGTGGTGATACTTTTAAAACATCTTTACAAAATCCTACCTTATTATTAAACCACACAAAGTACAAATTCCTTCAAAGGACCAATTTCCGATTGATGACGTAACAACTTTAAATCTACACTCAACCAAGCCACTCCTAACTCATACTCACCTCTAAATAAGATTCAATTCAGCCTACGTTTTAAATTTCCAACATCAATAAGGCTGATATTATTTTTCCTAGCGCGTAAACGATACGTACGCTCGCCGTAAACTCCTGCGCATTGTTGAGCGGTGCCACACTGTCTACCGAGACGGTTTTTGTTCAAATTTAGAACGCGTTTTTTTGACAGTTAACGTGAAGCTAATGATACTTGACGTTGACGTTACGGTGTCAAGTTAGTTCAGTAATTATGAACAAAATAAATGGTCAGGAATCTGGATAAATGTTATTATGGAACCTCACTAATGGTTGCGATGAGTGATATGATAAAGTTCTTGATGTTTTGTTTATTTTGTTTAGGTATTAAATACCTTTCTGAGGGCCTTTGGTGAGGGTCGCGGGTAGTCAATGTGGCGACACTTGGGGGAGGCCTATGTTCAGCAGTGGACGTCTTTCGGCTGAAATGATGATGATGATGAGAGCCGCATGAGAAGCACAGGACCAGTCTATGGGGTGGGGACTTTGGGGGCCTCCCCAAAGTCTCACCCCATAGACTGGTATGTCCAGCTGTGGATGTCTTTCGGCTCAAAAGAGTCTATAGGTATCATCATCAGCATAAAGGGTGTCTTATTAAATTCTCCCACTTCAACTCGAAAAACCAACACTTTCAAAAAATATTTGGTTCTTACCTTAAAGTCCCTGGTCAGTACTCTAATATATAGAAACTTTTTAACATAAAAATCTGGTTTTGTTTTTTCGTTTTTTTGGCACTGACTTTGAATACATTTCCCGATTTCTCCGTCAATTGTAGACCGATTTTTTTAAGATAGAACCTCCTCCTTTTTTGAAGTCGTTTGAATAGGAACTACAGCAGTTGATATTATTTTGGGTTAACCACTAATTTAATAACGGGAGAACTATTATTTACTTGTACAAAATAAAAACGAAAACTTAACAGACTAGATAAATGCACTAAATTAAATTCCGCTTCACCGCCTTGTACAGATAATTCAATTTTTAATTAAATGTATCACTAAACAAATTATTTAACATCTACAATAGATAAATCGTTTGTGTCCGACCTGCCCCAATGATTAGCTGTCACATAAAGTGCGACATCAAATAAATTAATCCGGTCAAAGCCAATAATACCTAAGAAGTATCAGTAACTGTCGAAGTGACGAATAAAGTCAAACACAATGGAAGATGTCGATTGTTACAAATACACTATTTCCAATGAGGGTTGCAGCTGGTTGAAAGATGTCGGACTCTTTTGAAAACCGCCAATTTAAATAAAAACATTGTCTACTTTTTGCCAGTAGACTTTTTGTAATTGTGTTACAGCAGTATGTACCTATCTACTAATTTGATAAAGTTTGTAAGTAATTCATTCAAGTTCCAGAGACCAATTCAAGTTGAAATATTTTAGTTTGTTTTAATCACAATGTAAATCTGCAGCAAATGTAGAATTGTCCCAAAAAAACCTCATATTTCTTATCCCGACTGTGACGTTCACTTGTCACAGGGGTAAGCACAGATCGTTTAATAAAACAATAGTTTGTTGTCTTTAAATAGTATATCGGTTGTACGTCCGCTCCACAGAGTACATTATAATATATAGAAAGTCCGCTCAGTAAGAGTGATTGCTGTCTAGTGACACACCTACCCGCGCGAACCTACCTCCGCTTCTATATTCTTTAATCATCACACCGACCAAATGTCTTGTATTTCTTCTGCTATGGCACTAGGGCCACTGACATCTAAGTAACGGTCACTGTAATTTAGAAATAATGCAAAAGGTCCAGATTCACAGTAATCCCGTCACAGCACCGGTAACAACAGTGACACTTCCACAAAGCAACCGGAGCGGAAATACGTCACACAAAGGTGCGATCAAACAGTCGCGTTTTTACAACCCTGCCCACCCCCTGTTATCCCAGTCAATAGCTTTAAGAGTCCATTCTTACTTCTTAAATGTCGCGTAAAATTATTGTTCCGCTTTTTTGTCAAGACTGGGATTTTGGATAATTTTATGAAAGTGCGTTATGATTGCAACATGCGACTTTTGGGTGAAAAAAAATGTTTTTGTGAAGTAGAGATTAATTTGGGCAAACATACACCCTATTAATTTTTGGTCCCCCGTTAAATGCTATCTATAAAGTATTTTCAAAGGTTTTGTATGGCAGACGGGATTTAATGTTATTATTTGTATTTTACTTCTTCGTTATTTGACACCGACTTCCGAAATTAAAGTTATTTTTTTTGTGTTTTTTTTTTTGGAAGTCGGTTGTTTTTTTTTTTTTGTAAAAAAGTTTTTTTATTTTTCACTTTTTAGTTGTTATACCCCAGAACTAAAAACCCCAATAACATGGAACGTGGAATTTAAACATTTGGAAAACACCAAAACGTCATCGAGGTATACTTATTTTTCGTTTTTGTTCAGTTTCTCAAAAAGCGGTGAAGCAATTTCGATAAAATTTATATGGGACCACCTCGGGAGTATATTCCTTCGGATAAAAAAGAATTTTGAAAATCGGTCCACAACTGACGGAGAATCGGCAGACATACATAAAAAAAAAAACATACAGTCGAACATAGAACCTCCTCTTTTTTCGAAAGTCGGATAAAAAAGTAATATGTTAATAAACTGTTTAGTTAATTCGTAATCCGATCACCAGCGTGGGTGCAGTAACTACATACAATACAATGCACAGCTAACACAAAGCTAGTTTTTTAGGTTAGGTATCAAGACTGCTAGTTAGCCATCAAGCTAGTCGCTCAAAATTCGTGGATATATCCTACTCCTATATAATACGAAAGTTTGGATAGATAGTTGTATGGATATTTGTTACTCAATCATACCAGAACGGCTGAACGGATCTGGGTGAAATTTGGCACAGAGATAGATTAGAGTCTGGAATAGTACAAAAGCTATGATTTACAGTGGAGGCAGTAGTAATTCTATACGGGCGAAGCCGCTGGCAGTAGTATGATATGTAGCTAATAGGAAGGGGTTTTACCACTGAGCTATTAGTGCCCCCCACTAGTATACTCGTACAACCAGTACTGGTATACTATTCTGGCTTTAATTATAAAACCCCCTGTAATCCGACCATAACTCCTAAGAAAGCAATTAGCAGGTCCATCGGAAACTAAAGGTCGCGCCACATCTCACATGTCACACAGTGTGACTGGTGACAGTGTTGACGTTTGACATCCTAAGACAACAGGGATGTCGTGACAGCATCCATGCTAATGTAGTGTGGCTGTTTTTGTTGAGAATATGACGATACGAACTTTACCTTTATTTATATGGATACTTTGGGTATGTGTTTGGTTTTGTGATTTTGTAATGAGTCTGTGAAGGATATTTTAATCGAATCGAAATCTATTATGAAACTCCAAACAAATACGTACTAAATACACACGGAAGCTGTTTTTTTTAACTTTAATAAGTTCACGGTTTACCACTATCTCACCTGATAGCAACCGATGATATGATCGACGATGGAGCACGCTTGCCTAGAAGTAACTTATTCACTAGTAGCTATCTGTTTTATAGATTTAAACAACAAAATAAAAATCCGAATGTTTGATTTTGCCAATTTATTTAATTTTTTTTATTCATGATAGGCACGCGTTTGACCACTATCTGACCTGATGGTAAGCGATGATGTGGTTGAAGATGGATCACGCTTGCCTAGATGTAACCTATTCACTCGTGTGTTAAGTGTAGCTATCTGTTCTATAGATTTAAACAACAAAATAAAAATCCGAATGTTTGATTTCGCCAATTTTTTATTTTCTTATTCCTTTTTGGCACGCGTTTGACCACTATCTCACCTGATGGTAAGTGATGATGTGGTCGACGATGGAGCTCGCTTGCGTTTTTTTTTTTTTTTTTTTTTTTTGGGGGGGTGGGAAATCATCCTATGACTTCTTCCGCTGTAGGGTGGAGCGGAAGGGTGTGTCAGACTCTTACTGACTAAAACCCACCCCTGTTCCTCCCTGCCTCGAGTGCCCGGGGGCGAGGTAACTCTTTCGAATTTATCCTCCACCCCCGGGCAGAGCTCGCTTGCGTAGAAGTAACCTATTCACTATTGTGTTAAGCGTAGCTATCTGTTTTATAGATTTAAACAACAAAATTAAAATCCAAATGTTTGATTTTGCCAATTTTTTTTTTATATTCATATTGGTCACGCGTTTGACCACTATCTGACCTGATGGTAAGCGATGATATGGTTGAAGATGGATCACGCTTGCCTAGATGTAACCTATTCACTCGTGTGTTAAGTGTAGCTATCTGTTCTATAGATTTAAACAACAAAATAAAAATCCGAATGTTTGATTTTGCCAATTTTTTATTTTCTTATTCATGTTTGGCACGCGTTTGACCACTATCTCACCTGATGGTAAGCGATGATGTAGTCAAAGATGGAGCACGCTTGCCTAGAAGTAACCTATTCACTCTTGACTTAAAGACTCCCAGGTTGTAGCTATTAGGAAACACAGACTCCGGCAGGGAATTCCACTCCCTAGCTGTACGCAGAATGAATGTGTTCTCAAAATGTTTTGTGCATGTGGATAGGATGTTCACCATGTACCGGTGGCGCTTCTCCGTATGTCTTGTGGTCCGATGATGGAACGGCCTTGGCGGCATCAAATTATGCAATTCCGTCGCACACTCCCCAAAATGTGACTGATAGAAAATCGACAGGCTAGCAACTCGGCCAATTCCTTTTACATGGCACCTAATTACTTACTCAATATTTTATATAGTAGATCAGAACAGTGTTGTTTTAGTTGCTTATTGTTGATTGCACTGTCCTTTCTCGCTAGTCAAGGCAAAGACAATAAACAAAAGAGATTGTAGAAAGGGGACAGATCTTAAAACATAGTTCAAACGAACACTTTGATCTTCTTGACACCTTTGGCAACCTATCGCAATAAGACAAATACCACACAATTACAAACACAGTTTCCCTATATTCTAATACCTTGGAAACTTCGTTAGTTAATTGGCCCTATAATACGAAGCCGTGGTCAGCCCATAAGTCCCTCGAGGATCGCCTCTTTGTACAAGAGTGTCAATAAACTCGGCTCCACGTTTAATACACCGCCGGACAAAAGCTACGGAACTCTTTTATTTTTCATACGATTAGGGACCCGTGAGCTTATGGACTATTACAGATATTATAAATTTATTGAAGAGGAATAGGGTTGTTTGAAAGTTGAATTTAGGTTAGGGTTTTTTGAAATAATGGTCTGTAAGGGTCTATTTAGATCTTGCTGGATGGGGAATCTGTTGGTCTCAATTTTCATTTATTGATGATTAACAGTCGTTAAGTACAGGTAGACAAACACCCGAAAATTTGACTTCCAATCTTATCGTGATATCTAGTTACTAGATTTTGGGGCTCAAATAGACAGTCACTTCACGTCAAAAAATTGTGGTATACAGCTGCACCTGGTTATTGTAAAAGCCGATCCCAATATACAGTAGAAGTAAGACCTTTACGAGGCAAATGCCGTGGCAAAAATTTGGTCAAAAGATATTTAATTTTGGAATCAGACGATACGACGAAGAAGAACTAATAAATTTTAGTCAGATGATGTTTTTATTATACTTGGTTGAATGCTAAATGGAGGATTGCTCTGCAAAAGATGGTGGGCTCGTCATTCAAAGTTCTATCTACGATTAATAAATTGAATATGATCATCCAATTTATAATATTAATTAACATGTTTGCTAGCTGCAAAACGAAGCCGAGTAGAATTTGTAGATTACGTACCGAAAGACCACATAGCTAAATATACAAATTTATTAATTAACTGCTCTACGGAACCACACCTCGGAGCAGCCTACCGGAGTCTCCGTCAATACCAGTAGCCGACAATAGACGCTCATTTATCAGACTCAACTTAGCCCTTTTTCTTGTTACCCGGCGTCGAACGCGCTACCTGATCACTGGCGACCGCTACTTATGCCCCGAATTAATGACCACATATACGCTTTGTGAGGTTAAGTTGTGTATGATAAGGTCGAGAAAATGATGGGTGGCAGTTATTATCTCTAATTAATGAGAGATTTTGGTTTATGTGAAATTCATTGTTAAGTTTTGGGGGATTGACTGTAATCACCTTTCTTTGTGAGGATTTCTGATGGTGGTACTTAAAATTATTATTGGACATGGTAAAAGAGCTTTAGCTACCGAACTATCTCTTGGAAAGCTATAGAAAGACACGAGAGAAAAATCGGTTTCTAGAAGTAATATTATGAAACAACAGATTTACTGGACGCTAAGAACGATATTATAATTTTTACCATTTGCCGGCCGATCTAAGATTAAGGATGAATTCACAAATGAAATCCACCATATTACTGCCGGTCAAATCTATACCCCGTTCAAGAGCAGTCAAGGGCATATAAGCATAACGAACCTTTTAATGTCCTGGTACAGGCCTCCTCTCTGTGAGAGGGTGTGGGCCGTAATCCACCACGCGGGCCCAATGCGGGTTGATGGATGTCACATGTCTTCGAAATTTTAGTTCTAGGACATGCCGGTTTCCTCACGATGTTTCCCTTCACTGTTTTGAGAGCAGTGGTGATGAAATAATTTACACAAAGTAAAGCGTCGAACGTCTGTAGAGTAGTCCGCGAACATAATTATTATTCATTTGGATATCACAGGGTTCCCAACTTAGGGCTTTTCCTCCTAAATTTAGGGTTTAAATAAGAGGGATGGAATTTTTTGAGGACTCTTTATTGTTAGTGGAATTTTTAGAGACTGGGAAAACGACACCTAGTGCAATTCTTCATTAATAAGAATTCTTGCTTACCAGAAAAAATCAAAGTCAAA
Organism: Polia nebulosa; assembly: GCA_951329385.1. Taxonomy (NCBI): domain Eukaryota; kingdom Metazoa; phylum Arthropoda; class Insecta; order Lepidoptera; family Noctuidae; genus Polia; species Polia nebulosa. Next base: position 1,007,848 of record OX589609.1, read on the forward strand.
ACAAAATTATTATTTTTCTTTTTTTTTATACATGCTAGTGTTGCGATTTTAGGGGTTTTTGACTTTGGCTTTAGGGGTAAATATTTTCAGGATTTGGTAACACCGCGTGAAGCAACTGTCCGGTCTGGTCCGGTTCGATCGTGTGTAACGAGAACGGACTTGGTACGCGGATTTGGTCCGCCGGACCAAATCCGAACATGTGTGCTTTTATAAGTCGCGGCCGTTACCACTGGGCCACCACTGCTGAATATCATCATTGTTGTGGAAATGTGGAATATTGTTACTGACAGCGGTTGATTTATGACTTATTTACGCATAATGAGTTGAGAAATAAATATATAGACTCTTTTAGTTTAGTTTTATTTCTAACAATTAAAACTACTTAATAAATAATTACATGAATTATTTCAGTATAAGGTAGCCTACTCCCTATTTGAATAAATGGCAGTTTCTGTAAGTAATACATATGTATAAAGGTTTCACACACCTACACCTGATGTATCAGGATCAGATATAGTTTAATTACCCATCGAGTCAAATTACCAATAACCCTATTTTTTTTTTACCACAATTCAACGATTTCTGATATTTCGTGTACCATCATCCTTCTATAGGATGTTTTCTTTTGCCACATTTATGTAGATCTTCTTCCATTAGGATAAGTTGGTATCACTTCACTTTAAGTCTCACATTTTTAATTTGCCTAACTAATACTAACTACGACGTAAGATCAACATTAATCATTTGGAAATATTATAGTATTATTATATGTTTGTCTGTTTGTTTTGCCTCCAGCACGTTGTAATAAGAACTGAGAATAATTTGGTCTAGAAGTAGTAGTTACAAGTGGAGGAGTGTTTTCTTTAGTTCCAAGTCTATGGGGTCTTCTGTCTGATGGGAATGTTATCCAATCACTTGGATCTTCTGCGGAAGATCTTCTACCGAGACCTCTTACTTTTAGGTTGTCATAGCGTCTTCTCTTCGATTGTCGACGTCTCTTAGATGGTCTGTCTCTAAGATTTTCTAACCTTTGTCTTTCGCTGAATTCATCGTATGATCGTCTGAAATAATTCGGATGTTTGTTTACATTTCGGTTTCTTAAGTACGGATGTACGAATAATGGGTCTGGTATACGTAGAGTTGTCTTTTTACTTGAGGGTTTGTTAGGACTTGTCTTATCATTCCAAGGAAATTCTAGTTTAAGGTCGTCTTTTGGTTCTTTGTCTTGACGATTATCTGCTTGTCTCCTTAGAAATGATTGCGGTTTGGATGTTCTTGATTTAGTTTCGTCAGGACTTAGTTGGTCGTTCCAAGGGAATTCAAGGTGAAGTGTATCCGTGGTATCCTTCCTGTTACCATTGCTCCTTAACTGTAATTTGCTCTTATGACTATCAGGGCTAAGAGCATCATTCCATGGAAATTCGAGATCTAGTATATCTGAATTATCTTTAGTGTTATCTGTTTTTTTGTTGGTTCTTAACTGGGATTTACCCTTATCATCGTCAGGGCTCAGTGCGCCATTCCATGGAAATTCGAGATCTAGTGTATCTGAATTATCTTTAGTGTTATCCGTTTTATCATCAGTTCTTAGTTGTGATTTGCCCTTATCACTATCAGGGCTAAGGACATCATTCCATGGAAATTCGAGATCTAGTATATCTAAATTATCTTTAGCGCTATCTGTTTTTTCATTGGTTCTTAACTGGGATTTACCCCTATCATCATTAGGGCTCAGTGCGCTATTCCATGGAAATTCGAGATCTAGTGTATCTGAATTATCTTTAGTATTATCCGTGTTATCAGCAGTTCTTAGTTGTGATTTGCCCTTATCACTCTCAGGTCTAAGGACATCATTCCATGGAAATTCGAGATCTAGTGTATCTGAATTATCTTTAGTGTTATCGGTTTTATCATCAGTTCTTAGTTGTGATTTGCCCTTATCACTATCAGGGCTAAGGACATCATTCCATGGAAATTCGAGATCTAGTATGTCTGAATTATCTTTAGCGCTATCTCTTTTTTCGTTGGTTCTTAACTGGGATTTACCCCTATCATCATTAGGGCTCAGTGCGCAATTCCATGGAAATTCGAGATCTAGTGTATCGGAATTATCTTTAGTGTTATCCATTTTATCATCAGTTCTTAATCGTGATTTGCCCTTATCACTATCAGGGCTCAGTGCACCATTCCATGGAAATTCGAGAGCTAGTGTGTCTGAATTATCCTTAGTGTTATCTGTTTCATCATCAGTTCTTAATTGTGATTTGCCCTTATCACCATGAGGACTCAGCGCACCATTCCATGGAAATTCTAAATTCAATGTATCACTTGTATCCTTGGTTTGATCTCTTTTGTCATTGCTCCTTAACAATGAACCACCTTTATCATCGTCAGGGCTCAATTGGTCATTCCACGGAAATTCCAGATGTAAAGTGTCAGAAGTATCCTTTGGAAGAGTGTCATCAGAACTCCTTAGAAGTGGTCTTTCAAGGCTCAAATTGTCCTGATTTGTTGAACGTAAGGCTGTTAAATCACTTGAGAAATTTCCCTCTTTTTTGTAGGCGAACAACGTGTCAAGACTAAATTCATCAGAAAAACCATCATCTCTAGTATTATTATTTTGATTCTCATATTTTCTATTGTAAAGAAGTTTTATACTTTTGCCTTCATGATAAGGTACTAAAGTCTTAGCAGTATCCTCATCAAATATTTTTTTGAGGTCTTGCCTTGTGTGATTCCCGTGTGTTCTTAGATTTTTATTGCTACTACGACTGGTAGGTTCACGGTATCTTCGAATTGGTGATAACTTTTCGAGGGCTTGTCTTGTGTGATTCCCATGTGTTCTTAGATTTCTGTTGCTACTATGATTGACAGGTTTACTGTATCTTCGACGAGGTGATGCCGCTTTTGCGTTATGTAAACTTCCTAATCGTAAAAGGGACAGATTACTAAGATTATCCTCTTCAGCACTAAGCCTATTATTTTCTCTTCTACTGTTTTTGTTATTTGGTAAATCAGTTCTTCTTAAGTTTGCTGGTGCGAGATTTAATTCATCTAAAGTATCTGAAAGTATTTCTGACAAATCAGAGGCCACACCTTCATCAAGGGTTAATTTGTTTTCAGGTGACAGCGAAAGTCGCAGAAAATTTCTGTGATTATTCTTTCTATTGTTATCGCTTCTTTGTATTGGAGATTCGAGGTTCAAGTCCTCTAAGTTGGCTAAGCGTAAAACTGTTAATTTTCCACTATTCTCATCGTCAAGGGACAACTCATCATTCGATGGAGATTTAACACCAGCATTGTTATTACTCTTCCTGTTAAACTTTCGGGTTAACGGACTGTCATTTGTTAATTGCTGGCCTTTTGGACGTGGCTTGAGTCCACGGATGGGTGAAAGATGGTTATAAAAATCTTCATCGGGGTTAAGTCCGCCATCATACCTTCTATTATAAAGTGTGTTATAACCAAGACCTGTTGGTTGAAAGCTGGCTGATTCTGGTATTTCATCTAGTTGATCATCATCACTTACAAGGAGAATCGTATCTGTATATGCATTGTGGTTATTATGTCGTCTCTTGTTAAGAGAATTTGATACACTATAGTGAGCATCTTCATTATGCCCTAATTTATCAATAGGTGACACATCAATGCTCAAGCTGTTTCCTTGTTTATTATATTTACGGTTTTGGCTTTTTCTATTGTTTGCTTGTTCAATGAGTGACAACAGTGATCGAAGATAGGTATCTTCAACTCCTAGACGAGATGCATCCTCGGGGTTACTACTTTCTAGAGATGAAACTTCGAGGCTTAAGTCATCGTTTGCTTTTCTATAATATTGGCGCGTTTGGCCGGGTCTGAGATTTGATGGTCCATTTCTTAAGTATGGTCGTCTGAAATACGGGTCTGTGCGACGTGATAAGTAAGAGTATGGTTGAAAGCGCTCAGCATGATTATCTGAGTTAATTCTTCCGACAGGAGCTGCTTCGAGGCTTACATCGTTTTCTGGCCGAGTGCTGTACCTCAAATAATCATTTCTCCTCTGATTTGAACGGCTTTGCGGTGATCGAACTGACCTATAGCTGAAGTCTTCAAAGCTGTTTGAATATTCAGAATCTGACTGTTCGTCACTCTCTGGTATACCTCGTGAAGATAGTTGCATGTAGCTGTCAGTTTCCGGAAGCCTTCGTGTTTGTCCGGAGTTTACGAAACGTGGTGACTGTATCACTAAGTTGCTACGGTAAACGCGATTGTTCAGTGCAGCGATAAATCCAATTTGGAAAACCTGTAAACATAATGCGAAGGAAATTAAAATCTGTACCCCAATAACATTAACACAAAATGTTGTGTTTATAGCGAATGAGAGACTTTCGACGTAACTCAATGTAGTGATTGTGAAATTAAATTAATTTGTGTATAGTTAATTTAAAAATCAGTCACTGTTAGTGTTTAAATATGTAAATGTTATTGTATTAGTTACGCGCGTTATAATTAAATTTATGTACCTTTTGTTCTTTCATTTAATCAAATTAGTACCTACACGACAAGATTATGACATTAGCTTAGCTAGTAGACTATGATTACGCCAAATCATTAAGCAGTATCGAGAATCAGTGCCTACATTACAATCAGACATCTTTCTAATACATCGATCTTAAGTTCTAACACACACAGTTCAACTTATCCAAAAGACCAAGAAATGATTATCAAAGGATATGCCAATTAATTGGCGAATTGGTTATAGAATATTACAATAATTTGTAGATGAAGTTCTACGATATTAAAACTACAAAGATACACAATTTATATGTGACTGGCTGCATCAAGAATGTGTGTTCTTTGTGCAATTAAAAATAGTTTTCAAGAAGATAAAAGTACGAAATCAAAATGTGAAGAATATAAAATAAATCACAGTGAGAAATGATGCTATGTTCGGCACAAATAAGTAAAACAAGAATACTTAAACCAACCCCAAAGATGTATAGACAACTATATAAACAATTTTTTGAATTGATGAATTAAAGATGGTTGAATGAAAAATTGGCTGGGATGAGGACGTTACATGTACCTTTGGCGTTAGGTTTTGTGACAAAAATCTTGTGTTTTATATAAAAATGGAACCAAAACAATGAAGTGGAAGTTTCTGAGAACTTGGCCAACAGATTGAGAACCAAGAGACAGAATACAGTAGACGTCAGATAAACAGCTAAGTAATAAAAAAAAATTAAAGGAAATCTTACCAAAACAAAGAATGATATTTCCATTTTCTTCCAATATTTAATACATATTCCGCATACTATTACACATATGTGTTTACCTCAGATCTGGCTCCACGATTGTGGTACAAAACGAAACAATTGCTCAGACCCAGCAAATCAAATCAAACTTACTGTATAATAAGTAATGTTCCTGTATATAACGACATGTCTAGTAAATTAAAACATGAATTTCTTTCTGATTATTTGTTCTTTAATAACTTATTACTGGTATAGTTTTGGATTTTGTGCCGATTCTTGTATTATTTGGAAGTTTACGAACATGTTACATATTAGTGACATGTGTATAATACTATTACCTATACTTACGTACGTAATTCCTAATAGAGTTATGTAAGCTAGCATTACACCAACTAGCTGGGTTACTATTGGATTACTGTGGCTAAACGCTTTAACTTGTAATAGCGTCATAATCGTGATTATACCTGCAATATGTACAATTTCACGCAAAAAAGAGTCGTCACTACATCTCTGGTTTATCCTTCTAATTCTACAAATATTATAAATGCGAAAGTTTGAATGGATGGATGGATGGTTGTAACTCTATCACGCTGAAACGGTTGAACGGATCTGAATAAAATTTGTCTCAGTGACCGTGTGTGTCGTGTGTCTGTAGCCTATGGGCTATAATTTATAACGTAAGTACTAATTCGGAATGCGGAAGCTAGTATTATAAATGCAGAAGTTTAGATGGATGTTTATCACTCTATCACGCCAGAACTGCTGAACAGATCTTGATGAAATTTGGCACAGAGATAAAGACGGGTGCAGCCGCTGGCAATAGCTGGTGTTTCATAATAATCCTGTAATTGCCCCGCTGCAGAATAAAGGCCTCTTCTCATACGGAGAAGGTAGGATCAGTACTAACCACGCTTGGTCAAGGCGAATTGACGAGGTATATGAGTCAATGTTTGTCACGACGCTTTCTTCACCGATATCGGTGGACCTTGATAGATATTGCCCGAAATTGAATACGTAACGCTGTAAGAAAGGCTAAGACACTAGACAATTCTAAAAAATATATATAGAATAGAATAGAATATTTATTGAATTAAAGGTTTACAAAAAGTGTACATTTAGTCTACAGTAGTAAGATTTCCTATACAATTATAGTGCCTAAAAATAAACTAAAACTAAAATATGGTACATTACTAGTGCAAGATAAGATGATGTTTAGGAATTACAATGTTAGATAGCGACCCGCCCGAACTAGGTTCATTCAAACCTGTGTTTCAGGCCATCACTTTACAATTTAATTAAACTTTGGGACAATAAAAAATTCAGTTAAACTGATATAAAATAATCTATTAACAACTATGTGAAAAAGCAATTTTGTACATTGTTATCTTAAACTAAACCTATGTAAATATACAAAAGTACTATAAAGTACTTACGAGGGAATAAATTATCATCAAGCCAAAATTTCTAGAAGTTTTTCCGTGTCTGTCCATACTAATTTTGATCAGGCATGAGGTCTGCAACGCACCCTGGTCAGTCCGCCCACATTCTTCTACGTAGTTCGTGGTAATCTAAGCCTCAAATCATAATTCCGGTGTGAGAGAGAGACGGAGCTATACAGGCAAAATAGCACAGTCTAGGATGAATACACTATCCCTTCCTCACACCGCATTCGTGATGATTTTAAGACATCATGCTAAAGTGGCTGATGTTATTAAGAATAACGTTTATGAAAAGGTAATCTCTTCAAGTATATACAGACAAAATTACGAGAATATTTTATCGATAATAAGCTACGGTATCACCGAATGTACTGCTACTTTGCGAAAGAGGTGAACTTCCTGTGGGACAGGCCATGGAGGCAAAGACACGGGAAAAGCCAGTGTAAGACACGGAGAAGAACATAACCATTTGATGGCATCGCATGCGGTAAGTTCTATGACCAGCTAAACAGAAGCATTATATTTTAATTTAGTTCAGGTGCGTCGTTTTGTGGTGTGTATAAAACTAAGCTGGTATAAAGTACGACTCCTGCGCAGGTATTATACGCGCCCAGGTTTTAAATAAAGAGCGTTTATATGCTGACGCTGCTGGGCTGAGGAAATAAGTAGTGGCTGGCCAAAATTGGCTTACTGGCAAAAAGCCGTGAAACATGGCACAGACTGGAGGAGGTCTGTGCCCAAAAAGAGGCCCTTAATTAATCGCAATTCATTCGCTGTTAGTTAAACTGTCCCTATAATTAAACTGAACAATGTATTTAAGTATTAAGGAACAGACAGGCTTTTTATTTATTTGTATGCTGATAAGAAAGTTGCAGAAAATTGTTTTTCAGTCGTTACGGGTAGTCGAGGCCCCAAAGCCTGGCAAATAATCTTACCAAGGGATATCGTGTTACCTAGTAACATGAGTTGTGGAGGTCAGATCGCCAGACGATCCAAGTAACATACAGGTTTCTAACTGCATCCAGTTAGACTGGAAGCCGAGCCCAGCACAGCGGGAGAAAAGTGGCAGACATAGACATGTTTTTAGCACTCAAACACAACACCATGAAATTTTTCGTCCGTCTTGATAATATAATCCCGTCATAACATGTACAAAACTTTTTAACAAAAAAATTAACCGACGAAAAAGAACTAAAAAGCAAAAAATAAATAAACCTTTTAAGTCTTGAGTAATGAGCTTATTTACCTACTCGTACATAAAATATCAAATTTTATATAAACTAATTTTGAGTCGGCGCCAAACAACAATCTGATTATTAAATATCTAAATTTAAGTACTTACAAATGAAGAAGGCTGTAAGTAGGTAATTAATCATTTTATTAATTGGCGCCGACTCAAAATTAGTTTATATAAAATTTGATATTTTATGTAGGTAAATAAGCTCATTACTCAAGACTTAAAAGGTTTATTTATTTTTTGCTTTTTAGTTCTTTTTCGTCGGTTAATTTTTTTGTTAAAAAGTTTTTTATTTTATGATTTTTTGTGGCTCGCATCATCTTTTAACACTCTGAGGGTAATTTCTAATTCTTCGTCATTCCTCTTGCCACTGAGCTGATGATATAACAATCCTTCCATGAAGTTCCCAGGATATTGACCAGTTGAGGTTACCTCCAATATTGTAAAGACGTATTTTCGTCAAAGCATATTAAGTGGTATTTGTCACTAAAACCAGTTTTTATATCTGACATCTATTGTTTAGGAAAGGTATGGTTTCCATCATCAGCTCAGTTTCATGATGTGATGGTTCCTGCAAATACCTGATTAAGTTATGAAAAGTAAACAGAAACAATATTCGTGCCCAATTTTCGAGGTTCTCTCTCAATTTTTTCAGGATACATGACCAGATCCTGATTTCCTTGACATGCGACCACCCTTGAGGTGTACCCTATCTAACAAAAAAAGAATAATCAAAATCGGTTCATAAATGACGGAGTGAAGGCTGAACATACATACAGAAACGCTAAACGTGCCCACAATTTTCGAGGTTTTCTCTCATTTTTATCAGGATTCTCTGTCAGATCCTGACTTCCTTGACATGGAACCACCCTTGAGGTGTACCCTATCTAACAGATAAAGAATAATCAAAATCGGTTCATAAATGACGGAGTGAGGGCTGAACATACACAAAAAAAAAAAAAACATATATACGGTCGAATTGAGAACCTCCTCCTTTTTTTTCGTCGGTTAATAAAAAAAGCCAAATCACGCGTTCTTCTACCGCAATAAGTTATGAGAAAGTCGTTTCATTTATTCAGTACCTATCTATGGGAGCATCTATTCAACAACTGCGAGACAAAGTTCGTTGCAGTACTTCCTAAGTAAGTTTGTTAAGTATTGTTTCCTAATCAGTAAACTTATAACATTTTATATTGACCGTATCAATATATCAATAGAATGACTTGGCTTATAACTATAAATATGGACAACGAAGTTACAAGAGGTCGAAGATGAGAAAGGCTTCAAGAAAAGGATGTTACGGACGTGCCTTTTTTGTTCAACTTGGCACGGGCACTACCGAGCCCCCAGATAGCAAAAAAGCCTAGTTTCTCGGTTCATTTTAAATACTTAGTCATTCATACCTACTAAACACTTATGTCTGAAACCTACACGAATAAAAATATGTATTTTAAAATCCTACATATGTCTAAACAAGACTTTTAATGTAAACCGGCACGGCACCCTACATATTCCGTCTCCATATAACCCCCAGCTAACAGCAGTGCACCGCTGCAACATTGCCAGTAAACAAATATATACATTTAATAAGTTTTTATTGCCATAATCTGGACATAATTTACGTTGATAAGCAGATCATATCGCCGTAAGTCTGAGCCACAATGACTAGTTTGTTTTATTTTAATTCACCTTTATAATCTTTTGAATTCACTGAACTCTCTCGTTATATTTGCGAGTGCTAGATATATTTTATTTTGTATTGTGGAGTAGTGGCGTGGATACGAGCATCCTTTCATTAAACTGGGTGTGGGTTCAAAACGTGGCGACAGGTGTCACTTTTTAATTTTATATTTAGTTTTCCAGCCAATCAATAAATGTTAACTTAGAATTGGTGTGAAGAACGTCATGATTCTGGTATCCAGTCAGATAGTCTGAAATCACCAATAAATAAAGTAGGAACTGGGGAAATGTCCTACCTGGATTTTGGTCTATGATGGTTTCTTCTAGTTGACCTTCACCATACTACAGGACTCTGGCTTCCTATCTGGACTACAAATGCTGCAGTGTAATATTTCATTGAATTTTTGTTCTAACCCGGTTTTCTCACGATTTTTTCCTTCACCGATTTTAGAGAGTGGTGTGGGAATAACTTACACTAAGTAGGAATAGCGACATTAGCACGACCTAAAACTTGGGGCCACTTGCTCTCTTAGCATCTACCTATCTCGATATAGGGCAGCAAAACATACAACGCAGGTCAGCAATCTGCCTAGCCTTTTCCCAAGTACTTTGGGGTCGGCTTCCGGTCTAACCGGATGCAGCTGAATACCAGTATTTTACATGGAGCGACTGTCTATCTGACCTCCACAACCCAGTAACTGGGTAATAAGATACCCGTTGGTAAGACTGGTGGTCAGACTTTCGGGCTTCTGACGACCCGTAACGACTGTCATCCACGATTGATAGCCGGGACCAACGGCTTAACGTGCTTTATAAAGATGCGTATGTAGAGATGGTCACCCATCCATGGACCAACCCCGGCAAGCGTTGCTTAACCTGATGGATCGACCCGTGAGGCTGTTATTACTTTAGCCAAGAGCTCCTTTACAATAAAGCGTACCTACTCTTTTAATTATTTATGTAATCTATTAATCTCCAAATAATATACCAAGCAAAACAATATTACCAATTCTTTTAGCAAAACATACAACGTAGATATTTTATAAAAATCTGCTATTACCTATCAATTAGAGCACCTAAATGTGACATATGTCCCGAAAAGTCAAACCAAACACAGCCCATTGTGCGCCAGATTACTTCAGAAACCCAATTAATACTAACATTAGCACAAAATCCCAAATACGATCGAAAAACACACTTTATACAGAAAAACGACACACATCGGGATCATACCCGACTGTCAATCCAAACGTCACTTTGGGAAATCGACAAAATCCTATTATAGTTGCTGTAACAATTGTGTGGGTGATATTACACCCGGCAACAATACTTTTACAGCCCAACCAAAGAAAACTAAACTCTATCCCATCGTGATATAAGGGTGTGTAACAGTGTTTATGTTTATTTTAGAATATTGAATATTTAGGGACAATCGGTGTGAAAAGTGATGCCGATCTATTACGGGTAATCGGATTAGGTGGACGTGTCAGCTCTATGGGATGAAGGTAAAATGGCGCGAGTTATAATTGTGTGTGTTTTGCACAGCTCAGTGAAAGGACGCGGATTGATTCTGTTAGTTCACGCTTTTTGGATAGGTGACAGTACCACAATGAGTCTTCTTGATAAAGTCAAGGATATAGCCATGGAAATGAGACGCTTTTGTGAGATTAATATCTATGGATTAACCTTATTTTTTTACAATAAAGTACAACGCGTCAATCTTTACATACACGGTACCAATCTTAATAAAATCAAAGCTGCCATTGATATTTTTTTATAATATCCTTATGGGTAAAAAAACACAGATAAAACACAGAGTTTAGAAAATAAAAATTACAAGTACCTACTTAATAAGTTCTGTCCATTTCAACTACCAACTAACTCAGTAGGTAGGTAGCGCCATCTACCGACAAAATCGGAACCAACTCCCAATGTGTTCTCAAACTACTTAACAAAAGTCAAGCTATAATAAACGCTAAATACTCATTCTTTGTTACAATGTGTCAATACTCACATCTGCTGCAGCGGGTTCCGATTGTCGGCTCAGACAAATTGTCGGTCATCGAATGTGCGTAATGGCACGCATGATTTCATAGCTCGAGTGTGGAGGGCCATTCATTATGCGATTGACTTTTAACGACATTTACTTTTGAAAGAGATTAACTGGGATATCCTTTTTATTAAATCAGCCTTTGCTTTCCCACAGCTGGCCAAAGGCCTGCCCCATATCCTTCTAGCTTTCTTTATCCTCTCCTTTGGTCCATTGGTCAGGAATGAGTTCATAATCGTCACGCCAGCGTTTTTTAGGCCTAACTCGGTGGCGACGCCCGTGTTTAGGCACCCACTGTGTGACGATCCTTATTAAAATGATATCTTATTATAAGTAGAAAAATCTGCCCGTAAACTAACAACGCACAATTACAAAGTACCTAAATATCCATAAACTAGTAAGAGGCTCTAGACAAGGGACATTCTATCAAAGAAAGAGTCGCGGTAGCAATTGACATAACTCAAAAATAAACACGATTTTTTATAAATATATTACCCCTCACTAGGAATCACACCGTATCGTGGGCGCGTTCACAAACATTTAATCCCACAAGAACCCCTATCTGCAGGCCATAAAAATATTTGTTCCATGCGGGAATCGAACCTACGATACGCAGCGCAGCAGCCATCACTCAACCACTGCGCCAACCATGTCGTCAAAATTTGATTAGATTTACAAGCGCACCGAAATGTAACGAATCAATCCCTTACATTGAGTCATTTCGACAATCGCCAGGTCTTGCAATGCTGTACAAGTCTATAAACTAAAGAACTTACTACCTTCCTACCTGACACCTACAAAATATTAAAAAATACAAGATTGCGCTAAAAGTCAAACAAACCAATTCTACCAAAAGCAACAACCAAGCATCCGGTCAGGAAGTCCATTTTATTCACTAAACTCATTACTTATTGTTACACAACATAATAAGTTTTACACAAAAGACGCGACTTCTCGACAATCGCACAAGTTAAGCGCAGCGTGAATGGCACACTTTAAAGGTGCGAGATACAGGCATATGTTTAGTAAAGGTGCCGTGAATAGGCCTGTTTATTCGATCGAGACTAATTTATTGGAGAGCAAAATATTATATTTGTAACTGTTGGGGAATTAATTGCAGAGTCAATGAAGTGACGATTAGTGATAATTTATTGATAGTGGCGTAATAGTCCTACGGCTGGGATGTTAGAATAGCTACGAGTATGAAGACTTTGTAGGGTTGAATTGTATCAATGTGAACCAGTGATAATATTACAATAAGATTCATTATAGCAAAAACAAGGTGATGGATTGGCATCCAATTTAAAAAAGACAAATATATTTTTACAATAAATTTGCTCCTGATCAAACTATGTCCCATCTGCTGGAGTAGGTACCCCAAATGTGCTTCCACCTGGACTCTCGGTGATCTGAACAAGGCCTTCGATGCCGTTATAAACGTGGTCAATTACTGAGCCCAAACAGTATAACAATGTAATATGTAAAATTTACAACAACACGAAATGAAGAATACAATCAAATGAACATTTATGAACATGAAATCAAGATTTGACTATAGTAAAATTATCATATAACATATCTCGCTAATTAGTACTCTGTATTCCCCAAAGAGATGAATTTTGCCAGTTACATTTAATAATAATAATTCTTTATTATCAGGTAACTAAGGCCCATAAATAAGATACCCAAAATAATCTTAAAAAATAATAAACTAATACATATTGAAAAACATAAACATAAAAGAACAACTGCACACGAAGTGACGGCGTCGTAGCCGGCCGCGGAAACGCCGATACAGCACACCTTTCACCCAAAACTCTTCCATAAGGAAGGTCATCTAATGGTGAGTCATGTTGTAATTTAAGACCTATGTGTATAAGAGGCGAGTCGTTTGCCATTGGTCGGACAAACCAATCCAGACTCCGGGCAGTTTCTGTTAGAAATTGTAAATACCCAACAACACCGGGAATCGAACCCATTACCACCAACACACAACCACATACACCTACATAATCAGAGAAGATTGAAAGACAAAAACACTGCGCATTCCCCGGATCTAGGTATAAAAGACTAGCTAGTCTTTTATACCTAGATCGCCAGCGGCTTTGCCCGCGTTGAATGAGTACGTCCCCCAGGAGAAGCCTATGTGCTATTCCAGACTATAATCGGTATCTGTGATGCCAAATTTCGTACAGATTCATTCAGCCGTGCTGGCGTGATTGCGTAACAAACCTCCATCCATCCAAACTGAACGATAAATGTAGGAAATACGCTGTGTTTATGTGTCGACTTTCCCCATCGAACGGTCAAGTGTAGTAATTAAAATCTGAAAATACACCAACAGAAAATAGACACCAATTTACCTACACAAGTCCAAGGGTCTCATATATTCCACAGGGCTAGTCCCATTACCCTTTGTTTTCCCTCTTAACGTTACGACGGTTTAGATTTACCGCCACGTGCGACTGTCCGACTAATCGCAGCGACTAACGACTAGTCGCAAGGGGTGCGATCGTGCTCAATTAGATAGGGGTAACTGAGTGGTCAAGATGTTAAATGGGGTCCTAATTTGTTGTGCCCTTTTAGATCCCCCTTTAGACCAACCGGCTAGCTATTGGAGACATTTCTTTTGTTTGTTTGTCTATTGGAGTCAAATAAATACATTGTTTTGTGTTATCTGCACCGTGAGTTGGTGATTATAGGTTCAATATTACGTAGCATTATTATTCAGGTTCATTTTCCCGATTTTATCATTTACCTTGGACTATAGGATAAGCATTGCAATGCCGCCAGTCTTTTGGGCACATTATTACCAGTCGACAGCGTTGTGGAGGAATTTTTCGACGCCATATTTTAGATTATTTTTAATTTTGTTAGAATTAAAGGTTTTTATATTTTTGTTTAAGTTATAGTTAAGCGTTTTATGAATATTTTGTTTCATAAGGATAAATAAATATTTAACGTGGATTTTATCATTTGGTCTCCTTTTGAACTTTTTATAAATGTCGTGAAAGCGGTTTACATTCGTTGTTAAGTGTATTCTTATTTATTGAAACATACCATAAAAATTCTTAGAAGAAAACCAAGTGCCAAGTAGACCTCTGTTATTAGAGTATGAATGTACAAGAAAATTCCTCCCCAAAAATGTTGCAAACGAATCACTTTCCTCAAATCATGAGGATTTCGTTGACAAGAAACAAATAGCTGAAGGAATTTAAATTCAAAAACTAATAAAACTGTTTTCACGAGAAACGGAACCTCCATATTATCGCATAAACTGAACGAATGAGCGGGATGTAGCGACAGCAACAAAAACAAATGTGTGCAGGCTAAATATTATTAAAATAAAACACCTTGTCATAAAAGACCCATAACGTAGAATTCTTTGACATTATCGCATTAAAAGTTGACCTGGACGGTAGGATCTTTCGGCTAATAACAGAGAAAATCAATCAACTAAGCTGAATATATAATCCTATGATCACCAACTCGACAGCAGACTATGTTCACTATAGCATAATTCCAAATAAATGTTTTTACTTTCATTTCCATTCTTTCTTTCTTTCTCCTGGACCATCTGCTGTATGTAACATTGATCACCAGCCTGCTTGCAACACCAGCTGGTCTGGTCAGTAAGAGCTAGGTCAGTGTCTAATTAACGTTTAATGTGTGAATTGTGGGATTCCCTGATGAAGTCTTTGTTACCTGATAGCTACAACCTGGAGGTCTTTAAGTCAAGAGTGAATAGGTTACTTCTAGGCAAGCGTGCTCCATCCTCGACCACATCATCGCTTACCATCAGGAGGAGATAGTGGTCAAGTGCGAGCCTACCGATAAAAAAAAACTATTTCAGATAACTAATATGAATCGGTAGAAACATAATTAAATTAAATAACTAGGGTTATTACACTAAAGTTTCCACTTAATAACTACAAAATTATCAACATTCAGGACAAGGGGGCCTTGAAAATATTAGTTACACTTCGCCCGCGACTTCGTCCGCGTGGCTTTCAAAAATTTATAGCCTATGACACTCACAAATAACGTGGCTTTCGTTCTTTAACGTGGTAAGAGAATTTTCAAAATTTGCCTCTTTATAATATTATTAAAGATTGAAATCGTCATCGTCCCATCGGACTATGAGAGTGAAGGAACAGAGAGTGCATCTGTGTTTGCGCACACGCTTGTGCACTATATTATATCTCCTGCGTGCTCGGCTTTTTTTTAACCGACTTCAAAAAGGAGGAGATTCTCAATACGACTGTATTTTTTTTTTTTTATGTGTGTTACCTCATAACTTTTCACGACGTGAACCTATTTTGAAGATTTTTCTTTATTTGAAAGCTGTTGCTTCACATGTGGTTCCATTTTAATTTGGTGATGATCTGATGAAGAACTTCGGAGATACACAATGGAACTCTTCAATAAATGATAGCAAACCTTCCAGAATTGCTGCAATCGCAAGTCTGTATATTGTTTTCACCACTTCACAACATTACATCACGCTGATACGCTCTGAAGGGGTATACAGATTTGTACAGTTCACCCTGATACACCCTAATTTCATCAACTATGTTCAAATTCCCTATTTTTGGGGCTATCAATTCGGGCATAACTTTACTATTAATTTAGTTTTAGAATGGGGTACAACAACTAAAAAGTGAAAAATAAAAAACTTTTTACAAAAAAAAATACAACCGACTTCCACAATAACTTTAATTTCAGAAGTCGGTGTTTCTAGTTTGGTTTCTTCGTTATTTGACACCGACTTCCGAAATTAAAGTTATTTTGCATTTTTTAGTTTTATTTATGGAAGTCAAACTCCGAAAGTAAAGTTATTTTGCATTTTTTAGTTTTATTTGTGGAAGTCGGTTGTATTTTTTTTTGTAAAAAGTTTTTTTTAAAATCTCTGTTGAGGTTGGCCACCGTGGTCGAAATTCGGTCGGGAGGATTATCTTATGT
This sequence comes from Polia nebulosa, assembly GCA_951329385.1. Taxonomy (NCBI): domain Eukaryota; kingdom Metazoa; phylum Arthropoda; class Insecta; order Lepidoptera; family Noctuidae; genus Polia; species Polia nebulosa. The sequence goes on from OX589609.1 coordinate 1,024,450, forward strand.
TATAGATTGAAAATATTAGTTATTAAATTATCTCCTTCTCTGTTAAATCCGTCAAAAGGTTGTCTATAAAAGAACGCTTATAGCGTTAAGACCGCCCATTGTTATGCCCCGTTATTTTTTAAGCTACTACTGTAAGTAATTTTTATGTTGTATATTAAAGAGTTTAATTTATATTTATCTTTTATGTAAATGAAAACAATATTTAAAAAAACACTCCAAGAGTCCCATCTTATGCAAACCGTACAGATTTTTCAAAAATTTAACAGCCTGTCATTGGGGCTCTGGTCGGGCGCGCGGGGGCTCAGGGCTGGAGGGGGCGGAAAGTAATCAACAATTTAAAATTGGGGCTAATCTCGCGCCCGCCGTAATCGCCGGCGATCGGTCTCCGCCGCCGTAAGGGAGGCTGCTCATGGAGACAGGCTTGACAGGTGGCAACGTTGCTTTTACAGGGTTTTGGGTTGTCTTAAGGTTTATTTTTTATAGGTTGAATTTGTGAAATAGTGGACTAGTTGTGGATGATTTACTTCACCAGACACTCTTTGATTTCAGTGAAAGTAATAGGGAATATTTGAGGCTAGGTGGAACGACGATCTTCCCAGGATAGCTGGTAGCAGGGGTTGTCATCCAGCAGAGGACTGCTTTATGCTGATGATGATGATATGGAAAACAATTAATTTTTAAGCGAATTCGAAAAAGGAGGTTTTGTATTCGACCCGTATGTATGTATGTATGCTTGTTTGTCCGCGGTTTTCGTTATTCAAAAGCATATTTTTCAAGCAAGGTTTTAGTAATACATTAGGATGTGATGAAGGTCTTCGGAGATAGACAGTGGAACTCACTAACAGCAAACGAATCGTGATTACTGTGATCGTTTGTCTATGTATTGTGGTATTGTTAACACAATTTAATGAAGATCCAGAACTAAAAAGTGAAAAAATAATTGTTTTGTTTTTTAGAAGTCTGTTCTACTTTTTTGTAAAAACTTTTCTACGTACTCGTAAGTATATAGGTAATAAAAATAGTTTTCATAAGTTCTCTAAGCACCAGATGTGCAAGTATAGCTAAATCAAATTAATTTATATCTTAAGACTTACATGATCTTTTAAAAGCTCAAGAGTCAATAACTTAAAACCTATTTGGCTTGTCCCCTTCCTAATGGATTTTTGTGAAAAACGGAAAAGGATGTCCAAAACAGTCAAAAACCGATCAACTATTGAAGAACAAGGTGTTAAAAAGCTTGTAAAAAGTCAAACATTGAGAACGCGTGTTCCCACTTATCTCAATGTTCCCACTTATCTCAATGTCTTGTAAAACTATCGAAGCTTGAGTAACTTCCTATTCTAAAGTCTTAGTTAAAATAATAAATCCATCTCTTACGAGAAAACCCCTCAAGAGTAAAGGTGTTTGTTCTTCCTACAAATTGACGCGTCACTCATCTTGCGTCCTTCTCTCACTTACAGATCATCCTGAACAAGGTTTATCTTTGTCTCTTTCTCACTAAATAACGAATAACAAACATAATCCTTGCTTAATGGCCAGCCATAATGTTTGCCCATCGCAATGTTTGATGGGATAGCTCGAATACTTACTTTAATAGGCTGTTGTGCTGAAGCTCTGGAGTGGTCAAAGAAAAGTCAGATTTAGTTGCGAGTTTCATCATCACAGCCTTATCTGCATAGCCTTTTCTCACTTATGTGGGGATCAGCTTCCAGACAAACTGGATGCAGCTGGATAATAAGCTAAGTATTATGATGTCTGGGGGCGAGATATACGAAGTCATAGGCTTGTTTGCGACTAGATCTAGGATTTATTTTTATCAAAATTAGTTTACATTGTTTTAAAATTCGCCCTCGCATATCGGCCTTTTTTAACTTTTGGAAATCCTGATAGAGTTCCTCGGCCTGGGGGGGCGGACACAGGGCTCTGTCAGACTCTTACTGACTAAAACCACACGGTGTTCTGCAGGTACCTTTGGCCGGGGCACTGAAGTGCTTGCTCATATCGTCACGCTCGGGCCAGGTATGGGCCCGCGTAAATATCTACCTATCGGCCTGCCAGCCGTCCTAAATCTATCAGACAACTTTATTTATTTTAAAACTCGCATTAGTGTTTATTTCTTTTATTAAATTTGTGCCATGAGTTCTAAACCCTCTAAAGTCCAGATGAAAGAGTCTCTAAAGTATTGTACATACGACTTGTAGTACCCAGTTAGCACAGATAAGCAGCTCTGCAGTCCAATACTTAACTGGGTATTACGATAACTTAGTTATACTGGCTGTCAGACTGTCGGGCTACTGACTACCCGTAGGTAACAAATGACAAAGATCTGCAAATGGCTCCCATCTAGGTTTGTAATGAATAACGATGATGCGACCTCTGGCGAGAGAAGCTCAGTACACCTGACTATTTCATCTAGCCATCGGAGAGTCTTTCACCTGGGCATGCGTTACCGTAGCCGACCTGGAAAACTCTAAATAGACTCCATTCTCAGGTTGGCCGTAGTAAAGACAACCTGGTCCTCAGATGACTCCGCGGCCTTCGGTGTTTATGCGGCATCTCTCCGTAGATCATGGCCCACCTCTCATCTTGCGCAGCATGCCCTGTCGCCTGTAGGTACCTACACGTGAAGAACTTATGGTTGCGTCAGCGAATGCTGTTGCCGACGCAGAATACTGGGACAAACTGCAAGAGAAAAGATGATGAGACTAGTACGTTTGCAATTGTGTGCAACTAGAAAACGATCATTACCAAAGTCCATAACTCAATATGAATCAATACAATTTCCAAACTGACCCTGAACTGTCGTCATTAAGTGAGAGCAACTGTTCCAAGCATTAATTAGTAATTAACGGATAGACTGATCAGTCTGAACTGACAGGCCAGCTTGACAGGCCTCGGTTGGGTTTGATGTCAAGGCCAATGTCGCCTGATTGATAATGCAATTAAAATCATGTTATTTAGAATTTAATAATTATTACATTATTAATTTGCTAATAACGAGCTGCAATAAGTTTACTATGAAACCGGTCGCAAAAATGAGTGAACTTATTGCAATGCAATCTTTTTTTTGGGGTTTAATAAAAAACATACCTACCTACCTAACATTACAAAACTGTTGGTACCTATTTTCTCCATAGTCTTCTTATCGTTTTAATGGTTAACTTTTTAAATAATGCAGGCCTTGTAGGTGTCTACGCTTACAGTGGCATCAGTGACGTTCGCAAGTTCCTCAAAGGTCCAAGTAGATAAACAGGCACTTGGGACACTCCAACAAGTGAGTCATGTGGCCGCCACACTAACATTTTTTAACCGACTTCGAAAAAGGAGGAGGTTATCAATTCGGATGTTTGTATATTTTTTTTTTTTATGTATGTTCGGGCATATCTCCGTCATATATTGACGGATTTGCAAAATTCTTGTTTTGTTCGAAAGGGGTTTATTCCGAAATGGTCCCATTTAAATTTCAAAAAGATCTGATGATGGGTTTCGGAGACAGACAACGTAACTCTCTAAAAATTGACAGCAAATCAACCGCGATTGCTGCTATCGTATGTCTATGAATTGTTAACACAGTTTAATGGGGAACCACAACTAAAAAGGGAAAAATAAAAAACTTTTTTACAAAAAAATAGAACCGACTTCCAAAAAAAGTGCAAAATAACTTTAATTTCGGAAGTCGGTGTCAAAAAACGAAGAAACATAACCAGAAACACCGACTTCCGAAATTAAAGTTATTTTGCACTTTTTTTGGAAGTCGGTTCTATTTTTTTGTAAAAAAGTTTTTTATTATCAAACGGGTCTTATCAACGGTCCACCTGGGCGCACAACTGATAGAATGCGGTCCATAATGAGCCACTGCTGTTCACGTCCAACAGGCATCATTTGGTGGTAGATGATGTTCTTCCTACAGCTGTATTAGCTGTAGGTAAATGAAATTTATAAGCCTGAAAAAAATGTTGAACAAAGCATTCTAGTGAGCATTCAAAATAGTCTTGTTCTACTGCATTCCCTCCAATGGACATAGCGTTATATTTCGTCACTGAAGTCACACGTAGTGACATCTAGGTGAATTTAATTAAAGTACCAAATGATTAAGAAGTCTATTGTGTTCGTAGTCTAAACTGTAAAAAAATAGATGGCGCTTTTACAAAAGAGGTAAGTCGACGGCTACATAATACCAACACCTTAAAATAGATGGCGTTACCAGATACAAAACGATTTAGCTTGTGTAATAATTAAAATTCACTTCGCAATACTAATAAATTAAGTTGGCAAATTAGAATAACTCGTTTAATTAAACCATAAAAAGTAATCAACAACGTTGTCTTAGTTGTGTTTAAAATCTTTGTGTTGTGTTGATCAACTTTTTCTTTAAGACGGGTGCTATCAAGTCATTATTATGATCTCTTTATTGTGGTTCATCAGGGAATCGAACCCATTGCATTTACTATCTGCGATGCTACTGTTCCAATTTAAGTTAAACTAGACTAAGTTTAACAACATAGTTGCCATGAGCACCTAACAATTAGGTAATATTTATCATCATCATCTATCTTTTTCCAAAAACAAACTAATCAGATGTAGCTGAATCATAATCATCATCATCCACAGCCCGACTTCGCCCACTGCTGAGTATAGGCCTCTGCTTTCTCGCGCCATTTCCACGCTCCTGTGCCAGTCTCATCCATGTCCTACCCGCGATGGTAATAATCTCGTCCGCCCATCTCGCCGCCGGACGACCAACATTACCAATATTTCACATGGAGTGTCAGTGACTATCATGTTATTATAAGGTTCCCTATAATCGTATAATTTATTTTCATTTATTTTTTCTTATCGTCTCTAATTTCATTTTGTCAATGTCATGCATACCTGTTATTTGCATGGTTACTGAAATGCCGATTTTAGATGTTATTTTATTTGAATTGTAAGTGACAGTGCTGTTGGTGTGCTTATATTAAAAATAAAATAAATAAAAAGAAAGAAAGAAATATTTAAAATTGTAATTTTAATGTATTACCTACTTAAAAAAAAAAAAAAATAGTAGTCCGCCGATTTCGGGAGCAGAGTCCAAGCTATCGGTAGTTAGGGCTTAGGAGACAGGAACCTCCTCACAATTCGAGACAGAGAGAAATATACTCATCGAGACTTTTGGCCATTGGCGATAATAGTCCTGTCAGCAATGATAGACCGATCCTGTTCAACATGACATGGCCATTTTCTAGAACTGGGTAGGGCTATGCATACTTATAATACGAACCTCAGAATCCACTACAATGTATTTCAAAGTAAGTTGCTGGGTGAATAATCCTGGCCAGTTGATTATGCCTGTGCAATTTACTCGACGAGAACAACCAGAGATAATATGTCTGTCGTGCATGCTACCCGGACGGTGTCGGGCATGCTACCCGGACGGTAGCATGCCCGACACACGCCAACTGTCCCGTCCTTCAATATTTGTCTCCAGTAGTAGTTTGTCAAGATAACTTCATCCATAATCGCACAAACAAAACCTTTGATTTCCTCTAAGAGGTCGGCAAAACGCAACCAGGATACGGACGCTGAGAGCTGTACCTACATATGGGCCATGAAGTGCCCGATAGAAACGTCCGTGAAACTCCTTGCCTTTCCATACTTCCTTGTGGTCATCAGTAGTAAGAACTACAGGTTTGCATTAGTTGTTTCTTTACCCATGGACAACGGGGTGAGTCCTATGCTCACTGAGATCACATCTCGGTGCATACCCCCATCCTTGTGGCTACACATCTCGCGGCTGTGGAGTAGATTTGTTTTATTGTTTCCCCACACCAGGAATTACCCCTGTATCGTGGTTGCGTTCACAAACATTTAAACTCACATACACAAGACACCCAGAACTGTTACAACTATCTGTAGGTCCTAAAAATATTTGTTTCGTGCGGGAATCGAATCTGTGACACAGCGCAGCCCATAATGTAGAGGTAATAAAACAAGCTAAAATAATGGAAAACTATTTATTTTTCATCTTGACTATACGTACACTAAACTACATCGTAAAGAGTAGGTACAGAGCTCTTCGGACACTAAATACTAAATCTTTTATTCTAATGATATCAATTTACAATTTTGTGTTTTTGCCTCGTTTCTCTTATGTACAGTGGACAAGGTTATTAAGCTTCAAAAAATATTTTTTGAGTTATTTTTTTCTGAAAATACTGAACTAAGTAGGATGTACTAAAGGCATTTTATTATTTAATAATATAAAAATAGTCGTAATTAGTGTAACAAACAGTGGCAGTATGACACTCGGTTTCTTGAACTCAAATGACCCCCCAACACAAATTAAAGTGACTTGTCAAACGCGTTAACTGCTGTCATCAGTTGAATGAATAAATTATTATATCGCATCACACGGTGCCTCAATATGTAACATTTCCATTATTTACTTCCAGAAACAGAGTGTCAGTCAAAGGTATTTTTTACAATTTAACCATTAGGGAATAGAACATACAGCTGTTAACTTAGGTAGGTAAAATCCTACTCACGCCAAGATAGCGGTAAATACATTGGTGATTTGTAATAGTGCCAATGTTAAGAAGTATTAGAGCGAAACAAGGGAAGACAATACGAAGCACAAATGAGAGAGAGATACTGGTAACCGACTTCTCTTGCCAGCAGCTCTACTTCTTTAAATTATTTACTACAAAATATAGTTTCGTATACATATTCGTACAATATTCCTATTAAAGGTATTTGTTGCAAACAATACTAGCTTATAGGAAACGTGCACGGCGTAGTTTGTGCCATCTAGTGGAGTAAATTCGAAACTTTTACCCTTTACACACACGCATTATGCACACATGCAGCACCCATAACGTAGACTGGCATCTAGTGAGTGAAATCTGCAACGTTTACTCTGTAGCCGCCATCTACCTATATTTCCTGCACGCTCCCTAATTATTTCACAGAGCATGAGTCTGACATAGAGAACATGAGTTTGACAATCTGTCAGATTATTTTTATGTCACTTGGTTTTTGAGAAACTAGTCGGCTTTTTAGTCAAATTTTGGGAAGTTTTGGTAAAGAAGGGCCTTATTGTAATTAGTTTAAAAACACTGATGAGCAGAATTTAATTTTTGAAGTTATACTTCCATAAGCGCGTTATGAAAAAAATGATGAGAGTGAAATTTTAAGATGCGCGCGCATCACTGTCACCCAAAAAACACAGGTTGAAGTTAGCTAGAACCGACACCCTGAAGTTAGCTATGGTCTGTGGTTCACGAAGAATGATTGTTTTCCTTTTGTAAACTTTGTGACAGTTTGGTTTTTTACGCCAAAGAAGTATAATTTCTTAAGTGCGAACCATAAAACACACACTTTTTTTTTAAATCTATGGAGAAATTGGATAAATAATCTGCTGTTCAGTATTTATACTAAGCATATTATTAGCAAATTTTAAAAATAAGGCTGAAAGAGATTGGTGCTGAAGCTTGGCTGTATAATTTAGCAATTTGCTTAAAAATTAAAAAAGTCTACCTGTACCTAAGTGTTATTAAAAGCGTAGAAACGCACAATTATTATTGATTTTCGTTTGTACTATTTTGTCAGCTGAATGTATTACATTAAGGACTATGCAGTTGTTATATAAAATTACTATTTAGCGTGGCAATACTTATAAAATAAATATTATTACAATATCAATATAAAATCGTATGTACTTCAAACATCGGCTCTATTTTTTTTTTGTAGTTTTCCAAAAATAAGTACTTATTATCTAACACTATACGATTATTGCACAAAACTAATAAACACATCATGTAGTTTATTACAATCACTGTATAAAAACTGCAAAAAAAGCATATTTAAAAATCTTCTTATTATAAGTGCTGCCAAATTAAATTACGAACTCAATTTTTGTACTTACTTAAAAAGTTAAAACCTATGTGACAAAACCTCTTTTATTTTTTTTTGTTTTAATCTGGCAACATTCGTATACATACAGTTCTGAGATTTGTCCAACAGAAGGCATTATTTTAAGTTTCCTAAGTTATTAGCGAACATCAAACCGAAACGTAAATGTTATTTCTATCTAAACTACATAAACAAACGTAAGCTCGTACATAAACTTTAATTGCTCACACAAACTCAAAAATATTTACAAATAGGGCTCCTTCTATGTAGAGATTTTTGAATGCTCGGAAGAGAACCAATACAAACAATTTCTTCAAAAACTCACAATATTTTGTTTTCATCAGTTTCAAATGGTAATTTAAAGATTTTACTATTAATATCTCCTACGGTGTTAAGTAATAACAAATAGTGTATTTAATAGTAAACTAATCTGTTTTGTTGGGAACTTGACACAATGAGATGGAGCCCTCAGACTTATAGATCAGTCACCACGTAAGATTTTGATAAAACGTTAACAACATAATTTGATTCGGCCATCACTAAAATTTTTTCTCGCACCGACAACGCCTAATATCTACTTTCAAATCCATTTTTGTCGCTTGATGACCCTGATAATTTTGCTTTCTACGAATTTATCAGCCGGTTTCTACCAGGTCTTAAACACAATAGGGATATGCATGACTTACATTTTTTATTTGCTATGTTGATTACTTATCTACCTATTTATACCTATAGTAAACAAATAAGAATTCTCAAATTGTCTTCATCAGCGACGAAAAACAACTGTGGTCGTTGGCGACAAAGTTATAAAGCTTCAAAGTTTATCGTTAGAAAAAGAAGTCCGACGTGGTTCCTGACGTCAAATACCGTGATGTCCATACAACTGCCATAGAAAACAGCGTTCAGCGATCAGTTTTTATTCAGCTTTCATTGTTCGTTTTTTTTTGTTTAAGCATCAATAAACCGGTTAGTTACAAATATTTTTTTCATGCATATTGCTGTCAACAGTGACAGATTATCACACTTATGTCAACCCATTTGCTGCTGTCACAGAAATGATTATAAGTTTGACTCTGTCACTTTTTGTCCGTTGGTTTTAGACCTTTCATAAACCAAGTGCCTAGAATTCGCAGATAATTTTACTTTACCAAATGGTTTCTAAGAAAGCAGTCACTGATCTCAAGTTCAACCTAAATCTAAAGTTTACATCTCAACATTACTCAGACTATCAAACTTCATTTCTTTTACTTCTTCAGGGTTGAAACTCTTCACAGACACCTTACCATCCCCTGACAGATCTGTACTCGATAACTTATTCGTTATTTTAGTTATCGATATACGACTCTCGATATCATTCGAGTCACATATAGTTTCTAAAATTACACCCTTTTCTACTTTCCTTGGCTTCGGTAGGACTTGGCTCACTTTAGTGTTCCTTAACTTTTCACTTAGTAACTTGTTGCAGGTTTTTCGGGACATGTCTAAGGCTAAAGGGTCTTCCGGAGGAGTTTCCTTCTTCTCTTCTGGCTTGTTCTGTTGCTTCATCTCTGCTACTTCTGCGTTCGACACGTTGTCTTTCTTCTTCCATTTCGTTCTTCTGTTCTGGAACCAGATTTTTACCTGGAATTAAGAGAGAAGAGATTATTAACAAATGGCAAAACATATATGCGATGGGTTGTTTTAATTGAATTCAGAGTTATCGAATATCAATTATCTGTCGAAACATTAAATATTAGAAATATTAATAAGTAGTTTTTTTAGCACCGGCAAGTACACAATCTAGAGGATAGGTTAATTTATTCAATCTATAGTGTTAACTGGCAGTAAGTAACTGCTAACAATTAAACTCAACAAACACCACGTTAACCCATGAACTTTCGCCTCTAAGGCGGATATTGTAACAATAATTTATAATCAGAGGTACTCCTAATTCTGACAGTTGCCATGGGACTAGCGCGTTTGTGCGCCTCAGGTACGGAGCTGTCGCGGTGTCGGCCTGGTACGGCCCCCGAAGCACAGGGGCCCGGATGTGAGGAAGCAAAAATTTGTGAAAAAACCCTACTCTTTGAGGAAGCTTTTATAATTTATTAGTATTATTCTTTAATGTACACATAAAACATATACATAAAAATACAATAGGACAGTTATGTGTGTGTGTTGTGTTGAGTTATTAGGAAAGATTAAACAATACGAGATGCTCTAACATTTTCTTAGTCAAACCACTATGAAAACTTAATCGATCCCAGTCCAAATACTTCAAGTTTCGAAAACTAATCAGCATGCTCCAATTTATTGACTTGCATAATTTGTAAAAAATACTGAGGGTATTTCTTTTTCTTTAAAAGGTATAATAGGCCCCCAAAAATGTTTAATACAGGGCCGCTTGAAGGCTAGGTTCGCCCCTGGTGCGCTCTTGTGCTCGTGTGTGCGAGTGTATCGGTTAACAAACAGTTAATTACGAGCTGATCGATCTCAGCCCGAGGGAGCTAGTGAGGGGATAATGTCGATAACTCGATATCGATGTTTGTACCGTGAATGATTATCAGGTGTTGGTTCTATAGCTACCTAAATATTTTTTAAAGGATACAGGAGTTTTTGAGTAGGTAAAAACATACATTTCGGAGGCTCAGAAAGGGAAGTCCTTTCTTCAACTGTCGCTTTCTTGGAAGCCCATGACTTTATGACAATGATTAAAAAAAAACAAAAATCTTCAACCGTCATGTGAACTACGAATTTTAGTGAGGTAAAAGCACCTATCAGTAAAAAATATCATACAAAAGAAAAATCATCTCTGCATATTTTAAAACAAAGTCGTTTTTGAGGAGTTACCGGTAAAGGATTTCGATGTGGTTTTCACTAATATAAAGAGCTAAAAAATTCAATATTTTCAAAAACCCGACTGTACATTTCTCATCCAACTTTCCAGTCGCAGGTCTGCTGGACGAAATTTCTTTTGAAATAAACTTTGTGCTCTTCTATCTGTATTTGTTCTTTTTTCTCTTCTAAGTGTTATAGGTGTGCATCTATCTATATATATATAAATTAATCCCTATTTCCTTGGTCACGGCATCACGCGTGAACGGTTAAACCAATTTCGCTAATTCTTTTTTTGTTGTGTTTGTTATTGTCAGGAGAAGGTTCTTATGAAAGAAAAAATGAAGAAAGTTGAGCGGAAAATTAGAAAATTTCAAAAAACTTAACGATTAAACTTCGCGCGTTTGACAGTTGACAGTTTATAGCTAAGATAGAACAACGTCTGTCGGGTCAGCTAGTAAATAAATAAATAAATAAACAGTTATTTTAGTTCAATTATTAATTTCATGCCACCAACTGCATCAGACTGCTTGAAAAGTGACTTTTTTGGAACTTTATAGTTGTTTTTTACAGTCAGGTTTTATGAAAATATATTTATTTTTATTTTCTACATTTTAGTGAGTTATATTTTTGGGATCACCTCCTGGAACCCTTTATTTTGATACCTCACTTGATATTGTTCGTCGATTTAATTTTTTTTTTTTCACATTATGGCGTCTGGTTTTCGCCATATTGTATTTTGATTACTGTCATACCTTTAGTAGCACTCGCAAGATTAAGAATCAATTGACATAAGAATGATCAAAATCGGCCAACGTGTTTGGTCTCTAAAGCGCCACAAAGGTACTACATACTTAGGCTGATAAACACATTGCCCTCTCTTGCGTAGCGTACTCGGGTAAAAACGAAAAAAGGTTTTTGTTTATAATTTGTACTCTAGAGAAACTGGGTCGGGTCAGTAGTTTCAAATAAATCGTTTCTAGTCTTACTAGTCACTAGTCAAATAAAACGTAGCAAGAATCATTTCACCGACCACAAATCATTAAGACGTACAATAAAACCATAAGCGCACATAACTAAGTACTCAAAGTAACGTAAGTAGTTAGTTGGGGGCGGGATAAGTTCTCGTAAAATAATCGTAAAAACAACACCACTTGATGCATTTGTGAGGGATCTTTGGCAGTTCGCACCCCGCATTGCATTTTGTGGTAGAAAAATGGCTGACTGGTTTCCTTTTACAATATTTGTAAATCAATCTGCCTGCCTCTTCCCAACTATCTTGGGGTCGGCTTCCAGTCTAACCGGATGCAGCTGAATACCAGTATTTTACATGGAGCGACTGCCTATCTGACCTCCACAACCCAGTTACTGGGTAATACGCTACTCCTTGGTAAGACTGGTTGTCAGACTTTCGGGCTCCTGACGACCCGTAACGACTGTCAAAGAGCCACGATTGACAGCCGGGACCAACAGCTTAACGTGCTTTCGGAGGCACGGAGGAGTCTCGGTATGTAAAGATGGTCACCCATCCATGGACCAACCCCGGCTAGTGTAGCTTAACCTGATGGATCAACCCGTGTGGCTATTATTACTTTAATATCGATTGTAATTAAAAATAAGTACAGGTTTCATTTATTTACATTATTCTCAACATTAAAATAAACCTTTTGTCTTTTTTCGTGAACCCTAGATTCCTGGCAGCTTCTTCTAAAATTAAATAATCTTAAAAGAAAAATCAACTTTTCTTTTCCGTTCCTGGTAATGTAGAGTCCAGTAGTATCCATTTTCTCGTCACTTGGAATTTTAAATGTTCTACTGAAAATAACGAGTTAAAAGAATCAAATCTGTAACTCGTAGTACAGAAGTTAGACCGCTTTATGATAGCAACTGCAACAAGTCTGCATCGTGCAACGTCAGTCTGCGGCCATAATCTTCGAAAATTAATGCGATACTTATACCCAGTTTCTGGAACGAAAATATCGCAAAAAAAAACGCGGCAATTCGTGAAACGCACCTGGGACTCAATTCTGTAAAATAACTATCTTGTCAATAGTGTGTCTGTAGTGTGTCAGTGGTGTCTCAATAGAATAGTAATTGACATTTGGTATTCTACAAATTATTTATGGTCATTGACTTGCCACTGTAGTGCCATTGAAACGCCATAATAAGACTATTGTGATAATTGGTAGTCTGGTCCACTATAATGTGTCAACAGAATTTTGAAGTTGTTGCAGAAAACCAAATTTGCAACAGTGGCACAATAATGTCTGTAGTGTGTCGATACAGTGTCGATGGCGTGTTGCTTAACTCAAAGTTGCAGAATTGGGCCCCTAATTTGTTGAGTAAATATCAACAGAATCACTTCGAAACGTGGATAATTTCGTTCTAGAAACCGGACGTCAACGCTTTCAGTAGGTACTGACTTTTTTAATATTAAATAATCTATGAAGAAGATGAAAGTAAAATCTAAAAAATCTTAAAAAATATCATTATATGTCCTCATGACTGTACCAAAGGTTGATAAAGTTTAAAATTCCACACAAAAATAAGCGTGTGTAATTTTTTATTTTTTATTTTCTGCAAGTCGTCCTAAATGGGCCGTAGGCATGAAGTACGAGTTGATGAATTACCCTTTCAAAAGCCCTTGAACTCGCAGTAGACAGTAACTTAATGGTAACTTCAAAATGTGCTGCATTTGAGTATTCAGCCGTACATAACTCAGTCACATTGATCAGTTTGCCCACTTGGCTGCGATCAGATTGTGTTCACTACAGCGCTACTGATTACTTTGATTAGCGCGCGTTATTCGGTCAAGTTGTGCGTTTGACTATAAGCGCTAATTTAGAGCATGAGCTTGTTTTTTTCACTCTAGCATCGAGTAAAGCCTGCTCACATAGGGACATTATTTCTCCTTTAGGATTAGCTAACATGGACAAATGTCTCAATTAGATAGTCAAAGGAGAAATGACTAGGGACTACTAATATTCTAATATCCCACTAATCTTACATAATATTACTAGCTGGTCCAACAAACGTTGTTCAGCGATAAAAAAATACTTTACGACTTATTCTCATAACTACTAAATATACAAAAAAAAAAAAAAATTAAATCGGTCGAGCCGTTTCGGAGGAGTGCTACCACAAACACCGTGACACGAGATTTTATGATCACACTAATATTATAAAGGCAAAAGGTTGTGAGTGTGTGTGTTCTTCATGTTCAAACGGCTGGACCGATTTGGATGAAATTTGGTATGAAGATAGGTTATAACAGATTTTTGACCCAGTTAATGCGGGAGAAACCGCGGGCCGCAGCTAGTTATTGAATAAATGTGAAAGTTTGTGAGGATATATGTATGTTTGTTACTCTTTCACGCAAAAACTGCTGAACGGATTTTGATGAAACTTTACAGTAATATTGCATATACATCAGAATAACACATAGGCTATAATTTATAACCGGGGGAAGTACTAATACCACGCGGGCGAAGCTGCTGGCATAAGCTATTCAATTATAAATGCTAGAGTTTGAATGACTGTTTGTTCGTCAATCACGCGCGAACGGCTGAACGGATCTCGATGAAATTTGGTACAGAGATAGATTATAGTTTTTACTAGCACATGGGTTATAATTTACAACGGAGGAAAGTACTAATTCCACTCGGTCGAAGCCGCCAGGAGAAGCTAGTAAGCAATAAGGTTGATAGATGGATGGATAACTGCTTTTTTGTCTAAAGGATGTGGATAGAGACCGCAGTCTTCCCTAACACATTGGATAAACTTAGAGATTATGTTACAACCAGAGTCTCATGTTTCTAGCACCCCTATTACCCGTTATCCATGAAAACCAGAACCAAAAGATACCTTACCTAGTAAAATGTCTTTCTTGATTTAAACACCAGCACCGATTTGACACTCAAATCTAAATCAAGTCGTTTATGGGGAAAACCCCCTTTGTAAATCCTATGTTTGGCGAAAACGGAGGGCTATGTGGGACTACTTCCAATAAAACCTCACGATGACCCTCTCTCGTAATTAGTATGGACTGTAAACCTTAGGGCACCGTTCAGACTAAACGCAAAATTTTGTAATTCTACCCCCGCCACCCCGATCACCATAGGTCACGTCACAGCTGATAACCCCGGCGTATGATTTACAACGACACACATACACAAGCACCATGACAGGGACATACATACAGATAGACGTACAGACACGCGGCACAATGGCTCGCCATGTAATTGCCGAGCAAATTAATCCGGGTAACATGTGACATTTGACTCCCGCTGTATACACAGTACACCTTTAGTTAGGCTGTGGGTGTACACAGCTAAATGTTATCCGGATGCCGGGTGAAAAGGTTGCAATAAGTTTCTGCCTCGTTGCTCTAATGGCCGCAAGCGGTAATGCTAAGCTGAATATGAGGTCTGAAATGTGTACTTTTTCCATCTAGAATTTTTCAGTGACAGCCAGCAGTGTGTCTATTTTATTTATAACCGGTTGATGGCAAATGGTAACAGGCTCGCCCCCTGTTACAAGGGATTTATCTTCCTAACCCTTCGAGAAACACAACCATGAGTAAGCTAAGAGACATTATGCGAAAAAGTAATCTAAATAATTTTCTTTTTTTCCTGGTTGCGGATTTCAACTACACATAAATTAAAAGAAATATATATTATTAAATTGAAAAGCTCCAACTCATCATCATTCTCCTGCCCTTATCCCAATCTATTTGGGGTTTTCCTTCCATACTCCTCTATTAGTCGTCATCTCTGTAGTCACCCCCTTTTTATCCATATCCTCTTTCAAACAGCCCAACCATCGTTTCTTTGGCCTTCCCCTACTTTTATAGCCATCCACATCCATACACAAGACTTTCCTCACGACATTTTCTTCATTCCTCCGCATCACATGCCCATACCACGACAACCGATTTCCACACAACTTTTCAGTCAGCGGTGCCACTTTCAGACTTCTTCCTATATACTCATTCCTAATTCTATCCATGCGCGTAACACCACACATCGCTCTTAGCATTCGCATCTCCGCCGCATGCAATTGCTTTTCATTCATCCCTTTTGTGGCCCAACATTCTGAACCATACAAGACAGCAGGTCTGACCATTGTTTTATAAATCTTTCCCTTAAGTTTAATGGGAATGCGGGAGTCACAGATAGTCCCGGTGACCTGCCGCCATTGTGGTGACAAATTACACACGTTTTGACTGCAATAAAAAAAACCAGCCCTTTTAGTCCTGTTAACTGCTGACTAATGCTCTCCCAATTAACGTCCCAAAAGGGTGTAACATGAGCAAGATAAATCAATATTATTCCTGATAAAAAAAAACCATATTCCCTCGTTGTGCCCACACCCTAACGCCACAATGCAATCCACTGTTGCAAACATAAAGATAATTATTATTGATTGCGCATTAGTGCGCGTGAGTGAGACAGACATACACAATAGTGTTGGTGTGAGCGAGAGGTCAGGGCTTTGAGATGGATTGATAGTGTTACATGCCAAAGGAGCGTTAATTGGACGTTTGTGTCAAATGGGTAGGCAGCGAGGTGTTATGATGAAGTTACGCTCGCGATTCTGAATTTAAACTCTGGTTTAAGTTATGAATTGATGAGTTTGGTAAGACAGTTAAAAACAGAAAAATTAGGAGAGAGAAGCAACTCTGTCAAGCGACACGGTTGGCGCAGGGGTTAAGCATTTGGCTGTTGTGCTACGTGTCACGGGTTCGATTCCCGCACGGAACAAAAATTTGAATGGCCTACAGATTCTGGGTCTGGGTGTCTTGTGCATGGGAGTTAATATATTTGTAAACGTACCCGCGATACAGAACATACGGCTTTTCAGCGATACCTGGTTGTCACAGAGGCCAAATTTAATGATTTTCAGGAAAACCTGCACCTTTACAGGATATCTTTGCTAAAATAAGCGCGGCGGGTTGAATACAATTTTTTTTTTTTTTTTTATTTTTTTTTATTTTTTTTTTTTTATGTTTGATAGGCTCGCGTTTGACTAAGCAAGGTATTATTAATAAGGGTAAGGTATTTGAATTGTTCATAAGTGTGTACTATGTTAAGCTGATTGTTCAGTCGTTGTAGCGACATTTGGGGGATGAAATGTTGATGCTAATGATGTTAAGTTTTGGTGTAGGTACAATAAAGAATAGTAAAGAAAAGATAAAGAGACCCCTATCTAAGGAAATTGCGTCGAAGATACCCAAAAAACTCTTATTATATTACAGTAGTCTTACTCCTCCGCTGTCTTTTCTGATTAATTTCGTTGCGGGACCCAAGACAGTTTAATCGTTCGCCACTATTGATTCTGGCTTACAGAAGTTACAGTGGTTTGGGAATAGTGTGGCGGGCTTGTCCCAAATATAGTAGTCTATGACTCGCACCTAAAACTATTTCCAGGAATCAAACCCAGAATGACATCCTTACAATCATGGAACTCCTAAAATTGTTCTATGTACTCGTATGTAACTATGTACCAATAAATATTACCTACAAACAAATTGGTCAAAGGTTAACTCTTTTTATGGGTCCATACATTTATGAAAAGATATTTTTTGTTGCGAAGACTTCTTTAGGCACGTTGGGCACTTTTGAGATGGGGAAAAGCACTGAACTCACGTGACCGTGAAGTTATGAAGTTTTCACTTTTGACGTGCAGTCCTACGACTGATATTCTTTATTTATTTAACTTTAAGTTTATTTTACGTTTGTTAACTTTGTTTTTGTTTACTAATATATTAATTGTTTTTTAAGACCGAAAGAGTAGTCTCTTTAGACCCCACAACGCGACGCAGGGAATCCTAGTGTGGGGCTTATATTTTGATTACAAATGTGTATTTTCTCGGGACAATACAGATTATTAAACGAAACAACAGAGATTCCTACTAATTATGAACACGTGGGTAATGAACACAGTTCCTAGGAATAGTGACAAGTTCCACACAGTGCGAGTTGAGACACGAGGAACACCAGTAGGTACGAGTCGAGTATGAGACAATAAGCGAGGGAATGTCAACTAATTGGAAATGTTGAGAGGATTCTACTTCGTTGTGAACTTACTTTATACACGTGTTTTAATTTAATCTTTGTATTATAGACGGAATGTATGAATGTGCCTGTCTATGTATTCTTCACTCATTGATTTATTAGTGAGCTTCAAATGAAACTTTCAGGATTTTCAGTTACATGACAATGAAGACGGAATTGATTGACAAAAAAGATTTTTTCATAATTGTTCTGTTCATTTTTTTTTGTGGGTTGGGAAATCATCCATCAGACATCGCCCGCTGTAGGGTGGAGCGGGAGGGCGTGTCAGACTCTTACTGACTAAAGCCCACCCCCGTTCCATCCCTGCCCTGAGTGCCCAGGGGCGAGGTATCTCTGTTTCGAATTTATCCTCAACCCCTGGGCAGGCATCGGCCATGACGGGCCCCGTCATTATTGCTGACAACTCTTTGAGGCGCGCGTGGAACACTACGCGCCGTCGACTCACGGGCCTGGTGCTGATCGGCCGGCGAGCTATCCACTACTCGCCGTCCGCAGGCCCGGGTATAATTATTGTTCTGCTGAATTTAATGAATTCGTGTTTTTTGACTGCGAAAAATTAGCAAACGGTAGACATGAACATTAATTCTCTTTTCACTTTGATGGGCGCATGCTTGTCCTCTATTATATATCACCTGATGGTAAGCGATGATATGGTCGAGGATGGAGCACGCTTGCTTAGGAGTAACTCCCAAGTTGTGGCTATCGGAAAACACAGGCTCAGGGAGGGAATTCCACTCGTTAGCTGTACGCACCATGAATGTGTTCCCAAAACGTTACGTGCATGTAGGTGGGATATCCACCATGCACCGGTGGCGCATCTATTGTATTATATACATTTTAAGGCTCAAATACACTATCCAATTTCAAGGGAGCCAATTTAGGAACAATCTAACTAGGAAGTTGGAAGCTAACGATCACACTACTCTAAATTGGACTCCTATCTGCTATTACCCCTTCTGATTGCCTAAATTGGCTCCCTTGAAATTGGATAGTGTGATTGAGCCTTTAGCCGCACATTTAGGGTTCCGTACATGAGGGAATTATTAAAGAAAAAATCTGATTTACCAATATATTAGTGTTTGTTAGTAAAATATACGTTACGTACGTAATAAACATTATCACCAAATTTCAAGTTAGTTAGTTAGTTCAATATGAAGTTAAAAAATTCTTAGGAAGAAAACTTTGTGACAGACGACGGACAGACCGACAGACGGACGCGTGAGTGACAACAATAGGGCTCCGTTTGAACCCTTCGGGTGCGGAACCCTAAAAACCAGTAAAAATAAGTACAAATATCTTGAAAATAACTGAACAATTAATTATACTTAACATCACCTACTCAAACAGCCAACATTATCCTTCTCCACAATTTCTACTCCGTCAGAGAGGATTACCAACAATACATCTCAACTCCTAAATCCGCTCTCCAGCCGACTAATCAAACACTACGTTTCCAGATTATCGAGCAGCGCCGTCGCATCAATTACCCACAATAACATCACTATCATAAGGCCGGCTGTTCACGGTAGTTCAGGCAATCAATATTACCGCAAAGCGTCGCTTTGTTCGGGAGATCGGTGCATGGGAGCCTATTAGTCCGGACGCTCGTGTAGGGATGGGGAGGTGTCGAGGGACTTGTCGATGATTCGCTTGTTTTGGACCTTTGTGTATTGAGGTTTTGTGTTCTGTGTTTAGGTTTGGTGCGAGTAGGGTTTGATTAAATTATGTCGGTTTTTGTTGGAAGCTAGCAAATTAAAATAATTTAGCAAGAACCAAAACGCAACAGCCAGCCACACAGCCAGTGGAAATCACACAGTAGATTACATTTTTTTGTTTTGTTTTTAAAACATTGTATATTATTGTTCCAGACTTCTTGTAAGATAAAAAATTTAAAGTCTATTTTGGGTAAAAACTACAAAGACTTACTTTCTGGAACTATTATTATGTAACAGACATTTTTTAAACTCATGGAATACACTTTCACACACGTAGTTTTATATCAAACATTTAAAACACAACCTAAAATAAATAATGATACCATACCCACATAAATGTATAATACGGAGCCACGTATACACAGACCCACATAATAAGGAAGCAGCAATCAATAGCGTAGTGTCTCAAACGTCTTGTTCACGAGATCATCGTACATGACCCTATTAGTGCTGCCAATTGCCTAGGGAGGGGACACTATCGATATTACGCCAACAGTCAACGGATTAGTAGGGTAACGTTTGTATTTTTAGGATAAACTGAAGCGAAAGGGGAGTGAGCGTCGCTGAACTATACGCAATCCTATTATTGCTGATTATTTGGTAAGTTTGGGAGGATCAGAGAAATAAATTATATTTTATTGTTGTTAGACTCGCGTTTCATTACTATCAACACTGTCAATGATATGGTCGACAATGGCACGCTTGCCTTAAAGTTACTTATTCACTCTTGACTTAAAGTCCCCCAGGTTGTAGCTATCTGGCATTCATTAGTTGTACACACAATGAAAGTACGAGTATATGTTCCCAAACGTTTGTATTCTTCCTCGTCTTGTAAAATAAAAACATTGGTACGAAATTATAATTCAAGACACATTTTATTGAATTTTGAAAAATTTGACTCTCAAGTTAATTACTAAGCATCCCTTCGTTACCGTCGTTCAGTACCCGACACATATATTAAATACACAACCTATCGAGTTCACTACCTTAGCTGATTTATAGAATAACTGGCAATTGTAATAAAACAATTAGCAAGGAAAGGCACACAATACAACACACAAACAGTGAGCAGTCAGTAGCACGCGGCGCAGTGTCGCAAGCGCGGCGTGTTCGCGAGATCATTGTACACGACCCTATTAGTGACGGACTCGACTAGGGAGGGGGCGCTGTCGATACAAATGTATCGAAAGTTTTTTTTTCATAATTTTAATTTTTTTGATTATGAAACGGTTGGAGATTGTATTTTATCGTTCAGAGCAATTAAATTTAAAGTTTTGATGTTTTACGTTGACATGCAATACTTTACCAATATTTGTAAATACCTAAAAATAATTATGCAAATAAACAGTGTTAAATGAAAAACCATTTAAAACGTAATCGTTTGATCCACTTTAAGTCGAGTTATTTTATTGAACAAGTGTCTGATTTATTTGAAATCGTTATAAAATCAATTAACAGTGTAAAGCCAGTATTTAATTACAGATTGCAAATTAATTTATGGCCCGACAGTAATATTAACACTGCACCGATATTTCATATTCACTGAATACGATTGCCGATACAAGTGATTGTTTTGTTGATATAAATAGCTGGGATTAACATGTATTTTATGTAATTGCCCGGGTCTATAAATTCTCTACAAATGTCTTTTATCGTGATAAGTAAATGTCACGTTCTGCGTAAAGCCTATGTTTATATTGCAATGGTGACAATAATGTTTTTAAAGGATTTTCACGCATATTTTTTTCGAACAAAAGAAAATGTGTTTACAGATTAAGAATTTTTTATTTGGTTATTATTAGTAATAACCAAAAAAATATCAAGATTAGGTAAAATTAAAAGGTTAGACACAAGCCAAGCCTTTTCCTAACTGTTTTGGGGTCGGCTAGTCTAATCGGATGCTGAATGCCTGTATTTCACACAGAGCGACTGATTATCTGACTACCAAAACCCAGTAAGTTTGAAGAGGTTAGGGTCTAATCCCGAATGAAAAATCGTAGCATAGCCTATAAAATAAACATTAAAGAATTCAACGTTGTTAAAACAGGTCTCAGAATGTTTCGTATACTTTATAAAAAATACTTTATCCTCTTTGTAACAAACGTGTTGTTGGATTCTTTAATATTTATTTTCTATGAGGGCGCCACTTGGCCGATAGTAAGCGAACAACTATCAAAGGCGTTGAAAAGACAGAAAAAAAATTCAACCTAAAAATATCAACGTACCTAATAGAAAAAATACAACCTAATGGCCATTGTTAACTAAATAGCCATTTTCTTTGTTTTTTACATTTAAATAGGTTATGTCACGTCGGCTGTCAAGACCAATAGAATGATACCTCATTTGTTAAAAAAAAAGCCGTGTAGACTGCAGGACGTGCCAAAAAAATCGGCATACGTACATACACGCACATACAAAATCTCGAAAAACGTTACCCTTCTTCTGGAGCATTCGCGTAAAAATCGTTATAATGTCATCGATTTATCAAACCCCGTCCATCACTAGTGTATCTATGCCGCCGGCGATCGAAGCCAATGACTAAGCCCCGTTAATCGAACAATTATTCATTGAAGATAGTCATCCCTCCTCATCCCTCCCCTCCCCTCTCGCCACCCCCCTCGGGAGGACGAACAATCAATTATTTCTGCCCCCTTTGTTCTTTTGGGACTGTTTGTAAGATAGGCTGCGTAACTTTTGGTGCAAGGTGGCTTTTTCTTAAGGTGTATAGGATTGATATTTATAATATTGATAATGTTTTCATGGAGTGTCTTGCCCGTTATTTTCTTGAGAAACCTGTTACGCTAATTCCGCCAAGCCCGTTCCATCATCGGACCACTAGGCGATGCGCCACCGGTACATGGTGGACCTCCCACCCACACGCACAAAACGTTTTGGGAACAAATTTATTGTGCGTACAGCTAAAGATGGAATTCCATGCCGGAGTCGGTGTTTCCTGATAGCTACAACCTGGCAGTCTCTAAGTCAAGAGTGAATAGGTTACTTCTATAGGAGCGTGCTCCATCTTCGACCACATCATCGCTTACCATCAGGTGAGATAGTGGTCAAGCGTGAGCCTTACAATAAAAAAATATGTACCTACTTAAATAGATAGGTACACTCTTGTACCCACAAAAAGCAGAACAGCACAAAACAGCAAGTAGGAACCTAATCAACGCTTATATAACGTGTGTAAGCTCTTAATACACTATAATCACCATCAAATTAGTGAAAGTTTACAGCTCACATTAAACCATTCACAGTTAATAGATAATTATATCGATGCAACGTGAATCGTGACCCATACCGAGTTCGCTCGATTGAATCGGTAATCAGAATAGACATGGAGAATCGACCGACTCAAATATAATGACCCGCCAGCTTTAAAAGTGAGAGTGAACGGAAATCTTTTGGGCTCACTGCCTCCATCGTAGATCTCATCCTTCGCTTATCACCAGGTAAGATCGAGGTCAAGAAGGGGCTCATCAGAAAAATAAAAAGTCCTTACAAAATTGACCACACTATAGTAAGAGACGAAGCGATTGTGCGGCCAATTATTGTCTCTTTTCTGCAGGTTGTAGTGACGAAGGTGCAACTGCAAGCCTGTGACGTGGCTTAATCAGTTTCTAGAAAAAAGATAAAGACGAGTAGATACTGGCCGCACGATCGCTTTACCTCGCTCACACTGTTCAAGCATTTTTCTTTAAGGTTACCTAAGTAACGGTTGCTAAGGTCGGTCCGTGGATAGTTGACCATCCATTACATTTTGAGACTCTTAGCCTTGTAACGCACGTTGGTCCCGGCTGTCATTTGTGGAGTACAGATAGGCAATCGCATCAAGTAAGATACTGGTATTAAACTGCATCTAGTTAGACTGAACCTCAACATAGTTGGGAAAATGCTAGGAAGATTGATTAATTCACTCCACACCATCAAACGCTCAGTCCATTCTCTATGTACATAGTAACCAGTATCGATTCTATCGATCAATCTGTGTAGGCAAGCAAATCGATTAGATTAATTAAATTATTATAGTTTTGCGTTCCAATATGTTTGTTAGTGGTTGTGACTCGTTAATTAGTTTTCGATTTGATTGCATTCATTTGTTTCCCACAGGTAGGCTTGTTTTGGCATGCAATTTAGAATGTTAGGTTAATTAGTTTTGGGTGAAAGTAAGTAAGGTATTATGCAAAGCTATGGGTTTTAAATATCATAAAAACTGATATTAGAAAGATCAAAGTGTTCGGGTTCAATAACTCTGGAAGTACAAAGCACACATGTTTACACTGAATGTCGTCTACCTACTATTTTTAGGTAATGAGTGGATATCCTTGCCGGAGTCTGTGTTTCCTGATAGCTACTTCGTGAAAAGGCGACACGGTTGGCGTAGTGGTTGAGCGTTCGGCTGCTGCGCTGCGTGTCGCGGGTTCGATTCCCGCACGGAACAAATATTTGTATGACCTACAGATAGTTGTTCCGGGTCTGGGTGTCTTGTGTATGTGAGTATACATGTTTGTGAACGCACCCACGATACAGGAGTAATTCCTAATGTGGGACAACGTTCTATAAAAAAAAAATAGGTTCTATGTAAGTGTGCTCCAACATCGACCATATCCTCGCTTACCATCAGGTGAGATGGTGGTCAAACGAGAGCCTAACAATTAAAAAAAAAAACCCGTAAAATTAACGGTTCCTATAGAGGTATAGCCCGCGGGCGTGAACAAACTAGTTAGCTAAAGCTGGGTCACAAGTAATTGTCACTCCAGTGCTAAATGAATTTCAAAATATTTAAGTGGTCATAAATCACCACACTTTACTGACGTATTGGTGGTCATCGTTTATTGCTAACAACCAACAGGAGGACACTACTGTTCACCTTTTCAAATACACTCAATATGACGGAGAAAGATACCCTTTCTTTGCCAAGAACCTCTATTACCGCAATCATTGCTAAGATGAATCTACCTAATCTACTATACGGTCGCACAACCACTGTTCTCGCTCGAGACCACGACAATTACCTACCTATTACAAGCCGTCACGGCTATAGTAAGTACAGTCAGTCATGTCCTGTACAATGTAATCTCAATGAGCTGTCAAACTTGACAGCTGCGCGGCTGTTAGCATTGACGCCAAACAGTGTTGCCAGCGACCGGCATTGTATCACCTGAGATTTTGTTACACTAGAGAATAGATGGGTAGTATGGTAGTTTGATTGGTTATTAGCAGTGGAATAGTGTTGCTAGATGAAAGTGGTCTGTTTGGTTATGGAATGCGGTAAACTGAGTTAACTGTCTGAATCTTATTATGTAGCAATTTTCCAGTGTGTTGATTCGAATGATGTTTATGATCACAATGAAGTCTTGGAATTTCTAATATTTCAAACTCCCGCCTATCATTCAAACTGAAATCTGGGTTGGTAAGCAGTAACAGTTGTTGTATCATAAAATAACATCACGCCTGTATTGCTCAAAGGGCTAGCCAGAGGTATAGGTACGGTACAGACACATTTTTCGCCAGTTATGTTTTCTTTTTTGGAGGTTGGGAAATCATCCAATCGGGAGGGCGTGTCAGACTATTACTGACGCAGGCTGAATCTAGTTGTAAATAGCACCCGTACAATCTTTTGCAACGGGTACCAGGACCCCAGAAAAACAAGCAGTTCACTAATCCACATGATCATTGAAACAGACAACAATATCGCATCACACTGATACTCCACAGATCATAATGCATCATAATAAACAGCCTGATTAATAACTGTTACACATTCAATTAAACTTGCGCTCATATTTCCGGATCGCGGCCATATATTACGCTCAATTAACTTTTAATTATCATAAAGCCTTATAGAGTTGAGTGGACAAACGCGATTCTAGTTTATTTTGTACTGTATTACTTGAACAAGACGGCAAGATATCATTTTATATCTGCTCAGCCGCTGCATTAAAAAAACTCTTCATAATTTACAGCATATTTTCTAGACGCCAACGCCAAAGTTTAATAACTTTACAGGTTTACAATTTGGCCTTTTAATGTCCCCACTACTGGGGCACAGGCCTCCTCTCTGTGCGAGGGTGTGGGCCGTAATCCTTCACGCGAGCCCAGTGCGGGTTGGTGGATGTCACATGTCTTTGCAAACTTATTATTTAGCTAAATTTAAAGCTACGTACAAGTGATAGGTTTTAAATAGTAAGCCAGAGCTCGCAGTCGTTTCAGCTACCAAATGGAGTAGATATTAAAACTATTTCTCTTGTTTTATCAGTACTCGTATTTTGTTATTGTCTGTATCAGAGATTAAAATAAATTAGATACAGTAACTTTGCATTATTAACTGAAAACGCAAGCAAAGCCGCGGTAACATCCAATCTAACATAAATGCGCAAGCTTGCTCGTCATTCCCAGAGTGTGTATTGGTACCAACTGTGTGAATACGGTCTGTATCTGTGTATTGGAACCAAGCTGTGTGAACACGATCTGTGTGTATAGTCTGTATGTTGTGTGTGTGTGTGTGTACGATCTGTTTATAATTAAGTGCAGATATTACTACGCGCCGTATGAACGATCAAAAGCTTGCGGAGAGGTAGAGTGGCTGGATGTGGCCGAGTACAGTCACCGAGTAGATACAACATGTAGTTTATTTATTTATTTATGCACACACAAAAACACTAGCAGTTCTAGTAGTAGTTAGTAGTTCTTATTCGATAG
This sequence comes from Polia nebulosa, assembly GCA_951329385.1. NCBI lineage: Eukaryota > Metazoa > Arthropoda > Insecta > Lepidoptera > Noctuidae > Polia > Polia nebulosa. The sequence continues at coordinate 1,050,650 of OX589609.1, forward strand.
ATAAGATAGTGTTTAAAGCGTAAGATGCATAAATTTAGTAGTTAATACCTACACGTTCTTCCTTTTTTATTGCAGGAAAACATTGAATACCACATTTTTACCCCATGGTTGCGATTCCAAACGTAATTTCACAACTCCTTTGTACTATTTCAGATGTTAATTTAAGATGTAACCTATCTAGGTTAGATCTTAAATTAACATTTAAAAGCACGCATGACACTAAATAAAACTCACGTTTCAATAAACATAGGTATCCGAAAACCCATGCTACGTTACATTACCAAACAATCATCACAAATTAACCCTCTTTGGAACAAATCAAATGTGTATATCGCTGTAAGCTGATGAATAATATAATAGGTAACTTCATAAAACGGAAAACTGTGTAAAACCCACATGACTCAGTCATGCCAAGCCAACTCGCACAGGCCCCTTTAGATGCTTTTATGAAATAAGGCACCATTATTTATTACATTATTATATTACATTCTGCAAATAAAACCTTTTAAAAACACATTTAGGTCAAGTAGAGCAACATAGTGAGAGCACCCTGTGCCAGTTCCATACCCCGCTATCTGTGTACGGGAGGGCGCGTATAATTCATTTAGTTGCCATATTATTTCATCTCATTAAGCGGCTCGTTACAGGTGAATACCGTCCAATTATGCCGCTGTGTGGAGCGGGTGTGTGGACCTGGCTCTGATAGGATGGCTGCTTCCGGCCTTCTACTAAGGAGATGAAATTGGTTATGTGGAGGCTTGGTGTTGCGTTAATTGACGGATAATTTTCTTTTTAGGGTTCTGTACCTGAAGGGTAACTAACGGGACCCTATTGCTAAGCCTCCGCTATCCGCCTCTGTCAGCGGGCTGTATCTCATGATCCGTTATTACGGATTTCAACTGTCTACCTTTTGATAGTTGAAATTTTCACGGAATGTGTATTTCTGTTGCCGCTATAACAACAAATAATAAAATCGTACGGAACCCTTCATCTGCGAGTCAAACTCGCACTTAACTGGTTTTTTTTATTATGCTATCAGCCTTACAAATAAAACTCGCAAACCTCACACTTATTATAAAGGCGAAAGTTTGTGAGTGTGTGTGTTTGTATGTTTGTTACTTTTTCACGCTCAAACGGCTTTTTTTTTTTTTTTTTTTTGGGGGGTGGGAAATCATCCAATGACTTCTTCCGCTCTAGGGTGGAGCGGAAGGGTGTGTCAGACTCTTACTGACTAAAACCCACCCCTGTTCCTCCCTGCCTCGAGTGCCCGGGCGACCCTGTGACGACAAAACACTGCAACCCGGGTTACATTGTTTTATGGTAATACAACGTAAAATAATCTACACGATGTAAGCTTGGTGCGGGTTCGATCTACTGTTGAATAACAGTTTCCATTGTCAAAATAACTCAATGTTTCACTTCACGGTAACCTAATATTCGCAGGAATTGTTTTTGCTAAACGCTGTACTCTAGATTGCAGCGTTTTACCGTGATAGTAGAAGGGGGTGCGGGCGCGCGAGTGAGGCGTGCGCCGTCCTCGTATTTTGGTAAAACATAGCAAGCTTTGTTTGCTGCGTTTTGTCAAAATAATAAACAGCAGAGCCAGCACTCGTTACGCGTATCGTATTGCATTAGTTTAGTGTTCATCTATCGCTTTATGCAGTTCAGTGGGTGCGTGACAATTAGTTATCAACAAAATGCCGAAATATGAACGTATAAAGAAGATGTGCAGTTTGGCAGTGCTAGGAAATAATTCACACAGTAAACAGGTAAGTAACGTTTTGTTTAAATTTATTTCTATGATAGGTTTGATAGGTAAACATAATTTAATTACTTGATGACACTTAAGTAGATAAGTAGGTTCCTGAGTAACTTATCATCCTACTTCCTATCTTACTAATCATACTTCCTACTGATATTATAAATGCAGCAGCTTGTGAGGCTGGATGGCTGGATGTTTGTTACTCCCATGTGTCAGAACGTCTGTAAGAATATCCATGAAATTAGCACAGAGGTAGATCATATTGTCTGGAATAGCCTAAAGGATTTTTAAAATAATAATCATGCCCAGTGGTATTTTATGTGGATACATTCAGTGGACCACTTTTTTAAGACGACTAAATAGTCACGGTGTATATTTGTGAGATTTGGTGACGGATCAACATTTAATGATGAGTACCTACCTACATGACAGTGCAGTTTGAGGCAGACGCAGAGTTGGCGAAGCTCAGTACCAATACAGGAATTTATATCTGTACATTTTGAAAACAAAATTCCGTGCACATGATGACCACAGTTAGCTGTAAAATGCGTTGAATCAACTATTGGTCGACGTCACTTTATTGGTAGGTTAAAAACAAAAAGCTCTAACAAACTTGGGTTCTGTTGCAATGAACACATCTGGCGACCACCCTTTTTGCGTAATTGCGTTGAATAATAGTAGTTTTTACGTCGAGTAATAGAAAGGGCCGAGCCATATAAGTTTTTTAACCTAGCCGAGAATTGCAAGCAATAATAGCCGTTACGGCACTCGCGCGTGAACTGTCGCGTACTGTATGACTTTACTTATAATTGTTTTAAGTAAGGACTTACAGTCTCAGACGAATAAAAAAGTACTTTTTTATTGGTCTGAGCTTACAGTACGATTTACATTGCCTTTGCGACGAATCAGCATATTTTGATAAAGTTCTCTTATTCCGTTTAGGGATACAACAGTAGTGTAGACCTCTTAAAAATTGAACTTAATTATGAAATTAACTTTTTTTGTGGTAGGATGTTTTTTACCTGTAAATATTTAAATGGATTCTGCATGTTTTGTTTCAGGATGGCAGTATTCAAAATAGTCACTTTCGTTTACCATCGAACTGTAAAGAATACGAAGAAATTCCAATTGGTCAGACAAATTTTAAAAGCGACGTTACATCTACAATTGAACCTACTGGGATAATTGAAAACGACAATCACCAACCTAAAAATAATAAGGACGACTTACCACTAGCAAACAAGAAACATAATGAAGAAGCAAAACTACCTGTCGACCAATGTAATGAAATTTTCAAAACACAATCGGAAAAACACGGACTTTATGAAGACGAAAACATGTCAGCAGCAGTTCCTAACATTGAAAATAGTTTTGAAAACCAAAATTGGCACATGAATGAAGTAAATGTAGATATCCATTATTCACCACCAACTCATCTACAGCCTGATTTTGTGGAAAGTAGAAATGTTACACCTACTAGAATAACAAACGAATATTTAAATTTCCAATCCCAAAATAATAATGACACGATACCCCCTGTAGAAGAACACAATCAAATCAGTTTACAGCTGGAAAAGGATAGAATCATTGAAGATGAAGAAATGTCGATAGTAGTGAATTATTTTGAAAATAATCCTCAAAACCCAAACTTTCAACCGGATGAAGTAGCAGAAGATGAAATTATTGAACCGCAACCTGCAAAAAAGAAACGTATTAAAGATCCTGAAGATAGACTAAAAACTAGCAAAGAAAAACATCCAATGGGCACTGCTTGTCAAGATAAATGCATAAGAAAGTGTACAGTAAATATTAATGAAGAACAAAGACCAACAATTTGGGATAACTACTGGAATATGGATATACAAAGAAGAAGAGATTTTATTTCACGTAACGTTGAAAACAATAAAATTGCCATACGGTATTCTAACTCCACCAAGAGAAACCACACCTATACGTACACATTACTTAATCATCGTGTATGCAAAACTATGTTCCTGAGGACTTTAGTTACACTAATGATCAAGCAGTGTTAGCTGTATTGAAAGCAAATTTCAAGATGTCTAAAACTCCAGTTTCGGCGAAGATATCAGCAGCGCCAGATTTGAGAGGTCGACACAAACCAAAACATTCGTTTTCCGATGAATATTTAAAAGATATAGATGACTTCATTGAACTATTCCATCCGGCATCATCTCATTATAGATTAGAGCATGCACCCAACAGACGATATTTGCCATCTGGACTGACGCTCTCTCAAATATTTCTATTTCTAAAAGAACACTTAGATCGTCAAAACAAGCAGCCATGTAGCTGGTCTGCATTCCACAAGAGGATTAAAAGGAAAAACATTTCAACTCAGCAACCTATACAGGATAAATGTCCAAAGTGTGAGGCTCATGACGTAGCTCACCCTAAACCTAAGCTACCTAGAGACGAAAATGTCACGGACCATTCATGCCATGAATGTAATTGTGAAGTTTGTTTTCTGTATCCGCAACATTTGGACAATAAAAATATTTCAAGAGCTCACATGAATGCGGACAGCAAGGATGCTAAAAAAGAGAACTCGGGGATTGCGATATTTACCGTAGATATGCAAAAATGTATAACAATGCCACAACTAAATAATAAAGATTTTTTCTTTAGCCGAAAACTGAACCTTTTCAATGAAACCTTTGCCGGGATAGGTAAAGGAAATAAGCCGGCGACGGCGATGTTGTGGCATGAAGGTGAATCAGGTCGAAAAGCATTTGATGTAGCAACGGCATATGTTCTGTTTCTGAAAATGTATTGCAGAGATTATAAAACCGTAATTTTATATGCAGACAATTGCAACGCGCAAAACAAAAATAAAATTTTATTCTCGGCGCTACTGAGACTAATCAACGATTGCTGCAATGAGATCAAAACTATCAAAATTGAATATCTCGAGCCTGGTCATACTTACATGTCAGCTGACAGTGTTCATGGTGCCATAACCAATAAAATGAACAAGTCGGGTAATTTGTATGATTTAGATGATTACGTTGAGACATTTAAAAGGTCTCGAAAAAATTTGACATCTCATGTACATGACAACAAAGAAGTTATGCTATTTAAAAGCGAACTAAAAACTGTTTTCCCTAGAAATTACAACATTTCCAGTTTTAAAATTGTAGAATTCCGAAGAGGCAAACCTAAACTGTTCGTAAAAAATAATTACCAAGCTGATGATTTCAAGGAGCTCGATGTTTTGACTAAAGCATTTAAGAAAGAAATCATGAATACTGTAGGAAAAGAAGTTGACATGTTTATGAAAGTAGCAAGAAGAACTGAAGCAGAGGGTATTTCAAGAAAAAAGAAGGATGACTTAATAAAACTATTAAAATTTATGCCAAAATCCAGGCATCGCTTTTATGAAGATTTGCTGGTTAATGAAAATATCACCGAAGATTTGGACGAATCTGCTTCAGAAACTTTTACCTAGGCTTATTTTTATTACTTTTTACTTTAAATTTCTTTTTTTGTTCTCTACTTCACAATAAAATTTTAACGTACTTATGACCAATTTTTATTTTATTATTTTATCTTACAAATAAGTACCTGTTAGAAAGAGTACATTTTGTTAACCTGTGCAATTTCTACAATATCTTTAATACATTTATTTTTACTGTTGGTATGAGTTAATGCAGATACCAATAAAACAGTACACAAGTCTATCTCTTCAAAACGCAGTAATCAACGATTACATTGTTATGTCATAACAAAGACGAATATTGGCTAGCTACATGCTGTTGTAACAAAACATATTTTTTAATATTTGTGAGGTTTCTTGATAAGATAGGATAATATGATGTTAAAATGAAATTGAGTAAATATTATAACAAATAAGTTATAAAAAGAACTATACTATTATCTATACTGGATAAAATTTGGTAACGAGTTAAAGATGTAAACTTTTAAACTCGTTTTTCTCAAATTGACGTTTTACAGATTACAGCGTTTTGTCCTAACAGGGCCGCGGGGGCGAGGTAACTCTTTCGAATTTATCCTCCACCCCCGGGCAGGCACCGGCCGTGGCAGGCCCCTTCCTTTGGCTGACAACTCTTTGAGGCGCGCGTGGAACACTACGCGCCGTCGACTCTCGGGCCTGGTGCTGATCGGACGGCGAGTTACCCACTACTCGCCGTCCGCAGGCCCGGGTCTACGGTGGCCGGAGATCGTCTCGCGGCCCCTGGCGTCTCCTGCGGCGGTCGCGGCTGGGGGCGCTAGGGCGACTCGGCCGTTGCTGAGCCTCCCTAACGTGTGCCGCCTCCCTCTTCGCGAGCATTACTGCTTCGCAGAAGGAGGAGACGGCCTCCCATTCCCTCTCGCTCCGTACCATGGCCTGAACCAGGGCACGGCGACGCTCAAACGGCTGGACTAATGTGGATGTAATTTGGCATGTAGATAGCTTATACCCTGGATTAACACATAGGCATTAACAATACTTTTTATCGCGGTCTACGCGGGTGAAACCGCGGGGCGCAGCTAGTTAGATGTAAAACTCTATAACCAACAGATTCATAATTCAAAATAAAATATTTTATATCTCATCTATCAAATTCAACTGATCTCGAAAAAAATGTCAGCTGTTCAGTACATTTGTGTGTGAATAACTCGACAAAATGTACTGAACAGCTGATTCTTTTTTCGCGATTTCGGGTTTGGTCCCTTAGTAAAAGTTGTTCATAATGATGAGTACCATGCCCCCTAGAGAGGTTTAGTATAAAGTAAAAAATAGGGTTGTATAGGACAAAACCTCCTTTAATTGATTAATCAACACTTTGCCACCCACACCTACCCTTCTTCCGTGTAGAATAAATTTTCTGTAGTTAAAAATAAGAAAAAAAATAAAAAATAAAACACTTTAATTTTCGTGTTTTTCTCAGCAAACCCTTTTATTTGGGAATGCATACAAAGTCCGCCATCTTTGGGAGTCCGCCATATTGTATTTAGAATGACGTCACTTAGCTAACCATGCATTGTCATCCAAACTAAACATCCTACGCAAAATTTCAGCTTAATCGGAAACCGGGAAGTCAAATCTGCTACCAATGTTTTACATGGAGCGTCTGTCTATCTGACCTCCACAACCCAGTTACTGGGTAATACGATACCCTTAAGTAAGACTGGTTGTCAAACTTTCGGGCTTCTGACGACCCGTAACGACTGTCAAACATCCACGATTGACAACCGGGACTAACGGCTTAACGTGCTTTCCGTGGCATGGAGGACTCTCGGTATGTAAATATGGTCACCCATCCATGGACCAACCCCGGCAAGTGCAGCTTAACCTGATGAATCGATCCGTGCGGCTGTTATAACTTTAGCCACGAGTTCCATTTATGAGTAATACTGGTGTTCTCTGCATCCGGTTAAACTGAAAGCCGACCCCTAGATAGGCTAGGCATATCGATTGAATGTGTGTGAAGTTATGATACTGTTGGATATAACCTAAATCTCTCGACAATTTATTGTGTGATTTATTCATATAACACGAAAAGCTTTTTAGCAAATACTTTGAATCTAAAAGTTTACAATAATAGGTACACTTACTATCAACTTTTTTATTACAGTATATTGAATGTGAGATCTTAAGGTTATGCAAATATTCAGACATAGACTGCAATCACCTAAATATCGCTAGGTATCTTCAACGGCTCTTTCAAAGATACAAGCTGCAAATACTTACATAATATCGTTTTCATGCGATTTTTTTGACCTTAAATTTTAGGGTAAGGCACGATATAATAAGATATACCTAAGCCTGGTTGAAGTTTACTCCGTAATTGATGCGTTGTGTGAGAAATAGCTCTGTAGCAATATTCTCCGCGTCAGGAAGCGAGCCGGATGCTGGGTAGATGCGTCCGTACATCTCCCGGCTATCTGCACACGGTTGAACAGATAGTAGTCTGGTATCTACGAAGTGATTACATTACGTTTTGTACTACAGTTGATTCTATGTATTAATCTGAGTAAGATATTAGTTACTGGTGTCTCAAAGTTTACCCCAAATTCTTACATTTTATTTATTTAAACTTTCTGCTCAAAAAAAAATACAGCATGTACAGAGGCGGCTTTCATGGTTTTTAGATTTTTTCCAACTAATACCGCGTAAGGTGCAGAGGCAGCCCAAGGTATATGTGCCAGTGAACCGTCGCAGCCGTGTGGGCGAGCGTCCGCAGCGCATATTACAAGGAGCGTTTACGGCCCACACCCTCTCACAGAGAGGAGGCCTATACCCCAGCAGTGGGGACATTAAAAGGCTGATGATGATGATGATTTTTTTCCAACAGTCAAACAGGGGGAAGCAAGGAAAACACGTTACCTAGTTACAAGATGCGTTTTTGATGTCATGCTGCCCTTACTCTAAATTATTAGGGGTCACAGCCAACTTACCCTTTAGTGGAAAGCTGTTACAGTAAAATCCCATTTGAAATATGAAAAATGTATTTAAACCTGTTAAAAAGTAAATCCGATCTAGAAAACTTTAAAAGGCTTATACATTTGCCAACCCCCTTAAACAAACATAGGTTTGCATCGTTCATAAATACACAGTTTGATCGGTATTGATCTGTGATGGCCGACCACTGTTTAAAAATACATCGCATCGAGTCGTAGTGTCGCCGGCTGAGTCGGGCGATTTGTGTTTCCTGAAACTTGACGTACTGCTCAAGTTGTTGTTTATTTGTGAAGTTAAGTTGGAGTGGCAGGTTTTGTGATTGCAGATTTTGGAGATGGTGGATTTTTCTATGTGATGAATGTGTTGAATAGACTTAGTGTGTGTAGTGATGGGTGTAAAGTAGTTTAGAACACGTGTGACGTGTGTCCCACGTACACACTTATTGTTTCAGAGTATTTGTAGATATAGAATGCGGGCGAAACTTTGATTGCTCGACGCTGAATTTGTGTGTTTAGTTCGTATGTGGTGACAAAGATGGCGACACATTCTAATAATGTAATAGAAGGCAAGCCTATTGCCAATAACCAGGAACCAAACCCCAGACAACACGCGCAGCAGCCGCATTTGCGAACGCTAAACAAATGATGCAGTCAACTCGTTGAAAATAGCTTATTTATTATTATTAAAATTATTAGGTACATCATTTTTTTTTTGGTATTTTTGGCCTTCTGGGTGGTAAAGTTCTGACTAATCATCATTTAAAGGAGGGTTAGACAGGTGAATTTGATGGATGTGACGTTAATTATCTGGAATTTAGAATCGACTAATCAGTATTTTACACGTACTAGCTGCACATCACCACTGTCCTGTGAACTGGGTAGGACGGGGCCATGGCTTGTGGGAAAGTTCACACATGTTGGTGGAGAATCATTAAATAATCTGGAATTGTCTACTGTTAGCTGAAGCTTAATTAGTCAGTTTTATTAATAAGGCTTTTAATGCTTTAGGTATTTTCCAGTTGCCAGTTGACTTCAAATTGCTGCAGAGACAGCATGACGCTTATTCCTCTTATTACAACAGCCATTTCGATAACAAGTGCGATAAAATGTCATCTGTACATAAAAAAGCAGCAGATTGACGGGCGCAGCAGTTAACGAGACAATCAAGTCATTCCACTCAATTGTCCCATCACTGGCGGCCGCCAGTTCACGGCGTGCTAATGGTATTGTTTTTATACGAGGCCTGTTTAAATGGTCACCAAATAAAGTTAAACTCTATATTTGTCGGCTTAGAGTGAAAATCTCGGAAATGCAATTTTGGTCGTTTTGCATATCTTGCAATGTTTGTTTGTCTTCCTACGGAGACAGACTACGGAGTTGAATTTTTAAATGCTGGTTTAGTTCTGATGAAAATGCAATTTTATGATAAGCATGACCTGAATCGACATTCAGGATTAGGTCCAGATATAGGAACTGTTCAACGGTTAACAGCACGTACACAACTTTTTTTTTAAACAAAATTGTATGGAAAATGGAGATCAGCCCTTTGCCCTGCAGCAGGACAAAATAGGCTAGATAAAAGCAGGATTAATGTTATTGCCCTTAGTTTCTTGTAGAAATTCGGTCTGACTAACTCGCCTTATCAAAAAATGTTCATGTGTAAAACTTTTTCGCTCCTATTGTCCGATAAATGATAGCCAACTTGCAGCTAAGGGGGAAGCGCCAGGGTAACCCGTGAAATTCAAATTTTCTTACGTTTTTTGCAATTTACAGGTCAGTATCTGATTTTATGTTGATCAAAATATGATTCGCCGCCGTAGAAAGTACATATTTACAGAACTGTAATCATTAAAATCATCAATACCACCTAGTTCATATTGATGTAGGTACCTATAGAATTACTATTTCATGAAATCATGACATTTGACATTAATTATATCTGAGAGAGTTGTATTGATGATTATTATTCTATAAATACGTACTTGCTACGGCCGCCAATCATATTTTGACCTACATACAACCTGATACTGACCTGTAAATTAAAAAAAACGTAAGAAAATTTGAATATCGCGGGCTACCCTGGCGCTTTTACCTTAAGTAAAGAATCACTGCAACTATTTCAGCGTAACCTGTTGCGTTAAAGTAAAGCCTCCACCATAATGTAAGAACATTACACAACCCTGTTTACTAACCAACATTTTTACGTCAGGAAGAACTTCGAACATTAGTAAACGTACCGTCAGACGCACAATCATAATTCCAAGTACTAACACCTGAAGTACTAAACATCCTCAATCGAACGCAACAAAGTGTTCGATATTAGCTGAAGATAGCTGCAGCGCTGCAGATGATAGCGTGAAGCGATGCGGCGCTGCAAAGCTGAGCAGACATCAAAGTCGGCCTCTTGAGAGCCGCCGTGATACAAATGTTGTGCGGATGCAATCTCGATGCTTATGGACCACGGATGTTAGGGTACTGGATGGTTAGTCTTATTAAAATACACAGATGAGCTTTTTAAGACTTTTAACGCAAAATCACAGGACGGAAAAATGGAAACGGTGCATTTGTGTGTGACTCTTTTTAGGGTTCTGTACCCGAAGGGTCCAAAGAGTCCAAACGGAGGCCTATTGCTGTCACTCACGTGTCCGTCTGTCTGTCTTTCTGTCCGTCATCTGTCACACAGGCTTTACAGCAAAACGGTTGGAGCTACAGTCTTCAAATTTTCACAGTAGCATCTTGTTGACCCAAAACCATACAAATTGTCAAAAATACATTTAGTACGGAACCCTAAATGTGCGAAGATCGACACGCACTTGGCCGGTTTTTTCCCTTTTGTCGTAAAGGGATCAATAATTAAAAGTTTGAAGAGCGTAGAGGAAGCCAAGTTTATTGTTGAAAGACATGATAAGAATATTTTATCGGTTTAAACAACGATCGAAGTGGCGACGCTCGGGAAGGACTATGCCCAGCAGTGGGCGTGTGCTTGATTGAAATGGTGATGATGAAACACCGATGTCTGCTAATGGTCATAATTATGTTCGTGCAATATCTCGAGCCAAAAATTAAGTATGAATACAAGTTCCATATGAGCTTCACATTCAAACTCCTGTCTTATGTCTCATGTTTAGGTCTTCTTTTGAGGTAGGGAAATCAACAGATGACTTCTCACGCTCTGGGTGGAGCGGGACGATGTGTCTGACTATTACTGACTAAAACCCAGCCGTGTTTCTTCAGTTGCCCATTGCGTTCTAGGACCGCGTTGACTTTTCAAACAGTCCTGTGACCCTACATTAAGGTCTATATTCAAAATCGCCTATGATTTTGAAGCTAACCCCAAAATAACGGAAGCCCTAACCACTCAATCACAAGTCAATTATGGTCAATTATCGAGGCAAAGGTTCAAATGGCTGCCAAAAAGTTGGGATTCTTAGCAAAGGTGACACGGTACTTCACGCCAAAACAGCTGCTCAAACTTTATCAAGCGCAAGTTAGATCGTGTATGGAGTACTGCTTGAGAGCAGTCAAAGATGAGTCTTTGGGATGGATCTGCCAGATACCAGCTTGATGCGCTTGAGTCAATAGAGAAACGAGCCAAGAGGATCATCGGCAATAATAGGCTCGTCGAGCCGAGGCTCCAGAGTCTCTAGCATCGAAGCCCAGTTGCTAGCCTGTCGGTTTTTTATCGTTTTCATTTTGGAGAGTGTGCGACGGAATTGAATAGTTTAATTCCACCAAGCCCGTTCTATCATCGGACCACAAGACGTTCGCCGATGTGCCACCGGTACATAGTGAACATGCCATCCACACGCACAAAAAGTTTTGATAAGACATTAATTCTGCGTACAGCTAGGGAGGGGAATTCCTTGCCGGTGTCTGTGTTTCCTGATAGCTACAACCTGGGAGTCTTTAAGTCAAGAGTGAATAGGTTACTTCTAGCCAAGCGTGCTCCATCTTCGACCACATCATCGCTTACCATCAGGTGAGACAGCGGTCAAGCGTGTGCCTATAGATAATAAAACACATCTTCCAGTCCAAGGTCAGACCTAAGCGAATTGGCTGCCATTTGACAACTCCTCAGTCACAGACGGACAGTGACAAAGTGGCCCACTTGCAGAGTTCCAGGTCAGATCACATGCCAAATTAAATCTAAATTATAGCGCATTTAGACGATAGTAAATACTCACAAGCTTTTAACTTGTCATGACGGCATTTGAAGAATGTTTATGTATCTGAATGATGGCGGGCATTTAAATGGCGTCGTTACGATATTGCGCTGGATGTAAATTGTTTATGAGGATCGTTTCTGAAGCATAGGCAGTGCGATTGAAATTTTCCGTTTTGCTGTTTGATTTAATAGTGGGGTGATCTACAGCGATTCCTCTTTCAACTAATCCGTATATATAAAATTCAAAGTCCTGACTGGCTGACTGATACGCACAGTCTAAGCCGCTGGTCCAAGAGACATCAAATTTGGAGGGTATGTTTTTTGTGATGAGTAGGTATCCACTAAGAAAGGGTTTTTTGAAATTCTATCCTTAAGGGGGTGAAAAAGGGGTTGAAAGTTTATAACGGGGGAAGTATTAATTCCACGCGTGCGAAGCCGCTAGCAGGAGCGAATTAGAAATAAATGAACCAATTTTTTAAAATTTTTGAGGTTTTGTTTTCTTAATTTGAGCCCAAAGTTTCTTTAGTTTCTTAAGGGTCTTAAATATAATAATTATTGTGTTTTGTTAACTCCACCTTCAACAATTGCAAAAATCTTAATACCTATCTGATTAGTTCATCCACTATTAAACCTAGCAAATAAACAGTCAGCTCAGGACACTTGTTCCAACAAAACTATTAATATCATTTTGTTTTTGTTACTACCAACTTACTAACATTTTTTGTGTTTTGTTTTTGTATTTAATTTTAAATGGCTTTGTAATGGACCTGTGTCTGATATTAAAAATATATTATTATTATTATCATGCAACCACGCTCATCGTATAACTTTCTCCTTTTCTTGCCACATCTAGTCTCGCTAACTCCGTGCCAGTTAGCACTCGTCTATCGCAATATCTGCAAGAGTATGCGCCGAGCAGTTTTTGGCACCGTAGGACTTGCCAACTTGCCGAGTGGCACAAACTTGGCACTCCACCAATTTATATTTAAACTCTATTAAATAAAATGCCACTTTGTACTAACATGCTTTTGATAAATTTTATTAGAGATGTGTGCACACAGACGCAGGAGATGAGGAGAGAACATGCAAAGTTGTTTGTATGTGAGTGAGGCTATTATATCGGGAGGTGGACGATAAATTGTAGAACGTGTGTACTTTTACGCATATAAAATCATTTGAAAATGAATAACACATTAGAGTAGATTTTTAACTCTACATTTTTCATATTGAAATTGCTTAATAGAGAGAAAGCAGCGCAATGCAGTGTTTTTATAAGATTCTCGGACTTCGCGAATACAGTAAATTTCAAACCACTTTTCCGATTCAAATAAATTAAATAATTTATAGTCCCAACTTCAATGAAATGCAATCCAACCGAAAATATATCATTCCACAAATTCCTTGACACAGAAACAAGTTTAACGAGAAACAAGACATCTAACAAATGACTGTCACTTCCTCCCATCAGATCAGCATCAGAGCCACATAATTACCGCTCATTAACAAACATCATCAATGGCCCGAATCAATGCCAAACAAAACATTAGACAACTCATTGAATTGCAAAACGAAACCTGCGCCAACGCAGGCCACGCTCGTCGCTGATTGGCTGACAGAAACCGGGCCTACCGTTCTCTCCTCCCATTGGTGGAACAGAACAATTTGGCAAACTTTCAAACGGGCGTGGCTTGGGAAAAGTTTCAAACAAATGAGTTTCTATACTAATCTGATGACTGACAAAGTTATCTCGTGTATTACGGTCAGTGTGCACTATCTGTCGTTTATATAATTATGACAGATGACAGTTCTGTTGATGACATGTGGTCATTTGATCGTGGTAATGAGCCAGTAATTTTAAAAGCATTTCATTTAATGTGAAGCGTTTTATGAGATCTGTTTTCTTTGAGGAAGTAATTGATTAGTTTCGTAATTTTGTTTTTTAAGAACACGTTTATTTAATTATCGTTTCCGGTACAGCGATTCAGTTTGAGATTTAGTGTGAAACCACAAGAAAAACTATTAAAACATTTTCTGGCCTATCTACGCTAGAAAACACAGCAATTTTCACTCTAAATTCAAACTAACAATAGAAAACCCATTTCTAAACAAAAAACAACATTCCTATAAACGTTTTAAACGGGAATCACAATCCATTCTCATTACAAATACCTGTAAAATAAAACAATTCGCCCACGCGACGAGAGACTCGCATTTATCGGCCCATAAAATAGCTGGCGGGCCGCGGGCAATCTCCGAGGTGCTAATTAGGGAACCCTAATCGGGAATGGTCACTGGTCTGCACTGAGCTTTATGCAGATAAGATGCTATAGATAAGGACACGCTCTTAAGTGGATGCTGCTGAAATCGGAGGTGTACTGGCATTTATAATGTAAGTAGCTGTTTGTTGAAGGAAAATAAAAGGTAAGGAAAATTGGAGTCGATTTTGATGACGAGTATACGTTGGAGTCAGAAAAAATATTTCAAATATTACTTAGGTTTATTAAAATGAAGAGCTCGTGGCTAAAGTAATAACAGCCGTACGGGTCGATCCATCAGGTTAAGCTACGCTTGCCGGGATTGGTCCATGGAGGAGAAGATGGTCACCCTCTTTACATACCGAGACTCCTCCGTGCCTCGGAAAGCACGTTAAGGGCCTACCTCCCCGTAAGTGGCGCCCTCATTGAATAAAAAATAGTATCTTAGCATAGAAAATAAAGATTAAAGAATCATATGTTGCATTTGTTACAAATAGGATAAGGTATTTTTACGTTGTTAAAACAGGACTCAAAGTGTTTCGTATCCAAAGTAGTAAGCAAGTGTCAAAAACGGTCGTTTTGGTACTTTTTTACGATTTGATTTTTTATTCTATGAGGGCGCAACTTGGCGGCTATATACGCCTTAAGCCGTTGGTCCCGGCTGTCAATCGTGGATCTTTGACAGTCGTTACTGGTCGCCAGGAGCCCGAAAGTCTGACAACCAGTCTTGCCAAGGAGTATCGTATTACCCAGTAACTGGGTTGTGGAGGTCAGATAGGCAGTCGCTACATATAAATTACTGGTATTCAGTTGCATCCTTGAAGTTAGTTGGGCAAAGGCTTGGCAGATTGACATAGGTTTACTAAATAAGGATCTCCTGAATGCCAAAAGCAATGAGATCAAGTTTTAAAGTTGTTATTATAATAATAATAATAAGCCCTTTATTTCCTTAACAAATATTTACATAGATTGCATTATTATTGATTTGAATGTAGAATTTATATGATTTATCATTTAATTAACATCAATTGATTATCTTAATGTGAATGTCATCGTAGTCAAATATAAAAATCAAATAATCAAAGTCAAAGTTCATCTTAGTCAAATAATCATTAGAATAAAATTAAAAAATAATATAATCCTGATAATTAATATAATCATCATAGTCAAATGTCATCATAATTATGTCAACTAAATCATGAAAATTTATTAATTAGTATTTTTGTTAAGGACCTCTCGACGAGTATAGGCCTCCTCCAATTTTTTCCACTTTTCCCTATCTTGGGCTGTAGCAAACCAGTCATCTCCATCATCTCTCTAGCGGTCTCCCTCTTTTGTTGTTGTCAAAGTTGTTATTAGCACAAAAAAATAATGCTAAGCTCCCCAACCCCTTTCAATCGTGGTTCATGCCTATTACAATACAATTAAATGTCTTTTAATAGCGATATGTATTGAGAAAGATATTTCACTAGGGGGAGGTGGTTTTTTAGCAAGGCCAGTAGAGAGCCTTTTGTTCTTTCATTGCGGTTATTCCATTGCCATTAAAACGGCTAACCAAAAGAAATGACGCACCTATTTATAATTTCTCAATTTATCTATTTAATCCGAAAGGATGAGTCTTGTATAAAAATAAAATAAATAAAACATATCGTTATTTAAACGTAACAGAAAAGCTATTAATTTTAAAATTAATGAAACAAACTCATATTAATTATCTATAAGAAGCTTCTTTATCAATACTAAATCTTTTAGAATATAATCTGAAAGCGAACCAACGGGTCTATTAATATTGAAACGATGGCTCCGCTAAGAGCTTTATCGATACTTGTTCAATAAAATCGATAGATAATCAAATTATCGGAGACTTCCTAATATCGATACAGATAATGATCAGATTGATGTTTCTGAATCAATGATGAGGGTTTGTGTTATTGTAGCCGAAGTCGGATGGCGGACGAGCACAGATTAAGAAAATTGCAGATGGGACTTTACCGTATTTTGAAAATAAAATGTATTTCTGTCATCTCCGTCAAAAGAGTGTCAAGAAGCGAAAAATAAAATCTTTTGAAAGAAATAAAAATATTTTATTTTTATTTCTTTCATAAGATTTTATTTTGCAGCAAGTAGGTTTGTTGGTTTTGTATCTTATGCAGCATGTCGGTTTTAATACACGATTCTATTTCTAGCAGAAGACAGAACTGTGTGGCAGAGGGAGAACGTGGCCTTTGCCCTGCAGTGGGACAAAATTGGCGATACTCGTAGATAGTCTATTTGTAAGTATTGTAGTAACATTTTTAAAATACTTAGAAATAGACTATCTACGTGTAGGTTTTGCCAATTTTGTCCCACTACAGGGCAAAGGAGGAAACCGGCATTTCCTACAAACTATTCGAAGACATGTGACATCCACCAATCCGCATTGCCCCGCGTGGTGGATTACGGCCCACACCATCTCACAGAGAGGAGGCCTGTGCCCCAGCAGTGGGGACATTAAAAGGCTAATGATGACAGGGCAAAGGCCAAATTCTCCCTCTTCTACTTCATCATATCATTGCCTAGACTCTAGGTAATTAAATCCTACCAATGAAATCGATCTCAATTTAGGATATTTTGTGTTGTAATTTAGGTTTGATCCATTTTATTATTATATTCAAAACCAATAAGTCGAACTAATAAGGATTATTATGTCAGACACATTAACATTAAATCCCTGGTTCGATTTAATGTACCCAGTAACAAGTTAAAAACACCAGCGCTGACTTTAACCTACATGTTTCTTGGTGCACCCGCTCGTCTGTGGGAATAACAAAATAAGACAAACACCATTTCTTCGAATCGAGGTTCTCTTAAAAGTAAGACGTTATATAATATCAAACTGATTACATTTTTATCCCTGTCCATAGACACAAACGATTACTCCTCATACCTGTATCTTTCTATTTCCATACTCTTTGCCCCACCCCGGCCGCCCCGTACGCCGCGGGACCACCGGCGGAGATATTTGCATAAAAATGCCCGGACACGCGCCTTAATTGATCGCGACTATACTAACGTACCGCCTGCCAGGCTACCGGCTACCAGGCGGACATGTTCAGCGAGAGTATTAAATTATATTCTAAGTGAGCTTAATTGGCGCGTGTTTAGACTACGTGTAGGCATTTAAGTGTTTGAATGGATGTTTCGAGCTGGTGTTCTTTTTTCTTAGTCTTTGGTGAGTTTTGTTTTTTGGGTTTTGTAAAGAGATTTAAAAGGTCTTTTCGACTTAAAAAGACAGTACCTACTAAAAATGCTTGTTTAAAATTTATTGATTATCGTTATAATTGAAGTCAATTAAAACGATAATCAATAAATAACATTTTATTTTGCGCCATTTTGAAAGTTGGTCTAATAATGTCTCGCTATTCCACAATCGTAAAGTAACGTGGTTCTTAATCTTTTTTTATATCAGACAATTCATTTTCCTCATTTTTTTTTCCTTTAATAAAATCCTTTCTTGCTTGGTTAACGTTCTTTAGCCGTGAAAATTATGAAATCATCTCTATGATCACAAAATAACCTTATTCTACGAACAGTTAATTTCCATAAATTACTTATTTACCTAATTGTTACTGTCTCTCCATGTTTTTCCCTAATTTCTTGCCAACCCCTAACAAGAGCATTCACAAACAACCGGAAGCTGTGTTCGCGTGTAGGTAGGTAGGTGGGTACTTACATAAATCTGCTGAGCGGTGCCCGGTGGTGAGACAATTAGAACAGTGCAGAGCAGTGAGCACACATTTTTAATTGTGCCGCTGTAGGTACCGAATTACGTGGGATTTCATAGCCACTATGTTGCGATTTTGTGAATACGAAACTCGGGTAAAGGTTACAATATACCGGGAAAATGTTCATGAGTGCTCTCTCTGTAAACCAATGTTGGCAAAGGTACCTTATTTTTCCAAGAAAGTATCCTGAAGTGCTGTAGTTTGTAAAAACAGATATAAGTTGAATCGCTCCACGTGTATTGGTATGAACACATCGGAGACAAGAATTACTGAAACAAAAAGTACTAAAGGTGAAAGCTCCACCCTAGCCCGCGAAATCGTTTTTTGCAATTTGCAGGTCAGTGTCAGGTTGTATCTTGGTCAAAATTTGATTCGCGGCCATAGCAAATATGTTTTCTACAATTATAATCATTAAAATCATCAATATTCTCAGTTAGTATTAGTGCTAAATATAGAATTTCATGAAATCATGACATTCGGTACTAGTACTAACTGAAACAGTTGTATTGATGATTTTAATGATTACAGTTCACACACTAATTTATTTCTATCACTCTATTAACCCACAAAACTACATATTATTAAAAACTTGCCAAGTGCGTGTCGGCTTTCGCACATTAAGGGTTCCGTACCAAATATTGGTACTGGTTAGTTAAGTATACGTAATAATATATAAATAAGCATTATCACCAAATTTCAAGTTTATAGGTCAATGGGAAGGTAAAAAATTCTTCGTAACAAAATTTTGTGACAGACGACGGACGGACAGACAGACAGACGGAGACGTGAGTGACAACAATATACAATAACCGTTTGGACCCTTCGGGTCATCATTCTCCTGCCCTTATCCCAATTTATTTGGGGTCGGCGCAACATGTCTTTTTCTTCCATACTCTTCTATTAGTCGTCATCTCTGTAGTCACCCCCTTTTTACCCATATCCTCTTTCACACAGTCCAACCATCTTTTCTTTGGCCTTCCCCTACTCTTATAGCCATCCACATCCATACACAAAACTTTCCTCACGACATTTTCTTCATTCCTCCGCATCACATGCCCATACCACGACAACCGATTTCCACACAATTTTTCAGTCAGCGGTGCCACTTTCAGACTTCCTCTTATATACTCATTCCTAATTCTATCCATGCGCGTAACACCACACATCGCTCTTAGCATTCTCATCTCAGCTACATGCAATTGCTTTTCATTCATCCCTTTTGTGGCCCAACATTCTGAACCATACAAGACAGCAGGTCTGACCATTGTTTTATAAATCTTCCCCTTAAGTTTTAGGGGAATGCGGGAGTCACAGATAGTCCCGGTGACCTGCCGCCATTTCATCCATCCAATGTTAATTCTGTGCTTAACAGTCCGATCTATTTCGCCATCGCTTTGCACGAGTGAACCGAGATACCGAAAATCGGAGTAGCCTGGGAGAAGCGCGCCATCTAGCACTACAGCTTCAGAACTGGAGAGACCGCCGAAATCGCAGAACATGTATTCAGTTTTGGTTCTGCTGATTTTCAAGCCAACTTTCTCCAGTTTCTGTTGCCACTTCTCCAATCTGCTCTGGATCTCAGGTCCATCTTCACTGACCAGAACAATGTCGTCGGCAAACAGCATGCACCAGGGTGCCTCCTCCTGTATTTCCGACGTAAGAGCGTCCATAATCAACAGGAAGAGGTAAGGACTTAAAGCCGACCCTTGATGCAAGCCTACAGCCACACTGAACTCATCGGTGTTGCCAGCAGCCGACCGGACGTAGGTACTAGATTGTCTGTACATAGCACGAATCAACTCAACATACTTCCCAGGCAAACCTTTCTCTTTCAAGGCCCACCACAACACCCCGAGGTACCCTATCATACGCTTTCTCAAGATCAATGAACACCATGTGCAAGTTCTTGTGCACACGTCTGTACTTCTCGCACAATTGACGGAGAGCGAAGGTGGCGTCCATTGTCCCTCGACCTGGCATAAACCCAAACTGGTTCGGGGTAATCTCACTCGTTTGGACCCTTCGGGTGCGGAACCATAAATACTCGTATCAAAGTCACTCCCGCGTCTGTTTGTTTCTCCACTAACTCCTCTTAAACCAAGCAACGGATTGTAATGCGGTTTTCAGTAATAGAAAGAGCAATAAACTAGAGAGGGTTTTGTGTATAATTTGTACCCGTGCGGAGCCGGAGCTAGTCGCTAGTCCCACTATAAACAATCACTTCATTCTGTAAGAACCTATAGATTAAAAGCTCCCAACTAAACCAACTCATCCCTCACAAATTCCAACACATCGCCTACATAAACACCAACAACACACAACAACATACACATACAACCTCCACCGCACTATGAATGTATGTATGTCCGTCACCATCGGCATGTACAGAGTGACCGCAAGTCAATCACAGACTGCGGTCACATACATAACGTTATCACTAAGCAAATTGATAAGATTATGTGATTACATTTCAATCTATGGGTATGTCATCTGCATGGTAATTTTGTGATGCAATGGAAATTGAGTTTCGTTTTGATTGGTCTACAAATCATTATGCGAAGGTTTGTATGGACGGATGTTTGTTCCTTAATCACGCCAGAACGGCTGAACAGGTCTACATGAAATTTGGCTCAGAGATAGACTATAGTCTGGAATATACATAGGCTATTTATAATGGGGTAAGCACTACGTGAGCGAAGTCGCTGGCAGCTAGTGATCAATACAGGGTGTAAAAAGACACATCACATAGCCGTTAACTACGCATACTGTATGTCTAACAAAGTAGTTTTGCGCAAAAATTATTGCTGGGAAACGACTTTTTTTTTTAGGTATGAAAATAATACAATTTTTATCGCGCGCAATTTAACGCAAACCCAGGCAAGTGGAGTTAAACCCTGCCCCTTCGCTCGAAGCCACGTAGGTGCTTGTCAGATACGTTTGATATTCATTGCGTTTTTGTAAATGCAAATGCGTAATTTCGAAAAAAAAATCAAAAATTCTGGTAATGTTTTTGAGGAAAAAAGTTAAGTAATAACACTAGGAATTCATTTTCGTAAAAAAGTAAAAAAAAAAAATTGCGGCTTTGACCTTCAATGTCTCCAGAACCAGTGGATTCCTAGGTATGGTCTAGTGGAAAAAAATGATCCAATTAATGGGTAGAATATGTGGCTTTCGGCTTAGGAAACTGTCTTTTTACACCCGATATATTGGCTACTGATTCGCTAGTTTCTTAGTCAATAGTTTGAAAACATGACTGCTCAGCATGAGGTTCTGGGTTTATTTCACTAATGGGACTGTAACAAGTTAGCTTCTACCAGCGACTTCGCCCGCGTGGAATTAGGGCTGCCGCCCAATATAAATTATAGCCTGTAGGTTATTTTTACATTACTGTAAAGTTTAATCAAAATCTGTTTAATAACTTTTGCGTGAAAGAATAGCAAACATCCATACATCCATCCTCAAGAACTTCGCATTTATAATCTTTCTTTCTTTCTTCTTTAAAAACGTTGCCCCACACTAGGAATTACTCCTGTATCGTGGGTGCGTTCACAAACATGTAAACTCACATACACAAGACACTCAGACTCGGAACAACTATCTGTAGGCCATACAAATATTTGTACCGTGCGGGAATCAAACCCGCAACACGCATCGCAACAGTCAATCGATCAACCACTGCGCCAGCCAATGTTAGTGGAAAGTAGAATTATTATTTAATGTAGTACACCAAAACAAGTGATGATGCTCACACAGTGATAATGCAGTTCCTGTCTCCCATCAAACCTTTGAGTGATACAGACAGATCACTAGAGGTTTATGTTAAATTTTACAAGGTTTTTTTTAATAGAATTTTGACAATAGTAGCCTCGAGCCTGGATTAGGGGCAGGCGAATGGCAAATGCCAATAGACTAGCACTCTATTATATGTGATGATGTGAGTGTAGAGACTTCACACGTCTGCCTACCCATTCGCGGTCTACAGGTGTACGTGATGGCCTATTATATCAACAAAGTTTACTGCAATGAATCTGTAGGGTATGTTTGTCTGTTAAAGAACAAAGTGAATAATTTAAAAGAAAAGAAAAAGGTCGCCCCACCTACAACCATCCACAGCTGGATCTGATAAAGGCTTTGTCAAAGCTTAACATAACAGTCCACCAATAAAATAAATTCTTATCAAAACACCTCCACAATAATCGTCAGTTCAAAATAACAACAGCTGATACAGAACCACCCTCTAACCTAATTAGCATAGCTCTGAGCTAACACATCTGAAATTCTGAAATAATTAACAATAACACTTCATTATTACGCTATCCACCCTCGCACAAAAATGTTGACGACCCCTCCGACCCCCTACAACCCTCTACGACCCAACCTGGACCGTGTGACATAGCACACATTGCATGCCAGGTTAAATACGGGGGTTTTGGTGATAAGTACGTTATTATTGTTACATTGTTAGAACTGTAATTGCAAATGGGGTCGTTACTTTGTTTCAAGAAAAGTTGTGACAAGTTCTGTTGAAAATTGGACTAGTATTAGGCTGGTTTCAGCAGAGAAAACTTTTTCAATAACTGTTGGAAACGCTAAGTTAAGTTTAGAATACAGAAATAAATGTTATGTAAAAATAACAGATTTCGATTAAGTTTCTGACAGAAAATTTGTAAATTAATACGATCCCAATAATTTGTTTAGATTTAAGCAGATAAACATATCCAATAAAAACTATAAAACCTTCAACTTGTAATACGTACTAATTTTCCACAATATGACACCTGTAGTACGGGGTCAAACGGGAAGCTCAACCTTTTTAAAGCAACAACACTTCGCTCAAAAAAAAATGGCAGTCCATAAAATATACTGTCAACCAATAAATCCATCGAAAAACATAAATTTGTCGTTCAGAATGCCAGCTCATCAGTTCGCAAGGGCCCCTGAACGCGGTGTATAGCGCGTGCGTTATCTACCCGCCATCACCGGGCCCCAGGCTAGAGAGGCCCCCGCAATTTAGGGGTCCTTAATGACAAGGGACTTTCAAATAATGAATTGGGTGTCGAGATTTTCTTTTTGTCCACAGTTTGCGATAGTGATATTGTGCGAATTCCTTGATTGTCGGTTTCCTCACGATGTTTTCCTTTACCGTTTTGAGAGCAGTGGTGATGAAATAATTTAAACTAAGTAAAGCGCCTGCCTGGATTTGAACTCACGGCCTACAATTTGTAAGTCGCGGACGTCACCACTGGACCACCACTGCTGTTAGCTTACGGTTTAAAAAGATATAGGTTCGATACTCCTTTTCTAGAGTATGTTAAAAAATATTCTAAATTGTTTAAGAAGATTTGTGTTGCTGCTAAATCAAAATTCTTAAGCGAGACAATTAAAAATTCTGATAATAAAATAAAAGCCACTTGGAAAATAATAAATAATGAAACGGGAAAGTCGGTTAAAAAAGTAAATCAGCTAGAGATTCTATTCGAAAACAAATTAGTTAGTAAACCAGCTGACGTAGCTCAGGCATTTAATGAGTTTTTTGCCAACATACCTATAACTACAACTCGCTTCTTAAATTCATCCCCGTCTAAAGCTGAAAGTCTTTTGAACGGTAGTGTACCTAAGTGCAATCAATCATTTAGTTTTGAGCATGTAACACCACTTGACGTAGTTAACGTTTTTAACTCTCTAAAATCAAAAAACACAGGTGATTACTGGGGCATCTCAATTAAACTTTTGAGTGATATAATAGGCATCGTAGCGCCTTATCTTACTGTAACTTTTAATAAATGCGTGGACTCAGGAACTTTTCCTGATCTCATGAAGTGTAGTAAAGTCATACCTCTATTTAAATCAGGCAATAAAAATGATATAGGCAACTTCAGGCCTATTTCCATCCTGCCTGCATTTAGCAAAATTTTTGAAAAGTTAATACTGAAGCAGTTGCTAACATATTTTAATGTAAATAGCCTCCTTCATAATGATCAATATGGCTTTACAAAAGGTCGATCGACTACAGATGCGGGTGTTGCTCTCCTAAAACACATATTCAACGCATGGGAGAACTCGCAAAATGCTATCGGAGTTTTCTGTGACCTCTCCAAAGCTTTTGATTGCGTACACCATGACACGCTTTTGCGTAAGCTGCGTCATTATGGTCTCCAAAACGAAGCTCTAAATGTAATTGATTCATATTTATGTAATAGGTTCCAATGTGTAGATATCAATGGTGTTAAGTCTTCCGGGCTACCAGTTCATTTAGGTGTGCCTCAAGGCTCGATATTGGGACCATTCTTGTTTTTGGTGTATATTAATGATTTACCATATTTTTTAAAGGGTATCTGTGACGTAGTACTGTTTGCAGATGATACCTCTCTTATCTTTAAAGTAGATAGGAATAGAAATGATTTTGATAACGTAGATAGCGCTCTCTCAATGGTTACGGATTGGTTTACGACAAATAACTTGGTTCTTAATGCTAAGAAAACTAAATGTATAAAGTTTGCCTTACCTAATGTTATAAATCTAGGACCTAATGTCATCTTAAATAAAGAAGTGCTTGAAACTGTGGACTCGGCAGTTTTTTTGGGTATAACTGTTGATTTCAAACTTCAATGGGGCGCACATATATCAGGCCTATCAGGAAGGCTCAGTTCTGCCGCCTACGCCGTCAGAAAAGTTAGACAATATACTGACGTTGACACAGCACGGTTAGTCTATTTTAGTTATTTCCATAGTGTTATGTCTTATGGTATTCTTTTGTGGGGTAAAGCTGCGGACATACAAAATATATTTGTTTTACAAAAACGTGCTGTACGAGCAATCTATAGGTTAAGGTCAAGAGTTTCTTTACGAGAAATTTTCAAAGAGATTGGAATTCTCACGGTGGCATCTCAATTCATTTTTGCAAACATATTATACATTAGACAAAATATACATTTGTACAAAAAGACCAGTGATATCCACAATTTTAACACCAGAAATAAGTATAAACTTCATGTTCCTTCCCACCGTGTTCGTAGGGTTCATGGTTCGTTTGAGGGTCTCGGTATCGAATTTTACAATAAGCTACCCCGTTCTTTTCTTGACTTGCCTTTTAATGCATTTAAAACTAAAATTAAATCTAGTCTCTGTTCGAAAGCATACTATTCCATCAACGACTACTTAGAAGATAATAATAGTTGGTCGCTGTGTTGAACGCAAGACAATGTTACACTTGATGTTCTTTCTCCATATTTAGCTTATGGTTATAACAGATTATATGAGTTCATATAATAATTGTCTACCAAATTTAGTGTGATGGCCCTAGTTCATCACTTGTGGCTTCGAATCACAGCCCTTTGATAGTTTCAATCTTTGTTCTTGTAAGCAGGCACACCAGTTATGTATGGAGGCTTCTTTAATTTGGTTTAGTGTTTATGCTTGAGTTGGTTTTTAATGGCATGATTGAGTGTGCTAGCTGGCAAGTGGCGGATTATTTTATTTAATTTTATGATTATATTTTAGACGGCATATATTTATTTTTCTGTTTTACATAATGTTAAGATTGTTGCTTAGAATTATATAGATTCAAGTTCTTAAAACTTAACAGACAGATGTGTTGCTGGGGAGTTTGTTGGCCACTTCTTCTTCACAGCTAAAACACTAGGAAGTGGTGACGGGCGGGCGTTTTTTGGGGGACTGTCTTTATGTAGAACTTTGACGTTCAAAAAGTGCTGGTTCTCAGCCTAGTTTGAATAAATGACTTTTGATTTTGATTTTGATTTTGATTTTTCTTACATACTAATCTGTTTTAATTAATAATAACCGATATCACTGATAAAATATTTAAAAAAATCCCGTAATAAATCAAAAATCAATAACAATCCTTATTACGGATTTTTGAAGTGAAAACTTCTTTAGGCGCGTTGGGCATTTTTGAGATGGGAAAAAACTATTGAACTCGCCATCGACACCAACACCGCTACTAGCGTCGTAGCACTCGTAGCGGATCACGTAGCGGATTGAAGTGAAAACTTCTTTAGGCGCATTGGGCATTTTTGAGATGGGAAAAAACAATTGAACTCGCCACCGACACCGACACCGCTATTTGGATTGAAGTGAAAAATTCTTTAGGCGCATTGGGCATTTTTGAGATGGGAAAAAACAATTGAACTCGCCACCGACACCGACACCGCTATTTGGATTGAAGTGAAAAATTCTTTAGGCGCGTTGGGCATTTTTGTTCAAGTTTTCACTTCTGTCGGCACTCTCGGAGTGCCACTCTTTTTTTAAGGATTTAGATGTGGGTGGGTAGACAGATAAGAATGTACATTGATATTCACATAGGTAAGCAGGCAGTTATTTCAAACGCAGAGAAGTAAACTTAATTTACTTCAAAAGCTAAACAAAATAATTTTAGCGACAATGTAAACCATTTGTCTTTCTACTAAACACATTGAAAACATCTATCACACTATAAAACCCCAATTTCGCATAAACTATACAATCACAAAACATCCACTGGATACATCCCAATATTAATTATAAAGCGCTTCAAATTATCATTTATTAAAGTTAAACCGCTCGTTCGGACATCATCAAAGCAATTTAAAACCGTATTTCACAAAAATTAAAGTAGATATTTGAGTAATAAATCACGCTATAAACTTTGTAACACGAACTTTGAAATGGTCAGTGTTACGAGTACGTCATCATAAGGGTAGTTTTACAGTGGCAGTTAGTAAGCTTCAGTAGAATAAATATTATTGAAAATGAGAAAATGAGTGAATAATATTTTTTTTTTCAAAGCATTATCAGCCTCCTAACGAACCCACTGCTGGGACACAGGCCTCCTCTCTGTAAGAAGGAATGTGCCTTAAACCACCACGCGGGCCCAGTGCGTTTTTAGGGTTCCGTACCCAAAGAGTCCAAACGGAACCCCGTTGCTGTCATTCACGTGTCCGCCTGTCCGCCTGTCCGTCTGTCCGTCGTCTGTCACACAGGTTTTACAGCCAAACGGTTGGAGCTACAAATTTTCACTGTATAAGCCTCTTGTTGACTCAAAGCCAAATAGTCAAAAATACATTTAAACCCTAAATGTGTGAAGTCCGACACGCACTTGGCTGGTTCTTTTTTTCATAGTATGCAAAAATAAACACAAATATCGAAAGAAATACACAACAATATCCCATGTTACTAGCATTTTCTCAGAAAACCCAAACCTCAAAACAAAATGTGTCCACCTATATAAACAAACATCTTACTAATGAAATAACAGACATACAGACGACACACTAATCTATCCTCAACACATAAAAATAACGTTAAAAACTAACTTGTTATGAAAGCTTCAGTTTCATTAGAAGTCGGTCGATTTATATAGTACGGGGAAATGTTGGTGATACACGGAAAGTGTCAGGGATCGAACTGACAAATTGTGATTGAAAATATACTGCGGTTAGGGCTGTGTGATAGAGAGCGCTAAGCCTTAGCTAGGTTTTCGTGAAAATCGTTTACTGAGGGCCGATTTCTCAATTGTCAGATAACTTTTATTATATGTGAGGAAATATGTCAAACCTGGCAGCTTGACACATATAGATTTGTTTTTCAGTTAAAAGTTATCTAACTATTGAAAAATCTGCCTTAAATGATATTGTGTTCGCTGGCTTAAACCCTATTATGTGAAAATCTACATATTTTTGGAAAGTGTCATGAAGGTTTAATGAACTTCATGACATTTACCAAAAATATCTCGATTATTAATAAAGCTAAACAAATTGAAAACTGTAATCTAGTTCAACATTGAGTCCATTGAGATGAACCAATTTATCAAAAGGGAGAGTTTTGTAAATCATTTTCATTTCATTAATCGCTCCAATTGAATCAGATAAATAATATCAACACATTTTATACAAATAAAAACATTTATCTGACACATTACTAATGGCAGTACGTTAACCCATCGCCACAAAATAAATCGATACGTTCCGATTTGCTTAATTCGCTGAAAATAAAAATTACAACTTCCGACAAACTACGTGATACAATTTGTCAAATTCAACAAGGAATTTAAAGAAATGACTCCATGAAATAAATATCTTGATCATCGCATAGCTTTCACTGTACCTCGTCCTAAAAACGTCACATCGAATGGACTTAACTATGCCGTCTAAAATTCCTGTAAAGTCATTTTTCAGCGCGGAACACAGCGCTGAATGTCGTCGAGCCATGTCGTTGCCGATTAAAAAATAAAACTTCACAGAATTGCGATATATCCGACGTTAGAATATATCTTGCAGAGGATTAGTAGCCTCAATATTTAGATCAACGATGCATTTTGATGTTTGTATTAATCTTAACTGTTTAGAAGAATTAGTAGCTGTTTGGAATTTAATGGCGGATTTAATTTTTAGTGTGAATTTATTTATCCGTTTTGGCACTTGAACATAGTAGTTTTTATTATTCGATGTAAGTCTTTTTCCAACTATCTTGGGGTCGGCTTCCAATCTAAACCGGATCAGCTGCCTGAATACCAATATTTTACATGGAGCGACTGCCTATCTGACCTCCAAAAAACAGTTACTGGGTAATACGATACCCCTTGGTAAGACTGGTTGTCAGACTTTCGGGCTTCTGACGACCCGTAACGACTGTCAAAGATCCACGATTGACAGCCGGGACCAACGGTTACGGCTTGCGTGCTTTACGAGGCACGGAGGAGTCCCGGTATGTAAAGATGGCCACCCAATCATGGACCAACCCCGGCAAGTGTAGCTTAACCTGATGGATCGACTCGTGTGGCTGTTATTACTTTAGCCACGAGCTTCTTTCGATGTAAATCAATATATTTAATTTAAAAAAAAGCTTGTATTCTAATAAGTACTCGCTTGAATAATACAAAACGAAGATGATAAAAATACAACAATAAATTAAAACACACAAGCCGCCCCATATAAATTTATACTAAATTTGTTTAACTCGACAAGGTGACTCGAAAATGTGGTGCTGGCGCCGCCTATTAAGGATACCATGGACTGCCCACCGCACAAATATCTCCATCCTTAAAGAACTCAATTTGGAGAATGCACAACAACTGTCCTCAACCTGCCTGCAACGTGTTGAGAGATAATTCGGCCACGTTGCCCGCAGAGATACCAACAACATGGAACGTCTAATGGTAACTGGGAAAATAGAGGACAAAAACCTAGAGGCCGAAGCCCAAAAAGGTGGTCATATGAAATATCCGAGTATTTGGCGATACCTATCAGCGCCGCACTCCACCAGGCCACTGATCGAAACAGATAGAGAATGTCCGTTGACAATTTGTTACGGTGTCACGACTCAGCAGTGAGAGAGCGAGTGAGAAGAAGACCTCGACAAAATGTACTGTACAGCTGATTTTTTTTCTTCTCGATTTTCCACCGAACCAGATGTTCGGTCTGTAAAACTTGTTCATAATGATGAGTGTTGCCAGATTTTTAAAAAATATTGTTGTGTTGTTGTCTCCACCTTGTATCCCAATCTGGTTTTTACATAAAGCCTATTTTCGCGTTTAGAAATCTAAAAATGTTCTCTTTATATCTTCAAACGTTTCTCATGAAAATAGTTCAACAAATAAAACCTAATGTCTCCCTAAGTTGTACAACAATATTTTCTGTAACATTTCTTAGAAGGACAGACTCGTGTCGTTTCAACGGTACATTTTTCCGATTTATCTTTGATTACATTTTCCACGAACTGTATCGGTTGGCTTATAAATTATGAATCTAATCCACTTGTTGGAAATACAATGGTTGTATAAAAGTTGAGCTATATCTTAGAATTGTCTCAATTATTATAAGAAACGTCTTGTCTTTTTCTTATTGTTTTCCTTCCGTTTATTAGTCAGCTAATTGGCTGATTCTTAGAAAGGATCCTCGTGTTACATAATAATAATAAAGACGGCTTTTATGACAATAACTTTAGCCCACTGAAATCTTTGAGGAAAATCGTAAATTCTTCTCTTGCCTTTATCCCAATTCATTGTCGGCACACCATGTCTTCTTTTTTAACCGACTTCGCAAAAAGAGGAGGTTCTATGTTCGACTGCATGTATTTTTTTTTATGTATGTCCACCGATTTTTCTGTCAGTTGTAGACCGATTTTCAAAATTCTTTTTTATCGAAAGCGCTTTTTGAAAAAATCAACATAAACAAAAAATGTGTATACGTAGTTGACGTTTTGGTCTCCTCCAATTACGAGTATGTTCTAATTCCATGTTCCATGTTATTGGGGTTATCAACTCGGATGTAACTTTAATATTTAGTTTTAATTCTGGGGTATAACAACTAAAACGTGAAAAATAAAATTAACAAAAAATACAACCGACTTCCAAAAAAGAAAATACACTTAAAATTGAAAATTATCTTTAATTTCGGCAGTCGGTGTGAACCAAGAAATAAAATACAAATACAAAACACAAGGCGAAAGAAAAGAGCACTTAAAACATACCAGCATAAAATTTTCAGATGTTACATATTTTTCAAGCTCAATGTTCAATATTTTTGTCTTTGAGGTAGCCAACTAGTGCTTAGTTAATAGAATTTCTTTATTCCTCCCCACATTATAAATTTAATGTTAGTGACTCACATAAAACGTTTAGGTTATAGCTCAAAAATGTGTGGTCTCAATCATGATCGAGTATCGTGATTGAGACCACACATTTTTGAGCTATTTCATCTCGTGTCACATAAAATTTTAATAAAATTCCTCGGTACGGAAAAAACAAATTATCGAAGACGTTAGAGACATCATTTTAATTCAGAAGTATGTTTTTAATTTTAACGGAATAATATTGATTTCTGAGAAGAGTATAACGGTCGGTGGGAGGCAAATGCGCGAGATCAAACCGCGCGGCATATCCGTCGTGCGGCCGGCGCGCGCGCAGAGCTGCTCTAACCGAACCGTAGGGCTGGCAAGATTACTTGTAGATTTAATAAAACTAATTTAGATAATGATTTTAAATGTCTTCTCTTCTTTAAAAATAATTTTTAATTGTGTCTGCTAATGAGGGGCTTGACGGGACTGACAACGTACAGCCTATACAGGAGTTAGATAGGGGATTTTTACCGATAGAAAATCCAATTATCGGGCTAACACATACACGTAGCTTGTTTTGGAACCACTTAGAATTATAGCGAGCCTCCTCCGCGCAGCTTTTAGACCTTTGAAGAAAGATGCTATCCTACTAAACGCGCAATCAAAAATGATTGAGACGATCCATTTTCTTCATAATGGACTGGAGCTATTTATTACAAGGACTTTTACAGTGTCGATATAATGCTTTATCAGTCAGAGTTCAGCCATACATTGGTATGGCTAGCTATTAAGCTAGGAAAGAAAAGAAGAATCCTCCTCCCAAACAGTACTCATATCATAATAAATAAACTTTTTTTTTTCTCTATGGGTTTTTTTAGCCTGAAATAAATGAATTTATTGTTTAAAAAATATTTTTATTTATATAATATATATATATATATATATTAGTAAGCATATAAAATTAAAAAAAATAATGAAACTGAAATTTTGATTCTATCAGCCCTACTGAATGGTAACCTGATGACGGGAAGCGCACAATTAACGCGACGGGTGCGCCCGCGCAGCTCGCAGCAGCGGCCACGTTATGAGATCTGCTTCTGTACTCACTCGAGGATGTGTCCTCATCCTCAGCTCATTATAGTAAGTCGAATCACAAGTGATATCCGCCCGACTGCTGACGGGATTGAAAATGTTATCCGATTTTTGGTTTTAAGTAGATATTGTTCAAGAGCTGAAGAACTAACACTACACCAGCAATAAGATCTGCACGCTGAAGAAGATTCAAAAAAAGAGTGTCGGTAAAGATATGGGAGATGCCTTTACCCAGCAGTGGGACAGTCTCCAGCTAAAACACTAGAAAGTGGTGACGGGTGGGCGTGTTTGGGAGTCCCCCAAAACCGCGGCGCCCGTCTTTATGTAGAAGTTTGACGTTCAAAAACGGTGCTGTCTCTCAGCCTAGTTTGAATGAATGACTTTTGATTTTACTACAAGTTAGGAAAAAAAAATCATGGGATTAATACTCAATATGCAAATAAACGAGTATAAATATAGAGAAATTGTTAATAGAACTTATTATTAGACGGCGTGAATCAATATGCCTGAGTAGATAATAATAGTGAATCAGTAAATTAAAATCTTTATATTCCATAGTACTCTATATTCAAAAACTCAATCTATTTGTTGTGATCGCCTATGAGTTCAATAACTTAAAACCCCACTTTTTAATTCTGTCACACCTGCGGCCTGAGATAAAATACTTTTCTGTTAGCTTTCACGCTAACGCTTAGTAAATGTATGTGAATGACAAATTACCTGGACGTGAGTCACGTGACAATTCTCTCCACAGGTAATGTTATTGCCATACATTTTGTACTAATCGTTAGCGTGAACGCTAACAGAAAAGTATTTCCTACCCTAGTTACCCTAACTTTTGGAAGACAACAGTGGAAAAATTACTCTCAGCAATCAATAGAGATCCAACAATTTGCTACACATTGTTCTCGACTGTACCAGTAGCCCGGTGGGAGCCGGGGTCGGCTAATTAACCCCGACTGTACCCGAAGGAGCCCGACAGAACCCGATCTCACCCGAAGTCCCGACGAGGGTCCGAATATAATAGGGTTATGATCGCTATGATTATCTTGTTTTAAGGGTACAGTAATTAAAGGTGGGTATCTATTGGTATTGGAGATAAAGAGGGATCTTGTTGAGCAACCTAAAAAGTGCTGACCGATTATTTATTCTTTAAAAGATACTGACTTAATAATGTGTTTGTGATTAATTTAAAAAAGAAGATTCGTTCTTGCTCTTAGAGTAGGTACTAAAACAATTGGACTGAGTATTTAATACGCTTAACTAAATGCAAAGATTCAACACACTTGAACTTTAAATCGAATACAAATTCCATTAACACAACATAATTGCAATCAGCAACGTCAACGACACTTCGAAAGTTCAAACCACAATCCGACGCACCTACTTAGACAACAGAATACACACACTAACAACATTGCCTGTATCGCCACGGTCTATTTAAAATAGACACTTACTAAACCAAACGCAGAACCATTCAGAAACATCAAACAGTAATAATTGCAAAGACATACGGAACCGAAATAGCCGCGATGAATCAGGGTTCTCTGCGGCAATCAAACGCATTAGACGGACATGGAGCTCTGAAACCTATGATGTCGCATCTGAGCGGAGCCAAATTGCTCA
This sequence comes from Polia nebulosa, assembly GCA_951329385.1. NCBI lineage: Eukaryota > Metazoa > Arthropoda > Insecta > Lepidoptera > Noctuidae > Polia > Polia nebulosa. Next base: position 1,084,289 of record OX589609.1, read on the forward strand.
CTCCATAACGCGGTGTTAAATGCGAGGCTGTAAATCGTAGCTCTATGTCGGATAGTTTCAAATATTAAGGGGAGGAGTCGCTGTAAATGTTTCCGATACTTACGGAATTTTGTCAGGTATTGAGTATGATAAAAAATCAACTTTTGATGATTTTGGGAAAATATTCAATGTGCGTACAGCTAAGGAGTGTAATTCCCTGCCAGAATATGTTTCCTGATAGCTACAACCTGGGAGTCTTTCGGAGTGCTAACATGCTCCAAATTCAACCACATCTTCACTTACCATCAGGTGAGATGATGGTCAAGCACGAGCCTATCAATGATAATTTTATTTAAATCACAAACCTATAAATCGTTCTCTAAGGCTAGCCGCTGACTTGTGATTTTTGTCACCGTGACTTTTTGTCACCCAGTCGAGTGCTATGAAGACACATGGGAGTGCGCTGATCATGGTGACGTGACAATACGGTGACAAATAGTTCCTAGGTGACTGAATTTTGAAGGATACTGACGTAGTTTAGAATATAGAGTGTAAAATTTTCCTTGAAACAATCTTTCAGTGTATATGGGATGCACCCAGTAGCGTTTTTTTCGTTTCTTTTTTCTTCTAATTTCAAGAGCACTTATTACAGCAATCTGTACAAAATCCATTTCAAGAATGAGCGCGTTTTGTTGCCCAGTGACTTTTCAAGTGGGCGCATCGTGTGTGACAGTAGGTGACAGTGACAAAAATCACAAGTCAGCGGCTAGCCTAAATTATCTTGCTTTGCGGTACTTATAATATCATCTATATAGCATTAAGAACTTTATCGCCTTCTAAAGAAATAGTCTAAACCAAAAAGAAAAATTACATGGGCAAGATACTTCAAATTACCCATAACGATAAAGACAGAACTTCTTTCAAACAAGTTTAATGAGTATTTTCCTAAGTATACGAAAATGCCAGGTCATTTATAACTGATAATATCCCGAGACCACATCCATCCAAACCGTCAAACGTCTACCTACAAATTAGTGGCACAGCGCGATGCCCTGTTATTAAGCGGCTAATATGAAGCCTAGCTCGTGAATATGGATGAGTTTGGAGCGAGCTGGTAATTGTCTACATGGTGGATGGACTGATACAAGGATAGTTCATCAGACTTGCGGAAATCGCTTTAGTAGAAAAGCGTTTTATAGATTTCAAAACAGAAGATTATTTTAATTAATTTTAGGTAGCATAAAATCACAATTATAAAACTGTAGCCCAAACGGAAGAAGTTACTGGCTCCTGAAATACAGGTTATCGAAACTAGCTCAGAAGTCAGGGTCTCACTTTTTTGTATACCAGTGTTGTGCGAATAAAGCTTTTTTATTATTTTTATTAAATGAATGCAAAAGTGATTTCAGAGATAACTCCGATTGCATCGAAGTGATGAATTGAACAATGTTTGAATGTAAGATGGTTGTATTTTTTGAGTGTCGAGATATTGTATCGATATCGAGCGTTAATAAATAAGCTTTACTTAATTAAATCTACTCGCAAAATATCTTGAAGGACCCTAAAATAGTTCCTACTACTTTTAACACAGTCACTCTTAAGTTAGGTATCAATTGAAGTACTGAAGAATATGAAAATAAAATAACCTCAACAGTCGTCTCCTTAACCGCCATTTTCGAACATCGCCGTATTATTGTCGCGTACGTCATACACCGACGTGTACACCACACTTTGATCTACTACAGAAACGACATCCACTCGTAACACCCACGCAATAAAGATCACATTCCGATGCAACACAATTTATAGACTCGGCTGTATCATTACCATTTTAGCTGGGTTTTTCATGTCGAGTTCTAGACTTTATTGATTTGTATTAAGGTTGACTTTCCTTTAGGTTTGCGTCCAGACGAGCAATACCGAGTGTGTTTGACACACGTATAATTGGCGAGAAATGGGCCGCACTCCCTTTATAAACTGTTGCTTAGAGGTTTCAGCACATTATGGCGTAACACGCGGAACATTTGAGTCACGATTTTTGTTTTAGTTTCGTTATGCAATGACAGTTACATTGTTGTGGGCTTAAAAGGGGTTTAATTGTATTTCGTACCGAGAGTTCTGTTTTTTAGGGTTCCGTAGTCCTAACAAGGAACCCTTATAGTTTTGGTCTGTTCGTTTGTCCGTCCGAGACATAGCTTACAGACTGTTAGTACTAGAAAGCTGCAATTTTGCATGGGTATATAAAATATTAATCACGCTAAGAATACGCCGAAATACTACAATTCTGAAAAAGTTACTCGTAAATGTAAAGTGGGGATGATTTTTATTTTACTCTCTATCCTATAGTGTGGGGTGTCGCTGGATATAGATCTTTCAAAATCATTGCGAGGTTGTATATACTAATTTTCGTTTCAGTGATTAATTTGCGAAATATTTAACTTTAGAGTGATATTTATTGTTTGAGTCGAGCGTCACCCCCTCCCCCCACTAAAAGCTAAACTGTGGACTTGAAAAATCTGAAAAAAAAACAGTGATGGTAGTATATATAACGAACTTTGAAGGAAAACTATCACGGCTAAGTTAGCTGTATTAGTTTAAAAGTAGTATATATATTTTTAAACTTACCCTACACTAGGAATTACTTCTGTATCGTGGGTGCGTTCACAAACATTTAAACTCACATACACAACACACCCAAACCCGCAACAACTATCTGTATGCCATACAAATATTTGTTCCGTGCGGGGATCGAACCCGCGACACGCAGCGCAGTACCCGGACGCTCTACCACTGCGCCAACCGTGCCGTCAATATTCACCCAACTTATAAAATGTACCTTCCTGGAAAATTTCGTACAAAATACAAAATCCTTACTAAACACAGTTCGTGTTGTAGTGGGTGTCTACGGAACTCTACACTGTGCGTGGTCCGACACGCACTTGGCCGGTTTATCCTTTTTTAGGAGACTCGTTTTTTCTTGCTCGTCCAATTTTTAGTCTGTTTCATAAGGCAGACAACATTATCTCTTAAAATTTAGTCTCTAAGACTCAGATTCATTGCAAAAGATCAAGAAAGCGGGCTTGATGGCAATACCTGGCAAGTGCAAACTACTAGGCATAAGTCTAAAAAGGATAATAAAGGATATTGATAAGTACTTAAACAGTATTTTTTTAATACATCGTTTGTTATGTAGATGTTCTTTAATCACTTTTCCAGCTACCAGAAAAATATATTCATTTTCTATTAAAGTTAAAACAGTATGTTTACAAATGATGCTTACTATTCTAAGAACAGCGTATTTAAATCAAAGCATTAATAAATTCAACAGCCCATTCAAAAATTCTCTTCGTATCATTCCTTAGCGTAACTCCCTCAGTGAGCACAGAGCCTTACGTTACCAATTTAGCTATTTTGATCAAATAACCGATTCACAAGGAATCTGATCGTCCCTGATTATGAACTTACCCTCGTTCGGCCATTCGTTAGCACGTTTTAATATTAATTGCTAAAATATTCCTTCTCACTCACTCTTAGGAGATAAGTGTAAGACAGAAAGAGATAGACAATGGATTCGGGTATTGGGGTGAATGATGAAAGATTAGTGTTGTCGGAGGATTATAATTAATGGTGGTAGATAAATTGTAAAAATAGCTGTTTTAGCGTTTAATGAAAGGGTGTGGACTGAAGACTGTTTGGTTATTGAGACGAATGCTCTTTTGAGGATTTACTTCACAGTCAACGGCAATGGGGTAGTTTCCTAAAAAAATCTTATTAATCCGTCAGTTAGATTACCAAAAAATATAGGACACGTATTTTTTCTTTTGTTACGTAAAAACAAAAAAACTTTTTCACAAAAAAAACAACCGACTTCCAAAAAAAAATACACTAAAAATCAATAAATTACTTTAATTTCGGAAGTCGGTGTTTGTATTTTACTTCTTCGTTATTTGACACCGACTTCCGAAATTAAAGTTATTTTTTTAATTTTTAGTGTAGGTATTTTTTCTTTGGAAGTCGGTTTTTTTTGTAAAAAAAAAAAATTTTTTTCACTTTTTTGTTGTTATACCCCAGAACTAAAAACCCCAATAACATTGAACGTGGAATTTAAACACCACACCAAAACGTCATCGAGGTTCACGTATTTTTCGTTTTTGTTCAGTTTCTCAAAAAGCGCTGAAGCAATTTCGAGAAAATTTATATGGGACCACTTCGAGAGTATATTCTTTCGGATAAAAAGAATTTTGATAATCGGTCCACAACTGACGGAGAAATCGACGGACTAACATAAAAAAAAAAAACATTTATACAGTCGAACATAGAACCTCCTCCTTTTTCGAAAGTCGGTTAAAAAATGAGATCGATACCTACAGTGCATTAAAATTTCGCGTGACGTCACGGTGTGCGACACTTTTTACCACAAACTGACATAATGAGCCCCCACTGCTGAACTTTGATGCGTTTTATTTTTTTCGTTTTTTATTGGTTTGGTAAAGCAAAACATTCGTGTCCAATATTTGGACTAAATAGAATAATTATTTTTATACCCAGGAAACTACCCTATTAACTTCATTAGACTTATTTAGTTTTGTTCAGTATTTGGGTTTCCTTTGAAACATTCCTTGAATTGTTAAGATTTATAAAATAAGTCCATCGATCTACATTTATAGTCTTATTCGTGTATACTCGAACGTGTGATAAGTGAATGCGGTTTTTAACCGACTCCTTAACCGACTTCAAAAAGAAAGAGGTTATCAATTCGGATGTTTGTATTTTTATTTTTATTTTATGTATATTCGGGCATAACTCCGTCATTTACAGACGGATTAGCAAAATTCTTTTTTTAATCGAAAGGGGTTTATTCCGAAATGGTCCCATTTAAATATATCTGATGATGGGTTTCGGGGACAAACAACGGAATTCTTCAAAAATTGACAGCAAATCAACCGCGATTGCTGCGATCGTATGTCTATTAATTGTTGACACAGTTTAATGGAGAACCACAACTAAATAGTCAAAAATAAAAAACTTTTTTACAAAAAAAATAGAACCGACTTCCAAAAAAAGTGGAAAATAACTTTGATTTCGGAAGTCGGTGTTAAAAAACGAAGACACAAAACCAACACCAACTTCCGAAATTAAAGTTATTTTCCACTTTTTTTGGAAGTCGGTTCTATTTTTTTGTAAAAAAGTTTTTTATTTTCATAAAGAAAATTGGTCTGAAAATGTAAACCAGTATTACAATATTATAGTACAGTACACACAGACTTACAGTATTATAGCAAACCAATATTTAGTATGAATAGAGTCCTGTTATATTATTCTATCTTACATAATCCATTGAATCTCAATTGCAGTCAACTATTTTGCGGCAAAATAAAGTTATTAAGACTAAAATGACCTAGGGATGTGACACGGCTCATTTTATTTTTATCAATAAACCTATATAAAAAGTTGATAACTGTTCGAATTACGATTTCAGAAGGCCTCGTGCTAATTTTTTAAAGGTCTATTACTGGCCAAGTGGCGCCCTCATTGAATAAAAAATCGTAGTATAGCCTAGAAAATAAATATTAAAGAATCCAACGTCACGTTTGTTACAAATAGTAGTACCAAAAACGGCCGTTTCTGACACTTTTGCCTACTGCTTTGGATACGAAACATTCTGAGACCTGTTTTAACAACGTAAAAATACTTTATTCTCTTTGTAACAAATGTGACGTTGGATTCTTTAATATTTATTGTCTATGCTATGCTACGATTTTTTATTCAATGAGGGCGCCACTTGGCTGGTAGTACGGCCTTAACGTTCGATCTTTTTTTATCATTGATAAAAGCTCGCGTTTGACTGGTTAGCGATGATGTGGTCGAAGATGGAGCAAGCTTTCCTACAAGTAACCTATTCACTTTTGACTTAAAGTAAACGTCAGCTTATGTCAAATGTTATGTCACCAGACGGCACTTATACTATTTTGATACAAATTAACGTGTAGGTTAAAAAAAACTCGTATTTGGTAACAGAACTTGTAAAAAATGCCACCCAAGTTATTGTCGACAGTGTATTAACCTCTCAATTAACCGCATACCACGTCAGAAACTTCATAAACCGATCCATATAATTTGTTCACAAAACGGCCGCAAAAACAAACACTTTGGACGAACTCATCGCTCCATTGAATCTCAAATCGTCTCAAGCACATTACATTATTACTGCTACACAACTGATGTAACAAGACCTTCCCCTCCTCCCTTAACTCTTTAAACTGTTGAGAGTAGAGAGGGGGATGTAGGAAAGAGGAAGGATCATGAAATAATGGTCGTTTTAACATTCAGAATATAGTCAGCCGTAAACAATTGCCCGAGAACTGACAGTTTTATTCGAAGCACTTTATGACGTCGCCCTCTGCTTATTAAAGGACCAATTTAAACCATTATAGTGTTCATAAAAGCGTACATCATCCTGTTTTGTTGCCTTCTCACTCGCTCCCTGGCTAAAGGGGTATTTTTTATCTCGTTTTAAGATGCTGAGTATGGTTTACGAGATTTCGAAGTGAAGAGTATTTTTGAAATTGGTAGGGATTGATGAATGTTGACAAAGTGATTATCGATATCTTATTGTAAACTTGGCTCAACTGAGTGAAACTTATATCCATGTTGTCATGGAAACAAAATTCAACAAAAACCAGTCAAGTGCGTGACTTTGCACATTTAGGGTTCCGTACCAAATGTATTTTGACTATTTGTATGACTTTGGGTCAACCAGATGCCAGATGTGTTTGAAGACTGTAGCTCTAACCGTTTGGTTTTAAAACCTGTGTGACAGACGACGGACAGATAGACAGACGGACACGTGAATGACAACAATAGGGCTCCGTTTGGACCCTTTGGATAAGAAACTTTAAAAATTATTGAGAAATATTATCTAAAACAAACGTGGTTGAAAGCATGTTTCATAATAGTGATGCAATATTAAATTGTATTGCAGAGATAATACAAATAACTCATATTTGGCTTATTATCTCTGATTCATTGATAGAATCTGCTTTAATTAGGATTATCAGTAAATTGAATCAAATTACTTCCAATTCTTTGATAAATTAATGACTTTACATTACTCGTATTGTCATGGCAGATAGTTATCTTGTTATTATCGTCAGTTCATCGATCCTTACCATTTTGCATTAAATCAAACACAACATTAATCACGATTAAGATATAGCGAGATTATCTCATCCGTTAACATCTTCCAAATAAACTAAAACTTCACATCAACATTCCAACAAAATCAACATATCTTAGAAAACAAGAATCTCCTACAAATATCTAAATAATTCAATCAATCAGCAGTCTCTTACCGTAAACATCGATAAATTTTGTTTCGCACATCACTGGTTGGGATCGACCAGTATACCTTTACCTTCAACGATTGAGACAACATTAGAAATTAAACTCTATGCCCGTCTGTTAAGGTTTGTTACTTATTTTGTGGGGTGTCAAGTTATGGTGGTGGTGATATAAGTGGTTGATGAATGTTCGCGGTGATTTTATTTGATTGTTTATCCGTTTGATTCGTACTACCCTCGCTACTGTAAAGCTAGAAGCACATTCCTGAAGCTTTAACTGCGGACATTATCTAGTATTGTTAAAGATTGAGATGGTACACACTGTGTTTATTAGCGTGATAGTAAAATGGGGAATTTGTCAGCTGGTCGCCGTTACACTCTATATAATCTTATAGCTGTCTACTTCCTCTTTAGATCTACAATTAATTATATTGTCTATGGTTATTTGAGACTTGTGACTCGCCCCGGGTCTACACGGTTACAAATTATACACACAGACCTTCCTCACCTATTGCTCTTTCTGTTATTGAAAACCACATTGAAACCCGTTGCATGGTTTAGGAGGACTTAGCGGAGAAACAGACAGTCGGGAAAAGCGACTTTGATTTATATGTAGTGATGATAGTGATAGTGATTCAGCAATCACTATCACTATCATCAATACTAATAATCAAGTAGGTTAGTCAGGTAAGTCATAAGCAGAGGTCGGAATTAGGTAGAGTTATTTATGTACTTACCCTGATTTCATACAGCGAAAGAAGAAAGTGGATATGGCTCAAATCCCGAGATTAATTTTAAAGAGCAGAAAAATCCCGTGATTTATTAAATAAAAAAGCTATTTACTTTTACACAATTTAAACCACTGCACGCGCGACGTTGCCAAATTTACATCAACGACATCGGATGTCCGAAGTTGCAAAATGCCAATGTGCACACGCGCGATGTTGCCACATTTGTAGTACACACAACGTAGCTTGTGAGAGAGATTTTTATTATTATTATTTATTTATAATATGGTTGGCCACACGGGATTGTCCATTACAAATCCCGGGCAGATCCATATTAATATCAATATTTCGATGCAAGTACATAAATAACTCTACCTAATTCTGCTCTCTCTCTCTCCTCAGTCTAGTACGTTGATTTCTTATTCTCTAACTTTACCCTGAGACTGCGCTCACCTGTCCTGTATCACTGGGACCGTGCATTTTCCAAGATAAAACCCTCTGACACTCAGCTCAGCGATAATGAAGCTTTCTATGGGAATGAATTTTTGTAATTTCAAAGATTACCTTTTTTAATCCCCAACGAAAAAAAGAGGTGTGTTATTATAAGTTTGACCGCTATTTGTGTGTATGCCTAGGCTCCTTAATGTGCGCGTGTTTGGAATTATTGGAATTGTCATAAGATGCATATACTCTGGCTATAAATGATTTGAATGGGAATATCCTATAAGTACCTTACTACTCAATTTGCACTATTGGTTTAGCTGTGGGGTACTGTATACTCGTATGTATACACTACATCCCTATATTATTGATTGTAAGTATATGTATGTGTATACACTACAGGTACCAAAAGTAAAAAGTAAAAAATAAAACTTTTTAAAACTGCTGAAAAGTTGAAAAAAATACTTAAATTTCGGAAGTCAGTGTTGAATAAAGAAGAAACAAAACCAGAAACAACGACTTTTTGTATTTGGAATTCGATTGTATTTTTTTGTAAAAAACGTTTTAATTAGGTAAGTATAGTTAGTACTTCAGATAACAGACGTAACTGAGCTATGGGTGCAGCCACAAAAACTTTAGCCGCCATGATATCTAGGTATAGATTATCTAATCTACTTCTTGCACTAACATCTTTTAAAAGCCATCGCCAAGTCAGAACTTTGTTGTAGCTGTCAACGGATAATTAACATGATTTTATCAGCTTGGTATGTACGAGTATCTATGTAACGAAATCTTTGAACGTGATTTTCACCCACTTCAAAACGTCGGATTGAATTGAAACTTCGCACACTTATCAAGAACCGATGATTATGCATGGTTAGCTAAGTGAAGTGACGTCATTTTAAATAAAATATGGCGGACTCCCAAAGATGGCGGACTAGTTATTTTTATACATTTCCATGGTATCAAATGAAAGGGGTTGCTGAGAAGAATACGAAAAATAAAAAATAAAGCGAGTTTTAGTTTTTTTTTAGCTATAAAAAATATTATTGTAAATTATTAATGTAAATTATTATTGTATATTATTATTGTAAATTATTATTGTAAATTATTATTGAAAATTATTATTGTAAATTATTATTGAAAATTATTATTGTAAATTATTATTGAAAATTATTATTGTAAATTATTATTGAAAATTATTATTGTAAAAACCGTAAGATTGTAATAAATCTTGCGAGAGTGCAAACTCTCAATACATTTATTTTGAATAGATCATTTCAAATACCTACAGTAAATCTCACACAAATTTTATTGAATTATAAAATTATCGAGTTATTTTTTTTAAAGAGTACAATTTTACGACAACAATTACGACACAAACAACAACAACAAACAACACAAAAATACAAACACACAACAAACAATCAATCAATCAATTATACGTTGACAAAGCTAAGTTAATAAAACCCATTAGAAAACTAAAGTAGGAATCATGGAAAACAAGACCCATAGGTACGAGTATTTGACCAATTTCCGCTTTCCCAAGAATTTAAACAGTTCTGCAACATTTGGAGTTTAAAGTTCAGAATTGACTTTCAGTTAACTCAATTCGGAAGAAAAATCTGAATCTCTGAAGGTCAGCTACATTTTTAAAGGTCCATACGGAACCGTATTGCTGTCACTCACGTGTCCGTCTATCCATCTGTCTGTCTATCCGTCGTCTGTCACACAGGTTTAACAGCCAAACCGTTGAGCAAAAGTCTTCAAATGCAGCTTGTTGACCCAAAGCCGTACAAATTCTCAAAATTTGGTATGGAACCCAAATTACTTACTTATGAGGAAACGGAAGAACTCCTGAAAGTAACCACATAACCTATACTCTCACACACAGGCACTCAAACACACAACACACACACACACGTACTCACACACACACACACACACACACACACACACACACACACAAACTGTACTTATGTCAATCTTGTCTGTATTATATTATTCTCTACTTACCGATGTCCAAGTTATTATTTTGTTATGGAAGAGCGGAGTCTTCTAATACAGGCATTGTTTGCTTAAAAGAAGGCTCCAATCACAAACTAATTGTTGTAAACTTGTTAACGAAAAATAAACAATTTGACTTTGAATTTGAACCCTAAACATGCGAAGTCCGACACGCACTTGACCGGTTTTTCTTCCGACTTGAATTATAAAGTGTACTGCAGGTACGTGCTTTTATTCCATTCCTTTACTAAGTTGCATCACAATAAAAAGCCATTTAATCATGTTCTTATCGCACGGTTCCCAGTGTTCTTGTTTTATTGTTCTCAGAACTGAAACTGATACTGACTGTTAATATAAACAAAATGTATGGAGTTGTCTTTATACGAGTATTAGACTTTTAAGTTATGCTATATCTCTAATATCTATATAAATAGTATGAAGCAAAGTCCCTCGCTGTCTGCGCCTGTCTTTTCTCCGATTAACCTTACCTATCAAAATACGTTGCGTGGTTTTGAACTTTTATAAACGAGGGGTGTTATAAGTTTAACCGCTATGTACGTCTGTCTGTGGCACCGTAGCTCTTAAACGGGTGAACCGATTTAAATGCGGTTTTTTTTTTATTTGAAAGTAGGTTTTCTAGCGATGGTTCTTAGACATGTTTTATCAAAATAGGTTCAGCCGTTTCAAGGTCATCAGCTCTCTTGTGTTTTTTTTAAATATTTGCTTTTCTTTTTAGTGTTAAGTTTTTTTATTTTATTTAATTGGTATCTTGTGTATTTTTTGCACCTACGCTGAGCCGCGGCGGATCGCTAGTTGGTTATAAAATGTTTATTTAAGTCGTTAAGATTTAAGGCTACCGGTTTCCACTAACACCAGATGACATCTAAATGAATGCCTCAATAAAATATCACTCTATTGTATTTAACAGGCATATATTTTCCGTTTATTATATGTATATAAGCAGTAAATGGATTCTGAATTCTAAAGTAGAATTAATTAATATTTAAAAGAAATAAAATTTAGTAATTCAAACAGCAAAATACTACACAACTCCGTTTGAATATTGAAACGAAGCAATAGATACACATGTGTACTGAACAGCCCCCGTCTGATCAAGTATTCAATGCATTCATATTTCATGTGAAAAACCAACACTCCACGCCACGTTACTATAACAGACTTCCCTAAACAAACCACAACAGAACATTAATACCTTAAACAGCTATAATAAACAAAACTAAATCATACCTCAACATAATTCCCTAAAACAGTAGATCATTATGACGAATACCCTGTCACCTCATGTCGGTACCCTCCCGCTTCGGTACAGAGCCATTAGGTAAAGATTATAAAATAAAATGACGACACAGCAACCCGTAAAGAATGGCCGCCTGGATGTTTTAATAGCATTTCTAAATGTCAGCAACGGGACATGGATAACGCGATAACTCACGCCCGACGGGCTATGAACAATAAAATATGTTATAATTATTATTACTTCATAAAGCTTTTATAAATAATCAAGGGTCGCTCGTGAGGAATTAGCCAGAAAGTTACCGAGTTTCGGTGACGGAGACTATTTCTAAACGTTCTCAGAAAATGTAACCTGGCTATGAATAGGTCACCTTTATGAATGTGTCCGTAAAGGCCATTAAGGTCTAAAGGTGAATGTGCACCCATTTTCCTGTCAATGGAGATGGGAAGGGGACTGATATTTAATAATAAAATCTTCTCAGATCACCTTTAAAAGTAAAATACTGGACATTGGCAACAAAATAAAAATCGGTACATGGTCGACCTCCCACACACACGCACAAAACGTTTTGGGAACAAATACATTGTAAATAGGTACAGCTTAGGAGTGGAATTTTCTGCCCGAGTTCGTGGTTTCTGTTAGCTACATCCTGGGTGTCTTTAAGACAAGATTGAATAGGTTACTTCTAGGCAAGTGAGCTCTATTTTCGACCACATAATCGCTTACCATCAGGTGAGATAGTGGTGAAGCGTGAGCCTATCAAAGTTAAAAAAATAAATCGTTATGGCTTTCCCAGTAAGGAATAATTAAGGAAACTTCGCTGTTATTTGTGATCGTCTAGATAAGAAATTTTCCACGTAAAAGTTTTTGTGAAAGGTCTAGGACACTTAAATAAATCATCTTTATTGAGCGACAGCCTGCCTACAGCACTTTTTATAATTTCTAGAAATTCCCGACAGTAGACGCGAAAATCAGTATTTACTTTATTGCCTAGCCGTCTAGATATTTATAACGTAGAGACTGGCATTTGGCAGTGTTTCTCCGTTTCACAAATTAACAATTTTACACAGATATATAATCAGCCTGAAGGTTTGAGTCCCAGCAGTGGGATTATTATAATAATCCCACTGCTGGGACTCAAACCTTCTCTGGGAGAGGGAATGGGCCGTAATCCTCTACGCAGGCCCAGTGCGGGTTAGTGGATGTTACATATCTTTGAACTGTTGGTTCTAGGTTCTAGGGCATTTTCCTTATGAATGAATCCGATATTTTCCTTCACCGTTTTGAGAAAAGTGATGATGAAATAATTTACACAAAGCAATGCGCCTGCCTGGGTTCAAACCCACGACGTAAACTCGTAACTCGGGGCCGTTACCACTGCACACTGGGCCACCACTATTTTTACACTGATGCTAGTACCAAACTATAGTGCAATATAAAATGATTGCAGACTGCATAAAATGCGGTTACCTAAAGCAACATACACACAAAATCAAAGGACTTTACGTCTTTTGAGTCACATTGATAAACTGCAACAAACCGACTCAACAAAAAAAAAACAATATTTTTACGTCTATTAAAAACTACAAACGGACCAACATCTTTTATCTGAGCAATAACAAATCATGAACATAAAGAACTAAATCACGTAGTAATACCGACCGCTATACTAATAGAAGGAGGATTTATATACTTAACTAAACAGAGGCTTCCCGAAATTGAATCGTTTGTTGTTTTTTTGGCGTCTCCTCGGAGCTCAGATGATAAATAAATTAATTATGTTTGGTTAATAGGCGGCGCGGGCGCAGACGGCGTGTTTCCAGTTCGGGAAGATCTTGTTGCGTCGTAAATTTATGTGTGATTTATTTAGGTATTTAGTTTAGGAATGGAAGCTTAATCTTAATTAAAGATTGTGTTTATTATATGGGAGCTTATAGAAAAGGCATTATTTATTAAAAAAAACAGAGTATAGCAGTTTGGGTACCTCTCAGTTGAAGGAAATACCGATTAATTCTGTGCCACTTGCCAAAGTGGCAGCAAAAATATACCATACAAACAAACATAGTTGTTTTGATATATAACTAAATATGTTTTGGAACATTCAGTGAAGTAAACTGCCTTAAAATAATTACAACTTCAATCAATATCGATCAAAAGTACCCAACAATCTACTACCATAAATTTTTAAAATCGGTCTCCAACAACTGACCAACACAGACACAACCTTACCAATAGGGTTGTCTCATTTCGTGGCCTAATGAGCCGGCGGCAAACGTTTGAAGCCCAGGGCTGTCACGCGGCGATTAATGCTCGATCCATCAAACTTTAATAGCCGCCCGTCAGACTCCCCTGGCTCAAAAACGACGCCATTTTGTTTTTATTCTGACTTTTATTGATATTGATTTTTAAAATGTCATTTGTTTTTATTAGGTTTTTTTTCTTAATTAGATGTCGTTTGAATATTTGTAGGGGTTTTTGGGTGCTTTAATAAATAAAAGCCTGTTTATAAGTACTTGGTTTGATGATCGCGATTTGAATAAAGTGTGGAGAGATTTATTTAGATAAACAAGAAAAAGACGAAGGAAAAAATCTTTCCCACATGTTTTCTATTTTAGGAAAATCCTATTAATATTATAAATGTGAAAGTTTGCTTGGATGAAATTTGGCATAGAAATAGATTATAGTCTGGAATAGCACATACACTATAATGTATAGTGGTCAACAGTCAGTTTATTTAGTTTGGGAAGTACTCGTACTAAATAATCTGACTGTTCTCCATGGTTATTTGTTTAACAAATAAATATTAACTTTACATCATCTGCCTAGCCTTGTCCAAACTATCTTGGGGACGGCTTCCAGTCTAACCGGATGCAGCTGAATACCAGTATTTTACATGGAGCGACTGCCTATCTGACCTCCACACCCCAGTTACTGGGTAATACGATACCCCTTGGGTAAGACTGGTTGCCACACATTCGGGCTTCTGACGACCCGTACCGACTGTCAAAGATCCACGATTGACAGCCGGGACCAACGGCTTAACGTGCTTTCTGAGGCACGGAGGTCTCGGTACGTAAAGATAGTCACCCATCCATGGACCAACCCCGGCAAGCGTAACTTAACCTGATGGATCGACCCGTGCGGTTGTTATTACTTTAGCCACGAGCTCCTCCGTACATAAATAAAATAAATACATAACATAAATATTAACTTTACTTAAAGTTATCAATTCTCCATAACTTTTGCATCGCTTATTTCACGTAATATTATTCATTTTTTTGAACACCGCTTTTGGTAAGCAGATATGCGGGATAATTCGAGTATTCAACAAACATGCGTTTTCCAAGATAATTACCCAATAACTCACCCACTCGAAAACCAAACCAAAACTCTGTTCCAAAAGCAATAAAGATCAAATTTACGTGAACAGTACACAAATCAACGCAATATTAATTTGGTAGAACATCAGAAGCCAATTTCCCGTAACTTAGCAACCCTGGTTCGTTCGAATTACGAATCCTATTGGAATATTACTCACGCATCATCACTAAATTAAACTTTATTAGCTTTGAATAAAGTTGATTTTAGGTCGGTTTAAGTGCTCGTTATAAGGACTTTGTGTGTGAGAACCATTTGTAAAACTAACCTTGAAGCTTACTTTATAAAGTTGAATTTCGTTTGGTTCGTGGCAACAGGTATTTTAAACGTTATATTTGTTTACGACGAGGTTCCGTACAATATAATAATATGAAATGTTGACGAATGTAAGAGGGTTAGCGCTTCGAACAGAAATTGTATTGAATCGATGTTATTCTCTGAAGGGATTGATTATTTATTGATATGTAAGGTATATTCACGTTGGGTTAGTGAACTTTTCAGTCAATTGTTTTCAGTGTGTTTTAGAATAAGTGGGTCTTCAAGGTTTGCTTAGGTATGTATAGGTGTGAAGTGTTGCAAGAATTAATGCTGAAACTTAATTAATATAATGTATTTTGTGTGTCACAGTAAATTAATTAATTATGACGTTTTTTTTTATTTTAATTATTACGAACAAAAATACGTTTACCTACATGTTAAGGTAATACAATAAGCTCAACAGTGTTTTTAAAAGCCCGGTTTACAATTATCTCATTTTCGCATACTAAGCCGTATGTGGACACAAACGTTTATGATTGTTTCCAAGCCTCATGAAAAATCCAATCTTTAAAAAAAACTTAAATAGAAAGAAGAAGCGTTATAATAATTCATGCAGTGATGGGACTATACTATGTTTCAGATAAATTTGCAATAAAGTACATTGACCTTTCCCTAATAACTCTTCGTAGGTACCTGAACAATTAAATATAAATCGTTTTTCATTATTAGACAATGTTAAGGATCACGAGAGATGTTGATTCGGGACAGCTTTGAGTCATTAATTCCGTTTATTCAAATTAAAAATGTCAATAAATGTAGGTGGGTCAATGACCGTTATTGCACGTTTATTTGGAACAACCTATAGTAACTTAGTCGAGTTGCTAGCCTGTCGGTTTTCTATCGGTTACATTTCGGGGAGTGTGCTACGGAATTGCCGCCAAGCCCGGAGTGGAATTCCCGGCCGGAGTCTATGTTTCTTGATAGTTAGAACTTAAAGGTCTTTAAGTCGAGAGTGAATAGGTTACTTCTAGGCAAGCGTGCTCCATCTCCGACCACATCATCGCTTACCATCAGGTGAGATAGTGGTCAAACGTGAGCCCAATAATGTAAAAAAAAACCGGCCAAGAGCGAGTCGGACTCGCGCGCTAAGGGTGCCGCACAAATCATATTATTCAGGTTTGAACTACATATAATTTTTCTTATTGGTTTTCCTGTAATCTAAATTTTGGGCCTAGTGGTTTCGGCGATAAGGATGGTCATTTTTATTTATTTTATCAAATAACTTCAAAACTGTACATTTTGTAATTATGAAAAAAATATATTTGAAATCCTTACAATAAGCCCTTTCATTTGATATGTAGCAATTTACAGTTTAAAAACTTTTTTTTTTAATTTTGCTGTTTTACTCCCCCAAAGTCCCCATATTACAAATTCATTTATTTACGTTACACGTCCGTGTTTGGGTCACAGATATTCATGTGTGTACTAAATTTCAACTCAATCAGTCGTGTAAATTCGCAGCAAATTGGCTGTGACAGACGGAGTCCAAACGGACAGACAGACGCACGTCACGAATGATACTATAAGGGTTCCGTTCTTACATTCGAACGTTCGGAACCCTAAAAAAGTAATTTCTACAAACAGTAGCTTAAACGTTTCAGTAATTTATAAGAACAAATCACACGTTCAGATTCACAGATTCAGTATTATTAGTGTGTTGGTTATAAGTACAATATTTCACACTTACCTACAATACAATCCTACTTTCCCCTCAAAACCATGTCATCATAATCCTCAGCTTATAAATCATAAACTAGGCAGCGTTGTCCGGGTTAATGGGCGCCCAGCAATTAGTACTGTTTGCTTACTGAGCTACTGACAGAACGGGCGGATTACCCGACGAAGCAGAGGAAGTAGCTGTGTTTTCCTAACATTATTTTGTGAATTAATGGCTCTTTGACGGATGTTAACGAGTTTATTGTATTTTAAGTTGTCTGTTGGATTGAGTTATGATCAAGTAACGAATAGTTTTTACTTTGGTATTTATTTTTAGGGTTCCAAACATCCGAATGTAAAAATTGAACCATTATAGAATCACTCGTGCGTCTGTCTGTCAGCCAATTTTCTCCGAATCTATACTTCAATTGAATTTTTTTAATTAATGTTACCTTAACTGGATTTTGTTCTTTGATTTTTCAGAGCTAAAGCTTCGTTTCTTTATTGCTTGGATAAGTAAAAAAATTCAAATTTGTATAAGTTAAATCTTATAAAAGTTGAAGCACTGGTCTGTTTGTGGGAGGTTATCACTAAAAGCACTGATCCGATTTCGAAAACGTTCACTGATAGGAACCTATCGCTGTGAGTCATAAACAGACTTGCTCCCGTAAAATATACAGTTTCTCTAGAATAGGCTACGGGAGAAAAGACGCTAGAAATAGTATATTCTTTACAAAAATAATTCAGGATTAACAACACTCGCCTGGTTTGTACCTACCTTTTTTTTGAGTGTGGGGAAATGATCAAATGACTTCTTCCGCTTCGGGTGGAGTGGAAGGGACTGTCAGACTCTTACTGACTACAACCCTCCCGTGATCCTACAGTTACTCTTTGCGTTCTTCGCGACTCTTCTCCCGCAAAGTTTGTACTTACACAAAAACATTTTTAAGTAACAATTAGAACAAACTAAGCCAGCCCACACCTCTAATCCCAAGTGAATAAAACAGACACAATCCCTAATTTCGGCAACACATACATCACCTAATTATGAACCACTTAGAGCCTAATTCGAGCCCGTTGATGTGCGCTCTGCGCAGGAGTGTCGTGTCAGGCCGGGGGACTACAAAAAAGCGCCGCTTAACGCATGACATATGGCGTCAATGAGTTTATACAGGACGGTCACAAAAAATATTTAAGTATGTTTATTTTTCGCACCCAACCATCTCTAGCTTTAAATGGTTTTTTTTTTTGCTATGCATCATTTCTGTAGAATATTTTTTTTGGCTTGTTTTGTGGAATTATTGTGGCTTAAGCAGATGTTGAAGAGGTGCTACTGCCAATATAGTTTCTCATGAAACCACTTAAAATTAAAAACAGACAAATCTGTAGTATTTATGTATAACACCTTGTCACACTTCATTTCGTAGGAAAATATAAGCACTTGTTAACACCAAGCCAAACTAATAATAAGATGACTAAGTACCTACCACTAGATAAATTTATTAGAGTACCTAAATACCACCAGCCACCTACCAGCCCAGCCTAAAACCGACACCCAGCATTCACTGAAATGGTGACCCTTTCGGTATGGGCTCGCTCAGCACAATGTTATTGTATCTTTGTGTACTACTGTTTTCTTTACCTTTTGTTTGTTGCTCTTGTTTTATATCTGTGTCGAATAAACGTTTTCTATTCTATTCTAACTGCAATCTTGTCAAAAAAGCAATGACTAATAAAACTGATACTTACACCAAGATCGAGCTCAGCCACGATTGCATGCCCCAACTGTAATTATTACCCTAACCAAAAACAACTAACGAACCAATACTGAAAGTTATTTATAATCATTTATTAATTGTACCTTCTGAACGATTGATATGATATAACCAGCTTCTGTCAGCGGCTTCGCCCGTGTGGATTTAGTTCGTCAGCCACTGTAAATTAGCCATTGTACTATGGAGGAGCTCGTGGCTAAAGTGATAACAGCCGCACGGGTCGATCCATCAGGTTAAGCTACGCTTGCCGGGGTTGGTCCATGGATGCGTGACCATCTTTACTTAGCGAGACTCCTCCGTGCCTCGGAAAGCACGTTAAGCCGTTGGTCCCGGCTGTCAATCGTGGATCTTTGACAGTCGTTACGGGTTGTCAGGAGCCCGAAAGTCTGACAACCAGTCTTTCCAAGGAGTATCGTATTACCCAGTAACTGAGTTGTGCAGGTCAGATAGGCAGTCGCTCCATGTAAAATACTGGTATTCAGCTGCATCCGGTTAGACTGGAAGCTGACCCCATTATATGTGGGAAAAGGCGCAGGCACATAATATACTATTCCAAACTATAACCTATCTCTGAGCATAATTTCATCCAGATCCGTACAACCATTTTTGGGGTGATTGATTAACCCTTCGCACGCCAATAAGCAGACACAATAGATTTTTATTGTTATCTGCACACCTTGTGTGCAACCGACGTGTGAAGAGTTAACAAACAAACTTCCATATTCATCCAAACATTCTCATTTACAACATTAATATGATAGTAGCATGAAAAAAGAGTCAAAAACTTTTCTTTCATAACATCCCTAACAGAATTAATAACTAATTTAACACCACCATAACAATCTTGGCTTACTAATCATCTATGAAAAAGCAACCATCGACAAGCACAGCACCATATTAAGCAAGCACATCTCCTCTCTATTATTAGAGTAGTTCTCGGTACGAGTTCGGTGAGCTGACGAGCGATTCGTAAACATTGAACTTCAAAGTCGCCGTCAAATGTACTGCATTAGGTACTCTATTGAGGGAGATCGGATTAATTGCGTTGTAGAATTTATTAAAATTGTGTTAAGCTCGCTTTTGACCACTAACTCACCTAATGGTAAGCGACGATGTGATTGACGATGAAACACGCTTGCTTAGACGTAACTTATTCACTCTTGACTTAAAGACTCCCAGGTTGTAGCTATCAGGAAACAAAGACGGCGCAATGAATTCCACTCCCTAGCTGTACGCACAATGAATGTGTTCTGAAAACGTTTTGTGCGTGTGGATTGGACGTACACCTTGTACCGGTAGCGCATCGCTGTACGTCTGTTGGTCCGAATTTGTGTAATTAAGGCGCTATTAACCGCCAATGACCTTGACTGGTTAGTTTGCGTGTTCAGTGCTGAGCTCACATGACGCGTCGTACTTACGTCCACCCAGTAATAGGACTCGCCCATCAAGCAGCGTTATCCGAAATTAGACGTATTATTAATTTATTACACATAAAACAACAGGTATTAACTAAAACACTTAGACTAAATTATAAATAATTAAATGATCCTTTACATGGCGAAGGTTTTATAAAAATGCGCTTTATAATTTTTGCGTGATTCTCAATTTTTTATCCGAGTGAGACATAACTTTACAAATTAATTACACTTTGTTATAAAAATATAATTTCAAATATTCTCAGATCAAATTACGACAAAACTGTCTAAAGTAACATATATTTTTTTCAAAGAAATGAGACTAGTCGTTTAGACGAGATGTTCAATTAAAAACCATTAAAAGTCGTATAACTGTGCCTTAAACAGATTTTTTTCTCCGCTACTTTTTACTACGTATGTTATAAAACTACAATATTTTCTTTATCCATTCTGAATCACACAAGAACGCTAATGTATCATTAATTCCATCCATTGTACCTCCGCATTAAACCCAACAGAAACATACATCCACATTCCACTCACAAATCCCACAATGTGCATTCCCTTCGCGAAGAGGATCATAAAACAAAACACTGTATTCTCCGAACATTCGTTCTGCGAAAAATGCTAAATGCGAAAAACCTATAAAAAAAATACAGTTCCGCTTTTAAATCTCCCTGTATACTCGAATCCCTGGGGACTGCATAGATCAATAGTACAACCGCGCGCACAGAGCAAAAGTGATTTAATTTCTTGTGAAATAGGGTTTATTTTTGCTTAGTGTGTAATTTAGTGAGTAGAACTGGATCGTCAATTAGTGTGTCTGTTTAAGAGCGAGCCACTCTTGTTATGCGAGAGACACGTGTCGCAGCGCAATTTGTTGAGATAATATTATAATAATGATCATAGAAATGTGCTGCGGGACAATTGCGGGAATGCGCGAATGAGTGAGATTTGGTTTTGAATGAATGAGTGCATTTAAAATACTGGCTTACATAATACGTTACGTTACGTTTGCATAATTTGAAGAACATTTATTGTTTCAAGTTTGAAACGGCGGTTAGATGTCGAGAGTGTAAGTTATATTGCTCTAAGTTGCTGTAAGTTACATTTACCTCAAGGTTTTCAATAGTTAAAAGGATTTGTAGGAATTCTATGTATTACGCAACATGCAGTCCTAAAGAGATTTATCCTGTAAGAAAACTTCAATAGCAATAAGTTAACAGTAAAAAAAAAAATTTTTTTGAACAAGAATTTAGAATTCATACACAAAATTTCTTGTCTTTGCTGAAACCGTTGAAGAGTTCCTATATCTGGGGCTAATGCTGAATGTCGAGTCGGGTCATGCTAACCATAAAATTGTCATCGGAAGTGAACTAACTTGTAAAAATTTAACTCCGTCGGATAAGATGAAAGTGGTTCTAAATCAGCTTACAAGATTTGACCCGAACATACATACATACGTTGCAAGTTAAATAAAAGCTATTAAAAACCATCAGTTTCGAACGATGTATCGTAGAAAAAAACCCAGTATCAATTTCGACGAAACCTATTTCGTCTTAATTAAAATGAATCAGCTAAAAAAAGACGATTTAGTGGGCAAGAGAGCTTCCGTGACCCGCTCCAAGAAATCTGATCCTCAATTTTTTTCCCTTTTTTTGGTCCGTTTTTGCGCTGCCATCTCGTTAACGATGACATTAGGGGATAATAGACTTCCTATGCGACACGTGGGGGTGGGTAGTCGTTACCCTGGAGTGAATTAATTATCTTTTTGGACCTTTTCAGTAATAAATTGGTGTCTATTGGCTAGAAATTGTTGTTAATTGATGTTAAGGTCATTAAAATGTTAGTGAGGACAGTTAATGTTTGTTTTCTTTTACTGCGACTTTTGTTTTTTGAGGACAAATTTTGTTTTCTAATTTATATCTGAGTAAACGAACAAAAGACGATTTACACCTTTTGTTGACATTTAAGGTTTTTATCTGAAATATTGTAATGTTTTACAGAATGTCTCTCAGTTGAATGTGCTTCTTAGCATAGGCCTCCTCTAACATTTTCCATTGTTTTCTATCGCCAGATATTTCTATTCCATACATTATACATTCTTAAATGTCGTCCAAAACCGAAACTATTCATCACAAAATTTCATCAAAACAGAGGCCATCCGAAATAATGTCGTCTCGGGCCGCGCGACGTCACCGAGCATAGTTTTAATTACTGGCACCATGTGTGACGGCTCACGTCGCGGGGGCCCTCCATCCATCTGGCACACCCACCAGCCACCACGCCACCTTGGTGATCGTATAATTATCTAACAACGTTTAATGTGGCGCTCTGAGCGATGGGCGAAGATTTACTGAGTTGGGGAAAAATGCTAATGTTTGTGTTAATTTGTTGGTCATTAGAGAATTTTTAAGGAAATTAATGTCGTGTATCTAATTATTCGTGGTTTGTTTTTAATTTAAGCACTAAGGATAGTGTAGTTTTAAACAACTTAAAACCGAATAATCACAATCACACTAATATTATAAAGGTGAAAGTTTGTGAGTGTGTTTGTATGTTTGTTACTTCTTCACGCTTAAATGGTTGAAGCAATTTGGATGAAATTTGGTACGTAGATAGACTATTCCCTAGATTAACATAAAAACTACTTTTTGTCCTGGTCTACGCGGGTGAAACCGCGGGATGCAGCTAGTATTATAAATACAAAAGTTTGCATGAATACTCGTACATGGATGTTTGTTACACAATCACGCCAGAACGGCTTAATGGATGTGGATGAAATGTGGCTCAGAGATAGATTATAGTCTGTAATAGCCCATTGGCAATAATTTATAATAGGGGAAGTAGTAATTCCACGCGGGCGAAGCCACTGGCAGAAACTAGTCATTTATAATTATAAAAAATCTTTCTAAGCTGTCTCTTGCTTCCTTCTCAAAGAGTTACACTATACAATCTATACGACCACATCAACATAGATTCCCGTCACCCATTCTAATAAAACTTAATAATTCAATCCGCTCTCGCTTGTGCACTTGACCCACACTGAACAACTCGACAACGTGTGGGTTACGTTCGAAAACGTTTAAATTCAGAGATTTCGTGGAGCGCGCGACAGAGGCCGCATTCACTGATTTGTATTATAATAATATGTATTTTAATTTAATGAAACACTTCTGTGTACACATGTTCTCTATTTTCGCTGTAGTTATGTTAGAATATTATAAAAAGGTAAAAAAAAGGAATGCAATTTTGAATAACGTTTTGTTAAATTCTATTATGTACTTAGATAACTTCATAAATTAAAATCAATTGCCAAATGTACTTATGTAACCTCATCACTTAAGTCTG
The DNA here is from genome assembly GCA_951329385.1 of Polia nebulosa. Taxonomy (NCBI): domain Eukaryota; kingdom Metazoa; phylum Arthropoda; class Insecta; order Lepidoptera; family Noctuidae; genus Polia; species Polia nebulosa. Next base: position 1,107,932 of record OX589609.1, read on the forward strand.
GAGTGATTTCTTGTAAATGTTATAGTGTACTCATTGTTGAAGAGCCAAATAAAATAAATAAGTCACTTCCGGATGGTTGCACCTATTTGGCTTCTTTTTTGTGTTCGTATTTGTCAGGACAAGGTTTGTCTGAAAGAAATTGTTAGGAAATTGAAAAAAAAAATGCACCTATGCAAAGCAGGGGCGGGCATGCTAAATATTAAAGACATTGTTCTACGCCATTTTGTCACATTTGGAGCACCCTGTGTTTTTGCAATCAATTGTATAGGTACAAATGATTCCTTAACACTTGAATACCGGTTTCCTTATAGCTATTTTACTCGGTTTCTTAATTGATAAACCCTACTTTAATAGTTGCCAGGTTCTCACGCTAAAGTTTGACAAGTTCTCAACTTTGAATTCTAAATTCAGTTACCGGGAGTTAGACAACTAGGATTAAAACTGAAATTCAACAACACGAAAAAAATTATTAAGACCAAAAAAAATCAAAAGCAACTGACCTGTGTTTCAGTAACATTCAGCAACTTGGCCATGTCAGCCCTCTCCCCAGAAGACAGATACTTCTTCACTTCAAACAGCTTCTCCAGTTCGAAGATCTGTCTCCCAGTGAAGGTAGTCCGGGCCTTCTTCCGTCTTCCGACTCCTGGCTCCTCTCCCTCTTCACTGGTGAGAGAACCTTCTCCTCCGAGGGGTGATCTGACGTCGTCTGTTGACTTCTTTCGCTTGATGAGCTTGGATGGATCTGGAATGATAATGGGCGTAAATATGAATTGAATTGATTGGTTGACATAAAACGGAGCGGTAAACATTTTTATAAGTTGTCAACATCTAAAAGTTTAAGGTGGAAGTTTTACTCGGAAGATAAAAATTACAGAATTGCATTAGATAAAACACTTTATGTAATTACTTTATTATCTTAACTCTATTGAGCGATATATACGATCAATCTTAACAAAAACAAAGTCGTTTTCCTGCATTAATTGGCAAAATAACCATACAAACATGTACAACACCTTAAAAATGAGATAACCAGTAGCAGAGGAGTCGCGCGATACCAACAATTAATCGATCTCAAAACAGTGGCCATCTTCACAAAACCAACAATTTGCTCACAAATAAAAAAACACACACAAGAAAAAGCTTAAAATCTCACTCTCACTTTCAAATATTCACCTTACTTCAATATCTCCAACGATCTGTTAACCCGCCTGCGCGTGCGCAGCTCAACCTCACCACGACCAATAAAAGCGCCCATTACGGCCTCAATTAGATACCAAGTGTAAATCAAAGGAGACAGCCATTAATTGCTGCGTGTAAATCTGCCAGACGTAACGTTAGCGTTTAGGATACAAATTTATAATGCTATTGATGTAGACGGGAAAGGGTTGAGATGAAAGTTGGGACTATTTATGAGACTGAAAAGAACCTAAGGGCAGTTGTGCACTAGTATTCGATTCGTATTCGTGATTAGATTACATCTTTTTTTTTTAGTTAACCTTAACTATCCCACTGCTGGGCAAAGGCGTGTGAACGCCTTTGCCCAGGAGTGGGATGGAGGGATCCATTCCTTCCACTTCTCTCGGTCTGCAGCAACCCCGTCTAGCTGTGTCAGGCTTAAAATCACACGGAATAGAATAAAATCACTATCAGCCAGATATTTATTTTGACTGAGATTTACCCGAAAGTGGTGAAGTCAGCTGTCAATCGATGTTCCCCAGCATTTGTACATTATACATAACTGTACTGAAGTTTGTTACAAGACAGATCTGTCGCAGGTCGCAGCTCGGAGCTCACCGGTCGCCGGGGCGCCGAGGATGACAGTACGGCTCGAAGGTGAATCCATTGCGGGAATTTCGACTGCTTAGACAACTTTAATGCCAATACACGGATTTGATTCTAATATTAGTTCTTTGCCTAAAAACTGAAATCGTCGTTTTATAAAACTGCTCATTTTGAGCTGTGATAACTTCGGATTGACTAAGAATTATAAGTTCAAATGAACTTATCATTCTCGGATAATTAAGGTAATTTATTTCTTACTAGCCATGCCCGCGGTTTCACCCGCGTTTAAGTATCTTTTTATACCTCTAAGAATATGTGTACAAAGTTTCATGATGATCGGTTAAGTAGTTTTCGCGTGGACTTACATTAAGATTTATAATATTAGTAGGATAAAAATTTAGCTATTCATTTGTTTCTTTGGGTTTTATTTTGTCTGTAATATTGCCATATTTAGAACGATTAAATCTCGTAAATCATGTGCTTTTTCATAATATAAGCACCAACATCTAAACAATCTGTTTCAAAAGGCACGCAATATCAATGACGTATAATTTTCACTACCTTCTTAGAAACGAGCTGTATGTTTAATAGCTTTCGTTTTGGATTTTATATCCCGTAACCGCCCAAAGAAGGGTAATTTGTGAGGTCACATTTTCCAAAAAAAAAGTTTGAAACAAAAATACATAGCTCATTCGTTAGTATGTCTAAGTCCGTAGTTTCCTCGTTGGAACTCAAAATCCAAAAAAAATACAGGTTTTCTTAAATTTCATACAAAAGTGGTTATAAATACAACGATATTACAGTAAATACGAAATCCAAAGAAACAAACGAATAACTAATTATTAAAAACGAATAACGTACCATAAAGAAATAAAAATATGTGGTAATTAAAATTCCAAATCGATCCAAAGTTATCCTTATAACAGCTGAAAAGTGACCCGTTTTTTAAATCAGCAACTTCAGATCAAATCACGAATAGATATCAGATTTGTACAATTTTTGACATCCGACAAGGGATTTATAGAAATAATCGAGAAATCAAAATTGAGCTTTGATTTATTCTGTCCGCCTGCTTTGCCATACTCGTATCTTGCAAAAGCGAAAACATAATTCACTCCTATTCGGCTTTACCTATATTTAATCCGCCATTGTACCTGTAGCTTTAAGTTTGTGTAGAATTGTGACACTATTTTGGTGTACAATAAAGATATTTATATTATATTCTTCTCCCTTTTGTCTGATTGAAAAAAAAAAGAAAATGTCTGGAATTAAACAATGCTGCTATAAAATAAATATGTCAATACTTTTATTTCTTTCAGACAAAGCAAATCCATACTTTACTACCCAACAAGTGCTACCCACGGTTCCACATGCTTAGACACACATTAGACATCGAAAATAACTTACAAATTGCGTCTTAAAATAGTCACAAAATATCGTTTCTGAGTGTCCCGGACATTCGCAGAGTATCGAGTGAAATATCGAGTGTTTACAATGTTGGTACCGTTAATTCAGCAATTTATCGAGACGTCGCTTATTCTCGGTACTGCCACGGAATAAAGAAATAGAGAAGTCCCTTGCTTCAAGCAAAACACATGCATAGATATTAGGATATATCCTACTTCCTACTATAATAATTATTATAAATGCGAAAGTTTATTGACATGGATGTTACTCAATCACGCCTGAACGGATCAGCAGGTCTATTCGCTAACTCAGTTGGCATTAATTTGATAGGCACTATGCAGTAGCATTGCTGATTTGACGTATAGGTAAACAAAAAGGTAAACAAAATACTACGTAGTGCCTATTATAATCGATGTCCACCGAGAAAAGCAGCAAAGTACTGCATAGTGCCTATCAAATTTATGTCAACTGAGTTAGCGAATACACCTAGGATTTGGCACTAAGACATAGATTATAGTTTGGAACAGCACGTACATAGGATTTTTATTATTCCAGGAGCATGTTTCCTAGGGATGATTTTCGATATTCACGCAGACGAAGCCGTTGGCAGAAGCTAGTGTGTAATATTCTTCCTTTTGAAGGAGACTTCAACCACTCAGTCACCATAATAACAGAAAAACTCTCGATTGATATCAATTAATAACAAACTACAGTTAATTTGATTGAGTCGAGTGCGGAAAATAGCTTAGCATAGTAGGGGTTAGGTTACCTTAGACACGCGTCTACTTGTAGTAGGTGTAGTTTGCAGCAGCAGACTGGCATTATTTTATCATTATTAATTTACTGAAAGTCTCTTTTTAGAAAGAGGGTTTAATTAGAAGCTTTCTGACCAAACTACACACAAATGTTGACTAAACTCTGTCTGCAGAATAAAGTGCGTGAGATTTAATTGTACCCTTATTTTTCATTAACAAAGTTACTTTTTAAGACTATACCTTTGCTGAATATGATTACATTTACATGAATTCAGTTACTTATCCCTTTAGACAGCCATTTAAAACAAGCGCTATAATTTTACATCGCCGCTCGTACGCGTCTAAGTGTGCGAGCGCCAATTTTCACTCGTTGTACTGAAGCCGGGCCTTCTGTACGTTATTTACTCCGTGGTACTGGTAAGTACCAATGTTATGGGTGAGGATAAAGTATCAATGTTCTTTGTTTTGAAATGTCATATTTTAGAAGATTCTGTGGGCGTTGAAGTCTCGTGTAGCAAATAATCTTCGGTGTGACTCATGTTTGCGTTTTGGCAAGAAAATTTCGTAGTATGAATGTGTGTACTGACAATTTGTATTTCAGTGATATCTTCATCGGGTAAATTGCACCAGCTTCTACTTTGTTGCACCAATCACAAAGGCTTATCCACAATAATAAAATCGGCAGGACATAAAGAGAGCTGGAAAGATATAGGGGATATATCTAATTTAAAAAAAAATCTTTGCTAAGTAAATGATTTTGTTCAGAACATTCATTTACAATTTCTTGACTCCAAGCTCGACTTGCAATACAAGTCACTTAGTACGATAAGCTTTAAAATAATGTATAAAATCGTTTGTTCCAGTATTTTTTTTTTTGAAGATGATAGAGACAGAATAATGATTACAAATTAATATAAATATTTTACGCTATATATGTTAGTTCTTTTCATTTTTTTTAAATTTTTATTTTAGATTGGTTTGCTCTAGACTCTAGTCTAGATCTGAAGTGACAGAGACAAAGTCGACAATGGAGCAAGCTTACCCAGAAGAAGCCTGTTCACTCTAACTTTGAAGAGATTGGGGTTGTATGCATTCGGAAATACAGACGCAGGTAGAGAGTTCCACTCCTTTGCGTATTATGAAAGACGTTTGGAAGCGCTTAGTGCGAATTCGTTTTAAGATTTGTGTCCATCATAAATGCACGCCAAATCAGTGGGCTTCAAATTAACTTAAATTTTTCTTTCACTTGCACATAATCAGCCTTATTTATAAAAATCTCTAACATTTAAAACTAACTAACTTTAACTCTAAACTAACTTTTTTAAATTATGCATATGGCATAATTTAAAAAAGTGATTAGCGAATTCTATGTTCAAATTCACCATAGAAAAAACAATAATTAAGAACCTGATAATCAGTGTTTAAACTAATCAGGCACATGGTTATTTTTAGGGTTCCGTAGCCGAAGGTTCCAAACGGAGCTCTATTGCTGTCACTCACGTGTCCGTCTGTCTGTCTGTCCGTTGTCTGTCACAAAATTTTGTCCCGAAGAATTTTTAACTTCCCATTGACTTGAACTTGAAATTTGGTGATAATGTTTATTATTACGTATATTTTACTAACAAATACCAAAATATTAATTTGCCTAATATACACGCACTTAACCGGTTTTAAATAAAAATAATTATGCCCTTTATTGAAGCATTAGACAACTTTCTTTATTTCGGGAATCTTAATTACCTACAATTAAAATACTGTCTGTAAACAGGGGCGCAAGTATCTCCCAGTAACTAAAATATCAATGACATACTTAGGACCTCACTTATCATCCAATATTAAACGCAAATATCAAAATATATCTTCAAGAATGAAACTCACAAAATGCTCAGCTTGTAATAATGTAGTCGTGAACATACTGATATAGAATTGGAACTGAAACCTGCAACATATTTCTGTCGCGCTAGCTCGCTCTATAATATTGCGACTGAAATATTATGAGCTATAAATTCAGCGTTTAAAGGCATATTAAATGGTGCTCCATGATCGTTGAAGTTTAACTGATTGGGTCATGGAGATGATTTTGTTGTCTTTGATTTAAATGATTTGTTTCTTGTATCAGCTTAAGAGCAGCCTTATTTTAATATTCAACAGAACACCTGATTAATAATGACGATTCAGTGACAACAGAATAGGTTAGTTACCTAAACGAATCTAATTAGTTCGTCAGATAAATTACCAAAAAATATTGTACACGTATTCTTGAAAATTAATACGATACGTCACACCTCGATACACTTTGTACCGATTAGTGACGTAACGAGCCCGCACTCCTGATCTTTGATGCGTTTTATCTTTGTCATTTTTTATTGGTTTGGTAAAGCTAAAAATATGTGTCCAATGTTTTTTATAATCTAACTTACGGACCTAATAGAATTGTTACGTCGACCGTATTACACTGGAACGTTCGAGAATGTGGTCGAAGTTTCCAGAAGTTTCCACTAGGTTCGAGAAAATTCCATTGTGGTACTGTGTAGAAGTTCATAGATGTTTCTAGAATATTCCACTATAAGATAGTTCGACAATGTTCTGGAAACTTCCATGACCGTATAAATAGGCCGGACGGCGGGCGAGTGAGGCCACGTCCGCTTAAGCAGTCGACAACCGCTATGGTTGAACTGCGAGTCTCAAACACAAAAAAAAAAAAGCGAGTGAGGCAGTCTGTTTTCGACTACGAATGCGAACGGAAGCGAATACAAGCGATTACGAAGAGAATAGTGATTATTAGCAATTTAGTGTTTGTGTAAATAAGTTGTTGAATTAATAAAGAATATTTGGTTAATTAATTGGTGTAAAATAATTTATCCCATACCCAGCTCGTAACAGAATTATTAATTTTATATCCAGGAAACATCCCTATTAACAAGTAGTTAGGAACAAGAGTATATCCGGGTTATCAAATACCGGAGTAGAATATTTGCAAGTACTCGAAGTAAGAAATGAAATAAAATATCTATCGTTACATAAATAGAACTGTAGTCATCTTCTGTTACAAAATCCTCTATTGTAGCATTTTCTCTTCTAGCCCGTTTTTGATATTTATAGGATCACATACCGAGCCTGAAAGTTTAACTCCAAACCATATTCATTGCAGAATTATTTCATTGCTCCACAATCTACATTACAAAACGATGATTAATTTATCCGACAAAGACACTTCTTTATTCTCTCCGCATTCATTAGACACAATATGAAACAATTACCTACATGATACAGCAGAGACAAATGATTGATACATTCTAATCTTCTAACGATTAACACACGAGCGAAGCCGGGAGCAAAAACTTACGTAACAAGTAATGTGATAGACATTCATATGATTAATGTCGGTTTGTGTGGATATAGGCCACCCGCTCTATGTAGTGAGTGGTGAGAGGCGATGGACGGCTGAAAGGAAAGTGGACCAACTTACGTTGCTTATCATGGTAACTATACGATGCTTTGATTCTTTAGAAGGACTTCCACGAAGACCTGATGCATGATACCAGAAGGCATGGCACACGGAACGACAAGGTTGGAAGGCCGGCACAAGGTGGATCGGTGACCTAGTAAGCTGCAGGAATGCGCTTGATGTGAGACGCACAGGACCGCGAGATGTGGCGACGCCTAGAGAGGAAATTGTCCAGCTGTGAACATCTTTCGACTGAAGTGATGATGATGAAAGACGGTCTGACAACATCTCAATCAAGAGCCTGGTAGTACGGGCAAAAGTTGGGGACATTAGATCGTGCAGCAGATCCAATAAGACAGACCAAGTCAAAGCAACTAACTATCCCTAACACGAATGCACAAGGAGAGCAGCAGTCAGAGAAAATGGCGGCGCATAACAACCACGACGGATCTTATCAGGCAACAGTGGTGTGATATATGTGATAACCAGGTCTACCCAGATGGACTTCCAACCTGATAAAGATCCTTGATAGCCGTTGATGAACGCAGCCAAAGGAAGAATTTGTCCCAGAGCTAGACAAGAAGTTCCTACTAACAATATAAATGCGAAAGTTTGGATGGATGACTGTTTGTTTCTCAATCACGCCAGAACGGCTGAACCGATCTGGAAGGCACAGAGATAGATTATAGTCTGGATTAGCACAAAGGCTTTAACTAATAATAGAGCAAGCACTAATTTCTCGCAGGTCCTATGAAAGTTCGAAAGTTTGTATGTTTGTGTTTCAATCACGCAAAATTTTGCACACATATTATAACCTAGATTAAAACTAAGGCTACTTTTTAGGGTTCCGAAAGTCCGAATGAAAAAACGCTACCCTTATAGGATCACTCGTGTGTCTGTCTGTCTGTCCGTCTGTCATAGCCAACTTGCTCCGAATCTGCTAGACCGATAGAGTTGAAATTTGGTACACACATGAATATATGTGACCCAAACACGGACGTGTAATCTAAATAAATTAATTTCGAATATGGTGGTCACCTTTGGGGTGAAAATCGTATTAAATGAAAGGGCACATTTTAATGGTCTCGAATATTTTTTTTCATAATTTTAAAATATACTATTTTGGAGTTATTTAAGCAAGAAATGAAAGCCATTCCACCCCCTCCCCCCCTCTCCTTTAAACCACTCCACCCCGAATCCACTGGGCCTAAAATTTTGTAAAAAATACAGAAAGTAGTTCTTTACTTATAGATTACAGGGAAACCTAAGGTGGAGGCAGTTTAATAAAAACCTGAAAAAAATTGATTTCTTCGGAACCTTTTGCGCGCGAGTCCGACTCGCTCTTGGCCGGTTTTTACCATGCGGGCGAAGCTCTATGGTAGAAGCTGGTAAATACGATAAACCTCAATTAATAACTTAGAAAGTAGAAAGATAATCCCAAAGTGATGATTTTGTCATCACTCCTCAAGTTCGCTCCTTTTACCGGACTTGTAATGAGATAAGTAATCGGATTGATGAGTTTATTAATAATAGCAGATGCAACAGTGCGCCACCCACGTAATGTTATTACGTACGTGAGAACGCTCGTCAGAGCATCGTAATGTGTAGGTACCTCTAACTAAGCTAAGGTTGTGACTATAGTGTGTTGGTGATTTCATTTTGAAAAAAGATATACTCGTACATATACTTCATTAAACAGTGACAACAGTGAAATAAAAGTTCTTTGATGGAAGTGACTTTGACGCTGACTTTTTGTATCTCTTCTTTGCCATTTTGTATAAAGCGGATTGCTGACAAATCATTCCTAAATAGAACGCAGAAGTACAGTTGGAAGTTTTATCAAATCTAAAATAAAATCTGGTAACCCCCTCCTGTCTGAAGTATCAGTACTTACAAACCCACCAGCTGAATCTCTACATAGTATAAATCAAAGTACTTTCCGCGTCTGTCTATTTCTCCGCTATCTCCTCCTAAACCACGCAACGGATTTTATCCGGTTTTCATAAATAGAAAGAGCAATAAACGAGGAAGGTTTGTGTGTATAAGTTGTACCCGTGCGGAGCTGGGACGGGTCGTTAGTTATAAATATTTTTAACAACGACTACAAGTACAACCCCACCCGCTCCCCGCTCCCGCTCCGCTCGTCAACAAGCCCGCCTCTCAATAAGACCGCTGACACAGCACTGAGTCACGAGCACGTCATATCGGTTACAAGACTACCGGGAACTGCATTATGTTAGCTTAGTACATGTGTAACACTAACGCTAACTGCTAATTGTTTTATGTGCATTGAGATAACAATTGCTTTGCGAATCAATTCTGGCGTCTTGATTTGGTTGATTTTGATACTTTTAGCCAGTACACCCTTATTACGATATACCTTTATTTAAACCACAAATGCGAAAGTAACTCTGAATGTTTCTCTTCTCGTCTGAACAGATTTGGAACGGAAAAAGGATACCTTTTATTTCAGGAGTATGTTTCACGCGAGCGACCCCGCAGGCTGAAGCTAGTATTTTCTTCTTGATTCTGTTATTTAAATTATATTATTTTGTTAATTTTTGGACTATTCTGTTTAAATAAATTCAAAGTCCTGGCTGGCTGACTGATATATCAACGCTCAGCCTAAACCGCTGGTCCTAGAAACATGAAATTTGGAGGGTGTGTTCTGTGTGAAGAGTAGGTGTCTACTAAGAGAGGGTTTTCCGAAATTCAACCTTTAAGGTAGTGTAAAAGGGGTTGAAAGTCTATAACGGGGGTAGTGCTAATTCCACGACGGTGAAGCCGCTGGCAGATGTTAGTAATGCATGAAAATGGATTTTGCTCTACGCTCCAAGCTCTTTTGAAATCTTTCCTTGTCTAAGTCCACAGCGTTATTTTGTGCAGAAGCTAACTATAACTCTTTAAAAAGAGATAAAGTTGTTTGTTTGTAAGAGTTTAACTCAAGAAGTACTGTTTTGATCGAGTTGAAAATTCACTAATACAAAGCTACACTATAACTGAATCTCATGAACTACTTTCTATCCTGAAAACTGCGCAGCTCCTGAGAGAAAGGCCACGGAAGCAAAACCGCAGAAAAAAGTTAGGGATTAATAAAGAACTAAATCATCAATCTTGTAGTATATCCCTCTGCTGGAGATAGCCCTCTGCTGGGTACAGCCCTCTGCTAGATATAGCCCTCTACTGAATATAGCCCTCTTCTAGATATAGCCCTCTACCGGATATAGCCCTCTTCTAGATATTTCTCTCTACTGGATATAGCTCTCTAATTGATATAGCCCTCTGCTAGGTATAACACTCCGATGGATATAGTCATCTGCTGGATATAGCCCTCTGATGAGTATAGCTTCTGCTGGATATAACTCTCTACTGGATATAGCCCTCTGTGGATATATCTCTGCTGGAAATAGCCCACTACTGGATATTACCGCTCTACTAGATATATCCTTCTGCTTAATATAGCCCTTTGGTTGATGATGCCATTCACATGAAGCTTATAATCGGCAGATGTGATTGGCACCATTGACACAAATGTTAATCGGACAAGTATGAATGAAGCGATCTGACTCAACGTCCGTTACTTACGAGTGTAGTCCGTCATCATTACTCATCCAGTATTATTGCACATTCCAATATGGTATAATGTATCGAGACCGTTCAGAAATTGTAGAAAGAATTGCAATTTCAAAGAGCATAGCGCTAACGCTGTTTGAAACTGATTTTGAGATCCGGTTTCTAACAAAAACATAATTCAAACCTGTCCATTTTTTTACAGAGCTTGATCTAGTTGAAAAGCATTACATAATAACTGTAAACTCAAATTTGTAGATAAGACATGTTAATTACACTTGTGTCTATTTATACAGGGTGTAACGGAAAAGTGTAGTCATATAAGGTGTGGCCATATAAGTACTGCATCTGCCCATCGATATGAACAAATTTCTTCAAGAAATGCCAAGGAAATTCTAAAAAAAATTTTGTACCTCCCATATAAATATTGATCAGCTGATGGTAACTTAGTAAGGACAGTTAATTTTTTTTTTTGAGATATTTCTATTTTTTTTTAGAGAAAGTTGTTCATTTCCATGGGCAGAACCAACTCTTAAAATATGACCACACCTTTCCGTTACACTCTGTATACACAACTAGGTTGGATTCATAACAAACAATCTTAGCGTGTGCTATTTCCGCGACACCTCGCGGCTCGGCGGACTGAGCTCCAGCAGGATCTGATGGCGTCATGGGGACAACGACTGTCGCAACCCAGCGCTGGGCACGCCACCATCACGGCGGCCTCTTTGAGGAGTGGCTGGAGAGGAGTCACAACGACCTCACCTTCCGCCTGACGCAGGTTCTCACCGGACACGGTTGTTTCAGGGGGTTCCTGTTTCGGATAAGGCGGGAGGAAACGCCCGGGTGTTACCACCGCGCGGATCACCCAGAGAATACGGTGGAGCATACGGTGGAGTTCTGCCCCGCTTGGGCGGAGCACCGCCGTGTCTCCGTGGACGCGATAGGCGGCAGCGACCTCTCGCGCCCGGCCCTGGTTCAGGCTATGGTATGGGGCGAGAGGGAATGGAATGCCGTCTCCTCCTTCTACGAAGCAGTAATGGCCGCGAAGGCGGAGGCGGGACGGGTGAGGGAAGCTCAACGGAGTGGGCGTCACACCCGCGGCCGCTACCGCCGCAGGAGAAGCACTGGGCGTACGACGTCGAGAGATTATCTCCGGCCACCGTAGACCCGGGCCTGCGGACGGTGAGTAGTGGGTTCCACGCGCGCCTCAAAGAGATGAGTGTCAGCCACCACTGACGGGGTCCATCGTGGCCTGCATGCCTAGGGGTAGCGGATAAATTCTTAACAGAGTTACCGCTCCCCTGGGCACGCAGGCAAAGAAGGAACAGGGGTGGGTTTTAGTCAGTAAGATTCTGACACACCTTCCCGCTCCACCTAGAGCGGGGGATGTCATTGGATGATTTCAGACGCCTCAAAAAAAAAAGCGTGTGCTATTTATGTTCCACTAGTGACCCACCCCGACTCGTCACGGGTACAAATTATACACCTAAACCTTCCTCATGAATCGCTCTGTCTATTAGTGAAAACCGTATGAAAATTAGTTCAAGAGTTTTTGAGTGTATCGCGAACAAACAAACAAACGCGGCGGGGGGCTTTGTTTCATAATATGTAGTGATTTTGTGCAGCCATTCTGACTTCGTCATACATAACGAATATAGTACGAATGGGTATATATACCTAGTATAAAAAGCACTAGATATCCGGAAAACCTCACAATCCCGTTAAACAGAGTCACAACACCCGAAAACCGCGTGAAAGAAGACATCTTGAGGAACTCTCAATAAAACTGTTTCAAAATCAAATAAAGCACCGCGTCCATAAACATGGCAAAAGAACCGCGCAATAAAACATGTCTGCTTGTCTGTCAGTTCGACGGGAAAACGTAAATCTGTGCTGCTGAGGCGCAGGATATGACACACCTGGGGGTTAATTGATGGCTTTGTGAAATTAGGTGAACAGGGATTGACTTCATTCTTGTAATGATGAGAAGACGGCAGTTTATGTTTGAAGGATTGAGCGACTATAAACAATGATTAAAGTGAATATGGAAGGAGTAGTAATCTATGGGAAGATTAAGAGTATTCCTGTCTCGGTTCTCATCTGAATTTACAAGTAGCTCACGGTTAGTCAACTGACAACTAGTCTTGACAATACTGCTCGCGTGGAATTAGCACTTCTCCCATAATACATTATATCATATGTGCTATTCCAGACTATAATCTATCTCTGTGCTAAAGATAATTTCATCCAGATCCCTTCAGCCGTTCTGGCGTGATTGAATACACATACACTTAGACATTCGCATTCTTATTATAATTAGGATAATGACACTTATAATTTATTGTTCGTACAAGTAATAAACATTATTTTATAATTACAGACAAGAAGGCTGTACAAACTCTCACAAAACACTGACAATTTCCTCAATAAGAACGGAAATTAGCTCTAAATGCGCTAAACGCAAGTCATTGACGACCAAGCTGTACCAGCTGCTGACTCCAATAGCCCAACAGAAGGAGGCACTAAATCAATCACTGGGTTACGTGCTACCATGATTTAGTGCCTAGTGTTTACTTACGAATAAATTAACTTTTCTGCTTATTTTTACTGATTGAAGTTAATATGGAGCTTAATGGTAGGGTTTCGACATTGCCTTTGGGTACCTAGATGTTTCAGGGAAATGCTGCAGTTTGCTTAGGATGCAGATGGATTTTTTTATTTCAAGCGTGCTGTTTCTTCGATGTGTAACATCTTTTCTTTCGCTTTCCTGCAATCTGTGGGAGTGATTTCGTGAAATAGGACAGAAGTGTGTTACAGGAAGCCGGGGAAGCGCTCTATTTGATTTAACCAATGAGAGCGCACGGTGGTAGAGTTGGCCGTCAGATGGTAGAGCGCGCGCACGATAAGTCTGGGCGCGGTCGAAATCGTATCTAAACGTTTTATAATTTTATTTTTCAAGATAGAATGTTAATGTTGCTTATTACCAAGGTGAGATGTCAAATGTTACACATCATAATATAAGGACACGCACGATAAAACAATGCATTTTCAAAGAAATTGTTTTTTCTAAAAACCATTGCACCTGTCTGCGGGTGTCTATGGCTTTCACAGAGATCTCATCATCAGCCTTGCGTTTCCCCAACTGTGTTGCAGTCGACTTCTAGTCTAATCAGATGTAATCAAATGTGAATGACGGCACGGTTGGCGCAGTGATCGCGGGCGGGTTCGATTCCCTCACGGAACAAATATTTGTATGGCCTACAAACAGTTGTTCCGGGTCTGGGTGTCTTGTGTATGTGTTGTTTACGTGTTTGTTAACGCACCGATACAGGAGTAATTCCTAGAGTGGGGCATGGAGTGACTTCCAATCTGACCTCAACAGTTGTATGTACTTACATAATAAACCACGTCACAAATTTCCACAGAGACAAGTCTCACATGCCTCATCACCACAGGAAGCCGGCCATAACGCGCATCCCCAACTAAACCACTACTTAAGCTATCCTAGCGGGACTGGCCGATAATAGGCCACTTATAGCCGGTAATAGGCACATAAATTAAAACAAACTGTAAACTGGAAGCGATCTTTTGAAGTTTGATGTTAATTTATGGTGCAAAGAGTTGTGGTCGTTGATGTCACCCATGGGATATTGTTGTTTTTATTGTTATTATGGAGCTGGCATGGTGCCGGGTTTTGGAGGTGATTGTGGCGTGGTTCCTTTGTTTCTTATTTCATAGTACTTATTGATAGACATTACTAAATGCCCTTAATCTGCCTAGTCTTTTCTCAACTATCTTGGGGTCGGTTTCCAGTCTACCCTTAATAGAAAATTAATACATTCGGAAAATTAATACGTTCGGAATATTAATATATTCGGCAACTTAATACGTTCGGAAAATAACGGAATTGTGTCTTTTAATTTCAGTTTAAGAATAAATATAGGCAGAAATAGCATTGTTACCATCGGGGGTAGAACCTTGACAAAGTAGGCATAAGAGCATGGGCAAATTGCTCGCAAAACAGATGGTCGATGGGGCCGAAAAACTCTGGAGTGGCTACCGAATACCGAAAGACCCAGCGTTGGCAGACCTACAGGGTGGACCGATGCCTTAGTGAGGCTTGTGGGAAACCGATGGATGCCAGACGCATAGAACCGGTCGTTGTGACGATACTTGTGGGAGGCCGATGTCCAGCAGTGGACGTTTTTCGGCTGAAATGATGATGATGATGAAGATTGTGGGGATAGGCTCAAGAAAAGAGAAGCATATGCGCAGCTGTGAGTGAAGTTGGGCTGTCGATGATGACTAGGCAGAATGGGACGGTGACTAAACGTGTAGAAATCTTTCACAAGATGCTCTATAATTGTCATCTTTCTTAGAGCTTTTGACTATATTGACATATGTTAGAAAGAAGAGCTCAGGAAAAAGGGTTGTAGGGTATTTCCATGGGCCTCATAAGAGTTCCTAAAACTTAAAAAAAAAGTTACAGAAATTTCTAATCAGCGTTAATGAGGTACTAACAAGTGTCTAATTAGATTAAAAAATCTCTTCCCACTACATCAAGCCAATCACTCGCAAATGTTCGCACTATTATAATAATATCGAGCACCGATCGCCTCCATTAAGCCAACATAATCGATTAGGCGCCGCACTTGCGAAACAACCGCTACCCAATTTATCGATTCAATTTAACGATCATTTTATATCGATTAACCGTTATTGGATAACGATATTTATTAACATCATTACGGCTCATCACTTTGATGGTAACATCACAATGGAAACACAACTTTAGTTTTTAAGCTACTAAGTTTAAATTTCATTGGTGGTGTCACTATACATAGATTATAATTTTCAGACTAGATAGTGCAGTGATCTTTGCAAACATTATTACCGATTATTAATGTCAGATATTTATGTCGGGACGACTTTGTTGAGCGTTTTATTAACCGATGGTTATGTGATGAAATGTTTAAAGTATCATTATGATAGGCTTGTGATAGGTTAGTGGTATATTGCGAAAATAGGACTCTATTTGTGTAGTTGGTGCAGAATGGGTCGTGTTGGACACATTTTCTTGACCATTCATCGTTCAATTTGTATGCAGAGAATATAATAAATAGGTGTACATTAACGTTTGAATGAATCGGTACATATTGTGTAGACCAGGGATGGCGAAACTTCATTGGAGAACGTGACATTAATTTTTTTAAATAATATTGTTGGCAAGACGTGCCACCAAAGAATCGGGACTTTGTGGTTTCATGCACAAAAATAAACTAGATCCTATTAACTCTTACTTTGCAACCCGAAATTCGTACAGCGATCTTCGTTATGTTTACAGTTTATTTAAATGGAGAAAATTTTTATGCTGCGTGCCACGGCTGGCACGCGTGCCATAGGTTCACCATCCCTGTTATAGACGAAACCATCCAAGTAGACACGTTATAAACTACTTTTAGCTGATGAAAGCTGTATTTCGGATTGCGAAAAAGAAAAGAAAACTTCTATCATTTAGATAAGTACTACCTACCTATGCCTTGTGCTAAGTTTGCTAGCCATAAAAAGGATAAAAATAATGTAATTTTCACCGCATAAAATCGCTTTCAGATAACTTAGCAGAGCCTATCATTTGCACGTCTTCCCGGAGTAAATCCCAAAACAATGAAGTTAGAAACTCATCGAAGGCTCGACACCGGCTCGCACGGTCGCACCGCAGCCATGAACTTGTAACTTGGTACCTACTTACTTCAATTCTCATCTAAGTTACATCAGCAAACCTAAGCACAAGCTATTAGTGCAAGATTGATGCAATTTTATAACGTTACATGATTTTGGAGAACACTATCTACTAATAACATCATTAAGCATCTCTAGTATTATATTAACTTTTATACGATCACGTCATTGTAGGTCCCTTTTCGTAAAATGTACATTTCAATTTTGAAATTTGTAGAATATAGAATTTTTTTGTTCTCGCATTTTTTAAAGAAATGTAATAATAATTATGTATGTGTTGAGCAGTAGTAACGGCCGCGAGTTACAAGGTGTAGGTCGTGAGTTCAAAACCAGGCCCTGCTTTACTTTGTGTAAATTATTTCATCACCACTGCTCACAAAACGGTGAAGGAAAACATCGTGAGGCAACCAAAAATAACCAAAAATTTGAAGACTTGTGTGTGACATCCACCATTCCGCAATGGGCCCGCGTGGTGGATTACGGCCTACACTCTCTCACAGAGAGGAGGCCTGTACCCCAGCAGTGGGGACATTAAAAGGCTGATGTTGATAATACAATAATATGTAAATAACACCCATTACTGTTACATCTTGTATAAGTTCTAATTTACCACTTAGCGATCAATTGATAAGGATTTTTTTAAATCTTTCAGTATATAAAGCTCCACTATCGTTGATTATTATATAATATTAAACTACTTTGTATCCCAGTAAAATTTACAGTTCCTTTGGGATAGGCCACGGAAGCAAACCTTGGAACAGATCATCATCATCATATCAGCCGAAAGAGCTCCGAACTACTTGGAAGAAAGATAGTTGGGGGGTAATTTTTTTTTTAGGTTGGCAAATCATCCTAGGACTCTTACTGTATTCGAATTTATCTGCGGCAGTTGGGAGGTTCTTTTTTTAGGTTGGCAAATCATCCTAGGACTCTTACTGTATTCGAATTCATCTGCGGCAGTTGGGAGGTTCTTTTTTTAGGTTGGCAAATCATCCTAGGACTCTTACTGTATTCGAATTCATCTGCGGCAGTTGGGAGGTTCTTTTTTTAGGTTGGCAAATCATCCTAGGACTCTTACTGTATTCGAATTTATCTGCGGCAGTTGGGAGGTTCTTTTTTTAGGTTGGCAAATCATCCTAGGACTCTTACTGTATTCGAATTTATCTGCGGCAGTTGGGAGGTTCTTTTTTTAGGTTGGCAAATCATCCTAGGACTCCTACTGAATTCGAATTTATCTGTGGCAGTTGGGAGGTACTTTTTTGGGTTGGCAAATCATCATTGGACTCTTACTGTATTCGAATTTATCTGCGGCAGTTGGGAGGTTCTTTTTTTAGGTTGGCAAAACATCCTAGGACTCTTACTGTATTCGAATTTATCTGCGGCAGTTGGGAGGTACTTTTTTTAGGTTGGCAAATCATCCTAGGACTCCTACTGAATTCGAATTTATCTGTGGCAGTTGGGAGGTACTTTTTTGGGTTGGCAAATCATCATTGGACTCTTACTGTATTCGAATTTATCTGCGGCAGTTGGGAGGTTCTTTTTTTAGGTTGGCAAAACATCCTAGGACTCTTACTGTATTCGAATTTATCTGCGGCAGTTGGGAGGTACTTTTTTTTGGGGGTTTGGAAATCATCCTAGGACTCTTAATGATTTCAAATTTATCCGCGCCGGTTGGGAGGTACTTTTTTTTGGGGTGGTAAATCATCCTAGGACTCTTACTGAATTCGAATTTATCTGCGACAGTTGGGAGGTACTTGAAATCTAAACTAATGCTTAGACCAACTTCTGTAGCCTAGTAACAAAACACTATCTTCCTCTATATCACACTTCAGTTCCTCATCCGAGAGACAGACGAATTAAACTAATAACGCCATGATACAGGCTACAGCTGCGAGCCTTGATTTATGTCTCTGCCGACACCCGCACGTACCGGCCGCGGAGTGAAGATTAAAGAGACCTACCCCCGAGGGACAGGGCAGGAATCAAATTAAATTTAGATGACGCTGTGTGACTATTTTTGGTAGGAGTTTAAGGTAATTTCTGGGATAATTAAGGAAAGAGTGAGTAAATAATTACGAATTTAATGGAGGTTTAGCTACTGAATGTGATGAGTTATGAAACTCCCACACACAGGCAGCCGGGGAAGCGCGCGCAATTTGATTTGACCAATTAGCGCGCGCGGTGGTAGAGTTGGCTGTCAGAAGGTAGAGCGCGCGCACGATATCTATGATACGTCTGCGTGTGGTCGAAATCGGAACTAAACATTATAATTTTATTTTTCAGGATAGAATGTTAATGTTGCTGGTGAGGTGTCAAGGTGAGATGTCAAATGTTACACATCATATGTGACTTCTGTAAGGCTCGCTTGTTTTTAGGGTTCCGTACCCAGAGGGTAACCAACGGGACCCTATTACTAAGACTCCGCTGTCCGTCCGTCTGTCAGCGGGCTGTATCTCACGATCCGTAATAGCCACACAGTTGAAATTTTCTTATTTTTGCCTGTGCTTAGCCTGTACTGTCCCACAGCTGGACAAAGGTTTTCCTCCATTCCTTCCACTGTTCTCGGTTCTGAGAGTTCTGAGAGGTAACAACCTCTTTCCAGTTCTCAAGGAAGCCATCTAAGTCATCCCGCCATTCCCGTAATTATTATTTTTCATAAATATAAACAAATAAATAGTCAAAGAAAACTTACCACCGACTCATGTATCACCAATCTTATAATAACACACACTGCATTAATAAGTCCTAAAGGACAAAATAGAGTGCTAATGGCCTATCACCGGCTTTGTTCTATTTGCGCAGAGCTGCGGCGCAAAACGATGCGCATGCGCTTATTTTGACATGCCTTCATTATCGATATGGCTTGTTAGGGATGGGAGTGGGAGGGGAGGAGGCGACGCTGGAGATTTTGTAAACTGTTTTCTGAGAAAGGAAGGTTTTTGAATTAAAGAATATGGAGACGGAAACGGGCGACGAAATGCATAGAATACGTAAAAATTTAATTAACTATGATCTATATTGATTATTAAATTAATTTAAAAAAAAGCTATCTCATATGGGTAATGGATATTGAATTGAAACAAATATCACAAACTTTGACGTTTTTTTTATTAATTTGGTTCTGTTTGTTCGCCTCGCGAAAAGTTATCTGCGAGTAACACACCCCAAAAAACAAATCTGTCGTGCATGAACCGAAACCATAGCAAATCTACCAATGGAGCCACAAATAGTTAACTACTTACATAATTTAAGCAAACATGTAAAGTTAAATAAAAGCTTTTAAAAATATTCAATAAATTCAAAATATTCATTAAACCGGCAGTATGACCCAACCCTTAATACATTGCACCATCGAACTGCGCTAGTCTAAACAAGAGGGCGGCGAGTGCTACAAATTGAACTATCTACTCGCGCTGGTGACTCGCGCCAGCCACTGGCACGTCAGGGCTGCCACTCTCCTGTAATATGATGTATTTATGACACACTGCGAATGGAGCCGGGAGACAAAAGAAGGGTGTAAGTGCTACATTGAGTGTTGGAATGCTGGGCAGGGCGAATGTTATGCGCGATATCAGTTATTACTGGCGTGGAAAGCTGTATTGGAATTCGGAAGGGTTAGTTTTCAGGGATGCCCCACATGAATGAAATACATTGAGTCTTTTAGGGAAATAGTCAGCAAATAATGCTATGCAAATTGTAGTGAGACTTTTAATAAAATAAATAGTTTCATTAAGTAAAAAGAAATTCATCACGTCTTTTAGCGAGAAGCATTGCTTTGCAATTCCGACTTGACATGTAAAGTTTCAAACTTTGTAACTCAAATGGTTGGTGTTTAAAGTATTTTGAGAATAGATTTTGCAGAATTCAAAGGATCTCCTGTTCTAATCTTATCCTACCGCATCCCTCGGCTTAACATCATCATATTATACATTACAGACCGGTATTAAAATAAGAAAACTCAACCAGCAGCTCATATCCACTAATCTGACCACGGACAGATGACAGCCCTAAACCACATATTAACATAGATAAATTGTAGCACCAACAAACTGGCGATTGACGCAATAAAATCCCGTTAGTATTGCCATCATTAATCCATATAAATTTACTTGCTAAAAATAAGTTGGCAACCCTAAGAGACACAGCTGCAACGGCCAATAGCTTATTGCTTGGACGTTCTACGTTTGAATTACATCTTGCAAAGTTATTTGCACGCTCGGATAAATAACATATCCTCTTTCCAGTTGAATTACAAGGTTTAAATTCGCTTGGGATTGAGTTTTTGGTCTGTAAATAGAGTTGTTAAAGTATTCGTCTCGATTAAAACGATAGAAATGCAACTGCAATTCGATATTAGTTATACGGAGCGAGTGCTCAGAGGAATGCTAAGAATATATCGGGACGCCGATTGACAAATTGTGAACGTTTGGGATGTACTGTAGACTGTAGAGTTGTACTTTAGCGTATTGGACGTATTTATGTTGGTAGGTACATTGTAGACTGGAAGATGAATAAAGAACAGACTGTGCTGTTTGTTGATTCCATGAGCTTGATTTTATATTATGCTTTTCTAGATAAGTAATTGAATGTGCCTATGGACCCAAGAAGAGGTTCCACAGAAAACTGTTCAGCAGTTTAACATTGGGCACAAAGTTCTTCAAGAGGCCCTTACTTTAAGTGTAACAAATAACTGAAGTGAGACAGAGTGAAAATAAGTGGAACTGTTAAACCCATCATTATTGTCATCAATTATCTCATAGTACATACCGCATCAAATGAACGAAATAAGACATTAAATATAATAGAAACCACACACCAAGTCAATAAAGTAACAACACAATAAAATGCCAAAAACTACAATCTTTTACGCATCAATTAAAGTCCACCATAACCCTTTACATAAAACTTAAGTGCAGCAGTTTGCGAGCATGGACTAAAAAACAAACATACAGCACAAGTGATAAAAACACAATACGATGATGAACGAATAAGAACGAACGCACACGATGCGACAATCCGACACGAGTAAGGAACCTTGCGTCACAACACAAAATGCGCACAGAACAATATTGCTCCGGTTTTGTAATTCGTAGAAATTGTTTAAATTGCAATAGATTGGTAGACGTTCCGTTTAACACGTATTGCAATTATATTAATTAATATTTGTTGCTGTTTAATGCATTACTTGAGAGGCGATAACATTTTGTTACATAAGCGAGCTGGGTTATGAAAAAGGTATTAAAAATTGGAATATTAAAACAAACATTCTCAATTTATGTTCCAAATCGCGATATAACAGTATGTTTGAAAGAACTAAACCTTTTTATTTTTCGATATTTCATCTATGTTTAAAATGGATATAACAACATCGTCCTCCCTTCGAAAACAAAACTGGGATTACGTTAAATAAACAAACAACAACCCGCAGCCCTAATAAATGCTCACATTCACGGAACCTATCAAATAATTTAATTACACACATTCATGCATGAGCCGACGCGCGACACATTCCACTCATACAGACATACTCCACATATTTGATCATCCAACTCAGTTCCATGTTTTGAGTTATTATTACATTTATGCAGATTTTTGGACAATCCGACCATAAACTTACAATGTCCATCGCGGACAAAGACCTCCTCCTACGATTTTAATAGCAGTCATACATAACTCTTCTCAGGAAAAGCAACCGTTTAAACTTTTATTAAAAATCCACTAAACAAAAATCTGAAATGTGCGCTAACCCTTACAAAAACAATGCGCCCATCTGTGTCCATTGGCGTGTACTAAAAATTATTACCCTACCCAAAACGAGAGCACATTCTAAAGAACAACCCCGAATAATTGACTGTGATTTACAACTCGGCCGGGTTATATAACCTCGTGAACTTAGAAGAATCTTATATTGTGTTTATTTGGCACCGTGTGTGGTATCCTAATGGATCGCTTTAGTGACCGGTTACAGAGAAGTTTTTCTGTTACTTAGTTCAAAGGGAACGAGTATGGTTCGTGCTTGGAAGTTACTAGGTCAGGATGGTTTATAATTGACTTAATAGTTGAACAATGATTGACTCCACAAAGCAATGAGTAAGGAGTCGATTAAGAAAGTGAATTAAGTAGATATCTAGTTTACATGGTTTGAGATCAGATAAAGAAGTTTAACTGGTAGAGTAAACAGGAAATTCGTGAACTTAAACTATGTCACGATTAAAAAGCAAAAAGCATAATTCATGCTAATAGAGACACTAAACAAAATTAACAACATAAAAAGAAGGTTGTCAGAAGGACATTTCACAATGAGTCAACAGTTTTATTAGTTCCAATTCAATTAGGCCGTGAATTTAAACGCCGTCGGGGCCACCCCTAAAGCCCCTAATTCAAACATTACGGCGGTGTATTCAAATTGCGTTTTCATTGCATTTAATTGGAGGGGCTGAAAGCAACGTATCACAGTAAAAAATAAAGTAACGTTTATAAAGTTGACAGCGAAACATTCCTAACATGAAAGCAATAAAGGGATTCTATCCGTCGAAATATCACAACCCGAAACCATTCGAAAAATATTAAATCGAGCACTAGAACTCAATTTGGAAAGACAACATTCGAATCCAATTCAATGAAAACGTTTTTTATAACGTAAAAATGTGTTTTATAGTGTAGTACTACGAAATGAGAACTATAACTATATGATAGCTCACCTTTTCCGATTCTTTCATCTTCCGCCCAGCCCGTTGAATCCTTAGACTTTGGCACAGACAGGTTCAGAGGCTGCTCCTCACATTTATAATAAAGCACTTTATCAAACTCACTGTCACTAGTTCTCACACCTTTCTGCAGCAACTGTTCCTGCAATTTATTCTTATGAACACTTATTAAGTTCCTATCACTTTCCGAGACCTGCACACTCTTCTCCTGGTAACCGTAAGGTTTTTTCACATCGAAATTTATTTTCACATTCATCAACTGACTCACTGTTGATTTTTTAGTTTCGCTAGTTTTATCTACATTTGAAAGGCCTAAAATGTAATCTATAGTGTGCGGTGTTGGTTTTTTGGGTGGTTTTCCATATACATGTGGATGCCATGATGGCTCTGAAGCTTCTGTATCTCTTTTTTCTTCTGTGGCTTTGATTTCTTCATCTCTTATTTCAAAGCTATCTATATTAATATCGGAGGCATCTCTGGATTCATCTATTACTAAATCTTCTTTGTCATCTTCTACATTGATCTTTTCGTTTGGACTTAACCTGTCGTCTGCGCATTGGAAGAAATTACTATCGTTGGTGAAGTTCTGCACATCTATGAGCGTGTTGTCTTCCTGGTGCGGTGTGTATGAAGATACTACAGTTTGCATTTCTTGTTCTTTAGTGTCGTCACTCATGTGTTAAGCTTTCAATATGTACGGAAATAATACATGTTTGTTTTTATGATTGTGTTAGTGTGTAGATGCTGGTGTGGGCGTCGTCGTGTCGTTTGATGCTCACTTTGATGTCGCGTGATGCTGTCGTTCGTTTCCTGCAACAAACACACAGTCGGATTATTGAGTGTTTGATTGAAATGAATTAAGCGGGAGTTCTGATCTCTTAAGTGGATGATGTATTGTTATTTTTATCTTGTGATGATTGACTGCGTTTATATCTGACGGAGCTGAAATGAAATTTGTTTTTAGTTAACATTTTTAATGACACATCTTCTTATAATAAATTATCTGAAACGTTGAATAATGTTTTATTTGAACAGCTGCTATTAAATGTATTGTCATTATGTCTTCCTTGCACTTACTTACAAGTCGGTACATGTACTAAACCCTTAAATAGGGAAAAACCAATAGCGGCAATAGACAATTTCCAGCTCAAAACTGTTACAGAACTCTCCATTCCTGATCCCATTGAGCTCACAAAACTCTAATAAACACGGGTACATCAACAGTAGCCACAAAATGAATTAAACGATACACTAACAGCCCAATAAACGGTTCGTGCTCTATCTCGCGCGGCTGGGGTCCCCCGCATCCCACCTCCCCACCCGGCGGGGTGAGCCCGCACCCCACACGCACACCGAAACACGGGATCAACTGATCGGTAAGCGCTGATTGATTTTTATTGGAATCACATATCAGGGTTGTCGAGAATTATTTATTTTGGTTTTGTTGTTTGCATACGTAAATGAAAGGGCTTCTGTTTTTTCTTTTGATCTGTCTGTCGGTTGGGTTACGTTACAATTTTATACCTTTTTGGAATCAGTTAATGATTTTTAAGATTACCAACAAAAACGTCGTTCTTCGTAAACGATTGCATCAAGCACTTAAGTTAATCATTCAAAGTGCGCTAAACTATATTAATTTACGTTTTCCTGACTGAAGTTAATTAAATTGTACCTATTTAATCATTCCAAGTAATCAGTCATTTAGGGCAATCAGTATCACAATTAGATCGAGGCGAAAGATACTATCAAACGTGTAATTAATAATGTACTAATCTTGTTCATTTGTGACCTAATAGTTTATTAATTAAACTAGTACGCAATTTATCTGTTATTATTGCACTAAATTAGTAGAAAAGTTAAGTATCGGTATCGCAAACAATATATATTAAAACCCATACGACAACATTCAACAGTTTTGTGAATGTGGCTACAAAACAAAAAAATAAATAAAAAAACAAAAAAGCATCACTCGCGGCAACCCTGTGAGGTGAACCTGAAACAAAGCGGCGACTGGAAAACACGACGACGACACGACACAACGAGACAAAGAGATTCGCAACGTTTCGCTACGATTCGGAATGAGTCGCAGCGGTTCAGTGCGATTCGCAGCGATTCAGTTCGATTCAGTACTATTCAGTACGATTCGCAGTGATTCGCAGCGATTCGCGATCGCCCGGAATATTCGTGGGCTCATGGCATTGCTTACTGTGCATTATTTTTGTGGATTATATTTGCGGATGATGATTTGAACGGAATGACGTTTTTGAAACAAAGACACGGATAATCCTAGCCGATAGTAATGCGGGGTATTTTGTTTTGTTAGTACCTAGGTTTAATTTGCTGTTTTTTTTTTTAAATTGGTATAAATAGACCTGTAAAGCCCGGAAACTCACTGGTGAGTTTCATTAATCGAAACCACGTTGAGCACTGAAACTCACCAGTGAGTTTTGCGATTCTTGCGATTCACTCGTTTATTACCTCTATTATTACCAAAACGCAATGTATTTTATGCCGTGGCAACATTTACACGCTTGGCCATAGACATCATTGGTCGTCTCAGGTGCCCTCCGACAGTAAATTTAAGCTGTCATAACTGAGAAAAAATGTCAGACTGACATTTGAATCCGGTTTGTCGTATGCGGGCGGGGCTTGAAGGATGGTACGTTTTACGAATGGCGGCTTTCAGAGGTTAAGTTTAAGAATACAGCTTACACGTTGTTTATATTTTTAAATCTTTATATATAAAACAAAGTCGGGTTAGTTACACCATTTATAACTCAAGAGCGACTGGACCGAAATTAATGATTTTAAAATTGTTGGATTCGTCTACGTCCCGAATAGCAGAATAACTATTAAAAAATCGGAAAATTTAAAAAAAAAAAATATTTTCCTATGCAATTGATATCTCGAGAATGGATTCATTTATTGGATTTTGGGCGGTACGAAGTTCGCCGGGCCAGCTAGTTTAGTATAAATAAAACTAAAAAAAGAAAATGGTTATAGGTACCTACTTCTACAACAAAACATTCAACTAAATTTACTAAAATAGTTTTGTTTCTCATCTGCACGCTAAATAATTATAATCAAGTCAGTAGGTACAACAAATTGATGCAAATTAATCTACTAAACAATTATTTCCCTGACGTTTAATAAATCGTTCACACTTTTGACAATCGTTAAAATAATTCCAGAAGGAGGTTGCTGAAAGACGCACCCTAATAAAACCGATACTAAACGAGGGAGGAACAGTTTCCTCACGACTCACGATCACCCTCGCACTCCACTAACATTCCCCTCATATTCACCTGATTTCCTCAACTGTAGGGCGAATTTTCTTTCTTAATTTTACTTCAGATGTTGTCGATTGGATACTGTACTTGGGTGTGCAATGTGACTCACACTTAAAGAGATAAATATCAATGTTACCATTAAATAATATTTTTTTAAATCTCTAAAGTATAAAACAAAGTGCTTTCCACGTCTGTCCATTTCTCCGTTAACTCCTCATAAGGAGTAACATCACATCTAAACGACTAGTCTTATTTCTATGAAAAAAAAAATATTTTACTCTAGACAATTTCTGTCGTAATTTGATCTGAGAATATTTGAAATGATATTTTTATAACTTAATGTAATTAATTTGTAAAGTTATGTCTAACGCGGATAAAAAAAAATGAGAATCACGCCAAAACTATAAAGCGTATTTTTATGAAACCTTCACCATTTTAAAGATCATTTAATTATTTATAATTTAGTCTAAGTGTTTTAGTTTAATACTTGTTTATGTATGTGTAATAAATTAATAATGCGTCTAATTTCGGACAGCGCGCCTTGATGGGCGAGTCCTATTACTGGGTGGACGTACGACGCGTTACATGAGCTCAGCACAGAACACGCAAGCTAACCACTCAAGGTCATTGGCACTTAATAGCGGCCACGGCCGACCACGTAACGGATTTTAATGCGGTTTTTACTAATAGGAAGAGCGATAAACGAGCAAAGTTTGTGTGTATAATTTGCACCCTTGTGGAGCAGGGGCGGGTCGGTAGATATATTACAAGAAAGACAATGCGATGAAAATAAAGTAAGAAGTATCGTCACTTAAAAAAATTGCAATAAACACACTTAAAATATCTGTTATTTCACTACCCTACCTTTAACATGAATCACGCAAAATAAAATCGCACTGTTTCATTCGAAGAACTATGCACAATAAATTCATATTTATCAATTTTATTCTCTATTGTAATCGCAAATTGCACAACTCGAGAATCGATTCTATTTATTAATCGCTAAATATATACAAAGAATCGTGCAAATACTCCTAGTCTGTTAGTGATGTGATGCAAAATGCAACGTGTGCGATAAACTTGTGAAATATGGTGAAATTGGCCATTTGCTGATTATTTTGCACTATCATTTTTACTATAGTACTGATGAACATGTTATAATGAGGCCCTTTTTTTCCTAAAGATTTCCATTAACTGGATGTGCCATGGAAACCTTCGCCTTGGAAGGGGAAAAGATCTTTAATATTCTATTTCATATAGTATATATTTTATTTCAAAATGTATATAAATTACTAATTCAAATTAATAAGAACTTAATCTTTAAGAGACATGAATGAAATGCCAAAACTGTTTCTTCGTTACTTGACACCGACTTCCGAAATTAAAGTTATTTTACAATTTAAGAAGACGGTTGTATTTTTTGAAAAAAGTTTTTTATTTTTCACTTTTTAGTTTTTTTTTTAAATTTTGTTGTACACCAGAAGTAAAACTAAATATTAAAGTTATGCCCGAATATCGATAACACCAATAAAATGGAATTTGAACATTTGGAGACAACCAGAACGTCATCTGTGCTGTGTATACATATTTTTTTGTTTATGTTGATTTTTTCAAAAAGTGCTGAATCAATTTTGATAAAAATTTATATGGGGTCCCATATAAATTACCTGTGAGGTATGACCTATCATACAAAAAAAGAATCATCAAAATCTATTCACAAATGGCGGATACCGCGTAACAAAAAAAAAACATACGGACGAATTGAGAACCTCCTCTTTTTTGAAGTCGGTTAAAAAAAGTTAGTAGTTTCGACACTCTTTAAAATTATTAGAGGATGAGGATGGGCATCACTCTTCCTGTCTGCGATCGCCAAGTTTTAAAGCAATTTCCTCTTTAACTGTCTTTAGAGAGCTTCATTTTCCTCAAGAGACATTTACACCCTAATTTAATATCATCATTACACAAGATATTAATGTGCATTACAAGAGCCCATCAATAGTTAATAACATGACACCTATCGCCAGTAGCCTATTACGACACACTAGGCTACACTCAATT
Organism: Polia nebulosa; assembly: GCA_951329385.1. Taxonomy (NCBI): domain Eukaryota; kingdom Metazoa; phylum Arthropoda; class Insecta; order Lepidoptera; family Noctuidae; genus Polia; species Polia nebulosa. Next base: position 1,136,691 of record OX589609.1, read on the forward strand.
ACGAGATATAGCAGTACTTGGAATACCCACACAGGCCACTCATTTATCTACCTTGTAACTTGTGAGCTTGTTACTTATAAGGAGCTAGTACACTTGCGAATCCGACAAGAATTGTCTTTTACTAGACTTGCAAGGAATATTCGGTTATTATTCGGCCTATTCGGCTATTTTTATATTATTAGGCCGAATACCGAATCTCTGTATGCGATTCGGTCGAATACCAAATACTTAAGTATATTTTTTTGTAGTGAGTTATTTGGTCAAATGTTGTATGTTTAAGTTTTCAATATTGATCGTAAATAAATATTAATAATAACTTAATAAGTTAACAGGCTCAAAGAAAATAAATAAAATGTGTACCTACAAGCGGCATAAAAAAGGAAGGCGTATAACTCATTGGGCATCGAAAAATTCGTCCACATCGCTGTCAATGGTAAAAGTGCCCAGAACGCTGGCAGCATTGCCACATTGAATGGCAATGCTGATTCTTTGGCCGAAAAAAAGGCCAGCCCTCTGGCATACCTCTGGTCACGTGAAGAGTCGACTAAAAGCTTACTGAAAATTTTTTGGTCAAATGAAAGAATATATTAATACAATTGATAATAATATATTTCTCTAATGATTAAATAGTCATAGGTACTTAATCAACTGCCGTATTACAAAATGTAACAAAAAAAAAATACTATAAAATAAAAATGTCATTGTCTATCATTTGAATTTTGGTAATCAAAATTTAGAAGCGGAAGATTATGCAGGAAGACCAATTTACAAACCGCGAAACTATCACGTCGATACAAGTTTTGGCGCCACACACCGGCCGAATACTTTTGCTTAATATTCGGCTAGGAAGCTCGCAGAATATTCGGTATTCGGTTACCCGACTGCCGTAGGAGGGTAATGTTTTTCGTTACATATGTTTATATGTCTGTTTCGTTGGCACGCCTTGTAGCCTAAAAAAATATGAAGACGTGACATCCACCAACCCACATTGGGCCCGCGTGGTGGATTACGGCCCACACCCTCTCACAAATAGGAGCCCTGTGCCCCAGCAGTGGGGACATTAAAAGGCTGATGATTATGATGATGATGACTGCATCTAATAGACAGTCTCCCTAAGTCACCGTTAATGCACACCAATTAAATTATAACATTATTATGCTTACATCCACACTACTGCATTGACGTCAATCGAATCGCTCCACATCAATGTATATGTAATTATATTTCACACATAACACGGTAATATCATCCTTAATTACATCGAACAAGGTATATAATACCGTGAGATGAAATTACTATATTCTGCGAAGAGTTCAGTGTAGGATTTCAAGAAAATAAAGCTAATTATTTGTATGTTTATAAATAAAAACATATGAATGTGGGAAACGGGCGTTTGTCTTTTGCTGTGGTTTGCAAGAAAGTTTTAAACAACGGTAGGTATAAACAATAAATTAATAGAAACGGTTGTTAAGTTTCATATAACTTTTATTTTAGTATTTTGCAAATTGACCTAATTATATAATCTAATCTTCGCTTATGATTCTGATAGGTATCTAACTACTACATTATACTAGCTACCGATTCAAATTATACACCTAAACCTTCCTCATAAATCACTCTTGTCTGTGGTAAAAACTGCATGAAAATCCGTTTAGTAGTTTTTGAGTTTATCGCAAACAAACAGACATACAGACACGGCGGTGGACATTGTTTTATAACATGTAGTGATGTGATAAATCGATGTCTACTCTTCATTCGTGATGATGATGAGATTGTAGGACATCTTGACGAGTCCTCTAAAGGGAAGACTTTTTTTTACGGAATAAAAAAATGAAAATATCATAAACCCGACTGATAAAAAACAACTAAAAAGTTCCAAACAAGTCACTTTTCAAGCAGTCTGATGCAGTTGGTGGAATTTATTTTAGTTCAATTACAGATTTAATTCCACCAACTGCATCAGACTGCTTGAAAAGTGACTTGTTTGGAACTTTATATTAGTTGTTTTTTTATCAGTCGGGATTTGTGATATTTTCAATTTTATATAGATAGTTTTATTTCCTAAATTTTATTGAGTTAAATTTAGTTAGTTAAATTTTCGGAATCGTCTCTTCGAGCTCTTTATTTTGATACCCCACATGACCAGGTCACAAAAAAATATGACTAAACTTACCTAATGGCGGTCGCCATTTTGTTATTTTTTTTTTTTAATTTATTTAGCCTATGTCACTGCGGCGGTGAAGACTAATCTAACAATACCTCATTTAGTAAAATCCATTAAGACGTTTAGGCTACAGCGCGTACCAAAGAAATAGACATACACACATATAAACATACATACATACTCTCGAAAATCCTTACCCTCCTTGTGGGGCAGTCGCGTAATTAAATAGGCCTACTTGTTCCCAAATCACTCTTTTTTAAAGCGGAGGTTGCCAAAAACGGTCAAAACGGTGTTTTTTTTAAAGCAGTGTATCTCTTAAACCGTAAATAATTTTGAAAAATAAAATATTTTCAAGTCCTATTTGCATACAGTGATGGAAATCAAAATATAATTTAACATACTTTAATGCATCAAAACATCTTCTAACATACCTCTTAATTATCTTTAAAAGCAGTTTAACCCTTCATTAACAATTATAATCATAATAAAAAATATACCATAAAATTTCAAATGCTAAACTGCATCCAGCGATGGATTATTTTTTATAAATTTTCGATAAAATACTTCATTTTCTGCAATAAATTGCGGCATCTCTTTCTTTTCTATGCAGTCCGAGAGTGACCGCGCTTTAGGTGATGTCTCGGCCGTAATAAACACCATGCCACCCAGAGTTCTGCCTCCCCCACGCACTACAACCTAACGATCTCCTCTAATAACATCTTTCATTGACACAAATGTCACTTATCAAATTAACACAGTTTTCTTTTGAATGTCACAGAAATCAAAAGAGCCATCTGGTGTTTTTATTAAAAACAAATCCACGGCTTTCATCAAAAACATATGAAAATGCAATAAATTAATTTGGAATATCAAAGGAGATCAAATAGAAGTTAGTTGAGGAAATGTTCACAATTAACACAAACGGTTTAAGGGGATAGCTGTCATTCCCATCCGCTGTGTTTTGCAGACAACATGCTTTCCGAACATCCGAACTGAGATTATTTGAAAAGTCAAACGTTGGCTTTGAAATCCTTTTATTTTCTTCACTTAATCTGAATGTCTATTTCTACAGCTTCCGAAGGCAGTTTGGTAAAACCCCTTTTAGACTTAAAACACCTTTTTTTGAGTCTTTACTAGGTAAGTAGGTACTTTAATCATAAACCAGAACTTAAAAATGACGAACATCTAACGAGTGGAATTCTCTGCCGGAGTCTGTGTTTCCTGATAGCTACAACCTGGGAGTCTTTAAGTCAAGAGTAAATAGGTTACTTCTAGGCAAGCGTGCTCCATCGTCGACCACATCATTGCTAAAAGTCAAGCGCAAGCCTATCAATGATAAAAAACCGGCCAAGTGCGAGTCGGACTTGCGCACGAAGGGTTCCGTACCATCTATAAAAAAACGGCAAAAAAATCACGTTTGTTGTATAGGAGCCCCTTAAATATTTATTTTATTCTGTTTTTTTTTGTATTTGTTGTTATAGCGGCAATAGAAATACGTCATCTGTGAAAATTTCAACTGTCTAACTGTCACGGTTCATGAGATACAGCCTGGTGACAGACGGACAGACAGACAGACAGACGGACGGACAGCGCAGTCTTAGTAATAGGGTCCCGTTTTACCCAATACCCGTTTTTTCCAATACGGAACCCTAAAAGAACCGGCCAAGTGCGTGAGGGAAATCAATCAATATTTTGGTATTTTTTAGTAAAATTTACGTACATAGTACACTATCACCATATTTCAAGTTCATAGATCAATGGGAAGTTAAAAAATTCTTCGGAACGAAATTTTGTGGCAGACGACGGACAGAAGGACACGTAAGTGGCAGCAATAGGGCTCCGTTTGGACTCTTCGGGTACGGAACCCTAAAGAACCACTAATCTAAGGTCATGTGCATAATAGGGATTAGCGGTGCACCACTTTGATAAAGACTATTTTAGTGCACACTTGCACTTTCACAAAAAGGTAAAATTTCCATTAATGATAATCTATAATCTGAGCCATACCGTTTATATCTAAGATAGAGTAACTTATTATATTATATTACGTCAATAACGGTAATTATCTGATGCCTATCGGCTGCATATTGGTATGATGTAGGTATAATAAACTCATAAAACGGGTTACTTCACTGTATCATTGAGATATCATTGAATCAATATTAGTATAATGTTTATTATCTGTGCAATTGATCTTACTTTAAGTGACAAGCCAGCCAACGTAAGTGCAGTGGTTGCAAGTCCGCTGTGATTGTGAATTTGCGAGTTCAATTCCTAAGTCGGGCAAAAATAGCAGATTGCGCTGGAGGAGCAAGTGTTAACACGACAGCCTGTAACAAGGACAGATCACTGGTGTGGGGCCTCACCCAAAGGACTAAGTCACCAAATAAAAGTGCGATTGAGATTTTCTATTAGACATTCTCCACCAATATATAATTTTCGTTGTTTTGAGATCAGTCCCGACCACACACAAATCTAACTGAATAATACCAAGTCAAATTAGTTTTGCTAAACCAATAACCATCAGTGAACAGCAACTCATTTCTAAGTTCTAAGAATTTTCTGTAAAATTATTTAGCCTACATAGAAGTAAGTAGGTAATAAACAATTTAGGAATAGTGTTTTGTTAGTAACTTATTGTTTAAGAACGGGGTCATCGTGTTTACGATTAATTCAAACTACTTAGATTACAAATCTAAATTTCGTACAGTTGGTATTTAAATTAAACAGCCTTCATAAGTGGTGCCATTTTAATGTAGGTCTAGATTACTCTAGACAGACAGACCCACTGTTATTTATATTAGAAAAACCCAACGAGACTTGGGACATCGTCATCGCAAAAACTCTTACTCAGCTGTTGGGCTTAAGGCGCTATTAGCTGCCAACGACCTGGAGTGGTTAGCTTGTGTGTTCTGCGCTGAGCTCACGCAACGCGTCGTATGTCCACCCAGTAATAGGACTCGCCCATCAAGGAGCGCTATCCGAAATTAGACGCATTATTAATTTTTTACACATAAAACAACAAGTATTAAATTAAAACACTGAGACTAAATTGTAAATAATTAAGTGATCTTTAAAATGGTGAAGGTTTCATAAAAATACGCTATAAATTTTTGCGTGATTCTCATTTTTTTATCCGAGTTAGACATAACTTTACAAATTAATTACAATATGTTATAAAAATATAATTGCAAATATTCTGAGATCAAATTACGAAGGAAATTGTCTAGAGTAACATATTTTTTTTTTTCAAAGAAATAAGACTAGTCGTTTAAACGTGATGTTCAAGTAAAAACCATTAAAAGTCGTTTTACTGCGCCTTAAACCAAAGAGCCCAGAACAAAATACTTCAAACTATTCCCCCTCATCAAAAAAATATCATCAACTTCAAATTAATATCCAAGCACGATTTTCGATCAAAGTGCTCTATCAACACGGACACGTAGCCTGGCTCTCTGCCGGTGACATCTAACAGGCCACACACGTCGCTACACTTCCGCAACTTTGACAGCGCCGGCGACTAATGTCATAATCCTTGTTTGTAATTGGACGGAACTAGCCGCCATCTTGTTTGATGACCACAGTTTATAAAAGGAGAGTTGTGAAAAAAGTTATTATGTGAGGTGGTTTTTAATTTTAAGTAATCTTTAGGTGATGGTTTTAAAGTGACCAGTTAGGTATCTGTGTGGTATTTCTCGTATTTATAAGGAACGTTAGCATTCGCATCGCAGCGGCAATCTGTCACATAAAACTCTTACTTTCCCTACACTTTGACAAGTTTTGGAAGGTGATTGAGACTGAGATGATATTGCGACTTGAATTTTAACTTCTTAACATTCTTTTTTACCATCATCATTATCAGCCTTTTAATGTCCCCACTGCTGGGGCACAGGCCTCCTCTCTGTGAGAGCGTGTGGGCCATAATCCACCACGCGCACCCAATGCGGATTGGTGGATGACACATGTCTTCCAATTTTTGGTTCTAGGACATGCCAGTTTCCTCACGACGTTTTCCTTCACCGTTTTGAGAGCAGTGGTGATGAAATAATTTACACAAAGTAAAGCGCCTGAATGGGTTTGAACTCATGGGCTACAACTTGTAAGTTGTGGCCGTTACCACTGGGCCACCACAGCTCTAATTAATTTTGTTATAAAGAGGTGAAATTATTGTTTTGTAAAAGATAATCTCTTGAAATACTGACCCGATTACAAAAAATATTTCAGTGATAGAAAATTTCATTTCTTTTCATCTCAAACCAACGCAATTACTATTAAGTTTAGTTATAATTGTATTTTTAGTGGTAATAAAATACAAACCTAGAACGCTACCCATAAAATATAATTATAAGAGCTATCATAGTGGATAATCATAATCACACAAGCTAAAAATAAGAAGAAGAAAACGGCAAGGTGTTTTCAATTTACGGATTTTCCCTTTCAGTTATCTTCACCAAAATAGACAGCCAGAGATTTCCCTATTTCCAGAAATCTTGTTTTAATATACACGTATTAATTTCAAGACTCGACACGTCTGTAATGAAATGTTATTCGCAGGTAGTTTAATATTTAAACTTAATTATTTACATCATTGAGTAAAATATATGATATCACGACATTAATAATAAAGAATTAAAGCAGCTGACGAAATATTTAATAGGATTGCTCATATAAAATGTTAAGTCACTGAGATAGTGACTTTTGGCGGCTTTCTCTCTGTATTCCTGTGGCCTTTGCTACAGGAAAGTTATAGCCTATGCTGCAGGAAAGTAGTTACGAAACTGTTCACAGCTGCAATGGAGGATGTCTTCAAGGATTTGGACTGGAGAGGGCTAGGCATTAACATCAATGGCGAGTACATCACTCACCTTCGATTTGCCGACGATGTAGTTGTCATGGCTGAGACTATGGAAGACCTCAGTACAATGCTCAATGACCTCAGTGGAGCTTCCGAAAGAGTGGGTCTTAAAATGAACATGGACTAAACCAAGGTCATGATAAATACCCATGTAGCACCCACTCCTATCAAGATCGGAGACTCTACACTCGAAGTTATAGACGAGTACGTCTACCTGGGGCAAACGGTCCAGTTAGGTAGGGCAAACTTCAAGAAAGAGGTCAATCGTCGAATCCGACTCGGCTGGGCGGCATTCGGGAGGCTGCGCGGTATCTACCCACAAAAACCACAGTGTCTCAAGACGAAAGTCTATGACCAGTGCGTGTTGCCATGCAGTGATGACATATGGAACACAAACGTGGTCGCTCACAACGGGCCTCATCAGAAGGCTTAAAGTCACCGAAAGGGCAATGGTCGGAGTTTCCTTGAGTGATCGAATTAGGAACGATGAAATCCGCAAGAGAATCAAGGTTACCGACCTAGCCTGAAGAATCGCCTAACTGAAGTGGCAGTGGGCAGGGCACATTGTTCGCAGAACAGACGGTCGATGGGGCCGAAAAGTTCTGGAGTGGCGACCGCGTACCGGAAGACGCAGCGTTGGAAGGCCTCCCACAAGGTAGACCGATGACCTGGTGAGAGTCGCGGGTAGCTGATGGATGCGAGACGCACAGGACCGGTCATTGTGGCGACACTTGGGGTAGGCCTATGTCCAGCAGTGGTCGTCTTTCGGCTGAAATGATGATGATGATGATAATAATATATATTTAATATAACAAATACCTCTCACACACTCGCTCTTCACCGTTCAAATCTATTATAAACGCTAATTGAACAGCAAAATAGCTCTAATCCTATTAAACTAAACCCACTATGCTATCAAAACCAATAATTATCGCTCTTTATAATCCATCGTACATATTACAAACCGTACCAGCACGACATAATAAACTACAATATATTTCATCAAAATAGCAAACAATACAAACTATTAAAAGTCACCACACTGACAATCGACTCGTAAAATGATTATTTGTAATCGACGCTAAACTGTGAAAGGTTTAACTAAATCTATGACCAGATTTATAGTTTGATAATAAATATTTGTATTGAATATTGATGCTAGCCAATTCACTCACTTATCAAGCGAAGTTTGAATTTCCTGTCTAGCTTGGACATCAAAATTCTCAAGTGTGATTTCAGACCATGAATTAAATTGTGAAAACACGAGTGCTGATATGAAAAGTAAAACGCAAACGTGTAAACAGTATTATAAAATGAAAACCGGCCAAGTGCGAGTCGGATTTGCACATGAAGGGTTCCGTACCATCGTACAAGATCATACGCGTCTAATTGTTGCCAATATTAAGATCGAGCAAAAAATCCAAAAACACACGTTTGTAGTACGGGGCTCCCCTACTACAAACGTGTTTTGGGATTTTTTTTTTAATTTATAATTTTTTTTTTAATTCATAATTCTTTATTGTACACCAAAAATTTCACATAGTACTTAGTGGTTACACAATGCATGTACAAAGGCGAGCTTAACTCAATGTTGAGTTTTCTCCCAGCAAACCTTTGAGTGATAGAGAGAGATCACATTTGAGGGTAGGATCCAGTGCACAAAACATAAAGTTTTATTATTATTTGTTGTTATAGCGGCAACAGAAATACAAATTCTGTGAAAAATTCAACTGTCTACCTATTACGGATCACGAGATACAGCCCGCTGACAGACAGACGGACGGACGGTCGAATGGATGGATGGACGGACAGACAGCTGAGGCAGCTAATAGGGTCCCGTTGGTTACCCTGCGGGTACTAACCGGTGCAGTAAAAGCAATTTTTTGAATTTCTTGTTTTCCAAATGGTGCTCAAAATTTAGATATCTGCCTCCCTAGCTCAAGCTAAGGCAAAAAAGGTAATGCAATATAACATATCCCTGTGTCACAGATCATGCCTTGAACAGGACACTGTCACATAACAAGACAACTGAATAGAAAGAGAAAATGAAGTGACAATAAACCTATTATGCTTGACCAACGTACTGTGAATGTCTCGAATATAGACGACCAAATATTTCTTTTGTGATATTCCTTCGTTTCAGCGGTCATATTCATGAACATCGCGATATCGGAAAGGTTTTTGATCAGTGGATATTGGGCATTGGCTCTTTTTACCTGACTATCTGTTATTGAGGAAAAAGGGTTGTGCATATATCATTTGGGACGTTTATATCAGTAATATCGTAGAGGGCTCTTTTTCACAATTTCGTATAAGTATTTTTGTTTTTGTACGTCAAATACTTGTATTTTTGTTTTTTTTTAATAGCTTCATACCATGGATAATTGGATAATCTATCCATTTAAAATCGCAATTTCGCTCAACATATGTAAGTTACTTAATCACACCGTATTGGCTTTCCGATTTTGAAAAAGTTTTTTTGTAATAAAGAAAATTAATAAAGACGTGAAAGCGTTTTTGTCCTGTGCGAGTCACAAATAACATTTTTCATTCTTTGTTTTTTTTTTTAGGGTTCTGTACCCGAATGGTTAAAACGGAACTTGGTCACTCACGTGTTCGTCTGTCCGTCGGCCTGGCTGTCCGTCGTCTGTCACAATTTTTTTTAACTTCCCATTGACCTATGAACTTGAAATTTGGTGATAATGTTTATTAATACGTATATTTTACTAACAAATACCAATATATTGATAAATCAGATTTTTTCTTTGATAATTCCCTCATTTGGTACGGAACCCTAAATGTGCGAAGTCCGACACGCACTTGGCCGGTTTTTTTCTGTCTTTCTTTTTTCTGTCTTTCTTTTTTCTGTCTTTCTTTTTTTTCTGTCTTTCTTTTTTTTTCTGTCTTTCTTTTTTTTCTGTCTTTCTTTTTTTTCTGTCTTTCTTTATTTTCTGTCTGTTTAACTGGGTCTGGTAATCGTATCATGTGGGTATCAAAAACACTCTTAAGTAAGGATTTAGTACAAGTAACCTAAAATAAAATGTGTAGGTAGTATCAAACTCTATCACTACTTCATACAAATATAATAAAGGCGAAAGTTTGTATGCATGTATGTGTGGGCTGAACGGAATTAGATGAAATGTTGGTACCAGGATAGGTTTTAACCTGCATTAACACATAGGCTACAATATATAAAAGTGGAAAGTATTTAATTGACGCGGGTGGAGCCGCGGGCGGCAGCTTTATAAATGCGAAAGTAACTCCGTCTGTCTGTTTGTTAGTTTTCACTCTTAAACCGCTGAACCATGTGGATGCGAAAGTTTGTATGAATGGATGGATTTTTTTTTTTTTTTGGGGGGTGGGAAATCATCCTATGACTTCTTCCGCTCTAGGGTGGAGCGGAAGGGTGTGTCAGACTCTTACTGACTAAAACCCACCCCTGTTCCTCCCTGCCTCGAGTGCCCGGGGGCGAGGTAACTCTTTCGAATTTATCCTCCACCCCCGGGCAGGCACCGGCCGTGGCAGGCCCCTTCCTTTGGCTGACAACTCTTTGAGGCGCGCGTGGAACACTACGCGCCGTCGACTCTCGGGCCTGGTGCTGATCGGGCGGCGAGTTACCCACTACTCGCCGTCCGCAGGCCCGGGTCTACGGTGGCCGGAGATCGTCTCGCGGCCCCTGGCGTCTCCTGCGGCGGTCGCGGCTGGGGGCGCTAGGGCGGCTCGGCCGTTGCTGAGCCTCCCTAACGTGTGCCGCCTCCCTCTTCGCGAGCATTACTGCTTCGCAGAAGGAGGAGACGGCCTCCCATTCCCTCTCGCTCCGTACCATGGCCTGAACCAGGGCACGGCGCGAGAGGTCGCTGTCGCCTATCGCATCCACGAGGACACGGCGGTGCTCTGCCCAAGCGGGGCAAACCTCCACCGTATGCTCCACCGTGTCCTCTGGGCGATCCTCGCAGTGGAAACACTCAGGGGTCACCTCCGCCCTGATCCGACACAGGTACCTCCCGAAACAGCCGTGTCCGGTGAGCACCTGCGTCAGGCGGAAGGTGAGGGCGCCGTGACGCCTCTCCAGCCACTCCTCAAAGAGGGGCACTACCGCCTCGATGGTGGCGTGCCCAGCGCTGGGTTGCGACAGTCGCTCTCTCCATGTCACCATGAGATCCTGCCGGAGCTCGGTCCGCCGAGCCGCGAGTTGTCGCGGCAGCGGAGTTTCGCCCCGGCGTTTGGCCTCCTCGCGCCACTCGTACAGGTGCGCGAGGATTTTTGCCTCCAGATCCCACGGTGACAGTCCGGCAAGGAGGCTCGCCGCCTCACGGGAGATCGTGCGGTATCCGCGGATGATACGGATCGCCATGACCCTCTGGGACGCGTTCATCAGGCGAGCTGATCGCTGCCTCAACGAACGCGCCCACACCGGTGCCCCGTAGAGGGCCATGGACCGCACGATCCCCGCGTAGAGCCTCCGGCAGGAGGCGTTTGGCCCCCTCAGATTGGGTAGGAGCCGCTTCAAGGCGGCCCCGGCCCTGTCCAATCTGGGAGCCAAACGTCGAAAATGTTCGACGAAGTTCCACCGGCTGTCGAGGACGAGTCCCAGGTACTTCATCGTACCCTCGACGCCGATGCGAACCCCTCCTACCGTGATCTGGGAACCCGCAGGTGGCGCGTTCCGACGACCATGAAAACACATGGCCTCGGACTTGTGCAATGCCACCTCGAGTCCCAGTTGCCGGATCCTCTCTATGACTGTCGCAACCCCGCGTGTCATAAGTTCGGCCGCCGCCTCGTGCGACCTCCCCTGCGCTAAGACCAGCGTGTCGTCAGCGTAGCACACTACGCTGACGCCAGCGGGGAGGTCGGCGCGCAGCACCCAGTCGTATCCGATGTTCCACAAGGGCGGCCCCAGGACCGATCCCTGTGGAACACCGCACGACATCTCTCGCCGGTTCCATACTCCCTGATGACCGGGGTAGATGACGGCTCTGTCCGTCAGATACGCCTCGACTACGCGACGGAGGTAGGGCGGCACCCGGTGATACCGGAGTGCCTCCACTATACAACTCCAGGGCAGGGTGTTGAAGGCATTGGCGATGTCCAGAGACACCGCCAAGACGACCCTACCCCGGGCCACTGCATCCCCCGTCGTGAGGGCTCTTACGCGCATGACTGCGTCCACCGTGGAGCGCCCCCTGCGGAAGCCGTACTGGCTCTCCGCCAGGTCCGGCCCCACCCGCACCAGCTGCCCGACGAGGCGGTCTGCAATTACTCTTTCAAAGAGCTTGCCCACCTCGTCGAGCAGCACAATGGGCCGGTAAGCGGTCGGAGAGTCCGCAGGGCGCCCCACCTTCTTGATCAGGACCAGCTTCCCCGTCTTCCACCGACGTGGAAACTGGCCCCTCTCTAAGCATGCGCTTAAAAGCCCTCTGAGTCGAGGCCCGAGAGCCTCTTGCAAGGCCAGGACCCAGGCTTTCCCATGAAAGCCATCGGGTCCTGGGGCGGTGTTTTTGGCATTCAGCCTACGCACCGCCGCTCTCAGCTCTACCTCGGTCACCTCGGGAGCATCGTCGTCGTCGTCGTCCTGGTCCGCGTCAGATACCGCAGGAGACGATGAATGGATGGATGGATGTTTGTTTAGAGATAGATGAGAGTTTAATTAGAGATAGTAGTCTGGAATAGCGCGTAGGATACGATTTATTTTTTCTCGGGAGTATGTTTCTTTTTCACGCGGGCGAAGCCGCTGGCAGAAGACAGTGATAGTAGTAGTTGTAGTCATATATCATTCTTACTTCTGAGCAAGGTAACTATAGGCACGAAATCCTTTACAAACAAACTGCATCAGACATTCAAATTACAAGCAGTGCCGCGCATCAATTTGTATTCGCGTCCAGTTCGCAGAAACAACCGCCAATTGATACAAAACAAATCAACTGGCATTAAATTACAAAATACAATCACGAGGCGCACACTTCGTAGAAAGAGTAAAGTATTCATACACCAGAGGAGCTCGTGGCTAAAGTAATAACAGCCGCACGGGTCGATCCATAAAGTTAAGCTACGCTTGCCGGGGTTGGTCCATGGATGGGTGACCATATTTATATACCGAGACTCCTCCGTGCCTCGGAAAGCACGTTAAGCCGTTGGTCCCGTCTGTCAATCGTGGATCTTTGACAGTCGTTACGGGTCGTCAGAAGCCCAAAAGTCTGAGAACCAGTCTTACCAAGGGGTATCGTATTACCCAGTAACTGGATTGTGGAGGTCAGATAGGCAGTCGCTCCATGTAAAATACTGGGATTCAGCTGCATCGGGTTAGACTGGATGCCGACCTCAAGATAGTTGGGAAAAGGCGCGGGCAGATATTACAGCAGAGGCTCTATACAAGTGACATTCTACCAGTGATTGTCGAAAAGTCGATAAATTAAAAGTTTTAACGAGCTTTATACCCTCATCATCATGTGTAATGGAAAGTACTCATCAAAACATAATCATCATCAGCCTTTTAATGTCCCCACTGCTGGGGCACAGGACTCCTCTCTGTGAGAGGGTGTGGGCCGTAATCCACCACGCGGGCCCAATGGGGATTGGTGGATGTCACATGTCTTCGAATTTTTGGTTCTAGAACATGCCGGTTTCCTCTCGAAGTTTTCCTTCACCGTTTTGAGAGCAGTAGTGATGAAATAATTTACACAAAGTAAAGCGCCTGCCTGGGTTTGAACTCACGACCTACAACTTGTAAGTCGCGGGCGTTACCACTGGGCCACCACTGCTCACAAAACAAAACATACTTGCCCAAATTTAACTGTCCTATCATTACATTATTAGCATAGGTACATCCCGGCGCCATCATCAGATCACTTCGATGGTACTTATCATGATTTTGCATTGTCACCGGACTTATTATAAGTATGCAAAATTTCAGCTCTATCGGAAACCAAGTGATCGAAAATTGGTTCGCAAATTTTGAAGCGAACAACTCACATACGAAGAAGGACATTGCAAGTTAAATAACAAATGTAAGAGATTCACAAGTGCTATCAAAATGTCACGTAATCAACTCATCAATAACTTACATTTTAGCATTTAAATAATTGCTATCGCTAATTAATAAGCCTTTGGTTTTATTTGCAAACAGCGGCAGTTTTAATTTGAATACATTTCTCTTAAAAATTGTTAGCTGAATGGTGCTCATCCACGCGTCACGTTTTTTTTTTTTTGGGGGGGTTGGGAAATCATCCTATGACTTCTTCCGCTCTAGGGTGGAGCGGAAGGGCGTGTCAGACTCTTACTGACTAAAACCCACCCCTGTTCCTCCCTGCCTCGAGTGCCCAGGGGCGAGGTAACTCTTTCGAATTTATCCTCCACCCCCGGGCAGGCATCGGCCGTGGCAGGCCCCTTCCTTTGGCTGACAACTCTTTGAGGCGCGCGTGGAACACTACGCGCCGTCGACTCTCGGGCCTGGTGCTGATCGGACGGCGAGTTACCCACTACTCGCCGTCCGCAGGCCCGGGTCTACGGTGGCCGGAGATCGTCTCGCGGCGTCCGAACCCCCTGGCGTCTCAGGCGGCGGCTGCGGCTGGGGGCGCTAGGGCGACTCGGCTGTTGTCGAGTCTCCCTAACGTATGCCGCCTCCCTCTTCGCGAGCATTACTGCTTCGCAGAAGGAGGAGACGGCTTCCCATTCCCTCTCGCTCCGTACCATGGCCTGAACCAGGGCACGGCGCGAGAGGTCGCTGCCGCCTATCCACCGTGGATTACGCGTCACCTTTATAATTTCATTGGTTTAATATTACTTTATACATTGTTCTCACATGTAACATACTCGTAAGTATAGCTTCTACCGTACTGCCGCCGTTATAAACTTTCACCCCCTTAAGGGTTGAATTTCGAAAAACCCTTTCCAAGTGAATACCTACTCATCGCAAAGAACACATCCTCCAAATTTCATGTCTCTAGGACCAGCGGTTTAGGTTGTGCGTTCATATATCAGTCAGTCAGTCAGTCAGGACTTTTAATTTTATATACAGATGTATCCAGGATTTCGTAGTAACTTGATTCAAACCTTGATTTAAACATGTCCGTGCTTAGAGTTTTGTACACGTACTTCTCTAAAGAGAATTATACTTAGGCACGTGCGAATAGCTTCAAATCAGTCTATTGCAATGCGTTATAAATGTGGAGATAATAAATAACAGCCGCACGGGTCGATCCATGGATGGGTGACCATCTTAAGATACCGAGACTCCTCCGTGCCTCGGAAAGCACGTTAAGCCGTTGGTCCCGGTTGTCAACCGTGAATCTTTGACAGTCGTTACGGGTCGTCAGAATCCCGAAAGTCTGACAACCAGTCTTACCAAGGGGTATCGTATTACCCAGTAACTGGGTTGTGGAGGTCAGATAGGCAGTCGCTCCATGTAAAATACTGGTATTCAGCTGCATCCGGTTAGACTGGAAGCCGACCTCAAGATAGTTGGGAAAAGGCTAGACAGATAGATGAGAGATACTGGTAAAAAATATAATTATCTATGTCGGAAAATACAAAATATGTAACAATTTTACTAATATAATAGTAACTAACTTGACACAGTGTATGACTTAATCCTTTTGTAGGGATTTCCCGAAAGTTAATATTAAATTAAAACCACCTAAACTGATAACTCTGATAATAAATACGTAACGATAATATATTAATAATCCCATACATTTTAATCCCATAAAAATACAAAAGTGTGAGCTAAATCAATGTGATAATCCATTTGGAACTAAAAGGAAAATTAGTGAAAATGCGCGGCGTTTTACCAATTATCTGTATGATTTATCATATTTTATAATTCGTTCTAATACCACCTACCGTTTTTAAGCATATCAAACTAATAATATAACAAGATGCCTGATGATGATATATATTGGTATTTATTTAGTACATATTATATATATTCGGATAATTATACTTATTTATGTAAGTTTATGTTGTGTATTGGATCCTACCCTCGAATGTGATCTCTCTTTATCACTCAAAGGTTTGCTGGGAGAAAACTCAAGATTGAGTTAAGCTCGCCTTTGTACATTAATTATTTAATCACTGTGTACTATGTTAGTTGTTTGGTGTACAATAAAGAATTAAAGATGGCAAAAGCCACGTCAATTTTCGTAGAAAAATCGACCGCAAAAACAACTAAAAAGTTATTATTAAAACAATTTAAAAGTTCCGAACAAGTCACTTTTCAAGCAGTTGGTGGCAAAATCTGCGAGATGAAGTAAAACAAATACCTGTAACTGCATCAGACTGCTTAAAAGTAACTTGCTTGGAACTATTTAATTGTTTTTGAGATCCGGTTTTTTTTTTATTTTCTATTTTTTTATTTCCTACATTTAAATGACTTATATTTTTTAAATCGCCTCGTCAAACCCTTTATTTAGATACCCCACTTAATATAGTTCGTTGACTTTCATTTTTTATCTCCTAAAAAGTTCCAAATAAGTTACTTTTAACTTATTTGTAACTTATTAGTTGATTTTGCGGTCGGGTTTTTTGAAAATTTTATTTTTTTAATTCCTACATTTTAGTGAGTTACATTTTTGAAATCGCCTTCACGAGCCCTTTATTTTTATCCCCCACATGATCATGTCACAAAAAAAACGACCACACCCACCTAATGGCGGCAGCCATTTTTTTTTTTTTTTTTTTTCAAAATGCGTGTAGCCTACGTCACTTCGGCGGTCAACACCAATCTAATTATACCTCAATTATGGAAATTCACTCAGCCGTTTAAGCTGCAGCGCGTGCCAAAGAAATAGACATGGCCCACATACATACATAGGTACTCTCGAAAAACATTGCCTTCCTTCTGGGCAATCAAAAAAAAATGCAAATAGGGTTCCTCACCCCGAATAAGACAATCTTTGTCGATGCTTACCTTAATCAACACCTCTTACAGCTTACAGTTATTAATTAACTTTTTGAAATGAAAAACAACTCAAAGAATTTAATTTCCTTCAAAAACTGCTGGCTCTCAGCCTAGTTTGGTTGCCTCTTACCAGCAATAACAGTAATGTACACTTAATTCTCACTTAAAAAATCAAACGTCAAAATGTACTCCACCTCATTACTTATACTTGTACTTAAAAACAGTTACATTATGTACTCATTTGTTTTAAACAATTCAGATTGGACATGCCGCTGGAATATTTAAAAAGGCATATTTCTTGTTTGTGATTACGATAATCTTGCCAATTATTGTTTTATCGCACAATCTTAATACTACACAGACTAATCGATAGCAAGCGAATAGTTTGCTAAACATTATCCGAACGGATTATTAACTCGTTATTCGGAATGTTTACTAAACGGTTTGTGAATTTGAAAACTGTTTTTGTTAACAGTTAGCTTATAAAACTGCCGATTACTGTAAATTGCTGAAAAGCTTTATTTGGTCAAATCTATCAGCAATTAACGCGTTCTGTTTTACGTTAATCTATGGAAAAGCGAAAAATGTTTTATTGTTTTCGTATTAAAACCAAATATGCTTCAATATTTGACGGATATTTTTTTTGACTTCTCAATTTTCCTTGTACGGGAAAATTCTCCCTGCAATATAAATAAATACTTCTTCTTTCTTTCTTTCTTTCAATATTATTTGCCAAAGAAGATTACGGTAGAAAATTTTATGAAAGTAATGGTTTGTGGAGTGCCGGCATTATGTTATAATAATAATAGATAAGTTTATTTATCCAAAGATAAACATAGACACATGTTGTATACTAATAGTTACATGATTAAGTCCTGTCTCCTAAACTAGGGATGGCCTTTATCTTAGGAGGCAGTGATTCGACCGAGCTGAGCTGTAAATTAATGTTGGACCATAGGTTTCGTGTGTCGATGTTAATCTACCATAAAAATAGAATAGTTATGTTTAATTTATAAAGCACTAATGACCCGTCCCAGCTTCAGGTTTGCACGTGTACAAATTATATGATAAATGATTTTATTTTTGCAAATATTAACAACAGTTTTACACGTCATCATTTTTTTTTTGTCAGTTTAAGATAGATGAGGCCGGTGTTTCCTAGCTGACTACCCTGAGAAGAAACACCAAAACAAACTCAGAGGTATAGGTAAACCTTCCTCATGAATCAACCTATTGTTGAAAACCGCATGAAAATCCGGTCAGCAGTTTTTATGTTTATCGCGAACAAACAGACAGACACGGCGCAGGCCTTTGTTCTATAACATACTAGCGACCCACCCCAGCTTTGCACGGGTACAAATTATACACTTAAACCTTCCTCATGCATCACCCTGTCTATTGGTGAAAACCGCATGAAAATCCACTCAGTAGTTTTTGAATTTATCGCGAACAGACAGAAAAACGGACTTTGTTTTATAATATGTATTGAAGTGATAGTGATGATGTATAGTGATACGTTATCAAGCTACTTTTACTTTCAAATTTCGAGTCTGAAAGCCTCTACAAAGTTTAGAAAGATCAATAGGAACCCTTTAAAGTGTTAACAATGATTAGGTAAACCATTCGACTAGATCTTCGATGTTTATAAATAAAATCATTAGAATAGTAGTCAATTTCAAAGAAAATATGTTCCATTTTTCTTGGACAATATTTTTTAAATTATTATTGATAGGCACGCGTTTGACCACTATCTCACCTGATGTTAAGCGATGATGTGGTCGACTTAATCCCTGGGAGTACTAATCAGATTATGCATTTTTATCCTTGAAAAAAATGCAGCAAAGCCGTGAAAAAAAGCTAATCACTACATATTATAAAACAGTTCCCCAACAGCGTCTGCCTGTCTGTGTGTTCGCGATAAACTCAAAAACTACTGAACGGATTTTCATGCGGTTTTCAACAATAGACAGACTGATTCATGAGGCAGGTTTAAGTGTATAATGGGGTCGGTCGCTAATATCCAGTGGTGTATTCAAAGATTTGGCGCCCCGGGCCAAATATTTACGCTGGGACATTTAACATTTAAAAGGGAACACTCTTTTTAGCTATTGCTTATTTCAAATTTGAGCTACACGATGTGGATAAATAAAATTTTCTTGTGATAGACAAGAAGTTACTGGATGGCTAGAAAAGTAGAAATAGTAGTCCTTATCCAACTTGAAATAACGGCAGCGGGTAGCATTCGTGGCCCGTGGCCGCCCTCTTGGCCTAAGGGTAAATACACCACTGCATATCAACATAATTTAATACTACTATGGAGCTATTCTAAAGAGTACTATACTAAAGACATGTTTAAGGTTGTTTAGTTAGTCCACCGACGGGTCCGTAACCTGCCAATGCCGACTGCAATTAACTGACTCATACGTCAATTAAGTCCGAAACCAATCATGTAATAATGTCAATCGCTTCAAATAGTGTTTCCGGCGCTAATTTGAACTTATCTTAACCCTTCTCTCGCCAGCCGATAAATGTAAGTGTAATTATTACTTCATTTATTAAAAGTTAATGCATTTAATAAACATTTAGTTGAGAAAGTGTTAATGACAGAAGGTCGACTAACTTTACTTGTTTTAAGTTTTATTTGTTTTATATTATCCAAATTTCTTTTTGGAAATGGATTTGTTAACCGTCTTCGGTAAGAATTCTGTTAGTAAATAGAAATGAATTAGTACTTCCCCTGTTATAAACTTTAAACCCCTTTTTCACCCCCTTAAGAGTTGAATTTCTAAAAACCCTTTCTTAGTGGATACCTACTCTTCACAAAGAACACACCCTCCAAATTTCATGTCTCTAGGACCAGCGACTTGGCTGTGCGTTGACATATCAGTCAGCCAGTCAGGACTTTGAATTTTATATATACGAGTACAATAGTTAAAAGCCTCATTAAGTAGGTATTATTTTAAAGCAAACATAAAGTTTGAGTTCTATGAAAAGTCACGGCATTTTCATTCCCGACCGCAAAATGTACAGTGTTATTAGTTCTATTAGTTAATAGTGTTATTAGTTCTGCACAAAGGCTTTAATTATTAAACTTCAATAATATAGTGCTGAATTCAGCTTACTACAAGTAAATAAAAACTTATCAGTAAATACTGTCCAAAACACAATTAAACAATATTTTTTTAATGTGCCTTGTTAATTTTTTTACTGAAATTTCTTTAAATAAAAGAAAGCTAGTTTAATACATTATTACAAAACACAAACTTTTCAACAAGCTTGATTTCTAACAACAAAACCCCACTAAAACTCCAAAATAATACACAAACTCACCTTGACAAAGTTATCCGTGCACCAAAACACAACACTCAATAAAAAAAAACACAGAACAGTCACAGATCATAAACGTCAAACGTCAATTACACTTCCGAAGTTCCGATAATCAGCGCATTATGGCGGGAACGGAACTAAACTTGTACACGGATCGCATGCGGCCCGACGTGACGTTGTACTGGCGGCTTCGCAAGCCTGGCCCACTGTGTGGGTGACAGTCTGACGGACGGAGCGCGCGCGTGTGCGTGTGCGAGGAAGATAGCTAGCGGCCTGTTAACTCTGCGATCCTCACAGTTAGACTAACTCACATCCAAATCGCTTAATTTTATGAGTTGTTGCCTTCTCCACCCCCTCGTTGGGGACAGGCGCTGTGACTTTGGTAGAGCGTCTCGCGGGATTCAAGTTTTGAGACTGCGGTTCGTGAATTGTAATGTTTGTTTTCATGTTGTATTAAATAAATGCGCACTAGTAAGATGGCTACATTTTGTTAGTGCGCATTTATTTAATACCTACATAATAATATGCTACTACGCCAGTAGCGATATATCGACTAAGAGCACTACTTATAAAATTAAAGTGGTTATGAATAAGCTTCGTGGACATTGATTTAAATATTTCATTTGATTCTTATAAAATATAGACTCAAATCAAACTAGAGAAGTTTAAGAAATATTAAAAAATTGTTAAAATCAGAACAATAGTTTGGGACTTACACATACATAAATTGCTTGTGTTGTATCAGTAAAATTTTAATAAGGGCTCCACACTGTATTAGTTATATTTTAAGCTCGGATAAAATAAATGTTTACTGGAAACACAAAACGAATCCTACCCGCCGTTAAGACTTTTAGCTATAATTAATATGGTCTTCACAAAACAATTAAAATCATTTACGATAAAAAAAGATATCGTACGAGGTACATACAGTAATTTCACCTATCAAAATTGATAAAATAGTTTTGCTTGATCATAATACTTAAATAACATGTAAAAATATTCAATTAACCCTCTCAATATATCATTAATGATGCCAGATAATGCCGATTACTGGTAATCGTTTACTTATCATTCCTACATCGCGATAAATTTGAATTTGATTGCTGCTATAATTAAAAATTAGTGTAAGATACTAAAGGAAATTATTTATCGTTATATAAAGACAGCAGAAACCAATTAACTAAATAAATAACAGTTTTGGGTTACACACTTATTCGTACAAGAAATATCATTTAAATTGATTTGTTAATTCAATTTAACCTTACTAAATACATAACTAAGGTAATTGATTGTTAAATGCGATACTAAAGGCGAGTTTTATGATTCGTAGTTAATTCAACCAATTGTTAAAAACAGCAAATAATTGTTAAATTTCGGCAAAATGCGTTCTTCAATGTTAGCTTGACCAATGGTCAAATAAATAATCGTTAGTCACCAAAGAAGTAAAATATAAAATAAATTTTGCGTAATTTAGCAATTAACTACTATATAATGTGTTTATCAGCCTATGTATGTATGTAGGTATGTTTGTTCCTTTGTGGCGCTTTAGAGACCAAACATGTGGGCTAATTTTGATAATTTTTACGTCAATTGATTTGTCTTAATCTTACGAGTGCTACTAAAGATATGACAGTAATCAAAATACAATATGGCGATAACCAGACGCTTATTGTGAAAAGATAATAAATTAAAGTTAACGAACTATATTAAGTGGGGTATCAAAATAAAGGGTTCGAGGAGGTGATTCCAAAAATATAACTCACTTAAATGTAGACAAAAAAAAATATTAAAAAAAAACACGATTGTAAAAAACATCTTAAAAGTTCCAAACTACCTAGTCACTTTTCAAGCAGTCTGATGCAGTTGGTTGCATGAAATCAATAATTTAACTAAAACAACTGCCACCAACTGCTTTAAAAGTGACTTGTTTGGAACTTTTTTGTTGTTTTTTTATTTACAGTCGGGTTTTTTTGAAAATATGTATTCTATTTTTTTTAGCCATTGGTTTTGATAACTACCAACGTATAAAAAACTGTACGAGTCAGTTTTTTTGTCAAGGTTAAAAATACCCAATTACACATTTTTGACTAATACGTAAGCATAACACATTCAAAATCAAACTACAACAAATCTTTATGTAGGTATAAAAGTATTGTTTAAACTACATATTTTAACTTTCTGTTGGAAGTCTTAAAGATTTTTGGCTTTTATTATTGTTATTATAAAATCCAAAAGTCTAACATTTTTTTTATCCATCATAATTTATTTAATAGTTTGGCAGTTAGCCCCAAATGCTTTTAAAATAAGCATGTGACTTTCCAATGGACTGTATTTAATTGTTCGCATCTTACCATTGTGTCAAATAAACGTCTTTATTCTACCATGTTATAACAACAAAAATCACAAAACAAATAAATCCGCCACCCCCTGACAAGGTTACAGCGCGCAAAGCATTTAGCGCCGGCACAGTAGCAATAACTCAGCGCAGGAAATCACGTCATCGCTCTATTACAGGCGCACACATGCGCAGTCTCGCACACAAGCGTGCGTGTCGCGTGTACGTGAGGTGTGTGCGACTGGGCAGGGTGGAGGCTTTGACTGGATTTGTAGGGAAGGTTTTGGGAAAGGGTTTTTCTTCTTCTGTTAAGGTGAATGGTGAAGAAAGTAGTGCATTTATACCGTGTATTTGGGAACTTTAGAATGACATTACAATGTGGTCCTTTCTAATGAATAAAAAAGTAAAAGTACTATTTTTATATGTGCTTATTTTTATAAAAAAAAAAGCTTGTTTAGATGGTCAGGTTGTGAAACTACTTAAATCATTGAAATGTCTTCAATTTCGCAAGCTAATAAAACTAATTAAAGATTGACCATGGTAACCTAAACATGTGCCTAAAAAAAATGTTTTCAAAAAATACAACTGACTTCTAAAAATTGCAAAATAACTTTAATTTCGGAAGTCGGTGTATATATTTTTTTGTTTCTTCGTTATTTTTCACCGACTCCAAAATTAAAGTTATTTTACAATTTTCAGAAGTCTGTTGTATTTTTTGAAAAAGTTTTTTGTATTTTTTACTTTTTTTTATTTATTTTTTTATTGTTGTATACCAGAAATAAATATTAAAGTAATTCCCGAATGGATAATACCAATAACATGGAATTTGAACATTTGGAGACAACCAAAGCGTCATCTGTGTATACGTATATTTTTTATTTATGTTGATTTTTTTAAAAAGTGCTGAATCAATTTCGATAAAATTTATATGGGACCACCTCTGAAGTATGACTTACCAAACAAAAAAAGAATCATCAAAATCTATTCACAAATGGCGGAGATATCTCATAAAAAAGTTTTTTTTTGTGTTACTAAAAAAAATATACAGACGAATTGAGAACCTCCTCTTTTTTGAAGTCGGTTAAAAACAGAAACTAAAGAAACTCTTTAAAAAAGAGAATGGGCGTTCAGGACCCAAAGCTGTATCAAGTTGTGACATAATTATTTCATTTGAAAGGTCACCGGCCTTAGTAATAGCTTGATTTTATTGTAGAGCAGTCAGATATGTGCAGGGAAAGAATTTTTAGTCATATTATATTACCTTTCAAATGGCATATTAACACAATACAGCACCTGCCCAGGGGTTGTGGATAAATTCGAAACAGAGTTACCGCGCCCCTGGGCACTCAGGGCAGGGAAGGAACAGGGCTGGGTTTTAGTCAGTAAGAGTCTGACACACCCTCCCGCTCCACCCTAGAGCGGGCGATGTCATTGGATGATTTCCCACACCACAAAAAAAAAGTGTGTGTGTACTTATGTACCCACGTAAGAAGTTATACTTCTTTGCCGTAACAAGATAAAAAACCAAACTGTCACAAAGTTTACAAAAGGAAATCAATCATTCTTCATGAACCACAGACCATAGCCAAATTCAGGGTGTCGGTTCTAGCTAACTTCGACCTGTGAATTTTGTGTGACAGTTAAAATTTCACTCTCATCATTTTTTCATAACGCGCCTAAAGAAGTTTAACTTCAAAAAAAAAACACAATACAGCACTGGGTACGGAGTTCATACAAAACTGTCCATTATCCTTTGATCTAAATAATTTTAATTGTAGATTTTAATAAAACAACCTTTCAAACAGCTAAACAAAATTATCTTTTAAATTCGACAATATTTTTGTCGCATTCGGCAAAAGTCAAAACGTGCACCACAACTGGTCGAACACAAAACTCCACCTAATTGTGCCCGCCATCACATCGCATTGTTATTACTATGTATCCATTTGAAATATTAACGGCACATGCTACATTACTGCCTGTTATACTGTTATATTACACGTGTATATAACAGCTACATAACAACCTAACTGTAATTACGCGACAGTTGTTTGCTCAAGTGACGCACATTGTTTTGTTAGGCGGTGTTTAATTAGTTTAAGAGTTAATTTAATTTTCTTGAACTTAACTTGGTATGGGAATTGAATAATGAGTGTGGGTACCTGGCTTATTATGTAAGGTAATGTGGCCATATAAAACCAAACATAGGTATCTATCACCTGTATCCGATGTAATCCGGATCGTGAATTCGTGATTCTCTATCGGCTGAGGTGTGTTATCATTTACCATACAGCCACATTTGTTCAGTTATCTTATCTTACTTCTTAGAAAAGATATATACGAAAGAAAAAAATATTTATTTGGTGACAGTCACCAAGAGAAGAAAATTTAAAAAAGCGATGGATGTCTGTTACTCAATCACGCCAGAACGGCTGAACGGATCTAGATGAAATTTGGGGCAGAGATAGATTATAGTCTGGAATGAAACTTTTTATCCCGGTTTTTATATTCCTTCGGGATATTGTTTTACTCCCACGCGGGCGAAGCCGCTGCCAGAAGCTATTTATATACATATAAATCCCGGCAAAAATGTTTAATATAGCCACATTTCACCATGTTATACAGGGTGTAACGTAAATGTGTGGTAATATTTTAGGAACCGGTTCTGTCCATGAAAATAAACAACTTTCTCTGAGAAAAAATTGAGAAGTCCCAAAAAAAAATTGACTTTCCATACAAAGCTATCAGCACAGCATCAGCTGGGTTAAGCTCGCCTTTGTAGCTAATTGTTAATTTGTGTTTCATTTATATGTTATATGTGTACAATAAAGAATAATAATAATCAGCTGATCAATGGGAGGTAAAAACATTTTTTGATAATTTCCTCAGGTTTTCTTGAAGAAAGTTGTTCAGCTTCCCGTTACATCCTGTATAGGTACAGGTTAAGTTTCACACAGTTTGTAACTGAAATGCGTGATCATTTAATTAATACTGCTTCTGCCCATGGATATGAACTACTTTCTTCAAGTAAGTCAGACAATAGGGTGGTTTCCTAAAAAAATCTAATTAGTAAGTGAACAAGTATTTTTTCTTTTGTCACATAAACAAAAAATGAGGACGATACAGTGTGTTGAAATTTCGCGTTACGTCACGGTGTGCGACACTTTACACCACAAAGTGACCTAACAAATGCCTAGGGGTAGCGGATAAATTCTGAAAATGAGTTACCGCACCCCTGGGCACTCAGGCAGGGAAGGAACAGGGGTGGGTTTTAGTCAGTTAGAGTCTGACACGAACTGCCGCTCCACCCAGAGCGGGAGAAGTCATTGGACGATTTCCCAACCCCCCAAAAAAAGTGACGTAACAAGCCCGTACTCCTGAACTTTGATGCGTTTTATCTTTGTCATTTTTTATTGGTTTGGTAAAACAAAAAATACATGTGCAATATTTTTTGATAATATAACTTATGGACTAAATATAGTTATAATTTTCATACCCAGGAACGTCCCTATTCTCAAAAAAAATGGACTTACCGTACAAATGTATCATCAGCTGATCAAAACCAGTTTGGGAGACCTACATTTTTTTCTGATTTTATTCTATTAGGTACTTTCTAGAAGGAAGTTGTTCTATTCTACGGACAAAAGCAGTATTAAAATGTATGATCACAGATTTCCGTTACACCCTGTATCATCATCATCATCATTATTTCAGCCGAAAGACGTCCACTGCTGGACATAGGCCTCCCCCAAGTGTCGCCACAATGATCGGTCTTGTGCGTCTCGCATCCATCGGCTACCCGCGACCCTCACCAGGTCATCGGTCCACCTTGTGGGAGGCCTTCCAACGCTACGTCTTTCAGCACGCGGTCGCCACACCAGAACTTTTCGGCTCCAAACACCATACCTTGTAAAGGGTGTAACGGAAAGGTGTGGTCATATTTTAGGAACCAGTTCTGATTGAGAATGAACAACTTTTTCAAAAAAGAAAAATAGAAAATTCCCAAAAAATAATTCGACTTTCCATACAAAGTTATCATCAGCTGATCAATATTTGTATGGAAGGTAATTTTTTTTTTGAGAATTTCCTTTGGTTTTCTTGAAGAAAGTGGTTCATACCGATGGGCAGATGCAGTTCTTAAAACATAACCACACCTTTCCGTTACAACCTGTATAAACAAAAAATAAATCCAGTCTCCAGGCTGTTACTAAAAATCCCTTATTATTTCTCGACAATATTTGTACAACGTATGAAACTTTCTTAACTACATTTTTAACCCAAAGTCATCATCATCATCATCATTCTCCTGCCCTTATCCCAGTTTATTTGGGGTCGGCGCAACATGTCTTTTTCTTCCATACTCCTCTATTAGTCGTCATCTCTGTAGTCACCCCTTTTTTACCCATATCCTCTTTCACACAGTCCAACCATCGTTTCTTTGGCCTTCCCCTACTCTTATAGCCATCCACATCCATACACAAGACTTTTCTCACGACATTTTCTTCATTCCTCCGCATCACATGCCCATACCACGACAACCGATTTCCACACAACTTTTCAGTCAGCGGTGCCACTTTCAGACTTCCTCTTATATACTCATTGACTGGCCTGCTGGTCTAGTGGTTACTGACCCTGACTGCTATGCCGGAGGTCGTGGGTTCGATTCCCACCCAGGACAAATGTTTGTGTGATGAGCACGATCATTTGTTCTGTGTCTGGGTGTAATTTATCTATAATATGTATGTATTTAGAAATATATAAGTATGTTTATCAGTTGTCTAGTACCCATAACACAAGCTCTGCTTAGCTTGGGACTAGATGGCGTTGTGTGATAGTTGTGGAATATTATTATTATTCCGTTTATTCATTTTTTAAACATATTAATTACATTTTTAAATATTTAAATATAAAGGATAAAAAAAAAAAAAACATTTAAAAATATAAAAAATAGTATCCCACCGGTATCGGGAATAGGGTCCAAGCTACCGGCGGTCAGGGCTCCAGAGAGAGGAACCGCCTGACAATGCGAGCCGTGTCCAGAAGTACTGCTTTCTGAATCAAGCCCTTGATCCAGCCGCCTAACGAGAGCCTCCTGAGGTGTTGGTCGAGGCTCGTGGTTATTAAGCCATTGGCTGACACGACTATCGGTACAATGATCGCTGAGTCCACATCCCACATGTCGACAACCTTATTATTATTATTATTACTCATTCCTAATTCTATCCATGCGCGTAACACCACACATCGCTCTTAGCATTCTCATCTCAGCTACATGCAATTGCTTTTCATTCATCCCTTTTGTGGCCCAACATTCTGAACCATACAAGACAGCAGGTCTGACCATTTTTTAACCCAAAGTATTACATAGTATTTTTTTTACCAACTGCAGTTTTCTAAAACATTCAAATAAGAAGCATTTATTAACCCTAAAATGTTCAATTAAAAATCAATTAACAACAATCGTTTATCAAAATCTAATCACGAAAGTGATCAGCCTAAGTTTATGGTTCAATTTATAATCAATGTTACTTTATTAACTATTAATACGTAGTTAGAATAATAATGAACTATCGTCAATTTCCTTCAATAACGGAAGTACTTACTTAACTTTACCGGTTTGAGAGCAATAATGTGTTTATGTATGGGAAGCCTTTCGCTTTTTTAATCAGGTTTTTTTTTGTAATAGTTCAATTAGTTTTAGATTTATTTAACGCGTATGTTAATGATGACGGATGATATTTTTTTGTGATATGAAAGTTAAGATAACTGTAATTTAAGTGTTGTTTAAGCAATTGCGTCATTGGCTCTCATTGGTCTAGTAAGAAAGAAATAAATACTGTTTATTCACGTGAAAGTGGCGCACACACACAAAACTGTTTGACAGAGAATAAAAAAACTGTCCAAGTGCGTGCCGGATTTCGCACGTTAAGGGTTCCGTACCAAATATTGATATTTGTCAGTAAATTATACGTAATAATAAACATTATCACCAAGCAAGTTCATAGGTAAATGGGAAGTTAAAAAATTCTTCGTAACAAAATTTTGTGGCACACGACAGAAAGGCACGTGAGTGATAACAATAGGGCTCCGTTTGGACTCTTCAGGTAAAAAACAAGTGGTTATATATTCTAAAAACAATATACTAGACGGAAATATGCATCACTATCGCGCCAAACGGCTAACGCTCAGCATAATACCGTGGCCCGTTTTGTTTTTTTGGGGGGTGGGTAATCATCTTATGACTTCTTCCGCTCTAGGGTGGAGCGGAAGGGCGTGCCAGACTCTTACTGACTAAAACCCACCCCTGTTCCTCCCTGCCCTACATGCCCAGGGGCGAGGTAACTCTTTCGAATTTATCCTCAACCCCCGGGCAGGCAATGGCCGTGGCAGGCCCCGTCCTTTTGCTGACAACTTTTTGAGGCGCGCGTGGAACACTTCTCGCCATCGACTCTCGGGCCTGGTGCTGATCGAACGGCGAGTTACCCACTACTCGCCGTCCGCAGGCCGTGGCCCGTGCACGAAGATATGAAACCACGGTGCTGGTTTTCAGTGCAAGCCGGCATGTCGTCTCAGAGCAATAAATAAAAGTAAAACATCAATCAAATCAAATATTATTAATGCATATTAAAATAAAATAAATAGAAATTAAAAATAATATATATTTTTAAACAAGTAACATTTAAATCATAAAAATTAAAAATATCATACGTATAACCAGAGATAAAGAAGAGCCACGATCAACGAAAAATCTGTACAGACATAATCAATTATGTGGCAACATCTCGACGCGTTCCGAGCCAAAGACAATAAAGACAGAGGAGAGTTAGCGACTTGCGTAACAATTTGATAATTTATTTATTTATTTATTTAGTACATGGAAGACTTACAGCTAATAAAAGCAAATAAAAAAGGAAATCATAGTCACCAGAAAGCCAATTACAAATCCTCACTTATAGAACTATAATAATTTTGTGGTGTGAGCACAAAAACAAAAACACACCGCTTTAAATAAAGAAGCAAAATTGGTTTGCAATTATATGACGAAAATAATAAAATAAAAATAAAAACAAAAGCAAGTAATATAACCTACCGCTACTTACTACTAAACAACTTATTACTAAAAAAATTGAAGCTTAAGCACCTTCTGGCCGAATTCACACTAATTGTGAATGGATCTAAAGCATATTCCTTGCACATATCATTGAAACTACTACTTGCGCGCACAATATAACTGTTCTGCCTATAATTCGAAGATGTATGAGGAACACGTAAGGGTGGATTAAAGCGAAATGTTTTACTTGGCACATTAATGACAAGAAGTGGTCGCAAACCGAACTACTGAGTCTGAGTTCCTGGGTTTGATACCTAGATCGGGCAAAATGTTTTTTTCATGTCGTCACTGTAGAATTATATAACCCGAGCCAGTATCCAGAGCACTAAAAATGATTATTTTTGAAACATTGTTGTGCTTTTGTCCCGTGTTTTGAATGACAAAACGATTAATTTGTGTTTTCAACCAATCTTTTCTTACATAACTGGATTATATATACTAAATAAATGACATCAGAGGTTATCTGTTTTTATATCATGTACAAAATTATGAGGTTTTCAAAAGTAAAGACAGATAAAGACTAAAAAATAGATGGTACTGTACTAGTACCCATTTAATTGGGATAACGTGGTTTTCCTTTGATATGTCATCACTATATATTATAAAACAAAGTCCACTGCCGCGTCTGTCTGTTTGTTCGTAATTAACTTAAAAACTGAGCAATGGAATTTCATGCGGTTTTCAACAATAGACAAAGTGATTCGTAGGGAAGGTTTAAATGTATCATTTGTACCCGTGAAAAGCTGGGCCGGGTCGCTAGTACGAGATATAGTATTCCGCAGGTAGTCAGGAGTCTTTTTTTTTATTGGATGGAAAATCATCAAATAACTTCGGCTCTGGGTGGAGCGGAAGGGCGTGTCAGACTGCCTGCCTGCCTGCCTAGCCTTTTCCCAACTATCTTGGGGTCGGCTTCCAGTATAACCGGATGCAGCTGAATACCAGTATTTCACATAGAGCGACTGGCTATCTGACCCCCACAACCCAGTTACTGGGTAATACGATACCCCTTGGTAAGACTGGTTGTCAGACTTTCGGGTTTCTGACGACCCGTAACGACTGTCAAAAATCCACTATTGAAAGTGTGTCAGACTCTTACTGAATAAAACCCGTTCCTTCAGTTGCCCGTACCAGGGCCACGATGACTCCTTGGATACAGTCTGTATTTGCGCCCGGTTGATGACAATAACCTCGCCTCTAATTATATTTGACTCAAACATAAATAACGAAACGTGTGTACATGGTGCCCAACCCAACGACACCAGGGTGTGGTGTCATGTTATTTTCAGCAATTCTAGGGGAATAACAGTTACCCAATAATGTAGTAGATATGTAGTAATAAAAGTTTCTAAGAATTCATAATGACAAGGCAAGAGATCTTCAACAAGATACAATAAACTTTATCAATTAATGCTCTATCTATGAATCATTTATATTTAAACTTATCGATCGTCGTTTCTAATCACATTATTATTTTATTAGTTTATTGATATTATCAGTTTATTAGTATCAGTTATAAACGCAAACAGGGCCTTCTTTTTATTATTATATACATTAATATTGGATATTGCATTTTTGGTACATAAATAGTGAATCACATTGTTTTTAAAAGCAGATAGATGGTTGTAAAATACCCAATCGCCGGCCATCTTTAATTTATGTTAGTCAAACTAACAGCAATATACGTATATGATACTACGATAAACAGGTTAACTTGTTAGCTAGTAGGAGCTAATCTCTGACAGTGCTAATCCGATTATTCAAAATATATCACTGTGTGCCCTCGTATAGCATCGCGTCGCGTCTCGCGGTATCTCGTGGCTCTCGGAAGCGTGTCGGTTTTTTGTGCCCGAGTCAAAGGGTCTCGAAGTCTTGCGATGAAAATCAATTGATACATAGAGTACTCGTATGTACATGGTGTGCTCTCGTGTCGAGCCTCGACGCGACGAAACTCAACGAGAGGCACGCGAGGCGACGGGACGAGCTAGTACAGCCGGCAATAGAAAACTAGACTATCCTTGAGTAGGATAGGCTTCTCATCCAGGAATAATGCAGGCTTCATGTAAAACTCACTGAAGCAAAATTGTGTGAAAAGACTAGTGTCAAAATAAAATTAAAACATCATTAACATAACCACAACTACAAACAAGCATTAAACAATACAACGAAATCCCTAACTCAAACCTCATATATCGTAATAAACCAATTTAATTGTTAACATTAAATCAATTAAATTGTATTCGCAGTCAGAGGTCGAGTACACGTGGGGTCAGCGTATGCGTGGAGACGACGATACGACTATAAATGAAATATTGGCAATATTCATCATTACGAACAATTTTTCCTGTGGGACAACTGCCCCATATATTTATGAACAACTTTCATTATGGGACAACTGCCCCATATATTTATGAACAACTTTCATTATGGGACAACTGTCCCATACATTTATGAACAACTTTCATTATGAGACAACTGTCCCATACATTTATGAACAACTTTCATTATGGGACAACTGTCCCATACATTTATGAACAACTTTCATTATGGCACAACTGTCTCATACATTTATGAACAACTTTCGCTATGGGACAACTACACCATACATTTATGAACAACTTTCATTATTGGACAACTGCCCCTTACATTTATGAACAACTTTCACTAGGGGACAACTGCCCCATACATTTATGTTTGCACCAGCTCCTGCCAGCGGCTTTAGCCGCGTGGAATTAGTACGTCTGCCATTATAAATTATAGTGTACGTGCTATTTCAGACTATAATCTATCTCTGTGCCAAATTTCATCCAGATCTGTTCAGCCGTTCTGGCGTGATTGAGTAACATCCATCCATCCAGACTTTCGCATTTATAATATTGAGTAGGATCATCATCCTTTTAATGTCCCCACTGCTGGGGCACAGTCCTCCTCTCTGTGAGAGGGTGTGGGCCGTAATCCACCACGCGGGCCCGATGCGGGTTGGTGGATGCCACATGGATAATAGGATAACTCGACAAAATGTACTGAACAGCTGATTTTATTTTCGCCATTTCTGTGTCGGTCCCGTAGTAAAAGTTGTTGACAAGGATGAGTATTGCCTGTGTTTACATTTAGTGTCGTATTCTGGTCTCCTCATTCTATAATGTATTTACATACATATGTCTACGTCAGAAGAGATCACTGTCTACGTTGTGCTACGCGGTGCTACGCCGTAGCGCTACGCCCGGCTGGCTGCCGGCTACGAGAATAAGAGAAATTGTATTTTGTTATGTTAAATGTTACGATGGAACAATGCAGACTTGGAGAGGGTTAGTTTTTGATTTTATTTACGGAGGGTGAATATGTTAAGTGATGATTTGGATGATAATAATGAAAATAATTGTTTTTAGGGTTCCGAAAGTCTGTCACTCGTGTGTCTATCCGTCTGTCACAGGCAGTTTCCTCCAAACCTACTGGACCCCTTGGTAAGACTGGTTGTCAGACTTTCGGGTTTCTGACGACCCGTAACGACTGTCAAAAATCCACTATTGAAAGTGTGTCAGACTCTTACTGAATAAAACCCGTTCCTTCAGTTGCCCGTACCAGGGCCACGATGACTCCTTGGATACAGTCTGTATTTGCGCCCGGTTGATGACAATAACCTCGCCTCTAATTATATTTGACTCAAACATAAATAACGAAACGTGTGTACATGGTGCCCAACCCAACGACACCAGGGTGTGGTGTCATGTTATTTTCAGCAATTCTAGGGGAATAACAGTTACCCAAAAATGTAGTAGATATGTAGTAATAAAAGTTTCTAAGAATTCATAATGACAAGGCAAGAGATCTTCAACAAGATACAATAAACTTTATCAATTAATGCTCTATCTATGAATCATTTATATTTAAACTTATCGATCGTCGTTTCTAATCACATTATTATTTTATTAGTTTATTGATATTATCAGTTTATTAGTATCAGTTATAAACGCAAACAGGGCCTTCTTTTTATTATTATATACATTAATATTGGATATTGCATTTTTGGTACATAAATAGTGAATCACATTGTTTTTAAAAGCAGATAGATGGTTGTAAAATACCCAATCGCCGGCCATCTTTAATTTATGTTAGTCAAACTAACAGCAATATACGTATATGATACTACGATAAACAGGTTAACTTGTTAGCTAGTAGGAGCTAATCTCTGACAGTGCTAATCCGATTATTCAAAATATATCACTGTGTGCCCTCGTATAGCATCGCGTCGCGTCTCGCGGTATCTCGTGGCTCTCGGAAGCGTGTCGGTTTTTTGTGCCCGAGTCAAAGGGTCTCGAAGTCTTGCGATGAAAATCAATTGATACATAGAGTACTCGTATGTACATGGTGTGCTCTCGTGTCGAGCCTCGACGCGACGAAACTCAACGAGAGGCACGCGAGGCGACGGGACGAGCTAGTACAGCCGGCAATAGAAAACTAGACTATCCTTGAGTAGGATAGGCTTCTCATCCAGGAATAATGCAGGCTTCATGTAAAACTCACTGAAGCAAAATTGTGTGAAAAGACTAGTGTCAAAATAAAATTAAAACATCATTAACATAACCACAACTACAAACAAGCATTAAACAATACAACGAAATCCCTAACTCAAACCTCATATATCGTAATAAACCAATTTAATTGTTAACATTAAATCAATTAAATTGTATTCGCAGTCAGAGGTCGAGTACACGTGGGGTCAGCGTATGCGTGGAGACGACGATACGACTATAAATGAAATATTGGCAATATTCATCATTACGAACAATTTTTCCTGTGGGACAACTGCCCCATATATTTATGAACAACTTTCATTATGGGACAACTGCCCCATATATTTATGAACAACTTTCATTATGGGACAACTGTCCCATACATTTATGAACAACTTTCATTATGAGACAACTGTCCCATACATTTATGAACAACTTTCATTATGGGACAACTGTCCCATACATTTATGAACAACTTTCATTATGGCACAACTGTCTCATACATTTATGAACAACTTTCGCTATGGGACAACTACACCATACATTTATGAACAACTTTCATTATTGGACAACTGCCCCTTACATTTATGAACAACTTTCACTAGGGGACAACTGCCCCATACATTTATGTTTGCACCAGCTCCTGCCAGCGGCTTTAGCCGCGTGGAATTAGTACGTCTGCCATTATAAATTATAGTGTACGTGCTATTTCAGACTATAATCTATCTCTGTGCCAAATTTCATCCAGATCTGTTCAGCCGTTCTGGCGTGATTGAGTAACATCCATCCATCCAGACTTTCGCATTTATAATATTGAGTAGGATCATCATCCTTTTAATGTCCCCACTGCTGGGGCACAGTCCTCCTCTCTGTGAGAGGGTGTGGGCCGTAATCCACCACGCGGGCCCGATGCGGGTTGGTGGATGCCACATGGATAATAGGATAACTCGACAAAATGTACTGAACAGCTGATTTTATTTTCGCCATTTCTGTGTCGGTCCCGTAGTAAAAGTTGTTGACAAGGATGAGTATTGCCTGTGTTTACATTTAGTGTCGTATTCTGGTCTCCTCATTCTATAATGTATTTACATACATATGTCTACGTCAGAAGAGATCACTGTCTACGTTGTGCTACGCGGTGCTACGCCGTAGCGCTACGCCCGGCTGGCTGCCGGCTACGAGAATAAGAGAAATTGTATTTTGTTATGTTAAATGTTACGATGGAACAATGCAGACTTGGAGAGGGTTAGTTTTTGATTTTATTTACGGAGGGTGAATATGTTAAGTGATGATTTGGATGATAATAATGAAAATAATTGTTTTTAGGGTTCCGAAAGTCTGTCACTCGTGTGTCTATCCGTCTGTCACAGGCAGTTTCCTCCAAACCTACTGGACCCCTTGGTAAGACTGGTTGTCAGACTTTCGGGTTTCTGACGACCCGTAACGACTGTCAAAAATCCACTATTGAAAGTGTGTCAGACTCTTACTGAATAAAACCCGTTCCTTCAGTTGCCCGTACCAGGGCCACGATGACTCCTTGGATACAGTCTGTATTTGCGCCCGGTTGATGACAATAACCTCGCCTCTAATTATATTTGACTCAAACATAAATAACGAAACGTGTGTACATGGTGCCCAACCCAACGACACCAGGGTGTGGTGTCATGTTATTTTCAGCAATTCTAGGGGAATAACAGTTACCCAATAATGTAGTAGATATGTAGTAATAAAAGTTTCTAAGAATTCATAATGACAAGGCAAGAGATCTTCAACAAGATACAATAAACTTTATCAATTAATGCTCTATCTATGAATCATTTATATTTAAACTTATCGATCGTCGTTTCTAATCACATTATTATTTTATTAGTTTATTGATATTATCAGTTTATTAGTATCAGTTATAAACGCAAACAGGGCCTTCTTTTTATTATTATATACATTAATATTGGATATTGCATTTTTGGTACATAAATAGTGAATCACATTGTTTTTAAAAGCAGATAGATGGTTGTAAAATACCCAATCGCCGGCCATCTTTAATTTATGTTAGTCAAACTAACAGCAATATACGTATATGATACTACGATAAACAGGTTAACTTGTTAGCTAGTAGGAGCTAATCTCTGACAGTGCTAATCCGATTATTCAAAATATATCACTGTGTGCCCTCGTATAGCATCGCGTCGCGTCTCGCGGTATCTCGTGGCTCTCGGAAGCGTGTCGGTTTTTTGTGCCCGAGTCAAAGGGTCTCGAAGTCTTGCGATGAAAATCAATTGATACATAGAGTACTCGTATGTACATGGTGTGCTCTCGTGTCGAGCCTCGACGCGACGAAACTCAACGAGAGGCACGCGAGGCGACGGGACGAGCTAGTACAGCCGGCAATAGAAAACTAGACTATCCTTGAGTAGGATAGGCTTCTCATCCAGGAATAATGCAGGCTTCATGTAAAACTCACTGAAGCAAAATTGTGTGAAAAGACTAGTGTCAAAATAAAATTAAAACATCATTAACATAACCACAACTACAAACAAGCATTAAACAATACAACGAAATCCCTAACTCAAACCTCATATATCGTAATAAACCAATTTAATTGTTAACATTAAATCAATTAAATTGTATTCGCAGTCAGAGGTCGAGTACACGTGGGGTCAGCGTATGCGTGGAGACGACGATACGACTATAAATGAAATATTGGCAATATTCATCATTACGAACAATTTTTCCTGTGGGACAACTGCCCCATATATTTATGAACAACTTTCATTATGGGACAACTGCCCCATATATTTATGAACAACTTTCATTATGGGACAACTGTCCCATACATTTATGAACAACTTTCATTATGAGACAACTGTCCCATACATTTATGAACAACTTTCATTATGGGACAACTGTCCCATACATTTATGAACAACTTTCATTATGGCACAACTGTCTCATACATTTATGAACAACTTTCGCTATGGGACAACTACACCATACATTTATGAACAACTTTCATTATTGGACAACTGCCCCTTACATTTATGAACAACTTTCACTAGGGGACAACTGCCCCATACATTTATGTTTGCACCAGCTCCTGCCAGCGGCTTTAGCCGCGTGGAATTAGTACGTCTGCCATTATAAATTATAGTGTACGTGCTATTTCAGACTATAATCTATCTCTGTGCCAAATTTCATCCAGATCTGTTCAGCCGTTCTGGCGTGATTGAGTAACATCCATCCATCCAGACTTTCGCATTTATAATATTGAGTAGGATCATCATCCTTTTAATGTCCCCACTGCTGGGGCACAGTCCTCCTCTCTGTGAGAGGGTGTGGGCCGTAATCCACCACGCGGGCCCGATGCGGGTTGGTGGATGCCACATGGATAATAGGATAACTCGACAAAATGTACTGAACAGCTGATTTTATTTTCGCCATTTCTGTGTCGGTCCCGTAGTAAAAGTTGTTGACAAGGATGAGTATTGCCTGTGTTTACATTTAGTGTCGTATTCTGGTCTCCTCATTCTATAATGTATTTACATACATATGTCTACGTCAGAAGAGATCACTGTCTACGTTGTGCTACGCGGTGCTACGCCGTAGCGCTACGCCCGGCTGGCTGCCGGCTACGAGAATAAGAGAAATTGTATTTTGTTATGTTAAATGTTACGATGGAACAATGCAGACTTGGAGAGGGTTAGTTTTTGATTTTATTTACGGAGGGTGAATATGTTAAGTGATGATTTGGATGATAATAATGAAAATAATTGTTTTTAGGGTTCCGAAAGTCTGTCACTCGTGTGTCTATCCGTCTGTCACAGGCAGTTTCCTCCAAACCTACTGGACCGATTGAGTTGAAAGGTACACACATAAATATCTGTGACCCAAAAACGGACGTAATACGTAAACAAATTAATTTACAAAATGCAGGTCACTTTTGAGGTGACAATCGACAAATTCTCAAAAAATATTTTTCAGTTACATATCAAATGAAAGGGCTTATTGTACAGGAAAATCTATAAGAAGTATTGGTATATAGATTAATCCTGAAAAAAAAATATAATTTGTTCGGTTGTAGTCCGACTTGCTCATGGCCGGTTGTTTTTAGACGTTATCCTAAATTGTATGTGCAATTTGTAATAGCCCTAACGATGTCCTGTCTACCCGGATGCCGCTGAATACAGAACTAGGTATACGTGAAGCCTGGGTCGCGGATAAATTTGAAAGAGTCACCTTACCCTGGCATAGCCAACTGAAATAACACGGGTGGGTTTTAGTTTCACTATCGAGCATCTGCAAAATGCAGGCTGTCACTTGTCGAGGGTATTGGCCATGTTTTTTAATCTGTGTGTTAGTCATGCGTACTTACCTAATAGTTTGATGTACACTGTTGTTGTACCAATAGCTAAAAATAAAACTGGAGATGCTTCTGATCCGCTAAATTATAGACCAATCTCATTAGCCCCGGTTATAGCAAAAATACTGGACAGTCTGCTTGACCAACACCTGGGCAGGAATATTAGGCTCCACGACGCGCAATTCGGATTTAGATCTGGTGTATCCACGGAGAGTGCTATCATGTGCCTTAAGCAGACTGTTCAGTATTACAGTGACCGGAAAACACCTATCTTTGCATGCTTTCTAGATCTCTCAAAAGCTTTCGACCTAGTGTCATATAATAAGTTATGGGGTAAGCTGCAAACTGAGACAGATTGCAGTTCAGAGGTGATTTCTGTTCTCAGGTATTGGTACAACAATCAGAAAAATAGTGTCAAATGGGCCGGCTCTTTTTCGGATGTGTACGGGCTGCAGTGTGGGGTGAGGCAGGGTGGTCTTACCTCACCTAAGCTCTTCAACCTGTACATAAACCAGCTTGTCGGTGAACTCAGCAGTGCCAATGTTGGATGCTACATAGACGGAGTCTGTGTCAACAATATTAGCTACGCAGATGACATGGTACTGCTGAGTCCATCGATCGGAGGTTTGCGTAATTTGGTACGGATATGTGAGTCTTACGCGGAGGCCCATGGGCTCAGATACAATGCTAAAAAAAGCGAGCTTCTAGTATTTAAGAGCCGTGGCAAAAGTTGTCTGTCTGTGCCCTCGGTTACCTTAGCGGGTACCGCCTTGAACAGAGTCGCACAGTTCAAGTATCTGGGCCACTGGGTTTCCGAAGACTTGAGAGACAACGCTGATGTTGAGAGGGCACGTAGGGCTTTGGCTGTCCGGTGTAATATGTTGGCCCGCAGGTTTGCACATAGCAGTAATCGAGTGAAAGTTACGCTTTTTAAGTCTTACTGTCAAACACTTTACACGTGCAGCCTGTGGGTTAACTATACACTGGTGGCATACAATGCCTTGCGTGTCCAATACAACAATGCATTTAGGGTGCTGCTGGGGCTGCCGCGATTCTGCAGTGCTTCGACTATGTTCGCAGAAGCGCACACTAATGGCTTTCACGCCCTTATTAGGAAACAGTGTGCATCGCTGCTGAGTCGCGTTAGGTCCAGTAGCAACAGCATACTGAGCGTGTTCGCGGACAGGTGGGACTCTCCACTGCTGCGCCACTGGATACGCTTGCATGCTGTTCGGTGAGCAGTGGACAGGTCCCCCTCTCCGAACTTAAAATGTATTGTATTGATATTTTCCTATCATTTTTGTGTTGTAAGTGTGTTGTATTGTTTTTGTTTTGTTTTTCATGTTTTTCATGTTGTATGTAACATATGGACAATGGTCCGAAATAAACGAATTTAATTTAATTTAATTTAGTCAGTAAGAGTCTGACATGCCCTCCCGCTCCACCCAGAGTGGGAGAAGTTATTTAATGATATCCTACACAAAAAGAAAAGTATACGTAGAGTGACCGCCTATATGACCCCCACAAGCTAGTAACTAAGTCCCTCGATACCAATAACAAATTAATTAATTACACAAAAAAAAAATATTTATGTGTGGTGGCAGTATACTAGGCAAACACAGACTTAGTAGTGGTCTGGTAGTCTCACTAGCAACCCGTGAGTACGGAACCCTTAAAAAAAATTACCAAAAAAATCTTGAGAACAGTCACTCAAACTTTAATAGTTCTAAAGTAGTTTATGCCCATCATTTAAATTAAATTCACTGTTTTATGACAAACGGAATACCAATGTTTTCTTTAAAAATAGTAAAAGTGTATAATGACATCACGTTTGTCATTTTATGACCAAAGGGCCTTAAATATCCAAATGTTAATCGACCATAAGGTTTTTACAGACACCCGCCGACTAAATCTATATAATTCCACAATAACACATAAATTATGGTTTAGTAATTCATTACTAAATAAATAACTTGTTGTGAGTCATCCCTGTGTTTGAGAAGAGTTTAGAGACAATTTACTATATTTTTGTTCGGCGTATCATGTGGAAAGCAAATGCTTTGCCTGCCATCCCAGTAACAAAGCTGTTTTTTTTTACATGACAGCAACGCATCTTGGCGGTAGATAATAGGAAAGATTTCCATTATTACCATTAAAAAGCTCTTTTTGCTGTCAACATTTAACGAAAATTAAAAAACTTCTTCTTTCCAGTCTATGCTCGAAACTGGCCAAATTACTAGCAGCATCAGTGATGCCACTATACAGCTACATGCTATACAGGACCTAATGAATGCTCATCAGGTCCTGAATAGTGAAGGACCTAATGAGCTTGAAAAAAGAACTGAAAGAGCTTTTAAAGCATATTCACTTTTGTCTCTGCTTACTCCCAATACTCCCAAACTGCTGCGTAAAATGATCTCAACGCGCGTCCACGAAGAGATGTCAAACTCAAAGTATTTATTTCAAATAAGCCATACAGACACTTTTGTATTATCACGTCGCGGTCGGTCAGTCAAAAAGATGAAGCTAATTGCACATTCCAAAGCGTAGATGTCTATGGAGAAGAACGTGCAAGAAACTCCATGGACACTCTTCTTAACCATGTTATGTGTTACAAAAATATGTCACATACTCGCATATACGTATCATATAGAAAGAAAGAAAGAAAGAAAAAATATTTATTTTGCACAGATTACAAAACTCACATTAGTTTTCAAAAGCCTAGTATCCAAGCAAAAATAAAATAAAACTAAACTAATTAACTAATTCCTAGTGATATCGTTTATGGTGCGGTGCACCACTACGCGCCATAGACAAAACGTAGGTCTATGACGCCTCGATCAATGACAATGACATTAAAAAGGTGCTAGAGATGGGCTTAAACGTTAAAAAAAAATGGTTGATCTGTTTTCACAATAGTTATACTCAGAGTATAATGAGTATAACTATTGTGAAAACAGATCAACCATTTGCATGAGCCGTGAACCGTTTGAAACGTATTTGCATGAGTTTTGACTTGAAGCTTTGGCTATGCTAAGACTATTCAATGATAAAGAAAAAGACGCAATTTTGTATAGGCGCAGAGCCCAGGTTTGTAGCAGTTTCAAACCTATAGTAAAATGAAAAACTGATCAACTACAACATTTTATTCACAGGTACTATGGCGCTAATCAATTAAACAAATATATGAAACAGCAGTTCAAAAACACCAAAATAATTACAGCGAATTACTTAATTGAATTCATTTTACTCTCGTCAAAATGTATTCTACTTCATATCTTATCCATAATAAATTATTATTAAAGTACCGTTTAAATGAAGCAGTAAATAAATGCAATCAGGCTCATCTCCGTACGAGCCACTTCTCAACGGTTCATAATCGAATCAAGAGTGGTCTCGGTACGAAGATATTCCTCTGCAAAATCCCAAGTCAATGCTATCATCCAGCATTGACTTGAGATTTTGCATACTTGTTTAGTTTCAATAGCACCAAAATATGATTTCCAGCCGCAACAGTATCCTGAACGCTTTTGCTGAACGTTTCGACTGTCAGTACGTGAACCACTGCTGCATGGTTCACTTACTGACTAATGTTAAGATATTATTTTGATTTAATTATTTTGTTCTTATTTTATTTTATTGTACTTACTGACATTTAATCTGATTTTATTTTTATTTTTAATTCTAATTTATTGACATTTTTAATTTAATTTGTTTCTGTATTAATCCCATTGTACTGTATCAGCAAAATGTTATTCTGATTATTGTAAAATTGTATTTAAATTTTTATGGGCTTTCATAGCCTGAAATAAATGAATTTATTATTATTATTATAACTTAGAAATCGGTTGTCGTGATATGGGCATGTGATACGGAGGAATGAAGAAGATGTCGTGAGGAAAGTCTTGTGTATGGATGTGAATGGCTATAAGACTAGAGGAAGGCCAAAGAAACGATGGTTAAACTGTGTGAAAGAGGTTATGGGTAAAAAGGGGGTGACTAAAGAGATGACGACTAATAGAGGAGTATGGAAGAAAAAGACATGTTGCGCCGACCCCAAATAAATTGGGATAAGGGCAGGAGAATGATGATGAGAAGGACACAGAAAACTAAATGACAAGAAAGTTTTTGATATCTTAACATTACATTTGTATTACTGGCCTTTACCCAGCAGTGGAATAGTACATATGGGCTAAATTTAAAAAACCAGCCAAGTGCGTGTCGGGCTTCGCCCATCTATGTTTCCGTACCAAATGAGGGAATTATCAAAGAAAAAAAAATATTTCTCAGTATATTGGTATTTGTTAGTAAAATATATAAACATTATCTCCAAATTTCAAGTTCATAGGTCAATGCAAAGTAAAAAAAATCTACGGGACAAATTTTGTGACAGACAACACAATAGATAGACGGACACGTGGGTGACAGCAATAGGGCTCCGTTTGGTTTCCTTCGGGTACGGAACCCTAAAATAAACATATTAGCATTTTTATCAGTAATTATTGGACTTTTAAAACGGTGATAACTTTTTCCCTCAATTAATTAGTTAGCCATACAATAAAAAAGCTGGATTTTTTCTACTCTCCAATCTGAGGTAGGTCACAAAGTGCTTTATTACTGGGCCCAGTGTGCACTATCTTTATAAAAGCCACTATGTAAACTCGGCACTACTTAGTCATAGATTAAAAAATAAGAAATGACTCATGGTGCCACAAGAGACATTTTCTTTTCTGCCTAATTGTATCGGTTTATTAAAAAAGTTTTACTGAATGAAAACCGAAGAAATCTTATAATAATACACACTTCGGGGAGGCCTATGTCGAGACGTCTTTAAGCTGAAATTATTTATTTATTTATTTAAACTTACCTGGATGACTGAGCTTGGCTCGGTTTTTTTTGGTAAATGGTGTTTTTTGGAAATGAAACCTAGCTAGATCGATTTATCGCCCCCGAAAGTCCCATGAAAATCGTTGGGGCCGTTTCCGAGATTCAGATTATATATATTGGGTCCCCACCTATGAAATTCGCGTTTTTTTCTCACAAATAGAGAACCTCGTCACTTCTATGAATTAAAATATGCATCAGTTACTTGATATTATATCGAATAATGACCGTCATAGACAACTGCCAATAGTAAAAAAACCTTATTACTTATAGTTTTATACCTAAACAAAAAAATACCTTAAAATTGACTAATCTTTTTGTTAGCAGAAATGAGCATTATATTTGTTTTAACTTAGCCAAAACTTATTTTTGTTGCTTAATCTAAGTGGCATACGTTATCTTAGTTTTTAAACATTATTGCATAAAAGTTTTAAAACATTAGTGTTCATAGTTGTTAAATAAATTAAGAAAATGTTAGTATGAAAAATGCAACTTCTTTAAAATTCTCCATACAAAACGCTGATTTCATAAGTGGGGACCTAACATATACAAGAAAAGCTCGTTTAAAGGTATTAGATTTACAATAGCGATACATCGGCGGACTTAATGCAGCAAGGCATTCTCTACCAGTCAACCGTTGACTAATGACTATAACCGAATCGAATAATAATGGGGTTAATAATAAATTAGTGGAATTCCCTGCCGGAGTCTGTCCCCGGCAGGGAATCCTACAGGGAATTCCTGATAACTACAACCTGAAAATCTTTAAGTTAAGAGTGAATAGGTTACTTCTAGGCAAGCGTGCTCCATCTTCGACCACATCATCGCTTACCATCAGGTGAGATAGTGGTCAAACGCGTGCCTATCAAAAGTAAAAAAATAAATAAAAAAAAACGAGTGCTTTAGACCACACGACTGAAGTAAAACTTCTTTAGCTCCATCTCTTCCGTTCGCCTCGCCCGATCAGACTTTTCGTAACGCTCTCGTCACGCATTCACCAGCTTATTCCCCAAGTGAAGCGTGCGTAAAGAAGTTTTACTTCAAAAATAATAAATAGAATAGAATAGAATGGAATACTACAATAAAATAAAAAGGAAAAAAAAAGAAATAGGTACACCTTTTTAACGAAAATGCCAAACTAAAATCATACGCTTACAGAAAATGATTGCAACATAGTCCACCAAAGCTAAAATTCAACAGAACGACCCCTTCTAACAATTGAGCCTTTATAATTAAATATTATTCCCGACTTCAGTAGCCCACAACTAACACTACTCAAGTAGTCACAAAGTTTCCTAGAAAGGGTCCGGACAAGTTAACGATCGAATAAAACGCGACATAAAAGATAACTTATCATACTTAATAAGTTAATAGTATTGTCGATAAGTTGCTGTGTTTGTACATCGGATACAGGGTGGGTTTATTTCTAGTTTGC
Organism: Polia nebulosa; assembly: GCA_951329385.1. NCBI lineage: Eukaryota > Metazoa > Arthropoda > Insecta > Lepidoptera > Noctuidae > Polia > Polia nebulosa. The sequence continues at coordinate 1,181,568 of OX589609.1, forward strand.
GTTGACGGAAGTTAGCGTTCAGTTACTGATTGATTTTTTTTCTGATAGGATCGGATTTGATCACTATCTCACCTTATGTCATCATAGAGCACGCTTGCCTACAAGTAACCTATTCACTCTTGACTTAAAGTTTTCCAATACTCCTTAGCTGTACGCACGATGAAATGAATGTGTTCCCAAAACGTTTTGTGTGTGTGTTGGGATGTCCGTCATGTACCAGTGGCACATCGCCGTACGTCAAGTGGTCCGATGATGGAACGGACAGGATGGAATTAAACTATGTAATTCCGTCGCACACTCCCCGAAATGTAATCGATAAAAACCGACAGGCTAGCAACTCGGTGTCGATGCTCAAGATTTTGGAGCTTCGACTCGACGAGTGCAAGATTGCCGATGATCCTCTGAAGACGGTTATAGCTTGTCATTCTTAAAAACTTTTTTGCAAAAAATTCAAACAACTTCTAAAAATTGCAAAATAACTTTAAATTCGGAAGTCGGTGTTTGTGTTCTGTTTCTTCGTTATTTGACACCGACTTCCGAAATTAAAGTTATTTTACAATTTTTAGAAGTCGGTTGTATTTTTATGTAAAAAAAGTTTTTTGTTTTTCACTTTTTAGCTGTAGTAGGTACCCCAGAACTAAAACTAAATAATAATGTTATGCCCAAATGGATATATTAAATTATATGGACATTATATGGATATATGGAATTTGAACGTAATTGGAGACAACCAAAACGTCATCTGTGTAGGTACACATATTTTTTGTTTTTTTATTTTCAAAAAGTGCTGGATCAATTTCGATAAAATTTATATGGGACCACCTCTGAATTGTGACCTACCAAACAAAAAAAATATTAAAATCTATTCACAAGTGGCGTAGAAATCGCGTAACAATCATACAAAAAAAAAAACATACAGATGAATTGAAAACATCCTCCTTTTCGAAGACTGTTAAAAAAAAAATAGGGTTTTTTTCGTTTTCATGGATACTGAGTAGAGTTCTAGAGGTTCTTCATGAATGATATAAAATGAAATATGGTTCAAAACTGGCAAAATATAGGTGTTTACTCACACCTTTGGGTAGTACCGGGGCGATGGCATACGTCATATTATTAGTGACATTTATCAGATTGGCTGCCATCGCAACAAAGATTTCGCTATTTTTTGTGATCTTCATTAAATTTTTCTTCTGCAAGGTTCTCAGCTCAGCTCAGAAAATCAGACAAAGCCACTGGTTAAAAAAACATTGGCCACTCCAGATTTTTTTATAAAAATCTGTAGTTCCAGCAAACAGCCTGTATAGTAGCGTGACAATAAAAAGGGCTCTATTAAACGGAAAGCATTTAGATTGAGAGGCCCTCACAGCAATATAACACGGAGCGACATTAAGAATTACATTATAACTATCATAAAACTTACAACATACTGGAGGTAGAGTGGCTTAGACGCGTCTTGAGAAGGTGCCTTATGGAAATATAATGTGACATTAGTCACATATTTATTCGTCTTCTAAGCGTGTCGATGTCAAAATATAGTTTTAAAAATGTTATAAGAATATCATCATCATCATTCACAGCCCTTTCTCGTCTCAATCTCCACGCTCCTCTGCCAGTCTTATCCATGTTTTACCCGCGATGGTCACAAAGTCGTTCGGCCATCTCGCCGTTCTTGGACGCCACTCTGTCACCGCCTTACTTCACCTATCATCACCGCGCCTTGCCAGGTGTTCTGCCCACCTCCATTTGAGTTGAACATACTTTATTCATAATTTAATTTCAATCACTGTCTGTCTATTTAGTGACTAATGAAGTCGGCTAAGGTCAAGACTAGTACGGGACTAGCCACGGCAAGTTTTGGACTAGTTATTATAGACTAGCTGTGGACTAGTCACGGGTACTTTCGGACTAGTGAAGAACTAGTTCCAGGCTAATGACGGCCAGTTTCGGGGTAGTGACAACTAGTTTCTGGCTTATGGCGGCTAGTTTCGGACTAGTAACGGGTAGTTTCGGGATAGTCACAACTGGTTTTGGACCATACCTAGCGACGGACTAATTTCAGACTAGTCGACTAATATTGGGAGACTCACAACTGGTTTCAGACTAATTTTGTACTGTGTTATGAAGAAATTAGCAATAAAATATAATGTAAGATAGTTCCCTGATCGTCACTCAACAACCAATCCGACATACGAGTAGACACAAAAAACTTAGGAAGAAAAGTACCCAAATCAGGTAGTCCGTCCATCAATATGTCAGTCAAACGCCCGGAGATGACATGCCCCTAGATATCCCATAAAGAGTCCTTTTAAACAATTAAGAAGGGGCAATTAAGCCAACCATTTTGTTAATAGTCGTCGCAAAGAACAAAAAATCCTATAAAAACCCCTTAAGATGTCTTCATCGCGTTTTTGTGAGCACCCGTGTTTGGAATACCAGCGGTTCATAAAATTAGGGGTAGAGGATAAAGGCTGTTGCTTTTTTTCGAGTGAAAGTTGGTGGGATTTATTTGATAGATAATTATTTTGTTGTGGAATGTGTACGTTTACGGTAATTACCTAGGTCCGTACCTATCTTTTAATTTTTATCATTTAAATGTAAAATACTTTTGTTATCAAGATCCACTTAATGAAAACCAATCAATCTGCCGAGCATGTTCCCAACTATCCTGAGCTCGGCTTCCAGTCTAACCGGATGCAGCTGAATACCAGAATTTCACATGGAGTGACTGACTATCTGACCACCACAACCCAGTTACTGGGTAATACGATACTCCTTGGTAAGACTGGTTGTCAGACTTTCGGGCTTTTGACGACTCGTAATGACTGTCAAAGATCTATGATTGACAGCCGGGACCAACGGCTTAATGTGTTTCCGAGGCACGGAGGAGTCTCGGTATGTAAAGATGGTCACCCATCCATGGACCAACCCCGGCAAGCGTATCTTAACCTGATGGATCGACCCGTGCGGCTTTTATGACTTTAGCCACGAGCGCCTCCTCCTCCTCGTCACTTAATGAAATCCCTTTGTTTAATATCCAAAGGAATTTAAAAAAAATACGAAATTAGATAGCCAAAATTGGTTGTGTTACCACAGTGACACAGTGTAAAACGAAAAACTACTTTCGGGCATATATCAGACAAAAACGCTCATTCCAGATATGTATATTATTTTATGTAGCCTAAAAATAAAATTAAAGCACTAAACATAACTCTAAATCACTGACGACTTTATAATGGATAGTATAAAAAACCTTTACGAACATATTTTAGCAGTAGCAACACTAAAAACATCATTATTAAAACAAAAGGACAACATTAAGTTCACAATAGAATAAAATAAAACATACATGAGAATAAGAACCTTAAAACCTTTTGTAAAAGTTCAATTTTCCTTATGGGATAGTTATGGAAACTTATTATTTAATGTCTAGTTTATTTTATGGTTTACGATCCTCTCAGGTAGCTGTGGGCTATAAAAATTAGTGAAACCTTTTATAAGTAGGGTTCCGTAAAAACACAGTTAAAACTACATTGGAGCAACAGATGAATAAAGATTAGGACCAACATTCAAGGTATAAATAAGTGGGTTAGCTTAGAATAAACTATAAATGTATTCTTGATCTGGTGTCCATTCGCGAATGCTGAGGTCTTGGGTTTGGCGCGCAGGTCGGGAAAAGCATTGTTTGCAATTTCTCCGTAGCCCAGATAAAGATTTGCGGTAGTTTATGGCAAAAAGCTCGTCCCTTTATATCGTGAAACTTAGCCATATCACTGATGAAATGAGATTGTATTGTATACTTCCTTGTATAGTGCCCAAATCATCATCAATACAGCGAAAAAATACCGACTGTAAAAAACAACTGAAAAGTTCCAAACAAGTCTGTCTATGCAGTTGGTGGCAGTTATTTTAGTTCAATTATTGATTTCATGCCACCAACTGCATCAGACTGCTTGAAAAGTGACTAGTTTGGAACTTTTAAGTTGTTTTTTACAGTCGGGTTTTTTGAAAATATTGTTTTTTTTTTCAACATTTTAGTGAGTTATATTTTTGGAATCGCCTCCTCGAAGCCTTTATTTTGATACCCCACTTAATATAGTTCGTCGACTTTCACTTTTTCACAATATGGCGTCTGGTTGTCGCCATATTGTATTTTGATTACTGTCATGACTTTAGTAGCACTCGCAAGATTAAGACGAATCAATTGACGTAAGAATTGTCAAAATCGGCCCACGCATTTGGTCTCTAAAGCGCCTCAAAGCAACAAACATACATTCATACATAGGCTGATAAACACATTACCCTCCCTTGTGTCGCGCAGTCGGATAAAACTGGCCTATTGGTTCGGAGTATGTACTTGCAGCTATTGATTGCATTTATTATTTACCTTCGCATGCCGTGTGTGTGTCAGCCATGATCCAATATTGGACGATGCCAGTGTCACACATTAATAACAGTTTACATTAATCTGTAACGGAACGGTATTGGATTGCTTTCAGCCAAATTATATTAGTCTGTACCTAAGTGTCCCGCTATAGAGGAAAGGGTGCTTTTCTGATAGAAGACGAGCATTAAGGAATGTTAGCCTTGGTTTCTGACAGCAGACGAGCATTAAGAAATGTTAGCCTTGGTTTCCTCATGATGCTTACATCTATTGCTTTTTACAGGGGTATGAAAGGGGTCATTGTACTCTACATTATGGAAAAAATTTAGGGTTTCAACCCCCAAATATTTAGCGGAACCCTTCACCCCAAAATCGCGAAAAACGGTCCACTGCCACATTTAATTTTCAAAAACTTAACAAAATGTACTGAAGATGTGATTTCTTTTCGCGATCATGGTTGGTCAGTAAAAGTTTTTCATAATGTTGAGTACAAAGACCGCTTTTCAGGAATTACGTTTTTTCAGTTGTACCTTGTGGAAAACAAGCCGAAAACCCACCTGAGAGTATAATATGCTGATCGCATATGAGTCTCTGACAATTTACAAAAGCAGAGGTTTCGCTAGTACAGCCACCTATGAAATCAAGCCTTAAACCACCCTGCCTTTGTTTATTCTGTTCTATGTTACTTATTTTATTTTGCATCAAATATGGTACATATAAGTACATATCTATAATATATAAATTATAATAAAGCCCTTTATTCCGAACTAGCAATTATCGCTTATACTCTAAAATATACAACTAACAGCTCGGTATGCCTATTGGCAAAGGCCTCCTCCAGTGACTTCCACTGTTACCTGTCCTGAGCTTCTCCAGTTTGGTCCTGTTGTCAGTTTTATTTCGTCTTCCATTCGTCGTCGTCGTTTTCGTCGTCGTTTTATTTATTTATTTATAAAAGGTAGCTTCACAGCTGACAGTAAGTAAAATCAGCGCCGTGCTGTGGGTCCTCCACGGCACAGCATTATGCTGAGTGGAAGCCTTCTTGTCACAACCACGACATGCATCTGATTTTATTTATTTTTACTCACATTTTTTCCTTTTTAAAGGGTTCCGTACTCAAACAATCCAAACGGGGCCTATTGTTGTTATATTACGTGTCCATCTGTCTGTCTGTCCGTCCGTCGTCTGTCACAAAATTTAATTACGAAGTATTTTTTAACTTCCCATTGACCTATGAACTTGAAATTTGGTGATGTTGTTTATTATTACGTATACTTTACTAACAAATACCAATATTTGGAAATCCGACACGCACTTGGCCAGTTTTTTAAACTTGTCGATATACTAACATCCTTTAAGAACACTACTAACACTATTTTAAGCAAAATCATATATTGTTCTACTATGTTTGTATGTCGTTTTGTGGCAAGTAAATACTTGTTCTTTCTTTCTTTCTCTTCCCACCTTGTGTGTTGTCTACCATATCTTCTTTTGCCGTCTCTTGGGTACCGTCTGTGACTATCTTGCTCAACTACCTCATTTTATCGCACATCTTATGGCCTGGTAAATACGTATACATAAAAGGTTTTAAAACATATAAATAGCTCTACATATTTTTCATGCACAACATCCTTAAATCTATATTCATTACAATAAGGTACTACTGAGATAAGTCCTACAATAAATTATGTTTCATCGGTGTAGACGTTAATGAGCAGGACCCACAGATATAAAACTCCAACTCACACTAAAAGGCAGATACATACACAAGCAATCACTTATAAGTAGGTATGTGTAATCCCTCAAGCTTCTCGACGCAATTAGCGACATACATTAACGTTTTATTGTTATTGGCTTGATATTGTTTCATAACACCCGTAATTATTATATTACAGTCGATTAAGAAGCTTCCATTATGGCCTTTTGAAGGAATCGGTAAGAAACGAATATGTGACAGCTTTAAGTCATGCATGACCGAGCTTTTTTTTTTTCATTGATAGTCTCGCGGTTGACCACAATTTCACCTGAAAAAAAAAATATTGTAAGCGGTGATGTAGTTGACATTGGAGTATGCTTGCCTAGAAGTAACCCATTCACTCTTTACTTAAAGACCTGCTTAAGCTATCAGGAAACACAGACTCCGGCAGGGAATTCCACTCAGCTAAAGGTTTTAGAATTTCGTCTTTGCGAGCCTTCTTCTTCACACTTATATAACACTACCTTCTCCCTGCGGATTCGCCCATCTGAAAAGTGTTTTATTATTTTTTACTACGGGGATGAAAAGTCATGGTCTATCCATGAGCCAGGATTCATCAAACTCCGTTCAACGGTTTAGAAAGAAAATATTACAGACAGACATAGTTTCGCATTTACGTGTGCCTGTATAGGTACAGCATGTTTCAAAATGTCTAGATATTCATAACGACAAACATAGGCAAATCACTCTCATGAATCTTTTACAAAATTGTTATCTCGAACCAGGTAAGAACTCCAAACAAGTTGTTTATTAGGAACAAACCTATATAATATGCAAAAAATATACATAATTCTATAAATATCTCAACCTAAACCATATTTAATATCAGTGAGTTTCCCTAAATAGAAATCGCGTCTGTACAAAACTCGCGCAATTTTTACTGAAGCGATTTCTATTAAAATGTTATCTCGTAACATTTGTTCGGCTTCGCAAGGGTTGCAAGCTGAGACTGAGAGGTACAGATACCTCTCTGTTCCTCTCCTCTGGGAGGAGGGAATCTAAGAAGTAGGACTTTTGCAGATATTAGTAAAATATTGTTTGAAGAGCTAAGGGCTATGTAGTTAATAACAGCATTATCTAGGTCTGTCTTCGAGGTTAAGCAACGTTTATCGAGGTCGGCCACAAACTAGACTCGTACGTGCTTCGAGCCGTTCAAAATCAATAGTCATGTTTAACCGACTTCAAAAAGAAGGAGGTTATCAATTCGAATGTTTGTATTTTTTTTCTAATTAGGCTCAGAGCCAGCACTTTTTAAACGTCAAAGTTCTTTATACTTAGAGACATTGTCCCGGCTGTTATTTCTAGATCTTAGACAGTGAGAAGAAAGAACATCTGACACCAATCTTGCGAAGGGGTATCTTACCCAGTTACTGGGTTGTGGAAGTAATGTAAGTCGATCCATGTCAAATACTGGTATTCAACTGCGTCTGCCTCCTTTTCCCAACGACTGGTTACCAAAAAACATTGGAAATGTATTTTTTCTTCTGTCTAAAAAAAAATTAGGACGATACAGTACGTTGAAATTTTGCGTGACGTCACACCTTGCTACACTTTTTACTCAAAAGTGACGTAACAAGCCCACACTCCTGAACTAGGATGCGTTTTATCTTTGTCTTTTTTTATTGATTTGGTAAAGCAAAAAATACTTATCCAATATTTTTTGATAATCTTACTTACGAACTGAATAGAGTGTCGCTAGTATATAATTTAAGCTTTACATCTATTACTATTATTAGCCCGTACTGTCCCACTGCTGGGCAAAGGCCTCCCTCCATTCCTTCAAACGCTCACGATTTTTTGCTTCTTCTTTCCAATTCTTAAGGAAGCCATCCAGGTCATCCCGCCATCTCCTTCGTGGTCTGCCGCGGCCCCGGGTCACTGTGTCAGGACACCAATCCTGTGTTCTACGGGCCCAAAGCTCGTCAGGCATGCAGAAAAATGGACATAAATAAATGGACTGGGCAGACATGTCCTGCCCAGTCCATTTAAGTTGGGCAGCCTTTTGAGCAACAACTACGATTTGGAGCGCAGTATAGTGTTTCGAACGCGATCTGTTAATTCAACACCTAGTATACTGCGCTCCATAGCACGTTGGCAAACCTTGAGTTTGGACTTTTGGATATTTTTCAAAGACCAATTCTGTGTACCATAGATCAAGATGGGGAGAATACACATGTCCATCAGCTTACGCTTCAGTGACATGGCCAAAGTGCCTTTAAGTAACTCCTTCATGGACCAGTAGGTCATTCATTGGGAAAGATCCTGAAATAAACCTAGCCTACCAAAAAGTTTTAATTACTTCATTGTTTCCGATCAATATAGTAAAATTGAAGGCGAGCAATTTTTGAGATGATGACGTCATTCTCCTTTTTAGTACGAAGCAGAACATACGTCTTTTAGACTCATCCATATTTTGAATAATGGATGGCACGTTCAAGTGTTGCCCAAAATTATTTTAGCAGCTTTATTCCATACATGGCCAGGTTGGACGGAACGATACAAAACAAACCCTTGCGCTAGTTTACGGCTTACTTTCTAATAAAAGTCAACACACATATATATATGTTATTTTTAGATATGGTTGTAAGGTACGAATTGAATAACTTGAATATTCACCTGAGCCCACAATAAATTATTACAGACTTTGAATTAGCAACAGTAAAAGCTTGTGCCAGTGTCTTCCCAGATGCACAACACAAATGTTGTTATTTTCACCTGACACAGAATATTTTCAAGCACATTCAAAAGGAAGGATTAGCAAAAAGATATAACAGGGACAGTGATTGTGTCCATAAAATATAACAGGGACAGTGATTGTGTCCATAAAATATAACAGGAACAGTGATTGTGCCCATAAAATGCGACACATAGCAACGATGGCTTATTTAGATCCAGATGAAATTTCTGAAGCTTTTGAGATAATTCGCTATGAAATTATTCCTAATGATGCAGGAAAAGTGACAGACTGGTTTTACAAATATTATATTGGGGGCACGTATGAACGGGTACCAAGTTATACATTTCAACTGAAAAGGTTACCTCCGAGATGCCCCTCCTCGGATGTGGTCGGTTTTAGATTGCGTAAACTCAAATATTCCAACAACCCAGAATGCCATTGAAAATTGGAACAACCATTGGAACAGTCTCTTAAATAGAAAAAATGAATAAATACAAAACATTACAAGAACTATTAAAAGAGCAAAAAATACGTGTTTAGAAATAGAAAGAATAACGGCAAATATTAAAAAAAGAAAAAGAAATAGCTCGATGCATTTAAGGAAGATTGACACATTATAACAATTATTATTATTTCTATCACAGTTTTGGTGGTAGAAATTTCTTAAGAAATAAGCAGCTCCTTTGTACTATATTTATAATTATGTATATTGTTACTGTGTCTCTGTGTGTGCCTACATAAATGATTAAATCACTACATAGTATAAAACAAAGTCGCTTTCTCTGTCCCTATATCCCTATGTATGCTTAAATCTTTAAAACTACGCAACGGATTTTGATGCGGTTTTTTTTAATAGATGGAGTGATTGAAGAGGAAGGTTTATATGTATAATTTGTACCCGAGCGAAGCTGGGGCGGGTCGCTAGTAAATAAATAAGAAAGAAAGTATGAATTTGACGGCGTATTTAAGCGGTCGCGCGTATATAATTTAGGTACTTAAAAACTTGATTTTTCTTTTAAATACAATAAGTAGTTTTTTAAAACTTGTTTTTCGTTTTATTTATAATAGTTTTTTTTTATAATTATGTTCTAAGTACTGTCAAATTATTTTAAGTTTTTATATTACATACCTTCATGCTACCTACTTGATCTTTCTTTTAGATACAATTGTTTTTTTTTTAATACATATGTTCTATTTACATCCAAATTATTTTAAGTTTTTACATTACCTACCTTCATGCTTCTACATATTAATAGTACCGTTCGCTCTGAAAGATTGTGATCGATATATATCGAGATAAAACGTTCGAAATTCAGTAATTCGTCATAGCAAGTTTTCGAAGTTCCGTACATCGCGATTATGAACATTCTCAGTTAAATGATTCGTCATAGCGTACTTTCTAACTCCCGTAATTCGTACTTTTAAACTTTATGAATACAGTGCATCGATATTTTAAACTTCGAAGTTCAGTATGACAGTACCAAATTTCAAGTTCATAATTGGAAGTTAAAAATTTCTTCGGAACAAAATTTTGAGACAGACAGACTGACACAAAGAGTATAATAATAATACGGGGACGGACACATGGGTGATAGCAATAGGGCTCCATTTGGACCCTTTGGGTGCGGAACCCTAAATATAGCAAAGCCAGAATACTAATATTAATACTCAAACAAGTAAGTTCTTTCACTGAAATATGTATTGTGCTATTTAAGTACCATCTAAAAATATCATAACCTTTGACAAATCTTCAACCACAAAAATAATAGAGATCCCACATCAACATCGCATAAAGAGATTACACAAAAACAAGGAAACTGGATTATTATAATATATTTAACAATCTGCCAAACCAAAATGAACCTTATTTCAAAGACATATGACCTACAAAGCATTACCAAGAACAATATATCAAAGGGCAATATGAAATGATGTGTCATGTTATGGTTAACCGACCATTTATAGATGTAAGGACGCAGTTCGTCTTCGGCAACTAGCCGTGACGATTGAATTCGGTCGGTTGCGACACAGGTGGGCCGAAAGAACGAAAATAGATTCAAAATCAATACAATACTTGCGAAGATGGTTGTAGAGAGGTGATTGTGTTGGTTTAATTGGTATCGACATCGATAGATTTGAAAAGAAATAAGTTTTACTTACTAACTTAACCACTGGTTCAATCGGGATTCGTTGCGAATCAAAACCGTGTGTTTTACGTGAATACGTCTACCTATTAAACGGGTAAACAATATCGGGGAACACAGTTTGGTGTTGCAGCTACATATCTATCATCTCCATCCAATATTTAATTACAACACTAGATAGCTACAGGATCAAAGAATTCGTCACGCTAAAGGCTCAATTACACCTTCCGATATCAAGGGACCCAATTTAGGAAACAGGAAAGTGTAATAGGAGTTAGAGCAGTTCGTGTCCGAATTAGTGAGATTGAAAGGTCCCGATTTGAATTCCTAAATTGTATACGTTTTAAGATAGTGTAATCGCATCACTACGATTAAGAGCTAATTAAGTGTTCCCAATTTAGCGGCTTCGTCGCTACAAATGGGCTATTAGTATTTTTAAATGTGTTTAAAATTAAATTAAATTTCCCAAAAAAAAATGCAGGTTGGTGGATGTCACATGTCTCAGAATTTTTGGTTCTAGGTTATGCCGGTTTGAAAGCAGTGGTGATAAATAATTTACACAAAGTAAAGCGCCTGCCTTTTTTATTTTTGTGGGGTGGGAATTCATCCAATGACATCTCCCGCACTGGGTGGAGCGGGAAGGCGTGTCAGAGTCTTACTGACTAAAACCCACCCCTGTTCCTTCCCTGCCTGAGTGCCCACGGGAGCGGTAACTCTGTTACGAATTTATCCGCTACCCTGCCTGGGTTTAAACTCACGACCTACAACTTGTAAGTCGCGGCCATTACCATTGGGCCACCACTGCTCTGAGCACTACTGATTACCGGATTCTAAATTCAAGGTAAAATAGTCTCATCCATTACATTCAGCTGCAGTAAAGTAAATGTAGTAAAGTCATTTATCTTTCTTCCGGCAGTATTATATTATCTGTGCTTCCGTGTAGAACATGTTGAATTAAGAGCCTGTTAATCAGTGTTCAATCACAGTTTTAAATACATTAAAATATCTAGCGTGAGACTTGATTTAAAAATAAAACATCGATATCTACAACTTAATTCGCTGCGTCCCATCTCTACAATCCCGTAGGGTTGTCAACTCACTCTAAGTAATCGCCCATTATCTATATCGATTCAGCCGCCACTGTCCACCAATTCTCGATTCCACTGAGGCGGTGTGACCCTAACTTGACAACTATAACTTAGTATCGCAAGTCCATTGCTGGTTTTGAAGACCGAGACTTTAGATCCTTCTAAGCTGAAGAGGCAATGTATATCGTGTAAACAGTAAAAGTCGTATAAGTAGCGATATTTTGGTACAGCATAAACACTGATTTTAACATCGTTTAAACGTAGAGGCGAGCTAATGCAGCGATCGAAATAATTGATTCATCCTTTTAATTTTCCCTCTATTTTTAAATCCTCTTAAAGGGTTGAATGATATTTCATAAGTAATTGAGTTTTGGAAAGGCTTTTCTTTAGGATGTTCTTGTTCAAAATGAAGCTCCCATTAGTTTTAAATAAGAAGTTTTAATTGAGTACCTACCTATAGTAAGGATTGGTATGTAAAATTATGCTCAAGCCAGCAACCTTTCACAAATCCATCTTCAATCAGTTAAAGAGAAATCTGTAAGAAAAACTCAATAGCACTTTGATCGACCTAAGGATAATAATAATTTATTTAATTCAAAAAAGTGTGGTACAATAAATATAATTTTACAATTTAGGAATAAATATAGCGAGTCATCATCATTCTCCTGCCCTTATCCCAATTTATTTGGGGTCGGCGCAACATGTCTTTTTCTTCCACACTCCTTATTAGTCGTCATCTCTGTAGTCACCCCCTTTTTACCCATATTCTCTTTCACACAGTCCAACCATCGTTTCTTTGGCCTTATAAATAAATAAAAATATTATAAATAAATCTTATTAATAAATAAATAAATATAGCGAGTCACAATAGAGAATTAAATCTGGCGTCCTAGCTAGTTTCTTATACTTGTTTTAAGGTTACAAACCTACCCCAACCTGTAGGACTTGCTGTACCATTATACAGGCTGTAACTCCGCAAGTCGTGACTTCAAAAGTCGCGCAGTGAACTATGGTGTAATGGACAAAGTTATCATCAGCTGATCAAAATTAGTATAGGAAGTCCAAATCATTTTTTCGAAATTCACTATGATTTTTTTGAAGAAAGTTGTTCTGTTCTATGCGCAGAGAAGCAATTTTTAAAATATGACCATTCATTTCCTTCACACCCTGATAAAATAATATATCTTATAAAAATAATTCCACACATTACTAATCCCACGCCATAGTTCACCGCGCGACTTTTGAACCAGATCTAATTATAATCAATTATTAAAGATTTAAGTAACTGACTTCACGAGCTCCATAATCTAATCGTAATACTCTTATAATTATTTATTAGTACCTAGAGCTGGGTTATAGATTAAATAACATAAAACTATCGATAACTGATAGGGGATTAGTTTATAACTACGCGTGTATTGGGATTAGGGAGGTTTAATCCAAATATCTGTGTCCTATCTAATATTTTCTATAGTGTCTAGTAGATATGCGCTCCCTACTACAAAAATGTTTACAATATACTGACACTAAGTCAAATCGTGATAGTCGAAACATAGGTTCCTATATTTCCCGCTTATTAATTTAAAGCTAAACTTATATTACTTAATTTATTCTTAGATTAATTAACGGGGATGTATACAAATAAGTTTTAAAAATCTTTCACTACATAGTTAATATTAATATTCGTTTTGGTGAATATTAATTTATTTAATACTTAAAAGATTTATACAGACTAATAATAATACCTAACATGTACAGCATGTGTAGCAGAATTGCCACGTTGAATAGCAATGCTGATTCGTTGGCCAAAGAAAAGCCCAGCCCTCTGGTCACGTGAAGAGTCAACTAACAGCTTGCTGATATGCCGGAAAACTCGATGAGCACTCGAACCCCATGGCCCTAGTATTTTAATTTTAACCCCAAACGGCTCAAACATGTAACTCCCAATAAGGTTGTCATATTTGCGCCGTTTGAGGTTTTCTGCACCTACAGCAGCCGTCCCAGCACAGCCCGCCGTGCTAAGAAGATGGGATGGCGCAAAGGTGTCGACACATATTGCATCCCACACCAAAGACCTACCCAACTTCCAAGGCATTATGGTCATTCCGTCTGGCCTCTTCCCATCGTCACTTGCCAAGCCATTGGGTTCTAAAACAGCTGGCACCCCAGCGGTGACAAGAGCTTGACGGATGATACGAGTATCATTAATGCTAGCGTGCCGTGCTATCCGACCAGCGCTCCTACCGCAGTAGGTATAGGCCATGGTGTCCGAGGCGGTCGACTGCTTCACCGCATTGACAACGATCCCTAATAGCATTTATTGTGGGCATTCAGTTGGGCCACGTGCACTTCGTGGGTTGGCCAACTGTTAGATTTGGCCATCTAATAGAGGTAGGGCCCACAAAAAATGGCCAAAAAGGGGCCAACAACTGGGCCTGGGGGGGGCCAACAACTGGGCCTGGGGGGGGCCATTGTAGATTTTTTATCCCATTGGTTGTTTTGCATTGTGCGGCCTTCTTACACAATATTGACAGTTATCCTACAGTTGACAAATGGTTAGGGTTTGGTTAGGCTGGTTTCACAGCTGTCCGGGAGACCCGTACGTGCCGCCCGTACTGGCACCCGGAACGGAGACATACGTGAGGCGCTAGAACATTGTTTCACAGCGACGCGGAGCGGGTCGCATACGGACCAATCCGCGTCGCTGTGAAACGATGTTCTAGCGCCTACGTAAGTCTCCGTTCTGGGATCCCTTACAGGCGGCCCGTACGGGTCTCCCGGATAGCTGTGAAGCTAGCCTTAAGTGTAGTATTTTAGAATTACAGCTGTGGTACAAATATAATTAGAATTAAAAAATCATCATCATCAGCATTTTAATGTCCCCACTGCTAGAGCACAGGCTTCCTCTCTGTGAGAGGGTGTGGACCGTAATCCACCACGCGGGCCCAATGCAGTTTGATGGATGTCACATGTCTTCAAATTTTTGGTACTAGGACTTGCCAGTTTCCTCACGATGTTATCCTTCACCGTTTTGAGAGCAGTAGTGATGAAATAATTTACATAAAGTAAAGCGCCTGCCTGGGTTTGAACTCACAACCTACAACTTGTAAGTCGCGACAGTCACCACTGGGCCACCACTGTTCCAAAAAATATGTTAGGGTAATGCCATATGTGACTAACTCTACATTTGACACGATTTGAGTTTTATTTTGCATTGTTTTACGAATTCCACTATTTTTATAGTACTAATTTCAGTAATTTTGTATAAATATCCTTTAATTAAACCTCCGTGGTAATAAATGTGTACTTTATAACCCCGGTGGCTCTCATGTGTGCCGCTAGTTTTCCGCTAGTTTGCCTTGCCAAAAACCCGATTCACGCGTTTTAAACCGCTATTATCACTATTAGCCAAGGTCTTTAGACCTGTAACAAGGTTCATACACACGGAACCTGACCAAGTCTGTAGTTACACGATGGCCGCCTGTCAACGGGGACTGACATATGCTGAAACGTGACACGTCCCGGGCTTGAGAGGTTAAAAAAGTTAAGGTTTATTTAAACAAATGTAAATGTGACTGACACTTCTTGCAAAATGAACTCGTGATGAAGTGTTTTTGAACTACAGATCTTTCTCGATGCATGTTTTATAACTAATTTGTAATAGTAGTCGTAATTTGTGTTTGTATTTGTACATAAAATAAAATATTGGGATGTGTTGAAATGGAAAACCTTACATTCGTAAAAACTTTTTTATTAGAAAAATAAATTGTGGCTGACACTAATACAGACCAAAACGTGACTGACTAACGTCACTTTGGATTTCAGAATAATCGTATTTTTAAATGAAACATTACGAATACAATACAATCATAACATAGGAACTTTACAAAAATAAACATATAAATTAAAAAAATGCTATTTTTGCGTTTAATTACAAAATGCAGAAAATTATACATTCATAGAAACTTTTTTATTAGAAAAATAAATTGTGGTTGACACTAATACAGACCAAAACGTGACTGACAAACGTCACTTTGAATTTCAAAATAGTCGTATTTTTTAAATGAAACAGAAACGAATACAGCACAATCATAAGAATGACACTTTACAAAAATAAACTTACTCGTATAAAGAAAAAAGCGCTATTTTTGCGTTTAATTACAAAATGCAGAAAATCATACATTCATAGAAACTTTTTTATTAGAAAAATAAATAGTGGCTGACACTAATACAGACCAAAACGTGACTAACGACACTTGTGAACATCAGAATGACTGGCCAAAATGACCGATCAGCTTTAAAATATTACTAAAATCTAATGCCTATTTGCTACTATTTGATACGTTTGTTTAAATAATTGGTACCTAATTAATAACTGAGAAAATGAATTCAAAAATTGGGCAGTCATTCTGATGTCAAGATGACTACCCACATTTAGAATCTCCACGTAAGGGCTCCAAAATTTCAATTCGCCTTTAAAAAATTAGTACCTATTTGACACTTAAACATATTTTTTTTTTCTAGATTTTTCGGGCATCATTTAGTTCTACCTAATTTTGAGGACAATGAGTCATTTGTATGTTTGCCATTTGTTAATATGACGCTAAGTCATTAAAACCCGCGGGTGCAGTGTTTAATTTTACCTCCAAATTACCACCTCCTTAATTATAGATCAAACAGGTAAGATCAGTATCCTTAAAATCAGCATTTTCAATTTTACCAGTAGATATATTACGCGTGAAAGTGATTTCCTCGGCATTAAAATCATCAGTATAATTTTCTGATATACAATTATTATGATGTTCATTAATAAATGATGAATTAGTACCTGCATTATTACTAGTAACATTACTTTTATCGTTGATCCTTAATTTACCTCTTAATTCAGTTTTTATTGCATTTAGATGACGCCTCTTTGTTCTTGCAGATAGTCCAGAATATTGTCGTGTAGAGCTGCTGTTATTAGCTTCATCATATTCTTCTGTTATCTCTTCCGCCATCTCGATCTCTAGCAAATCTAAACCAGTTTGTTATGACACCTGTGATTCCAGCATCAGTTGCTGTCTCTGCCAACTTGTTTCTTCACACTGCAACTGTAAATATTACGAAGCAGTACTTTAGCATTTCATTTAGAATAACACAATCGATAAAGTAATAATAAACCACAAATAATATTACTGGGTAATACGATACCCCTTGATAAGACTGGTTGTCACTTTCGGGCTTCAGACGACCCGTAACGACTGTTAAAGATCCACGATTGATAGCCGGGACCAACAGCTTAACGTGCTTTCCGAGGCACGGAGGAGTGTCAGCATGTAAAGATGACCCATCCATGAATCCCGGCAAACGTAGCTTAAACTGATGGATCGGCCCGTGCAGCTGTTATTACTTAAGCCACGAGCTTCTCCATAAATAAATGAATCTAATATGGTTACATAAATATATCTAATATTATCTGTAATTTTCATAGTCATACCTACTTACAATGACTTTTGACAATAATTGTAAATTTTTCAAACTCAACTTATTATTTTATCCAGTCCAGTTGCATTGAATTGCCAGAGAGTTGGTGAAAACCCGTTCCAGATTTCTTCTGGTAATTGTGGCAGTTCCTTTGCCACCAACATAGGCCAAAACATTTATCGGCTCATAGTCAATAAGCAATCATAAATAAACGTAAAACAATGTATGTATACTCATTTATCTATTAAATTTCATATAATAGTAGTATTATAACTACATAGTATATCATCAGTACGTCCAGTGGTCTTGCTTGCTTGTAAAGCTTGTATATTTCTATCAGAATATTGTACTTACCAATTGTTCTTTGTGTTCTTCATCTTCAAGCCAATTTTCTATTTATCTAATATCGTCAAGTGATTTTAATGGTATGTCTATATCTACCAGCAAAGTGGCTGCACTAGACACATGTGTTGAAGGAGAGTGATATTCTCAGTAAAATATCATTTTGAGTTTGCTTCAGGTCCTCCATTGCGGTTTGAATGTGTCCAAGACATTGGGCAATGACATCTAAAATAATAATAATAATAAAGTAATACATTTCCTAGATAGAAGATTCCAAAACAATATAAAAAAGTGTGTGTGTACTTATGTACGCACGTAAGAAGTTATACTTCTTTGGCAAAACCAGATAAAAAACCAAACTGTTACAAAGTTTACAAAACGAAAACAATCATTCTTCTTGAACCACAGACCATAGCTAACTTAACGGTGTCGGTTCTAGCTAACTTCAGGCTGTAGGTTTTTGTGACGGTGTGCGCGAGCATCGTAAAAATTTACTCTCATCATTTTGCCCTAACGTACCTAAAGAAGTATAACTTCAAAAACAGTATGCCTACTACTGTTTCTTTTGATAGATTTAAAGTAAAATAAATTCACAATTTTAAGAAAAACAATGATCCACCATCGTGGATTCTAAAATGAATGTCAGATTTGCAATCGGCACCCCCAAAAACCTATTACACGATACCCATATCGAATCTTTGAGAAAAAGTTGCATCCGCCATCTTGAATTTTAAAATGAATGTCTAATTCGCAATCAGCACCCCCAAAAACCTATTACACGATACCCATATCATATTTTAGAGAGAAAGTTGCATCCGCCATCTTGGATTGTAAAATGAATGTCTAATTTGCAATCAGCAACCCCAAAAACCTATTACACGATACCCATATCGAATTTTTGAGAAAAAGTTGCATCCACCATCTTGGATTTTAAAATGAATGTCTAATTCGCAATCAGCACCCCCAAAAACCTATTACACGATACCCATATCGAATTTTTGAGAAAAAGTGGCAGCCGCCATCTTTGATATAAAAATGAATGTCAGATTTGCAATCGGCAGCCCCAAAAACCTATTACACGATACCCATATCGAATGTTTGAGAAAAAGTTGCATTCGCCATCTTTGATTTCAAAATAAGTGTCAGATTTGTAATCGGCACTCCCAAAAACCTATTAAACGATACCCATATCGAATGTTTGAGTAAAAGTTGCATCCGCCATCTTTGATTTCAAAATAAGTGTCAGATTTGCAATCGGCACTCCCAAAAACCTATTACACGATACCCATATCGAATATTTGAGAAAAAGTTGCATCCGCCATCTTTGATTTCAAAATAAGTGTCAGATTTGCAATCGGCACTCCCAAAAACCTATTATACGATACCCATATCGAATGTTTGAGAAAAAGTGGCATCCGCCATCTTTGATTTTAAAATGACTGTCAGATTTGCAATCGGCGCCCCCGAAAACCTACACGATACCCATATCAATATTATATAATATAATCATATTATTATTATTATTATAACTTCAAAAATAAAAAGGCTGTGACCTACCCGTGTGCAAAATTTCATTCAAATCCCTTCAGCCGTTATTGTGTGATTGACAGGCAAACATACAAACATTCACATTTATAATATTAGTAGGATGTAGGATTGTTGTATTTTATATTAGGGGGTGACATAACCTACCAACACAAGCAATTTTTGCTAAAGAATCAACCTCAAAATTGCGGGTAAAAAATGGTCAAGTAATTGTCAGACTCAATCCCGGGCTGATAAGTTTTAAGTTTTTATGTTTCTATGTATTGTAATAATTTTGTGAATACTTATTGTTACTGAAATAATAACTTAATTGTCTGATTAAATAAATAAATAATATTAAATATCATATGCATAGATTTTATTTATTTTGAGGTTGGTCCCATAGTAAAAGTTAGCTGACAAATATTTTGAAATCTTATATTTTCTTACAAGTGACAAACTTTGTTACTTACCAACATTAAAATCTTGTATAAGAGTACATACTGGTGGTAAAATTATTTTTGGCAGCAGATGGCCATCACTGTCAATTTGAAAAGGACGAACTTCCTTGTCCATTTTTCGGTTTCTACTCCTATAACGGTTGAAGCCAATTCCGATCTACTTTCAGCCTTTTTACATTTTTGTCTGACTTTAGAGTCGATCTGTAAAATAATCATTTATTATTAAGGTGTGCAGATACCGGGGCTGTTGTTGTCGTTGATGATACCCAGTAGGTGATTCATGGTCTGGACAGGGGCACCGCACTCACTTTGGGTATCAGACCAGTCTATGAATTTTACCAAGTTGTATTTGCAGCGGCCTACCTAAATTTGCAACCCATTGAGTGATTTCCATATAGGCCACTGCAGTTCACGTCCAGGTGGCAGGTGTTCCCTGGGTTCTAAGAAGTCAGGAGCTGGGTGGTATTGGTCTTCCCATGGTTTTCAGGGGTGCATTAAAGGAGCCTTCCCGAGTGGTGTTAACTATATCGTTTTGCCATTCCAAACGCCCTGCACACCCTGGACGGCTAGCAGCTGGTAACGCAGAGTCTAGCTGATCATTCCTTTCACCACAATGGTAAATCCAAACAGCTCTCTTCAGAGCCATGTACAACAGCCCTTTTTAAGGTCACCTAACAATAACAACAACATCTCTGAGGGCACTCACCACAGTTTCTCCAAGTTGCATATTATTTTCATGTATTCAAATGATTTATTTACAATCTGTTTGCAGTAGCCTCAGAATACGAAGGTTTCAAACTCCGGGTTTTAGGAAAGCGGAACAGGTTTTCGTTTTGTTTGGCTGGTGAACAGTCACACTTAAACATTTCCTTCTATTTTCATCCATACCACAAAGGTTCAATTCTCACAAGCTTTTTGAACTCGTGTTACACAAAAAAATGCACTTTATACACACTAAACGGATATTAGTATCTATTGAGTATTTTTATATAGTTGGAACATTATTTCTAATAAAAACTACCATTCCGAAAGAAAAAAATAACTGTCACGTCTTGACGTCTGTCACTTTTTTGGCTTTTGTTCCTTGTGGAACAGACTACGGTCAGAGACCATGCTGCCTAGTCATCAGTTAGTTCGTTTTTTTTTTGTCTTTCTGATTTGTGTATATCTAGTGATTTAGATAATTTTTAGGCATATTTTATTATTATTACATATTTTTCGCTGATATAAATAAGTGTTATTTAAATTAACACTTACAATAATTTACCGGCTATTGCCGATAAGTGAAACCAAACGTGAAACGACGCCATTTTAAAAGTGTTATCACATCACAGTGTTGCCAACTCAGTGGATTTTCCACTAGATGTGGTGGTTTAGACTTTCCTTTTTTCTTCCTTTTTCCTCCAAATTTTAATTTATTTTCTAAAAAATAAAATAAAATTTGGAGGCCCGTAATTCGGAAACGGTGCGTCGGAGGGCTATGCTTCTCAGACCTTAAATTAAATGGTTTCTATGGACAAGGTTAATAAAGTGCTACAATAAAAATAGCCAAAATCAGTTAAAAAAAAAACTCCGAAAATTTGTCTAAATCCTTTGGCACTTGGAAATATTTTTGCAATTTTTTTCTTCTTCTTAATTCTTTATTGTACACAAAAATTGTACATATTACATATGGTTACACAATACATGTACAAAGGCGAGCTTAACTAAATGTTGAGTTTTCTCCCAGCAAACCTTTGAGTGATAGAGAGAGATCACTGTTGAGGGTAGGATTCAGTGTACAATACTTATAAACCTACATAAATAATTCTAAATATATATTATACATATTAATACCAATATAATACTAATATTATGTCAATTTGAAAGGAAGTGCTTTTTTATTTTCTTCTTGAAGACATCTAGAGAAGGACTGTCGCGTAGGGAGTGTGGGAGAGAGTTCCAGAGACGCAATGCAGTAACAGAAAAGGAGCCATTATAGCGGCTGGAAGTGTGACGCGGAATATGAAGGAGAAGAGAATTGGCAGTGCGATAGGGTTTACCCCTCGGAACGAAGTACTCAAACCGTTCACGAAGGTATTGAGAAGAATTAGGATTATGCAGGATAGTATAGAGAAGAGATAGGATATGGGTATCTCGGCGATGCCGAATTGGCAGCCACCTCAATCTGGTCCGAAACTTCGACACATGGTCGTACTTGCGGAGGCCAAAAATGAAAAGGATGCATAAGTTCTGCAGCCGCTCGAGTTTGTTAAGAAGTGCCTCCGTTGCATCTAGAAAACAGACATCCGCATAGTCTATTAGCGGTAGGAGAAGAAATTGTGCAAGAGTGACCTTAGTGTGAAATGGAAGAATAATAAGAATTTTTGGAGGCGTTTAAGAGACTGAAAAGAGTAGAAAACCCTCTTACTAACGTCAGCAATATGAACCTCCCAAGAGAGGTTAGTGTCTATATGGACGCCTAGGTTTTTAGCGCTTTTCGAGTACAATATGGGCACCGAATCATACACTACTGGCGGGAGAGACTGATGATCTAAAAGGCTGAGCATGTAGCTTGCGACTTAGTTGGGTTCAGTAAGAGTCCAAAGGATTTAGCCAACTTGTTGATATTTTCAAGGTCATCATTGATGGCATCCACAGCCTCAGCGAGTTAACCCATTCTAAAGTGACGGTATAACTGCAAGTCGTCTGCATAGAGATGATAGTTAGAAGTAAAGACCTTAGTGATAGCGTTTATAAAAACTGAGAAAAGAAGAGGAGAGAGGACGCCACCCTAAGGTACAACCGCAGCCAAATCACACCATTCAGAGAAATCCTCATCAGACCGAACATACTGCGAGCGGCCTCGAAGATAAGATTTGAAACACTCAATTACTGGCGCAGAGACATTAAGGGAGGAAAGGATTCCTAAGAGAATGTCAAAGTACACTGAATTAAAGGCACTGCTGAAGTCCAGTAAAACCAACACTGTCAAGCATTTGTTTTCCATAGCCAGTCTTATATCGTCAGTTATTTTGACAAGAGTTGTCACAGTGCTATGGCCAGGTCTGAAACCAGAGGTAAGGACTCAGCAGGCCATTAGAGGATAGATAACAAGACAGTTGCTTCTGAACAACGCTCTCGAGAACTTTGGAAAGCATTGGGAGGATGGATATTGGACGGAACTGAGATGGAGAAGAGGGATTTGAAACTTTAGGAAGTGGTAAGACGTGAGCCTTCTTCAAAGCAGAAGGAAACGTGTTAGTGAAAAGAGAAAAAATTACTATGTGAGTTACAACAGGAACTATTTCACTCAAAATAGGTAGGAACATTTGGAACTGAAGACCATAGTCACCTAACGCCTTAATGGAGATGGATTGAAAACATTTCTTAATATCTAGCTCAGTAATTGGGTGGAAAGTGAAAGAAGTATTTGCTGGTAAAGGAAGATTGGAAAGATCATTGAGAGTCGAAGATTTAACATCGATTTCGAGTATAATTGGTGATGTAGAAAAGTGCGCATTAAGTGCATTGAGGTCCATTTTATCAGAAGAACTCTTGCTAGAGGCTTTGCCAATACCAATAGTCTTTAAAAATTGCCATACTTGTGTCGGGTTGAAGTTATCAATTGAGTTGTGAATGTGATGCCTTTTGGCATTCCTACACAAACAACTGCAGCGATTTCGCATCTTCTTATAAAGGTCCCAGTTTTCCTCAGTAGCCCGATTCCTGTATAAATGCTTGGCCTTATCACGTTTCGCCATCAGGTTTTTTATAGCTGGGGAAAGCCATGGTGCAGGAAGGTGTTTGACTCTTACCTTTTTAAGGGGTGCATCATACAAATACAATATAGTACTGCTGAAAACTGACACCATAGAGTCCATATTCTCGCCGGTGAACACAGAAGACCAGTCAATCCCACCCGCATCAGCCCTCAAACGCTCCAAATCAACGTTTTTAAAACTGCGAAGAAAGAGAAATTTGGCCTTGCGTTGAGGAAGTCAAATTTTATAGGAAAGGTAAATGAGGTCATGGTAGCATTCTGTTACTTTTTTAGTCCACTTTCCTGTTGTTGATCTCATCATGTGACCAGTCCATTTCCATTTTAACTAAATACAAATAACAATAAAAATAAATAAATAATTTTAAAAAAATTTAAGTAATCTAACAATAAACAAGAAAAAAATAATTTCAGCACTCAAACCTCGATGCACTCGCCGGCTACATTAGTTTTATAATTAAAAGATAAAAAGCCTGTAGTCCAAACAAAATAAATACACGTTAGTATGTTTCCGAACGAAAACTTTGAGTAACACCGAACGGTCTAAATGTCAAATGACAATAATAACATAAGTAAAAAATCAAATCAAAACAAAAAACTAAAAAATTTGAATGACCGACACATGAACGACATAAAACATAAAAATTATAAGTACCTAGTATATTATATACTCAGAAAAATGGAAGACCCGCAACGAAGACTCATCACTTTACTGTCTAGCAAATTCTCTTATCGGGCACTGGCTTCGAAGTTACGGCTGAGGGCTCAGCAACGGGAAACTGAGCCACAAGTTCTTGATATTCCGAAGCAAACTCAATCTTCCGTCGCGATTTTTTAGAAACCTGGATGACAATCTTCCCCTCAGACGTCCAACACTTATGTATTCCGAAGTACTTCCGAGCATTCATAAAAATATCGTGTCTGAGCTTAGTCAGGAACTCAGAAAGCGTTAAACCAGAGCCTTTCAGCTTGGTTGTTATTTCGCCACACCTCATTCCTTACGATGCGGCTTTCAAATCTAACTAAGAGGGGACGAGGTTTGCTGGTGTTGCTTCCAAGGCGGTGACAGGCTGTTATATCTTTAGAGGCGACGTTGGCCATTTCCAGACGCTCCGACAAAACCTTCAGGAAACCATTGCTTAGATCTGCTCCCTTGTCCTCACTCAGGCCATGCAACAGAAGAACCTTAGCACGGGTTGTCATTTCGTGCCTATCCAGCCAAACACAAGCAACTCCATCTGGGATTTCAGTGAACTCAATGTTTTCCAAACTAGGGTCTTCAACTCAGTGAAGTCCTTGGATAGGCTGGCAATAGTCTTATGTGAAGCTTCACCACTGGCATTCTTCAAGTCTTCCTCATACTGTGACATTCTTGAAGCAAATGTAGGAGACAGCTCCTCCACAGTGCTTGACGATTTGGAGTACAGGTCCATTTCAGCAAAGAGCAGTGCTTGCAGTGTAGAGAAGTGGTGTCAAGGAGATTTGATGAACTGACTGAGTGCACCAGAGGTTAATGTACTACTTTATTATGTTTCTTGCATTTAAAAGTTGTTTTTAATATTTTATTAAATTAATTATATGAGAGCTCAAAATTGTAACTGTATTATTTGGGACTACCCTCCAATTACTCAATTTTTTCTCAATAATTTCTCGAGATTTTTACATCATCTCATGGTTTTCGACTAGAGCAACAATTTCTTCCTTGAAAAGATTTTCATCCGAGCAACTATTTTGAAAATATGGAGCGTTTTGTAAAAAATGAAATAAAATTTGGAGGCCTATAACTTGGGAACGGTGCGTCAGAGGGCCATGCTTCTCAGAGCCTAAATGGTTTCTACGGACAAGGTTAATAAGGTGCTCCAATAAAACAGGCCGAAATCTGTTAAAAAAAATCTCTGAAAATTTTAATGATCCGGCCCGACACTTAGAAGAATTTTGCAATCATTTTTTTTTCTCAATAATTTCTCGAGTTTTTTACATTATTTCATGGTTTTCGAGTAGAGCAACAATTTACTTCTTAAAAGATTTTCATCCGAGCAACCATTTTGAAAATATGGATCGTTTTGTAAAAAATAAAATAAAATTTGGAGGCCCATAACTCGGGAACGGTGCGTCGGAGGGCCATGCTTCTCAGATCCCAAATGGTTTCTATGAACAAGGTTAGTAAGGTGCTGCAATAAAAAGGGCAGAAATCTGTTAAAAAAAAATCTCTGAAAATTTTACTAAGTCCTTTGATGATCGCCGACACTTAAAAATTTTGCAGTAAATTTTTTTTCTTAAATAATTTCTCGAGTTTTTATATTATCTCATGGTTTTCGAGTAGAGCAACAATTTCTTTCTTAAAAGATTTTCATCCGAGCAACCATTTTGAAAATATGGATCGTTTTGTAAAAAATAAAATAAAATTTGGAGGCCCATAACTCGGGAACGGTGCGTCGGAGGGCCATGCTTCTCAGAGCCGAAATGGTTTCTATGGACAAGGTTAGTAAGGTGCTGCAATAAAAAGGGCAGAAATCTGTTAAAAAAAAATCTCTGAAAATTTTACTAAGTCCTTTGATGATCGCCGACACTTAAAAATTTTGCAGTAAATTTTTTTTCTTAAATAATTTCTCGAGTTTTTATATTATCTCATGGTTTTCGAGTAGAGCAACAATTTCTTTCTTAAAAGATTTTCATCCGAGCAACCATTTTGAAAATATGGATCGTTTTGTAAAAAATAAAATAAAATTTGGAGGCCCATAACTCGGGAACGGTGCGTCGGAGGGCCATGCTTCTCAGAGCCTAAATGGTTTCTATGGACAAGGTTAGTAAGGTGCTGCAATAAAAAGGGCAGAAATATGTAAAAAAAAATCTCTGAAAATTTTACTAAGTCCTTTGATGATCCAGCCCGACACTTAGAAGAATTTTGCAATCATTTTTTTTTCTCAATCATTTTTCGAGTTTTTCACATTATCTCATGGTTTTCGAATAGAGCAACAATTTCTTTCTTGAAAAGATTTTCATCCGAGCAACCATTTTGAAAATATGGATCGTTTTGTAAAAAATAAAATAAAATTTGGAGGCCCATAACTCGGGAACGGTGCGTCGGAGGGGCATGCTTCACAGAACCTAAATGGTTTCTATGGACAAGGTTAGTAAGGTGCTGCAATAATAAGGGCAGAAATCTGTTAAAAAAAAATCTCTGAAAATTTTACTAAGTCCTTTGATGATCGCCGACACTTAGAAAAATTTTACAATATTTTTTTTTTTTAAATAATTTCTCGAGTTTTTTACATTATCTCATGGTTTTCGAGTAGAGCAACAATTTCTTTCTTAAAAAGATTTTCATCCGAGCAACCATTTTGAAAATATGGATCGTTTTGTAAAAAATAAAATAAAATTTGGAGGCCCATAACTCGGGAACGGTGCGTCGGAGGGCCATGCTTCTCAGAGCCTAAATGGTTTCTATGGACAAGGTTAGTAAGGTGCTACAATAAAAAGGGCAGAAATCTATTGAAAAAAAATCTCTGAAAATTTTACTAAGTCCTTTGATGATCCGGCCGCGGAGCGTTTTGTAAAAACTTTGGCGTAATGATAATATTTAACTGCATTGGGCAGTCATTGGCCCAATGCAGTTGATATTTGTAGGGTCTACGTTATAAGCACTGCAAAAACGCCAACAGCTTTTAAGTAAAGGTAGGCAGTAGTAGCATTGGCCCAACGTTGGTAAATGGTTGGTATAATGATAATAATTTACTGCGTTGGGTCATTGTAAGTTTGATGTAGGGAATCTAACTAACTATATCCCAACGGATTCCCCACTGTTGGCCACTTGATGCCAACAGAAAATGCTACTAGGGATGTGGAGCTCCACTCGAAGCATCCAGACGCAAATATTAATAATAACTATATTAATATTAACTATGCAGTAATAGAAATATTTTTATTTATTTGTTTTTTATTTAACAATTCATGTACTTACACAAGATAAAAAACCAGCAAAGTGCGTGTCGGACTTCGCACGTTTAGGGTTCCGCACAAAATGAGGGAATTATCACAAAAAAAATCTGATTTATTAGTAGTCTGTTATCTGTATTTGTTAGTAAAATATACGTAATAATAAACATTATCACCAAATTTGAAGTTCATAGGTCAATGGGAAGTTAAAAAATTCTTCGGAACAAAATTTTGTGATAGACGACAGACAGACAGACGGACTGACGGACGGGCACGTGAGTGACAGGGCAACAGGGCCCCGTTTGGACCCTTCGCGTACGGAATCCTGAAAAGGAAACAGAAAACTATGTACAAAGGTGATGCTTATTTCTAACGAAATCTCTTCCAGCATACCTGCCGAAGGAGAGATGGAAAAGAAGAGAAGTGACAACGTGCGTAGTAGTAGGAAAAATGAGTACAAAAAAAAACACTGAGATAAAATAAATAAAAAAAAAAACAACCGACTTCAAAAAAAAAAATACACTAAAAATTTCTAAATAACTTTAATTTCGGAAGTCGGTGTTTGTATTTTTACTTCTTCGTTATTTGACACCGACTTCCGAAATTAAAGTTATTTAGAAATTTTTAGTGTATTTTTTTTTTGAAGTCGGTTGTTTTTTTTGTAAAAAAGTTTTTTATTTTTCACTTTTTAGTTGTTATACCCCAGAACTAAAAACCCCAATATAATGGAACGTGGAATTTAAACATTTGGAGAACACCAAAACGTCATCGAGGTACACGTATTTTCCGTTTTTGTTCAGTTTCTCAAAAAGTGCTGAAGCAATTTCGATAAAATTTATATGGGACCACCTCGGGCGTATATTTTTTTTCAGGTGAAAAAATAATTTTGAAAATTAGTTCACAACTGACGGAGAAATCGGGTAACAACACACAAAAAAAAAAAAAAAAAAAAAAAAAAAAAAAAAAAACATACAGACGACTTGAGAACCTCCTCTTATTGGAAGTCGGTTAAAAACCGGCTAAGTGTTTGTCAGTTTTCGCACATTTAGGATTCCGTACCAAATATTGCTACTTGTTAGTTAAGTTACGCTAGTATTATATATTATCTGTGGTTAAGTATACGTAATGATAAACGTTCTCACCAAATTTCAAGTTCATAGGTCAATGAGAAGTCTAAAAAATCTTGGGAACAAAATTTTGTGACAGACGACGGACAGACAGAGGGACAAACGGACTGAAGGACACGTGAGTGACAGCAATAGGGCTCCTTTTAGACCCTTCGGGTACAGAACCCTAAAAAGCAACGTATACTAGCTTATACAACGTGTTCCTTTTGATGTCCATAACTCTAAATTTATATGCTATAAGTAAAAATAATGCTTACAACAAAAGTTCTAGAACAAGTGTTCCAAAAATACATAGTTTCGAAGATAAAATCAATCATAAAATCATAATTCAATTAGTTAAAAATTGTCACCCGTATGACGAATCTTTATTTCGCGAGTAAAGTTATTTTCATTCAACAGGTTTGAATCATTCATATTTAAAGCAAAGAAAATGCGACGTGAAAATAATTAGTTCACGTACGTGTCACGGGTGTTGTCGAATTATTTTGTTAATGAGTGCCCAGGAGCGCGGTAAATCTGTTTCGAATTTATCCGTGACCCTTGACGCTATACCTGCCATTGAATTTCTTGTTTATGTAGGTACCTAAACAAAGAAATGTCGTGAAAAGTAACTACTGAAATAACAACAAATTCTCATTCAATTCTCACAGAGATCTGAAGTTCCAATGGAAGTGCAGACAAAGTATGGCTCACCCTCTCTCTATTTATGGTTATGAAACACATCAATAGGACATGACGTGATCGTTCTAGACTAGTCGAATGTCCTGCCGATTTCGTTCGTCGTATCTCAAAAACCTCACATTTTCAAATTGGCGTCATAGAAATAATACTGCCCTGAATTAACAATCATCTGTTACAGACTGTTGACCAATCTTTATTGGAAAATTTGGAAACCATTGTATCCATATTTCCGTAACATAGACAAATTCACCATAAATCTCTTTATCATGTTAATCGAAGGGTCCCAAAATATGAATCAAAGGGCGATTATCAAAAATATAAACACGACTAAACAAAAACAATGAGCGACCAATTAACCCTCAAACTCAAAATCAGGGTAAACTCACCGATTGTCGACCGCTCTATTTGAACGAAACGTACAAAGGGAATAAAAGGGGTTTAAAAATACGCCCAGGCCCAATTAATTAGAGACAATTAGCTACCCTTCCTGCAGCAACAAAAGGTAGAAAAACTCTTCTCATTAATTACGAAGCAAAGAGGGCGAAAGGCGAAACAGGAAGGTACTAGATTTCTCCCCTTTTGTTTTTGAAGAGGAATCCATTTGTGAGACAGACGCGTTGCGGAAGATGCGGGGGCTGCTGGCTCGCGGCTGTGATTTTATTTATGTTTTATGTTGTGGATTTAATTATGGCTGTGTCGTTTGTAGCGCGTTTGAAAGTTGTTTTTTTTTTTTTTTGTTTTGGTTAAGATGATTCATGTTTTAATAGCTGAACTTATAAAATAGCAGATAGAGCTCTCTTCGTTGATAACGGAATTAAAAAAAAGTACTATGTTACAAAAATATAATTTCAAAAATTCACATATCAAATTATGACTGAAATTGTCTAGAGAAACATCTATTTTTTTCAAGGAAATAAGACTATGTCGTTTAGACGTGATGTTCAATTAAAAACCATTAGAAGTCGTACAACTGCGCCTTAAGAGTTCCTCACGCATTGTTTTACTCCGAAGAGAAAGGCGTATGGGGAGGTTTCTCCCGAATCACAACTACCGTTAACCGCGTTAAGGAACTTCGTTCCAAAAACCCAGCCAATATTGTTTAACGTTTTCAGGAAGAAACAATAATCCTTTCCTCGAACCCCATTAAACGTGTTGACAGCTCATCCACTTGCAGGCTAATTACAATGCTTTCAACAACTCACAGATTACGCGAACATACATTATCTACACTATCTGAGCTAATCCTCGGCTGACACGCTAGAAAAAATATTCCAGAGTGCCTTCCACGATAGGCGAACATTTTAATCGACACACAGATTATACGTGTCCATTAAATAAGTAGCTATCAATTACCGTGCTTGAACTGATAATTTTTAACAGCACTGATAAAATTCGGCAGTGTTAATCAAACCGTCACCATGTGCGCGTGCAAGCAGAAAAGATCTTTCCTAATAGAGGATATACTGAAAGATGTGAAAAAGAAACCCTATAAGAACTTGAGCCAGGAGCCCACAAAGCCCCTCAAATGCAACGGAGTGAAGCCCGTCCAGGTCATCGAGGTGCCCAAAGTACAGGAGATGACGAAGATTGAAGAGCCGGCAAGTGACAATGCGAGCAAAATTGATGTTAAATGCGATGTGCCAAAGGATTTCGATTTGAGCAAAGTCAATCTGGAACACAGGAGAAACACTTATCCGTTGTACCCTACACCGATTAAAGTTAATGTACCTCAGCTGTCTTCTTCAGTAACATGGCCTCAGTATAGAGGGAAGGAGCCCTCAGGGTTCTTAGAGAGGCCGCCGTTCAGTTACTACAGTGACCCAATGCTAAATTCTAATCAAATACTACGAAGTCAACTGGCTGCAAACAGATTTGTTTCACACCCATTCACTATACGGCAAGCTTATGGATTTGACAGAGGTGAGTTCTGATTTGATTAATATATGTTTCAAAGAGCGTTCCTAAAGATTATTTGACAAAAATGTTCATTTAAAATAATTAAATCATATTTTTTTGTGTGATAATTCGAAATAAGATTAGTTGTAAGTAACGCCTTCTTACCGATAGTACAGAAAGAAAAACAAGCTTATCGATTATCAATTTATCATCGATAGGCAACGGACGTGTTAATTCAATTCATATTTAATCTATCACCTTACTATGGAAATAGTATTTACCGCTTGAACCCTTATTGAAACTACAGTGTCGGAAAATTATGCCACTACTTTGTGTCCGAGCAGATTGCCACAAAACATACCGGTGGATCAATCGGAAATAAAAAGTGAACGACCGGAGACTAACAGGAAGCAATTTTAGTCAAAGAGTGATCAGAAGCAGATTGAAAAGGATCGATTCGAGTAAAAGAGCGTCCGATTGGAGACGAATAGCAACCAAACGGAAAGGGCGAGTGAGCGAACGAAGC
This sequence comes from Polia nebulosa, assembly GCA_951329385.1. NCBI lineage: Eukaryota > Metazoa > Arthropoda > Insecta > Lepidoptera > Noctuidae > Polia > Polia nebulosa. Next base: position 1,213,333 of record OX589609.1, read on the forward strand.
TAGAGAGTAAGAATATGGAGACAACGGCCAAGCTGCCCACTGATATCAGCGATCGGGTGAGCGAGCTGAAGAAACAGCTGGCTGACATGAAGCGAGCTTTAGCAGCTCTCAAAGGCGAGGCAGACCACTCTCGTATAAAGGTAGGAACAACATTATGTCGGACGAAAACGAAAGCTCACAATCCTACTGGAGGTAAAGCTCCGAGGAAGCAATTGGCGACCAAAACAGCGATAAGAAGTGCTCCAGCCAAAGGCGGGGTTAAGAAACCACATCGGTATACACCAGGAACTGTGGCTATGCGAGAAATACGAAGGTATCAGAAATCCACAGAACTGTTGATCGCAAAAACCCCGTTCGTACGCCTTGTGAGAGGCATCGGCCAAGACTTGAAACCAGATTTAAGATTCCAACGCCCTGCTATTAGAGCTCTACAAGAAGCCAGTGAAGCTTACCTAATCGGACTTTTGGAAGATTTGAATTCAATTGTCATGACTTTTAAACTAAAAATTATAACACCGAAACTCTTCCACTTGTATCGACGAATACATCTGTAGCGACATCTATGACGCTACATACGAACTAGAACATCAAAATTCCTACATCGCTCAAGCAGAGTTCTCCGCGCGATTTGACACAACACCCGTCTGGTCGGAGGATCCTCCCTTTTCAATGGAGGTTTGTGGGGCTTTACTCTCTGTTCCGCATACCTCTATACATCGATACAGGGCTCTATATATCTTACAAAAAAAACTCCTCTCAAAACGGTGAAGGAAAACATCGTGAGGAAACCGGCATGTCCTAGAAACAAAAATTTGAAGACCTGTGACATCCACCAACCCGCATTGGGCCCACGTGGTGGATTGCGGCTCTAACCCTCTCTCAGAGAGGAGGCAAATGATGATGAATAAGGCTAAGAGAGAACATTCACTGACCGGGCAAACTCTCGGTTGACGTCAGCCATCTGCTGAACGAGCTGGAGAACAGGCAGCCAATTCCCGAATACGAATGCTCCAAATCTTTTCTCAGTATCAGCGGGTTGTCGAAAGACGCCTGAAGTTGAAGGTGACGTCCTCTTCATACAGCATTCTTCTATTCAAATTAGTACAACTAACAATTATTATACGAGTATCGATTAAAAAGACATTTCTTTCAAAAAATTAAACAAATAATATTTATAATAAACTGTTTTATTAGCTGCTTACTCCTCAGTTAACAACGCCTTCTTATCAAGTGTGCACTAAGAGAAAAACAAATAAAAATCGATTATTATTACCGATTACCGATTTAACATCGATAAGCAGCGACGTGTTAATACAATCGTTCATATCGAATCGCCATATTTGCGTCATTCGTTGTCTTATCGTAATCTTTCATCGATTTCGTCTTACTCTTAATCTTCATATAATAATAACCTATTGTCAATTAAACAAAATTAAACAAAAGATTTTATCATGATAATGTTTGGAAGAAAAATAATTACGTTAAGAATTAAAACACTCATTGGACGCCAAAGACGTCGCCGTCGAAGTCGACCGCGGCGAAGATGGTGTGACGATGTGATCATGTTTGCGGGGCAAACTTGGCCAGAAATCGCCCAAAACAGAGAGGTTTCGAGAGAGAAAGGTGAGCCCTTTGCCCAGCAGTGGGACACTGAATAGGCTAGCAAAAAAAAAAAATTCGAAGCTTTTCTTCTTATGATCACGATTATTAGGTAGATTAGTAGGTAGTATCCTTACTTTTCATAATTTCTTGTTTTTAACCTGTTTCTAAAATCCCAGATGATCGATATCATTCTAGGTCACTTTTGAAACGATACTTAGGTATCTTACTCGTAAGTCTCACAAACATTTAGACTTTTTTATCATTATTATAATTACTATATAATTTATCATGAAACATTGAAATCAATCAATTAATCCTATAAATCATCAATCAATCTGGCTAGCTTTTGCCCAATTATCTTGGGCTTGGCTTTCAGTCTAATCGGATGCAGCTGAATACCCGTATTTTACATGGAGCGATTGCCTATCTGACCTCCACAAACCAGTTAATGGGTAATACGATACCTCTTGGTAAGACTAGTTGTCAGACTTTCGGGCTTCTGATGACCCGTAACGACAGTCAAAGATCCACGATTGACAGCCGGGACCAACGGCTTAACGTGCTTTCCGAGGTACGGGGGAGTCTCGCTAAGTAAAAATGGTCACCCATCCATAGACCAACCCCGGCAAGCGTAGCTTAACCTGATGGATCGATCCGTGCGGCTGTTATTACTTTAGCCTCGAGCTCTTCTATTTTAAAATTTAAAGAATAAAATTAAAATTGTTTATTTGTTTTTATTGTAGTAGGTACTAGCTTCAGCCAGCGATAAATTTCATCCAGATCCGTACAGCCGTTCTGGCGTGATTAAGGATCAAACATCCATCTATCTATCCGTCCATCCCTCCATCCAATCTTTCGCATTTATAATACTAGTAGGAAGTAGAATGTTATGAGCCGTCGAAGAAAACAGTTTTTTTTTATAACAGAAGTTTAGCGGTCCAGTGTTTCCTTTCTTACACCCTCACAATCCTCACACTGGGAGTACACACCACTGAGTCTACGTCTCAAGATATAACAGTACCTAGTAACGCTAGAAAACGCGTGCCGCGGGTTCGATTCCCGTACGAAACAAATATTTTTATGGCCTACAGACAGTTGTTCCGGGTCTGGGTAACTTGTGTATGTGAGTTTACATGTTTGTAAACGTACCTACGATACAGCTGCCCGGGGGTGGAGGATAAATTCGAAAGAGTTACCTCGCCCCCGGGCACTCGAGGCAGGGAGGAACAGGGGTGGGTTTTAGTCAGTAAGAGTCTGACACACCCTTCCGCTCCACCCTAGAGCGGAAGAAGTCATAGGATGATTTCTCACCCCCCAAAAAAAAAAAAAAAAAAAAAAAAAAAAAAAAAAAAAAAAAAAAAAAAAAAAAAAAAAAAAAAAAACAGGAGTAAATCCTTGATGAGGCAACGATTTCAAAAAAGGAACCGGAAAAGTGCGTGCGCGTGTGCCACGTGAAAGGTAGGTTTCCATAGACCGTGCTTCACCTAAGTAATTTTTTTTCGTATTTTGTACGAAATTTAACAAGTAGAAACATTTTATAAATTGGGCGACTATTACTCTAAAACTAACAGAGCTAACTCAGCCGTAATAGTTTTTCTTATAATTTCGTTATATACATAGACTACTGGCGTGACTTTTTTTCACAAATCCAAAAGCAACCATTTAGCTGGCTGGCGGGACACTTGACTCTAACAAAAATTTGCATTTTAAAGCTTAATTTTACGCAAACGGATTCCTGAATTGAAAAACGTTTTCCACTGACCCGTAATACTTTTGAATGGCCTATCCAACTATGCCCCACACCATGGGATAGACAAGAAAAAAACATCCCCACTTTACGTGTATAGATGTGTACCCTAATTTTTTTTTTACCACTTTGTCGACGTAGTTTGTAGGTATATACATGCTAAATTATAGCTTTCTAGTTCTAAGAGTTTCTGAGCTAAGCTGCAGACGGACGGACGGACGGACGGACGGACGAACGACGGACATAGCGAAACTAACGGAACCCTAAAAAAAGTTGTTGCAGTTGCATGACGACCTAAAAATGCCTTTTCATCATTACCTGCTGATGATTTCATCCTTTTGACACACCTCTTTTCGTGAATCCACAAATAAATTAGCAGGATCATTACTTGCATTAGGAAAACCCCAATGATATAGTATATCTTTATATATCTCTAGTACAGAATAACATGATAATTATTATGATCTAGCTTTAAACATAAATCTAGCTATCTTATCCTATTTAATCCTTATAAAGAATATTTTGAGCATTGAGCTCCTTAGTAGTTCTAAGTTGAGCTTCACGAAAATGTCTGGACTCTAAAAGAGATTCTTAGTTTGTTTCGGTGTTTCTTCAAGGTAGTCAGATAGGAAGGATCCAACATATCTCATTTATTTTAGTTCAATCACAGATTTGATGCCACCAACTGCATCAGATTGATTGAATAGTGATTTGTTTGGAACTTTTCAGTTGCTTTTTGTCAGTCGAGTGTCTTGTTTTTTTTTTATATTTATTTATTTAATTTTTAAATTATAAATAGTAATTACTTTGGAATCTATTTCTCGAGTGCTTTGATACCCCACTTGACTAAGTCACAAAAAATGCAACGCACTTATCTAATGGTCGTCGTAATTTTGTTTTTATTTTCAATATTTATACATATAGCTTAGGTAAGACTACTTAAATATGCCACATTTTTTAAAATGCATCCAGCCGTTTAGGCTAAAGGGCATGCAAAGAAATAGACATACATACAAACATATCTATGTAACATTGCCTTCCTTCTGAAGCAGTCGTGTAATAATAACGTTTATTTGTATTAATCAAGACGTACGGCGAAGTGCCACCGGTTCATGGTAGACATCCCATCCATACGCACAAAGCGTTTTGAGAAAACATTCATTGTGCGTACAGCTAGAGAGTGGAATTCCCTACCGGAGTCTGTGTTTCCTGATAGCTATAACCTGGGAGTCTTTAAGTCAAGAGTGAATAGGTTACTTCTAGGTAAGCGTGCTCCATCTTCGACCACATCATCGCTTGCCGTCGGGTGAGATAGTGGTCAAACGCGAACCTATCAAACATAAAAAAAAAAAAAAAAAAAAAAAATTATTATTATGGTAAAAGTATAGTTAAGGATGCCTTTTTTTTTGTGGGGTGGGAAATCTTCCAATGACTTCTCCTGCTCTGGGTGGAGCGGGAGGGCGTGTCACACTCTTACTGACTAAAACCCACCCCTGTTCCTTCCTGCCCTGAGTGCTCAGGGGCGAGGTAACTCTGTTACGAATTTATCCTCAACCCCCGGGCAGGCATCGGCCATGATGGGCCCCGTCTCTATTGTTGACAACTCTTTGTGGCGCGCATGAAATACTACGCGCCGTCGATTCTCGGGCCTGGTTGCTGATCGGACGGCGAGCTACCCATTACTCGCCGTCCACAGGCCCGGGAATTAAGGATGGCTAGAAAAAAACATCTAATCCCCTATTATGTATTACGCCATCGTACTATACCTATTATTAGGTAGGTTTCACCTAGAAAACAAACGTTCAAAATTAGGTGTTGCACTTTTTCCTTTGCCTGCAGTTTGTCATTTTTCTTATCTATTGAATGATGTTATTAATTCACCGATTGCCTTGATAACATTCTATCTTTTTATCCAAAATTATTGTTCAATAGCCAATTTCCGGGGAGTTTTAGAGCTATCGATAAGATAATTTTTTGAAACGGTTTCGTTGTAGGTACCTCTTAGCATAACAACATAATCAGCCAGTTAAGGGTCAATTCACACCAAAAGAGCGTCGAAGCGCAGCGCAGTTTCAGTGTCATATTTCGTTTCATGTCTCTTTTGGTGTGAATTGACCCTAACAGAATTTCTGGCATTGGGTACCTACTCTACTTCAAGTACTTTTCCTGGAATAGCCTACAACTGACTCATAATCCTAATTAGAAAATAATAGGTAGGTACTGTATTTATTAGCTTCTTTCTTTTTTGTAAGAAAACCTTGCCCCACACTAGGAATTACTCCTGTATCGTGGGTGCGTTCACAAAGATGTAAACTCATATACACAAGACACCCAGACCCGGAACAACTATCTGGCCCTGTAGACAAAGTAACATCGCTTCGTAGCGAAACGATATCTAAATTCGTCATCGTCTCTGAGATATCGATAAACATTTCCTAGCGTTAGCGTTCCTTCGTTATCTTTTTTGGCGATCACGATCGAGGCGAAGGCGAACTCTGAAAGCGCTGCTTGTCTACGCATTTGTATGGGATAAACACGATAGCAATTCGTTTCTTTATGGTTTCGTTACGAATTATAACATTGTCTACCAACTTGCGATAACGATGTCGACAGTCGACTGACCACGTGACTTAGCGCGGTTCATGTCAATCTCATACATTTTAGTCTTTTCTAACTTCGTTATCGTTTTTAAATTGTTACTTTGTCTAAGCCCCCAGGTTCACCAAGAATTATATGGGACCTCAGAAACGATGTTTAGATAGAAAGAATAAACTTTATTGTACAACTAGGTGCGTCCCGCGGTTTCACCCGCGTATACCAGGATAAAAAGTAGCCTATGTGTTAATCCAGGGTATAAGCTATCTACGTAAAAAAATTCATCCAAATCGGTCCAGCCGGTTAAGCGTGAAGAAGTAACACACATAAAAAACTTTTTACAAAAAAAAACAACCGACTTCCATAAATACTCGTAAAACTAAAAAATGCAAAATAACTTTAATTTCGGAAGTCGGTGTTTCTAGTTTGGTTTCTTCGTTATTTGACACCGACTTCCGAAATTAAAGTTATTTTGCATTTTTTAGTTTTACGAGTATTTATGGAAGTCGGTTGTTTTTTTTTGTAAAAAGTTTTTTATTTTTCACTTTTTAGTTGTTGTACCCCATTCTAAAACTAAATTAATAGTAAAGTTATGCCCGAATTGATAGCCCCAAAAATAGGGAATTAGAACATAGCTGCTGAAATTATGGTGTATCAGGGAGAACTGTACAAATCTGTATACCCCTTCAGAGCGTATCAGCGTGATGTAATGTTGTGAAGTGGTGAAAACAATATACAGACATGCGATTGCAGCAATTCTGGAAGGTTTGCTATCATTTATTGAAGAGTTCCATTGTGTATCTCCGAAGTTCTTCATCAGATCTTCACTAAATTAAAATGGGACCACATGTAAAGCAACAGCTTTCAAATAAAAAAAAAATCTTTCAAATCGGTTCACGTAGTGAAAAGATATGAGGTAACACACATAAAAAAAAAAAAAAAAAAAAAAAAAATACAGTCGAATTGAGAACCTCCTCCTTTTTTTGAAGTCGGTTAATAAAAACACACACACTCACAAACTTTCGCCTCTAAAAAAGTTACACAACTTTATACATGAACTTTAATAGAAAGAAAACATTGAAATCAATCAATTGCGGTAAACATGACGCAAAGACAGATACACAACAAAAAAGAAAACATGCGTCACATGACACATCCACGCAAAACGACCATCGCTCAGCTATGCGAGACAGAGCCCCAGCGCTGGTTTTCAGCGACAGCCGGCGCTGACGTCATGACGTCGACCGGTGCCACAAACAATGAGTAAAATAAATACTATACAGCGTAATAAATATTAATATTAGTGGCAACATTCCGTTCCCTGAAAATAGAGAGGATAGAGGTATAAGATATTCTATCCATCCGATAGAAATTAAAAAAAAACAACATCATCCTCAGCAATATTCCCACTGCTAGGAGACTTTTTTTTTTTTTGGTGGGTTGCGAAATCATCCAATGACTTCTCCTGCTCTGGGTGGAGCGGGAGGGCGTGTCAGACTCTTACTGACTAAAACCCACCCCTGTTCCTTCCCTGCCTGAGTGCCCAGGGGTGCGGTAACTCTGTTTCGACCCCTGGGCAGGCATCGGCCATGACGGGCCCCGTCATGAATGCTGACAACTCTTTGAGGCGCGCATAAAAAACAGTACTTACATCATCAAACATTCAACAATAAAAAATGTATAGGTTAAGGTTCTTATGTGTAGGTACCAATTACAGGTGTACACAACATTCTCAGTACATTATAACATCGTAAAGTTATATTAAATTAAAAATAAAATAAAATAAACACAAAATTGAAAACAAAACATCTATGACTTACAAAGATCAAATAACTAACGAATTAGCTGTATACCTAAATATTACCTAATTTTAACTATTAAATGTCGGTTCAGATGAGAGCGCAACAGGGTTCTGAACTTCGGCAGGGAACCAAATAACATCCAAATGGGGCAACTTTAAATGAAGTTTTAAGTTTAGTATTTAATGCACATTCTTGATACTGGTGAGTGTCTCCCAATGTTACTTGTACTGGGTGGCGGTTGAAAAAGTCTAGAAAATGGCTGTCTAGCCCTTTACAACCGGGCTGAAACAAGCGTGCCCGCGATTTTTTTGAGTGATGTCAGGCACTCTCACGATCGATCGACGTCGGTTGCTTTCACAAAAATCAAACAGTTTAGCGCTAGAATTTGTTGAAAGTAAAACTCATCGTTTTAGCCCGGTTGTAAGGGCTAGGACGATTATATGGGACTGATATCAGGATGCGTTCTAGCAATTGTTCGCATTCAATTTGACTATTGACAATCTTGTTACTTATAAGTAGATATTCAAGCAAGCTAAAACACGTTGTAAATTTGTGGAATCATGACACACTGAAAATTAAAAAAACGATGACAATACATTTCCTATCATTTGATTCACCACTGATAAGACTAATTCAATATTTAACTGTATAGGTAGTAATCGACGAATAAAACTTTATATTAGGTAGGTCCCTGCAGACATATACTGCAACCTTATCTCATATAGATTCATGGTCAAAAAGACGCCTGTCTTCAGGCACACACTGTGTAACAATCCTGGCCCATCTGCCCTCATGCACTCTGTATGTGTGACCCGCCGAGTCCCACTTCACCTTGGCAGATTTTTCTGCAACATTGGCGATGCTGAATAACTTTAATAAGATCCTTTTTATCATATTGATGACCTTGGCGTCTATAAATCCAGACCAGGTTAGTTAGTAGTTACACTACTAAGATTTTGTTAATGGAAAAACAGTAACGCTTTTCCCGACCCGGGAATTGAACCTAGGCTCTCATGCTTAGCACCACTTGGGACCACTAGACCAAAGGGGCAATGTACAAGATTAATTTATCCGATATCTTATCTTATGGTTAGGGCCCTACCTACTTCCTTAACACCAAAAAAGTACAGATAGCTAATATCAACGATATATCGTATTATATCTGTTCCAATTAAAAATACACAACGCCTTATCGATTAAGTATCTATTAAATCGATAACAATATTGGTTATTAGTTAAAAAATACAATTTTCCAGCGATTATGTCGTTATCAAATATTTTAATCTTTTAATACTAACTATTTGATATTGTTATTTTTATTGAAACAGGGCACAATGAGTAGTTATCGACACATTGCTCCAATTTGACGGATTACATTTTGAGAACTATTTTAGTTTTTCCACCAAGAAGGCTTATCCTTCTTGGTTTTCTGTACCTACCAGACCAGACTAATCTATTAGTACGTAAGCTCGTATTTGGTTATTGGTTCATAGATTTTGTTGAAAATACGCGATCAAACCACTTTTTTTGAGGCAGTATGCGTAGTGTAAACCAAATATTGCACACTTAGACTATGAAAGGTTATAGACAGAGTGTCTAAACCCAGCAATCTGAAGTACCAGAATGAGAAGCCGGCGTGTATCTGTACACGCGAAATAAGCTCACACAGACAAAATGAGAAGCCGAAACGTCATCGTTATGTTCGTCGAGGTCACTCACACATTTTACCGATCCTGCTTCATTTAATGTCCAATGACTTTGCGTCTATAACCTTTCTTAGTCTAAGATTTCACATACCAAACATAACTCACAATACCTACATAAACATTAATATTATACGAAAAGCAGAACATCATAAAAAAACTATCGCTATGTTCAAATACTCTGACTGTATCCGTGCTTAGTTACCCCACTAAAAAGATTTTATAAATATTTAGTCACCGTGCAAAATAATTATAGTGATACTACTACTTAGTTGCTACTTGCTGAAAACATCTCGTGAATATGTTTCTTCTTACATACTAGCGCCATCTACCGGCGAGTTGTCAAATTTATACTACAGCAATTTTCTCTGAATTTATTGAGACTCGTACGTACAACCATGGCACTATGGGGACAAACCACACCTTTGGTGGGTTCTTTCTTACTGTAACCTACTTATGGGATGAATAAAAAAAAACCTTTGTCAATAAGAAAGGACTGTGGCCTCAACTTTATCAACAAGCTCTTGTACAAAAATTTTGTGCTTTGAGACCTTTTACTTTTTTTTAAAGTTGACCTGAACTGTCCCACCCCTGGCCAAAGCCTTGGCTCAACTTTACAATAAGGGATCCCGAGTAGACTCTTCAATTTTTTGGTGTGCAAAGTACCTACTTGTTATCTTGAGTAATTTCACGAAGTTTCAAGTTTTGGAAATAAATACTTTCGGAGATAAAAAATATCAAACTTTGATAAAATAACCTCAAATTTCGCACTATTTTATCACTTTTGACGTAACTTTGACAGTTATGGTTGCTAATTTAGGGAGTTATAATAATGCGTTTTGATTTTGCAAATTATGAGTTGACACGTAATTTGTTTTTTTTGTTTAAATTTGCTTTAGATTTAGTTGTTTTATTTGAGTTTAATAATTTCTCAGTGATTTCTGTGTTTTTGGTGACCAACTACGAAAATTTTGATTTATTGACAATCTAAAGTTATTATTTTTTATTCTGATGGTATCTGCTACAGGTGAAACGAAACGCAAAATTTAGTTGGCGCCGTTATATGATTTGTTGGTGTCATGTTATTCAATGGTTACCTATTACACTACACACTAAACTTAACACTCACTTAATCTTCACTAAGTAAAAAACAATGACAACTTAGGATGCAAGAGCGAGCGAAGCGAGCTCGGGACTTAGGGCACCCCGACTCGGACAGGTTAGGTTAGAAGGGGATGGCGGGGTCAAGAGAGCGAGCGAAGCGAGCGTACAGACCCCGCCATCCCCTTCGTGGTTATTTTTTTATAAACCACTCAGAAGTTCGCCCGTCAACACGTGGCTCCATCGACATGCAAACCTAAAACATTCTAATAAAATAAAAAATGCCTTTGCCCTTCGACGAATGACCTTGACCTTCGGCTTTTAGGGTGTTAATCTTTACCTTGAAGATGCCATTGATCGTATTATTGCTTGAAAATAGTCTTTACACCCATCATGTGATCTTCTTCACCCAAAAACATAACCTCAAAATTAGATTTTTAAAAATTCATAAAAAAAAAACTATGCGTTTCCTAAACTTTTCCCCCACGGGGGAGGGGTCTACCCCCCTCCCCCTCCCCTCCCCCCCCTCCCAAATATATACATATATATATACCCTTATTGTAAAGTCCTTCCAAAGCCTTTCCCATTCATTCCACTTAGACCTTCTGCATTAGTAATATTGACTCTCTTCCTTCTGCGTTATTTATTTATTTATAATAATAAGCACACCAACAGCACTGTCACTTACTATTATTCAAATAATATAACATCTAAAATAACATCTAAAATCCGCATTTCAGTAACCATGCAAATAACAGATACGCATGACATTGACATAATGAAGTTAAAGATAAGAAGAAAAAATAAAAAGTGTGTCCAATAGATTAAAAAAAAACAAAAGAATTTGAGCTACTTATAAAGACGTACATTGTTCGCACTGTTTATCTATGGAACGTCTATATGAAGCGAAACTCATAAAGAAAACTTCGATAGGCAAGTTTGTTAGTGATTGATGATATTTAAGAAGAAAAGGTACCTATGTTATTTTAAAATGTTCTTACTGATCTATTCTTCCACAGTACCACCGAGTTGCTGCAACCCCTGGTGGGGGCTAGGCGGCAGACGGAAGGGGGGCCAGGTTCGCTTCACTGCGGCCCAGACCGGGGCCCTGGAGAGGCGGTTCAGCGCCAGCAAGTACCTCAGCCCTGATGAGAGACGAGCCCTTGCGAGTACACTGCGACTGAGTGATCGGCAGGTAATGAGATGAGCTTCCTTTTCTGCAAACGTCCGAATGAAGAAACGGAACCCTTATAGGATCACTCGTGTGTTTGTCTGTCCGTCTGTCACAGCCAATTTGCTCTGAATCTACTGGACCGATTAAGTTGAAATTGAACACACCCATGAATATAGACTGTAACCCAAACACGGTCGTGTAACTAGATTAATGAATTTGGACTCAGGAGTTCACTTTTGAGGTACAAATCGAAAATTTAAAATAAAGTGCATCCAACTGTAGGTATCGTGCGATATACCAAATGAAAGAGCATGAAAGATTGTAAGATAAATATTTTTAAAGTTACTTTTAAGAAAAATAGATGAAAATTGACCCCTTTAACTCTGAAAGTATAGAGTTAACAATATATTTTTTTTATTTTTGCCCGTGAAACGGAAGGTCAATCAATGCGCCTGCGCGATTTTTGGTAGCAATAGACTGCTTATTTAGAATTTTGCGGCACTTCTTATCCCAACTATAAAACACTAGGCTGATCTTTGCAATTTTTTACGTTAAAAAAAAACTATATTTCAGCCTAATTTGAATAAATGATTTTTGAAAAACTAAATCATTGTAAAAACGACTATCAAAAATCTAGGGATTTTTGATAGTCGTTTTTACAACGTGTGAGGGAAGATGCTTCTCGTTAGTTGCATGGTGCAGGCCGTTAAACTAGCTCATAATTATATTGGCCCTAGGTCGTAAAAGTTTGTCATAACAATTGTATCCAATTCAGGGCGCATCCAAAAGGCAGTCAAATGCGATAGGATTTGACTGATTGATTGATAAGATAACACTGCTGCTAAGCCAGTGTTATTATGTGGATTTACAACATAATACAAAATATAATACAACATTACATATCTACGTAACTTGCGTACACACGTCACGCCTGGACTTCCCCGACAGGACAGATGTGGATGGGCAGAGGTATAGACAGGCCCTTCTTTCCGACTGGGCACTCTGGGCAAGTGCCTAGAGTCCCGTGATCGATGGGGCCCCTTAGTTCCTGCCAGATCACCGACCGATAACTAATATTCATTAACGATAACTATATATTTCCCTCTCCAACTGCATCAGTGAACTATGTTAATAACTATTTTGCTAATATTGGAAAAGAATTAGCTCAGCAAATTCCGATTAATTAAATTAAATTAAATATAATTTATTTCAGGCAATTATTAAACCCATATCATATAGAGACATACTCTTAACTACTACTAACTACCGTAAACATTAACAAAAATAACACAGATAGAATATTAAAATAAGTACACAAATACAATTACTAAAAATATATATTACAAGTCTTTACCTCTCTTGCAAGATGGACGACACGGTACACAGCTTTTACAATTTCATTCCTACTCAGGGTTACCCTTGTGTAGAATGACTCTCTGAGTTTACTTAGCAGCGCGGCAAAGCCGGCAACGTTGCTCTCGGCGAACATGTCAGTCGCACTACACCGCCAGGGCAAGTTCATCATAGCCCGGAAAGCATTATTATACTGTACACGAAGAGTGTTATAAGCACTCCTCGTGTACCGGTACCAAAGTTGGCTGGTGTATAACGACTGACAGTAGGCTCTGAACAGCGTCACCTTAACTTGATTCGAGCAGTGATAAAAACGTCTAGCTAGCATATTGCTTCTACAAGCAATACTGCGTCTCTGTCGTTCCAAATCATCAACATCCGATAAGTTTTCTGTTACAATATGCCCGAGATATTTAAATTTTGTAACTATTTTTAAATTAGTTCCACCTAAACTAATAGGGAGTATTACATCAGGGCCTTTCTTATATTTAAAAATCATAACTTCCGTTTTATTTACATTGTATGTCAGGTGGTGTTTAGTTGCGTACTTCTCACAGATGTCTATTAGTAATAACGTAACGTTGCGTACTTCTCACAGATGTCTATTAGTATTTAATAAAACTTCTGGTCGATCTAACATTCCACCAACACAAATTAATTCTTTTGTGCTCTTCGACACTGACCCCAAGGAAGTAGAAAGTGTTCTGATGAGTTTGAAATCCGACAGTGCTCCGGGATGGGATAATATTCCAACTAAATTTCTAAAATATGTAAGCAAGGAAATTGTTCCTATCATTACTCATCTGGTAAATCTTTGTTTTGAAAAAGGTATCTTTCCGACACTACTGAAGCAATCCGTTATTACACCGGTTCACAAGGGAGGGAACAGCGACGATCTCAATAACTACAGACCTATTTCTGTCTTACCAGGCTTATCCAAGGTTTTAGAAAAAATAATGAATATGAGACTCTTACATTATCTAAAACAATTTCAAATATTATCATCTTCATAATTTGGTTTAGACAGGGAATATCAATTGAGGATGCAGTTACTGCGCTCAGCTCGCTGGTAACTGATTATGTTGATTCAGGGAAAAAATGTCTGATATTATTCCTTGATCTAAAAAAAGCCTTTGACACCGTTTTTGTTCCAACCCTTGTGTTCAAGCTAGAAAGAATTGGAATAAGGGGAACCCCTCTTAGGTTTTTTAAAGATTATTTATCAAATAGAAATAGGGACATAGGGACATTCGGCGTACCTCAAGTAAGCGTATTAGGACCAACACTTTTCCTATTGTGCATTTATGAGGTCATTAATGTACAATAGAAAAAGATTGTTGCATTATCTACTTTTGCGGCGACCTCTCATGGCCCTGGTTCAGGCCATGGTACGGAGCGAACCCCTCTCAGGTTTTTTAAAGATTATTTATCAAACAGTAAACAGAGGGTTAAGATAGGAACATACATCAGTGATGACGTGGAGGTATCAATCGGCGTATCTCCAGGAAGCGTATTAGGTCCAACACTTTTCCTATTGTACATTAATGACTTATGTAACTTAAAAGTAGATAACGCAAAAATCTTCTCTTACGCCGATGATACTGCCATTGTCTTTTATGGGAATAACTGGCCCGAAGTAAAGCTCAAAGCTGAAATAGGTATGGCTAAAAGGTAGGTATATGTTTTACAATCAGAAATCGCACACAACCAGATCAAGATTTAAATATCAAAATACATTCTTGTAAACGAGCCATGTATGATGCCTGTACATATCATATAATTAATAAAGTAACACAAACAAAATATTTAGGTGTCATAATTGACCAACATTTAAATTGGTACTCCCACCTCGAACACGTTACTGGTAGAATACGAAAATTGGGATGGATATTTAAATCATTGAGATACGCGGTCCCTGCATATAGCTACAAAAGTGGGTGCTAAGAGAAATCTTCTAAACGAAATCTACATAGCCCTTGCACAATCTGTGATAGTCTACTGTATAGCTGTTTGGGGTGGGGCAGCGAAATCAAAATTTATTGACGTAGAACGAGCGCAAAGAAGTCTGATAAAAATAATGTATTTTAAGAAACGGAGATACCCTACAGAAAGTCTTTATGAGATCAGTGGCTTCTATCTGTTAGGAAATTATATATCTGTGCCACGATCTTAAAAAAGCATAAGACACTTACACATGACAAAAATATAATATTAAAAAGAAGAAAGGATATTATTGCGCAAGTCCCACAATCTAAAACCAGTTTTGCTGCAACTCAATATAATAAGCAATCAGCACAGTTATATAATAAAATAAACAAAGACATATACATATACACTAAACATCTTCATGAAGGTAAGAAAATGCTAATAGAATGGTTAAAATCACGCACGTATGCAGATATTGAATCATTGTTACATTAAGTGGAAATTAGTTATATTTGCAACGCCACACCCACACGTACATCCTCCCCATACACACATTTACAGCACCCACACACCTCTCACACCCCACATATCTCACACACTCCACACACCTCACTCTCCCCACAAACATCACACACCACACACACTCGACACTCCTCACACACTCCGCTCACCCAAAACACCCACATTAATGTATTCATTCTGTTCAATTCACGAGCGAGCAAGCGTGTTTGAATTTATTATACTAGTAAATGGCAATAAATCACGTATCAACCCGTTCAAGAAAAAATAAATAAAATCGAAATATACATATATATATTTAAATTAGTAGATAAAAAGTGTAACTGAAACTAAAAAATAAATAATAACAATTTTGTAAGTTGTACAAACACCCAAAGCTATGGAGGAGCGGAGTTTCCTAACACAGGCATCATCCTGCTTAAAAGGAGGCTCCAATCATAAACTAATGTATACACTATTATAGTTGGTACAGAAATAAATATTTTGTATTTTATATTTTGTATATGTATATATGTTTGTTGAGAAAAGCAAAGATAAAATTACTAACTAGAATACTCGCTTATTAGCGTTTACAAACGTTAAACGCAAAACGCTGAGATGTTTATGCTCTACTCTTGCCCGAAATATGTAATACTTATAGGCTTTTTTAAAACCAGACGTAAATGTTACCTATTTATAATAATTATTATTACTCGTAGTACTTACCTACACTGTTTTAACCCATGGCGCGTCCAATTAGTAGACACAATAGATTTTAATTGTGTCTCGCCCACCATGTGTCCGCTAGACGCGCAAAGATTCAAAGAAGAGTGATCTCATCAGTGAACTAGTGCAATTTTTTTAAAGAGGTTTATTAATCTACTCTTTATGCCTACTTTAACAAAATAGTCCTCTGTGACAGTTATAGGGGCCCATTATCCTTATATGCCCAGGGCCGCCAATAGGTTAAAAACGGCCCTGGGTGTTTGAAAGGTGAGGGCAACTTAAAAATACTGGGATAACCCATGGAAAAAATCCAGGACTACTAGACCTACAGACTTCGTGTTATAGGCATGAGAGTATATAAGGTGGGGGAGGGGGGTTGTTCGCCGGTTTAGTTAGAGATTTACTAGTGCGCAGTCATTTATACTTTGTAGCCTAGGTACCTACTTCAAAGTTGCAAACTTACACAAGAACTGTACGTAAGCTACTGACTTTTTCAACCTATAAACCGGCCGACACATGTTTAACTGCTCCTTGAACATGTCCATTAAAACCATTTTCCATCTTCAGGTCAAAACCTGGTTTCAAAATCGCCGCGCCAAGTGGAGGCGCACGACTCCAGACTCGGCCGACGCCGGGAGCCCGCCCACTGCTGATGAAGGATCTGATGATGAAGTGCAAATAGCTGATGATGAATGACCATAACACGACACTGGATGAATTGAATATACGATTGAGACTGCCTGCATTTCTGTTGTTTGATTTTAAATGCGTAGATCTCTATGGAAAGAACGTGTAAGAAACTGCACGGACACTCTTTTAAACCATGTGAACTATTACAAATCAGGGTAACGTTGGAGTCAAAAAAGAACAATCTGCCTAGCCTTTTCCCAACTATCTTGGTGTCGGCTTCCAGTCTAACTGGATGCAGCAGAATACCAGTATTTTACATGGAGCGACTGCCTGTCTGACCTCCACAACCCAGTTACTGGGTAATACGATACCTCTTGGTAAGACTGGTTATCACTTTCGGGCTTCTGACGACCCGCAACTGTCAAAGATCCACGATTGACAGCCGGGATCAACGGCTTAACGTGCTTTCCGAGGCACGGAGGAGTCTCGGTATGTAAAGATGGTGACCTATCCATGGACCAACCCCGGCAAGCGTAGCTTAACCTGATGAATCGACCCGTGCGGCTGTTATCACTTTAGCCACGAGCTCCTCCGTAACGTTTGAGTCAAAGTCTACCTGAAATATCTAAGTTTAAAGTCAAAAGAAACGTATTTTTTTTTTAGATCAGATTCTGTAGCTGCCTTTCGCAAACAAGCGTATATTTTTATCAGAACAGTCGCTTCAATAAAATAAGAAATAATAAAAAAAATATTTTCATGAAATCCTCCTTCGTGCCCAACTGCAGTGTACGGGACAACTATAAATGATAAGAAGTGATAGTTTATAATGATAAGTTTATTGATGCTATAGCTGATTGATACAGTGATCACTTGATTTTAGGATATCGATATGTTTCGATATTATGATAGTGAGTACACGCGGCGAAGACCGAACGCGAACTGAAGTAAATTGCGCATGCGGTACAAAACTACTAATTCAACATAAAACATAAAAATTGTACAGGTGTACCGTACATGCAGCGTAGCCTAAAGCCACCTTAAAAGTACTTGCAGAAATTACCCATCTTCTTCAATTACAATAAAAGCGAATTATTAGGGTTCCGTGGCGAAATGGCAAAAACAAATCTCAAATGTTTTCACTTGGGATAGGCCAAGTTACCAGTTCAATCTAAATATTTTTATCAAAAGCTTATCGGTTATACTATCACCGGATATCAGAAGCTTAGGCACTTTTGTTAGAAGATAATAAAACATAAACCGCTCCCTTAAATCCACGTCAAAAACAAGAGATACGAACACAGAAACCTGGATTAATATCGACAATCTTTGATCGATTGGGAAGTAATCGATGTAGCAATACAAATCATCTTCAAATTACTTAAAACTAAGGTATTAATGACTGATATGTAATCCGGAGATCGTTTTACGTTCAATAACAAGCTTACGATGGATCTTGTGACGACATACGCAAGCATTTACGATGCAAACAAGCTTACCAGACTCTGATAAAATGGATTAGCTAATTTATTGTTGAGTTGTATCTTAGAACAGTAACGGCACTGGATTATCACAGATTGCGAGAATTAGATATACTTATGGGTAATTTTAATTAATGGTAATTGACTCTAAGATTATCATCTTATTCAGACCTTAGCTAACTTCACTTCTAGTAACTAAAATATAACACACTTTTTATTATTACGTACCCAGTCGGCGTAGCCAATTAGCCAATGTATGTAGCGATGGACAAACATAAGACAAACCCTTCTTATACATTTACAATGTACATACGAACCTACCTATAGAACGTACAAAATCTAAACTCTAGCAGAGTGATGGCCCTACGGTCAAGTATCTACTATGTTCGGCGCTGGGAAGTCGCAACGACCCTGAGTTACTTATCGTTGGTCGTGGGTGCAATCCAGGCAGGCTAAAAAAAGGCTATCATGTGTAATTTATTTCTTCATTGCTGCTCTGAAAAAGGGTGAAGGAAAACCAGCATGTCCTAGAACCGAAACATCAAAGACATGAAATCCACCAACCCGCACTGAACCTGCGTGGTAGTTGTGGTAGATTCATTGTGACAGACAGGAGACCAGCAGTCAGCCCAGCAATGGGATTGTTATAAGCTGATTTTGTATGTAAATATAAAATCTATGATTTTACATCTCCACGAAGAACTCAACAATTCAGAAATTCTTCCAAGCAAGCCTATATTTACCCTACGCTCATAGCGCCATCTGTCGGCAATCATCAATTAAATCTAAATATTTTTGAGCCATATGCAAAAAACGTTAAAAACCAAATTTGCGTAACTAGTAGGTACAGAAATAAGTAAAACCTTTTGAAGACTGTTCAAAATAAAACATAACAGAAAGAACAACGCAATGCAACACTTTCTGAGGTCGGACCAAGGACGGGTTGAACAAGAGAATCCATTACTTTTTTTATTATTATTATTGTTGATAGGCACACGTTTGACCACTATCTCACGTGATGGTAAGCGATGATGTGGTCGAAGATGGAGCACGCTTCCCTAGACGTAACCGTAAGTAACTTACGGAGACTCCATTGGAAAGCACGTTAAGCTGTAATTTGTAGATTTTTGACGGTCTTTACGGTAGTCAGAAGTCAAGAAATCTTGCACCAGTCTTGCCAAGGGGTATTTGTTACCCAGCTACTGGGTTAGGGAGGTCAGATAGGCAGTCGCTGCATTTGAAATACTTGTCTATTACTATATAATACTACCTAGCCAGCTGTATCCGGTAAGACTGGAAGCCGATCCCAAAAATTGGGCAAAGGCGAATTCTTCTTCTTTTTTATCGTTTGTTTGTTTGTCACTGGTGAGGATCGCGACCACATACCGTTTGGCACATGCTGCCTCCAACAGCCTTCGTCATATCGTCAGGCCATCTTGCCAATGTACCGTCTTTAGCGCTTTTTCCTACCACCTGGCCCAGTATTATGATCCTTTCCAGATTCGACCGCGAATTTCAACGAGGCAGATTGTTTGAGCAGAAAGAACTGTCATGTTTTGCAAAAATAGCTTAGATTAGATTTAAACCATTTAGTAGGTATCTTGAATGCACGCTCGAATTAATATAGGTAATCCAAATTAATCACATAATTTTATTATTACGAACGAGTTTCCTTAGGAATTTACAATAGATTATCGACCTTTGATGAGGTTTGTTATCTTTACGTGTTTATTATGTAGGTATTAGTAATATTATGTAGGACTGTTTGTAGAATAACAGCCCAAAAGCTATCAGTCCATCCAAAGGTTGTCCGTAAGAGATCGCCCTGTGCGATGAAACCGCCCTTTGTACACTTGTGTTATAAATGTTTGTCCTGTCATCCTGTGTTTATTATTTATAAAGTAAAAATATAATAAATAAATTATTTAAAACCTTTTTTTAGAGAGAGCTTGTCCTACAACTAATAAATGATACTGTTTGTATCATGCCTGTTGAACAACATTCTATGTGGGATGGTACATAGAATGTTGTTCAACAGGCATGATGCCATCTATCGGACGTCCTCGGAAAACTAGCTGTACCGTATGCAGTCTGCATAAGGTTGACAATCGTTCATCAAGACAAGGTAAATAGAGTCATTATATGGGTGGAGAAAATGGAAACTTACTAAGTATTTATTACTTGATAATAATATGTACTTTGACTTAAGAGGATTTTCTTATTCAGGCCGTGGTCCATATTTCCAAGTCAGTTTGAAGGACCTCCACAACACTCAGTCGCCATGACAACGGAGATACCCCTTGGCCAATGAAAAAACAAGCTATAACTGTCATTTGACGATTCTAGGTGGAGTCGACTTGGACGACATGACTTGCAATATGTTCAGTAGAAACCTTCGTGTGGATCGCCCAGAGGACACGGTGGAGGTCTGCCGCGCGGGCGGAGCGCTGCCGTGTAGGAGTGGAGGCGAGCGGCGGCAGCAACCTCTCGCGCCCGGCCAAGGTACAGAGCGAGAGGGAATGGGAAGCTGTCACCTCCGCATGCGAAGCTGTAATGCTCGCGAAGGAGGAGGCGGAACAGGTGAAAGAGACACAACGGAGACGCCCTCACGCCCCCAGCAACCACCGCAGGAGACGCCCTGGGCGTCGGGGGTCGCAAGCCAACTGACAGGGCCCGCCAGGGCCGATGCCTGCCTAAGGGTCGTGGATAAATTCGAAAGAGTCACCACGGCCCTTAGCACAGGCAACTGAAGGAACAGGGGTGGGTTTTAGTCAGTAAAAGTCACGCCCTCCCGGTCCACCCAGAGCGGGAGAAGTCATTGGATGATATGCCAAACCAAAAAAAAACCGTGTCTCCTTGCCTGCCCAGC
This sequence comes from Polia nebulosa, assembly GCA_951329385.1. NCBI lineage: Eukaryota > Metazoa > Arthropoda > Insecta > Lepidoptera > Noctuidae > Polia > Polia nebulosa. The sequence continues at coordinate 1,234,537 of OX589609.1, forward strand.
ATGCACAACCTGCACCTGCATGTTGCATGATTTAAACGAAGCCAATGACAAAGCTATCCAGGTCGCTACATACTGGTCGAACAAAATTTCGAGTCAAAATCGACACGAATATAAGAAGGAACATCTCTATTCTGTGGCATTTTGTGAAGAGGATGGTCAATTAGGCAGCATAAGTGGCTGACGAAATAACAGCCGCACGGGTCAGTCTATTAGGTTAAGCTACGCTTGCAGGGGTTGGTGATCATCTTTACATACCGAGACTCCTCCGTGCCTCGGAAAGTAAGTTAAGCCGTTTGTGCCGGCTGTCAATCGTGGATCTTTGACAGTCGTTACGGGTCGTCAGAAGCCCCAATGTCTGACAACCAGTCTTACCAAGGGTCAGTCTTATCGTATTACCCAATAAACGGGTTGTGGAGGTCAGATAGGCAGTCGCTCCATGTAAAATACTGGTATTCAGCTGCATCCGGTTGGACTGTAAGCTGACCCCAAGATAGTTGGGAAAAGGCTAGGCAGATTGATCCCTTGAATGAACGAATAAATTCAATCAAATTTAGCTCTAATTTGGACAGACGATGTATACGAATAGAAACACAATAATTTTACAAAATGTTTTATTATTAAAAAAACAAATAGACCAAGGGAAAACTTCGAAAACAAACAAACACATAAATCTATTATAAATTGAACTGAAACGTAATAATATTGTTTATTTACATCTTTACACCCTATATATTGTGTTTGGTAGGCCGAGACGCCGAGTACTAAACTAAGCGTTTAAAAAATTATTTATAGTGATGAGAAATTAAATACCGGAGTAAAACGGGGTGAATAGAAACGCCAGGGTGAATAGAAACAACACTTTGATTAGGATTTTCACTATGATACCCTCATATTGGTTTCTAGTAAAGCATCGATTTAGTTTTTATAACAATTAATAAATAAATCGGAGTACTTAAATGCTACAAACAATTTCTAAATAACGTGAAAAACCCCTTCAAAGTTTTGTTTCTATTCACCCCGGCGTTCCTATTTACCCCGTTTTACGGTACATATTATGCTTGAATCTTTCAGGACTCAGTTTTTTACAAGCTTTTATTGAAGTGAAAACTTCTTTAGGCACGTTGGGCATTTTTGAGATGGGAAATAACTATTGAACTCGCGCGACACCGACACCGCTACGAGTGCTACAACGCGTAGCACACAGTTTCCACTTCTGTCGACATCCCCATGGCTGCCTATTTTTTTAACTTGCTATGTTTGTTTATGCAGATCAAAGCTTGTAAGCTGAGTCAGAACCACTTTCCTTTTATCCTACGAATTCAAATTTTTACTTGCTGGTTCAGTTCCGATGACAATGTATTTTTATGATAAGGTCAAACCTTAATCGATTCAAGATTTGCTCCAGATGGAGGAACTCTTCAACTACCAACAGCACAGAATTTTGAAAGCTTGTTTAAATAATGTTCTTTACTATTAACTTTTAATTTCAAAATAATAACAAACTCCTAACCCTTCTTTTCCGTAGTCGGATAAACATTGGGGGCGTAAAACTATTACTGATGCATTCCTGTGAACTTGAGAACTGCAAACGATATGAAAATACTACTATATAAATAATATTTCGACCACTATTTTGATGACATGTTCTGATTGTTTTACAACGTCACAAGTTTGAAACAGTGTCTACGCCAATGTGACTGTTTCTCTCTGCTCAACACTAGTAGATATTTTTAAACGCAAAGTTTAATACTAGATACAATTTAGAATAAGTATAGTTATTAATTTTTAACATTCTCGTAAACAATTAATTTATAAAAAAAAAACTCAATCTATCGTGGCACATCATTCCATTTAACGTCCGTGCGTTAAGTTATAAAGAATATCATACAAGTAACAAATAATTTAAACTGAGTCACACTTAAACTTAGTTTAACTTTTATTAAAACTATTTAAAATTCAACTATTCAGTCAAATTTTTTCACTACACCACCTTATTCCTTTTTTACCCGCCATTTTATAAGAAAAGCCGCCATTTTTTGAACCCCAAACGTTTAATTTTGTTAATTTTACATTATCTATGGTACCATCAATGTACAGTTATAGTAGGAAAAGTATGAGCTTCGGTAATCCTCGTATTTCCGAATTAGTACGAACGATTAATACGTTCGCGTCGCGATATAGAATAACACCCATAAAGGCAAAGATAAGTTTTATACTGCCACGCTTTGTATACTTTCTCTCTATTCTATTTTTTATTTAGTAACTTATGGCAAGTAACTTGGAAAAGTAAGTGTGCATATAATTAATTTAAAAACTTTATCTCTGATGGGTACTCCGGTCACAGAACGTCATCAGTCACTTAATTTATTTTTTAGTATATAAAGTTGTTAATCTCTTGAATCACGTTTTTGTAATCACGGTAAACGGTTGTCAGCTCTTTAACAGACCTCATCATCGCGCGTTCGTATTTCCGAAGATAGACGATGATTGCCGAAGCGCATACTTTAGCCAGGACATTTGTTTACAGTGTTCTATTAATAATAAGGATTGAAAAATATATTTAAACTGGATCAAACGTAATTTCAATATTGTAATTATTTGATACATGCTTAGAGCACGAAAATAATAAAACAATTTGTTAAGTATAATAAAATTTACGTGTAAACCAGTCAAATTTTTAGAATAATCAAATGTCATTTGCGCTTCAAAACTATAGTAGGCAACTATTAAAAATACTAACACGTATCTAAAATAGACATCGACTTTCCTTATCTACTTTATATTATACATTGATTGTTTTTTTTTTTACATTTTTACTATAATACAGCGAAATATTAAAAATATCTCTGTCGAATCTACTGCCCTATTTGATCAGCATAATATATTTGTACAGGCAGGTGAGTAGTGGACAGCAAAAAAAAAAAAAAAAGATCAGGGAAATCAAATGTCAACCACTTTTGACAGCAATTCCCAAGCACTCCGTCTATGGAGGCCCTAAGATTGAAACTATGTCACATAGACAAAAGGTAAAGACCAATTAATTTCCCTGTCTGTACAATATTTTGTCAATGTGTAGAGCTTACCTTTCATTTCAGATTTACAGAATTCGTTCTGTAGACCGATATAATTATATCGATGGTATACTATTGATTGATATATTTATAAATTACTTATTATTTACAGAGTTGGTTCGGCTATCAAAGAAAACAATAGGCTATTGTCTTTTCAAATGTTTCCAACTATTCATCAATTACCCACCTATGAAATTGACGTTTTTTTCTCACCAATAGAGAACCTCGTCACTTCTATGAATTAAAATATTCATCAATTGCTTGATAATATATCGAATAATGACCGTCATAGACAACTGCCAATAGTAAAAAAGACCTTATTACATATAGTTTTATAGACAAAAAAAAATACCTTAAAAATGACTCTTCTTTTTGTTAGCAGAAATGAATGAATTTAAAGTTTTAAAACATTAGTGTTCATTGTTAAATAAATTAAGAAAATGTTAGTATGAAAAATGCCACTTTTAAAATTCTCCATATAAAACGCTGATTTCATAGGTGGGGGACCTAATATTTAAAAGATTAGGTACTTAATGTATTTGGAAAAAGACTTTATTTAAGTACATTTTGAGTCGATTTTCAAGCATATTTAAATGTTTTAAATTAAATTACTCGTATGTATAGACGGTCAAAAATTGAGATTGTAAGTGTGCTATATGGTCAAAATTTACTGTATTACATGAGCGGTCAACCTCTTAATTTTTGTACAGAGTAAGTATACCCAATAACAACTGGGTTTATAAATTACGCAACAATTAATGTTTAAAAATTATGCCGGTTGTCATATCATTCCCTTGTTAGGTAGAATCATTCTAAAATGTCAGTTCTTAACAATACAACTATTCTGATCTTACCTCATAAACCTATTTCCATAGACATTCACTCTGGCAATGTGCTGTTCAAAGGAAAATGGACTGTATGTCTATGGGGTGTTAGTCGGATTTCCTTAGCGCACCCCTTGCACGCCATGCTTTTAGCAGGTTGTATGAGAAGTATAATTGGAAAAAGTGTATTTGTGATGCGAGGAGCACGAACGCGTACCACAGGAGGCCATATGGGTAACCCTGGAAATGAGACAAACATCAATGTAGGGATGATTCCTAGGTACACAAATAATAATTCTATTTAGTGCGTAAGACAGATTATCAATAAATATTGGACCCGTATTTTTTGCTTTACCAGATCAATAAAAATTTGACAAAAATATAACCAATCACAGGAGTAGGGGATCGTTACGTCACTTCGTGGTTAAGTGTTCCAAGGCGTGATGGCACGCGAAATTTCATAGCACTGTATCGCTCTAGGGTTGCGTACCCGAAGGGACCAAACGGATCCCTATTGCTGTCACTCACGTGTCCGTCTCTCTGCCGCCTGTTACACAGGTTTTACAGCCAAACGGTTGGTGTTACAGTCTTTAAATTTTCACAGTATAAACATCATCTTTGGGTCAACAAGACCCAAACACACCCAAATTGTCAAGAATTGGTATGGAACCCTTTTTTTTTTTTGTTGGGGTTGGAAATCATCCAATGACCTATCCCGCTCTGGGTGGAGCGGGAGGGCGTGTCAGTCTTTTACTGACTAAAACCGGGGTGGGTGTTCCTGTTGTTGCCTGAATGCCCAGGGGCGCGGTAAATCTGTTTCGAATTTATCCGCTACCCCTGGGCAGGCATCGGCCATAACGAGCCCCGTCAGGTATTGCTGACATCTTTTTGAGGCGCTCGTGGAACACTACGCGCCGTCGACTCTCGGGCCTGGTACTTATCGGACGGCGAGCTACCCACTACTCGCCGTCCGCAGGCCCGCGCCTACGGTGGCCGGAGATCGCCTCGCGACCCCCGACGCCCAGGGCGTCTCCTGCGGTGGTTGCTGGGGGCGTGAGGGCGTCCCCGTTGAGTCTCTTTCACCCGTGCCGCCTCCTCCTTCGCTAGCATTACTGCTTTGCAGAAGGAGGCGACAGCTTCCCATTCCCTCTCACTCCGTCTCCTGCGGCGGCTGCTGCTGGGGGCAAGGAACCCTAAATGTGCGAAGTTCGACACGCCTTGGCCGGTTTTTTTACTGTTGCTGTTAAGAGGATGGTTTTTGAATTTCACTAGGAGTAGGACGCCAGTGAAATCGATACCAGCCCAGTCAGTGGAGGTTTAAGGCAATACCAAAAGCAACACACAAAAATAGTTACATTATAACGCAATTTTACCATTAAAGCAACTCTCAAAATTACATGCCTGATATAGATAAAATCCACTTCAAATTAATCAAAATATTAAAATGCGAAGACCGCCATGTCTCAATATCATCATGATTCCATTGTGAAAATGCGATGGTGCTAGTGCTGAATAATTCTCTCTCTCACTTTCTTTTCTTGGGGTGGGATATGTTCAAATAACTAGACACACCCTCCTGCTCTCCAGAGCAGGAGGGTGTGTCAGACTTTACTGACTAAAACCTACCCGTGTTCCTTCAGTTGCCTGTGCCAGCAGTCACTCTCACAGTGGAACAATGATGGCATTAACACGTCAAAGTACGGCCCCTGATATTCAAACACTCCCGCGACCAGCAGTCACTCTCACAGTGGAACAATGATGGCATTAACACGTCAAAGTACGGCCCCTGATATTCAAACACTCCCGCGACCAGCAGTCACTCTCACAGTGGAACAATGATGGCATTAACACGTCAAAGTACGGCCCCTGATATTCAAACACTCCCGCGACCAGCAGTCACTCTCACAGTGGAACAATGATGGCATTAACACGTCAAAGTACGGCCCCTGATATTCAAACACTCCCGCGACCAGCAGTCACTCTCACAGTGGAACAATGATGGCATTAACACGTCAAAGTACGGCCCCTGATATTCAAACACTCCCGCGACCAGCAGTCACTCTCACAGTGGAACAATGATGGCATTAACACGTCAAAGTACGGCCCCTGATATTCAAACACTCCCGCGACCAGCAGTCACTCTCACAGTGGAACAATGATGGCATTAACACGTCAAAGTACGGCCCCTGATATTCAAACACTCCCGCGACCAGCAGTCACTCTCACAGTGGAACAATGATGGCATTAACACGTCAAAGTACGGCCCCTGATATTCAAACACTCCCGCGACCAGCAGTCACTCTCACAGTGGAACAATGATGGCATTAACACGTCAAAGTACGGCCCCTGATATTCAAACACTCCCGCGACCAGCAGTCACTCTCACAGTGGAACAATGATGGCATTAACACGTCAAAGTACGGCCCCTGATATTCAAACACTCCCGCGACCAGCAGTCACTCTCACAGTGGAACAATGATGGCATTAACACGTCAAAGTACGGCCCCTGATATTCAAACACTCCCGCGACCAGCAGTCACTCTCACAGTGGAACAATGATGGCATTAACACGTCAAAGTACGGCCCCTGATATTCAAACACTCCCGCGACCAGCAGTCACTCTCACAGTGGAACAATGATGGCATTAACACGTCAAAGTACGGCCCCTGATATTCAAACACTCCCGCGACCAGCAGTCACTCTCACAGTGGAACAATGATGGCATTAACACGTCAAAGTACGGCCCCTGATATTCAAACACTCCCGCGACCAGCAGTCACTCTCACAGTGGAACAATGATGGCATTAACACGTCAAAGTACGGCCCCTGATATTCAAACACTCCCGCGACCAGCAGTCACTCTCACAGTGGAACAATGATGGCATTAACACGTCAAAGTACGGCCCCTGATATTTAAACACTCCCGCGACCAGCAGTCACTCTCACAGTGGAACAATGATGGCATTAACACGTCAAAGTACGGCCCCTGATATTCAAACACTCCCGCGACCCTAGCAGTCACTCTCACAGTGGAACAATGATGGCATTAACACGTCAAAGTACGGCCCCTGATATTCAAAAATCTTTATAAAAAGCCTCCACCACCCAAAAACCAAACCCGAGTAAAAATTTCTTTATAACTTACACCCACCTGCCACAGCTCGATATCCACCTCACTGCTGTCATCCTCGTCCTCGTCCATCGTCAGGTACCTCCACACATCCCCGCAGTAGTACAGGATGCAGTACAGCAAGGGTCCAAAGCCTAGCGCTGTGATCCCGTACATGTACTGCCGCAGCTGACGGATATTGTTCCGCTTGATGGCTGATAGACCGAGGAAGGAGAGTAAGAGGGAGAGGCACCAGATGTACTCCCACCACAGTGGCTGGAATTAGAGAGGAAAGTTGTATTAAAAACGAAAAATACGTATTCATTGATGACGTTTTGGTTTTCTCCAATTACGAGTATGTTTAAAATCCACGTTCCATGTTATTGGGGTTTTTACTTCTGGGGTATAACAAATAAAAAGTGAAAAATAAAAACTTTTTTACAAAAAAAAAAACAACCGACTTCCAAAAAATAAAACACACTAAAAATTAAAAAATAACTTTAATTTCGGAAGTCGGTGTCAAATAACGAAGAAATAAAACAACACCTACTTCCGAAATTAAAGTTATTTTTTAAATTTTAGTGTCAAATCAAAAAATCAAATCAAATCTCTTTATTGCATTCATGTGTTACATTATATATACGCGTGTTATTGTATTTTGTGTTTTATTCTATTCTATTCTTTTTTGGAAGTCGGTTGTTTTTTTTTTACAAGGATTTATTTAACTTCGTGATCTTGGTGATCACATCTGTTTTTTGCAAAAAAACAACAATGCCTTTTATTCGGGATGGAACCCCAAATGTAATGTTTGCTGGGTTGGAGGAGTCACTTGGTTCAATTAAACTCTTCTTAAATCTTGAAGACTATTTATTTTCTTGTTCACAATACAGTTCATACAAGAATATGGTACAAAAACAATACACAGTCGGTACAAGGTGTGGTACACGACAATACTCAGTCTGTTCAAGGTGTGGAACAAGACAATAGTCTGTACAAGGTATGGTACAAGACAATAGAGCGAAGCCAGAGGACTTTCGAGCTCACTGAGTCAACTGAGTGACTGATTTTGACTGCCAGGGATGCCTATATTTATTACCCAAAATCTATGGGGCACGTAGTGTAGCAAATGCAAACCCGGACAGCCAATACAATTTGATCATTTTAGAAATTAACTTGGACATTAACAGTCGACCAATCACAGGCATCACAACATTCTGACGATAACCAATCAGAAGAGTTTCACTAATCTATTAGGTAATGAACACCTGCATATTTACTTTTACATATTTACCGGAATTAATAACAACAAAACTAATATATATACATACTACAAAGTATGTATTCTATGGACAAACTGAAACTACGTTATACTTTACTTTTGGATTCTAATTTTACATTCACATTAATCTATAAACTACAATAAAAACAAAGGAACTTTACATATGTATTTCAACATGTACATAATTTTACATGGTGGACTTTGAAAACTTTCCACTGTCTGTAGCCAATCCATGAGAAGCATGAATTTGAACAACCAATCGCTGTCTAGCCAGAATTCCCGACTACGGGCTTTATTACAATTGGTCCGCTTTAACGCTGTGACATTCACTACTTGCGCTGTAGAGAAAAGTTACCTCAGCACATTTTAACTTTAATACGACTTTTTTGACTTTACTTTATACAATTACAACATAATAAGACATAATGAAAACATGACAAAATAAACTAAATTAACTACAGGTTTAGTATGGACTAAAGCGATGACGCTTCCTATACACATTCGTTTGAGCGTCCTGCACACCTTTAACAACTCGAGCAAACTCACAACATCATTTAGGAAGTTTTATCAGTTTAAAGTTAATAAAAAGAAAGCTTAATATTACCTGTGGTATCTGCAGTTCTTCAATCTCCAGTATGAATATGTCTAGCTTGTCTAGGATGTCTGCAGAGAGCTTTGCCAGCATCACTAGGAACATTACATGGTGGAAGAACACGCCGTACTTCAGACGAGACTTGTTCAAAGCACTGGAATGGAGAGAAAACACCATAAGAAATAATGTCATCATATTGTTATTTTAGGAAAGTGATTTCTGACCAACAATTCGGCTTCAGACAGGAGCATTCCACCAGAGAACAAGTCTATAGTCTGCGATAAAATTTGAAAAATCCTGGAGGAAAAATTATACTGTTCCTCGGCTTTCCTCAATATCCAACAGGCTATCAATAAGGTTTGACATAAGCTAATCATGGACTTATAGATTTTCCCCTTTAACTTAAGGCCCTACTAACGGCCAAGTGGCGCCCTCATTGTAAGGCAAAATTACCAAAAACGGCCGTTTCTGACACTTTTGCCTACTACTTTGGATACGAAACATTCTGAGACCTGTTTTAACAACGTAAAAATAATTTATCCTCTTAGTAACCAACGTGACGTTGGATTCTTTAATATTCATTTTCTATGCTATGCTACGATTTTTTATCCAATGAGGGCGCCACTTGGCCGGTAGTAGACCCTTAAGGGGCATCCGTCGGTCGCAAGTTGTTCCAGTGACCTGTCGCCATTTCATCCATCCTGAGTTAATCCTGTGCGTTACGTCTCGGTCTATACCGCCATCCCCCTGAACAAGCGACCCGAGGTACCGAAAGTCGGAGCAGATCTGTATAGGCGTTCCATTGAGAGCTACAGGCATAGGACTAGAGAGACCGCCGAAATCGAAGAACAGATATTCTGTTTTACACAAGTATATTATACATATATAACAATTTTTATATTTGTTTGACACTTACAAAATGCATAGTCACAGATTTTCAGAAATAATCATTATTCCTAGTACGTTGCTTCCAAATCATGAGCTTTTATAACGCGTAAGGAACACACACACTTGGTTCAACCAAGTTTTTACCTTTAACTTTCAACATAGAAACTTATAACCCTGGTTTTATTAGGGATAATTCCCATATTTCTGACTAGCTTCTGCCAGTGGCTTCGAGCATGTGGAGTTAGTACTTCTCCCAATATAAATTACAGCCTATGTGCTATTCCAGACTATTTTACATGACATATTCAGCAGTTCTGGTGTGATTGTGTAACAAACAGACCAGAACCGCTGCGCTATAAACATCCATTCAAACTTTCAAATTTATAATATTACGAGTATATGTATAGTAGGCTTATATCATTCTACCAAAGTACTCTCTATGCATAATAATGTTCTAGTCATAAGTAGTCTTCATTGGCCCACCGGTTCTTTAACACCAATCATCATGATGGTGCTGATTGATAGCATTTTTGGCAACAGAAATGTCTTCCTCTTTCGCATGAGTAATCCCTAATAAGGGCTATGACATTCATGTTTGTGATGAAACTCAAAAGGCCTCTCTAGAGGAATTGCGGCCGCAGAGAGTGACGGGTCTACGATTTATGTGGACCAATACCTGGCCGGAGGAGTGAGACTAAATGTGCAAGCACTCCAATGCTCCAGCTAAAGGTAGCTGCAGGACTCTGTGTGGTTTTAGTCAGTAAGTCTGACAACAAAAAAAAAGTTTAAAGTTTTAAACTACAGTTATAATGAGTTTGGATGTTGCACTTCTAATTAAATTAAGGGAGTTACGTGATTCATGACCAATTATTGACTGGGAATGAATTGTTTGACTGTTTTTTTTTTTTTGTTATCATCGAATGACTTCTCCCGCTCTGGAGGTGGAGCGGGAGGGTGTGTCAGACTTACTGACTAACACCCACCCCTGTTCTTTCCCTGCCCGAGTGCCCAGGGGTGCGGTAACTCATTCTCAGAATTTATCCACTACCCCTAGGCATATTGTTTGACTGTTCAGTCTATGAGTGAGTTGTTAACTTTACGAGCCGGCTATACCTTGTGCAGCTCGTCTGCGAACTCTGCACATCCTCACCCGGAAGTGAACACTGCCACACAACAGTCCATGCAGAATTGTTCTAATCCATCTACCAAGCCTTTTCCCAATTATACTGGAGTTGGCTGTTTACAAAATGTAGCTTAGTAACAGTATTTTACATGGAACCTTTCTAACCCCCACAAATGACAGCCGACACTATTAAAGATGTGTAAATAATAGCTTGAACCAACAGCTTAACATGCTCTCCAAGGCACAGATAAGGGAATCCAGGGTCACGGGAGTATTTAAAAAAGAGTCACCATGGCCTTAGAAGTTGGAACGCAAAGAGCAACTGAAGAAACACAGGTGGGTTTTAAGGCACAGAGGAGTCTCGCTATATAATGGATGATCACTCATCCATGGAACAACTTCAGCAAGCATTGCTTAACGCGTCAATTCCCTCATTAGCAGACACAATTAAAAACCTATTGTTATGGCGACGCGAGGGGCCTGACATGTTAACCTGGAAGAGCAACCTCACGGCTGTTTATCCATAAAATAGTTTTATTAATAACTAGCACTTCGCCCGTGACTTCGTCCACATGGATTAAAATAATTTATAGCCTATGACACTGAGAAGAAACATGGCTTTCTATTGGTAAAACAATTTAAAAAATCAGATCAGTAGATCCAGAGATTACCCCCTTACAACCTCACAAACTTTACCTCTTTATAATATTAGTATGTATTATTAAATTTTGAGTCAGATCAAATTATTTATTGAGATATTACATTGATGTTCACAAGGGACAGAATAATAATACCAGTCCAATCTTCAGACAACATGTGCTGGAGATCTTAACTCCTTAATGTGTTTTCATGTTTTATTTCATTTTGGACCAAAACAATTACACATATAATGATTGAATCATTATTATTTCTTTATAACCACATAAAAACCACATTTTTACAAAACTTTTCTTGGTTTCTTGCTAATGAAGGAAGTAGAAACTATAAAATTTTATGATCCAGCAGCTTATTGCCCATTAAAATGTTGTGTATGGTTTCAAATATTACTCTAAATTTGATTTTTTTAATACCTACAACAAAGAAAGCTAATTGACTTGTGACTTGTCAACAATTTCCACCATATGGTTGCTCATTCTGGTTGCTAATAAAGTAGAAAATCATGCTTTCACTCTTGAAAAGCACATTCTAACTAATACATTTTCTTATCATTGTACTACATCTCGAAACATGCACTGTTTCTAGGTTTAATCTGAGAAAACTTCAATGTGCTTCAATGTTTTGATTTTTACTGATATAGTTGGGTTATCACTTTGTCAAGCAAGTTTCTTATTTTTCTAAATGAATACGCGAACATTGGCGTAATTCCTGTTTTATAGATTAATGTGTGGACCTTTTCAAATTATTGGCGCGAAACATTATTCGCTATCGACTGCTTTTGTCTAAAAATAATTTGACGGAACTTGGTCGAAAAAATATATCAACCGTACAAGCTTACATTCGACATCTAATAAAATTCTTCCGTACGGCCTTAAATACTTGTAAATAAGCCAAATTACGTACCTAATCTGATATTGTGCTGCTATTTTCTCTCTGTGTTCGAAATCGGCACCGTTCGTACCAGTCACCATAACACCACGCGAAGCCATTTTTCTAACTGAACACTTATATAAACAAACAAAATAAATACTTTCTATCGATCTCAGATCACTCAAATGACATCATTCAGATAATCCTGGCAAAGATTTTTCTTTTCGATCAATTCATTTTTTCCCATCTGCCAAACGAGAGCCAACAAAATGCCAAAAATGCCAACGTCTCAAGGTTTTCTGTCACGTTCCGATTGACACAATCACTCTTATTAAGTAGGGTTGTAAATGTTTATGTTTTATGGTATACGGCTATTTTATTAAAAATTTATGTTTTCTGCGCTATTATTATAATTTATCAAGTAATTCATAAATAGATGATTTTCCATAAAATATTTGATTTAAAAGCTTCTTTTTTTTTTGTTTTTTTTTTTTATCCCCGAAGGGAAGGCGAAAGTCTTTTGACAATATTGCCTAGTCTAACGTAGTGTATTTATACTTTTTTTCCATTAGAATGCAGATGTAGCACATTCTAATGTCTTTTGCAGTATTTGGCAACAAATGTGTCGAGTCAACCTTCACGGCAAACTTCGCTAAGGTAGTCAATACTACAATAAAATTCTTAGCTCCATTTTCCCGAGATCCGGAGATCGCGTCTGTTTCAATGATTCCACATATTGTCCATTTGCGTTGACACTTGAGACACAAAACTACACCAATTTTACATCACAATATCCACTAGGAATCAATAAACGAATAATTAAAACAGCCACTGAACTGCACTCGAGAAAATCCCGCCAAAAACCCCAGGTAACTTCTTAATCGGAGAACAAAACGTTGATTTGACATTTAGAATATTACGTTCGGATACAAACACAGTCTTGGGATGGATAAAGGATGTTTAGTTTTACGAGATAATATATTGTCTATAAATAACTAGATACTATTGTATGTACTTAATATTTACTCATAAAATATGTACTCACAAAACACTTAAAAGAGAAAAAACAAATAATGCCCTCCTCCAGCCCCCCTAAAGGGCTGGAGGAGGGCGTTGTGCGGCCTCCGCCGACGCCCGATACGCCTACTGCGTATCGGGAGAGTGGCCACGACCTCCCTCTTCCTCTCCGCAGCCTCCTTCTGCGAAATTACGGCTTCACAGAAGGAGATTACTGCATCCTACGACTCGGCGCACCCGACCATCGAACGAGCGACGGCCGGCAACGACAAGTCGGGGCCCACTTCGGATACGAGGGCACGGCGCTGCTCCTCCCATGCTTGCAAAACATGCTTTTGTTTGTATTATAGTAATAATAGTACGCTAGTGTTATATTATCTGTGGTAATAGGTACATTATCCGATCCCTTAGTATTCATCCGAGCGATGAAATTTTGGCGTTGTGGATTGCACGCCCGGGAATTTTACTGGGTAAATAGGTAGGCTAGGTGAGGAGATAGGTAGGGTAGATGGGTAGGTAGGTATTGTAATAATAAAACCAGTCTGTTATAAAAAAATCTATAATTACCTACCTAATGTGCCTTGATTATTTTACCATTTTACAAAATATACAAAGAGCAGGAAATGTGGTATATTTATTATACAGGGTGTAACGAAACGGTGTGGTCATATTTTAGAAATTGCTTCTGCCCGTGTAAATGAACTACTTTCTCCAGGGAAGTCAAAGGCATTTCTAACTGAAGGTTTTTCACCAACGTATGGGCAAGGTTCTTCACGTTGCCTTAAAACGTAATATTTTAATAAAATTATTAAATTAACGTAATTATCAGACGTAACATCAACCTAACTTTTAAAATGCTGTCAAACAGACTAATAGAAATATAGTTTACCGAATACATAAATATTTGCTCACGAGCAAACACTGGTAACAAAATAAGTATAATAAATTTAAAATTTCGTGGTGGCACCAGTGGCTAAGTCCTCGCCTCTCCTCCTTAAGGTTCAAATCCAGGCATGTACCAACTGGCGTGATTTCTCTTTGTTATCTCTTAATAAAACAGTAGTATAGATACCATCATCATCATATCATCGCTTACCATCTGGTGAGGTGGTGGTCAAACGCGTGCCTATCAACAATAATAAAAAAAACCTACTACAGTTTCTTTTGATAGATTAAAAGTAAAATAAATTCACAATTTTACGAAAAAACAATGATCCACCATCGTGGATTCTAAAATGAATGTCAGATTAATAACCGGCGCCCCCAATAACCTAATACACAATACCCATATCGAATGTTTGAGAAAAAGTTGCATTCACCATCTTTGATTTTAAAAACAGAATGTCTGATTTACAATTGGCACCCCCAAAAACAAAGAGTATAATAATCCCAAAAACCTATTACACGACACCCATATTGAATGTTTCAGATAAAGTGGCATCCGCCATCTTTAATTTCAAAATGAATGTCAGATTTACAATCGGCGCCCCCAAAAACATTTTATACGATACCCATATCGAGTTTTAGTTTTTTTTTTAAATGTTACAGAAATATGTACAGAACAGTAAAAAAATAAAAAGTAAATGTTGAGTATGCATAATTAGTCATACTCAAAAAACAAAATATAAGACTTACCTTATCCATATATTGGCGGCAAGGTAATACGTACACAATAGATCGCGAATTGTTGCACGATGAGACGTGATCACTCTCCGAGCTCCAGTGCAAAGAGAATATAATTTGCTCCAGTGGACGACTGAATTTTCGACCGGTTTGCGTTGCATATGATACAAAACAGCAGCGCGGCAATTTTTTAAAAAAAAAAACCAAGCGACATTTCGAAAATGTGAAAACGATAAATTGTAGTATTATCACTAGAAATTAATATGAATCTAAGTTTGTGAAAAAATTCAACAGTTTACTTTCAAAATTCTACTAAACACGAGCATGCTATTTTAAGATTTTTGTTCAACTTTACGTATTTTTGTTAAACTATACAATTTTTTTTTGCCAACGTTAATCGTTAACACATTCATAATAAATAGTATTGATTATATCCCTTTAACTGTGATGACCGTTTTGAATTATTTTGCTCGGCGCAGTTTTAACGTTTTATCGGTCATGAATTCGTCTATTGTGTAGTAGCATTTGATCGATTTTAATTTGGTATAAAATAAGCTGCTCTTTTCTTAATTTTTTTACCAAATTTGGCAATTATTATAAATTGTAGCGATTCTATAGTGGGGGCTATCTTTCATCATTTTTAATTTTGGTCTTGGTGTCAATGATAAATGATGTTTATTCAGTAAATAGGTTACAAGGAACACTTTTACACGTCAATGGTTTTTGTCAGTTTAAGCTATATGAGGCCGGTGTTTCCTAGCTGACTACCCTGAGAAGAAACACCGAAACAAACACAGAGGTCAAAGTCTCTTTTAAAGTGTCATTAATAAATGTTTGTTTCGTCGGCTATATGTCGGGTTTGATTATATGTTTGATTGAAAGTAATCTTTTTTATGCACAAACGTAGCTATTTGTAAAATGTACAAAGAGGGTAGCGTTAGAATTTTATTTTTTATAAAATGCGGCTTACAGCTATCCCCTTGTTTTATGTTCTTTTTTTTTGCATAATGAAGATGTCGTTAAATCTGTACTTTCACCCCACAGTATTATGCCATAGTTAAACCATGCATAAGCCTAAGCATAGTACCTACGTTGATAGCGCGGTTTCATAGTTAGTGTTGCTTTATAATTTACTTAATGCTTAGCTATATCTCAATAATTTTGTTTTTAGATTTTCTATATATGTTTTTTCCATGTCAGATTATTGACCAATGTCAAACCAAGAAGCGTAAGGTTATCTCTTTCGGGAATATTTAGATTGTTAATGAGGGTGTCAATGTTTAGCGGTTTTCGTTGGTAGGTATGTCCTAAATTGTAGCAAGTTACTTTTGTTTGCATTTATTTGGAGGTTGTGTTTCTCTAGCCAAGTTTTAATAATTTTGTAGCAATTTTCGATTTAGGTCAAGGTTTCAGGGTTCTCGGTACTTTTAAAAACTAAGGATACGTCGTCTGCGAATAGAATGCATTTATCTTGTATTATTTTAGGTAGATTGTTTATGTATATTAAGAATAATATACACCCTATCAAGCTGCCTTGCGGAATGGAGTAATTGATAATCTTAGTCCTCGATTTTACTATTTCTATTTCTTTTGTTTGTTTGTTATATTATTCTATTTCGACATGTTGACTTCTATTGTTCAGGTAAGACACTAGCCATTTGTAGGCCGTACCTCTGATTCCTATACCGTATAATTTTTGTAACAATATGCTATGGGAAACTTTGTCATATGCTTTGGTCATGTCTAGGAACAAGCCTATGGCATACTGTTTGTCATTGATATATTTATATATCTCTTGCACGTAATTGTATACCGCGAGAGTCGTTGATCTTTTTTGTCTAAAACCGAACTGGTTCATAACTAAAAGACTGAATTTTTCCAAAAAGTTGTTTATTCTAGAGGACATTGGTTTTTCAAATATTTTAGATATAACGGGCAGAACAGCTATAGGTCGATAGGAACATGGATGTTGTGGTTTGCCGCCTTTTTTAAATATCGTTCATAATTTAGCTTCTGTAAATTTTTCCGGCAAGATACCTTCATCAAATGATTTATTTATTAGTTTGGTTATTTATTTATAATAATAAGCACACCAACAGCACTGTCACTTACAATTCAAATAAAATAACATCGGCATTTCAGTAACCATGCAAATAACAGATATGCATGACATTGACAAAATGAAATTAGAGACAATAAGAAAAAATAAAAAGTGTGTCCAATAAACTTAAAACCAGAACACTACAAAAACAAAAACATTGAGCTATATAGACGTACATTATTCGCACTGTTTATATAGGGAACGTCTGTATGAAGCGAAACTCATAGAGAAAACTTCGATAGGGTAATCCGTCAAGTTGGACCTTTCATTATATAGCCTAGCCGTACGTGTTAAGGGGCTATTAAAGGTAGTATTTAAGGTGGAGGTAGGCAATTGAAAATGCGATAATGTCGCTTGCTATGTTGGCTAGCCCAAAAGTTAAAATAGTGAATCAATTGCGCATCTATCGAACCATTTATAATTTTGTGTAGTGTAAGTAAGTCATAATGGATCCGCCTATCCTTTAAGCTAATCATCTTATAGTGCCTTAACCTATCATTGTAATCAGGTATAGCTTTTCGAATCCCCATCTTCATACATAGATACCTAACAAAACGAGCCTGAACAGATTTAACATTATTAGTATAACTTAAGTAATAGGGAGACCAAATAGTGGAACAATACTCCAATGAGCTCCTTACCAGTGCGTTATAGAGTAGAATAATGCTACTATAATTACGGAAAGGTTTTGACATGCGAATTATAAAGCCAAGCATTCTTTTAGCCTTACACTCTGCTCAATTACGTTAAATTTGATTATCATTTAGATGGATCAGTACCATCTAAATGATAATCAAATTTAATGTAATTTACTTTATTCGTGAATGTAATAGTCTGGCATTTTTTTTTACATTGAGCGTCATTCTGTTGTTGAAACACCACTGTTGAAGGACATCAAGATCACTCTGAAGCTTCATAAAATCACTCAGGTCCGATATCCTGCAGTATATTTTTAAATCATCGGCGTAGGCTAAACAATTGCAATTTATTAAGTCCAACAGATCATTTAAAAAATACCAAAAAAAGCAAAGGGCCTAACTTAGAGCCCTGTGGAACACCAGAGCCAGGAGAAAAGGTACAGATTCGTATTCCGTCAAAGCAACTATTTGAGAGCGATTAATAAGTAACTCTCGAACCATCGCAACAGAGAGCCATGAATGCCAGCACAATTCAATTTCATAGAAAGAATTGAGTGATCGACACGATCAAAAGCTTTTGCAAAGTCTGTGTAAACAGCATCAACCTGACCCCTAGCTTCAAAGGAAAGTAGTGTAAATAAGGAAGTTAGAACATAGTAGAACGGTTAGACACAAAACCATGTTGCTTCGAACTAATTATATGACGGAGGTGAGAATAAACTACATTGTATATAAGACCCTCAAACATCTTAGCAAATTGTGATATAATAGAGATTGGTCTATATTTAGTTACGTCATTCATACTACCAGATTTATGTACTGGAATAACGTGTGAGATTTTCCATAAATCAGGAAGCGCACTATAACAAATGTTTGCTTACCTGTGCGCAGCCACACTGCGTCTGCTAGGCGACAACAGGCATTTCTCGCCATTTTTCTCTACAATAGGCTGAACAAAATCTTAGACATGAATTCCCTTACAATCCACGAAACAAAAACCAAGGTAAAGATCTAGCTACTGACACAAGACTATTAAGCGGCCTGTGGGTGAGATATACGCAGCGAGCCTACAGAGCCCTGCGCACTCAGTATATAATGCGTTCAGGATGTTGTTGGGTCTGCCGTGGAGGTGCAGCGCGTCTGGGATGTTTGCTGAAGCGCGCGCTGATGGTTTCCACGCCATCATGCGCAAAAGAGCAGCTTCCCTGCTGGTCCGTATACGGGGTAGCAACAACGGCATTCTGAGCGCAATAGCGGCACGTTTTGACTGTCTCTTTCAAAACCAGTGGGTCAAGTCTTGTGTGGGTGTGGCCAGTCATGGCAAATAAAAATTTAAAGATATTATATACTAGAATAAGGTTTCTATGGGTTCTATGGGTATAAGGGTCTATGCCACCCGAATTAAAGTCATTATTATTATTGTATTATTATTTTATTTAATTTTCAATTTTTGAAATTTTTAATTTAATTTTTTGACATTTTTAATTTAGTTTAGTGACATTTTTAATTTAATTTTTTGACATCTTTGAATTTGTTTGGCATCTGTTGTTTATTTTTATTGAAAGTTTTGAATGTATGTATATATTTGAATTACTTATATGGGCATAAAGCCTGAAATAAATGAAATTATTATTATTATTATTATTTACACAACTGAAAGTCTGATGCAACCAAATTAAATCTAATCATAAGAACACAAAACTTTTGGTATTCCTCGCACACATTCACACATAAGCTTGACTTTTTAACGATTTCGAAGTCTGCTGTTGATTTACATTAATTTTAAGTGAATCCTTGTTTTGTTTTTGACTAAATAATCCCTATATCTTTAGTTTAATTTTAAGGTTTACATATGTCCTAATTTTGAGTTAATTTCTCTATTTTATTGATTAATTGATATGCTTTATGATTTAATTTTTGTTTTTTGACTACTTAATTTTTCTAATGTTATTTGTATTTTTCTATTTTTTTCCTTAGTTTATAAAGTTGTTTTGATTTAAATATTTGTTAGAATTAATTTTTTACGTGCTAAATTGTAAACAATGAAGAAGTCACTGGCTCCTGAAATACAGGTAGGTAGGTACTCTACCTAGCTCAGGAGTCACGGTTCTTTTAATTTTTCCAGAAAGATACCTTCGTCAAATGATTTATTTATTAGTTTTATCGGTGGTGTCAGTTCCTGAATACATTTTTTAATCAATGAAGGCGGTATTTCAGCACTCCGCTCGTTCTTCATTTTGCGTACAATATTATTAACTGCACGCTCCGTGACGGGTTGTACAAATAAGGAATTTATTGATGGTCTGAGGACTGGATTATCTGGGCATGAGGTGTTCGATGCGTCATGCAGTGGTTCGGCGACCGAAGCGAAGAATTCTTTCAAAATATTTGAGACCGTTGCAGGTGTACTTATGTTTTTGTTATTGTTACAACGTAAAGTAATATTTTTAGTATGGCAATTAGAATCCGGGTTAAGGTTACTCTTAAGGGCCTACCTCCCCATAAGTGGCGCCCTCATTGAATAAAAATTCGTATCATATCATCTATACATATAATAAATCTGTAGAAAAGTCATTTTTGTACATTGAAGAAATTGAAACAAAAAATAGCCAGCGTGTGAAAAGATAAGTAACAGAACCCATTTCCATCATTTTTGAAATTTTTGTCTGTTTGTCTGTTTGTCTGTTTGTTTGTGCGCACATCACGTAAAATCTACGAATTCAATGCTGACAATGTTTATATACAAAAATTATACGCAACTTGAGGATTAACTTAGTTTTTGTTTCATCGAAATCGGTTCACTCTATCAAAAGATATGATTAATTTAGTGAGTTCAAGAAGTAAAATATTACGTTACGCAATTAAGTATAGTACTTGCAACGACATCTTAAGACTAAAAATAGAACTAATGTTGATAGTTGAAATCTAAATCCGATAGATGGCGTTGTGCAAATGACGTCATTTTCTGAATCGCGGTGTTAAGATTTTCCGCGCGAGGATGACGTCCACCGTGTTTACTAGGCAAATTGGGTTTCGTTAGGTGTCTTAAAAGTTCTTGCGTGTGTCGTAAAAGTTCTTTGGTTGCTTGGTTTATCGATTTTCTAAATTGGTCGAAAAAAAAGTATTTGCTTATCTTATTGGTTTCGTTTGGTCAACTTTGGTCATTGGTTTGAAGTACGAAGTAAAGATTGTATTTGATTTACTTCGTAGTTTGAATCCAATAGTGCCAATCGTTATACAGTAAGTTAGTGTTGCCAATTCGTTGAGTCACGACCACGAACAGACGATACGTTGTCACACTAGACTGTTCGACGCACCTTTCTTTTAAGTTTGTAGGCTATTCAGTCATAAGTGTTGTTAGTTTTGTTTATTGCTTTAATTTTCCTTGAAAATGCCTCAAAGAAAAAAAACTAACCTTTCGCTGCGTAGCCGAAATGCGAAAAGGATGAGACTTTGTAGGTCTCAGGAATCGGAAGAAGATCGTGAAGCACGGTTATCTGCTAACCGAGAGCACATCGCTCTTTCACGTGAATCGGAAACGTTCACCGAAAGGGAGTCACGTTTAAGTTCACAAAGAACACGGACCGCGACTTTGCGGTCTCAAGAGAGTATCCAGGAACGCGAAGACCGGCTGTCTGCTGATCGGGAGCGCCACTCTCTCTCACGTGAGTCAGAGACATTCACAGAAAGGGAGTCGCGCTTAAGTTCGCAAAGAACTCGGACCGCGACTTTGCGTTCTCAAGAGAATATCCAGGAACGCGAAGTTCGGCTGTCTGCTGATCGGGAGCGCCAGTCTCTCTCACGCGAGTCAGAGACTTTCACAGAAAGGGAGTCGCGCTTAAGTTCGCAAAGAACTCGGACCGCGACTTTGCGTTCTCAAGAGAGTATCGAGGAACGCCAAGCACGTCTGTCATCTGACCGAGAGCGACACGCTCTCTCGCGCGAGTCTGAATCTCTCTCCCAAAGAGAAGAACGATTACAAATAGCTAGACATAACTATGTAGGTGTACAAAGAAACAATGAAAGTTATCTTGCATCTGAAAGGGAAAGAATAGATGAACTAAGACGAGCAGAAACAGCAGAACAACGTCAATCTCGCCTAGAAATAGAACGAGCTCGATACCATATGAATAGAGAAACAAATAGCGGAGCTGATGAGTCCATGGAAAATGACGATGCAAATATTTTATTACCTTGGGACAATAGGGAAAAATCAGGGTTCACATATTCGTCTAGAATTAATTATGCTGGCTTTACTTTCGTGGGTGACATGAGAGAAATTTGTAATTTTTGTCATGCTTTGAAATGGAGGAAAGAGACAGATGGAATGTGCTGCTCAAATGGAAAAATTGTTCTTCCAAATTTCCAAGATCCACCACACTTACTTAAAAGTCTCCTGAATGGCGATCATCCCCAGTCGAACCGTTTTTTGGATAATATTCGTTTATATAACAGTGCTTTCCAAATGACTTCCTTTGGGGCAAAACAAATAACGGAAGGACCGTTCATGCCAACCTTCAAAGTACAAGGTCAAGTTTATCACCTTATTGGATCTTTGCTGCCAGAAAATGAACCCAAATTTCTCCAAATTTATTTTGTATCCGATTACACGCAACAGCTCAATGTTAGAAATCACAATTTTCCCCAGCTCAATGCTGAGCTTTTGGGTCAACTTCAAGAATTGCTGCATCACGTTAACCAGTACGTTCGTGAATTCAAAGCTGCATTGGAGTCAATTCCACAAGGCAGCAATGATTTCAAAATTGTTATAAGTGCCGATAGACGTCCTGTGGGTGAACACCGTGGAAGACACAATGCACCCGTCGCAGATGAAGTTGCAGTTGTTTTAGTCGACCAGGAGTGTGAGAGACGTGATATCGTGTTGCGTACACGCGACGATCGCCTTCAACGCATTTTGGAAACCCACCAAGCTTACGACGCCCTGCAATATCCACTAATTTATTGTCATGGTGAAGATGGGTACAATTTTGGGCTGTACCAAGTGAACCCTACTACGAGAGTCACTAATTATCAAAAAAAAATATCTGCTCAACAATACTATTCCTACCTTTTACAAATAAGGCAAAACAGTTTCGTATATTTGCAATGATTTCGTGGTTTGTTCAGCCAATTTATTGTGGACATGTACGCAAAAATAGAAACTGAACGTTTAGTGTATATTCGCACTAACCAGCGACGATTACGCGCTGAAGAATACGTGCACTTGCGGGACGCCATGCAATCAGATAATAACGTCGAAAACTTGGGTCGATTGGTTATTTTGCCATCCAGTTTCACAGGCGGTCCGCGGTATATGCACGAACGAACGCAAGATGCTTTTTGTTACGTCCGTAAATACGGCCGGCCGGACCTTTTTATAACATTTACAACAAATCCAAAGTGGACGGAGATTTGCCAGGCACTTCTCACAGGACAGGCGTCATACGACAGACATGACATTATTGCTAGGATTTTTCATTTAAAACTCAAAGTCTTGATTAATCTACTTACAAAGGAGAAAGTTTTCGGTTCAACTCTTTGTTTTATGTATAGCGTCGAGTGGCAAAAGCGTGGTTTACCCCACGCGCACATTCTTCTGTGGCTGGAAGAAAAAATTCGTCCCGATGCTATAGACAGTGTCATAAGTGCAGAATTTCCGGACTATAATGCAGATCCGATTTTGCATGACATAGTAAAAACACATATGGTTCACGGGCCATGTGGCCTCTTAAACAGGGAATCACCGTGCATGAAAGATGGTCAATGCTCAAAAAAATACCCCAGAGCACTGAAAGAACTAACTATGGCTGGGGAAAATGGGTATCCGCAATACCGGCGAAGATCACCGTCACAAGGTGGTTTCACAGCTACTGTCAGATTCCGTGGACAAGAAATAATTCTAAATAATAGTTGGGTGGTACCGTATTCTCCAGTTTTGTCAAACGCTTTTCAAGCACACATTAATGTTGAAATTTGTAATAGCGTCGAATCTATAAAATATATATGTAAATATGTTAATAAAGGTAGTGATCAAGCCATGATAGCACTAAGAAATAACAACCAATTTGATGAAGTGACAAGGTATCAATCTGGCCGATACATAAGCTCTTCGGAGGCAGTTTGGCGCATTTTGAGTTTCCCTATTCATGAAAGGTATCCGCCAGTCATCCATCTTGACGTGCACCTGGAAGGCGGGCAGCGAGTTTACTTTCAGCCAGAAAATGTGGCAGAAAGAATGAACAACCCAAGACAAACCACCTTGCTCGCATTCTTTCGCCTTTGCGAAAGAGACAATTTCGCTAAGTCTCTGTTGTACAATGAAGTGCCACATTATTATACTTATAACAAGCAGCAAGGTGTTTTTAATCGCAGGAGACGTGGAACTGCTGTAGAAGGCGAGTCCGGCATTTTTAAAGAACACGTGATTGGAAGAGTATACACGGTGCACCCAAATAATGCAGAGTGTTATTATTTACGCCTTCTTCTTCACACAGTGCGAGGACCTACTTCTTTTGCTGAGCTCCGCAAAGTGGACGATATAGAATATCCCACATTTCAAGCTGCTTGCCGCGCACGGCATTTATTAGATGGCGATCAGCATTGGGATGATGCTTTAGCCGAAGCATGCGTCAGTGATAGTCCACATCGTTTGCGCCATTTATTTGCCATTTTGTTGACATTTTGTGGCCTATCGGACGCTGGGCAGTTGTGGCAAAAATATAAAGACGCGTTTGCCGAAGATTTTTTGAGACAGCAAAATATAAATAGTGAAACTTCTGACCAAGTACGTGAAAGCTGCCATAATAGGGCTTTGCTGGCTATACAAGATATAGTTACAAGTATAGGAGGGAACCCCCTCAGTCAATACGGCTTGCCGACACCGACAGTTGGTGGGGAACGAATTAATAGGGAGTATACATCTGAAATAAATTACAACCCCGAAGAGTTAGCAGAAATATTGCGAAATGGCTGTTCAAATTTGACGTCAGAACAACGTCAAATCTTTGATAGAGTATGCTGTAGTGTAGAACATTCATTAGGAGAAATGCTGTTTTTAGATGCACCTGGTGGAACAGGTAAAACTTTCCTCACTAAAGTTATCTTGGCTCAAATAAGGAGCCAAAACAAAATTGCCCTTGCCGTCGCTTCCTCAGGAATAGCTGCCACTTTATTACCAGGAGGAAAAACTGCACATACAACATTTAAAATACCAATCGACTTGGACCGCACAGAAAACCCTGTTTGCAACGTGTCTCGCAATAGTGATAAAGCAAGGGTTTTACGCGATTGCGCCCTTATCGTTTGGGACGAGTGTACGATGGCAAATCGTAAAGCTGTGGAAGCTGTAGATAGAACGTTGCGAGATATAAGACAAAATGACCGACCGATGGGAGGCTTAACGGTGCTATTCTGTGGAGACTTCAGGCAGACACTCCCTATAATACCCAGAGGAACGAGGGCCGATGAAATAGGTGCCTGTTTAAAGAGCTCTATTTTATGGCGTAGTGTCATATTAACTAATTTGAGCTTTAATATGCGAGCATATTTGGGAGGTGACGCAAACGCGCAGGTTTTCTCAAATTTACTACTTCAAATTGTAACGGCACATACCCGACTCAAGAAGGAGGTAAAGTAACTTTAGTCGAAAGCCTGTGTTCTTCTGTTGCCTCACAGCAGGAACTCATTTCCTCTGTATACGGAGATCCATCAGAGATCTCGAACCATGACGCTGCTTGGCTATGCCAACGAGCTATTTTGGCACCTCGCAACGACCAAGCAGCAGCAATAAATTCTCAAATATTGGTACATGTTTCTGGAGAAAGTAGGGAATATTTATCTATTAACACGGTTTTAGAAGAAGGAGATGCCACCCACTATCCAGTAGAGTTTTTAGACTCTCTAAATACACCAGGTCTTCCAGCACACAAAATTTATTTAAAAGTCGGAGTACCAATCATTCTACTCAGAAATTTAAGCCCACCAAAACTATGCAATGGAACTCGGTTGAGAGTAACAAATCTCCAACGAAATGTCATCGAAGCCGAAATCTTAACAGGTTGCGGCTCCGGTGATGTTGTTTTCATTCCCAGGATACCCATTATCCCCAATAATTTTCCGTTTACTTTCAAACGTGTGCAATTTCCTGTAAGCCTCTGTTACGCTATGACTATTAATAAAGCCCAAGGCCAGACGTTATCCGTTGCGGGTGTAGACCTTACTTTTGATTGTTTTTCACACGGCCAACTCTATGTTTCTCTATCACGTGTTAGCAACCCAAACAACCTTTTTGTATATGCTCCGGGTAATTCCACCGCTAACATAGTATATAGAGAAGCATTAACGTAATCAACTATACCAAAGTCAGGACTCTTATCTAAATCATCAAAAAGGTGATATACTCTTATCTAAACGACGTTGTTTTGTTCTCGACAACCACGCGAACGAAGTCGCGGGCACAGCTAGTAGAAAATAAAGATTAAAGAATCCTATGTTGCGTTTGTTAAAAAAAATACACTAAAAATTAAAAAATAACTTTAATTTCGGAAGTCAGTGTTTGTATTTTACTTCTTCGTTATTTGACACCGACTGCCGAAAATAAAAGTTATTTTTAATTTTTAGTGTATTTTTTTTTGGAAGTCGGTTGTTTTTGTTGTAAAAAAGTTTTTTATTTTTCACTTTTTAGTTGTTATACCCCAGAACTAAAAATCCCAATAACATAGAACGTGGAATTTAAACATTTGGAGTACACCAAAACGTCATCGAGGTAAACGTATTTTTCGTTTTTGTTCAGTTTCTCAAAAAGCGTTGAAGCAATTCTGATAAAATTTATATGGGACCACCTCGGGAGTATATTCTTTCGGATAAAAAGAATTTTGAAAATCGGTTCACAACTGACGGATAAATCGGCGGACATACATAAAAAAAAACATACATACAGTCGAACATAGAACTTCCTCCTTTTTCGAAAGTCGGTTAAAAATAGGATAAGGTATTTTACGTTGTTAAAACAGGACTATAAGTGTTTCGTATCAATGATTTGGTATAGATTATACTGTAACATTACCTATATCTTGTAGCCGCTGGTAGTCTTTACTTCTAGATGACTTATCAATATTAAAAAGCCCAGTCAAAATTACATGGTTTATGTAAATTTTATGTACTACTATTTTTAAGATTTCTACATTATCAGCAAAAAAGGTTTCAATGTCGCGATCCGGTCTGTATTATAACAATAGTTTTTTGTGATATTATTTCTATAGCACAGCATTCTATTATACATTCTACAGATAGGTTAGTACAGTCCTCAAGGTGTGTGTAGTCGATGCCGTTGCGTAGGAGGATGGCCACCCCTCCGCCTTGATGCTCACGTCGATGGTAGGCAGAAGCAAATGTGCACCCGTTTATTGTGACAGTAGGTAGGGCGCGAAAGCTTGTCCCGCCATTCCGCCACCTCGTGGAGCTGTGACCGACGCAACTCGATCTGGCGCTGCATCGGTTCACCGCCCCGCGTCCATGGGTCAAGGCCTTTTTTTTTTTTGCCGGGGTGGAAAATCCTCATGGATGTCCTTCGCCTGCCCCAGGCGAAGGGGTCTGTCAGACTCTTACTGACTAAAAACCACCCCGGTGTTCCTTCCCACAGTTGGACCAGGGATCGTGAGAGCTAGTACGACTTCCATGATCCCCGGCTAGTGCCGGTCCGCCTGTGCGGGCCACCTCTGGCCCGCGGGGAAAGTGAGGTGACCTCTCTCCGCGACGTATAAAAGGGGCGCGCGTGGAACACTACTCGCCGCCGCCTCGGGTCCTGCTGGATGGGGGGCGGCGGGCGACCCCGAGTCCGCCGTCCCTCCGGACCTGTTTAGAGGGGCTGGAAGAGGGCGTTGTCCGCCCTCCGCCGACGCCTGGTGCGCCTGCTGCGGATCGGGAGAGTGGCCACGGCCTCCCTCTTCGCAGAAGGAGGCTGCGAAGAGGGAGGCCGTGGCCACTAGAGAGGTAAAAAATTACGGCTTCACAGAAGGAGATCACCGCATCCCACGACTCGGCGCTCCCGACCATCGAACGAGCGACGGCTGGCAGCGACAGGTCGGGGCAGTCGGTGCAGTGATGGCACCGAGTGTCTGGCTCCCTGTTTATGCGACACAAGTACTTCCCGAAGCAGCCATACCCCGAGAGCACCTGCGTCGTTCGAAACGACAGGGAGCCGTGCTTCCCCCCGAGCCATTCGTCGAGCACTGGTCGGATCACGTCGACGTAGCAAGGGCGCGAAAGCCTATCCCGCCTTTCCGCCACCATGACCTCGCGGAGCTGTGACCGACGCAGCTCGATCTCGCGCTGCATCGGTTCACCACCCCGCATCCGCACCTCCTTGCGCCACCGGTACAGTGAGGCGAGTACTCTCGCCTCCAAGTCCCAGGGCGGGGATCGGCCAGTGCACAACCCGCCTCGTATGGATCAAGGCCTCCCCCAACTCGAAACAGCTCTTGCGGTATGCATCCAGATCATCTAACCACATATTTCGATCGATCTCGGCAGCGCTGTTTACCTTCACAGCACCTATGTGTTTGGACTCTTAGTATCTACTAATAAGAAGGTATAAGTAGGCTGTAGGGATCATGCCAATGCAATGCAAGAATAATCATCAGTTGGTGACTCATTTTGTTTAAAACGTCTGAAGGTCTTCTGCGAATTGGTCTCCGTCCCTTGTACGCTTTCAAATGATGCGGAACCCCAGGGTCCCAAGAAACGTGAAATACATAAAAAAGAAAGCATCTCGTGTTCGCCACTACAGAGTAAAGGTCCTCTCCCTTTCTTTTTTCCACTCACTCGTTTCTGAGTCAATATGAAGATGGACCGGTATATAATCCTATAAACGGTTATAGGCGTCAAGCTTGTCCCGTCGAGGGACGTTTTCAGAGACAAGACCTACGTTGCGTTGTGGTGGTCTTAATGCACACTTTACACAATTATGTACCTATCCGATATGCGACAAACGTATCCAACTCAGGCTTACTGGAACTCCTGAAAACAGACGGTTTTTTGCATATGGCGACCCACGCATTCTTATTTGTGCTTAGCAGCCTTTTCATGTTTTTAATGCCCGTTTCAATCAACTCGGCCTATAATATCGCAGTCCATTGCTGGACATAGGCCTCTCCCAGGCTGCGCCACAACACCGTGTCCTCCGCCTTCCGCATCCAGTCTATCCCAGCCACCTTCTTAAGGTCGTCGGTCCATCTAGCTGGGGCGCGTCCCATACTACGCTTGCCGATACGCGGTCTCCACTCCAGGACTCGTCTGCTCCATCGGCCATCGGTCCTTCGACATACATGACCAGCCCACTGCCACTTACGTTTACTTATTTTGCAAATGCGCGTTTACATTCCAAGAAATGCGACTTTTGCATTATAATTAAAATCTAAAAAATGCTTCTTCATAGCTTCCGCCTTCCGCTTGAGACGCGACAATAAGTTTTTGATTGTGTCTGCTATTCCGGGGCCCACAGAGTACTTTTTAACCTTCGAAAAAGGAGGAGGTTCTATGTTCGACTGTTTTTTTCTTTATGTATGTCCTCCGATTTCTCTGCTGTCAGTTGTGGACCGATTTTCGAAATTCTTTGGTGGAGTCACATTTAGTACTGCAACATTTTCTTTCAAAATTAACAGACGATCCCGAATGCTGCTGGGATCAATTTAATTAATACATGAATTAATCATGAAATTACTAGAAAGGCAGCCATGAAATTGATAAGCAATAATAATGAAAACACGTGTAAGCATAGGATTCCTGTGCATCTAATCACTATGCAGCGCATTGTGAAACCATACGTTCTCATTGATTAGTAGGATGGCTATTATTGTTTTTATATACGGATAAATGCATTGTTCGGTCGTGAGATCCGACAGGGTTCACAATGATCTCATTATTATCAGTACGAGATGCCTTCCAATCCATTGTTATAGTTATGTAAACTTACTAACATAATGACCAACGATTACCTACCTAACCACATTCTTGGATATCTTTGGGCGTTTGTTTGTTTACACCATGGCGGCAGGTCACCGGGACTATCTGCGATTCCTGCATTCCCCATAAACTTAAGGGGAAGATTTATAAAACAATGGCCACAAAAGAGATGCTTTTTTTTTTTATTAAAAACGTTGCCCCGCACTAGGAATTATTCCTGTATCGTGGGTGCGTTCACAAACATGTACATTCACAAACACAAGACACCCAGACCCGGAACAACTATCTGCAGGTCATACAAATATTTGTTCCGTGCGGGGATCGAACCCGCGACACGCAGCGCAGCAGTCGAATGCTCAACCACTGCGCCAACCGTGTCGTAGAATGGAAAGCAATTGCATGCAGCTGAGATGAGAATGCTAAGAGTGATGTGTGCTATTACGCGCATGGATAGAATTAGGAATAAGTATATAAGAGGATGTCTGAAAGTGGCACCGCTGACTGAAAAGTTGTGTGGAAATAGGTTGGTATGGGCATGTGATGCGGAGGCATGAAGAAAATGTGAGGAAAGTCTTGCGTATGGATGTGGATGGTTATAAGAGTAGGGGAAGGCCAAAAAAACGATGGATGGACTGTTTGAAAGAGTATATGGGTAAAAAGGGGTGACTACAGAGATGACGACTAATAGAGAAGTATAAGGGAAAAAAACGTGTTGCGCCGACCCGAAATAAATTGGGTTATTGGCAGGAGAATGATGATTCTTGGATATCTTTGACTTTAGATCAGCAGGGGACTAGGGGCCTATGATAGCATCTAAGGAAATAGGCTCTACTACTACTGTATGACCTAATGGTATCGACTTTACACACACTATAAGTGCTCATGGCGCCAAACCCCACAGTATAGATATCAGTTGAATTGCTTGTTCCTCATTAAATTGTGTTAACAATACATAGACAAACGATCGTAATCGCTAGTCATTTGCTGTAAGTTATTGAAAAGTTCCATTGTCTATTTCCAAAGATCTTCATCAGATCTAAATGCTAAAACCATAATATACAAAAACCTTCCATGAAATATGCATTTGAATAACGAAAATCCCATCGAAATCGGATCAGAATTTTTCGAGTAAAACGCGGACAAACAAGCATACATACATACATAAGGGTCGTATACAGAACCACCTTTTTTGAAGTCGGTTAATTATCATGGCCAGCATTGTGTGGACTTCAAATGAGGTGGAACCTAGGTTCTACTAGGTTCACATATTAGAAAAACAGTTTACACATTAGACCTACTAACAGTTAGATAGAGTAAGAAGGTCCTAAGTATTAGGGGCGATGGCCTTTACAACATAATAGATTCAAAGGCGTCAAGCAGAGAAGTCGTCGTATTATTCACTTGTCACGTAACGGAGCCGGTGACAAGAAGATGAGGAGGGGTTAGATAAAGAATAACACACGAGGAGTTAAGACGTATATTTTAATTCACAGTCGTCTAGATTTTATATAAAACACTCATTGATCGGACGTACCCCATACGCTGTGATTTGGTACATATTTAAATTGTATTATCGTCAGGAATACTGCCTGAAAACTATTGAAAACTGGTAACTGTCAGTTATTGTAGAGTAGGAAAATGACAATGATAGGCAGGAGCTTAATCTAGCTCGGCAGCAGAATTAGAACTGATTTTAATATATAAACAGAGACTTGACAGAGAAAACAAGTAATATTTGAATTTTAAATTAAAAAAGGTAGGAAAGAACGTAATTTTGGAATCATCATCATTTCAGCCGAAAGACGTCCACTGCTGGACACAGGCCTCCCCCAAGTGTCGCCACAATGACCGGTCCTGTGCGTCTCGCATCCATCGGCTACCCGCGACCCTCACCAGGTCATCAGTCCACCTTGTGGGAGGCCTTCCAACGCTGCGTCTTCCAGTACGCGGTCGCCATTCCAGAACTTTTCGGCCCCATCGACCATCTGTTCTGCGAGCAATGTGCCCTGCCCACTGCCACTTCAGTTTGTCGATTCTTCGGGCTATGTCAGTAACCTTAGTTCTCTTGCGGATATCATCATTTCTGATTCTATCACGCAAGGAAACTCCGAGCATTGCCCTCTCCATTGCCCTTTGGGTGTCTGTAAGCCTTCTGATGAGGCCCATTGAGAGCGACCACGTTTCGGTTCCATAAGTCATCACTGGCAACACGCACTGGTCATAGACTTTCGTCTTGAGACACTGTGGTATGTGAGACGAGAAGATAGCACGCAACTTCCCGAACGCCGCCCAGCCGTCGAATTCGACGGTTGACCTCTTTCTCCAAGTTAGCCCTACCTAACTGGACCGTTTGTCCCAGGTAGACGTACTCGTCTACAACTTCGAGTGTAGAGTCTCCGATCTTGATAGGAGTGGGTGCTACATGGGTATTTACCATGACCTTGGTTTTGTCCATGTTCATTTTAAGACCCACTCTTTCGGAAGCTCTACTGAGATCATCGAGCATTGTACTCAGGTCCTCCATAGTCTCAGCCATGATGACTATATCGTCGGCAAATCGAAGATGAGTGATGTACTCGCCATTGATATTAATGCCTAGCCCTCTCCAGTCCAGAACCTTGAAGACATCCTCCATTGCGGCCGAGAACAGTTTCGGAGAAATGACGTCTCCCGGGGCCTCACACCCCGCTGTAGGAGGATTGGTTTCGAGGTCCGGTCCTGAAGTCGGACTGACATGGTGGCGTTTTCGTACATACACTTCAACACCTCGTTGTACCGATAGTCAATCTGGCACCTTTGGAGAGACTGGAGCACAGCCCAAGTCTCAATCGAATCGAAGGCTTTCTCATAGTCCACAAACGCTAAGCAGAGGGGCAGATTATACTCTTCGGTCTTCTGTATAACCTGCTGCAGCGTATGGATGTGGTCTACGGTGCTGAAGCCTTATCGGAATCCGGCTTGCTCGGGAGGCTGGAAGTCGTCAAACCTGCGCGCGAGACGGTTCGTGATGACTTCTTAAAGAAAAGTACCACCACACCTCTGCCCCAAGCCTGTGGCGTTTTCCCCTCGAGTATGACGGAATCGAACAGTTTGAAGGGCCTAAAGGACCGGTTTTCCACCCGCCTTCAGAAGTTCGGCCATGATTCCGTCATCACCCGACGCCTAGTTGTTCTTAAGCAGAGCCATCCTAATCTCATACAAGCTGACGTCCGGGATGTCTTTGGTATAGTGTCGGGTCAATATAGCTCTTGGGTCGTTAGCTAGATTCGCAGCGGGTTTGTCGTGTATAACTGTCCGTAGAACGTCTCGATCTCTCTCAGAAGCTCCGATTTGGCGGATATGGTTCTGCCATCGTCGGTCTTCAGTTTCGTGAGCTGGCTTTGCCCAATAGACAGATCTCTTGCAAAAAGCTTGGAGCCCTTATTCCGCTCTATCGCGTTTTTTAGAATAGAGGTCATAAAATAATAATAATAATATTAATATAATATTTCACAACTATCACACAACGCCATCTAGGTCCAAGCTAAGCAGAGCTTGTGTTATGGGTACTAGACAACTGATAAAAATACTTATATATTTCTAAATATTATAGATAAATTACACCCAGACACAGAACAAATGATCGTGCTCACTACACAAACATATGTCCTGGGTGGGAATCGAACCCACGACCTCCGGCATAGCAGTCAGGGTCACTAACCACTAGACCAACAGGCCAGTCAAAATAAACAAGGCTTTAACACTGCCGTGTTACACACTGACTCGTCTCCTCTGGGGCTCTGGTATGACTTCTAGTAAGCTTCATGGTCATTCACGGTTCAATAACAAGAACGAAGAGGGCAATTGCAGTTCATCCATTACAAATAAAAATTGGGCCTTCGTCACGAGGAGTCAAAAGTGTTAAATTAAGTATTTTATGAAAAGCAATATATCTAAATGTTTTTTAACCGACTTCATTTATTTATTATTAAGATAAAATCACACCTGTGGGGCGCGTGTATGCCTCACAGGGCAAGACAGAATTTTGAGCTTTAGTACAACCTCATTTCGCCAGTTATGTTTAGGTAAGTACCATGAGTAGCGGGCGAACCAATTGCCCTTAATCGGACACAAATCCAAACTCGAGGCAGCTACTGAGAAATCGCAGATGGCCTTCGCCCGACCTGGGAATCGAACTCAGGACCTCATGCTAAGCGGTAGCGCTTGCTGCTTGCGACTACTAGACCAACGAAGTGGTCCTCATGCTAAGCGGTAGCGCTTGCTGCTTGCGACTACTAGACCAACGAAGTGGTCCTCATGCTAAGCGGTAGCGCTTGCTGCTTGCGACTACTAGACCAACGAAGTGGTCTTTATTTCATCATCATCATCAGCCTTTTAATGTCCCCACTGCTAGAGCACAAGCCTCCTCTCTGTGAGAGGGTGTGGGCCGTAATCCACCACACGGGCCCAGTGCGTGTTGGTGGATGTCACATGTCTTTGAATTTTTTGAGTCTTTATTTAGTTCCATTGAAACCAATCTTTTTTTGAGACGAAACAAACTGTCCGAAAACGGATAAATGATGGGCACTGCCGCGAGTGACGTCACCCAACAGCAATATTGAACAAGAACGCGCGGCAAATTAGAAACAAGCACATAAAACGATAACGATTTTAATTGTTCCGCCAATCTTTGTTTTATAAACAGAGCTCATTATTGAACGAATCATAATAGTTATTTTGGTTACAACCTCCCCCGGCGATTACTCGTCCACTGTTATAAATTGAAACAGTATACTTTCTAAGTTTTATTGTCAGTAACTTGTACGATAGTGATCATGAAGGTTCTTGTGGCTGTTGCTTTATTCGCCTGTGTGGCTTTACAGGTACGAATAATTTAATTACGTGTTCATTAATGGTTGTTAGAATAATCAGCGTAGCTCATACTCCATGTTTCTAAATTTCATACAATATTTAATTAACGTTTAACCCATTTTATCGCGTTACGATGAAAGAATTTCATTTCCTAAAAATTGCAGCATTTGCAACGATTTCGTTTACCCCTGTTTTTTCTTGTGGGTTTTATATTAGCTGGGTCTTAGCTACGTCGACACATAAGCCCACCTAACTTTACCGGTTAGTTGTGACTCGTGTGTGTATCCGAACGAAGATACCTTCCTACTTATTCCTTCTCCCGGATCTTAGGACTAAATTCAACTGAGCTAATATCTGAAATAAAATCTGACCGTTCAATTTGTTGGATAAATGAACGGCCCTCCCCCCCCCCCCCCGGCGGCCCCTTTTTTAAGGCTCTTCCCACATCCGGGATAACCATTTAGTGGTTTTCTTGTGTAGGACCGCCGGAGCAAACCTTTAAATGAGCCAACGGATGACGAATAATGTCCTGCAAGGATCGTTTATTTAAATTCAGTAGAATCAAGTGTCATTACAATTTTAAATACTTTCACTATCCAAGTATTTTCAAACGAACAATTCAAAAAAGAAATGCTGGTCTGGTCACAAACAATGGTCTTAGTTTGACTATAATAGTATACGTACTTAGACACGATCCCTATATATCATCAGACCTAAACCTACGATAAAATAAATCCACACTTGTAAAGCTAATACCTCCCAGCTACATACATAGGTACCTTTAGTCATTATTGCCATATTTAGAGCATTATTTTATACTCCAATCGGATTTAAAAGGCCTGGAAGCCAACATACCTAATTGAGCAAGACTAGACCTGAAAATATCTGAAACAACGCTTTCCTTTCTCTCTTGTGCACTGTGAAACCAGTTGTGTTCGGGCTTATTCCAAAACAAATACAATTTGGAAGCACTGGCTGTCGTCCTTTCAGACAAGAAACTCAGCCTCAGCCAAACGGTAACAGAAGTGAGTACTTATACAGACCCATTTCAGATGGGAATTTAATTAGGTAGGTGGGTTTGGGGCGAGGCTTAACTTTGTGTAAATTATTTCATCACTACTGCTCTCAAAAACGGTGAAGGAAACCATCGTGAGGAAACCGGCATGTCCTAGAACCAAAAAATCGAAGACATGTGACATCCACCAATCCGCATTGGGCCCGCGTGGAGGATGACGGCCCATGCGCTCTCACAGAGAGGAGGCCTGTGCCTCAGCAGTGGGGACATTCAAAGGCCGATGATGATGATGATGGTGATGAGGTGGGTTTGCAGCAGGACCTCAAACTTTCTAACACCAATGGTTCTCAGGCCACCTAGGACACACTTTCTACTTGACTTCTTTCTTACTCCTCCGCTGTTCTTTTCTGAATTATTTCTTTGCGAGATCCAAGTCAGCTGAATCGTTTGTCCGGGACCCGTCAAGCTTTATTGCCTCGACGCTTTTCTGGTGATCGGTTATTGTTGATTCTGGCTTTCTAGAGTTGCAGTGGTTGGGGAAATTATCGCGGAGTTTTCCTGTGGAAAAACACGTCTGGATGCTGTCCAGGCGTGATGTAGGACTCACCATCTGCATCTTCAAGCACCTCAGTATATTGTCGATTGTTTCAGATGAGTCACGGTGCCCCTGCACCTGAGGAGGAGAAGAAGGTGGAGGCCGCAGCCGCAGCCGCAGCCGCACCAGCGACGACCGCGGAAGCCGCTGTTGCAGCTGAGGTAGTGTCATAACTTCCTTTTCTAAACAATCTGAGGCAAAACGTTTCGTTCCGATGTTTGACAGCAGTTCTTTTGGAGGAATCGACCTCCATCCACAGTAGTCTAGGGCCAGTAGGTAATCTGTCAGGGTCGCGAGAGTGATAGAAGGAGTCACCGTAGCCCTGGCACAGCCAACTGAAGGAGCATGGGTGGGTTTTAGTCAGTAAGAGTCTGACACGCCCTCCCGCTCCAGAGAAGTTATTAGAAGATTTCCGACCCAATATTTTTTTTTAATAATACTTAAAAGAAACTATACGCGATCAGGGCATCACCTGAAAACCTGTTCACAATTATTCTACATCTGATTTTGCATCACTGTGATCCTTATAGTTATTCGAATAAGGTTGGTGTTTCGTTGCTGTCATAGTAAACATAACTGTGAAGGCACTGTAAAGGCGAATGTCTCATCTAAGCAGATGCGCTGATCGTTTCTTGAACGAGGTTATTAACCACATATGCACGCCATCCTAGAAGTAACAAATTCACTCTTAACTTACAAACGCCTGGGTTACAGCTATCAGGAATTACAGACTAAATCTAAATGATTGTTGTCCCAGCGAAACGAAGAAGAGGGAATAATTCAAAGTTGTTCTATTTCCAGGCAAAACCAGCAGCGGTGGCTGCAGAGGCGGCTGCTCCAGCGGCTGCAGCAGTAGCGGTGTCAGCGGCCCCAGCAGCCGCCGCAGCCCCCGCAGCCGGCGAGACCCCCGCCCCCGTCGAGGAGAAGAAGCCTTAGTCTAACTAGTGTAACCTAGGACTCGCTGCGAATGTAACAAACCGGAACGAGGTCCGTAACGTAACGATCTTTGTAAAATAAACACTTTGGAAATAAACGTGTTTTGTAATTGAGATTTGGAGCTTTTGTGTGAAGACTGGTCCTTCGAGCCGAACGCTCCCGAAGAAATCTGCCCAACTATTTCGGTTTATTATGAGAAAAAATAGTCTCTACGCGCAAGTAGTGCCATACCTTTCCAACCCCGTTATAATAAAAACAGATTTCTGCCTTGTCGCAGGAACACACTGTCTGCGAGCAAAATACAAATCTATTAGTTACAAGTCACTCAACGATCTAAAATTCAGTAAACTACGACATGTTTAGTACGTGAATTTTTAAAACTGTTAAATACGATGCTAACAGAGACAGATAGGAGTAAGTTTAGCAGAAATCTGATCAAAGAAACTCAAAAAATAACAAATGTAGAAAACGACACCGCTCGAAACAAATCAACCTTGGCGTATCCAAGTTCATAGCATGCCTATAGAAGTACTACTGGATACGTTATCGTACCTTGCTTTGAAACAATCCACTCATTACTTAAACAATTTTTAAAACATGTGTCATGGTTGTCACACAAGGTTTATCGATCGAAGAACACAAATTGTTATTTCATGCATCGTTAACTTTTACTGGAGAAAATCTGTTTTGTACTGCGCTGGAACTGCGGAATAGGTTCCATGATTGATAAATGACAATAGTGGCTTGAGAGATAAGCATTTCAATTAATTTCAAGGTCGATTAGGCTCTTCTTTACTATTTTGAAATAAAAAGGCAAAGCGTCAACCCAATATAAGCCCACATTATTCATCTTTTTTACAAGAACTTGCTAGCCATGTTCAATCATGTCCTAGTAAAGTTCTACGCTAGGTTCCTACGCTAGTTACAAATGCCTGTTTCTATTACCAAGTAGGACAATCATCTCCTTCCTGCCCTTGGCCCATGGTTTTACATTTTTCTTATAAGTTCTAAATGTTGATAACATAATTAAGCTTTTGATTGACGATTTGGGCTCTCAATCAATCGATACGCGTATTTTCGATATAATATCGTTCAAAATATATAGATAACTATAACTTTAGCTTCTGGCAGCGGCTGCGCCCGCGTGGAATTAGTACCCATTATAAATTAAGCTATAAATTGAAGTGAAAACTTCTTTAGGCGCGTTGGGCATTGTTGAAATGGGAAAAAACTATTGAACTCGCGCGACGCGACGCGTAGCGTTGTAGCACTCGTAGCCCATTTTTTTTTTTTTTTTTTGTTTTTTTTTTTTTGGGGGGGTGGGAAATCATCCTATGACTTCTTCCGCTCTAGGGTGGAGCGGAAGGGCGTGTCAGCCTCTTACTGACTAAAACCCACCCCTGTTCCTCCCTGCCTCGAGTGCCCAGGAGCGAGGTAACTCTTTCGAATTTATCCTCCGACCCCGGGCAGGCATCGGCCGTGGCAGGCCCCGTCCTTTGGCTGACAACTCTTTGAGTAGCGCGTGGAACACTACGCGCCGTCGACTCTCGGGCCTGGTGCTGATCGGACGGCGAGTTACCCACTACTCGCCGTCCGCAGGCCCGGGTCTACGGTGGCCGGAGATCGTCTCGCGGCGTCCGAACCCCCTGGCGTCTCAGGCGGCGGCTGCGGCTGGGGCCGCTAGGGCGACTCGGCTGTTGTCGAGTCTCCCTAACGTATGCCGCCTCCCTCTTCGCGAGCATTACTGCTTCGCAGAAGGAGGAGACGGCTTCCCATTCCCTCTCGCTCCGTACCATCGCCTGAACCAGGGCACGGCACGAGAGGTCGCTGCCGCCTATCGCATCCACGAGGACACGGCGGTGCTCTGCCCAAGCGGGGCAGACCTCCACCGTATGCTCCACCGTGTCCTCTGGGCGATTCTCGCAACTCGTAGCCCATCACGTAGCGGATTGAAGTGAAAACTTTTTTAGGCGCTTTGGGCATTTTTAACCGACGAAAAAAAAAAGGAGGAGGTTCTCAATTCCACCGTATATATATATATATATTTTTTTTGTGTATGTTCAGCCCTCACTCCGTCATTTATGAACCGATCTCAATTATTATTTTTTCCCCTATCTAACAAGATAGGGTATACCTCAAGGGTGGTCCCATGTCAAGGAAATCAGGATCTGATAATGGAATCCTGATAAAATTGAAAGAAAACCTCGAAAATTGTGGGCACGTTTAGCGTTTCTGTACGTATGTTCGGCCCTCACTCCGTTGTTTATGAACCGATTTTGATGATTATTTTTTTGTTAGATAGGGCATACCTCAAGGGTGGTCCCATGTCAAGGACATCAGGATCTGATCATGGAATCCTGATAAAATTGAGAGAAAACCTCGAAAATTGGGCACAAATAGGTATTGTTTCTGTTTACTTTTCATAACTTAATCAGGTATTTGCATTTAGGAATCATCACATCATGAAACTGAGCTGATGATGGAAACCATATCTTTCCTAAACAATGGAAGTTCGATATAAAAAAAACTGGTTTTAGTGACAGATACCACTTAATATGCTTTGAGAAAAGACGTCTTTAGAATATTGTAGGTAACCTCAACTGGTCAATATCCTGGGAACCTCAGTGCCAAGAGGAATGATGAAGGATTAGAAATTAGCCTCGAGAGTATTAAAAGATGATGCGAGTCAAAAAAAATCAT
The DNA here is from genome assembly GCA_951329385.1 of Polia nebulosa. Taxonomy (NCBI): domain Eukaryota; kingdom Metazoa; phylum Arthropoda; class Insecta; order Lepidoptera; family Noctuidae; genus Polia; species Polia nebulosa. The sequence goes on from OX589609.1 coordinate 1,274,387, forward strand.
AAAATAAAAAACTTTTTAACAAAAAATTCAACCGACGAAAAGGAACTAAATAGCAAAAAATAAATAAACCTTTTAAGTCTTGAGTATTGAGCTTATTTACCTACATAAAATATCAAATTTTATGTAAACTAATTTTGAGTCGGCGCCATAATAAAATGATTAATTACCTACATCTAGCCTTCTTCATTTCTACGTACATATAAAATTTAGATATTTAATAATCAGATTGTTGTTTGGCGCCGACTCAAAATTAGTTTACATAAAATTTGATATTTTATGTAGGTAAATAAGCTCAATACTCAAGACTTAAAAGGTTTATTTATTTTTTGATTTTTAGTTCCTTTTCGTCGGTTGAATTTTTTTGTTCAAGATTTCACTTCTGTCGGCACTCCCGGAGTGACACTCTTTTTTAACCGACGCAAAAAAAGGAGGAGGTTCTCAATTCAACCTTTTTTTTTATGTATGTTCAGCTCTCACTCCGTCATTTATGAACCGATCTTGAAGATTATTTTTTTGTTAGATAGGGTATACCTCAAGGGTGGTCCCATGTCAAGGAAATCAGGATCTGATAATGGAATCCTGATAAAATTGAGAGAAAACCTCGAAAATTGTGGGCACGTTTAGCGTTTCTGTACGTATGTTCGGCCCTCACTCCGTTGTTGATGCACCGATTTTGATGATTGTTTTTTTCTTAGATAGGGTATACCTCAAGGGTGGTCCCATATCAAGGACATCAGGATTTGATCATGGAATCCTGATAAATATGAAAGAGAACCTCGAAAATAGGGCACGAATATTGTATCTATTTACTTTTCATAACTTAATTAGATATTTGCATTTAGGAATCATCACATCATGAAACTGAGCTGATGATGGAAACCATACCTTTCCTAAACAATATAAGTTAGATATAAAAAACTGGTTTAAGTGACAGATACCACTTAATATGCTTTGAAGAAAAGACGTCTTTATAATATTGGAGGTAACCTCAACTGGTCAATAACCTGGGAACCTCATGGAAGGATGGTTACATCATCAGCTCTGTGCCAAGAGGAATGATGAAGGATTAGAAATTAACCTCAGAGTATTAAAAAATGATGCGAGTCACAAAAAATAAAAAAATAAAACTTTTTAACAAAAAATTCAACCGACGAAAAAGAACTAAAAAGCAAAAAATAAATAAACATTTTAAGTCTTGAGTATTGAGCTTGTAGCGACATCTATGACGCCGCACACGAACTAAAAATAGCAAGAATTCTACATCGCGCAAGCAGAGTTCTCCGCGCGATTTGAACATATACAACAGTCCGAAATCAACCATTGGGCAGTTGCCCGGACCAGACACAACACCCGTCTGGTCGGAAGATCCTCCCTTTTCAATGGAGGTTTGCGGGACTTTACACTCTGTTCCGCATACCTCCACACTGGTGACCCTCGACTATGAACGTGAGCGCAGCCTTCGTCATGACGTCATCACCTCTAAACTGATGACCCCGACCGACCCATATAAAACCCCTCCGACCTATATAAAATTTTATATAAACTAATTTTGAGTCGGCGCCAAATCATAACATGATTAATTACCTACATCTAGCCTTCTTCATTTCTACGTACATATAAAATTTAGATATTTAATAATCAGATTGTTGTTTGGCGCCAACTCAAAATTAGTTTATATTAATTTGATATTTTATGTAGGTAAATAAGCTCAATACTCAAGACTTAAAAGGTTTATTTATTTTTTGCTTTTTAGTTCTTTTTCGTCGGTTGAATTTTTTTTTTTTTAAGTTTTTTTTTTATTGTAAAGTTTCATAGAAATCCGTTCAGTAGTTATTGCGTGAAAGAGTAACAAACATCCTCACAAACTTTCACATTTATAATATTACTAAAAATACCTTTTAAAATATTATTCCAAGAATATCTGAGGCGAATTGCTAACATTTTCTAGCTCTCTTCGCTCGCTCTCGCCTCCTTATGAGTTAGTTGTTTCTCTGTATGAGGTGATATGTGATTTGAAGGTGCACCCTCTGAAAATAGTTCTGCCGACGCCCATGTTACTTCAGAGTTGGCTCAACACGTTTTCTTCTTCCATTCTGTCCTATCGTGTCAATCGTCACGCTATCACTGACTCCCTTTTCTTTCATCTAATTCCCATTACCTCACAGTGTCACACATTTCATTCCCATTACCTCACAGTGTCATACATTTCATTCCCATTATCTCACAGTATCACACATCTCATTCCCATTGTCTCACAGTGTCACACATCTCATTCCCATTGCCTCACAGTGTCACTTATCTCATTCCCATTACCTCACAGTGTCACACATCTCATTCCCATTACCTCACAGTGTCACACATTTCATTCCCATTCCCTCACAGTGTCATACATTTCATTCCCATTATCTCACAGTGTCACACATCTCATTCCCATTGTCTCACAGTGTCACTTATCTCATTCCCATTACCTCACAGTGTCACACATCTCATTCCCATTACCTCACAGTGTCACACATCTCATTCCCATTACCTCACAGTGACATACATTTCATTCCCATTATCTCACAGTGTCACACATCTCATTCCCATTGTCTCACAGTGTCACACATCTCATTCCCATTACCTCACAGTGTTACATAATCCATTCATTCACATTTTACCCGGTTTTATTAGCTTCACTTGCTGTAACTATGTAACAAAAATTTAGAAATTTGACCTACTTCCCGGTTTCCGATTAAGCTGAAATTTGGCATACATGAGCAATTGTTTGGATGACAATGCATGGTTAGCTAAATAACGTCATTCTAAAACCAATATGGCGGACTAGTTATTTTTTATGCATTCCCATGATATTAAGGACATCAAATGATGGGATTTTCTGAGAAGATTAAGAAAAATAATAAATAACGCGTGTTTTTTTAGTTTTTTAAAATATATATTCTTTTTTATTTATAAATCTTTTACCACATAGGACAAAAATACCAAAAACCCCATCCTAATAAATTAAAACAAAAGCGTCTTCTGATATTTATTTTATTAGTAAAGACGGTCAGTTAGTGGTAAAAAATAGGATATCTCTAACACTTCCTCCTGAGGGTAGTTCCAGAGGGGTGAGGGCCACTGCACCGGCACTGCCGACCCTGTAGCGGGAGGTGCTCTCCGTGCCCTGGATGTACAGGGTCACCTGAAGAACAAACTGCATGTTAGATTCTGGAGATATCAACATAAACTATTATGTCGATGCGCTTAATGCTACTGGTTGTGATTTTTTGCCACATAAGAAGTAAGTACCACATATTAAGTAATAATATTTAATAAGCTGACGTATGCAAACATTTCAGCTTTAGCTCTGGGATGGCAAGGGCAACGCATCTCCTAAAATGTAACCTTTTACCGATATTACAGAAACTAAAAAACACAAAGAAACAAATTAATAACAATTTTGATATAAAGTTTATTTGATCTTATATTCCAAAACAATCCGAAGTCATCACACCTCAGTGACCCGTTTCATACAACGGCAATTTTATATGAAGACCTAATATACACTTGCTCGTTGCGTGTCGCTCACATAACACTGACCTGTAGCGGCGTCGCTTACCGCTCGCTCACCGCATGAGTCGTGTCGCTAACATAACACTTACCTGTGGCGGCGTCGCTTGTCGCTCGCTCATCGCATGTGTCGTGTCACTCACATAACACTGACTTTTGGCGGTATCGCTTACCGCTCGCTCATCGCATGTATCGTGTCGCTAACATAACAACTAACTTGTGCCGGCGTCGCTTGCCGCTCGCTCATCACATGTATCGTGTCGCTATCATAACACTAACTTGTGGGGGTGTAGCTTGCCGCTCGCTCATCGCGTGTGTCGTGTCGCTCACATAATACTGACCTATGGCGGCGTCACTGACCGCTCGCTAATCGTAATTTGTCGTGTCGCTAACATAACATTAAACTATGGCGGCGTCGCATGCCGCTCGCTTGTCGCGCGTGTCGTGTAGCTCACGTAACACTGACCTGTGGAGTCGTAGATTGCCGATCACTTGACGAGTTCGTCGTGTCGCTTGTAACAAAGATCTGTGGCGGCGGGGCGTGTCGACTAGGCTCGCCGGACAGTGGCACGGAGCGCGGCTCGCGGCGGCGTCGCTTGCCGTTCGCTCGTCGCGTGTCGCGTGAGCTATCGCTTCGCTTACGGCCCCCCGAACCTCCTGAAGCACCAATTGCGCCTGACTCTGGAGGCAAGTGTCTATTCTATTATGTCCAGTACGCGTCCGTGTTAACACATTGCGTTTTAGAAATAGTTCGGCTTTGTAGAGCGTCATGCAACGAGACTGCGGTCTATCGATGAGATCGAACATCAGGCCCATAAATTGTGGTGCGTGTAGCCGGATTACAGTTTATGACAACTACTCCGTCGTTCATCGATCGAACTTAGATCGATATGGCATGTTTCGAGGTGATCAGTCGACTATTCGACATGGGTCAACCGTAGTCTGCTTTTAAAACTCAACGCACCACATTAACATCCGTATACAGTATGTACCTACAAGACTAAGTTACACCCTACCACAGATAATATAATACCCTACCAAAGAAATGACTAAAACTGCTTTTTGCTCGTATGTAAAAGAGGACTGAACTAACGTGGATATAACGTAGGGTGGATATTCCCGTTCGTAGAAGTGAAAAGAAGGCAGTTATTTAAAGGAATATCGGATAGCCAGTCCTTTCTCTCTCTCACTAAAAGAAAAACATTTTACCTATTATAACGTGCGTTAGGTCCTTCTACTGTTATTTAAAGCATGCTTTGCCCTGTCTGCAACGACCCTGTCTGATTCGATTGTCAGGTCAAATCAAATTTTATTGAGTTTTGACTAAGAATGACTTTTTGTAGTTAACCGGAGTCTGGACTCGTTTCTGTATAGTTGTTGGTATAACTTCCCCCCTATTAACTGAAAAAACACGGGGTAACCCATGCATAAGGTGAGGCAGAGAAGTTACGTGAACCTACAAGACCTCTGCCTAGCACTTTGGGTGTTAGGATTAATCCGGCTCGAGGGACCATGAACATCATGCAGCAATCTCGAAGAAAAACTCCATTAGAGTGCTAAGGATTACATTGCTATGAACTCGAGTACGATACAGCCCGTGCTTGTGCGTTTGTGTGTATGAGTGATGCCTCAACATTCCACAGATAACACACAGTAATGAACTGTCATCGCACTACGCGAAATAACATTATACGAGTATTTCTGTTGCATTTTGAATATGCGTCATAACGACGACCTGTTTTTATTGCTAAAATTCGCATAAATCTAACATGTTCCGGTAGCTGTTTGGGTTAAGCAATGGGTTCACGGTCAATGAGGTCCGAGTTCGAATCTTAATTACAAGGAATTGCTGTTTTAGTTTATTTGAAATCATAATAATGTTTTCATTTTAATTAAGCAAGATCTTGATATGTATTTCAGTTTATTTGTAATATATTATTATACAGGGATAATTTAGAATTATTCTTAAATGATAATTTTTGGCCTAACGGAATTACGTTCAGGCGTTTCGTGCATTTCATGTACAAAACAAATTCGGGAGCAAGTTAATTAACTAAGTAGTTCAGTATGGATTTGAATGTTATTCAATATCTTAATTTGATTAGCTTTAACTGTAAATCGGTCAAGAGGTCTATTGACAGTATAAGTGACATTTGTGAAATGGCTGATCTCGTAGCACTCCAGGAGACGTGGTTGCTTCCCCATGACATATCATTATTGGGAACTATTTCGAATAATTTTGAATACACAGGTAAGTCTGCTGTAGATACTTCTGTGGGCTTGCTGAAGGGGAGACCTCATGGGGGAGTTGCCATACTCTGGAGAAAAGGTGTGTTTGACTGTGTTACTGTGGTGCAGTGTGCCAGTACTCGACTGACAGCTATACGAGCCAATGTTGACGGCCGCTCTATTATTGTTTTTTCTGTGTATATGCCGACTGACTCACCGGATAATTTACCAATTATGACTGAGGTTTTTGGTGAAATAAGTGCAATAGTAGCTAGTGAAAACATTGAAACCTTATTTATTTTGGGTGATTTTAATGCTCACCCTCACGAGTTGTTTTGTAATGAAATGATTAACTTTTGTGCGGAGCAGGCCTGGATCTGTGCCGACTTGGAAAGGTTAGGCACTCAGAATAATACTTACACGTTTGTTAGCGACGCTCATGGCTGTAGGCGATGGCTGGACCACTGTGTCGTATCATTGTCGGCCTGGCGAACTGTGGTTGGGGTATGTGTCATAGAAGATGTTTACTTGTCGGATCATTTACCTTTACTTGTTAGTTGTGACATAACTGTGGTAAGGCCTAAGTTGGTGGCGAGTGACATGCGGCGTGACTCGGTTGTATGGGGGGGGAGAGATGAAGCACAGATAAAAACTTATCATGATCTATGTAACAACGCTTTTAGAGTCATTGATTTTCCCACTCAATTCACGGATTGCAGTCGTGGGTCATGCAGCTTGGATGACCACAAAGTTGTTTTGGATAAGTTATATAATAATATTGTGGAAACCCTGAGTAACGCCGCTGTTGGGTCTAGCGGGAAGCGTGGCGCTCAATTAAATAAAAGTAGGCACTTGTGTGGCTGGAATAAGCATGTCCGTGAAGCTCATAGAGTGGCCAGGCTTAAGTTTGAAACGTGGATAGCTTGCAACCGGCCCACTTCAGGCATTATTTATGAGGAAATGCTCGATTCGCGCAAAATATTCAAAAGTCGTTTGAAGTGGTGCCAGAATAATCAAGAGCAGCTTAAGATGGACATTCTGGCTAAACACAGATCGGCAAAGGACTTTTCTAAGTTCTGGAAATCCACTGGAAAGCATGACGTTAGGCCTGGCCTCCCGGTGAGCGTGAACGGAAAAAACGAAGCAATCGATATTGCGAATATGTTCAGAGAACATTTTATGGTGCGCTCCCCGCTGGGCCCTTCAGCGTCATTTGTTAGGTCTGAGCCCGGAAGTGGGGGGGAGGAGTCGCCTGTACATTTTACGGCTAGTCAAGTGAGACACGTTTTAAAGAAAATGACGGGCGGTAAATCTCCTGGTCACGATGGGCTTAGTGTGGAGCATCTGCGGCATGCTGGGGTTCACCTGCCGAGGGTTCTGGCCGTGTTCTTCACGATGTGCTGGAGTCACTCATACTTACCGCATGACTTAATGAAAACCATCGTAGTGCCTATTGTGAAGAGCGGGACTGGGGATATCTCGGATAGGGGGAACTATCGGCCCATATCTCTAGCAACGATAATTGCTAAAGTGCTGGACGGTGTGCTTGATTCCTACATAGATAAATACATAAACTTACACGACGCGCAGTTTGGGTTTAGACCCGGGCTATCCACCGAGGCTGCCATCGTAGGTCTCAAGCATACTGTCCAATACTATATGGATCGCAGGACACCGGTGTATGCGTGTTTCCTTGACCTCGCCAAAGCTTTTGATCTTGTCTCATACGATGTGCTCTGGAGAAGGTTGGGGAACGCGGGTATACCGGTGGGGGTGCTCAATTTGCTCAGGTATTGGTATTCCCACCAAACCAATTTTGTGAGGTGGAATAATACACTCTCTGAAGCATATACGTTGGAAAGCGGGGTGAGACAGGGAGGTTTGACGTCACCCAAGCTTTTCAACCTATACATAAATGACCTCATCGTCGAGCTCAGTAGCAGGCGTGTCGGTTGTTCGATAGATGGCGTCTGCCTCAACAACATTAGCTACGCGGACGACATGGTGCTGCTGAGCCCGACGGCGAGAGGTCTTGGAGAGCTGTTAAGGGTATGTGAGTCCTATGCTGCTGCACATGGTCTTATATACAATGTCCAAAAATCCGAATATATGATCTTTAGGGCCGCCGGTGGTTGCCCTGAGTATTCACAAAATGTTACCCTTAATGGCTTGTGCATAAACCGTGTCACGAAATTTAAGTACCTGGGGCATATAATTACCGAGGGTCTTGATGATGATTTGGACATTGAGAGGGAGCGCAGGGCTTTGGCGGTCAGAGGTAACATGCTGGCCCGCAGATTTTCCCGCTGCTCTGAACAAGTAAAAATAACGTTGTTTAAAGCCTATTGTCAAAGCTTTTATACGGGAAATCTGTGGGTCAAGCACACCAAAAGATCGCTGGATGTCCTGCGCGTCCAGTATAACAATATCTTCAGGATGATGTTGGGGCTGCCTCGCTTCTGTAGTGCATCGGGGATGTTCGCGCTGTATCGAACTGATGGCTTTCATGCCGTCATTCGCAAGAAAACTGTTTCCCTGATCTGCAGAATGCGTGGCAGCTGCAACGGAATTCTGAAGACTGTAGCAGATAGGATCTCTTCTCCGACATGGGTGTCTTTTATTAAGCGGGTAATTTGAATGTCTTTATTTTTGTGCTATTTTATTTTAATTTGAATGTATTTTTATTTTATTTATTGTGAATGATTTAATTTTTATTTTTTAACCTATTTTAAATTTGAATGTTTTAATGAATTTTAAATTTTATCTTATTTGGAATCCTGATTTTAATGTTATTTTTAATTGATGATGCTACTTTATTAATTTATTTGGTTTTGTGTTAATTTATAATTTTTTAATATCGAGTCTAATTGCACTATATGGATCTTGTTATCTGAATTAAAGGAATTTTATTTTTATTTATTTTATTTATTATTCCATTTATTGAACTTTATGTACATACTATTTACATTTTTAAATATTCAAATATAAAAACATTTAAAAATATAAAAAATAGTACCCCACCGGCATCGGGATAGGGTAGAGCTATCGGTGGTCAGGGCTCCTGAAAGGAATCTCCTAACAATACGCGCCGTATCCAGGATTAACGCTTTCTGTATCAAGCCCTTGATACAGCCGCCTAATGAGAGCCACCATAGGTGTTCGTCGAGGCTCTTGGCTATTAAACCATTGGCCGTCACGATTATCAGCACAATGACTGCTGTATCTACCTCCCACATGTCGACAACCTCGCGAGCCAGATCAAGATAATTTGATTGTTTTTCTTTTTCAGCTTTCACGAGGTTCTCGTCATGAGGAACAGCTACATCAACAATCATTGTGCGACGCTCTAATCGATCTATCACCACTATGTCAGGTTTATTATATTATTATTTATAAAAATTTAGATTAGTTATGGTGTTGTTATTTACCTATACATATGCGATTATCCATTTTATCTTATCGGTGTATTTTTTTTTAAACGTTTCCCCACACTAGGAATTACTCCTGTATCGTGGGTGCGTTCACAAACATGTATACTCACATACACAAGACTAGGTTATACAAATATTTGTTCCGTGCGGAGATCGAACCCGCGACACGCAGCGCAGCAGCCGAACGCTCAGCCACTTCGCCAACCATGTCGTCAACGGTGTTGGAAGGTGGAAATAAAAAAGTAGTTCTGAATCATAACAACAATGTTTATTCGTTTTATTTATGTATACCTATTCAAAATTACCAAACTTTTATGAGAATTGTGACGTCACATTCCTACCTAGATAAAATAAGTTCTCTTGTACCGTTTATAAGATTTTTTGTTGTATACCCACTAAGTCAATTCATAATAACATAACAAGGAAAGGATATTGTAATTTAACACAAACTGATACCCACAGTGATACCCACTTATTGTACGTAAGTATTGGTATTCCGCAGAGCTTACTGAAAAGTAGTACACAAATATGATTTAGACTTTATGAACATTATGTACACAATGAATGTATTGAATTTATAGCTTTTTTTTTTTGTAAGGTGGGAAAACATTCAATGACATCTCCCGCTCTGGGTGGAGCGGGAAGGCGTGTCAGACTCTTACTGACTAAAACCCATCCCTATTCCTTCCCTGTCTGAGTGCCCAGGGGTGCGGTAACTCATCATTGAGAATTTATCCGCTACCTCTAGGCATGCAGGCACCGGCAACGATGGGCCCCATCAGTGGTGGCTGACAAACATCTCTTTGAGGCGCGTGGAACACTACACGCCGTCGACTCACGGGCCTGGTGCTGATCGGACAGCGAGGTACCCACTTCTCGCCGTCCGCAGGCCCGGGTCTATGGCGGCCGGAGATCGTCTCGCGACGTCCTACGCCCAGTGCCTCTACTGCGGTGGTAGCTGCCGGGGCCGTGAGGGCCACTCCGTTAAGCTTCCCTCACGCGTCCCGCCTCCGCCTTCGCGAGCATTACTGCTTCGCAGAAGGAGGAGACTGCTTCCCATTCCCTCTCGCTCCGTACCATGGCCTGAACCAGGGCCGGGCGCGAGAGGTCGCCGCCGCCTATCGCATGCACGAGGACACGGCGGTTCAAATTCAAATTCAAATAATTTATTGTAGATCATAGGTTCATTAGATGTTGTGTTAGTTAAAGGTAAGTCTGCTATGTCCCGCCATTGAGGCATACAAAATTAATTTATGATAGTTAAAATACAATAAATCAAATTGTCATGCGTTACAGATTAAAAATTGTCTAATATTTATAAATGTCAAATTACAAATTAGTCATGTTACACAATAGTTTATAAAACATTTGCACAGTGCATACTTCATAGTATACGAGTAATTAAAATATAATAAATATTTAGTTTTTGAGTTCCTGATTGAGTACCCATTAGTTTGTTATAATAAACCGGCTGATTCAATATCTTGTCATTTAGAAATTCTCGTATAGAATAATAACATTTACTTATTAATAATTCTTGTAGTATTTTTTTAAGGTATTTATATTGCTCATGGTTCTGAAAAAGGTGGAAGATTATTAAAGATACGTGGGCCCATACAAAAAATGCTCTGGTGCAAAAGCTTTGCATTACTGGCTACTGTTCGCAGCTTGTCTTTTTTTGTCTTGCCATAGTGCAAAATTTAAATAAATTTGGATTTGTTTTAAGAACATTAAATAAATAAAATAAATTAAAATAAAATAAGCCTTTATTGCTGTTCTACAAATTTACAGTACCACACATTTTCCTTATTAATATTAATAATGATATTTATTTATGAACAGATCGACTACACGATCGGTTTCACTTCACAGCTTGTCTTTCGACAAAGGCCTCCTCTAAAGCTTTCCATTTCTGCCTGTCTCTCGCTGTTCTCGTCCACTCTGGACCCGCTACCTTTTTGAGGTCATCTTCCCATCTTTTTGTTTGACGCCCTTTACTTCTTTTCCCATCCCTGGGATACCACTCTGTTATGGTTTTTGTCCATTTTCCATTCGTATCTCTAAGCATATATCCCGTCCATCACCATTTTAAACTTTTACATGTTTTCTTTGCATCCTTAAATTTAGTTGTATTTTTAATTTTTTCTAATCTTATTCTATCTTTCCTCTTGACGCCCATTACGCTTCTCTCCATTCCATTTTGACATACCTTTATTTTATTTATCAAGTTATCTGTCAATGCCCATGTTTGACAACCATAAGTTAAGCATGGTAAAATGCACATATTATACAGTTTTCTTTTCTCTTTGATAGGCATGTCCTTGTTTTTCATGACTTCGCTGAGTGACCAATATCTCTTCCATGTATTGGCTACCCGTCTTTCAATCTCTTTATGCATGGTGTCTTCAGCGGCTATGAGTTGTCCTAGGTATACGTATTCTTCGACATATTCTATCATCTCTGAATTGACTATGATGGTATGCGTCTGTGAAGAGTTACTCATAATCTTTGTCTTTGCCGTGTTCATTGTAAGTCCAGCTTTCGCACTTTGATCTGACAGTTGTCGTAACATTTGCTCTAATTTTTTTGGACATTCTGCAAATAAGATCAGGTCATCTGCAAATCGTAAGTGGTTTAGTTTTTCACCATTTATGTTCAGGCCTTCGTGATCCCATTGCAGATTCCTGAATATCATCTCTAGAGCCGCCGAAAACAACTTAGGAGAAATTGGGTCTCCTTGCCGGACGCCTCTCTCTATAGGAAATTCTTCACCCGTAGTTTCAAGCCTGATTTGGGCTGTGCTTTTGGAGTATATGTTCCGGAGTATACGTATGTACTTTCCATGTATTCCCTGTATACGTAGTGCTTCCCAGATATACTCATGTTCCAAGGAGTCGAAGGCCTTATTATAATCAACAAATCCCAAATCGTATTTCTTATTGAACTCTTTATATTTTTGTAGAACCTGCCTTAGAACATGTATATGGTCTATTGTTGAATATTTACTGCGGAAACCCGCCTGCTCTCTTGGTTGGTTTTCATCGAGGGTAGAAGTGATTCGTGACAGAATTATTTTTGAAAAGACTTTATAGACATTGGACATCAAGCTTATAGGTCTGTAATTACCTATATCTCCTTTTTTATGTAACAATATTATTGTTGATTTAGTCCAGTCTTCGGGGATAATTTCAGTGTCTATTATTTTGTTAAATATATATGTTAATACAGGACCAATGACTGGTGGAGTAGATTTTAACAGTTCATTTGTGACTTGATCAGCACCTGGTGTCTTGTCTGTCTTTTGCGTATTGATTGCTCTAATTGTTTCGTCATTTAATATTTTCGGGATTGCCTCAGAATCCTTGTTATTTATTTTATTTGTTGTTTCTTTTTGGTTTTTGCTTTGGTAAAGCTTTCGATAATAGTCTGTAGCTGCCTTTAGTATTTCTATTCTTTTGTTTGTATAGTTGTTATCTATGGTCTTTACTTTTAGCATCCAATCTTTTTTATTGTTCAATTCCTTTATTGCTTTTTTAATTCCACCGGTTCTTTCTATATATTTCTTTAATGTGGAATGCCTTTTATTTTTCTTATCTTTCCTGATGTTTTGGTTGATCTTTTTGCTGAGTTCTGATACTTTGGGACGGTTAATTTTCTTTTATTTCTGTTGTAATAACTCCTTCCTTTCTTGTAATAACTGGTAAGTCTCATCTGAAATTACTCTTTTACTCTCTGCGTTTGTTTTCTTCGTTTCTGTTTTCAATAGGTTTATTATCTTCTCGTAGTGTTCCTGAATCGACAGTGGTTCCTTTGTTTCATTATTTTTAAAATCCTGTAGGTTATTCAAAAGTTGAGTGGTATTACCAGTACATACAATAGCTGAATAATTTGTACGAAATCGCCTTTTGGTCTTTATTTTTGATCCTGTTAGTTTTGCACGAACCATTTTATGGTCCGAATTGAAATTCAGGTGGTGTATGACGGATACGTCTTTGATGATTTCGGCCTTATTTGACATGATAAAATCAATTTCGTTTTTATGGAGTCCGTTTGGGGAGGTCCATGTCCACTTCTTTGTTTTCTTTTTTTTATAAAAACTATTCAAGATCTTAAGTTTGTTTTCTAGAGCAAAGGAGACTAGTCTGAATCTATTTTTGCTCCTTTTTCCCTGTCCATATTGTCCCACCGTATATTCTTCTCCACTGTTGTTGCGTACTCCTATTTGTGCGTTGAAGTCACCCATTACTATAACATTTTTGTTGCAACTTTGCATAGTAATTTTCAGATCTTCATAGAATTTTTCTATATTGGTTACATCTTCCCTCTTATTCGATTCAGTTGGAGAGTATGCCTGGATGATTGACCAGTTTTCTTCTTTATTTAAAGGCAACTTTATGTTTAATATTGTTATTCTTTCAGATATTCCTTTTATTTCTTCTACTCTGTGTGCTAGGTTCTTTTTAATTAAAAAAAGAACATTACAGTTTCATAAATTTATACACTAGGAAGAGTTAATATTTTCAACCTTATAAAATGTGGTCTGCATGAATCCGCTTGGTGTATATTGCACATCGATCTAATACAGCGTTTTTGAGCTCTAAAAGCACGCTCCTTCTCTAGAGTTGCCTCAGAAAATGATGCCGTAGCGTATTATTGATGCAACATATCCATGATAGGCAGTTAGTAGTGCAGACTGACTGACAGTGTGCCTTAATCTGTAACGAGCATAAGAGCTCTGACTAAGTCTTTTGCAAACTTGCTCTATATATGACTTCCAATTTACCTTGCTATCAATATTAAAACCCAGAAATTTGGTCACTTCGATTTCTTGTATGCTGGTTTGAGAGTAGCATATATTTAAATTGGTATCAGGTTTTTTTCGCTGTTTAAAATTCATGATTTATGTTTTTGCTAGGTTTATTTTCAGGTCATTTTCATCAAGCCATTTTATAATTGTTGTTAGGGTGCTATTTAAGTCAAGTTTTAAATAAGTTCTGACATTACCAGTAAACAATATAGTACTATTTATTTATTTATTAAAACTACATGCAACACAAATGTACAAAGGCGGACTTAATGCCTTAGGCATTCTCTACCAGTCAACCAAGGGTCACGGGGGGGACGGGGGGGACTATCGTCAGCAAATAAAGTCATATGGTGCATTGTAACTGTCAACATGTCATTTATATAACTAAGAAAAAATGGTGGGCCTAGAACGCTGCCTTGAGGGACACCGGAAAAGATATTTCTTATCTCAGAAACGACCGTTTCTTCAGTTCTGGTAGACAAGGAGACTCTTTTTAATTCTATCATCTGTTTTCTGTCACTGAGATACGATTCAATTAATTTATATAAGTTACCTCTTACACCAAATGCATATAGTTTATTCAAGAGTATTTTATGGTTGACTCGGTCAAATGCTTTTACATGTTCATCTAAAGCGCTATGACTGGCGAACAAAGTGTCCATATTTAAAAGAACTTTGTGTAAAAAGTTATACATTGCAATATTAACTGATTTATTTTTCCTGAAACCATATTGACATGGCGTAAATATGTTATTACTTTCTAAAAATGGGTAGAGGCATTATATATGTTTTTTTCAAATATTTTAGAGAAAAAGCAACTGGCCTGTAGTTACTAATGGAAGATTTATCACCTTTTTTATGTACCGGTTTTACTACTGACAATTTTTATTTATCTGGAAAAGTACCGTGTTCTATGCACAAGTTGATAATATAACTTAAAGGAGCAGCAATTAAAGTGGCTACATCTGTACTAATACCGTCATATCCTGCGCTATTTGTGTTCCGCAGAGAAGTCATAATTTTAACAATGTCTGGAGGAATTGTTGGGGGCATAAAAATTGATTTAGTGTTAAATGTTAAGTTAGAAGAATAAGATCGTGTTGAGTCAGAAAAAAATGTATTATTAGTATTTCTAACAATGTCAGTAAAATAGTCATTAAAGGTATTCGCCATAGTCATAAGATCAGTAAGTTCCTCGTCACTAATTATTAGTATCTCAATGCCCTCATTAGGATAGTTACATTTAGCGTCATTGATTACTTTCCACGTTGCTTTGGATTTATTAACAGCCGTATTTATAAAATGATTATTCTGGGACATTTTTGTTAGCGAAATTATGGTTTTGTATTTTTTAGCATAAGCTTTAAACTTCATTTTATTGTCGATGTTTGAGTGTTTCCTATATTTCCAAAGAGTTCGCGGTGCTCCACCCAAGCGGGGCAGACCTCCACCGTATGCCCCACCGTATCCCCTGGGCTATCCGCACAGTGGTAACACCCGGGCGTTTCCTCCTGCCTGATCTGATGCAGGAACCTCCCGAAACAACCATGTCCGGTGAGGACCTGCGTCAGGCGGAAGGTGCGGACGCTGTGACACCTCTCCAGCCACTCCTCAAAGAGGGGCACTACCGCCGCAATGGTGGCGTGCCTGGGTTGCGACAGTCGCTGTCTCCATGTCGCCATGAGATCCTGCCGGAGCTCCGTCCGCCGAGCCGCGAGGTGTCGCGGCAGCAGAGTTTCGCCCCAGCGTTTGGCCTCCTCGCGCCACTCCCAGAGCAGCGCAAGCACCTTGGCCTCCAGATCCCACGGCGACAGTCCGGCACGGAGGCTCGCCGCCTCACAGGAGACCGTGCGGTATCCTCGGATCAGCCGAATGGCCATGACCCTTTGGGACGCGTTCAACCGGCGAGCTGGTCACTTCCTCAGGGAACGCGCCCACACCGGTGCCCCGTAAAGGGCCATGGACCGCACGATGCCCGCGTAGAGCCTCCGGCGGGAGGCTTTTGGACCCCCCAAATTGGGCAGGAGCCGCTTCAGAGCAGCACTGGCCCGCTCCAGTCTAGGAGCCAAACGTCGGAAATGCTCAGCGAAGTTCCACCGGCTGTTGAGGACGAGCCCTAGGTATCTCATCGTCCTCTCGACGCCGATGTGAACCCCTTTTACCGTTATCCGGGAACCCGACGGTGGCGCGTTCCGAGGACCGTGAAAACACATGGCCACGGACTTGTGCAATGCCACCTCGAGTGTTAGTTGCCGGATCCTCTCAACGACTGGAGGTTATAGCTTAAGTAGTCATTTTCTGGACGAAAAGAAGATTCAAACTAAACCTCAAATTAAGAACATTAAATAATTACGGACGTTAATAGGTCACATTAAATAATCACAATTCTTTTTTGTTACACTGTCTAATTACACAGGCTGTAAGGTACGTGAATGCACATACGTGTTTCAGTGATTCAGTACATGATTCTGGACCTCCAAGCGTTGGAATTTTTCGTCGGCTTTTTCCCAATTTTTGAAAAAAAAATCTGCGTTTTTTTTACATTAAACTGTATAAAATCGTTATACCTATCTACCTCAATGAAATTTTTAATAAAAAAATAATTAGTTCGCTTTTTTTGCAAAAAAACGCAATGTAAATAACAAGAAGCTCAGCTAATTTCCTAAGTTCACCGGAGGTCATCGCGGGCCCAGTAGGTACGCACGCAACATCGGCCAAAAACCGCCGACGTTCCTTTGTCGGCAAATGTTCACACAGACCTATGAATCTAACAGACGCAATACGTTAGGCATTTTAAGTGTCTACAAAAATTGATATCCCATTGACTACTTTTATTTGAACTTATTTTGAGGGGAGGTTAGTTTTATAAACCTTCATCGAACTATAAAGAAGATCTAAAAAAAATGTGTTACAGTTTACTGATAACGACATAATTCTTAGATACATTTTTGTTATCAACAAAGTTAAGTAATACAATTCAACAACGTTACTTACTCATTTCATTAAAACCACATTCCTACATTTCCTATACCTACATCAAAATAATTACTGAGTGAGTAGGTAGTAGGTACAACTTAATGCGATTGTACAGTTTATCAATTTCATTGATCTATGAGCGTCGGCCATATTCAAAAGCGTACCTACACTAATAAATAAAATTTTATTTCTTTAGCATTTCGCCGACGACAAATTTTTGTCAGTTCCGTGTTTACGTTCATCGCAAACGGATGTGATCGTAAAGTTATCAAAAACATAAGTTATTTTCTGTGTTTGTTAGTATAAGTTTGTTTTGCTTTTTGAGTGATTTTGAAACAACACCTCAGTTCAGTACCCAGGAAAATGCTCATGCATGAAGCACGTAGGCGCCTCCCTCGTAAGAAATGAACGAACTTTAAGGTGAGTTGGTTCATTAGTTAAGTACACGGCTAACCGCGTCCCCGACAGAGGTGTTCGTGGTTGGTAAGCGGCAGAGCTGTACCTACGAAATTTCAAAATTCAAAATCACCAAGGTCACTTCTGTAGGGACGCGATTGGCGACCGTGTAGCAGGCGCTTTATACCTACATTCCTGGAGCGCAGTGTAGGTACTTACAAGTTTCTTTATTATTATCTATCCTAATCTTTATCTAACCTTATCTTTAGTATTCTTGAGGGATTAAAAATGTATGTGATATCAATGTTGTCGTCATTAGAATAAACCATTAAAGGTGCCCCGGAACATTATACATTTGTCGTTTTAAACGTTTTACGAAGCGTTGAGATCGCATTGTTCACAATACATTGCGTGTTTGAAAATGTCAATTTCTGTAATCGATCATTACCGAGATTAATGACTATCATAATTTTGTTACTGACATTAGGTATAACCTTTTCGCGAAGTTTGCGGTATCTTGTTCCTTACGAGCCTGTATATTAAAAACATAACATCTAGGTTAATATTTTGTGTAACCCCCATTACTTTCAATGCAGTCAAGTAGACGTTTGCGCATGGACCCTACAATATTACAACATATTTCGGTTCCTCTTAAATTTTCCCACACCTCCATGCAGTGGGTTTTTAATTGTTCTATACACGGCTCATCCCGTGTCTCCCACCTTTGCACCTTCAAACCTCATAGATTTTCTATGGGATTGAGAGGTGATCGCGCTGGCCACGGAACAACAATTATCTCCGGGTGATTGTGAAACCACTCACGCACAGTGCTCGCCCGGTGAATAGGACAGTTGTCCTGGACAAATGTGAATTGTGTCAACTCATCAGCTGGGTAAATGTTGCGCACAGTAGGTAGCATGACATCATCTAATACTTCTACATAATTAGAACTGTTGACGCGTGGACGAATAAAAGCCAGTTCGCCTGGCCCTGCTGCACTCATCCATCCCCACATATTAATCATAATTCGACCTGAGTCTGTATTAGGGATTACGTTTTTTTCACACCAGCGAGTGTTATCCCTGCGCCATAATGTATTCCAGTCAAAATTTAAATAATCCCGTGCGAAACGTAATCGGTCTTGTCTATGTCTTTCTGTTAGGACAGGATTTTTTCTGGTCTTCTGTGATGCAAGCCTTCAGCGTGGAGGGCACGGCGAACAGTTTGTAATGAGGTGTCGAATAACTTCGAAAAGCGTCTCGTAGGTGTGAAACCATTGTTTTCATACTCGGCCACCATATGTCGTCGCTGCGACTCGCTAATAAGCGACGCGCGACGGCCTTCCACTTCGCTGTCGACTTTCAAGGCTACCCTCTTCCTCATATCGTTTGATCCAGAGACTTACAGTATTCCTCTAAAACAAAACCAAAAATGATATTAGGCAGCTATAGGTAACAAAATACTAAAGTGACTTCATATTTATATAATATAGTATTATAGTATTTATTAAATATATAATATTAAAACTCTGCATTTATAAATACAATAATAAACAGTAAGTAATTATTTATCTTTTAGGCCTCATGATGGATTTAAAAAACAATAAAAACAATTTTATTAACCCATAAGTCACCACATAATGTGTATAGATTTCAAATAAAAAGGACATTGAGCAACTATGAATGGGAGCTGGTCAAAATGCTGTCCAGACATGGGAGTGCTTTCAAATGTTTCTGGGCATCAATATACACATTTAAAAAAAAAAAAAATCGGTTCCAGGGTTAAAAAGTTATGGTCAGATCAAACGTGACGAATTCGTAAGGTTTTTTTAATAAAACTCTACAAGATGATGGTGTCCAAGGACAGCACTATCAAATAACCGTTGTTTTATTATGTTGAATGGTTTGGTTAGTCCAAAATCCCAGAACTTCCAGACATTACTTATTTTTTCCTGCACATAATGTTTGGGAATGAGTATTGTAAGTACCTACGTACTTCGAACATACACATGCCTTGTATCTTGGATCGACGGCCGGTTACAGGTACCAGGCGCTAAGGGTAAGCAAAAACTTTAACTCACTTTTTTAAAGTCTAAGTGTGACTTTTATGTCCGATTTACAGAATATTGTTTAATAACTGAATATTGGTATGCGTTTTATTAGTAAACACAACAGTCTAAGAGCTGGCCGCCGTCACGAGTTAGGTCCTATTCACAAGGCTGAAAGAACATTTAACTGGGTTTGGACCAAATGCCCCGACACGGGAGTACTTTCAACTGTTTCTTGGCATCAATTCATACATTAAAAAAAAAACAAAAAACCCGACCGATAAAAAAAAAAAAAAAAGTTCCAAACAAGTTACTTTTTAGGCACTCTCGTGCAGTTGGAGGAATTTATTTTAGTTCAACTAAAATCTAGGAAATTACCTAGATTTTCGTGAGTTATATTTTTGGAATGGTTTCCTCGAGCTTTTATTTTTATACCCTAATGTTTTTGTTTTGTATGATTTTTTAGAGTAAATGTTATAGTACTAAGAGTAAATAAATGAGACAATAATAATGTGTGTCATTGTTTAAAATAATTACCGTCATTAATTAATACAATGCGCCATTGTTTGTAAGTATTCATCAATTAAAAAGCTCAACAAAAAAATACTTTATCTCTAAACTCCTCGGACAGGTTTTAAAGAGCTTTGGTTTACAGATTAGTACTAGCCCAAGGAACATAACGCACTCTGTGTCCATTTTGGACAGTTCTTGATCCAACTACCATATATGGTCGGTCAGTGTTATTTCTTTTTCTTAGATTTTTTAAAATAAATTGATGCTAAGAAACATTTGAAAGTACTCCCGTGTTTGGGCATTTGGTTGAAACCCAGTCAAATGTCCTTTCAGCCTTATGAATAGGACCTCACTCGTGATGGCGACCAGCTCTTAGACTGTTGTGTTAGCTAATAAGACGCATAATATTATTCGGTTATTAAACAATATTCTGTGAATCATACATAAAAGTCACACTTAGACTTTAAGAAAAGTAAGTTAATGTTTTTTTTTTTTTTGGGTGTGGGAAATCATCCGATGACTTCGCTCCACCCAGAGCGGGAGAGCGTGTCGGACTTTTACTGACTAAAACCCATCCCTGTTCCTTCCTTGCCTGAGTGCCCAGGGGCAAGGTAACTCTGTTAAGAATTTATCCGCACCCTTTGCATGCAGGCATCGGCCATGATGGGCCCCGTCAGTCGTGGCTGACATCTATGTCTCTTTGAGGCGCGCGTGGAACACTACGCGCCGTCGACTCTCGGGCCTGGTGCTGATCGGACGGCGAACTACCCATTACTCGCCGTCCGCAGGCCCACGTCTACGGTGGTCGGAGAGCGTCCTGCGACTCCCGACGCCCAGGACGTCTCCTGCGGCGGCTGCGGCTGGGGGCGTGAGGGCCACTCCGTAGAGTCTCCTTCACCCGTTCCGAACCCTACTTCGCGAGCACTACTGCTTCGCAAAAGGAGGAGACTGCTTCCCATTCTCTCTCGCTCCGTACCATGGCCTGAACCAGAGCCGGGCGTGAGAGGTCGCTGCCGCCTATCGTATCCACCAGGATACGGTGAGCTCCGCTCAAGCGGGGCAGATCTCCACCATATGCTCCACCGTATCCTCTGGGCGATCCACACAATGGTGAAACCCGGGCGTTTCGTCCCTCCATATCCGACACAGGAACCTCCTGAAACAACCGTGTCCGATGAGGACCTGCGTCAGGCGGAAGGTGAGCACTACCGCCACAATGGTGGCGTTCCCAGCGCTGGGTTGTGACAGTCACTCTCTCCATGTCACCATAAGATCCTGCCGGAGCTCTGACCGCCGAGCCGCGAGATGTCACGGCAGCGGAGTTTCATCCCGGCGTTTCGCCTCCTCGCGCCACTCCCAGAGGAGCGCGAGGACCTTGACCTCCAGAACCGGATCCGGACCTCAGAGTCCGGTAAGGAGGCTCGCCGCTTCACCGGAGACCGTGCGGTATCCCCGGTCCAGCCGTATGGCCATGACCCTTTGGGACGCGCTCAACAGGTGAGCTGGTCTCCGCCTCAAGGAGCGCGCCCACACCAATGCCCCGTAAAGGGCCATGGACCGCACGACCCCCGCGTAGAACCTACGGCAGGAGGCGTTTGGACCCCCCACATTGGGCAAGAGCCGCTTCAAAGCAGCCCCGACCCACTCCAGTCTGGCAGCCAAACGTCAGAAATGTTTCACGAAGTTCCACCGGCTGTCGGGGACGAGTCCAGGTACTTCATCGTCCCATGGACGTCGATATGAACCCCTCCTACCGTTATCTGGGAACCCGACGGTGGCGCGTTCCGAGGACCACGAAAACACATGCTCTCGGACTTGTGTAGTGCCACCTCGAGTCCCAGTTGCCAGATCCTCTCTACAACTGTCGCAACCTCGCGAATGATTAGGTCGTCCGCCGCCCGGTGCGAACTCTCCTGCGCCAGGACCAGCGTGTCGCCAGCGTAGCATACTACGCTGACGCCGCTAAGGAGGTCGGCGCGCAGTCGTAACCGATGTTCCACAGAGGCGGCCCCAGAACCGATGCCTGTGGGACACCGCACGATATCTCTCGCCGGTTGTACTCTCCCTGGTGACCAGGGTAGTTGACGGCTCTGCCCGTCAAAAAAGCCTCGACCACGCGACGGAGGTAGGGTGGAACCCGGTGATACCGGAGTGCCTCCACTATGCAACTCCAGGGCAGGGTGTTGAAGGCATTAGCGTCTGGTACCTGTAACCGGCCGTCGATGTGCAGGAACAAATAAGTAACGTCTGGAGGTTCTGGGATCTTGGACTTTAGAAACCATTCAACGTAGTAAAACAACGGCCATTCGAAAGTGCTGTCCTTGGACGCCATCATCTTGTGGAATTTTATTTAAAAAAAAACCTTTCGAATTCATCACGTTTAGACACATCTGATCTGACCATAACTATTTAACCCTGGTACCGATTTTTTTTTTTTTAATAATTTATGCCAAGAAACATTTGAAAGCACTCCCATGTCTGGACAGCATTTGGACCGAACCCGCTCCTTCTCCTACAATTACAATTACAATTACAATTCATCAATATAATAGGTACTAACATTCAGTCCGCTTTCATTAGCTATTTGTGTTTTATTAAGACCACTTTTATGCAGCGCAATAATAGTCGCCCTCGCCTCAATATTTATATTTGCTTGCATTTTGAGAATAAAATATCTAATACCAATAATTATTAAACCACACCTCACTAACCAACAACTACAACCAATCGACAACGTTTAATTTCGATCAAGTTTGACGACACGGTTGGCGCAGTGGTTGAGCGTTCGGCTGCTGCGCTGCGTGTCGCGGGTTCGATTCCCGCACGGAACAAATATTTGTATGACCTACAGATAGTTGTTCCGGGTCTGGGTGTCTTGTGTATGTGAGTATACTTGTTTGTGAACGCACCCACGATACAGGAGTAATTCCTAGTGTGGGGCAACGTTTTTTTTTTTTTTTTTTAAAGAAGTTAAATATTCATAAAACTCATATGGGCTGCGTGCCGAAATACAGGCCCTAAACCTAGTTCGGCAGCAGAGGCTTATAATAAGACACAACAGTACTGTAATTGTTTCTAGTTTATAAGATAACCTGTGTAAACCTAGGAGTATATTTCTTTTTGGTGTAATAAATATATTATTATTCCATTTATTTAATTTTATATACACACAATTTTAAATATTTAGGTACTTAGAAAAACATAAATAAATACAAAAACATTTAAAAATATAAAAAGTAGTTGCCCACCGGTATCGGGAATAGGGTCCAAGCTACCGGTGGTCAGGGCTCCTGAGAAAGGAATCTCCTAACAATACGCGCCGTGTCCAGGAGTACTGCTTTCTGGATCAAGCCCTTGATCCAACTGCCCAACGAGAGCCTCCTGAGATGTTCGAGGCTCTTGGCTATTAAGCCATTGGCCGTCACGACTATCGGCACAATGACTGCTGTATCCACCTCCCACATGTCGACAACCTCGCGAGCCAGATCAAGATACTTTGTTTTTTTATCTTTCTCAGCCTTCACGAGGTTCTCGTCATGAGGGACAGCTATATCAACAATCATTGTGCGACGCTCTTGTCGATCTATCACCACTATGTCAGGCTTATTGGCAACAATAGTCCTATCAGTGATGACAGATCAATCCCAATACAACGTGATATTGCCATTTTCGAGAACTGGGTCGGGCTCATACCTATAGTACGGTACTTCAGATTCCACAAGATTGTATTTAAGAGCAAGTTGCTGGTGGATAATCCTGGCTACAAGTTTGTGTCTATGCAAATAGTCACCGTTAGCTAGACGAGAACAACCAGAAATAATGTGTCAGATTGATTCCCCGGGCCGGTGGCATGCCCGACAGATGTCAACCGTACCGTTCTTCACAATATATTTCCGGTAGTTATTCGTCATCATAACTTCGTCCATAATCGCAGACAAAACCTTCGGTTTCCCCGAATAGGTCACCAAAGCGCAGCCAGGATACGGACGCTAAGAGATCTACATCGGGTCCATGTAAGACCCGGTAAAAGCGTCCGTGAAGCTCCTTGCTCTGCCATACTTTCCTGCGGTCATTAGTATCCAGTACTTTAAGTTTGCGCCAGTTCTCGTTTGCTAAGGAGAGCGGGGTGAGGCCCTTGTCCACAGCGACCACATCTCGATGCATACCCACGTCGGTTTCTAGGAAATATTCCCTAAGGCTGCATACCTCGCGGTTGTGTAGGGTCTTAGCATTTAAGAAATCACGACCCCCACATTTCCGCGGGATATACAGCCTCATCACCGATGATCGTGGGTGATGCATCCGATTTGCGGTCAGCAGTGTGCGGACCCTCCTATCCAGGGCGTCAAGTTCCGTCTGAGTCCATTTAAGTATGCCGAAGGAGTACATCAATACCGGCATGACCCAACCGTTGAAGGTGCGCACCTTGTTCCCGCCTGATAAAAGACTATTTAGTACTTTATTCAAGCGACCAAAGAAGCGCTCCGTCAGCGACTGTTTCACGTCAGCAGTATTGATACCTAACGCTTCCGACATACCCAAATACTTGTAGGTTTCGGTTGAGCAGAGGGATCTAAGGTGTATGGAATCCGAGAGTTGAGTTCCCACGGAATCCATAATCTCCCCTCGCTTTACATGCATGACTGCACATTTGTCCACACCAAATTCCATCCTGATGGCGCTACTGAAGGTTTCTGTTACCTTCAGTAGCTTCATCAGTTGCAAGTTGTTGGGGGCAAAGAGTTTCAGATCATCCATGTAAAGGAGGTGTGATATGACCTGACCACCTCTTCTCAACCGGTAGCCTTGGCCAGAGCCCTCCAGTAGAGTACTGAGAGGGTTTAGGGCCAGACAAAACCACAGTGGACTCAGACTGTCGCCCTGGAATATGCCACGCTCGATCCTTATTGGTTCGCTGTTCTCCTGTATCTGCCGACATCCTGGATAGTGAAGGACTGTACTCCAATGCCCCATACACGACATCAGGAAGGTGCGCAGAGTTGCATCAACTTTGTACAACTCCTGCACCCTCATGAGCCATGTATGTGGCACCGAGTCAAAGACCTTCTTGTAATCTATCCAACATGTCGACAGATCTCTTCGAGAACGACGGACCTGTTGGCTAACAGCAATATCGATGAGGAGCAGCTCATTAGTACCACGGGACCCATTCCTACATCCATTCTGGGAGGCTGACATGATACGATTTTTATCAATAAGGATGTTAATTTTAGCTCTCAGAATGGATGTAAGAACTTTATAGACCGTCGGTAAACACGTGATCGGTCTATAATTCTTAGGTTCCGCAGTACTACCTGATTTATGGAGCAGGTGGGTTATTCCTGTCGTAAGAAACTGGGGCAGCGACCCCGACTCTAAGGCAGACTGGAAGTGAGCTGCCAAACGAGCGTGCGACCTTTGAAACCATTTAATCCAGAAATTGTGCAGCCCGTCCGGCCTTGGTGATTTCCAGTTAGGCAACGGACGGACTGCACGAGTTACATCTTGGGGGCTGATGGTAATTGCCCCCATTTCTGGTATAAGGTCGCACGCGCGCTCGACCTCTCGATTCCAATCACCCTCGGTGTGCCTGACAGGCACCGACCAGATGCTGCGCCAGAATGAACTCATAGCGTCATCATCCGGTAGATGCCTATCAGACACACCTTGGTCAGGTCGCTCCCAAGCCCTATAAACCCACCTTTCGTTGCTTTGGAAAGTGCGATTCTGAGTGTACCGCTCCACTCGCCGCTTGTACCGACGAATACGATTTGCCCATGCATAGACCTTCTGCTTCAGGAAGTCAATACGCTCTGTGACGCGGGTCAGATAATCTCGGGAACTAATATCAGTCCCCAAAAACCCGCCTCACGAAACGCAGCACCCTAGGGCGAGTGTTGCCCTCCCTGAAGCAGATAAGCTTGCCGATGAGTGCTCTAGCCTCACCGATACGACGCTCAATCCTACACTGCCAAGCAGGTGGTGTAGCTCTGTCACAATTGGTGAACTTGATGTGAGCTACACGACATGCCGCTGCAGCTGCGCACTATAAGATTGAGTGGGTATCGGCAAGGTCTTTGCTGCTATCAAAATAATTTGATAGCTGCGAATCTAGAGCACACACCAGCGTCTTTATTTTTCTTATGCATGGGCAAACGAGGTAGACGAGGTCTAAGCCCAGGCGGTGTGGAGCGGTACTCTCGAAATGCATCCTCCAAAGCGCTCCTCAATCGTTCATTGCATTGAGTACTCACGGATATAGCTGCGTCTACATCATCCTCACCAACGTGGTCGGGTCGCGGTGGAGCACTGGGTTGCAGTTGCACCGCGGCCGGTGGCGAAACAGGTGAGACACGGCTACTCCGTGATTCAAGGCGAAGTCTATCAAGTACGGCGTCATCCAACATACGGTAACGCTGGATAACCCGCACTTGATCCGACAGTCGCTGGGCCGAAACGTTGACAGCTGGCTCAAGCACCTGAAACAGAGAGAGCATCCGACCGCGGTATGCAGTCAGGTTAATTCCGCCTTCTGTAGCCCCAAAGTATGAGCGCATGACATTTTCGTTTATGGATTGCGTCCATCTCATGCGCTGCACATTTCCACCGGCAGCGGGGACCCTATCAGAGGCCGGAGGACCTCGAGGTCCTAAGCTGGCCGGAGGTCGGCCTCTTCCCCGTCGACGCGCAGGTGGTGGTGACATCGGCGGCGAGAAATATTCGTCGCTCGAGCTCGACGCAACTGCAGCGGCCGGAATCACTCGACTCACGGCTGGTGCAGGTCCCGGCGGCTGCGAGGCGGAGCTGAGCGACGAACCCGAAGATGTTGGGTGTGTGGTCAGCGGGTGCGTTACCTTACTTCGAAAAGTGTAACAACGAATAACACGTCACCACAAGTTTACTATAACGAAACACTTAACAACGAATGCACGTTACCACGAAAAACTTAACGCCGTAGCCATGCGAACTCGAATAACAAAATCTCGAATTCACCAATTCGAATCACTTAACAACGAATGCACGCTACCACGAAAAACTTAACGCCGTAGCCATGCGATCTCGAATAACCAAATCTCTAATTCAGCAATTCGAATTACTTAACAACGAATGCACGCTACTACGAAAAACTTAACGCCGTAACCATAAAAAAATATTTAATCCATCAATAGGGAATATGCATGATATTTTTTTATTTGTTGAATTGAAGACTTAAACTTTAACTTCTTCGTTATTTGACACCGACTTCCGAAATTAAAGTTATTTTTAAATTTTTAGTATATGTTTTTTCATTTTTGGAATTCGGTTGTTTTTTTTTGTAAAAAAGTTTTTATTAGTAGGTACATTGAGTAATTACTAAGTATGCCTAGTAATAATAGTAGTATAATTATTTGTAATAATGGCGCCTTTTCTTTGAATAAATAAGCGCTCTTAATAGGCAATATGCATGCAAAAAATATTAGTTATTTAACCGGTTTATCGATGAATATACTTAAAGAGAGTACGAACAGTGAAAGCAGAATCAAAATTGATCAAAAATTAAACGAACTATAAAAATTTTAAAGAAATATATCTGTGCCTCTCTCGAAAACGCTGATTTTTATGTCAGTTGTATCATATGGGCTTCAAGTCCTTTGACGTCAAAGAACACGTCGGACTTCTCTTTCTAATTATCAACTTTAAAGCTTTATGACTTCGTCGCTGATGCTGATATTTTGAATATTCTTTAATATTTGTTCTTTATAGTTAATAAGTCTTCAATTCAACAAATAAAAAAATATCATGCATATTCCCTATTGATGGATTAAATATTTTTTTTTGCTGACTTTTCGTTAGAGATTTATAGTCTTTGGAGATTTGGTTATTCGAGATAGCATGGTTACGGCGTTAAGTTTTTCGTAGTAGCGTGCATTCGTTGTTAAGTAATTCGAATTGCTGAATTAGAGGATTGGTTATTCGAGATCGCATGGCTACGGCGTTAAGTTTTTCGTGGTAGCGTGCATTCGATGTTAAGTGATTCGAATTGGTGAATTCGAGATTTTGTTATTCGAGATCGCATGGCTACGGCGTTAAGTTTTTCGTGGTAACGTGCATTCGTTGTTAAGTGTTTCGTTATAGTAAACTTACGGAGACGTGCTATTCGTTGTTACACTTTTCGAAGTAAGGTAACGCACCCGTGGTCAGCAATTTGCCCCGGCTTCTTGTCAGCATAACGTTCGTCCGTTATTTGGTCTGTTAATTCATCGCCATTTCGTTGATGTAAAACTGTTTTAGTGGTATTTAATATTGATTTATTGTTTGGTCTTCTTTTTTCTGCGTTTTTTATTGTTGTTGCACATTTTGTTGGTTTATTTTTTGTTAAATTGATAAAAAATTAGGACGACAAAAAACTGCTTTCTGTCAGTCTACTTGACAGCCGGGCCACAGATATTATTATTATTCCGTTTATTTATTTTTATAGACATATTATTTACATTTTTAAATATTTAAATATAAAGGATAAAAAAAAACATTTAAAAATATAAAAAAATAGTATCCCACCGGTGTCGGGAACAGGGTCCAAGCTACCGGCAGTCAGGGCTCCAGAGAGAGGAACCGCCTGACAATGCGAGCCGTGTCCAGAAGTACTGCTTTCTGAATCAAACCCTTGAGCCAGCCGCCTAAAGAGAGCCTCCTGAGGTGTTGGTCGAGGCTCGTGGCTATTAAGCCATTGGTTGACACGACTATCGGTACAATGATCGCTGAGTCCACATCCCACATATCGACAAACTCGCGAGCCAAGTCAATATACTTGATTTGTTTATCTTTCTCGGCTTTCACGAGGTTCTCGTCATGTGGGACGGTAATGTCAACAATCATTGCACGCCTCTCGATTCGGTCCACCACCACTATATCAGGCTTATTGGCTACAATAGTCCTGTCAGTGATGATGGACCGATCCCAGTACAATGAGATATGACCATAAGCTGGCAACACCAACAACGTCAGACGTGTCATAAAATTGTCCAATCCAGTTTTCGATTTTAATATATTATTTATTTTAAAGTATTTTCAAGCTCACAACCAAAAGTAAAATTAATTACCATTTTATAAAGAACCAACAAAAATTAATTATGAAAAACTACCACCTCTACACCGAAAAACTAAAAACTATAGAAATGACAGCTAAGCTGTCATGAACAAGGAACAAAAATTGAACAAAAAATCGAAAAATTGGACAACACGTCCTAAATTTTATGTTGACGAGATCAGCAGCTCGCCGTGCACGCCCACCACCTCCGGCCTCGTCGCTCAGCTCCGCCTCGCCGCCGCCGGTACCCAGCCCCACAGTGAGTACTGTGACACCGGCCGTGGCAGTTGCGTCGAGCTCCAGCGACGAGTTCTTCTCGCCGCCGACGACACCACCACCTGCTCGTCGACGGGGAGGACGCCGGCCGCCGAGCGGCTTAGGACCTCGAGGCCCACCGGCCTCTGATAGGGTCCCAGCTCCCGGCGGAAGTGTGCAGCGCATGCGATGGACACAAGCCATCAACGAGAATGTCATGCGCTCATACTATGGGGCTACAGAGGGAGATAACAACCTGACCGCGTACCGTGTTCGGATGCTCTCTTTGTTCCAGGTGCTTGAGCCAGCCGTCAACATATTATTATTATTATATATTATTATGTCTACCTCGCAGAAATCTCAATTCTTTATTTAGTTTATGATCTACCTCTCTAACTTTACGAAATGTGTGAACAAAGCGAACAAGATAAAGAATATTATATTTCTGTCTCATTACTTCGAATCGAGTAAAAACTAAACTAGAGACAAAAAGTCTATAATAGTCCTGCGTGAGGTTTGAACTCACGGCTCACTGATACACGCATCTGTCTGCGAGCGCTTAACCGCTAGGTCATCTTGACTAATATTTTTTTTTGGTGGGGGTGGGAAATAATCCAATGACTTGTTCCGCTCTGGGTGGAGCGGGAGGGCGTGTCAGACTCTTACTGACTAAAACCCACCCCTGTTCCTTCCCTGCCTGAGTGCCCAGGGGTGCGATAACTCATTTTCAGAATTTATCCGCTACTGCGCTGCTAGGTATTTGACTCATATATTAACGTTGAAATTATTAACTACAATCACTTGTTGACGACAATGATGATGCATGTGTCTATTTTCTTGGAAATAGAAGGTCGAAATTCAAACTAAACGTCAAGCTATTGCTTTGTGAGATTGCCTATCGACTTTTGGTCGGCACTGTACAATCTTCGGGCTTTTTTTTTGGGGGGGCGGGAAATCATCCTATGACTTGTCCCACTCTGGGGGGAGCTGAAGGGCGTGTCAGATTGATACTGACTAAAACCCCTGTTCCTTCCTTGCCTGAGTGCCCAGGGGAGCGGTAACTCTGTTACGGTTTTATCCGCGATCCCTTGGAAGGGCTTAAAGCTAATAATTGTAAGTTTATGATTATGACATACCTACAAGTGTTAAAAGTAAAACCAATTATAAGGTACAAACCATCATTCTTTACCGACTCGGGCGGGGGCAGTGGCGTGGGAGTGGGCGCGACTTGCGACAGTGACGACTGCTTGCTGTGGATCAGCCGCAGGAGGCATTCCAGGGCAGTCTGCTTGTTCTGGATGCCAACACGTTTCAGTTATAAGATTGAATTATTAATTTTTGAGTTATAAGATTAATAAATAAGATTAATATTGGAATTCAGATTTTTTTTCTAGCCTCCACTGTCCCACTGCTGGGCAAAGGCTTCCCCAAGTCCTTCCAGGAACTCTTCTCTTGTGCTTTCTCAAGCCAGCCCTCGTGGTACGAGTCGAGGTCGTCTTGCCATCTCATTTGTGGCCGACCTAGGCGACGCCGTTCATTTTCAGGCATCCATTGCGTGGAGACATGTTGTGTTCACCCATTGCGTGAAATTCTGCTAGACAAACTATAAATATACATGAAAAAGTTCAAATTTCATTACAACCCATACTTTTTAAGACCTTTTTAATATGCACTTGACTAAAGTAAGCAAGTATCGACTTGCGTTGGTGGCAATATGGATAGAAATTATCATAATTATTATTATTTATTCATAATTATGTTAATTAAAATAGGCTGAATTAAATACATATTATACAGGCTGTAATAATGCAAGGTAAATGCCTCTTTTTCCTTATTTCGACTTACCTTAACCGGGTATCGTGCAGAATAAAGAAGTAATGCGATCAACACATAAACAACAAGAGGTGACTAGTATCTCTTGCGAGGACGAATACGTCATCTTATGATTTGCTAGAGACCATGTTTTCCAAAATTCCATCCCTAGGACTTAACAAAAGATAACTCCTCATATAAATTTATACCAAATTATAAATGCGAAAGTAAGTCTGTCTACCTGCTTGTCTTTACGTGATATACGACTTTTCAATATTTTATTACCCGTTTTCCACCCCCTAAGGGTTGAATCCCTTCTCGAGATGTCTTCAAGAAGAAAACAAAAGAGCACTTCCTTTCAAATTGACATATTATTAGTATATAATGGTATTTATTAGTATGTAGGTATAATATATATTTGGAATTTAGAGGTTTCTAAGTATTGTACACTGGATCCTACCCTCAAATGTGATCTCTCTCTATCACTCAAAGGTTTGCTGGGAGAAAACTCAAGATTGAGTTAAGCTCGCCTTTGTACATGAATTGTGTAACCAGTAAGTACTATGTAAATTGGTTTACAATAAAGAATTAAGAATTTAATTTCGTATTTAATTGAATGAAAAACCCTTTCTTAGTGGATACCTACTCTTCACAAAGAACACACCCTACAAATTTCATGTCTCTAGGACCAGCGGTTTAGGCTGTGCGTTGATATATCAGTCAGTCAGTCAGTCAGGACTTTGAATACAGATTAGGAGACGATAAATCTAATAATTGATGGACATGGTCATTAGCATTTGTTTGTATTTGGAAATGCGATAATTGCCGAGGGGCATTAAGAAAATTGTTGTACTTTATGTTCCCATGCGACAATTTCTAATTCCCACGCGGGCGAAGCCACAAGCAAAAGTTCATAATCATCTTCCTGCCCTTATCCCAACATGGAATAAGGGCATGGGACTTGGGGTCGGCGCAACATGTTTTTTTCTTACATTCTGTCCTGTCAGCCGTCACACTATCACTAACTACCTTTTCTTTCACATCACTCCTCACACCATCCATCAATCTTTTCTTTGGCGTATCTCTCCCTCTCCATCCACAGGCAAAAGTTATATAAAGTTATATCATTTCAACTTGCGTACATAAGGACCAATATCAGCAGACCTTTATTTCATCAAGCAGGGGCTCGAAGGCCGCTGGGTCCGCGGAGTCCCTCAGCGTCTCCCAGCTCTTGAACAGCTTCCTATCTGACAGTCGTACCGTACTCTCCAGCTCCCGGAACTCTGTGGGATAAAGCAGTGAAACTAAACTTCTAAGCTAAATTATTATGAAGAGAAAAAATTGTTTGCCCGTCGGAGGTAATCTATTAAAATACTTACGATTATGAATCTTTCAATTATAGAAAGCTAAACTATGGCTCAATAACTAGTGTGTGCTTGTTTTCCCAGAAAGATGCTTGGTTCCTGTGACATAGGCCGCGGGAATACAGGTAAGCCGCGGGAAAAAGCTAGTCAACTATCTAAGGGAATGTTTTTTCGAGGATGTCATTTTGGCCCTAAGAGAGGTCTTACTTAAGTAAGTACCAACTCCATCTTGGCATTGATCTAGTCATCGCAAGCGCGGCTGCAGAGCTCGACATGTGTTGTAAGGGTTTTTCCAGTAAGAAGTATGCTTAATCAAATCAAATCAAACCATTTTTAGGTCTCCGTACCCAAAGGATAAAAACGGGACCCTATTACTAATACTCCGCTGTCCGTCTGTCTGTCCGTCTATCACCAGGCTGTATCTCATGAACCGTGATAGTTAGACAGTTGAAATTTTCACAGATGATGTATTTCTGTTGCCGCTATAACAACAAATACTAAAAAACAGAATAAAAAATATTTAAGGGGGCTCCCATACAACAGACATGATTTTTTTTACCGTTTTTATATGTAGATAATGGTACGGAACCTTTCGTGCGCGAGTCCCGCTCGCACTTGGCCGGTTTTTATTTCAGACATGTCCATTAGAAAAATATAAATATTACTAAAATTAATTAAAAATGACTACAACAACAACATTGAAATTTGAATTTTATGGGCTTATAGCCTGAAATAAATAAAATTATTATTTCATTTATTTATTTGTATATACATATTGTTTACATTTTTAAATATTAAAATAAAAAGGATAAAAAAACATTTAAAAATATAAAAATAGTACGAGTATCCCACCGGTATCACCGGTTTATGATAAAGTGCAAAATGAAACTACGAGTATATAAAAAGGCAAGGCATTAAGTCCGCCTTTGTACATTTGTGTTGCATGAAGTTTTAATAAATAAATAAATAATATAGTTGGCTTCAGGAACTCAATTACAATGACACTGAAAACTTATTGACAGTTTTAACGTAAACATCAGTATGCAAATATGCTACGATCCAAAAAAAAAAAAAACAGACACGCAACCTCCACGACCCCCCCACACACACAACCACTGCACACACTTCTCTAACTACACAAACTACACACTCAACCGTACTCCTATCCTGATACTAACAATACTAACTAAAAAAAAAAACTTTTTGCCTAAATTGTTAACATTTCCTAATTTGTTAAATTTAAATGGAGGAGTCCTGGTGACCTGAAATACAGGCCTTGAGCCTAGTTTAGGCACCAGTCTCCCACAATATAATGCCCCACCTTTATGTCACTTTAGAAATAAGGCTAGCAATTAAGAGTAATATTGTGGAGAAAAAATAAACAATTTATTATTATTATTATTCCATTTATTTATTTGTATATACATATTGTTTACATTTTTAAATATTTAAATAAAAAAGATAAAAAACATTTAAAAATATGACAAAAAATTGTAGCCCACCGGTATCGGGAACAGGGTCCAAGCTACTGGCAGTCAGGGCTCCAGAGAGAGGAACCGCCTGACAATGCGAGCCGTGTCCAGAAGTACAGCTTTCTGAATCAAGCCCTTGATCCAGCCGCCTAACGAGAGCCTTTTGAGGTGTTGGTCGAGGCTCGTGGCTAAAAGGCCATTGGCTGACACGACTATCGGCACAATGATCGCCGAGTCCACATCCCACGTGTCACGAGGTTCTCGTCATGCGGGACGGCTATGTCAACAATCATATCACGCCTCTCGATTCGGTCCACCACCACTATATCAGGCTTAGTGGCTACAATAGTCCTGTCAGTGATGATGGACCGATCCCAGTACAATGAGATATGACCATTACGGAACGGTATTTGGATACGGCTGCACGCAGTCATATAGTGATTTGCCACCATCATCGGAGCCCAGTGGGACCTCCCACTTGTTATTCCTGCTCCCAATTGAATTAGTCTTATTATTAGGTAATCAATCAGTTATTATTACTAACACTAGTCTGTAAGCTCGCAATTGTACTAACAAATATGGATGTAATATGAGTCCGAAATAAATGATTTATTATTATTATTATCGAGAACTGGGTGCAGGGCACGTACCTGTAGTAGGGCACTTCCGATTCCACAAGAGAGTATTCCAGAGCAAGTTGCTGATGGATAATCCTGGCTACAAGGTTGTGCCTATGCAAGTACTCACCGTTAGCCAGACGAGAACAACCAGAGGTTATGTGGCGGATTGATTCTCCCGGACGATGACATGCCCGAAATATGTCAACCGTGCCGTCCTTCACAATAAATCCCCGGTAATTTTTCGTCATGATAACTTCGTCCATAATTGCACAGACAAAACCTTCGGTTTCCCCAAAGAGGTCACTGACACACAGCCAGGCTACGGACGCTAGTTGGTCTACATCGGACCCATGTAGGGCCCGGAAAATGCGTGCGTGAAGTTCCTTACTCTGCCATACTTCCCTGCGACCGTTAATGTCAAGCACTAGAGGTTTGCGCCAGTTCTCGTTAGCCAAGGAAAGTGGGGTAAGGCCCTTGTCCACCGCCACTACATCTCGATGCATACCCACGTCAGCAGCTAGGAAATATTCCCTCAGACTGCATACCTCGCGGTTGTGGAGGGTCTTAGCATTTAAAAAGCCTCGGCCTCCACATTTCCGCGGGATATACAGTCCCATCACGGATGAACGTGGGTGATGCATTCGGTATGCAGTTAGTAGTGTACCGACCCGCCTATCCAGGGAGTCAAGTTCTGTTTGAGTCCATTTGAGTACGCCGAAAGAGTACATCAATACTGGCATGACCCAACCGTTGAAGGCGCGCACCTTGTTTCCGCCCGATAGAAGGCTATTAAATACCTTCTTCAGGCGGCCAACGAAGCACTCCTTCAACGATTGCTTCATATCAGTAACATTGATACCTAACGCTTCCGACATACCCAAATACTTATAGGTTTCGGTTGGAGAGAGGGATCTCAGGTTTATGGAATCCGAGAGTTGAGTTCCCACGGATCCCACAATCTCCCCTCGCTTTACATGCATGACTGCACATTTGTCCACACCAAACTCCATCCTGATGGAACTACTGAAGGTTTCAGTTACCTTCAGTAGCTCCATCAGTTGCAGATTGTTGGGGGCAAAAAGTTTCAAGTCATCCATGTAAAGGAGGTGAGATATAACCTGACCACCTCCCTTCAACCGATAGCCTAGTCCTGAATTCTCCAGCAGTGTCCTTAGAGGATTCAAGGCTAGGCAAAACCAAAGCGTACTCAAACTGTCACCCTGGAATATTCCCCGCTCGATCCTTACCGGTTCGCTATTCCCCTGGATATTTCGACATCCTGGATAGCGAAGGACCATCCTCCATTGCCCCATACACGACATCAAGAAGGTGCGTAGCGTTGCATCAACTTTATACAATTCTAGCACCCTCATGAGACATGTATGAGAAACTGAGTCATAGGCCTTCTTATAGTCTATCCAACATGTCGACAGATCCTTTCGGGAACGCCGAACCTGTTGGCTTATGGCCATATCGATGAGGAGCAGCTCCTTAGTACCGCGGGACCCATTCCTACATCCATTTTGAGAGGCAGACATGATACAGTTACTATTTACATGTGTGTTAATCTTAGCTCTCAAAATGGATGTAAGAACCTTATAGACCGTCGGTAAGCACGTGATCGGTCTATAATTTTTAGGTTCCGCAGTACTACCTGTTTTATGGAGCAGGTGGGTTATTCCTGTAGTTAGAAATTGGGGCAGCGACCCTGACTCTAAGGCAGACTGAATCTGAGATGCCAAGCGGGCATGCGACCTTGTAAACCATTTTATCTAGAAGTTGTGCAGCCCGTCCGGCCCTGGAGATTTCCAGTTAGGTAACGGACGGACTGCACGAGCTACATGTTGGGGGCTGATGATAATTGTCCCCATTTCTGGTATTGGATCGCATGCGCGCTCAACATCTCGAATCCAATCACCCTCGGTATGACAGACAGGCACCGACCAGATGCTGAGCCAGAACGAGTACCTATATGGCATCATCATCCGGCAGGTGCGTATTAGCCACACCTTGGTCCGGTCGCTCCCAATCCCTATACACCCACCTTTCATTACTTTGGAATGTGCGATTCTGGGTGTACCGCTCCACTCGCCGCTTATACCTGCGAATACGGTTTGCCCATGCATATACTTTCTGCTTCAGGAAATCGATGCGCTCTGTGACACGGGACAAATAGTCTCGGGAACTGATATCAGTCCCTGAAAATGCCCGTCTTACAAAGCGCATCACTCTTGGGCGAATGTTGCCCTCCCTGAAGCAGATTAGTTTGCCTATGAGTGCTCTGGCCCCACCAATACGACGTTCGATCCTGCACTGCCAAGCCGGCACGGCTGGCTTCGGTCGTGTAGCTCTGTCAATAGGAAATTTGACGTGAGCTACACGACATGCCGCTACAGCCGCACAGTACAGTATCGAATGTGTATCGGTGAGGTCTTCGCAGCCATCAAAATATTTTAACTACTGCGAATCCAGAGCCACCAGCGCCCTGTTCTTGTTATGCATGGGCAAACGAGGTAAGCGTGGCCTAAGTTCGAGCGGCATGCTGCGATATTCCCGAATAGCACACTCCAAAGCACTGCTCAATTCGTCATTGCACTGGGTACTTACGTTTGTAACCATGTCTTTACACTCCTGTTCAGCGTGGCTGGAGATATGGTTGGACGGTGGTACCAACACTGGTACCACAGTCTGCGACGAAGGGGCAATGACATGGCTACCCATTTCAGTTCGGAGGCGATCAAGTACAGTATCATCCAACATATGATTACGCTGGATGACCCGCACCTTATCCGACAGTCGTTGGGCCGAAACGTTGACGGCTGGCTCAAGCACCTGAAACAAAGAGAGCATCCGAACACGGTACGCGGTTAGGTTGTTACCTCCCTCTGTAGCCCCATAGTATGAGCGCATGACATTCTCATTGATGGATTGAGTCCATCTCATGCGCTGCACATTTCCGCCGGGAGCTGGGACCCTATCAGAGGCCGGTGGGCCTCGAGGTGGTGGTGTCGTCGGCGGTGAGAAAAACTCGTCGCTGGAGCTCGACGCAACTGCCACGGCCGGTGTCACAGCACTCACGGTGGGGCTGGATTCTGGCGGCGGCGAGGCGGAGCTGAGTGACGAGGCCGGAGGTGGTGGCTGTGCTCTGCGAGCTGCGGCTCTCGTCAACATCTTTTGCTTCGACGTCAACTTGTCCATTTAGTTATTGCCATTATGCGTTTATTTACGAGATTATTTATTGTGATGATTATTGTTTGGTTCATTGTTATTGTCTCTTTGGATTTTGTTCCTGGTTTGGATTCATTTTTGGTTGTTTAAATAATTAAATTGGTTCAAAAATCAAGTAAAGGAAAATTTTATGTCACTTCAGTTAACAGTCGAGCCACAGATTATTATTATTATTTTTGGAAAGTGTTCTTTTTCTCAGCTCTTGGCTCTTTTTTTTTGGCTGGTTTTTAGCTACATTTACGGGCCGAAACCAAGTAAATGCAGCGTGTGGTGTGTTTATGTTGAGGATGTGCTATGATGGGCACCTATTTCGTTTTCATCTATTTGCATGAACTTTCTGACAATTCGGCATGTATATATGATAGCAGCTTTTTGTAAAGTGATGTAGAGTGTTTCGTTTAGGTTAAGCAATTTTAGACTGTGTAGAACATGATTCGGGATAACGCCCTATTAGAAAGAATGATAGGGACCACATAAACTTTTTCCTGCTGCCATATTCTAGTTACTTCATTCTTGAGTTCTGCATATTTACTCATTGTTTCAGTAATTGTCTTTTGTATGTTATGGGTGTTGGGTACAGCAATATCTATTAGGTAAGTTACTTTGTTTAATTTATCTTGTAGGGTTATATCTGGTCTATTGTAGTGAATGGTCTTATCAGTGAGAATGGCGCGGTCATAATAAAGTTTATGTGTGTCGCTTTCTAGGATAATAGGCGGTGTGGAATTATAGTAAGGTGTGTTTGTGTCCTGCCAGGACATATCTTAAGTACTCACTCATACAGTATGAGTGAGTACTTAAGAGCTAATTTTTGATGTATTACATTTGCGATCTGATTGTGTCTGTGTGTGTAATCTGTTTGTGCACGCCCCTGTGTAATATGTTGGATCGTTTCCGGTTGGATAAGGCTGCAGTAACTGCAGGATCTTTGATTATATATTTTCGGTAATTTCTTGTATTAGTTATCTGGTCTTGTATGGCAATCATAAATCCTTCAGTTTCAGGCAATAAACTGCCTATTTTAAGCCATTTGTTTGAGGCTACTTTGTTTACGTGGGATTGTTCTAAGTTGTGAGGATGTCGGCCGTGCAGTACTTTTTTCTTCCAGTCTTCCATTTTTTGTATTTGCGGGTTATCAAGGTTATCTTGTGTATTAAGGGCCTTCTCGCGGTCCAGTGGCGCCCTCATTGAATAAAAAATCGTAGCATAGCACAGAAAATAAATATTAAAAAATCCAACTTGACGTTTGTTACAAAGAGGATAAAGAATTTTTACGTTGTTAAAACAGGTCTCAAAATGTTTCGTATCCAAAGTAGTAGGCAAAAGTGTCAGAAACGGCCGTTTTAAGTTAAGTGAGGTGTAGTTTGAATCATTTAAAACTATGGTTTTATGGATCTTACTTGTGCGAGACTTTGATAGAAAGAATGTTTTAAGTAGACTTGTTTCTGCCACAAATGCTGGATCTCTATTAGGCCTCTCCCTCCGTTTCATCTTTTGATGGTGAGTCTTTCTATTGCAGATTTAGGATGTAAATTGTTATATTTTGTAAGTGGTACAGGTCGTCCGTTCTAATTGTTCTGTGTCTGTTTTAGTCCATTTAATAACTCCGAATGAGTACTTATGTTAATATGGGGATGGCAAATGTATTTAAGGCCTTGATGAGGTTTTTACCGGAAAGTTGGGTCTTACATATGGCGTTCAGTGTCCTCTTGTACTCTACTATAAGTTTTAATTTTATCCTATTAAAAAAATAAATAAAAAAAACGTGATCAAGACCCCTAAGTTGTGTGTACCCTAAATATTTGTATAAGTCGGACGGCTCCATTGCTGTTATAGTGCCTGTGTTATTTACTACATAGTTTCCGGGCCGTATCTTGCCTCGTATGATATGAAGCGTTTTACATTTCTCCAAACCAAATTGCATGTTTATATCTTTATTATAATTAATAATAATAGCTAAGTTGCTGTAATATTAATTGCCATATATACGAAGAAATTATTTACTTCGTTTATGGCCCGGGAGGGAGTGTCAGACTCTTGCTGACTAAACCCCACCCGTGTTTTTTCAGTTGCCTGAGCGTTCCAGGGCCGCGGTAACTCTTTCGCACAATCCCGCCACCTAGGCAGGCAGCGGCCCTAGCGGGGCCCGACCAATATACTGAAAACCCTTTGAGGCTCGCGTGGAACCCGGGCCTGGGCCTTATCGGACGGCGAGCTACCCATTGCTCGCCTGCGGTGACCGGGAATTGCCCTGCTAATCCCGACGCCCAGGGCGTCTCCTGCGGCGGCAAGGGGCGTGAGGATTACCTTCCGTCACGAGTCCCGCATAGCGCCTAGGCCTCCGCTTGCATTACTGCTTCGCAGAAGGAGGTGACTAAATCCCATATCCTCTCGCTCCATACCATGGACTGGACCAGGGCCGGACGCGAGAGGTCGCCACCGCCGAACACCTCCATGAGGACACGGCGGTGCTCCGCCCAAGCGGGACTGACATCCTCCCGCCGAATCCGAAACAGAGCTTAACCCACCTGAGGGTTGATTTTGTTGGTACCCATTTATGTGAAGTGTTCTTCGAAAGGTTAGTCGCTGACCATGTTAGCTGCAGCGTTGAGAGCTGTACTTAATCATCATTCTCAGTCTCAAATACATTATAAACAAAGAATTGCGCCAACTTACCAGACTCCCTCAAGCTAGCTAGATGCGACACGAGGTTCCTCTTGTGCGTGCGCACTGCACGCCGCTGGGCGCGCACCCGCGCCACCACCTCGCGTGCGTTGCGCGCCTCCGCGGCTATGGCGGCCACCTCGCGCGCTTCGTGCTGTAAGCGGCGTTCCAGTTCGCTGGAGGACAAGGGTTAAGTTTAAAGGATTCAATTGCACTTCGACTGTGAAGCCTAATAGCCTTATCAGGAACCGCCGAAGTGGCTTAGACGGTACGGTTAGTGCAGTGGTTGAGCGATTGGCTGCTACGCTGCGTGTCGCGGGTTCGATTGCCGCACGGAAAAAATATTCGTATTACCTACAGATAGTTGTTCCGAGTCTCAGGTAAGAAAGATTACATTTTTGTGAACGCACCCACGATACAGGAGTAGGTTATTCCTAGAGAGTGGCAACATTTTCCTTAAAAAAAAACCTGTTGTAAATAGTTTTAACTAAGCTTTAAGTTTGCTCTGATATTTCAATCTTCAGGGACTTAGATTTGACAAAACTTAGATAACCTTTGAAACCTTATTTATACCTGTTACATTAAAGGTAGTAGTCCTTTCAGATCAATATTTAAAACACTATGGAAAGAAAACTATATACAGATCGACTGTTTTACTACCTAGTAACCTCGTGTTTGTACACTAGATCTTGCTAACTTCTGGCAATAAGATCTCTCTAGCCAAAACGGCACAACAGTCGAATCATTTTCAGATAATCTCCAGTTCTCTAAAGCCAAAAGCTCTTCTGAGTAGGCACCTAAATTGTTAGCTTGAGTAGCTTGTCTACCGTTAGCCGGTACCTTGGGTATTCTCCAGTGACTTTGGCATAGGACTGAATGTTTCTTATAACTTCGACGAGGTGATGAAGTTGGTCACAAAACTCGGGCAGTTGATCTGGTGTTAAGTATTGCCCGCCATACCTACAACAGAAAACCGTAAGTGGTCCAACCTGTCGCGACGCCATTTTCATTTGGGACTGCTAAACGCCCACGATACAGGAGTAATTCCTAGTGTGGGGCAACGTTTTTAAACAAAAAAAAAAACATTATAACAATCACTCAGGGTCGCAAGAAGGTGGGAAATAGAAGAACTGGCAGCGGCCAAAACCCATACCCACTCGAACCATACCTGAAATGGTGCTACAGTCACATATTGCTAAATGAGTAGGTACCTACTCTTGCCTCTTACTTCTTTCAGTTCAGAAATCAGTTTCAGGTTTTGTTTTATTTATGTAGTCTACCGAATCATAGCCCTTTATCTTAATATCACAATTATTATCTAGACACTGGTTAGCTAGCATTTCAGGTCTCAGGGTCCGAAGGTGCATATCATCCGTTTCCCGTCTCTCTTACATACTACCAAAATCCAGTTTAAACAGCTTAACCGCCCAGAAAACTAAACTACATCCTGCTTGAAAAATAATAAATAAAACCTGCTGTCCTGCCTTAAATCTATGTTCGCAGCAAACTGGTCATGTTCGATCGCGGTAGACGCGTCGGGTCTATCGCTGCTGACCAGGTCCTCGTCCTCGCATGTGGTGCTGCAGGCGGTGCTCTCGCTCATGCTGGACAGGGTAGGGGTGGCTCCTTTAGTCGGCGCCGGGTTAGTGTTAAAGTAAAAGACACTGTTCGCCACGCTGCGGAACGGTGAATGCCTGTTGATGTGGAATAATGCGGGTTTGTGGATGTTTGATAGGATAATGTAGGTA
Source organism: Polia nebulosa (assembly GCA_951329385.1). NCBI lineage: Eukaryota > Metazoa > Arthropoda > Insecta > Lepidoptera > Noctuidae > Polia > Polia nebulosa. Next base: position 1,316,568 of record OX589609.1, read on the forward strand.
AGTAGCTAAGGTATAAACTAATGAGTAGTTGGGACGTGGCGCCTACTGCCTTCATACACATTAACTTGTTCGCTAGGTTGATTTTTGTAGCAGTGAACGTTAACACGTCACTGCTCAACGCCGCAACAGTGAGGTAGGGCGAAAAAAATTATTATTATTAAAAGTTATAATTATTATTATTAAAAAAGCAAAAAAATATATTAAATATTAAACGCCGCGGTACTACCTGGCAGGAATAAAGGTAATTCTCTCATTTACGCTCGCCGAAAATTCCTTGCAAAGGTTATTTATCGTACTTCTCTTTTAGGTGACCTTGCAAAGGTAAGAGCAGGTAATTTGTTTTTCTACCCGTCTATCAACCACATTAATAGGGTATTTTAGTACAAAAATCGAATAACTCCGTCAGTTAAATAACCAAAAAATATTTGACACGTATTTTTTCGTTTTTCTCGTAAACAATGAGGGCGATACAGTGCGTTGAAATTTCTCGTGACGTCACGCTTCGCGACACTTTTTACCACAAAAGTGACGTAACGAACCCCCACTCCTGAACTTTGATGCGTTTTATCTTTGCCATTTTTTAAAAAGCAAAAAATACGTGTTCAATATTTTTTGGTTATTTAACTGACGGTCTAATTAGATTTTTTTAGTAAAATAGCCTATTGCTAAGTCTCTAGAAAAGCGGCAATCGCGAAAAGAAAAACTGATAGGTAGGTGTCTATACCTAATCGTAGAGGTAGGTAGTATTTGTATCAATTTTGCTCCTCGTGACTGCCGCTTTTCTTTTCTTGAAAAATTGCCCAAAGCCTTAGGATGACTTTAGCCAGACGCATTTCTGTCGTCAAGACGCCAGACATTTAACGCCAAGAACTTCAAATATGGAAAGCTACTCACACGGTAGAAGTATGCGAGTATCGTTTCTCCAGAGTGTTGTACTTGTGGTGGTCTCCGCGCAGCCTTCCAAGCAACCTGCTGAGCAGCCGAGACTGTCTCCCCCCGCCCTCCATGCCGCGCCTGCTGGCCCGGTGATACACTGACAATGTCACTGCAACACGTGCTCGTACTAAAGAATGATGCTACACTACAACGACATGGACTTGTCTTCCGAGCAACATGCCGAGCAGCCGAGACTGTCTCCCCCTGCCCTCCATCATGCCGCATCTGCTGGCCCGGTGACACACTGACAATGTCACTGCAACACGTCCTCGTACTAAAGGATGATGCTATACTACAACGACATGGACCTGTCTTCCGAGCAACCTGCCGTCTATCCGATACTGTCTCCCCTAGCCTCCATGCCTCGCCTGCTGGCCCGGTGACACACTGACAATGTCACTGCAACACGTCCTCATACTAAAGGATGATGTTATACTACAAGGACATGGACCTGTCTTCCGAGCAACGTGTCGAGCAGGCGAGACTGTCTCCCCCCGCCCTCCATGCCGCATCTGCTGGCCCGGTGACACACTCACAATGTCACTGTAACACGTCCTCGTACTAAAGGATGATGCTATACTACAACGACATGGACCTGTCTTCCGAGCAACCTGCCGAGTAGCCGAGACTGCCTCCCCTAGCCTCCATGGCTCGCCTGTTGGCCCGGTGACACACTGACAATGTCACTGCAACACGTCCTCGTACTAAAGGATGATGCTATACTACAAGGACATGGACCTGTCTTCCGAGCAACGTGTCGAGCAGCCGAGACTGTCTCCCCCCGCCCTCCATGCCGCATCTGCTGGCCCGGTGAGGGTGACACACTCACAATGTCACTGCAACACGTCCTCGTACTAAAGGATGATGCTATACTACAACGACATGGACCTCTCTTCCGTTGTCCGTTATGACCGGGATACATGGATAGTTTTTCAAGTACCTATGCTAAATACTGTACTATACTGTCTTGGCTTGCTGCACTGTCTTGTAACATGCTAGTGCTGTTTATATGATGCCAGATCATTTTAAACCAATAGATTCCATATGTCCGTGAAGACTAATAATGCTCAATAGCCAATCGAATACTAGCTTCGTCAGGCAGACGCTAGAATACAAGCCAATCAGTGGTCGGGTGTGAACCTAGATCGTAAAAAACAGAACCCCATTCTACGAAACGATCCTAGCTTGAGTCGCTAACGTACTAGCAAAATACGTACTAGCTAGGAAAATGATTGTTGGCAGAGTGGACTGCCCCATCCAAAGACACTGGGTGGGGATAAGTTTAGGTATAGCTTAAATGATTTAAGTACTAATAACACTAACATAGCATGTAAGCACAATGTGTTACTAACCACAAACAACTTATGGACTGTAGGTCTGAAATAAAAATATTTTATTTTATTTTTTATTTACTAGCTCTCTAGTCTAGAAATAAAGCTAGCTTTGCATACACGAAGCTAGAGTTATTAGCTTGCTAGTAAGTAACCCTAGCTTACTATCTTGGCTTGAAAAACGAGCTTCGTGTATCGCGGGCACTACAGCGCTTGTCTAGACTGAAGGTGCGGAGACTAAAGTGCCTGCTACACGGTCGCCAACCGCATCCCGACAGAGGTGATCGTGGTGGATTACAATCGAGTAGATGGTGGTTTATGACCAAATGTCGTACATCTCTGCCGGTCGCCAACCTAGGTCTCCTCTGTCGGGGACGCGGTTTGTAACCGTGTAGCAGGCACTTAAATAGCTACATTGCGTCGTGCGTACCAGCACCTCATTCGTCGATCACTGAGGTCTATCAGTATGGCTAAAGTAAAACTCATAGGTATGATGATACACTTGATCGCGAATGACAATGGGTTATTGGCTTACCGACTTGAAAAAGATTTAACTTACAATCTTACATTTGAAGCGGTATCGTAAACGTGAAAGGAGGCTTAAGAGAGCAGAACAAGACGATGTCTCGTCAGCAGGCGTGTGAGTGGGCAATTATTAAAAGAATGCATTGTTTTCAGTTATAACAAGTGTCGTTGTCAGGTATTAGCTCACAATAGCATACAAGCCCCTCCTATGTAGCCACCAGCAAACTTGGTAGTTTGTTAGTTGATTTTGCCGCCAAGATAAATGTAGTCACAAATTTATTGCTACACACAAACACTTATTTAGCTGTATGTATACGTCTTATTAAAGACCAGAAATCATGAACCGAAACACATGAGCTTACATGGGCTAGGCTAGAGGTTAGCTTGAGATTTTGTTAAAAATATACACTTACATTTTTAATATTCAAGCAGATTGAAAATGAAGTCGTTTGAGGTATGTAATATCAGTTGCAGAATGTGCCATGTTTTGAATTAAATACTATTTCAGTATTATCTAAAATTGATTAACATTTTGACGTAGGTCAAACATCGTCTGTCAGTCGAGCGGGCATGGTACACGTTTTCTTTTTCATCAGTCATAAAACAAAGGAAGATTTAAATAAGGTTCAATATGTGCTTACTTAGTCTATTAAAAGGCTATGAATATGTCACAGCCATCTGGTTGAATTCGCCATTCAATTGGACGCCTAGGCCGTTCATTAAACGCATTCAATTAATGGCTAGGCCGATAGTTAAGTCAACTGGGATCACTCAACGTTTAACAACCCGGCGTGTTGAAAGTCGGCCTGCAGCCTTTGAAGATGACTGACCAAAACTAAGCCAAGTAATTCAAAACTTCAAGTTAAATGAAAAATGATGAAAGATGGGGGAAGGGTTATTATTAAGATATAATATCATAAATATCTCGAAAACGTTAAGTCCAATCGCAAAAATAACCAAAATTATGGCTCCCTTTAAAAAGCCCCGTATAAAAATCCCTACTATCTAAATTCATAAAAAAAAAACAATCCGCTACGAGTGCTACGACGGTCGGTGACGGTGACGCGCGAGTTCAATAGTTTTTTCCCATCTCAAAAATGCCCAATGCGCCTAAAGAAGTTTTCTCTTCAAAAAATATTTATGCACACACAAAAACACTTACAGAGAAAAACGAACAAATACAGATAGAAGAGGTATTTATTAGTGATTCAAATTATTCAATGGTTTAACCACGAACCTAACCTATCCGAGTCGAGGTGCCCCATGTCCCGAGCTCGCTACGCTCGTTCTTGCATCCAAACATTGCCTTTTGTACACACATAATCATGATCAGTTGTATCACAAACTCATCAATATCAAATTTAACTAAATGACTAGACGACAGCCAGCCATCTGGTTAAACGTTGCGTTCAACGACTTATCCTTCAGTCATTTAATTGTATGCCACGCATACAATACATAATATTGTATGTACACAATGCCGGCGTTTAATGAACGGCCTAGGCTTCCAATTGAATGGCTAATTCAACCAGATGGCTGCGACATATACAATCTTAAAAGTTTCCAGAACATTGTCGAACTATGCTATAGTGGAATATTCTAGAAACATCTATGAACTTCTACACAGTACCACAATGGAATGTTCTCGAACGTAGTGGAAACTTCTGGAAACTTCAACCACATTTTCGAACGTTCCAGTGTAGGTAATACGGTCGACGTAACACAGGGGGCTGTGTTAGACATGCTCGTCCCAAGCATGGGGATACGAGATTAATGCCGTATTATCGCGCCAATCGGTCTACATGGACAATCTTAAGCGCACCTCTAACTGTACTGTAACTGTAACTAATACAGAAGGATCCACCCTTCTGTATTCGGTAAGTAACATCGTTGATCCTGGTCACGATTCGGTATGGTCCATCCCATTTTGCTTGCAATTTAGGAGACTTCCCTTTGCTGCGCACTGGGTTATGCAATCACACCAGTGAACTCTCGTCAAAACCTCTATTGTTTACCTTCCGGTCGTATCGGGTCTTCATCTTATGATCTTATCAGACATTTATTGGTCGGATTCTCTATGCTCATATAGATCATTCAACTTGTTACGCAAGTCATTCGCATCGTATTATTATTATACTCTTTGATTCGCATACTCTGTTATACTGCGTCGGGCATCATGTGATTAAATCTGCAGGCAACCGTAATTCCCTTCCAAAGTTTGCGAAGGGAAACACACAAACTTCTGTCCTGCACTACGGTAGGACAGAAGAAATGGCTGTATGTGCTTTTTGCCAGATATCTCTCCAACGTTTGGTTGAAGCGTTCTACCATTCCATCAGATTGTTGATGGTAAGAAGTAGTTCTGGTCTTGTGAGTACCCATCATTCAAAAAGTCTCCTGGAATACTTGCGATTCAAAATTCCTCCCTTGGTCGCTGTGAATTTCCAAGGGTACTCCAAAACGACAGAAGACTTCCTGAACCAATTTATCTGCGACTGTTGTAGCTTCTTGGTTAGGAATGGCGAAGACTTCTGACCACTTTGTGAAGTAATCCATGACAACCATGAAGTACTTGTTTCCGCTTTCACTTTTCGGTAATGGTCCTGCAACGTCTAGAGCTATCCGTTCCCAGGAAGCTCCCACGTTGTATGCTTTTAAAGCACCTCTGCTGCGTGTCTGGGATCCTTTTACAGCCGCACAACTGGTACTTTTGCGACACCAGTCCTTAACATTATCTCGACACTGGATCCAGTAAAGTCGCTCTCGTATCTTCAGTAGTTATTTTTATCCCATATGTCCTCCTGAACATTCATCATGATAGAGCCGTAAAACATCCGGTACTTTGGCTTTGACGACAACAATTTGTAGATGACGGTTGTCTTCTCAAGCGTTTTCTCATTTACGGTACAAGACTCCATCCTGGATAACCAAGCTGTTCCATTGTGCCCAATAACTCTTCGTGATGAAACAACGCCGCAACATCACTCCACTTAGGCTTCGGAGCACCAGCTTTAATCCACTCGAAGATCGGTTTGAGGTCCGTCATATTGCTGAGCAGGCTGTAGGGTTTCCTTCCATTCATTGCTGAGATCCATTCTTAGCATCCTCACGGGAACTACTTCCTTACGTCTCTTGCTTGGTACAGTGCTTACAGTTGTAGCGACATCTATGACGCCACAAAACAAACTAAAAACCGCGCGATTTGAACATATACAACAGTCAGAAATCAACCATCGGACAGTTGCCCGGACCAGACACAAAACCCGTCTGGTCGGAGGATCCTCCCTTTTCTCGAGGTTTTCGGGACTTTACACTCTGTTCCGCATGCCTCCTAAACAGTCTTCAGGGCAAGGTCTTCTAGCTAGACAGTGCATTTGCGCTACCGTAAGTTCTCCCACTGAGATGTTCAGTTATGAACTCAAACTCTTGTAGCAGTTCAATCCATCTTGCCACTTGTCCCTTTGGATTATTGAACTGCAATAGCCACTTTAATGCAGCATGGTCAGTTCGCAATTGGAATTTACGTCCCAGCAAAAATTTACTTAAGTGCTGCAATGTCCTTACTACAGCGAGTAGCTCCCGTCTCGTGACGCAGTAATTTCAAGCAGTAAAGTTAAAGTGAACCACCCCTAAAATCACATTTGAAAAATCCCAAAAAAAAACAGGATTTGTGATATTTTTAGGTATCTATAATTTCGTTTTGTTCTGGTTTTGTCTTTTTAGAATCATACATTTGTATAAACTTAACATTTTAGTGGATGGGATAACCTACATGTTATGCAAGTACCTAAGTATTCTTACTAACGAAGAGTAGGGTAGTTTCTTAAAAAAATCTAAAAGGTCCGTCAGTTAGATTACCAATAAATATTGGACACGTATTTTGTCTCTTAAACAAAAATACTGGCCAAATATTGGTATTAGTTAGTAAAGACGTAATAATAAACATTATGACCAAAGTTCATAGGTCAATGAGAAGTTAAAAAATTCTTCATAAAAAAAATTTGTGACACGAAACACGGACAGATACAGACGGCCACGTGAGTGACAACTATAGGGCTCCGTTTGGACCCTTCGGGTACGGAACCCTAAAAATGAGGACGCCACAATGCGTTTAAATTTCGCGTGACGTCATGCCATGCTACACTTTTTACCACGATGTGACGTTACCAGCCCCCACTCCTGAGGGAGTGGCGGCTCCACTCCTGAACTTTGATGTTAGGCAGTAGGCTAGCCGCTGACTTGTGATTTTTGTCACCGTGACTTTTTGTTACCCAGTCGAGTGCTATGAAGATACATCGGAGTGCGCTGATCATGGTGACGTGATAATACGGTGACAAATAGTTCTTAATAAGTGACTGAATTTTGAAGGATACCAACGTAGTTTAGAATACTTTTCAAGTGGGCGCATCGTGGGTGACAGTGACAAAAATCACAATCAAACTAGTCAGCGGCTAGCTAGATAGATCTTTACCATTTTTAACCAACTTCAAAAAGATGGAGGTTATCAATTCGGATGTTTGTATTTTTTTTGTGTGTGTACGGGCGCATAACTCCGTCAAGTCGGTTCTATTTTTTTGTAAAAAAAAATTATAAGATATCCAAGAAACATCCATAATGCACTAGTGATGTCGCTGGGCCAACAATTAAAAATTTGAGGATCCTAAGACCTGTACTTATAAATAAAAAGTCCCTAAAAATACCCCTAACAATTATTTACCCAACATCTGGGCGGAAAACCCCTAAGTTGGGAACCCTTTCCGCCGAGTCACGTCACTACCCGACTACATACCCTCCCACCCCTCTGCTCGTATTCGGTTCGGACGTAGTGTGTAACAGCGGTTGTGCACTTCGTCCGATACTAAGTATCCTTATCCGTCAAAAGACGGTCCGGCGTGGCCGTAGAACAATTTGTTTGGTAGGTTACGCACTACCGACCCGTTTGCCATACATCTGTATTTTGACGGATAAGTATCGGACGTAGTGCGCATCCGCTCTACTGTTCATACAAAATAATACAAGGGCTACTTCGGTCCGTCAATAATCTTGTCCGAAGTGGAGATTCACGGATGACCAGGAAATCGGGTGATGGAAATCGGATGTAGTGCGTAACCTACCATAATTATGTTCTACGACCACGCCGAGTGTATTTTCACGGATAAGCATCGGATTCGCATCGGACGTAAGTGCGCAACCGCTCTAATACTACATATCCAATCTTTTACCGGATATAGTTAGCCCACGCCTACTAACACCCGTATTTATAAAGAAGTAATTACTTGTTGCTAAGTAATTTCTTAATTAAGTCATTACTTAAGGTTAGAATTCTTAATTAAAAAATCTTATTCTATAGTGGAGTAAAGCACGTTACTTACTTGAGCAATTGCTCAAATAACACTCACCGCTAGGCGGTTGTTCCTGTATGGCAACACCTTGTGACTGCGTTTTGTTACTTATAAAGCAAACGTAATGTTTGGACTAATATGACAAAATCTTGCATTAATATCTTCGAAATTGCTTTATTTTTTATTTATAACAACAATGACGTTATTTAAATAGTTTAAATTGTAAAAAGTACATTATTGTCGTTTAATTTTTTTTTTTTTTTTGTATTCCTCAAATTTGCAGGAAACTTAATAAAATCTGGCATTAGCAATGCCAATGCTCGACTTACTCTTTGCACTATAAGACAAATCGTCGATTGCGAAATATGCATGATATCTCCACATACAACCTGAAAGCTTCCAGTAGCATAAAAACGCAAAGCAGTAAGCAACTGACAATGGAGTTATAGGAAGCCCTCTTTGTGTCTCTGATTGTAAAGAGTCTGTAATTCTCGGTAAAATCACATACAACACTTTTGGAGAAACGAAATCTTTTTTTTAAAACAATTTTCCGAATAGTCATGAAATGGATCCACATCACGAAAGTAAACTTTGGGATTTCTAGGTTCAGCAACTTCTACCTCTTCTAAATTATTATCATCTATGTTGTCTACAACAGCAAAAACCCCTTCAATGCTAGTATCTAAAGTATCCATTTTTAACCAAAATAACCTCAAAACAATGATTGCTATAGTTTACTGGGTAGCGCAAATGCTTAAGTAAAGGAAATGGTGACTATTACTTGGTTAAGAATTCTAACTTTTGACAGTTCTAACTTCGAGTAATTTCTTAACTATAGAATAGAAATCGTTACTTAAGTAATTACTTTTACTCAAGTAATTACTTGTTACTTTTACTTGTTTATAAATACGGGTGTAAGAATTTTATTTGAGAAGGCAGGCGACTTACCGCGCTCAAAGACTAGGCACGTGGCCAAAATTGGAACTATTACCAACATCCGGTTATTTCTCATGGCAATGGAATATGGAGCGGCGGCGGCGCCATTCAAGCGTGTAAAGATCCTTTGTGACAAATTGACTTAAACTCGTGCCACGGTGTCCGTGTCCTCCAGGTTGCAGTTACTCGTGCCACAGTGTCAGTGTCCTCCAGGTTGCAGTTGGTACGATTTTATCCCGGTGAGCGTGACCGTCAGGATGGCTGGACCAAACAAGATATTTACATAAGACTATGTGCAATATTTAGTACCTATTTGCTACTATTTACTACCTTTAATGAAATATTTGCTACCTTTGCGCTAAGAAATATATCAAAGAAATAAAGTGGTCAGCCATTCTGACGTCAGGTTGGCTGACCACTTCCAAGTTCTCATAGTTTTAGCGTTGTATTAACCGCGCTGTTAGAGTAAATATTTACTACCTATTTGCTACCTTAACATATATTTTTTACACATCTATAAGAAGCTCCGCTATAAAGTTATTAATAAAAAACATTAAAACGCCTGTACCTATATCAATTATTTACGTCATTTCTTCTCAGAATAATTAATTGCAAAACAATGTTTGTGCAGGCGCTTAGTTGCTTATGAACAACTTGTTTCTGGATAACCATAGTAAACTTTTATCCATTTATACAATTTTGGCTGGGCCACACGAGATATGTACATGAGACCATGTGCACTGTTTAATAGCTATTTGCTACTATTTACGACCTATAATAAAATATTTGCTACAAAGAAATAAAGTGAACAGCCCTTCATATATAAAAAAAATGTTGGCTGACCACTTCCAAGTTCTAGCATTGTACATAAGTAAATATTTACTACACCTGTGCTACTTACTTTTTTTTATTATAAATAAATCAATTTAGTAAATCCCCAAGTTCATACACACTTATATTCCTAAGAATAAAAATGTGATATGTAAATAATTATAAAATTTTATAAATGGATAAAACTTCTATGATTATCCAGAAATAAGTTGTTCGTAAGCCACTAAGCGCCTGCAAAAATACTGTTAGCAATTAATTATTCTGAGAAGAAAAAACTTAAATATTTTATGTAGGTACAGGCGTTTTAATGTTTTCTATTAATAACTTTTTATACGAGCTTCTTATAGGTATGTAAAAAATATATGTTAAGGTAGCAAATAGGTAGTAAATATTTACTCTAACAGCGCGGTTAATACAACGCTAAAACTATGAGAACTTGGAAGTGGTCAGCCAACCTGACGTCAGAATGGCTGACCACTTTATTTCTTTGATATATTTCTTAACGCAAAGGTAGCAAATATTTCACTATAAGTAGTAAATAGTAGCAAATAGGTACTAAATAGTGCACATGGTCTCATGTAAATATCTCGTTTGGTCCAGCCATCCTGACGGTCACCCGGTGAGCACTAGACTCCCAATGTATTGTTTCTTTAATTACGAGTATTAATCTTATTGTAGTCAAATATATGCATAGTATGTGTATTATTTATACCTTAACTTTATGAAAATAACTTACTGCAAGTAGAATAAAACAACGGAATGTGTTTTTCACATTTTGTAATTCATATAAAAATACAATTATCATTATCAATATTATACATAATCGCATTTGCCAGCGAAGGCATACAATAGTTATTTTATAATAAAAACCACAACTGCAAAACATGAAATGCTAAATTGAGACAAATTTAAGTACAACATCAACACAAAATAGGCACAGATCAGTCTGTTATAAAAGTATCAAAATCATCGAAACGCTAACATACCATCGCTACATATCAATTTGAAGCCTTACACGATAATAATCTCTAAACAGCTAGACATCGAGTCGAAATTTGCATAAAAATTTAAATAGTTCAAAGTGCTAAATTACTTTGGCCTTGAAGGAAATCTTAACCAAATTGTGACCTTTAGATCCCTAATAGAGAGTAGGCGAGCGAGAAGCTCGCTTTGACACTGAAGCTGGATATAATGTCTAAAGTATACGAAAATTAATTTCATAACTATATAGGTAAAATAATACTAGTATTGAAAAAAATGTTCCTGTTTAGTAAATATTAAAGAATTCCTTTCTGCGAGGATTTTAAAAGAACCATCATTATCTTATCAAGCGAACATTCAGAGACCCGTGAGGGGACCAGGCAGCGATCACATGTAACGAAACAATCTACTACCGACGCGACTTTAGACAACACAAAGGCACAGCATACCCTAAATAAACCTAACGAAGCGTTTACATCGGACGATGACGTCATTCCGCATGGATAAGCCCAATTTGGTTATAAAATTTGGCTTGAGACATAATTACATTCAAAAATTTCTATCCTAGAGCAGGACTTTCCAATTTGTGTGCCAGAAGTTACACAGCTCGTCCCAAGATTGGAGAAGTGAGAATTATGCAGATGTGCAGCCAATGTAAACAACTGGTCCCCGGGAATCTTCAGCATGAGGAATCTAAGCACGGTGAGCTTGTGGGCTTACCACAGGCCCGACGAGAAACCGCCGGGCGGTACGCGCACGCGCTTGGGAGCCTCCGCGCGCGCCGGCTCGGGCGCCGCCGCCGCCCTGGGCTCCGGGGCCGCCGGGGCCGGCGCGGCCTCCTGGGGACTCTTCTGTCCGTTCTGGCTGGGATGTTCGGTGCCGTTAGCTGCCTTTGGTTCCTCTTGACCTAGAAAGTGATGGTTTCTATGTTACTTATCGCAGTGTAAAGACTGTTGATCCATTATTTTTGCTTATTAGCTTCTCGCAGAAAGAGATAGTAAATCCTGTTATAACCAGAGGTCTCACGCGGCAAACATATTTAATTACTCAACCAATTAACTGACTCAACCAATTATCTTAATTAATAAAGTATTGGCATTATTGCAATAAATAATTATATAGAATACACTCTGCAAGCTAGTAGCAAAATACCAAGATTATTGCTACAATAACATTTTATGGGACGGTACTTCTTGATCATGGCAGAAAAAGGGCGACTATAAGAAAATGTGACAAGACCAAGAAATAGTCTTCTTCCCCTTAAATCGTAGGCCCCATTTAGGTGTCACCCTCCCTTGTCCCCCTCTTTTTCACAGAGCATGATTTAGTGTGATACGATCATTGAGCAATGATCTAAACAAACATGCTAGTTTACTTACCAACAACAGATCCGATGGTGGACGCAGGAGGTCCGCGACGGCCCGTCTGCTGGGGCTCGGGCTCCCCTCCGAAGATGTCGGTGTGTCCGCCGCCTGGGGGGCGCAGCACACGGCTGGAGAGCCGCACGTTGTCGTTCAAACCCACGTTAAACGATGTTGAAGTCATCCTTGCACTGGAAACGAAACGATTTGGCCGTGAATTGAGGAGAACTTGACTATCAGTATGGAGATTCGGATTTACGTAATAAAAAAAACTTTCATTGTGCGTACAGCTAAGGAATGGAATTCCATTGTTGCTTGATAGCTATAACAGGCAAGCGTGCTCCATCTTCGACCACATCATCGCTTACCATCAGGTGAGATAGTGGTCAAACGCCAGTAATAGTATTTAAAAATAACTTGTACTGAAAAAGAGATCATGCGGGGTCACTACTACAAATTCTAAATAAATCAGGTATCCAAAACTATTGGTTTTGTCTAAAGGCAAGCGTGCACCGTTGTGCAATATAAAAATATCAAGTGTTGGAAGTGGTCAAATTGCAAGCAGTATAAAAGTATCAAAATAAGAGGGTATCCGGAAAAAATGGCCGTCTTCAACAGTTAATGGTCTTGAACAGAGCCAAGTGTATTATTATCCTGAGATGTTATTACAAACATGATTCATTGTGGTCGGTTGGTAAGTAAATATTCTGAGCAGAAATAAGTATACAAAGGGAACTTTGTCCTGGGGATTTCGGATCAGCAAGGACGCAGAAACAAGTTACAAACAATTTTTTTTGTTGAAAAAGCTTTCATCTTTCACCCACGGAATACCTTCCATCTCGCGTGGGAAGAGCGTAATTCTGTGCGTCGTTTTTCTCAAGCCACTTTAGGATTTTTTTATGAGAGTGGCCATTTTTTATTGTTAATTTATAACAAGCCTTTTTGAGAACAATAGACTTTCACTTTTAAGAAATTTTAGGTAGTTTAATATCATAGGTTTTTAAGCCCGCTAGTACGGTGACAAGTTACATAACAATATAAAATGTACCCAAGTGTGTATTTATCCGATTTTATCCCCATTCGGATGGAATGTTCCGGAATAAAACTACTCGCAAATTTGTCCTTGACCCAATCCGGTGGCAGATTCCATTACAATATATTGCTTTCCAGTCGTGCTTAGGTTACTAAAATACTCTCGGCTTCATATTACTTAAGCCTCGGGACATTCACATAAGGCTTACTCCATAAATCAGAACATTGGGTTAATATTTTGTTATTTACAAAACAGAAGCAGATATTTATTGGCAACCAGTTTTAGGAAATGCAAGTCATTAACGAGTTTTTTAAATCGGATTTAGCTAAACGTTGATCTTAATAAATAAACCTTTTTTAAGATAATACGTGCAAAGGCCTCCACTTGGAGGAGCTTTATATGAACAAGCAGAGTCATTTACGAGGCAGAATTGATGAGCATTTGTCTTCATTTAATTAGATAAAATCATGCTGTTTCTTCTAATTTGGGATACCTCAATAACAAGTATGCATATTTTATACTAAAGTATTTGTAATTTCATCTTTTCATTCGACGACAGCGTCATTTATTGCCAATTCGATAATTATCTCTCTATCAATACAAGACAGTATGTCTCATACAATAATTATGTGATCATTATTATTATCACGTAAAGGATACGGTCGGAGTTCGTGGCAAACGTTTATAATTTCCATTGAAATGTAATCATATCGAGCGCTGAGTAATCAATTATATTCAGATAGAAAGCTCATTAAAACAATCATTATTTATGCGGGTAGGTACATCCTTTGAAACGCGTAGAACAATGCATTGGCGTAGTGGTGTGCGTCAATCAAGTTTTTTTGCGAAACTTTATTACGATGCCATATTCAAGTTTTGGTCGAGTGTAATGTTCAGAAATGATACTTGAATGGTGGTAATACGAAAATCTATTTGTTCAAGAAGAAATACTTCCATTCCTTTAGATAAACAAATACTAAGGTTAATGGAGAACAATAAAAACCTTTTAATAATAAATTGCAATCAATCAATTGATTCCGCAACAAATCAAGGTGCAATTAATAACCTACCGGACCGTCTAGAATCAGAATCACTAGACCAGTTTAATTTAAAGACCAATCACTGCTACATTGTCTAGAAAAACAATACGATTTGTCATAAATTAGCTGTCCTACATGGGACTCCAGACAATAAAAACACGTATATGTATACATATTTATAGCTTTTTCATGATTAATGATCGGCATGTAAAAGACCTGAAAGTAAACTAGGCTTACATGCTCTGAATTACTCTTAAATTGGATTGACCTCGTTCGGAACTATGGGCACAGCCCTTAATGAATTGAGGGTTGAAAGCCCCATAGGCATTTAAATAGGTGCGAGAAGGTCGTCGAAGGTCGTAGAAGTTAAAACAAATTATATTATGAAACAACTAATTTTTTAACGATACCAAAGAAATTATGGATTAAGACCTTCCCATTGCCCTATTTAATATTATACGATATATATACGAAAATATTATAATGTTATACGGGCCAAATCGTGGGGCGGCTGCGGACATAGCACTCTTGGCCATCTTATTTTATTGTCCGCAGGCGTTTTTGATCCCTTACTAATTAGCCCCGTGTATCCGTGAACACTCTCCCAGTGTAAAAAGCTAGTAAAATAAAAGTCATCATCATTTCAGCCGAAAGACGTCCACTGCTGGACATAGACCAAATCGCAGTCATCGGATTATCGCGACCCTCACCGGATCATCGGTCCACCTATTGGGAGGCCTTCCAACGCATGCTGCATCCCGGTACGCGGTTGACACTCCTGAACATTTCGACCCCATGGACTCATCTGTTTTGCGAGCAATGTTGCTCACTCCCAAATAAAAGTATGAAGAAATGTCGCGCCGACCGCTTCCGAAGCCAAAACGTAGATTATATGTATACAACCTAAATGTAAACGGATACCAGTAACCTTTCGCTTAACGTCGGCGTCGCGTGGACGTGGGGTCGTTGTAGGCCGTGCGGCTGTCGGCGAGCGCGCATGCACTAACTCTAGGTAATGCGCAAGCGTCAGCTGATATTTTACGAATACAATGCATTCTAAATTTGTAAAGAAAAAAAGTGTCTTTATTCGCAAATAACGGTTTCATTTAACTGTTCTCACAGCATAGTGTACGCAAAATGCAAAAAAAAAAATGATAAAATTGTAATTTTTTTTCCAGATTTTTTGATGGTATTGTATCGAGAATCACTAGCCTTATAACCTCTCTCCGTTTTCAGAAGCGTTTTCCTTACACCCAGTATATAAAAAATGAATCCCTATTTCCCTTGGTCACGGGCTCACGGCATTACGCGTGAACGGTTGGACCGATTTTGCTAATTCTTTTTTTGTTGTGTTTGTTATTGTCAGAAGGTTCTTATGAAAGAAAAAATTAAGAAGGTTGCGTAGAAAACTGGAAAATTTTAGAAAACTTAACGACTATTTAAACTTCGCGCGTTTGATAGTTCATAGCTAAGAGAGGACAACGTCTGTCGGGTTAGCTAGTAAATTATAATAAGGGATGATGACGATGATTTTTATTGAATGAAAATAAAAAAAATATTAATTAGATTGCCCATTCGTTACTCATTGGACTCCAGAGGGCCGTCGCCGTCGAGATAGGTTTGCGGGGCAAACTTGGCCAGAAATCGCGCAAGACAGAGAGGTTTGGAGGGAGAAAGTGGAGGCCTGGACTTAAATAATTGACTTAAATGGAAACATTTAATTGATGAAGAAGATAATTCAATGTTAGGGAAAGTTTTGAGTTTGAATATGGATAGAGGATCAAAGAAACGAATGTAGGGCTGTGCAAAACATGATATCATGGCTAGAAAGAGGATGACTAGGTACGCTACATTAGACTACCGAGATCACGTATAGAAGACATATTCGTCGATCCCAGTTGGCCCATAAGGGGAGAATGATGATTGATGATCATGATGACGATACTGTGAAGCACATCATTAGATCTGATTGATTTGACGACATGGTTGGCCGCAGGGGTTGAGCGTTCGGCTGCTGAACTGCGTGTCGCGAGTTCGATTCCCGCACGGAACAAATATTTATATGTCCTACAGATTGAAGTGAAAACTTGGAACAAAAATGCCCAACGCGCCTAAAGAAGTTTTCACTTCAATCACGCAGCGTCGTAGCACTCGTAGCGGTGTCGGTGTCGAGTCCAATAGTTTTTCCCCATCTCAAAAATGCCCAACGCGCCGAAAGAAGTTTTCACTTCAAAAAAAGATTTATCCAACTTTCGGTTTATTTTACTTGTCTTTTCGAAAAGTCTTGCGAAATAACACAGCATTATAATTTCGAATGTGACATTGAATTACATTTTGGAGTGGATATAAATTAGTGGCGCGGCAAATGACATGTAAATGTGGTACAAAACTGTAAAACACATCAACAATCAACATATTCATCATTGTTTCTTGCGAGATGCTTTTGTTTAAAAAATCTTTTATTTACTTATGAAGTTGTTGTTTTTAAAACACGTAAGTTGTTTTCTTGATAGCAAAAGCATGATAAAAACACGAGGCACGTAAAATCCTAAAAAAACTACTAAAACTTTCCCTTAAACTACCAAATGGCACCATACCTACGAAGAACACAAATTCCCCAATACATAAATTATAAGTTTCCCCTCTTTTTCCAGAAATAGGTACTCGTTGTGGTTGATTTGACGATGGATAGTCACCATGGAAAATCCAAAACAATTATTGACTAAACCCCGATTCTAACATCCACGCATTTCCCCGATACTTCAAAAGAAGGGTGCCCATTTATTAAAATATCATTTACCGATAATGCCCCTAATCTTATCAACAATTCGTGATAACAACAGGAAAGGGGAAGCCCTATCTACACTTTTTAAACACAATGAGCTAACAATACAGTATTAGTTATAAATCCATGCCCATAAATACAAAAAATATGCCAGAAATCCACAAATAAAACGCATACCACCGCAAAACGTCTTCACAAATACAAACAAGAATCATATAAAATTAAATACATTACCTTACTTCTTGAAGACACAAAGAGAAAAGATATTCACTCGAAGCGTATAACAAAGGCAATAGATTTACTAAAACCATGGAGTGTAAATCAAGCTTAGATAATATATCAAATGCGATGTAAGTTTTCTGAAGGTATTTTCGTATGCCTTTTTGCAGTGTATTTTTTTTTTGTTATATATACTCTCTATTTGAGGAAAGCATCTATGACGGACGCGTTCTGGCTAACCACAGGCTGGTTTCAGCATCAAAACAAGCCTCCTCAAATAAACACACTACCTAGATAAGGCAGAAAGCTTAAGACTGAGTGAAGGACGGACTCGTACTGGCTAAAACCACAGGCTGGTTTCAGCACCAAAAGAAGGCACCTCAATTAAACACACACTACCTAGATAAGGCAGAAAGCTTACACAAAGAAATAGAGTGAAACATTAAAAACTTGCCCAAAGTTACAAATCGATAAAATAGGTCTACGCTAGGTCTCCTGTATACAGTAACAACCGTGCGTGTTAGATATTATATCGACTAGACTGTAACTCCTCACCTCAACGAATGTGAACACACATCAAATATTTAAAGTAGGTAATATCGTGCGTTGATCTACTTTATCAAAATCTAGATAACCTCGAATTGTAAGCGATCAGTGAATCCATTAACACTACTATTTACTTTAATGATAACTATCAGGCTTATGAGAAATCAATGATTCTTGACGCGTCAGTCTGTTTGATATTTTAAGTTAATATCTCGAAAACTGCACAGTCGATTTTGATACCAATCAGGTCGTTGTGGTGAGATGTGGTCAGATTTGCACTTTCTAACCACAAGTATCACCAATGTCCAGAACTCCTGACACCCCTTATAGAGTTTGAGGATTGGCAAAGAATATTGCTAATGAAGGCCTTGATCCCAAGAAAGAAGGTAATTACCAAAGCTATGGCGATCCACTCAAATCAAACGGCCGTCTTCGAATGTGGTTGGCGTGAAAATAAACCAAAACTAAGCAATTTCCCTCGATAAGAAAGATAAACCGACAATCTATGAGCAATTTATTTATGTTTTCCAACAAATGCGTCACTGAGCTCGTTCCAGCTGTTAATTTTGAATCACGACTGACGAATAATGCACGACTGTGACTAACTGACAGTTTCTTGGTAATGTTTCCAAAATGAAACAGTTATTTCATGATTAATCTAATCTTCGTTTTTGGGACTATCTCGTTCGAGGAAGGCATTGCCTGAGTGAGCAAACGGAAATAGGACAGTTTCAGTCATTTGGATCAAGTTTCATTTCAGTACATAAAGACAGGTTTTCAGGACTTCTTGATGGAATTTTCATCAGGATGAGTAGGTAATGGTATGCAATCCCGTAGCACTACTAACAATGAAACCACAGAGTCTTAGGCTACACCTATCCCTTAAGAGTGGACAATGGCAGTTTCCTTCCTCGAAAACTGACCAGTGAGCTGAGACAGGCCATTTTTTGAGGTTCTTCTGTCCACAGTCCTTTTTCCTACTCATCCATAAAGGTTATCTCAATGTGTCTGTGCTTGCAATGCAATCAACTTTTTTTCTACTTTTTATTTCAATGCATTAGCAGATCGACATACATGAAGATTATAAATATGAAAAGAAGAAAGCCAGTACCTAGCTGTAAATATTAATAACACACACAATAATAAATGGATACTAATAACAAGTTTCCAACTACTTAATATAACAGCATGCTATCTTAAAAACAATTTTGAACAGAAGACCGGAACGGTATGGCTAGCAGATGGCGATTCAAGATGGCGTCGCATCGACAGTTGTTTCTCAGCAAATAAACAATTTGCAAAAAAGATGGCTGGTAAATTAAATAACAACTGTATCTATCTAGTTTGTGTCCTGGCCGATGATAGCAGTTGTTTGAAGTACTTTTGTAGTAGTTATTAAAAAAAAACTTTAATTAGCTTTCAGAAACTGAATGCGTCATGCTTGGATAAGTTACGGTTTATTTTTAGACAATAATAGTGATAGGTTGATGAATTCGGACAATCTGAAGATGGTATTTTTATCTGAATTTGTATCTAGGTAAGCATCGAAAACCAATGCATTTATGTAAATGTAGAACTTTTCTCAAAGATGGAATTATTAGGTCTTAGTTAATACTTAGATAATTTCGTTGTCTCAATTATCCTGTAAAGGACACTTCATCTTTTGGCGAGATCGCCCATTCTCATTAAAAAACAGAGATTAGATTATTTACTACAAAACAAGCAAAAAGCCAAAAACACATGCCAAAAAATCAAACTAGATATAAACCGTATTCAAACGAAATAAAATGTCGTGTTTCAAAATCGTGCGTCTACCTCTCCCTACCTAGCGTGATGACATGGGAATAAAAAATTCAACACAAAATAACATGTATTAGCGTGTGCCCTGCCTATTATTGTCATGCCTTAGTATTCCTAGTAGCCATCCATTTTACCACCCCCTGATTAAAAACTCGTTTAATATCAACCCCATGCAATTTGATTTATGGTAACAGGAAAAACAAAAACGAGAATCGGGGAAATCCAAATGCTTTTTATTGAAAAGATAATTAAAGAATTATAATCAAAGTATTAAGAGCTAATAACAATGACTAAAACAGTAAAAACTAGATACAAATGCACATTCAATTGAACAAAAACGAAAACGCCAAAACTACGGAGGACACCACAATACCGCACCCAAACTGCAGACTTGTGTAAGGCTAGAGTATTCAGCCATTTTCAATAACCAATCATTGTCTTAGGCCCTGTCCGCACCGCGATATTTCACCGGGCGATTTTTTTCTCGCAATTTTAACACATTGAATCTTGAATCGCACCGCATCGCGTTCAATTTGCATCAAATCATAATTTTTTTTCAGCGCCAATTTTTAACCGCCAGTGCGGCCTACTTCTTTAAGATTCAATGTGTAACAGAATTGCGAGAAAAAAACCTCGCGGTGAAATATCGTGGTGCGGACAGGGCCTTAGTCGTAGAAACTTGAAAAAAATATCTTCAAATATCCACTAGATCGGAAATCGAAAATGGCCGCCAGATTATAAGAAAGGTTGACGCGCGTTTACAATCAATAGAGCGTAGCCAAACGCGCGCCCCGTCACTTTTCATCTGCATACGAACCAGGGAAAAATCAAATACGGCAGCAGAATACTGTGATTTCGGCTTGGCATTGCTCAATGTTCTCATTGCCTGTGAAGCATCATAAATGGGTGTACTATACAAGCCAAGAGCACTACCAAATCAAAACACTAAAGGCAGATCCACATCTTACCAACCACGACGCCACTCCTGGTGGATTATCGCCTGCCAGCTAACTTAAGCCAACAAGCAAAAAAACCGCGTGACGTCGCGTGTCGTCAATGTGGCTCTGCCTGTAACTTGCAATAAACACGGCAACAAAACAATTTATTCAGCTAGGATTATATTAAACTTACCAATTTTCTAAAGCCTCGCGATTGGCAGCCATCGTAATCAGCCTAGCAGTGTGGACGAGATATCGAGATGTCTTTACGTAATGTGTGAGTTCTTTTAACACTGTAACGAAAAAGCGATGCATTCATGGAAATAGAAAAATGTCACACATGCTGGTTAGTTAAATGTTTAGTCAAAGATTATCACACAGAACATAAAAAATAAAAATCATATTAGAAAGCACATATTAGTATTACTTCCGAGTTCGCGATTTATTTATTCAGACTGTATTAAGGACAACTGTACAAGGTAATTTTATTATTATACAACGTATTCTGTACCTACACAACACGCACAAATAAATTCAATAACACAATTATTCTGTAGGTAGTCGAAAATATCCCTAAACTGACAATATATCAGGCGATGTTGAAACCATCACTGCCGACATTATATTACCTGTCTGTGCCCGGGGGCTTTAGCTAGACATAAAGACAATACGAACGTAGGTTTACCCGATGATTCACTCAATACCCAGCCGTTTTAGGGTGCGGACACATTGGCAAGGGCGCGCCGAGCGTGCAAGGTACGCCACACACCGTGCATTCTAATTACATATTGCCATCAACCATAGCGTGGTGTAGTTCATAAACATCGATTGAAATGTTATGAGAATATTTCAAAAGTATCTTAAGATCCTAGCAATGAGAACCAAAACAGGCAAGATTTCGAATGGAAGGTGACACAAGACATCACAATAAGAAAGGGTGAGAAAACACCAAACAAGAATGATCCTGAATATGGCTGGAAGTAGTAGGTCATGTTTTAAACTTTCACAAAAGATTTTAGCACACTGATCCTGCGAGACAGGTTTGGAAGATTCGAGACACAAGCCCTTTTGCAATACGTGCGCACCCTATCTCATAAAACTATTCATTACCAAGTTTGTACAGTGCTTAGTAAGGACTACAACCGGTCATACGATCTAGGAAGCCAGAAGGAAGGTATAGTTACATTACGATCGATATTAATGTCTGACTCACGGCTTAAAAACGTGAGTTTGCTATAGCGACAGGCGACGAGAATCCTAATCATGCCTAGATAATCTGCAGTTAGGTAACAATGGTCTATTATACTGCATAAGCTTAGGAGTTCAAGATTCATGTTATGCAGTATAAATAATGATCGGTAGGTAAGGTATATGATGCAATATGCATCGTAAATAGAATTATCATCATGACTGACATCTAGGGCCATCTTTATAAAAAAAGCAGGTTCTATGGGGAACTTGAATTTAGAATCCGCTAATCACTATTTAAACAGAGCATGATGGTTAGCGAGTTTTACAAATATGGGTTCTAATGTTAACATGGTAGAAAGATCGCCAAAGCGGCGTAAAATGTATTTGGGAAGAGCATTCTCAAGTTGCAGAAATAAAGCTGGACTGGGCTTTCTACAAGTTCCGCAGACTGTACAACAATTATCCGACAGCCATATTAAAGACAGCATGGCAACAGGTCTGTATGTAAACCACTTATAAAGCTAAGTGCGCAGAGGGCGTACAAGATAACTGCGCAGATCGCATTAAATACTCCTTTGATGGCTGCAGACACAGACAAATGAGAGGAATTTAAAATAATTGAATTTAGACCTTATACGGAAGGTCGACTGGCCAGAATTAGGGCGTTGAGGTGGCCACGAGGCGAAACGGCTCGCCAATAAAGTTCCAGTGCCTAATAATTTGGGTTTTATTGCGGCTTGGGCATGTTCGACTGTATTTACAGCCCACGTTCACCCACTATTGAATTAAGACCTGTAGTTGTACCGGCTTTTCGGTACCAGACAAGTTCTAGGGCCCACCTACCAACAGATTGGCCGTATCCTGACTGGTGCCATGTCACGCTCCCTGTCTGGCCTCAAACACTAGTTATGGCAGTCGTAAACATCTACTCCATATAAGTAAACCATAAACTATCACAACATGATTATGACGTACCTAAACTGTGATGGCAGGCTAAACTGAGCTGCTAACGAAACCACAAATCCGATTATCCCCAATTATTTTGTGCAAAATACACGGGACTAACAACAGATCTTTATCGTTTCGTACAAAATACGCCTTACAAGAAAAAAGCCAAAGTACTTAGACAGACCTTCAAAAGTCCAAATACAGCAATATGTGCTTGTAATTTCGAGCGTTCTGCTCTGAAATTAATTAATTTATAATGAGACGTTAGTTTAATACAACAGTATCTATTCAGTTCGTTATCGAAGCACAACTTGTAATCAGCAGAGGGTAACCCGGTTACTTAACGAACCTCGGAAGCAATGCTATCTACCCATTCCCACTTCAGTGAAACTGTACATTTTTATCACATTTACAAATTCTATAGATTTGTGTTTAGTTAAGGAGGACCCTTCTCGTTCGTTCTACTGGAAAGATCTATTCATATTGAAGTCACTGTCAATTTTCGGGACTCGTCAAAGTAAATCGAATGTTCTGGAAATAGTCTTGGACGTGTTTATATGGATGATTTGTGATGAGCAAGAGCAACTAATTGACTAGAAAAGCGCAAGGCTACCGAAACCACACCAATATAGCAGTAGAAAGAGGATGATAAAGATAGACAAAGAAGAAACACAGAAAGAATATCCACACCTAAGAGTTACGGGCCAAAGAAGAAGTGTTGTAAAACTAATCCCAAATATAACTAACGTTATCAGAAAGTTGGAACTGAAGTACAACAGATTACTGTTTCTCCATAAAGTCTTGGACAGTAATGAGATTTTGCTTAAGTTAGTAATGACAAAAGTTACTTATGTCCTTTGTCTCAACATAGCTAAAACTTTTTCGGGATAAAACGGGCGTCGGTATCGCATTTGTCTCGACGAAACATATTTTCAGAAAGGAAGTCCCACACTTCCGTTAGAAATACAAGTTTATAATTGTTTCCAACGTTAATTTGGAGATTAAAACCTCCTAGATATAGCAGCTTATCGTCTCGTTCTCAATTACCCGAGAGAAACTGAGAAACTCACAGAATCCATACATACGCACGCGATATGCCTTTCACTACTGCTGATTGAAGCGATTGACAATCAACTGGTAATATCTCAGCTTTCTCGTCAAGGGAATATCAGCGCCAAAGAGAATCCTAATTAGTCGCTAACCTAAGTATTTTTGACCGTAACAGGAGATAGAAACTGCCGGCTTTTCTTTGATGCGGATGTTACCTAATCTAACCCGTGCGACCCCATTTCTAGGTAGGTCAAACAAAAATCTATCCTCTCTAGACCCGAAAACTAGCTTTCAGGAAAACAGGGATAACAAGGTAACAACACGTTCACTTGCCAACAGAATCCCGATCAGTGCCTCCAAGCAAAACGGGTCTTGGCGAAACGCCAGAAAAAGTACAGGATGAAAAAACTGTTAATCTATGTAATTAGTCCTAACTTATTTATCATTGCCGAAATGTCTGTTCAGAATCTTTGTTCTAAAGAAAATTAATGGTTTTTAGCTGATTCAGGGTAAATCTAACTACCAGTCACGAACAGAACAAAAACTGCACGTAAACGAAGGTTCATTAGATCGGAATGTTGAAGCACGCACAGAGGAAGTGGTTGCAATCATAACATTGTACAAGCTAATATGGAGCACTGACGCTCGCTACTCGGAGCCTCCAGGAATGGTCTGCGGTTTGAGTAGCGCCCTTTGTGGTCGGGCTTCGGAGGCAACCGCCGATCTGTAGGCTCTTTGTGCAATCGGAAATATTACACGGGCGACATTGTGGTAAATGAGCCTTTTAAGGATATTGCAGTTGATAATAATGAAGGCAGGCAAGATTAGTTGACAAGATCATAGACTTGCGAATTGCAGGTGGGCCGAATTATTATTCTTTATTAGAAACGGGAGTTCTCCTACTGGCAGCAATATTAGACATTACTTCAATAAGAGATACTCCAAAAATGGTTCAATCTGCCTAGCCTTTTCCCAACCATCTTGGGGTCGGCTTCCAGTGTAACCGGATGCAGCTGAATACCAGTATTTTACATGGAGCAACTATCTGCCCTCCACAACCCAGTTACTGGGTAATACGATACCCCTTGATAAGACTGGTAGTCAGACAAAGTTTCCTATGAGGGTGGCATGTTCACTATGTGATCAAACCCTCGTTAATAAATAAAGATTTAAAAAAAAAAAAGACTGGTTGTCAGACTTTCGGGATCCTGACGACCCATAACAACTGTCAAAAGGTCTACGATTGACAGTCGTGACCAACGGCTTAACATGCCTTCCGAGGCACGGACAAGTCTCGCTAAGTAAAGATGGTCACCCATCCATGGACCAACCCCGGCAAGCGTTGCTTAACCTGATGGATCAACCAGTACGGCTGTTATTACTTTAGCCACAAGCTCCTCCAATAATGGTTATTGAGTATTAAATTAAATATCACCAATTTTGGGATAAAACCTTTTAGATATTGCCATTAGATTCGATTGTTATACTATCCATAAAAGCATTATTGCGTACTTTCGAGAGGCCTATGTTAGGCAATATAGTTTTATATGCTGATTTGAATAGATAAAATACATTATTAATGTATTCTAGGTATGTTTATTCACTCAGCAGAAGAATGCTAGAATTTATTTAATCATATCCATGGAAAATATATAATTAATTTCTATGGAATAAAAGGATAAAGAGAATTTGGAATATAACTAGTGAGAAAACATGGTCATATTCCTTTTTTTCCTCAACCTTGAAATACCTATTTAGATGAATATTTTGTTTGGTGAATATTTTATTGAACCTCAAGTACTTAGGGCAAAGACAGGGAAAAGATTTTATTTTGTTAAATGATTCTGCTGAAAAGTTAGGTGGCATCCTTGATGTTCTTAAGGAAATGTAAACTCCTGTTCCCCAGGAGAAAAGGTATTAGAACTGTAACTATGGGAGAAAATCCTTGGTAAAAACAATACCAAGGCTTTATTGTTGTTAACTAAAATGTTTTTGTAAGTATAAACAAAAAATCTAGCACTTTAATTCAAATTCAAAAATCATTTATTTCAATCCATTCCATTTCAAATAAAATTAAAATTATAATAATAATACATGCCATATAAGTAGTAATTAAATAAAAGTAAACATTACAATTTAAAACTATAAAACCAACTACAACACTATAGAACATAGGTAGAATCGAAAACTTTATATGAGAAAGTATTGTTACTGTTGGAGACATTTAGTTTGTACCATAGATTTTTTAATCATATCTTTATATCATGAACAAACTAAATATGATGTCCTAAAATGGACAATCTTAATATCGTAATGATGACAGGGTTTTTTGGTAATGATAAGCCAAAATACTCAAGAATAAATTATTATAAAGATTTACTTTATTTGGCACAGGTTGCATGTATCATAAAAGGTCATTAGCATGATGTAACTAAATGATAAACTGAGAAATGATAGGAGAGGTCATTGACTTCTTATAAGTACTGACATCAGTCTGCCTAGCTTTACCCTATTTATATTAAAATTCAGTAATAACTTAGTTCCGCTATTCATCTTAGGCACTTGTTTCTGTAAGTATTGTTTTCCTCTAGTAAGGTAGGCCGAAAGTACCTCAAATGTATATCTTAATTTTTGACTTCATCGAAGAGGTAGTTAGAAAAAAAATGTGTATCCATCAACATTAATGTAATTCCATCAACATTTTTGTTACATAACAAAGCAGTAGTATAACATCCTGTTGTTCATCACTAAACAACATAAATACACTGTCTTTTTCTTTCAAGTCTAGCACTTAAAAGAGTTCATGGATCCCTGCATCATAATGCCTTTACCACGATAACTAAAAAAATAAAAAATGCCTTTGCAGGTAACAACGAAATAAATTTTATTTATAGACTGCAACTGCTAGCCACATTTCAGACAAGGAAAAATGTACAAAACCGTAGCACATTGAATCCATAACGGAACAAAATGTATTGCTCCTACTTACGAGGCACAAGAAAAAAGCACGAGAGCATGAGAGCACATCAAACTCGGCAATTATGTGTTATTTTAGAAGTCTAACTGTAAAATAATGAATCTATCGTTCGTACATGAAGTGCGGTCACTCCATTCATGCGGCAAATAAAATATAACGGTCGATTCTTTTGTTCCAACGATCCGCACGTTAGCGTGATAAAATCCGGCGGAATCCGATTTTAAACGCGTTTTCAAATGCAAATATGCGGTGTAATCCATACGCCCATGCCCAGAGAGTTGGATATCTCGTCCTGCGGCATCAGAGCGCATTGACCTTTACAAAAATCTTGAAAAATAACGGCCCGCGTCCAACGTCTGGCGGCCGGTGTCATACAAATTTTACTCATAAAATAAACGTACTCACCGAAGTAATAACACACTCAATTATTTCACAAAATGTCTTTCGGGACTGTTAAGGAAACTATTGCGTTGTTAATGCCTCTTTATTAGAATTTAATCAGAGAAAAGATTACTCACCGACTGGTCGCTTCTCTGCTTTTTGACGGAATGCGTGTGAGTGAGACAGAATCATAAGGAGTTGCAACAAAATGATTAGAAAATCTACTATCTAAGGTCCAATGAATTATTTATTTTTGATTTTGATGTATTCATACGAATGATTGGGATTGTATTTGCGAAGTCTGTTTTGCAGCCTGCCGATGTATGGTTAGAATGTCGTTTTAACCATACTGCTTTGTGTCAAGGGCTATTGTGAAAGGATTAATTTTGTTCAGCAAGTGAATTATTTACTGACTGTTAAAGTGGTAAGGATGAGCTACTAAGGGACTTCTAAAATCAAGACAGTCACGATTATGAAATTAAATAAAAACTTAAAATTTCTAAAAAAAAACTTCCAAAATAGAAGAAATTATTAAGTGTTGCAACTTTATTTACCGAACCGAAAATATCTAGTTTTCACCGGTTGGATAAAACGTTCAAGAACATGAACATGATTATTATTTATGTGTCTATGAATTCGTGAAACATTCAACAAAAAACATTGATTATATAGCAACATAAAAAATACTAGCTGCACACAAATCTTAAAATTATTTGAGTAACTTTGATATTTCTTTGAACCCATTTTCCAAATATTTAGTTTCTGAACGGTCTTTTCATCTTTTGCTGTGTTGCTATGTTTTGTTTCTTCAATTCTTCAATATTTAATCGATAAAAGATGGAATCGATTCTAGATTGTTATCATACTCTACAGTCGATCAACGTATTTTAAAGATTTAATCGTCGTAGTGATTCTAACATTTCACTTAATAAATTACAAAAAGTTGCAAAAACGTGTTTCAGTAAAACCCATTATATTTTTCTAGCCTCTACATTTTCTTTTAGTTCCACACGGTTAGTGCATTTAGCCAGTAGTTAGAAAATATTTAGTTTTTTTGATGCAGATTACAGTCATTTGGTTTTCCATTAGAATGCAGAATTAACACATTCTAATGTTTTTGCAGTATTTGGCAGCGAATGTATCGAGCCAGCCTTCTAGGCAAGCTTTCTGCAATTCTCAGCTTCAGTTTACCAAGATCGCACCTGTTTCAATGATTCCACATATTGTTCAGTCAGTTGTTAGTACTTAAATAAAAAAAAATCCTTTTTCTCAGACTACGTAAAATCTCGCACAAAGATATTTGACAAGTGTATTTTTTTTGTTATTGTTGCTAGGCACGCGTTTGACCATTATCTCACCTGATGGTAAGCGACGATGTGGTCGAAGAAGGAGCACGCTGTGTATGGGCATCCGTCAAAGAAACTTGATAAAATAATTATAGGACCTAAATGTTGTACAAAGCTATAGGATAAATGTAATACCACCCTTAGTTTGACCCGCAAACGTATTTAGATCACCACACCACCTTCGCGGCGGTTGCACGTCTTTCGCTGTCGTCCTTCCTCCGGCGTCCAGTGAATGACGATCTTCGCCCATTGACCCGGGTGCGTTCGTGCAACGTGACTAGCCCATTTCCACTTCAGCTTAGCTGTTTTTATGCCGAATACTACTCCTAGAGTAATGGAGTGCAGGGTATTTTTTTCGCTTACCACCTATTACGCTGCGCTCCATTGCCCGTCACCAAATTATGAGTTTGTACTTTTGTTGTTCAGTAAGTGACCAAATTTTTGCATCGTTGCTAACTTATAAGTTAAAATAATATTAAATTCGCAAGAGATGCGCCTTAAAAACGTGTAAGTTGTTGTTTAGAGCCAAAATATTATTATGTTCGTTTTGTTTATGAACCATATTTGGATAATAACAAAAGTTCCATTATATTCAAAAACATAATTATCGGCTGGTAAAAACCAAATTAAGACATTGTCATCCACGAATAGGGTCTTATTCTGAGTATAAAAATAATAATTCTATTTAGTCCGTAAGTTAATTTAATAAAAAATATTGGACACGTATTTTTTGCTATACCAGTACCACAGATAATATAATACTAGCGTACAGATGCCTCATCCTATACAAAGAAATTGTTCGGGCGTCTTCGACGACCTTCGGCTGACGTCGGGCAGCGGCGGAGGCGGCGAGAGGAGAGGGCGCGCGCGACGCGGTGCCTGGGGTCCCAT
Organism: Polia nebulosa; assembly: GCA_951329385.1. NCBI lineage: Eukaryota > Metazoa > Arthropoda > Insecta > Lepidoptera > Noctuidae > Polia > Polia nebulosa. Next base: position 1,345,956 of record OX589609.1, read on the forward strand.
CCCTTCGCTACCGGTCTCCAACGACGGCTCGCGCGCGCATTCATCAAGATTATACCTACTGGAGACTTGAATAAATTCGGTTTAATACAGTCCACTGCTATCATTTAAAGTCCTTGGATAGGTCCCTAACAGTTTGGTCATTCGAGCCTCTTCAAAGTCGCGTTTTGGAAGAACCAAGATCGTCGACTATTGGCAGTACGAAACGACGTTGGTGAACTTTGCACTCGTCGTGAATTTGAAAATCGCCGTGTCGGAGCAACCGTTTTTTTTTTTGAAGTCACCTTTATTCAAGAACAAGGAGCAACTTAAATTTCTTCGAAGTCTTCAATCACGACTTTGGTGCAATACTAAATTGGCTGGTTTAGTCAATGTACACCGAGTCATCGCTTCGAGGGATTTCACTCAGTTCGCCTTGTGGATAAGGATACGGGTATTTTGTGAGTTTGTTCCAATCATTTCCCTTCTATATCCTTTTCAAACATTTTTCTGTTTTTTTCCGTTAAATTAAAAATATTTTCTGTCTTACCTCTTGCATATTAGAGTCAATACGTGGTTATGTGCTAGCTATCCTCTTCCCACTGTTACGATTGCGCATGTGCACTGCTTATCTTTATAGCTACTTACCGTTAGTAACGGTCGCATCAGCTTTGCGCTAAAGTACTTACAACAGCTGACCGTCCGACCGCCATTGTGTCTAACGACTTCAAGGTCACGCGTCTATTCATTAGCAAATTTTTTTTTCCTACACTTAAACGTAACTGTCAATTAGAAATATTATTAGAAAACCTTTGTTAAGTTAATCACTGTTTTTTCCACAACTTCTTTTCACCATGGCTTCCGAAGAATTATTAATTAGAAAACGCAGTGCTATGAAAGCTAAACTTACAAATTTTGAAAATTATGTCAACGTGCTTCTTAGTTGTAAAACCTTCTCCGACTTGCAACGTATCGAGTTGGAGAGCCGCTTTAGTAAATTTGAAGCTATATACGATCAATTTGATAACTTACAGGTGGAAATCGAGGTGCATTCGGATAAACCGGACGAGGCTTATGCGGAGCGAGCCAAGTTCGAGGAGCGGTATCACTCTCTCGCAGCGCAGGCGCGCAGCTTGCTGGCCAGTGTCGGTGGCAGTGATTACGGGTCTGTAGCGGGCTCGGTGAACAAGCAAACAGGTGAATCGTTCCAACAACGTAATTTTATACGCTTACCTAAAATTGATTTGCCTAACTTTGATGGTGGTTATCAGTACTGGCTTGAGTATAGAGATACGTATTTGTCACTAATACATAGTAGTAGTTGCATAGACGATATTAGTAAGTTCCACTACCTTCGTGCATCCCTTAAAGGTGATGCTTTAGAAGTAATTAAAAACATAGACTTTAAAGGTGACAGTTATCAAATGGCGTGGAAGTTACTATGTGATCGTTTTGATAATAGTCGGCTTTTAGTAGACAATCACGTGAAGGCATTGTTCAATGTAGAATATATAGAAAAGGAGTCTTGCAGTTGTTTACGTCGTTTAGTGGACGTAATTAATAAAAATCTTAGAGCTCTCAAAACATTGAACGAGCCCACGGAAGAATGGGATACGTTGATTATTTATATGATGTCTATTAAATTAGATCCCGTCACGAGTAGAGATTGGGAAGCTCATCGTAGTACTTTACAAAAAAAACCCACATTGTCCCAATTTTGTTCATTCGTTAGTAAAAAGGCTGATTTATTAGAAACGTTAGAATACAATAAAGACACATTTAATACAGAAAATAAAAATAACATTAAAGTAGAAAATAAACATAAAGCTTTGATTGTAGCAACTAATTCTAGTAATAGCAATAATTATAATACGGCTAGTAAGTTAAAATGTCCCTTATGCAATAAAAATCATCTTTTGTATACGTGTGAAGAATTCCGTAGTTTGTCTGTAGAAACTCGTATATCAAAAGCAAAAGAGTTTAAGGTTTGCTTAAATTGTTTGCGTTCTGGTCATTTAACCAAGCGATGCAGATTAGCTCGTTGCAAATATTGTAAAGGTAGACATAACACTCTTCTGCATGTTGAGGATTCTAAACCTAACAATTTCCAAAACCCTATGCCTAGTAGTGTTGCCTTACCCACTGACATTTCTGGAGGTGGCCCTTCACATTCTGCCGCTTCAGAAAATGTCGTCTTATCTAGTGACACTTCTTCACAGTTCACACTTCCCATATTTTACTTTCCACAGCGTTGGTGCGTGTGGTGAACAACCGAGGCAGCAAGATCGACGCCAGGATCCTGCTGGATAGTGGTAGCACAGCCAATTTTATTACGCAGACACTTTGCGATAAGCTGGGATTGCCTCGACGTAGCACGAGTTCCATGGTTACAGGTATTAACGGTCAGATTACATCTAGTGCACAGTCTTGCAACATAACCATCGAATCTCGGAGCGGTAGCTATAAGACAAATATAAATTGTAAGGTATTGCCTACAATTACCAATATACTGCCGTCTGCTTTGATTGATAAAGGTAAAGTTTCCATACCATTGAACTTACAACTGGCTGATCCTTCGTTCAATGTTCCGTCAGAAATTGACATTCTTGTTGGTTCTGAAGTATTTTGGAATGTCCTAGGTTCCGCATCTATTAACCTAGGCAAAAATCAGCCAAAATTACATGAGACCAAGTTTGGATGGATTGTATCAGGCCCTGTGGCTCTTCCATCACATCCATCAACAAAATCACAGTCACATTTTTGTTACGTCTCAATGATAAACTTACATAACAATTTAAACAAGTTTTGGGAGCTTGATCCCGTTTCTTCTAAATGTTCTTTATCACAGGAAGAACGAGCTTGCGAGGATAGTTTTCGTCTTAACACTTTACGTGATAAAAATTGTCGATATATTACTACACAGCCTCTTAAAAATGGCAAAGTGAGACTGGGATAAACAAGTATCGGATGATATACATATCTTCTGGGGGGTGTCTTTGTGAATAGTCTTCAATGTTTGAATAATCTAATTATACCTCGGTGCGTTTTATGTGATAATATAAATACTAATTAAATTCACGTGTTTACAGACGCATCTGAAAAAGCTTATGGCGCTTGCGTATATGTTAGGTCCATAAACAAAGAGGGATTAGTGACAGTACAGCTGTTAGTCTCCAAAAATCGTGTGGCGCCAATCAAGCCAACGACCATCCCGAGGCTCGAGTTATGTGGGGCCTTGTTGGGAATAAGACTGTGTACTAGTGTCCTAGATTCCTTTACCAAGCCCGTTAGTAGATGCCGGTTTTGGTGCGATTCGACAATAGTGTTAAGTTGGCTCTCAATGGCACCAAATTCATTAAAACCTTTTGTACGAAATCGCATCGATGAAATACAAGAAAGCACTGCTGGGCATACATGGAGCTACGTGCCGTCTAAGGATAATCCGGCAGATCTTGTTTCTCGCGGGCTGAAGGCTGACCTTATCAGCGAGTGTTCTTTGTGGTGGTCAGGTCCTCAATTTTTATTAAAGGATGAGATGTACTGGCCAAACATGCCCAATGAGAAAGTGAAACAGGATCTACCAGAAGTAGTATCATCACACTTCAATGATCATACATCTCATCATCATTCATTTAACAATATAATATCAAAAAATCAATCATTCATTAAATCATTAATTCATAATTATTCTAACATTAATCGTTTACAGAGAATAGTAGCATATTTACTAAGATTTATTCATAACTTAAGAGATAAACATAATCGTTCCCATGGTTCCCTTTCAAATCAAGAACTTATTAATTCACTTAATTTTATTTTACGTCACGCTCAAATGGATATGTTTCCTGAAGAATATACTCTATTGCAATCAGGTAAATCGTTTCGTAATAAAAACAGACTTATTTCTTTAAGTCCCTTTGTAGATAGTGATGGCCTCATTCGCGTATATGTCTGACTATAATGTCAAACATCCCATTTTGTTATGTGGTAAACATCACATCACTCAAGTATTATTTCGTAAATATCATAACGATCTCTTACACGCTGGCCCTCAGCTTTTGTTGGCCAATGTACGGCAAATGTATTGGCCTCTCGGTGGTAGAAACCTTTCGAAGTCAACTGTTAAAACATGCATAAAATGTTTTAAGTATAAATGTCAAATTGTGCAACCCATAATGGGTCAATTGCCCTCTTCAAGGACATATTTAGAATACCCGTTTTTAAAGTGCAGCGTCGATTATGCCGGGCCAGTATTGATTGCTGATCGCAAAGGGCGAGGGTGTAGGCTTATAAAGACGTACTTGTGTATTTTTGTTTGCCTTGCTGTTAAAGCTGTTCATACTGAGCTTGTTACAGACTTGACGAAGGAAGCCTATATGACTGCCTTAAACCGTTTCGTGGCTCGTCGTGGTAAACCCGAAAGCATCTTGTCTGACAACCGTACCAACTTCGTAGGTACTTGTAATGAGCTGCGTAAATTCCTACAAAATTCCAATCTTGAATTTGAAGTTGCTCAGCAAGGCATTAAATTTACTTTCGCGCCTCCATACTCTCCTCACTTCAACGGCATTGCTGAAGCTGCCGTCCGATCTACTAAGCATCACCTAAAGAGGCTTTTAGGCTTAACACATTTTACCTATGAGGAGATGAGCACGTGTTTGACTCAAATAGAGGCTGTCTTAAATTCTCGTCCTCTTACCCCTCTTTCCTCTGATCCCTTAGATTTTTCTGTCCTTACTCCTTCACACTTTTTGATTGGACGACCACTTATGTCTGTTCCGCATCCACAGGTAACTGAGTTCACCATCGGACGTCTGGAGCGCTACCACAGAATGGAGCAGATCAAACAACATTTTTGGAACCGTTTTAATTTAGAATATGTTTCTCTGCTCCAGCAAAAAACGAAATGGTCATCTTCAGCAGGGCAGCTATCAGCGGGAACACTCGTCCTCATTAAAGAAAACGGACAACCGCCACTAGTGTGGTCTATGGGGCGGGTCATCAAGGTCTTCCCTGGGAGCGACGGGGCTACGCGAGTGGTCGAGCTGAAGACGAAGAAGGGGACGATGGTGCGGGCCTACAACAACATCTGCCCGCTTCCTCTTACTTGAATCCTTCAACCCGGGGAGGATGTTCGGGCGTCTTCGACGACCTTCGGCTGACGTCGGGCAGCGGCGGAGGCGGCGAGAGGAGAGGGCGCGCGCGACGCGGTGCCTGGGGTCCCATCACTTCGCTACCGGTCTCCAACGACGGCTCGCGCGCGCATTCATCAAGATTATACCTACTGGAGACTTGAATAAATTCAGTTTAATACAATCCACTGCTATCATTTAAAGTCCTTAGATAGGTCCCTAACAAAATTGTACCGCCGTAACTACGGGTTTTCGTCAGGCACAAGTTACTTTTGTTCTTCGTTCGGGCCCGTCCTCTACACCTCGCTAGATGGTGTTAACAGCGACGGCTTGTAAGCTGAATGAATTTACTTAAAGTCTTACCTATATTTTGTCACACATTGCGGAATTATTTTATAGTATCTTTGGCACTTCATAGCAGTTTTACTGTATCAAAATAAGTCACTATTCAAATTTTAAAGAGGTGAATGAATGGATAAACTCTAAAACTTCAAACAGCGCCATCTATTGGTACAAGAAATATAGATGTCTAAGGATTCGTTCCAATAATCGTCTTAATTTGAATTACAAGCTAGTTATTCTACAATTTTATGCTTAGGGCAGTTTATTAAACAAGAAAATACAGTTTTTACCATATTTATTTCCAAAATATTAATATTACTTATACTTCAATAAGAAATCGATGCATGTTACGCCATCTATTGAGATTTATTTGAACTAAATTTTCTTTGTTCGAGATGAGACCCCGTGCCAGTACCAAAAACGGCGGTTTTTAACACCTTTGCTTACTACTTTGGATACGAAACATTTTGAGTCCTGTTTTAACAACGTAAAAATACTTTATCCTCTTTGTAAAAAACGTGACGTTGGATTCTTCTAATATCTATTTTGTAGGCTATGCTACGATTTTTTATTCAATGAGGGCGCCACTTGGCAGGTAGTAGACCCATAAACCAATAAAAAAATAATAAAAGGCATCAAAGCAGGAGTGGGGGCCTATTACGTCACATAGCATTACAAAGTGTAGGTATTGAACACGATATGACATGAAATATTATGACGTCACGCGCAACGCACTGTATCGTCCTCAGTTTTGGTTTACGTGACAAAAAAATTCGTGTCTAATATTTTTTGGTATTATAACAAGATTTTTTAGGACAAGAGCCTATTAGGCATCACAACACTACACAATCGTTCTTCAATATTGTTTCTAAAAAATAAACTACAATCGATTGTAGTTCCATGAATGAAATCGATTGATTAACTAATTTAGCAGTGGGAGTGGACAACCCTAAGAGAAACGTCTAGTTCCGTTTTGTTTAGAATTTTTTAAGAGGACCTAAATTGTTTTAAAATGGAAGCAGCAACGGAAGAAACCCAAAAAGAAAGCACAGAAAATGTGCAACCAAACAAAACCGCTATAGTAAGTGTTAACTTCTTTGATTCTAAACGGTTTATAAATAGAACACTATCAGATGTCGGTAAACGATTCGACTCCTTTTCATGCAAATTACCGGCATATATCACGAATATTGACACTATCAGTATACTTTATGAATAATTACCTAGGTTTTATGTTAAACAAAACTTGTCTAACGTTAAAATTATGTTAAAAAGAGGAGAAATAGTTAACCTTAAAGTTTGTTGGCACTTAGCCAATTCCCGTAATGTTTTTGATATTTTTGTTCGGAAGCACGTTTCTCATGCTTTCTGCTTTTATGGTTGACGGCAGCGCGATGCCAAATTATTAGCTAACGCCTGTAATTAACGGTACATTCAATTGTTAAATCACTAGGGTACCAGGAGTAACAAAAATAATATTTGAATGAACGATATTTACCAAATATGTATATTCGGTATTTTCGACTGTCAGAGTCAAATTTCGTGGTATTATGACGCTGGAAATAATGGGGTCTTGCTAAACAAAAATACTAAAGAAATCATTTCATTTAAGTAAGTCAAGTTATTCCTTCTTATAAGATAACTGCAAGAACTATAAATAGCTCACTGCTACCTGTGTCTTTAAGTTCCTGACAGAGCAGACCTAGATCTTTGTAATGGTAATATTATATTACATGAGAAGTATCTGTTAACTTGGTGTGCATGAAACAATTTATGCAAATTTTTAGTGAAAGATATAATCCTCAGTAAGAAAGACAGACTTGATAAGAAAGATTCATTTAATCTGTTAGTCTGGCTCAAAATCAGGCAAATATACATGGTTGCTTAAAAAATATGTTAAGTAGTTCCTTGTATTAAACAAACAAATATAAATTCCAGGAAAAAACCTCAACACCGCCACCACCATTGGAAGTAAAAAAAGGCAAACGTGATGATCGGACAAAAAGGGATGACAAAAATGTAGAGCAGTTTATGAAGTCACTGAACTCGGTACCATCGCTTGAGGAGAAATTATCTCTAGTTTGTAAGAAATACGTACAGACTGCCGATGATAATAAGAAGATGCAGTTTTACATCAAACAGTCGGACAAGCGGCACGCGATGCTGCTGAAGGAAAAGGATCAACTACAACTGGAGTTTAATAAGACTATTCTCGTTAAGTCTAAGTTGGAGAACCTTTGTAGAGAGCTCCAGAAACAGAATAAGGCTATTAAGGTAAGTTTTCCTGCTTACATAGATATGTTGTGGCTTTAAAATAACATAAATACGTACAACTAATTGAGGTATCTTGCTCAGCAATTTATCGATTTCCTAAATTGAAATTACAATAAAAATGTTGACACAGATAGTAAAATAGAAGCAGACATTAAAAAAATATACAACTCTTTTGTTGCTCTTACTTGATTCCAAACTTTAGAAACATCTAACCTGCTTTTAATAAACTTTTTACCAATATTACTGATAAGCTTATTGTGAAACTCTTAAACAAACATTACACTTGCATTTACTTTACTTTGATAATGTAATATATTATTATGGTTCAAGTGTATGGAAAATTTTATGTAAAAGCAGGTGGGTATGCAGATGTTTTTATAACAAAAGGTTCTTGCCTAACATTCTACAAAAGTACTGACATACATAATACAGACATTCCCTTATCAAGTGCGAACAATGTACGTCTATAATGTAGTTCAAATTCAAGTTTTTGTAGTGTTCTGGTTTTAGGTCTATTGGACAATTTGGTCACACTTTTTATTTTTTCTTCTTGTCTCTAATTTCATTTTGTCAATGTCATGCATACCTGTTATTTGCATGGTTACTGAAATGCCGATTTTAGATGTTATTTTATTTGTAAGTGACAGTGCTGTTGGTGTGCTTATTATAATAACGACCCACCCCGGCTTCGCACAGGTGCAATATATTTTTTTCCATGTCTCCAAATTTTCTTTCATACAAACCTTTTCCTGACAATTACGAACACAACAAAAAAGGAATTATCCAATTTGGTGCAGTCGTTCGAAAGTTATATATGCATACATTTCGGCGATTCATTTTTATTTATACCTATAGATAAAATAAACTCACCTGTTTCATGTGGGGGTAGATAGAAACCACAGAACACCACTGATAAAATAACTAAGAAAAGTGTTACTTTTGAAATTACATTGGTTGAGAGCTTTTAATCATCAAAGAAATAAAAATGTTTATTTGCGACTTGGACAGGAATAAGACACTAGAGAAAAAACGATATATTGAAACTAACAATATAAAAAAATTGGTTCATTACAGGATGCCCGGCAGATGTTTTACATATTGAGGGTAGAATTTATAATTAATGTAATAAAGAAATGTGGAATAAAATAAATAAAACCACACCCTCAGCAATTGTGTTTTGAACCACTAGTCCATTAAAGCAGTCAAACTCTAAGCATTTAAGTGAAACATTTACAAGCACTTTTGAATTATTAAGAAGTCAGTCAGTTAGTCAGATAAATGGTTAGGTCAAAGCTTCAGGGTAGCCCGCGAAATTCAAATTTTCTTACGTTTTTTGCAATTTGCAGCTCAATGTCAGGTTGTATCTTGATCAAAATATGATTCGCGGGCGTAACAAGTATGTATTTATAGAATTATAATCATTAAAATCTTCAATTCAACTTTCTCAGTTAGAATTGATGCCAAATGTAAGTATTTCATGAAATCATGACATTTGGCATCAATTCTAAGTGAGACAGTTGTATTAATGATTTTAATGATTACAGTTTTGTAAATACGTACTTGCTACGGCCGCGAATCGTATTTTGACCAACATACAACCTGACATTGACCTGCAAATTGCAAAAAACGTATGAAAATTTGAATTTCGCGGGTTACCCTGGCGCTTCCACCTTAAAAACTTCCACGTTGTAGCTGTAGCGACATCTATGACGCCGCAAACGAACTAAAACAACAAAATCCTACATCGCGCAAGCAGAGTTCTCCGCGCGATTTCAACATATACAGCAGTCCGAAATCAATCCTATCTGGCAGATCCATCCCAAAGATAAGAGCAGTACTTCATACACGATCGAACTAGCGCTCGATAAAGTTTGAGCAGCGGTTCCGGCGTGAAGTACCGTCTCACCTTTGCTAGGGTCTCAACTTTTTGGCAGCCAGTTGAGCCGTTGCCTCGATATATGATCCAAAATTGAGAGCGGATGTCAACGTGTCGTGGTGTTACCAAGAAGATCAAGATGGTCGGTTATCGGCACGGTCACACCTCGGATGGAGCCGGGTGGAATTGGTTCCTTTTAGCGGAAAAAAGACACGCCTGGGTTTTAGCAGCGTTGAACTTAACCAAATTGGCATCGCCTCATTCAGAGACTGCCCTTAAGGACAAGTTCAAGCGTTTAACCATAGCTTCTCGGAGAGATGGGATCTGCGACCCACTAGCTCGTGCGCTGGACACGTATCTCTCAGCAACAGTGCTGTCGTCTGCATACCCAAAGGTACCGGGCTTAAGGCGATTATTTATATGCAGCAAAAACAGTGTTGCCGAGAGCACCGATCCCTGAGGAACCCCGGCATGCTGATCGGACGAGTAGACCGATTCCTCAGGAAGTCTGCAATCCAATCGCACAGAGCAGCGGGTAGACCGAAGGAAGGAAGCTTAGCAATAAGGCTGTGATCTTACCTGTGTTTCTCGATGGCCTCACTCCAGATGTGACATGTGAATGGCATACGCTAGAAGATTCCAGGTTGACCGATTTCGGCGGAAGCCGTATCGACGGTCACTGAGGATGTCGTTAGCTTCTAGGTATGCTAGGAGCTTATTGTTGAGTACATACTCTTACAGAGTATGGACGTGACAGAGATGGGTCTGTAATTGGCCGGGTCAGCTCGATTGTGCCTCTTGAGCACGGGCTGCACGTTAGTTTGCTTCCAAGCCATCCCCAGTTTCACAACAGTTTGACAACTCAGGTGCACAAGTCCCCAAAACGATTGCCGGTATCCCGTCGGGGCCATAGCCTCGTTCACGTCTAGATTCTGTAGTACCCTACGGACGTCCTTCTGATGAATGCGAATGTTCGACATACTCGCCTCGCATTCATTAGGAGAAGTAGGGGGCCTCGCGTCACCAGAGTCCAGACGCGAAGATTCCGCAAACAAGTCTTTCTCCTCAGCGGAGTGGGCCAGCGACCCGTCGGGTTTTAGCAAAGGTGGTAGTGATCAATTGGTTGTTTGTACTCCGCAATGGAATTTGACTTGCATGCAATAGGCGAGACGACTAAAAAATCTTATTAGTCCGTCAGTTAGATTATCAAAACATATTGGACACGGATCTTTTCTTTTGTCACTTTAACAAAAAATTAAGACGATACAGTGGATTGAAATTTCGGATGACGTCACACTTAGGTTAAAATTGTACCCCATTTTACTTAAAAGTGACGTAACAAGGCCCCACTCCTGAACTTTGATGCGTTGTATCTTTGTAATTTTTCATTAATTTAATAAAGCAAAAAAAATACGTGTCCAATATTTTTTGATAATCTACTTAAACTTACTGACTAAATGGAATTATAATTTTTTTCCCTGTCGTCATCCCTATTTGCTTGTAGGTGGAAATGCGACCTAAAGCTATTTAAAGAATGTATGTACTTTTATTGAAGTGAAAACTTTTGTAGGCGCATTTTTGAGATGGAATAAACAATTGAACTCGCCACCGACACTGACACCGCTATTTGGATTGAAGTGAAAACCTTTTTAGGCGCTGTACGCCCACCCTAACACACGTCACGTACGGCCGCAGAAGTGTTAAGGGTGTGACTGCACATGAGAATACACGAAAGGTTAAAGGACCTACTCAGACCTACCAGCCTAACAGTCCCTAGGACCCTAAGACCTATAAGCCCTATAGCCCTAACCTATCATATACCTAGTATGTGATAAATTAATATATAGATAAATTCGGGATGTCGGCACCATGCGACCTAAGGTTACAGACGGATAGTGGGCAGGAAGTCCAGGTTCGTGAAGGGTACACTCACTGTCAATCCCGCAGACTCACGAGACTGATCAGAGATGGCTAAAGGTGTCTTGGCCACAGTGAGGGGTAATGAGACAAGAATATAAAATTCAAATCTGATTTATTTACAATATGTTACAGCGTATATACTACTTTTTCTTAACACACACTACTACACAAAATCTTAGTGTCCTATGCGTGTAAGGTGCAACCAAATCATATTTTACCTGGGCCGCGCGTCAGCCGGGCCGAGTGCTGATTCAATGTCCAAAGGTAAAGAGAGGTGCCAGTGACGGAGGACCGTCGCTGGAAACTCCCAGCGGATGTACGGAGTCTGATAACTGAGAAGAACGCGGCCATTCGTGCATACAGCAATTTTCCCTGTCATGCAAACAAGGTTCACATGCGTAACTTGCAGCGTGCTGTAAAGAGACGTACTGCTGAGCATCGTTCTGCGAACTGGGAAAAGACGCTGAGTGAACTCGAGCCTAACCATCAAGCTTTCTGGAATCTCCAGAGAAAGCTGCGGTCCAAGACTGAGGCTTCAATGCCTCCCTCTCATTCGCCCCGACAAGAGTGTCGCTTTTGATAACACTGAAAAGGCGGCATGCCTAGCCGACAGTCTAGAGTCCCAATGCTCTCCCAGCTCTCAACCAGTAGACCAGGTCCACATTGATATGGTGGATGCTGAGGTCGAAAGGAGAGCTTCCCTCCCTCCAGTCGAAGATCCTGATGACCCACTTCCCCCCGTCACCCCTGACGAGGTGGAGGACATCATCAAGAAGCTTCAACCCAGAAAAGCCCCAGGCTCTGATGGTATAACCAATAGAGCAATTCAACTTTTCCCAGCCCAACTCATTATGCTTTTGACCGCCATCTTCAATGGCGCTCTAAGTAATAATATATTCCCCCAAGCGTGGAAACAGGCCACTGTCATTGGTATTCCAAAACCAGGCAATCCCAAATTCGACCCCACAAGCTACCGCCCCATTAGTTTACTCAATGTCCTCGGCAAAATCTACGAAAAGCTTATTTATAAGCGGCTCAGAGATTATGCCGAGGCTAAGAGTCTCATTCCCAACGAACAATTCGGATTCCGCTCCGAACATTCGTGCGTTCAACAATTATACCGCATTGTCGAACATATAAACGCTGGGTTCCAGCGTGGTTCTGCGACCGGTGTTTTGTACTTCGATATAGCGAAAGCATTCGACAAAGTCTGGCACAACGGCTTAATCTTCAAGCTGTACCAACTAGGAGTGCCAGATCGTCTCGTGCTCATCTTACGAGACTTCTTGTCGAATCGCACCTTTCGTTATCGGGTAGAGGGCGCCCTATCCTCCCCTCACCCCATTAGATCAGGAGTCCCTCAAGGCTCCCCCATTAGTTTTTACGCTGTTTACTAGCGATACCCCAACTTCCAAGAAGGCACAGTTAGCACTATTCGCTGACGACACAGCCATCTACTGTTCGGGTTGCTCACCCATACAGATAGCCAACAAACTCCAATCCTCCGCTACCCAGCTGGGCAGGTGGTTCCGGAAATGGAGAATTGAGGTAAATCCCGATAAGAGCCAAGCAGTCCTCTATTCTAAACGACGTAACCCGGATACACCCCGTCCGATCACCATGTACGGCAAGCCGATCCGTTGGGGGAAGCAGGCCAAGTACCTGGGAGTGACCTTAGATCAGCATCTCTCCTTCGCCGAGCACATAAGGCAGGCTCGCTCGCGAGCCGCCTTTGCTCAAGGTAGACTTCATTGCCTCATGAACGCTAAAAGCAAATTGTCACTTAAGTGCAAATTGCGTGTCTATACTTCGGTCATCCGGCCAATCATGACCTATGCTTGCCACATTGTTCGCACATGCCAAGCCCCGTCACCTCTACAAGTTGTCGGTAGTGCAGCACCGCCTTCTCCGCAAAGTGGTGGATGCCCCCTACTTTGTGAGGAATGAGGACCTGCATGTCGACCTTAAAATCCCCACTCTGCAGCAGTTCATGAAGCGCTCCACAAAGCGCTTCATTGAAACTGCTGCCAAACATCGAAACCCCCTTATCGCATTCGGCTACTCGATACGTTCCCTCTCAAATCTCCAAGATTCGCCGCCCCCGGCATACCCTCTTAATCCCTGACGACGCTACCACCCTGCTCCAAGAGAGCCGTAGGGAGACTAGCACCATCAGAAAACACAACAGACCGTCGATTTTCCGACCTCGCCGGCGAGGCCCGTCGCGAAATCTAAGTCCTCCCCGTCTCTCGCCAGCACGTGCCGCTGAGCCAGTAAACTCCCCAATTAATAAAAATCAGATCCAGCCTTCCCTTGCTGCCCCCCCAGTGACGCCCTAAGCCGAGGCCCGTACCCCGCGGGGGGTACCCTTAGCGTAGTCACTTAGTTTGTAAGTTTAAAATAAGTCCTGGCTGGAGGGTTTAATGAATTAAAGCCTACACAGGCAAGCCCGGTTAAGCAGACGATAGCCTCAGAGGCTGACCTGCAAGATGCCCCTCAGTAAAAAAAAAAAAATGTCCAAAGGTAACATTGAACAGGCGCGTTGGGCATTTTTGTTCAAGTTTTCACTTCTGTCGGCACTCCGGAGTGCCACTCTTTTTTTTATAATTTCTGAAGGTGCGAAATCATGAGATGACTTCTGCCGCTCTGGGTTGAGCGGGAGGAAGTGTCAAGAGTTTTACCGACTAAAACCCTTTGGGTTCCAGAGCCTCGGTAACACTTAAACAATCCCGCGATCTTGGCAAGAATGTATGTACTGTACTCATTATATCAATTTCGGTATCACATTTTTACAGGAAGAATCTCTCCTAAAGATCCGCGAAGAAGAGGAACGCCGTAAGGAAACTCAGGCCAAGTTCCAGAACACCTTGTCGGAGATCACGGCTATGCTGCAGCAGAACAACGAGAAGAATGCCAAGCTCCGGGAGGACAACATCACCATGAGCGAGAAGTTCAAGTCTGTTGTGCAGCAGTACCAGTTGAGGGAACAGCAGGTGAGAAATTGGAGTGTTAAAAGCTATAGATTTCTTTGATTGATTTGTATAATTGCTCAAAATCAAGTAACGGCATTACAAAGCAACGGTCATTTGGCATAGTTTTTTGGTCAAGATCGGAGACAGCTCAGGTGCACAAGTCCTCAAAACTATTGCTGGTATCCCGTCGGGGCCACTAGCCTTGTTCACCTCTAGATTACGTAGTATCCTACGGATGTCCTTCTGATGAATGCGAATGTTCGACATTCTCGCCTCGCATACATCAGAAGAAGCAGGGGGCCTAGCATCACCAGGATCCAGACGCGAGGATTCCACAAACAGAGAGAGTAGGTACTTATTTATTATTTATTTATTTATTTTTATTTATTTATTTAGTACACATACAATCTTGTTGTCTTGACAAGATTAGTATCAGATTTTCTGGCTTCTGACTACCATAACAACTGTCAAAGATCTTCAATTGCTTTCCAAGGCACGGAGGTGTCTCGATATATATAGGTAACGGATGGTCACCCGTCCACGGAACTACCTCAACCAGCGTTGCATAACCTTGAAGATGAACCCGTGCAGATGTTATTACAGAGCCATGAGCTCTTCGTCACTATTCACTATCCATCGGTAAATCAACAAAGCTGGCGCTCTGTGAAAATACTGGTATTCTGCTGCATCCAGTTGGAAGGCGACCATAACGTAGTTGGTAGAAGAATAGGCAAATTGATTGATGTCTATGCCTCTAGGCGACATTAACCATCGATAAAATCGAGCAAATCTGTTAGAAGCTGACGTTAAACGTGCAAATCTGAATGCACCTTTAAACCCTGAATACATTGCCAGGGACGTGGGAGTGTACGAAAGAGTCACCACGACCTTGGCACAGGCAACGGAAGGAACATGGGTGGCTTTTAGTCAGTAAGAGTCTGACACGGGCGTGTCAGACTCGTACTGACTTCTCCCGCTCCACCTAGAGCGAGAGAAATTATTTGATGATTTACCACCATAAGAAAGAAACCGGCCAAGTGCGAGTCGGACTCGCGCACGAAGGGTTCCGTACCATTATCTATAAAAACGGCAAAAAAATCACGTTTGTTGTATGGGAGCCCCTTAAATATTTATTTTAAATATTTGTTTTTTAGTACTTATTTGTTGTTATATATAGCGGCAACAGAAATACATCATCTGTGAAAATTTCAACTGTCTAACTATCACGGTTCATGAGATACAGCCTGGTCACAGACGGACGGACAGCGGAGTCTTAGTAATAGGGTCCCGTTTTACCCAAATACAAAAGAAACAATATTGAGGAACAATCCTGTCGCAACAATTGATATCGCCAGATTTCATTTGTTCTTCATTGTTCTGTTTAGTATGAATACGTAATGTTAGCATATTGCCAGCAGCATTCCATGTGACCAAATTATTTCCTGCACCACATTAGTTTACTAATGAGCGGTTCCGTCACGGCTCGACAACATCTGTCAGTTCTATCATCAGTTACTCCACAACACTGCAGACAAATGCTAATTGCGTGTGAAAGAATGGAAAATGCAATGACAGGGTTTTGTGTTAGGCGCTAACTCCACGAGCGAGTTAATCGCCGCGAGACCACTCAGCTATCGTGGGGTGATCTCCACGAGATAATTATTCTTCCGCCAGCGTATTGTAACGACTGTTATAGTGACGGATCGCCGCATGACCGGAAATACCCGATGTCATAAGAAGAATGTCATTAACCTTCAAGGGTCGCGTGGGGTCGAATCGACCGCACTCGATACATTTTCGTTCATAATTTCGAGATTTCTTATCACATGTACTTGTCATTTGTAGTAGCCTGTCATGACTTCACTACACACAAAAACAAGTGCATTCCCTCTTTCTCCGTGCCTCCCGATTGGCACAAAACGCATTAGTTTAAGACACGGCGGAGGCGTTGAAAAGACTACGCGCGCCTGCCTACCTTTTAATTTTACCTTAACGAGATGACTGATTCTGAAGAAAACTAAACTTAAGTTGATAATAAACAATTTGATGCCCTTTATTAGACCTTAAATCTACAACTTATTAAAAAAAAAATATATTGACCTAGAAAAGAACAAATTCTTGTTTCGTCGCGCCAAATTGTTTCATCATTCATGATCCAATTAAAGTTGTTTAATTTTATAATTAGCTTTTCAATTTAAACAAATTGTTTTTTAGAAGAAAGGTAGCTAATGCCTGAATATAACCAATGAATTATCATTATTTAATTCATGTTTTAAATGCCAGAAATTTCCGATAGGTCTTTTAGGTTACGCGCGACCGCTGCCGTTACAAATGAATACGCGCCCGCTTGAAGGTTAAAAAAATTCAAAAAGTGTCTTCATAAATTATTAGTTGGGAAAAATGCTACCATGCCCTAGATGATTGAATGACTACACGGTTGGCGCAGTGGTTGAGCGTTCGGCTGCTGCGCTGCGTGTCGCGGGTTCGATTCCCGCACAGTTGTTCCGGGTCTGGGTGTCTTGTGTATGTGAGTATACATGTTTGTGAACGCACCCACGATACAGGAGTAATTCCTAGTATGGGGCAACGTTTTTTAAAAAAAAGAAAAGAACCAAGAAAAGATTACTTTCCTGTTGGGTACTGTTGTGGACTGTATTATATTATTATATTGTTGATTGTCGCTCTTGTTTATAAAAGCGACGCTCGTTCGTAGGTAATGATGTAATATACCGTATACCACCGTATATATACTGTATATAAACCGGTTTGTCGCTTGTGACAATAAAACAACTAGTTCTCGGGTGTCTTGATTGTATTTCCCTGTTAATCCCGGAGATGTTGCTTGTAGGAGAGCTGGAGGCCGAAAGGACTGAAACCGGCCACCCAGCCCTCTTTTATTGAATGCGAGCGCGCCCCGCTACGGTCCGCGGCGTCGCGCTCGCACCCGGCCGCTGATTGGTCAACAGCCGGCTTATGTTAGAAAGTTTCACATCTGGCTGCCAAATGTGAAACAGCGTGGCATTTTTACTAACTACCTAACAAAACTTGAATATCAAATGAATCTGTACAATATTCTATTAGCTTATTCTACTTACATATAACATGCATTTAACTAGTATTGACATAGATCGGTCCATACTTGTGGTCTATGTCCTTAACCTAGACTAGAATAGCACAAAAATGCTATTCTAGCTGCTGTATAAATTAGATTTATAATTCTACCTATGATGCTTATTTGGGATGGAACCCAAACTATAATGTTTGCTGGGTTGGAGGAGTCACTTGGTTCAATTAAACTCTTCTTAGATCTTGAAGACTATTTATTTTACAGTTCACAATATGGTTCATAAAAGAATATGTTACATAAACAATATACAGTCGGTACAAGGTGTGGTACACGACAATGCTCAGTCGGTTCAAGGTGTGGAACACAACGAGACTTCTGTACAAGGTGTGGTACTAGACAATAGAGCGAAAGCCAGAGGACTTTCGAGCTCACTGAGTCAATTGCCGCTGAGTGACTGAATTTGACTGCCAGGGATGCCTATATTTATCACCCAAATTCCATGGGACACGTAGTGTAGCAAATGCAGACCCGGACAGCCAATACAATTTGAGCATTTCACAAATTAACTTGGACATTAACTTTTGACCAATCACAAACATTTCGACATTCTGACGATAACCAATCAGAAGGGTTTTACAAATCTATTAGGTAATGAACACCTGCATATTTACTATTACATATTTACTGATCTTAATAACAACAAAACTGATATATATACATACTACAAAGTATGTATTCTATGGACAAACTGATTCTACGTTATATTTTACTTTTATATTCTATTTTTACATTATCACAAATCTATAAACTACAATAAAAACAAAGCAACTTTACATATGTATCTCAACATGTACATAATTTTACATGGTGGACTTCGAAAACTTTCCACTGTCTGTATCCAATCCATGAGAAGCATGAATTGGGACAACCAATCACTGACTAGCCAAAATTCCGAACTACGAGCTTTATTACTATTGGTCAATTTTAGCGCTGTGGCATGCACTACCTGCGCTATACAAAAAAGTTACCTCAGTGAGCTTGACATTAAAACATACTTTTATCCTTATTTCAAGACATTACTAAACATAATAAGATATAATGAAAACATGACAAATAAACTAAATTAACTATAGGTTTAGTATGAACTAAAGCGATGACGCTTCCTATTTACATTCGTTTGAGCGTCCTGCACATTCCTCCCGCCGTGCGACGCCCGCCGCTGACGTCGCAGTTGTAGATGGTGCAGGATCGCCGGTCTCGGTCGGCAGGACGACTATCTTCTTCACTGGACGTCGTAAGGTTCCTCCTTTCGTGGTCACGTCCACTGTTCGTACCACTCCATCTGGGCCGGGAAACGTAGCACAGATGCGTCCTCTGATCCACATGTTCCGTGGAAGGTTGCCGTCCGCGATGAGTAGTAGGTCACCGACTTTGGGAATCGTGCCTTTGGTGTGCGGTTCTCTACGGTTCCGTAGCTCTGGGAGATATTCTTTAAGCCATCTGGCCCAGAATATATCGGCGAGTCTCTGAGATGCGCGCCAACTTGCTCGTAGATGCAGGTCACTGTCGTTGAATTCACCTGGTGCTGCGATACGACCCGGACCTCCCAAGATGAAATGATTGGGCGTCAGGGCTTCTGGATCTTCGGGGTTCACGGATACGTGGGTAAGTGGCCGGCTGTTCACTGTGTGTTCGGCTTCAATGAGTAACGTGTGAAGCACTTCTTCGCTCGGGAAACGCTCGTTCAAAGTGGCGGCAAGTGCTGTCTTCACAGATCTCACCATGCGTTCCCATGCGCCTCCCATAAAAGGAGCACCCGGTGGGATGAATCTCCAGTCGATCATCTTCTTTGAGGCTTCTTCCGCTGTAGCTGCGAAGATGGCAGTCCGTAGTTCCTTCTCAGCGCCGTGAAAATTAGTCCCATTATCGGACCACAACTGTGTTGGACATCAATTGTGGATCATCAATTGTGTGCAGCAATTGTGGATCTTTGACAGTCGTTACGGGTCGTCAGAAGCCCGAAAGTCTGACATCCAGTCTTACCAAAGGGTATCGTATTACCCAGTAACTGGGTTGTGGAGGTCAGATAGGCAGTCGCTCCATGTAAAGTACTGGTATTCAGCTGCATCCGGTTAGACTGGAAGCCGACCCCAAGATAGTTGGGAAAAGGCTAGGCAGATGATGAACTGTGTTGGACATCCTCGGCGCGCTATCATACGACGCAGTGCCATGATCGCCGAATCTGTGTTGAGCGATGCCACAAGTTCCAGATGAATGGCTCGCGTCGTGAGACAGGTGAATAGGGCGACGTATCTCTTCTGATGACTTCGTCCCACTGTAATGGTCATTGGCCCAAAATAGTCCAATCCAGCGAAGGTGAATGGCCTCTGGTGGTGAGCTAGGCGACAGGAAGGGAGATTCCCTGTCATAGGCTGCGGTGGAGAGGCTGCCTTCATGCGACATCGTAAACACTTACTGATAATGTTCTTGGCTGTAGGTCGTAGGCGGAGCACCCAATGCTGCTGACGGCATTCGTTGACTGTCATCTCGGTGCTCGCGTGATGCAGCTGGCGGTGGACATGTTCGATCCACAATCGTGTTGCACGGTGATCTCCATCAAGGACCATTGGGTTCTTCAGATTCTCAGCGATGTCTGTCATGATGGCTATTCTGCTTTTCAGTCGAATCTCTCCATCTATGAGTTCTATGCTCAATGTGTGTAGGCGACTACTTCGTGGTAAGGGTCTTTTGTTCTTCAGAGCTTCTATTTCTTCCTGGAAGGATTGTTCTTGTGAAGCTTGCAGGATCAGATTCTCGGCCTTACGAAGAAATTCAGTGGAGAGAGGTAAGTAAATGTTTGTGGTCTCTCGTCTCTCTGCCACTTTGACTGGCAATGTTCGTTTGTTCTTCCTCCAATCAGGATCGTTGCTGTCGTTCTTTTTAGTTCTTTTGTAGTTGATGTTTTGTCTTGATCGGCGACAGAGGTGCAGGAACTGCAGCATTCGTGCTGTAGATCGTAAGTATCTCTCCCATCGTGAGAATCTATTGACGTCCGGTATTGCTTCACTGATTTGTACGTTCTTGTCAGTGAAGGCACAAGTTCTCTCTTCCCCTGTGATTATGACAGGGTTCTTCTCGTTGGCTGGCCATGTTTCTGGGGAACCGAGAAGGAATTCTGGGCCGTTGAACCAACGATGATCTTGCCCGTAGTTCTCTGGTACATCTCTTGTAGCGTCGTCTGCTGGGTTCAGTTTGGTCGGCAGCCAGCGCCATTCGTTGGTGGAGCTATGTTCCTCGATTGCTGCGATGCGATGAGCTACATACGGCTTGTAGGTTCGAGACCCGGTTCTGATCCATGACAGTGTAGTTCTGCTGTCGGTCCAGAATGTGGTTGACTCTGGCGTTTGTTCGTGCTCTTCTTTAACTGATGACGCCATACGTGCTCCGAGTACTGCTGCTTGCAGCTCCAATCGCGGAATCGACATCAGCTTCAGTGGCGCCACTTTGGCTTTGGCTGTGATTAGGCAGATGTAGACTCTTCCATCTTTGGTGACTGTTCGCCAGTACATGGTTGCTGCGTATGCAGATTCACTTGCGTCTGTGAACACGTGCAGCTGTAGGGATTCTTTGTCGCTGAAGCCTGGGTAAGTTCGTGGAATGGACATGTGTTCCAACTTCCTGAGGTGGGTGAGCCATTTTCTCCAGCTGGCAGCCAGGTCACTGTCTAGGGTTTCGTCCCATGCTGTTCCACGACGCCAAACTTCTTGTAGTATTTGCTTGGCTCTGATGGTGACCGGTGAAACGAGTCCCAATGGGTCAAACAGGGACATAACTATTCTGAGAGCTTCTCTCTTTGTTGGCGTGTCGTTCTGTAAGACGTTCTGAGGTATGCGCGCGAGATTTAAATTGAAAGTGAGGGAGTCTTCCGTTGGCTTCCATATTAGACCGAGAACTCGTTCTGTCTTGATGCTGTCGTCCAGCTTGATTGTGTCTTCAGTCTTGGCGACTTCCCCTAGCGCTTCTAGAAGGGTGCTCGAGTTAGATGACCATTTCTTGAGTTCAAAGTGCGCTTCTCTATGTATGTCACGCACAGCTTGCGAGACTCTCACGGCTTCCTCCAATGTGTCAAAACTATTCAGATAGTCATCCATGTAATGTTTTCTTTTGATAGCTTTGACTGCTTCTGGATGTTCCTGCTGGAATCTCTCGGCGTTCGTGTTTTTCACGTAGATTGCCGTCGCTGGTGAGCAAGAAGCTCCGAAGATTAGCGACTTCATGCGGTATTGTTCCGGCGGCTGGCCGTCTCTTCGGTCTCCTCGCCATAAGTATCGGAGAGCATCCCGGTCTTCGGGTCGTAGTTCTATTTGCAGGAACATTTCAGTGATGTCAGCGGTCACGGCGATTGAGTGCTGACGGAAGCGCATTATTACTCCTGGTAGCGATTGCAGTAGATCTGGGCCAGTGAGTAGTTGGTCGTTTAATGAGACTCCTCTAGTCTTGGCTGCTGCGTCGCAGACAATCCTAAGTTTGTCTGGTTTCATGGGGCTGAACACGGCAAAGTGTAGGTAGGTACCATGTTCGATGTTCCGATGTCGAGTGTGGAGCTGGTTCGGCGTACCCTTTTGATACTAGTGCTTCCATTTGTTCAGTGTGCTTCTTCTTTAGTTCAGGTTCTTTGTCTAGCTTCTTCTCTACGCTCATGAGTCTGTTCAGAGCGCTGTCATAGTTGTCTGGCATCTTGACGTTTTCATCTCGCCACAGTAGGGCAGTTTGATATCTTCCTTCTGGAGTTCTGGTCGTATGCTGCTGAAGGATTCGGAGTGCTTTTTCTTCGGGATCGTTGATGGGCTTCTTCGGATTGACTTGTATGTTGTCTATTGTGATGTATTCTTTCACCAGTTCATGAAGTTCGTCGTCTGTGTTAGCATGTCTGATGAAGTTTACTCTGTGGCCAAGTGTTCGCGTGTGACTGCCATGCAGGACCCAACCCAATGGTGTTAGTGAGGCCACTGGTTGGTTCTTTTTTCCTGTTCTGACCTCCGTTGCGATGAGGAGATCCCAATTGTCTTGGCCAATCAGAAGTCTAGGTCTTGCGTCTTCTGTTACTATCTCTCTGGCGATGTCATGAAGATGTTCACAGTCTCTGACTGCTTCTCCAGGGATCTTCTGTGCGGCCAACTCTAGCTGCTTGATTGTTCTCGCTCGTAGCTTACGTTTGGACGTGTGAAGTCCTTTGATGACGAAGTTCACTCTTCGAGATGACACGTCGACTGTGGGTTCTCCGTCAAAGGATGCTATTCGAAGTGGTTCACTGGATCCTTCTGCTCCGATTTGATTGGCTAGGCTCTCATCGATCAGAGTTACGGTAGAGCCATCGTCAAGGAGCGCGTAGGTATTGACAGCTCCCGCCGGTCCAGAAAGGTGCACTAAAAATAAAAAATAAAATAAAAAATAAAAATCGTTTATTTTATAAAAGGGAGACAAATACAATAAAAATATCTTAACAATTAGACTAGAGCACAGTTTTATATTAGCCTGAACTAGGTGGAACCTGTGTTTCAAAAACAAAGCAACTTTACATATGTATCTCAACATGTACATAATTTTACATGGTGGACTTCGAAAACTTTCCACTGTCTGTATCCAATCCATGAGAAGCATGAATTGGGACAACCAATCACTGACTAGCCAAAATTCCTAACTACGAGCTTTATTACTATTGGTCAATTTTAGCGCTGTGGCATGCACTACCTGCGCTATACAAAAAAGTTACCTCAGTGAGCTTGACATTAAAACATACTTTTATCCTTATTTCAAGACATTACTAAACATAATAAGATATAATGAAAACATGAGAAATAAACTAAATTAACTATAGGTTTAGTATGAACTAAAGCGATGACGCTTCCTATTTACATTCGTTTGAGCGTCCTGCACAATGCTATACAATTCGTTATCCTAGCTAATGTACACAAAGCTAATGTAATTTCCTAATCTACGTCAAATTAACATGCAGCTATGTGGGAAATCTACTTCTATCTGTTTCCTAGTACATACAGCTTATGTCGTACGAATAATACCACGGGCTCGTTACTTGCGCGATCGGCGGTTTGTCTCTTAATTCTTGTTGTATGATTCGTACGACATATCTGATAACAAACTGTTCTATAGGTGAGCCAACATAGAGTTTAGTCCTAATTATAACTACTATGAGACCTAACTAGCATACAGGTTATGAATTACAATACAGAGTACCTGACCTAACTAACATGCAAGTTATGATACAACGTTCCTGACCTAACTAACATGCAAGTCATGATACAGCGTTCCTGATCCTGACAAACTGTCATACAAATCCTCACCGAGTTTAGTCATAATTCAAGCTAAGACCTGTCTAACATACAATTCATCCTATAGTATTCCTAGCATCTGTCTTACATCTAAGTCAACATAGGGCTTAGTCCCGATTCAAGACACACACACGATACACGACACGATACATTTCGTAAAATACTATAGGTGAATACATAGCCGATCGTCTTCGATATTCCTACCATTAAATACCATTGGACATAGTTCGCCTTGTACGATCGGCGTCTGTTTCTTTGTTCTTTGCCTTACTTGCGCGGACGGCGCCCTGACTATTCTTAATTCACCACGTGGGGAGATTCACAACGAATATCGTTCATACATCATTATGAATCTATTTACTGTTTATCTTTATACAATTCGTGAGACATTCATTCATGAAATTCTAACATAAGTCTAGCCTACACGAATTATCCTTTGTCTTTTTTAATAGTCGCCGCGTCCCGCCAGGGCGCGCCGTGTCCGGCGGCCCGGAGCACGCGGCATTACTTCCTATGCACTATAAACTATACATATTTCTGATAGTGCAACTAAAATCTATCCTATAAAATGTTAACCATTAAAAGTCCATACTTATCATATTCATACATATTTATAACCCTAATCACATTACCACGTAATCACTTGTTCATTGTCATTGTTCACACGTTTCACACACACATACACACATATTCCAGGCGGGCTTGGCGTCGCCTACAGGTACCGTATAAATTTCATTTCGACTCCGCTACCCTCAGGCACCGCATGTACAAAACTGTACATGTCGACTCACGCGTTTAAAACCTCTATTATTACTAGAATGCAAGGTTTTTAATACTGTGGCAAGGTTCTATCACTTGAGGCATGATATAGTCTGTAGTAACCATAGATTTTTACCAAAAATATGCATTGAGGGTATTTAAAAAAAACATTTAATAATATGTAAAAATGTCAAATGCGCGGATCGCCCGCGGTGCCTGACGGATTGAGACGAATTGACGTTTGTGGCGCCGGGTGCCTCACAGGAATGATAAAACACTTGTAACTACTGTACTTATTTAATCCAATGTATTGCATGCGTGTATTTTCTTTTGTTTTTAACCGACTTCCAAAAGGAGGAGGTTATCAATTCGGATGTTTGTATCTTTTTCTTATATATTTTTTGTTTGTTTTTATCATAAATAGCATCCACAGATATTTGTATGTCATCAGTGACAAAACATAGTGCGACATATAATTATTATAAGTGCTTGACCTTTAACCTATGTTTTACAAATAAATGATTCTGATTCTGACTCATCGTCCGTCGTCCGATCGTCGTCAAGGATTACGTAAGTCCACAAGAAATCGTTGCACATTTGTTTTTAACCGACTTCAAAAAAAGGAGGCGGTTGTCAATTCGTCTGTATTTTTTTTTTTTTTTTGAATGTGTTACTTCATAACTTTTTACTACGCGAACGAATTTTGAAGATTTTTTTTTATTTGAAAGCTGTTGCTTCACATGTGGCCCCATTTTAATTTAATGAAGATCTGATGAAGAACTTCGGAGATACACAATGGAGCTCTTCAAAAAATGATAGCAAACCTTCCAGAATTGCTGCAATCGCATGTCTGTATATTTTTTTCACCACTTTACAACATTACATCACGCTGATACGCTCTGAAGGGGTATACAGATTTGTACAGTTCACCCTGATATGTTCAAATTCCCTATTTTTGGGGCTATCATGTCGGGCATAACTTTACTATTAATTTAGTTTTAGAATGGGGTACAACAACTAAAAAGTGAAAAACTTTTTACAAAAAAAAATACAACCGACTTCCATAAATAATACTAAAAAATGCAAAATAACTTTAATTTCGGAAGTCTGTGTCAAATAACGAAGAATCCAAACTAGAAACACCGACTTCCGAAATTAAAGTTATTTTGCATTTTTTTGTATTATTTATGGAAGTCGGTTGTATTTTTTTTGTAAAAAGTTTTTTGTTGTTAAAATATGGAAGCAAATATGCTGCGAGTGCCGTTAAACTGGGTGAATAGGAATTTAGAAATGCAGGGGTGAATAGAAACAAAACTTAACTAAGGGTGTTATTACACCAATCGATGGTATCGATCGACGGTCGATCGATTGGTGTAAAAACACCCTAACGCAAAAATAGACAAAAAACAACAAACAAGTCACTATTCAAGCAGTCTGATGCAGTTGGTAGCATCAAATCTGTGATTGTGTGACAACTAAAATAGAAGAAACAAGATGGTGGAATTGTTTCTTTTTAAAAATTCATCTAACCTGTCATTTTGATATTTAAAAAGAATCTAATGATATTCATTTATTAAAACCTGTCTAGCCGTTTAGACTACAGGGCGTGTGAAATAAATAGACATACATTTGTGTACATACTCTTGAAAAACATGACTTTTCTTCTGGGCAGTCAGGTAAAAAATAGCCTATCACACACTCTTTACAAAGACACTCATAAAGGTTAGATTAATTTACTAAAACAACAACAATATTTTCTCTCCAGGTAGACAAAATGGCGAAACAGATGGCGCTAGAATCCCAGCTGTCGGACGCGAAGATGCAGAAGGCTAGCTTAGAACACCAGGCGGACAAGGAGCGACTCCTGGCAGAGATGGAACAGGTCAAGGTGACCCTAGCGCAGTATAGAGCCAAGATCATGGAGTTACAGGGCACAGAGACTAGTAAGTATGGCTTTTGGCTACAGTCATGTAGAAAGCTGGCAACCAGTGCCAACATGCCCGCGCAAAACCAGCACGAACAGACACGAAAAAAAATCTGTTCATAATATGTTAGCGCTTGACACTGGCTGGCACCAGCTAACAGCTTTATACGTGAATACAGAGTATATAGTTATAGTAGTTTAGAATAGAGATATTTCTGGGTACAAAATCTGTAATTCCATTTAGTCCGTAAGTTAGATTATTAAAAAAAAATGGACAGGTTTTTTTTGGCTTTACCACATCAATAAAAAAATCATCATTCTCCTGCCCTTATCCCAATTTATTTGGGGTCGGCGCAACATGTCTTTTTCTTCCATACTCCTCTATTAGTCGTCATCTCTGTAGTCACCCCTTTTTTACCCATATCCTCTTTCACACAGTCCAACCATCGTTTCTTTGGCCTTCCCCTACTCTTATAGCCATCCACATCCATACACAAGACTTTCCTCACGACATTTTCTTCATTCCTCCGCATCACACGCCCATACCACGACAACCGATTTCCACACAACTTTTCAGTCAGCGGTGCCACTTTCAGACTTCCTCTTATATACTCATTCCTAATTCTATCCATGCGCGTAACACCACACATCGCTCTTAGCATTCTCATCTCAGCTACATGCAATTGCTTTTCATTCATCCCTTTTGTGGCCCAACATTCTGAACCATACAAGACAGCAGGTCTGACCATTGTTTTATAAATCTTCCCCTTAAGTTTTAGGGGAATGCGGGAATCACAGATAGTCCCGGTGACCTGCCGCCATTTCATCCATCCAGTGTTAATTCTGTGCTTAACAGTCCGATCTATTTCGCCATCGCTTTGCACGACTGAACCGAGATACCGAAAATCGGAGCAGACTGGGAGAAGCGCGCCATCTAGCACTACAGCTTCAGAACTGGAGAGACCGCCTAAATCGCAGAACATGTATTCAGTTCATCAATAAAAAAATGATAAAGATAAAACGCTTCAAAGTTCAGGAAGAGGTCTTGTTACGTGCGCACTGTATCGTCCTCATTTTTTGGTAGCGTGAAAAAAGACAAAATACGTGTCCAATAGTTTTTGGTAATGTAAGGCGCTTGCCCCACCGTCGGCGATGAGCGAGTAGCGAGTAGAGCTTCAAAACCAAAACGAGTTGGCGAGCAGCGAGTTGCGAGTGCTAGTTCCGATAGTTTAGTCGCTGGGCGTTAAACGAATGTTTGAGTGTGACGGGCGTTTACTAGCACCACTCGCTCGGGTTGGTCTCTCGGCGTCAGTTCTGGCCACCGAGCGTGCATCGCTGAGCGAGTAAGCTTTGATAGCTCTTGTCGCTTAGCGACAAACTTGTGGAGCACTCCTCGACGGCAGTGTGAACAGTCAGCGATCAACTATTAATATATTCATCTCTTTTGTCTACACGGAATGTATATCTATTGTACGTTTCTTGAGCGTCAAAATAGTCGAGAGTTAGTCGCTTACTCGCGGCGGTGGGACAACTGCCTAACTAACGGACCAAATAGATTTTTTTAGTCAGTTGTCAGGGAGTGTCCCAAATAGTTCATAATTTAATGAATATCTACTTCCTAGGTCTTCGCGGGCAGCTGGCGGTGTACACAGACAAATATGATGAGTTCCAGAACGCGTTAGTCAAGAGCAATCAGATGTTCGGCGGCTTTAAGGAGCAGATGGAGAAGGTAAGATTTTAATGCTTCCATACATTGTCTTTTTTGTTCTACTGTTTAAGTTACAACTTCTGTTATTTAAAAAAAGAAGAAAAAGTACAATGATGTTTATTTATTTTATTTATTTATTTAGTACACATACAATTATTTTTACAGGTAAACCCAATGTAATAAAAGTAGTCCTATAATGATAATTGACCAGTCCTAAGCTGTGGCTCAGGGTACCGGCACAAGTTACTTAGAAGACAATACACTAATTGTCACCCTCTGGAATTCCGCCAAAGAGCAGGAAAAAATATCCAAACGCTGAGAGATACTATTTATAATAGTAACCGCCCGACACACAGGTGCAAACTTTAATACGTTTGTACGGGCTACCGGAGTTTTAAACAGACTATCCCTCGGTCCCAACCGTAGCTTACTGTTTGGAACGAGCAATACCAACGATTCCAAAATTTGCGGATTGTTAAGCATCCCACGAAAAACCATAAATACATATTTCGCTAGAGCAAGATTACGCCTTACTTCCAACTTATAGTACCCAACCATCCCTATTACAAAGAGAGTTGGGTACATAAGTGGGTAAAACGGGTAGACGCCAAATTGCCTCATGTATAGGTACCGTGTAAACTTGTTCTGCATCTTCTCCACCATCTGAGAATATTTAGTTTCATAAGGATTCCAGATGACTATGCACTAGTTTCTAAGTTGCTTCGGACCAACGCGTTATAAAGTGATTTCACTGCTGCCATGTTAGTGAAGTCACGGGTTTTTCGCATGACAAACCCAAGATTTTTGAAGGCCTTTTTACACACATGTACGACGTGAGCTCGAAATGGCAGATCCTCAGAAAAGGTGACCCCAAGATCTCGCACCGACCCCACCCGCGGTATCACGTGACCGCTGATACTATATTCGTGACGTCGGGGTACCACGGCCCGCGTGTAAGACATTATATTACATTTTGTCACATTGAAGTGCAACTTGTTCTCTACACTCCACGCTACCACCTGATCGATGTCACGCTGAAGCTTGTCACAGTGCGCCTGGTTGGTTATCCGCATAATAGGCAGTGTTGGGCAAAATGTAATCTAACTACTGATTACTAACTACGATTACATTTTGTAGTTAGTAATCACGATTATTGATTTCATGAAATAATCGTAAAA
Source organism: Polia nebulosa (assembly GCA_951329385.1). NCBI lineage: Eukaryota > Metazoa > Arthropoda > Insecta > Lepidoptera > Noctuidae > Polia > Polia nebulosa. The sequence continues at coordinate 1,375,434 of OX589609.1, forward strand.
AGTAGTTAGACATTTCGATTACTAACTACTAAAAGTAGTTGCAATCACGATTGCATGATTACTTTTTTTAACTACTTTTAATAAAAGGTATTACACTTTTATTTCTTGCTTAAACAACTAACATTACGATTATGAAAGGCAACGTATAGCAATATCAATAAGCATTAATTTTTAACTTACATATACGTATGCGACCGGATCATATAATACGTATATACTTGTAATTCTGTAGGTGTCTTACAGTAACTAAAAGTACGTAATTGTATAATTTTAATAAACAGTGCGAATCAGTAATAATGCTTTGCTGATTATCGTACTACATACAAGAAATGTTAATACATTTTGATAGAAACACCGACCAAACCTACCTTCGGTAAAATGAAACAAAATTTCAAACGGAAAGACAACGCGCGCTTTAACAGATATGGACCGAGAATTGAGTATGCTTTACAGATATCCAGAAGTGAAAAAAGTCTTTATAAAATACAATACCCCTCTGCCTTCTTCGGCTACAGTGGAAAGACTATTTTCATAATGCTACTATGATAAACCACCCTAAATCTCACAAGCTTTCGGATGAAACGTTCGAAAACGTGTTGTTTTAAAGGCAAATTTAAATTCAGTCTTGTAATCCAAACTAATATCCATATTTTCTTTGTTTGTTAAATAATTTGATTAAAGTTGATTTTTTTTTTACCTGCATAATCTACATAATAATAACTAAATGTTTAAAACTACGAATTAAAGTTGTGATTATCTATAATAAAGATTTCTGAAATATTTTTTTTTTATACCACCTGACAGCCTGATTCAGAAAGAATTTTGTGAATTGAAAATTGTTGTTTATATCTGGTAAATATTGATCGATCAACACAAGAGCATAATTAAAACTTTTTACATCTTTATTTTCAAAAAAAAAATTCTTAGAACTAAAGTAATCAGTAGTTATAACTACTTGATTACAGTAATCAGATTAACGATTACTTTAAGTAACCTGATTATTGTAGTTAGGTTTCATGTAATCATAACTACTTGTAGTTAACTACTTGTAATCGTAGTTAGTAATCAGATTACAAAATAGTAGTTGGTTACGCCCTACACTGATAATAGGCAGCCAGCATCTTTAACGATCTCCGGAAGATCATTGACCATTATAATAAATTCCAAGGGTCCTAAATTCGTCCCCTGACTTACCCCCGTAAGGGTGGAATACGGGTCTGAAGTAGCCAGCGTATTCAACCATTTGCCTGCGGTTGCCCAAGTAACTGGAAAAGAACTTTAGAAGGGCTGGGGTGAAACCAGCCCTCGCAAATTTACTTAAAAGAATCATTATCCACACTATCGAATGCCTTCCTGAAGTCAAAGTAAGCAACGTCCAGTTGGGCACCAGCCTCAGAGTCCAGTACTGTGGCGGCCTGGTTTACGAAACACAATAAATTCGAATTCGTGCTGCGGCCCGCGCGAAAACCATGCTGCGCGTCGTTGAGCTGTGCGGCTACTTGCGAGTGGATAGATGAACACAACACAGACTCGAAGACTTTAGCAAATGGTGATAGTACTGCTACTGGTCTATATCCACTGACGTCTGAGCTTGGGCACCTTTCGGTACCGGAGTAACCCTAGTCAACTTCCAGCCGTCCGGATACGAGCATTCACGCAAGAAGCTATTGAACAGATGCATGAGCGGCCGAGCTAGTACATTCCTACAATCCCTAACAATGAAGGGGGGCATCCCGTCGGGCCCAACCGAACGCTTGGGCTTGAGGCGCGCTCGCGCGGCACTCACCTTGCCGAGAGACAGCTGCCCCACGCGCTCAGCCGCCGTCTGCCAGCGACAGCCGCATCCAACCGCGGTGCCACCGCCCCATAGACCGAATGGAAGTAGTCAGTGAACGCCTGAGCGCACTCATGCTCTGGCATCGGCCCACCATTCCCAGCTATTTTCACTTTATTACGTTTCGAACGCTTGCTCCCAATAAAACCCCAAAAAGACCTCGGTTCTCTTACGAATTCCTGCTCAATACGGTTCTGATAATCTCGGTACGCGGCACTTATCATAACTTTGACAATCAATTGGCAAATGGATCACGTTTTTAACTTTTATATAGTTGCTTACAAAAAAGTTTTCGACTAATTCTAGTTTTTCTTTGTTTATTATAATATAATACTATGCCGCAACTATAACTTTAAACATTCGGCAAATCAAATCTAGTCTAGTAGTATCACTTAGTTTTTTGCTATTTAATACAAAATTGTTAGCAGTGTGTGCAGGACGCTCAAACGTATGTGTATAGGAAGCGCCATCGCTTTAGTCCATACTAAACCTGTAGTTAACGTAATTTCTACCCAGCAAACATTATATTTGGGGTTCCATCTCAAATAAGTGAAACAGTTTCGGACTTGTCTGGTGTAGGGCGTTATTTACGTCGTCAAGATTTGTGGAGCGCTTTAAAAATTAAGGAAGTATCGTCAGTAAACCTTACTATTTGTGATTCATTTTTTAATAGGGGAAGATCATAAATGTATACTAAAAAAAAGAGAGGACCCAATATTGAGCCCTGTGGCACCACCATTTTGGCTTTTTAAGTTCGTGAATTTACACCATTTATTTGAGCTTGCTGATGTCTGTCATTTAAATAAGACTTCTACAAACTGAGTGCAAGTTTACCTAGTCCATAATGTTCTAGTTTTAAGTAAGGTTTCGTGATTAACGGAATCAAATGCCTTTGAGAGGTCAAAAAAAATACTGCCCACATCTTGGACCTCTAGCGTCACAATTTTTTTTTTTCATGAAATTGTAATCGATTCAATCGTTCCTAATTTGCTATAATTAATTTCCAGATGTCAAAGAAAATCAAAAAGCTGGAAAAAGAGTCCCTCTCATGGAAGACCCGCTGGGAGAGCTCCCAGACTGCCTTACTAGACATGTGTGGAGAGAGACAGGCTAGCGAGGAGCGAGCCGCCGCCGCCAGCAGGCAGCTGCAGCACATGCAGAGTCTGTGCCGCACGCTACAGGTACGTACAGAGTGAAGAGCTCCCAGACTGTACTGGACATGTGTGGAGAGAGACAGGCTAGCGAGGAGCGAGCCGCCGCCGCCAGCAGGCAGCTGCAGCACATGCAGAGTCTGTGCCGCACGCTACAGGTACGTACAGAGTGAAGAGCTCCCAGACTGTACTGGACATGTGTGGAGAGAGACAGGCTAGCGAGGAGCGAGCCGCCGCCGCCAGCAGGCAGCTGCAGCACATGCAGAGTCTGTGCCGCACGCTACAGGTACGTACAGAGTGAAGAGCTCCCAGACTGTACTGGACATGTGTGGAGAGAGACAGGCTAGCGAGGAGCGAGCCGCCGCCGCCAGCAGGCAGCTGCAGCACATGCAGAGTCTGTGCCGCACGCTACAGGTACGTACAGAGTGAAGAGCTCCCAGACTGTACTGGACATGTGTGGAGAGAGACAGGCTAGCGAGGAGCGAGCCGCCGCCGCCAGCAGGCAGCTGCAGCACATGCAGAGTCTGTGCCGCACGCTACAGGTACGTACAGAGTGAAGAGCTCCCAGACTGTACTGGACATGTGTGGAGAGAGACAGGCTAGCGAGGAGCGAGCCGCCGCCGCCAGCAGGCAGCTGCAGCACATGCAGAGTCTGTGCCGCACGCTACAGGTACGTACAGAGTGAAGAGCTCCCAGACTGTACTGGACATGTGTGGAGAGAGACAGGCTAGCGAGGAGCGAGCCGCCGCCGCCAGCAGGCAGCTGCAGCACATGCAGAGTCTGTGCCGCACGCTACAGGTACGTACAGAGTGAAGAGCTCCCAGACTGTACTGGACATGTGTGGAGAGAGACAGGCTAGCGAGGAGCGAGCCGCCGCCGCCAGCAGGCAGCTGCAGCACATGCAGAGTCTGTGCCGCACGCTACAGGTACGTACAGAGTGAAGAGCTCCCAGACTGTACTGGACATGTGTGGAGAGAGACAGGCTAGCGCGGAGTGAATCGCGTTGGGCATTTTTGTTCAAGTTTTCACTTCCGTCGGCATTCCCTGAGTGTGCCAGTGTTTTTTTTTGTCATGTTTTCATGGCAATGTATAAAGTTATATCCTTGTTCCAGGCCGAGCGCACCGTGCTGCTGGGCACGCTGAAGGACAACAACATCTCCCGGCCGCCCGTGCCCGCCGCGCCCCCCGCGCCCCCCGCGCCCCCGGCGGCTCTGCCCGTGGCGCACCAACCTGCCTCTAACGCTAAGGTGAGCTGGGATGGACTTAAACTTTGTCATTGCAACTGGCTCGGCCGCGGTCGAGCTGAAAGCGAGGCTTACCTAGTTATTCATTTGTTTCATTGGGTTTTGTCTCTTTTATTTGCCATTTCCATAACTATGAACAAGACAATTTGTATTGTTTCTTCATATAACGTCCGTACGTGTCAAAAGATATGCTACTTCAATTAATACGGACCGAGTAATAATAACGAGCTGGGCTGCCTTCAAGCGGCTGTTGCCGGAGGCTCTATACGGAGGTCGTTCGGTCCGTGGCTCTTTATGAAACACCGGTGTCGGCGCGTTCCCTGAGGCGGCGACAAAGTCGCCGGTTGAGCGCGTCTCATAGGGTCATGGCCATCTGGTTGGTCCGAGGATACCGCACGGTCTCCGATGAGGCGGCGAGTCTCCTTGCCGAACTGTCGCCGTGGGATCTGGAGGCAAAAGTCTTCGCGCACATAAGGGAGTGGCATAATTACGTTGCCGCGACATATCGCGGCTCGACGGACAGAGCCACGGCGGGATCTCATGGTGACATGAAGACAGCAACGACAACCACCCAGCGCTGGGCACACCATATGCGTTGCGATAAGTCCCCTCTTTGATGAGTGGCTGGAGAGGCGTCCTCACTTTCCGCTTAGCGCAGGTCCTCACCTTCCGTCTGACGCAAGTCCTCACCAAACACGGTTGTTTCGAGAGATTCCTATTCCGAATTAAGATACGCCCGGGTGTCACCACATTATGTGGACCGCCCGGAGGACACAGTAGAACATATGACTGAGGCCTGCCCCGCGCGGGCGGAGCACCGCCATGTCCTTGTGGAGGCGATCGGCGGCAGCGACCTATCGCCCCCGGCCCTGGTCCAGGCCATGGTATGGAACGAGAGGGCATGAGAAGCTGTCGCCTCCTGCGATTGCTCGCAAAAGAGGAGGCGCAACGTGTGAGGGAGACGCAATCCTCACGCTCTTAGCCGCCGCAGGAGACGCCCTGGACGTCGAGAGTCGCAAGCCGATTCCCGGTCACCGTAGACACGGGCTTGCGGACGGCGAGTAATGAGTAGCTCGCCATCCGGTAAGGACCAGGCCCGAGTCGACGGCGCGTAGTGTTCCACGCGCGGCGAACAAGAGATGTCAGCAAGCAATGACGGGGTGGTCGATGCCTGCCAGGATCGCGAGTGTGTAGTGGAGCATACGATGGAGTTGTACCCCGTTTGGGCGGAGCACCGCCGTGTCCTCGTGAAAGCGATCGAGGCCGGCCCTGGGCCAGGCCATGGTACGGGGCGAGAGGGAATGGGAAACAGTCATCTGCAAAGCAATAATGCTTGCGAAGGAGGAGACAGAACGCGTGAGGGAGACTCAACAGTCGTCCTCACGCCCCCAACAGCAGGAGACGCCCTGGGCGTCGGGGTCGCGAGACAATATCCGGTCACCGTAGACGCGGGCCTGCGGACGGCGAGTAGTGGGTAGCTCGCCGTCCGCTCAGCACCAGGCCCGAGAGTTAACGGCGTGTACTGTTCCACGCGCGCCTTATAGAGATGTTAGCATTACCTGACGGGGCCCATCATGACCGATGCCTGCCCAGGGGTCGCGGATAAATTCGAAACACAGTTACGGCGCCCATGGTTACTCACGCAACTGAAGGAACAGGGGTGGGTTTTAATCAGTAAAAGTCTGACACGCCCTCCTGCTCCACCCAGAGCGGGAGAAGTCATAGGACAAATACCAACACACACAAAAAAAAAGAGTCGCGAGTGTGTTTGAAAGAATCACTGCGGCCCCTGGCACAGGCAACTGAAATAACACCCGTGTGGTTTCAGTCAGGTCAGGTTAGTTCAGGTGGGTTTTTTTTTTTTTTTTTTTTTTTTTTTTTTTTAAAAAAAACGTTGCCCCACACTAGGAATATTCCTGTATCGTGGGTGCGTTCACAAACATGTAAATTCACATACACAAGACACCCAGACCCGGAACAACTATCTGCAGGTCATACAAATATTTGTTCCGTACGGGGATCGAACCCGCGACACGCAGCGCAGCAGCCGAACGCTCAACCACTGCGCCAACCGTGCCGTCTTGCAAGCGAGTACACATCAAATCTTCGCGTAAGTTTTCGTTTTTCATTGTGGATTACAGCTGTGAATCATCATGCCAGCATGTGTGTTAATTCGTGCAGCAGCCATATAAGGTTAAAAGGTCCAGGAATCACTTTTCACTAGTATGTGGTACCTAGCAAAAATGTTTAAATATTTTGTCAGTAAGAGTCTGACACGCCTTGCGAAGAAGTTATTTGATGATTTCCCACCCAAAATAAAGGAATACTAACGAACGAACTGCTTTTTATTACGTTTATGGCTTTATTTTGGTAGTTTTATCCCGTGACCGTACGGAGAAGGTTGCTTTGTGAACTAAAATATTTATAAAGAAAGCGATTGAAAAAATATTACTAAATTCATTCGTGGTAGTGGTAGGTGTAATCACGTATATTGCGTACCACGCAGTTGCCACGTTAGAATTTTTAAAGAATGAATCGATTTTTCTTAGATTTCATACATATACACACCAACCGATGGATGCCATAGAAAGAAAGAAAGAAAGAAAAAGAATGCATCAATCGACGATCGATCGATTGATGTACACCTTAAGCGACGTTACGGAAAAAATAAAAGCCATAAAACAAATTAATACCTGATTTTCAAAAGTGAATAACATAAATACAAAGTATAAGTGAACGCTACGAATAAGCAATAAGTCAGGAACTCTAATTCAGAACAAAATCCACACAAATAGTGGCCCTGTTTCGAACCAAAACGACGTATGATTCAAAATACGAATCACCTCCGAGGTGACAAAAAGACATGCTTGGTGATTGGTTTAAATTCAGAACGAAAGCCGGGATTGGTTCGCGCGCGTGCTGCAATGTCAATGCGTATGACAGTTGTCACGTGGGTTGGCGGCGTGGATGATGTTATGCAATAAGTGAACCGGACCAAGTCAATAATAGAACAATATTATTTTACAATGTCTTTTTTTATAATATATTTTAGTTTTTTTTTTGGGTTACTTTTTACAGTACAATAAACTCTATGTTCCGTGTAATATAATTAATTTATGTCAGACATTAAAAGAAAATCTTTCTTCGCAATGTAGTGAAGACGGATTCTGAGAAATTCAACGATTATACATTTTATCGAATAAGTGTAATGTTCGTTATTTCTCTGGTGACTGTTTTTTAGTGGGCGCAAAATATCTTAACTATCAATTATTTTAGAAAAACACTGTGTTGATATTACTGACAGATTACTCGCTCGAGTAAGTGATTCCCACAAGTCGAAAAAGTCGAACCTGCATTAGATACCAACTGTAATCGTTCATTATTGTTTTTTTTTTTCATTTTCTGTAGTATCTCATAAAGTTGTTGATGTTTCTTCGGGACGAAACATCTGCGTAAAAATAACAACTTAATTTCAGATTTGATATAATAACATAATTGTTTTAATAATAAAACAGTAGGTACTTACTGTACAAACTGGTACTGCAGTTTTCTGTAACATGGTATATTCTTTTAATGATTTAAAATAATATTTTTCGTCAAAATGAACGGAGCATACTCTGCCGGTTTTCACTGGCATCCACTCATACTTTTGTATTTCTAGATTAACTGCAGCTATCCACTTATTTTGCCGAATTGGATCGGCAGGGAAACTAACAGAAAAAAAAATAAGCAAAATACATTACTGCTTTATAAAAAATATCTCAATTTCATCGACTAACATTTAAATATTTCATCAAGAAGAAAAAAACTACCTTCTAAATTAGGTCAATAATTTACTAACTGACTTCATTTTGCATAGTATTGACCATCTCAGTTTGACAAAATATTTAAACATTTTTGCTAGGTACCACATACTAGTGAAAAGTGATTCCTGGACCTTTTAACCTTATATGGCTGCTGCACGAATTAACACACATGCTGGCATGATGATTCACAGCTGTAATCCACAATGAAAAACGAAAACTTACGCGAAGATTTGATGTGTACTCGCTTGCAAGAAAAAATTGCGACTGAAGACGCGCTGAACACGACCTTTAAGCCCCGCCTAGAACATGACTTTCGTTGTCTTTTTTTAGCGCAGTTTTATTTCCTTATTTATTAATTATTCGTAGTGTGAACGTATAATTTCAAGTCAATCCGAAGTTATCAGAGTTCAGTGATCAGCCCCCGTAGCATGACCATTTCTATCTCTATTCTACCAAGAAAAGACAAAGTTCTTTCTATCCAATTTTGTCGAGTTCGATTTGTCTTCTGCCCGAGCATGGGGCGCCGGGCGACCCGTAGACTGGTGTTTCTATGAAGACAAAGAGATGTATTCATTCTTTCAATAATTTTTAAAATATATCTGTCCGTCGTCCGTCTGTCCGTCTGTCAGTCTGATCTGTCCGTCTTCCGTCTGTCCGTCGGTCCATCTGTCTGTCTGTCTGTCTGTCCGTCTGTCCGTCGTCTGTGTGTCCGTCTGTCAGTCTGATCTGTCCGTCTTCCGTCTGTCTGTCTGTCCGCCGTCCATCTGTCCGTCTGTCCGTCGGTCCATCTGTCCGTCTGTCTGTTTGTCCGGCGTCCGTCGTCCGTGTGTCCGCCTGTTGTCTGTCCATCTGTCCATCGTCCGTCTGTCAGTCTGTGAGACTGTCCGTCTGTCCGTCGTCCAGCTGTCCGTCTGTCCGTCTGTTATCTGTCCAGCTGTCCGTCTGTCTGGTTGTCCTTCGTCCGTCTGTCCGTCGTCCGTGTGTCCGTCTGTCTGTCTGTCCATCTATCCATCTGTCCGTCATCCGCTGTCCGTCTGTCTGTCTGTCCGTCTTTCCATCTGTCCGTCTGTCCGTCAAAGTTATTCTGCGTCTCGTACCTTTGAAACCCTCGAGACGCTACGCTCAGGTTTCTACATTAGAACCACTCGGTTCGCTCATGGTTCAATCCTAGAATTCTTCGCTAGCTCAGGCTTCAATATAAGTACTCGTGCCAACAAACAACTTTGCAGCCTTGCATGACAAATAACAATTTTTTGAAAAGGTATAATGTTGGCTACATTAAAACTTTTCTAAAAAACCTAGCATGTTTAAAAACGAAGTTCAAAAAAAAAAAAGAAAAACAAAAATGATGAAGATGGTGACTTCAACTCTTAATTTAATGGCTTTTGTGGAAGATTCACCACAATTTTCAAGTATGTAATGAGTCACAAAATTGAGTTTTTTTTAAATCAGTAGAGAACTTGTCTACGTCTAATGTGATGTAGACTATTTGTCCCTGTTGAGAAGAAATGTTTCTACCCCCAACACGGCGTAGCATGACCATTTCTATCTCTATGTAGAATAGAGATAGAAATAGTCATGCTACGCCGTGAGTTTGGATAGACTAGATAGTTGGATACAAGTTCTTTCTATCCAACTATGTCGAGTTCGAGTTTTCTTCTGCCCGAGCACGGGGCGACCCGTAGACTCGCGTTTCTATGAAGACAAAGACATATTCATTCTTTCAATTTCGTCTGTCCATCGTCTGTCATAAAATTTTGTGCGACTAATCGGAGCCCAATTGCTGTCACTTACGTATCTGTCTGTCCGTTTGTGCGTCTGTCCTTCGTCCATTTGTCTGTCTGTCTGTCTGTCTTTCTGTGCGTCTGTCCGTCTGCCCGTCTGTCTGTCTGTCTTTCTGTTTGTCTGTGCGTCTGTCCGTCTGCCCGTCTGTCTGTATGTCGGTCGTCCGTCTGTCCGTCTGTCCATCTGTCTGTCTGTCCATCTGTCCGTCTGTTGGTCTGTCGGTATGTCCGTCTGTAGGTACATCTGTAAGTCTGTCCGTCTGTCCGTCTGTCCATTTGTCCGTCTGTCCGTCTGTCTGTCTGTCTTTCTGTTTGTCTGTGCGTCTTTCCGTCTGCCCGTCTGTCTGTCTGTGTTTTTGTTTGTCTGTGCGTCTGTCTGTCTGTCTTTCTGTTTAATAATAATAATAATATTCCACAACTATCACACAACGCCATCTAGTCCCAAGCTAAGCAGAGCTTGTGTTATGGGTACTAGACAACTGATAAACATACTTATATATTTCTAAATACATACATACTCGTATTATAGATAAATTACACCCAGACACAGAACAAATGATCGTGCTCATTACACAAACATTTGTCCTGGGTGGGAATCGAACCCACGACCTCCGGCATAGCAATCAGGGTCACTAACCACTAGACCAACAGGCCAGTCAAGTCCGTCTCCATCCGTCTGTCTTTCTGTTTGTCTGTGCGTCTGTCCGTCTGCCCATCTGTCTGTATGTCGGTCGTCTATCTATCCGTCTGTCCATCTGTCTGTCAGTATATCCGTCTGTATATCTGTACGTCTGTCCGTCTGTCCATCTGTCTGTTGGTCCATCTGTCCGTCTGTCCGTCTGTCGGTATGTCCGTCTGTAGGTACGTCTGTAAGTCTGTCCATCTGTCTGTCTGTCCATCTTTCCGTCTGTCCGTCTGGCCATCTGTCCGTCTGTCCGTCAAAGTTGAAAGTCTGCGTCTCGTACCTCTGAAACCCTCGCTGCACTCAGGATTTTACATTTGAACCACTCGCTTCGGTCATCGGTTCAATCCTAGAATCCTTTACTTGCTCAGGCTTCAATACAAGTACTCGCACCAATAAACAACTTTGCAGCCTTGCATAACAAATAACATTTTTTTTAGAAATGTTCAACCTATGATACTATGTGACTTCAACTCTTGATTAATATTAGGCTTTTGTGGAAGATTCACCACAATTTTGATATATTGAATAAGTCACAGAATTGAGTTTTTAATATCATTATATCTTATCTAGGTCCAATGTGATGTAGACTATTTGACACTTGTTGAGAAGAAATGATTCTAACACTTAAAAAAAAAAAGTGTTAAAAGTAGAGAAAAATTGGTGGTCATGCTTTGCATTGTAGACTTTTGTCGACTGAAGAATAGAAACATTTCTTCTCGTCAGTTTTAACATCGCCATGCTTAGGACGGTAGAAATCTTTCTACAATCTGTAATTTTGTCTATTCTTCCGTCGACAAAACCCGTTTCTACGGTGGTCATGCTACGCGTGCAGTTTAATAAAAGTAATGTTCAGTAAATTTTTGTGCGCCACGCCACAGATAATATAATACTAGCGTACAGATGCCTCATCCTATACAAAGAAACGGTACCGCCGCAACTATGGGTTTTCGACTTGCACAAACAACTTTTGTTCTTCGTTCGGGCCCGTCCTCTACACCTCGCTAGATGGTGTAAGAAGCGACGGCTTGCAAGTTGAATGAATTTACATAAATTCTTACCAATATTTTCTCACACATTGAGGAATTACTTTATAGTATTTTTGGCAGTTCATAAGAGTTTTTCTGTTTCAAAATCTGTCAATATACAAATTTTAAAGAGGCGAATGGTTTAACTTTAAAACTTCAAACAGCGCCATCTGTTGGCACAAGAAATATAAATGCCTAAGAATTCGTTCCAATAAACATCTAAATTTGAATAAAGAGCCAATTAGGCCACAATTTTATGCTTAGGGTAGTTTATTAAATAAAAAAATACAGTTATTACCATATTTTTTTTTATATATTAATGTTGCATAAACTTCAATAGGGAATCGATGCTTAATACGCCATCTATTGACATTTATTTAAACTAAATTTTCTTTGTTCGAGATGAGACCCCGTGGCCGCGCTCTATTGTAGTGGGGTTTCCCAGGGGCGAGGTAACTCTTTCGAATTTATCCTCAACCCCCGGGTAATGGGGGTTAAGCGGCGAATAGTTAAGGTTGGCAACCACCCCACAGCTATTCAATTTATTGTATTAATAAATTTGGTGTGAAATCAGGGTGGGCGCCGCCAGGCCTCCCCACGAAAAATTTTGAGCCGTTTATTCTAAACATTTTGGTGTCCCACTCCTGGGATAAGAACTCGAAGAGGCCTATGCCTTGCAATAGACTGCTTAAGGCTAATATGATGACGTGAATACATTACTTTTCACATAATCCACGGGATATTTTTTCTTTATGTAATGTAATGTTAAACATATTCCCCTGTCTAACACAAAACTTTTTTACCTTACAGGTCGACGCAATGGCCGCGAACTGTGCCCAACTGCGCCAGTCCCTCGCGCACCTCCAAAGTCAACTAAACACCCTCACGAACAAACAGAAGGAAGAATCACCCGCGCCCGAGAAACCAGAGAAGGCAGAGAAAAAGAAATCTAAATCCAAAAAGAATAAGGCTGAAAAAGCGAAAGCAGAAGCTGAAAAAGCCGCGACAGCAACAACCGAAGCAACTACAGCCGAAAGTGATGACGCAAAAGAAGTGACAGAAGAAATTCAACCCAGTACTAGTGAGGATACGGTTCAAAATGAAGTAGAAAAAGTTGATGAGAAAACACTAGAAAACCTATTACAGGCAATCAATAATGCTAATATCAACCTTTGTGATCTAGAAGTTGTGAACGATGAAATCTCAGAGGGAACATCACAAGAGAATTCTGAGAAAGTAGAAGTTAACGATGTTACTGAAGTAGAAGTTAAGGAATCGACTTCAAATGAAAGTCTGTCAACATCATCGCCCGTTGAAGAAACTTTATCTAAAGATACTGAACTCACAAGCCAAGTAGATGATATCATAGAAACAAACATAAATGACGTCAACGAAGTTATTTCTAAGTATTTAAATGAAGTCAAAGAGGTTTCAAATGAAGTCAAAGACGTTTCAAATGAAGTCAAAGACGTTTCAAATGAAGTCAAAGACGTTTCAAATGAAGTCAAAGACGTTTCAAATGAAGTCAAAGACGTTTCTAATGAAGTTAAAGACGTTTCTAATGAAGTCAAAGACGTTTCAAATGAAGTCAAAGACATATCAAATGAAGTCAAAGACGTTTCAAATGAAGTAGAAGAGGTTTCAAATGAAGTCAAAGAGATTTCAAATATAAGCGGATGTGGGGACGCAAATGTATCAACTATAGAATCTCCGAATGAAGAAATTTCGCACTTAAATGAAGTCAAACCAATCGTTAGTGACGCATAAACTGTTGACGTGTTTGTAAATTTTAGTGTTTTTGGACTTTTCTACGTTGTTTTAGACAATCAATACATTTTTGGAGCATATTTTGATGATGTATCATACACGTTTGTTACGAGATAAAAATGCCAGTATTAAGTTTAGTATCAAAAGCGCAGTGTGTGACTACGTTATATGTATGGTTTCAATAAATTAATACATACCTTATACTGCTTATCATTTTGCCTTGATACAAACCGTTGCGGTGTGGCCAATCATTTTAAAATCACCACACTGTTTCTGCTCGAGAAAACTCATAAGTTTGGGTTTCATATCTTACTTATTTAAATTATACAGCTCGTATTTTGTAATAGGATATATGACTACAAAAATCTGTTTGTTCCGTCAGTTAGTTTACAAAAAATATTGGGCATGTGTTTTTTCTTTTGTCACGTAAACAAGAAATGAGGAGAGGTATTGAAATTTCGCGTGACGTCACACCTACCTCAAAATATCTAGAAGCGATTTTTTATTGATTTGGCAAAGCAAGAAATACCAGGAATCATCCCCACTGTCAGCTCGGACATTACGATATTAATTGCCGGCTGTACCCGCTCGTCTCGTTAGCGTTGCGTGGCTCTCGTCGCGTGGAGGCTCCACACGAGAGCCACCGCGAGACGCGGCGAGGGCACCATGCACACTTGTGCACTCGGCCTGTCTCGTGGAGTCTCGACGAGCGTGTACAGCCAGCTTTAAGAAAGCCCAATCTTTGGTATAGCTGAGGTTCATTAGCCATTATTTCAACCTATATCAGACCATGAACGCATTTAACTTTGAATAAAACACGGTAAGATTAAAACTTAACTGTACGGGTGCTTATTATACAAACGACTTCTTACAGAGATAGTTTGGCATAAATATGAAAGTTTAAAATGTGTACGATACAACATTATTTAGTGAGTAATATTAAAATGGTCTCTTATTTCTGTTATTTGTTAAAACCAATCGTTTTCATCTCGTAAGAACGTGTATTTCGTACAAAAAAAAATGTATGTAACTCGAAATCGCTTGTCGTTTTAAGAAACCGTTAGTTTCGCTCGTACATTCTGGATAATTATAATGGATCTTTGAATTTGTCATCATAATCTAAATAAGCGGTATGTTACTTAAATGAAAAATTGTAACTGTTGAATAATAGTACCTATGTATGTAAACAGTTTCTTAATACAATTAAATCAGACAAAGTGCCTATAAAAGTCTAGTCAGGTGAAGGTTTTCATTTCAGTTCTGATTTTTTATGGTGTTTTCGCACCGAAGTTTTTTTTTTTTTGATCAACATTTTATAACATGAATCATGTTACTCCACAAAAAGTAACTTTGGTGTGGACGCACCATTACATGCATTAAAATGTACCTAGGTATTTGATTTTTTATGAGAGTTAAATTGACACAAGTAATTACGGTTTTTTTTTACTGTTATTTTTTTGTTAACTTTGCATTTTGAATCAAAGGTGCGTTTTAAATACATATTTCCTAATAACTATTAATAATGTTAAATAATATACAAAACAACGAAGCGGTCTAAATAGTGCACAAAATATCTGACAAACTATTACATAAATATATAAATAACAATAAATATTTTTATTATTTTTAATACAATATGCCTGTTTAAACATTGTGGGGTTAATTAACAGTATTCCAGAAGTTTTTGGATAACTGACTGATTCTGTCACTGATTTTTGGACTCGAGTCATTATCAATACTGTGTATTTTGTTGTACCATTCATGATCGTGTCGAAAAATCTTTTGTAATATTTGTATGGAAGAAAACTTAGCTTAACTGTATGGTTGAAGTGGTAACTAAAAATGTTAGTAGTTTTGTGAAACACTATGTAACTGTAAAAAAATGCTGATTGCTCATCATTACGAACGTACTCTCGGGATAATTAAATATATTGAGTAATGAGTACATTAAGTTTCCTATGTCCTTCTTCAAAGTCCAATCTATCAACAAGGTGTAGCAGAAATTCGGTTTTTTTTAATAATTTTGGTAAGAAATTTTGGTAATTTTTTAAATTCTTTTTCTGCCCATCAAAATAAACAACTTTCTTCAAGAAAAAAATAGTCAATTCGGGACAAAATATTTTAGACCTCCCATAATATTTTTTATCAGCTTATAATAACTTTGTAGGGAAAGTCGTTCATTTTCATGGGCTGAAGATATGAACTACTATGATTTCTGTAACACTATACCAGAATTAATCACAATTGGTTGAGAGGTTTAGGCGTGAAAACATAACATACAAACAGACACAGAGTTTCGAATTTATAATCATCACTACATATTAGAAAACAAAGTCTCCCGCTGTGTCTGTTCGCGATAAAAAACTACTGAACGTATTTTCATGCGGTTTTCACCAATAGACAAAGTGATTGAAGAGGAAGGCTTAGGTGTAACTTTTACCCATGCAAAGCTGGTGCGGGTTGCTAGTTAAATATAATATGAATAGCGAGAATGTAAACATTCGCTTTTTTATAGTTACAGTGTGTTTAAGCTAATTGTACAAAACTTCATAGTTATACATTAAGTTTAACCATTTCTAATGATTTTCTGTGCAGTCCATGATTATAGTTAAAAGGACAAGATGTTTTCTATCTGAACGTGTTAGTTACAGGTGTTTGTTTCATTTTGTACTGTAACTGTGTTGTGTTAGACCAAGAATTTCTCTGTTTCTTTTTTTATATAAATAAAGTTAGATTTTGTAACTACCTATAATATTTTTTTTATTTCGGATCACGATACTAAATAACTATTCATGCTTAGTAACATTCTTTACGTCACCAGATATTTGCGAACACCGTAATATTGTAATAAGTCTTGCGGGAGTATAAACTCGATGTATTTATTATATTATATTAACTAGCGAGCCGCCTCGCGCCGCACGGGTAAAAACACGGAATAGAAAAAACAAGTGGAAGTGCCCACGCAGCTATCGCGCGTGTCACAATTATGCGGAAAAAATGTTAAATAATAACAACCTTCGTCAGTTGTCTTAATTTTCTATGAACAACAAATTAGCTTTTTTGTCACAATTATCATGAGGGGAGAGCTCGTGGCTAAAGTAATAACAGCCGCACGGGTCGATCCATCAGGTTAAGCTACGCTTGCCGTGGTTGGTCCATGGGTGGCCATCTCTACATACCGAGACTCCTCCGTGCCTCGGAAAGCACGTTAAACCGTTGGTCGCGGCTGTCAATCGTGGATCTTTGACAGTCGTTACGGGTCGTCAGAAGCCCGAAAGTCTGACATCCAGTCTTACCAAGGGGTATCGTATTACCCAGTAACTGGGTTGTGGAGGTCAGATAGGCAGTCGCTCCATGTAAAATACTGGTATTCAGCTGCATCCGGTTAGACTGGAAGCCGACCCCAAGATAGTTGGGAAAAGGCGCGGGCAGATTGAAAAAAAAAAATTAAGACATTACAACTGAGGAAGATTGTTAGTATTTTACATATTTCTCCGCATTATTGTGACACACGCCGGAGTGTGGACACTTCCACTTGTTTTTTCTATTCCGTGGGTACAAATTATACACAAACCTTCCTCGCTCTTTCTATTAGTAAAAGTTAATAGTATTATTATCTTCACCCTCTTACAAAACCAAAAGAGAAAGGCCTGCCTATTTCACCCATAACAATTTAGCTAAAAATATTATCTAGATTAACAAACCGATCACTCGTTACCGAGAGTTGCACAAAATATTGCAGATGTTGTGCACTTCTTGTTTTAGTTATAACAGCGTTAGCGGTTGCAGGTGCGTGGGGCCACCAGAGGAGCGATTTGTAACCGTGTGCGCGTTATGGTGGATAATCTATATAATATATTAAAAATCGGCCAAGTGCGAGTCGGACTCTCACACGAAGGGTTCCGTACCATTATCTATAAAAACGGCAAAAAAGTCATGTCTGTTGTATGGGGTGGATGGATGTCTGGTGTACTTAAATATTTTTTTATTGTTTTTAGTATTTGTTGTTATAGCGGCAACAGAAATACATCATCACGTCACCTCATGACAGACGGACAGCGGAGTTTTAGTAGTAGGGTCCCGTTTTACCCTTTGGGTACGGAACCCTAAAAATGAATCCCTATTTCCCTTGGTCACGGCATCACGCGTGAACGGTTGGACCGATTTTGCTAATTCTTTTTGTTGTGTTTGTTATTGTCAGGAGAAGGTTCATAAGAAAGAAAAAATTAAGTAAGTTGCGCAGAAAATTAGAAAAATTCAGAAAACTTAACGACTATTTAAACTCTTTGCAGGTGATTTTTGTCACCGTGACTTTTTGTTACCCAGTCGAGCGTATTATTATTATACTCTTTGCAGTCGAGTGCTATGAACACACATGGGAGTGCGCTGATCATGGTGACGTGACAATACGGTGGCAAATAGTTCCTAGTTAACTGAATTTTGAAGGATACTGACGTAGTTTAGAATATAGAGTGTAAAATTTTCCTTGAAACAATCTTTCAGTGTATATGGGATGCACCCAGTAGCGTTTTTTGTCGTTTCATTTTTCTTCTTCTTATTTCAAGAGCACTTAGTACAGCAATCTGTACGAAATCCATTTCAAGATTGAGCGCGTTTTGTTGCTCAGTGACTTTTCAAGTGGGCGCATCGTGGGTGACAGTAACAGAAGGCGACAGTGACAAAAAGTGACGCGACAAAAAATCACAAGTCAGCGGCTAGCCTAAGGGTTCCTTGTACTGTAATAAAAGTAATAAAACTGTGTTTTAAATGTGGAACTTGAGGGCGGCATGACCATGGCCCTATAGGAATTCGGAGACATTTTTTTAAATACTGATCGAATTTCGATCACACGGTGGCTATTCTCACTCTATAGTGCACAAATAAAGGTGCACTCTCTGTTCCTCCGATGGCACGGCAATCCGACATGATCGGGGGTAGATCAGGTGCAGAACCAATGGCTTCACGTGCTTTTCGAGGCACGGTGGTATCACACCAACAACTTGTAAATTCCGCGCTGCTACTCAGGAATTCTAACCCTGTATCACTTTTGGCCCGACCTTGTAATCAAACCCAGGACCCTACGCTAGGCAGTAGAGCTTGCTACCACTAGACCAACGGACAGCATCGTAGAGTTGAAAGGAGGTTATGACTTGGTACAAGGCAATAATCTTGTTGTTATTCTATTAAGTATGTTGTGTTTGTTATTCAATTGGTCTTACTTTGTGGACTTAGGTTCAAAATTAGGAGCATACCTTTCAGAGTAGATACACAGCACAGTGATTGAGCAGTTGCACTGCGAGTCTCAACTTGGTTCGATTCCCGCACGGAAAAAAAACATGTTATTTATGGTAAGTACTTAGTTCATTCCTTATGCAACATTCTAGTCTATCAGTAGTAGTTTGGAAGAGATACCGTGGCATACCCTTGGTCTTCTACCACTTTTAGTTCTTTATATTGTTCCATGTGAATACATTCTCGCTTATACTATGGCCATGCATGGATGCGTCCATCCGTTGCATCAGTTAGTTATCGATCTTCTGATATAACAGCATCTTTTTTTCAGCCGTTTTAAAAGATTGGCTAAATGGCCGGGCGCCCAAACCTTTTTTAGTCTTTCCAATTGAAAGATTTTTTGTTTTCAATATTCGTTCTGTCGGTTTTATTCTAGGCATTGTATTGAGTGTTGAGATATAAATCTGAAAGTGTCTTTGTCGTCTTAATTAGAGTTACAAATAGTTATTAACCAATAGGGAATGCTATGCCTCGAAGGTTATATTTTGGGTGGTTATTATTTGGAGTATATTATATTGTATATATATTATATAGTCTTATGTCACCATAACCTTACCTTCTTCTTCTCTTACCAGACAGAATGATCGTGATTATCACGTAGTGATATGCAGCAGAGGCCGATGTGATTCGTCCCACGGTCGTTCGCCACTTCTCTCTGCTTTCTAACATTCTGGTGCAATCGTGCGAGGGACCACCTACAGCAGACCTAATTTTATCGCTCCATCGCGAAGGTGACCTTCCTCGCCCTCTGGAGCCCTCCAACTTTCCCTGCAAGACAAGGCGCTCGATGGAGCAGCTCTTGTGACTGGAGATGTCTCCAAAGCATTTTAATATGCGTCTTTGTACTACCGACGAAAGGCCTCGTTCCTTTTTTATTTTATTTTTTGGGTTGGGAAATCATCCTATGACTTCGCCCGCTCTGGGTGGAGCGGGAGGGCGTGTCAGACTTTTACTGACTAAAACCCACTCCTGTTCCTTCCTTGCCTGCAGAGTGCCCAGGGGCGCGGTAACTCTGTTACTAATTTATCCGCGACCCCTTGACAAGGCGTCGTTCCTGGAGTAAAGAAAATCTTACCTATACCCACACTATAGTTTGAAAACTTTTTTACAAAAAAAACAACCGACTTCAAAAAAAAAATATACTAAAAATTAATAAATAACTTTAATTTCGGAAGTCGGTGTTTGTATTTTACTTCTTCGTTATTTGACACCGACTTCCGAAATTAAAGTTATTTATTAATTTTTAGTGTATTTTTTTTTTGGAAGTCGGTTGTTTTTTTTTGTAAAAAAGTTTTTTAATTTTCACTTTTTAGTTGTTATACCCCAGAACTAAAAACCCCAATATAATGGAACGTGGAATTTAAACATTTGGAGAACACCAAAACGTCATCGAGGTACACGTATTTTCCATTATTATTCAGTTTCTCAAAAAGGGCTGAAGCAATTTCGATAAAATGTATATGGGACTACCTCGGGAGTATATTCTTTCAGATAAAAAAAAGATACAGACGAATTGAGAACCTCCTCTTTTTTGAAGTCGGTTAAAAATGGGTGTCATGTTTCCTGTATGTGAAAAGCTACAGTTACCTGTAAGTCCTGTAATATTGATACCTGTATAACGGCACATTATTGGCAACCCTCCTCCTCTCGCATTAGTTCGAACTACATAATTACAAGAGTAGGTAGTTTAAGGTAAAAAGAACAGTTATATTATTTTAGGTAACTGTCTAAATTACACTTTTCACTATTTCTATTCATTCATCAGAAAACTTCGTAGTCCGAACACCATTACTTTCAGAAACGTGCAAAATAATCCATCAAACAATACTTTTGCGAGCACGTTTGACATCATTACAAAGTTAGCGTCACCTTACCACAGAAAAATCACCTCTACATCCTTCTAATAAGGTAGCTATCGACTGTAAATTACCAGATCATTATTAAGCAATGGTTTGTCGTTCGGCATTTGTCAATCACGTGACGAAGTTAGTCAATTGTTTATGAAACTGACGCGAAGCTCTATGTTGTCAGAGCGCGTGATCCCTTGACCGTCGAAGGATGGAGTAAGATGGGCGGGAGGTATTTCTTAGTTCAGTTATTCAATTAGAGGCTCGTGAATTGATGAAATGGTTTGTGGGCTTGTAGATCGACTGACCCATGAAGAAAAGCAAGGTGTCACAGTGCACAGTCACTGCACTGCAGTGGTGGCCACTAACCGTAACAGTGCAGTGTAGTGTTTTAGGGCCGATTTCACCAATTCTAAACGCCCAGTTTTCGAGCTTAAACGCGTTTAGCCGTTGTCATAAAGCTGAAGAGTTTGTTTATTTGTTTGGTTGAACGCGCTAATCCTGGATCGAATTGAAAAATTATTTTTGTGTTGAATAGACCATTTATCGAGGAAAGCCTAGGCAATATAACATCACGCTGCGACCAACAGAAGCGAAACATCAATGAAAAATGTGGCAAAAACGGGAACAAAAAATCCTTTTGGGAGCTTCAGTTGCGTGTGCTGCGTAAACGGTTAAAGTTACGCAAAAAATATGTGTCACGGAATTGTTCTCCTTTTAAAGGTCTAAAAAAAAGTCCGCGACAGCATAATATATCTATCTTTTAAGGTTAACTCACTATAATCTTTTTTATGGTTTTTATTTTTTACGCTAAACTTAGTTCAGTAAAACTTAGTTTATATGTAGAGCGAATGGTGAAATGGGCCTATTGGTCTAGCTTTGTTCAGATCTCCTGCTTGATAAGAAGGGGAGTGGAGATTATGTTTTTTCCTACTGCTCCGCTGTTCTTTCCTGATTAATTTCGTTGTTGACCCAAGATAGTTTTTATCATTTCTTCGAAACTTGTCTAGCTTCATTGCCTCGGCGTTTTTCTGGAGGTTTTGACTTTCAAGAGTTGCAGTGTTTGGGAATAGTGATGCAGGCTAGTCCGTAAAAAACATTACCGGAACAACTTTGTCTTCCCTAGGGAGAGGTTTTCTACTAATTTGTCATCTCATAGGCTAGTCCTACCTGCAGTGTCGGACTTGCCTTAAGGCCAACTAGGCCCTTTTCTATAGAGCTGCCAGATATTAAGAGCGCCCAATCTGATATATGTAGGTATATTTGCTCGGCAACAGTGAGCAGACACAGTAAAGGACGCTAAAAAACTAAAAGCAACACAGTAAAGGAGTTCTTAGATGATAAATCGATTCCAAAATAATTTCTTTTTCTCTCTCTTTTACACCAAACATTTTGTATAAAAAATAGAAAATCCAATATAAACATAAATACATAAAAATAATTATTGAAAATAATATAAGAATAAGAAGAATAATTTAATAATAATATAATAATTACTCACAATTAATAGCAATTTAATATACCTATATACACAAACCTTATGTATATACATAATATTATACACCCAATAAACCACAACTAATAATTTATATTGCTTTTTTTTTAAATAACTACTTAGCCCTCTTCCTTTGTTGTTGTGGAGGTAATCTCACTGACGGGGCCCATCATGGCCGGTGCCTGCATGCCTAGGGTTCGGGTAAATTCGTAACAGAGATAGCGCTCCCCTGGGCACTCAGGCAAGGAAGGAACAGGGGTGGGTTTTAGTCAGTAAGAGTCTGACACGCCCTCTCGCTCCACCCAGAGCGGGAGATGTCATTGGATGATTTCCCACCCACAAAAAAAGGGAGTAATCTCTGGATCTACTGAACCGATTTTGAAAATTATTTTACCAATAGAAAGCCACGTTATATGTGAGTGTATAAATATTTAAAATCCACGCGGACGAAGTCGCGGGCGAAGTGCTAGTAAGCGATAAAGCTCGTGCGGGTTTCGACGGGCAAAAACTACTTTTTTTTTAAATTCTACTGAATTAGCAGGTATTGAGGGGCCAAGCCAATATCCCAGGTGGAAATATGACCACTGGGGTAAAGGCCCACGTATGGGATCCAGTCAATAAAGGGTCAACCTGCAAGCCGGAGACAGTGGATGACTGCAGGGGATATACCCTCTGCGCTACCACAAAAAATATACAGGGTGTAACGGAAAAGGGTGGTACTCTTGATATGCACGCGTTTGACCACTATCTCACCTGATGGTAAGATGATGTGGTCGAAGATGGAGCACGCTTGCCTAGAAGTAACCTATTTACTCTTGACTTAATGACTCCAGGTTGTAGCTATCAGGAAACACAGACTTCGGCAGGGAATTCCACTTCCTAGCTGTACGCACAATGAATGTGTTCTCAAAACGTTTTGTGCGTGTGAATGCGATGTGCACCATGTACCGGTGGCGCATCGCCGTACGTCTTGTGGTCCGATGATGGAACGGGCTTGGTGGAATCATAGAAAATTCCGAAAAAAAAAAATTAGAGCACCCATGCTAATTTTGTTCAAGTGGTGATATTTTTTTTTACTATGCTACCTTGATAAATTTGTTTATTTCGTTGGGTAGAAAGAAGCAGAATCTAAAATATGACCACTTATTTCTGTTACACCCTTTTTTAGGGTTCCGTAGGTACCCGAAGGGTCCAAACGGAGCACTATTGTTGTCACTCACGCGTCCGTCTGTCCATCCGTCTTCTGTCACAAAATATTGTTCTGAAGAATTTTTTATATTCCCATTGACCTATGAACTTGAAATTTGGTGATATTAATGTTTATTATTACGTATACGTTACTAACAAATACCAATATTTGGTACGGAACTCTTAATGTCGCGAATTCCGACACGCACTTGGCCAGTTATTTTTCTTTTTTATCACCACATACCTAAAACAAAAAGAGTGTGTGTCTTATGTACGCACGTAAGAAGTTATACTTCTTTGGCGTAACAAGATAAAAAACCAAACTTTCACAGTTTACAAAAGGAATACAATCATTCTTCATGAGCCACAGACTATAGCTAACTTCAGGGTGTCGGTTGTAGCTAACTTAAGAGTGTCGGTTTTTTGTGACGGTGGTGCGCGCGCATCGTAAAAAATTACTCTCATCATTTTTCCCTAACGTGCCAAAAGAAGTATAACTTCAAAAAACATCCATTGACATCTCCTGCTCTGGGTGGAGCGGGAGGGCGTGTCAGACTTTTACTGACTAAAACCCACCCCTGTTCCTTCAGTTGCCTAAATGTCCAGGGGCGCGGTAACCCTGTTGCGAATTTATGCGTGACCCCTGGGCAGTTCCGTTCCCTGTATTCAACAGTTTGGCAGCAACCTTGATTCAAAACCACGAAGACCGACAACTCTCCGTGTTTGTCAGAGAGAAGCATATTAAAATAATTGAATTCAGTCTAAAAAAGATGATATCGACTAACAAAAGAAAAGTAAGTTACGAGTACTTACTGTGATTGTTGACAAAAAATATTTTTGCGGCCATTTATTTCAAGGAACGTGACCGTAAAATTAACTGTTATCAAAATTAAATAAATTAGATTCTTGTAAATAAGAGTAGTGTCGTAAGTAGGTACCTAATTACGACGCTACTATTAAGTATTTCACAAAATATTAAAGCTTTTTGCAACCTATGTATTGATTTGGATGATTGACATAAACATGTTCATCGGTCAAGAAAGCCAAAAATCGATTGACAAAAACATACAAGTAATATTTTTACTTCCGCTCTCCCTGTAACATCAGCTGCCCTACATTAAATTGAAGTCTAACTACGCCCCTGCCAGCCAGCAGACTACAGTAGCCCTCATCAGACCCAACTGAAGAGCACAGAAGCAGTCTTTAGTCCTTAAGTCGCTGTCCAGACGAAAAACACCAAAAAAGAGAGGCCGGAAAACAGAGGACCCATACTACAAGAGAAAAGTAATGTTGCAATAAAAAAAAAAACATAAAAATGATGTTTCACACCTTTCTTTCGTAACTCGAGCAGTCGTGCTGTGTAACAATAAGTAGAGATAGTCATAAAAATATTATCTAGGTATTTAGCTTTATTCATAGTTTTAGTAGTTTCCGTCTGGTTCCGTTTTTTTCGGGTTTCACCTCGGTTCAGAAAGCGAGGCGGCCTGAAAAAAGTAGTTGTTCATTAGTTTTAGTCATTCAAAGGAAGTATTGAGATCATGGTAGACCATAGTGCCGATGTTGTCGTGCAGATAGACTTGGAACTACTTTCTTATTTATCAGAAGTATTAATATTCTTGACTGTCCTGTTGGTATCGCTGTCGCAAGCGCGACTACGGAGCGTGAGTTCCCGCGGGTTGGATTCTCAGATCGGGCAAAAAAATACAATGTAGCAGCCCAGTGTTTGAAAATGGCCCTCGTGCCTCGGAAAGCACGTCAGCCGTTGATCCTGCGCCTGGGGCCCAATTCTGTAAAATAACTAACTTGTCAATAGTGTGTCGGTAGTGTGTCAGTGGTGTCTCAATAGAATAGTCATTGACATTTGGTATTCTATAAATTATTTATGGTCATTGACTTGCCTCTGTAGTGCCATTGAAACGCCATAATAAGACTATTTTAATAATTGGTAGTCTAGTCTACTATAACATGTCAGTATCATTTTGAAGTTTTTGCAGAATACCAAATTTGCAACGGTGTCAAAATAATGTCTGTTGTATGTCGATAGAGTGTCGATGGCGTGTTGCTTAACTCAAAGTTACGGAATTGGGCCCCTGATCTGTTCCCGGTCGTGTCGGATTGCCGTCTCTGAGGACTATGAGAGTAGTTAAAGGCGCAGAGAGTGCACGTGTGTTTGCGCTTGTGAACTTTTTATGATTGTGATGGAAGCGTAAGACTTTCTGTCAAATAGAACACTGATAAAAGCTCAGAGCTTACATTTCAACTACATAAATAGTTTGCTTTATTTTTATTCAATTAGTACCTCAGAACAAGTCAAACCTTGAATTTGGACTTCTCAATTTCTTATCGATACATAGTTCGACTTTCAATTATTGTATTCAGTAACTTGACAGTTCAAGAAAATTAATGTAACGTGTTTTTAAGACAAGTTATTTTATAGTTTGCATTTATGTACATTATTGATGTTCATTTAATTTCTTTCATTCTTACACCAACTCACTCTTGTTTTTTTGTCAAAATCTGGTCCCTTCAACTTTCAAGTTACTGAATACCTACAATTAAAAGTCGAACTTTAATTAGCCGATTGATAAGCATAGATTGATTGACCAAGTAACTCCTTTGGAAAATCCATTTATTTTACAGAACAGGAGGACCTAGTCGTACCATCTGGTCAAAGTAGCATGACAGTGTTGGTTGCAAGAAGCCCAAGATCGCGTAAAGTGGTGTGCAAAGGAGGAGACCTGTAACAAGGCAGTGTTAAAGACTTCTTTATTTTATGACCTCTATTGCAAAATTACGTTCTTTCCTACCTTTTTAATTTAAAATTCAAATATTACTTGTTTTCTCTGTCAATAGTCTCTGTTTTTATATTAAAAATCAGTATTAATTCTGCTGCCGAGCTAGACTAAGCTCCTATCCATCATTTCCATTTTCCTTCTATTCAATAAATGACAGTTACCAGTTTGTAAGAGTTACTAGAACAGTGAAGTGCAGCTTTTATAACCAGGCAGTTCCTAGCAATAATACAATTTATACCTTTACCTAGTCACAGTTTATGGTGTACGTACGATTAATGCTCCTATGCTCAATATGCTCCATATAATCAAGTCTACTGCAAATAATAAAATATACGTCTGAACTCGTCGTGTGCTATTCTTCATCCAACTCCTAATCTACGTCCTCCTCTGCGTGTCACTCCAACGACCTCCTTTACGTGTCACACCACACCTCCGGCTCCGCAACGTGACAGACCTACCTGGATTTATGGACTTAGGATTAGGTGGATACGGGTTGAAGAAGAAGTTTATTGACCACCGGCGAACACTGCAATGATCCTATTTCTATCAAACAACTCAGTTAGTTGGGTTCCTCACATAAAATAATCACTTCAATTATAAAACTTAATTTCCCCAACAAAGAGCACTGTATTACAACTTTAATCAAATTTCCATAAAGCTCCGATTGGTATCGATCGACATTACTTGTAAGAACGTAACGGTCAGCACATTACCGCGCGCTGGGTCAAGGTTGAAGCGTGCGTACTTTCGCCTCGGTTAGGTTTTTGTGACAAAAAGTGGCATACTGTGACTGTCAGGGACTGATATCAAGTTAGGTGGCAGTTCGGGGTTTTTATCAGATTTTTTTAAAGAATGTTGCAGGAGTTATGACAGACTGAATAGATTTCGGGGTTCCACCGTATTCCGTTGTTGGCAAGTGGTGAAAATGGAGCCTTATAAGGGGGAAGCGCCAGGGTAACCCGCGAAATTCAAATTTTCTTACGTTTTATGCAATTTGCAGGTCAGTGTCAGGTTCTATGTTGATCAAAATATGATTCGCGGCCGTTGCAAGTACGTATACAAATCATCAATTTAACTTCGCAAATTACAAAAAACGTGAGAAAATTTGAATTTCGCGGGCTACCCTATACATTTCACCATAATTGGTCTTGTGGTTGCAAGCGTGATACGTTGGGTCTGATATTCGATTCTCAGATAGGACAAAGTGTTATTGGGTTTATCGCAGTAGTCGCAGTCTGGTTTGTGCCCTGTTGGTTTTTCGCTTTTGCACTAGTCGATATTTTGTCCATACAAATTTCGGGAGGGTATTACTCCACTGTTTGACATTTGTGCCAATTTTCTTGTTCAATAACTAAACTAAAATTAGAGAATCGCTATCTTTTACTAAAAGGCAGTGCAAAAAGGACGGCTATAGCTATGAACTAAGTTAGAGATGTCAAACTAGTTTACGCTTTGCGCTTCACCGTGTTTTTAATTGACAAGTTTTTACGTGTACCCTTAATTTGTATGGAAATATTAGTTCAGCTAAATTTGACAGCTCTAATTTACGTCCGTCTCTTTCTTTTTTTACTAGAGAGAAAAAGATAGGAATAGCCTAAATTAAGTTTAATTTGTGCACAACAGAATCCGTACCATTGTAAATCTAAAGTTAAATATGATATCGTTTTGTCTCATTATTAATTTTGTTTGTGCTGAAACAGAATAGTAAAATAAAAAGCCGTTAAAAAGTTATAGGCCCACAAAGATTCGTTTTTCTTGCTAATATTAACGCTTTAGGCGTAAATAAGTAATAAAAGAAGCGCAAAATCTCCAAAACAAAGTTGGCACCGACAAACCTCAATTATAGAAGGTTGCGAGGTCGTTTTACACTTTTAGTTCGGAACGGTGCAGCGGTGTTTGTGTGCGTGCAAACTAGACATTGTACGTGTAGACTGCGTCTAACTGCTCATCACTGATATTTCCTCTGTCGGACATGATGCCAGGTGAGACAGCGTGCTTTTTGGCGAAGTCCACCAGTGAGTTCGAGCCCGCGACTAGTTCAACCTTAAACACAACTGGCGAAATATACTGTATGTCAATCTTATCGTGAAATACAGGCTTTAGGTTATGTTACAGGTACAACTTTTTGTTTGAATGGACAATATTTATTATTTTCAGTTCTGGGTGTTTTGCCTAGATCAGAAATTCGCCTTTTATTATGGAAGACCGTTGATGCCAACAATATACTCGTATCAATCTGCTCTATATTTTAGCTCCAATGCCATATTGACCAGAAAGCTCCCAATTTTATGATTATTTTTAAAACTTTCGAAATCCAATCAGGTTTCCAAACGACAGGTCTTTTGTAAACGAGTAAATAATAATGAAATGGCACCAAGGTGACGAACAATGTGCTTTCAAGCACAACATAACTGCCTTGGAAACAAAAAATCATTGAATGCATTAAATTAATATGCAAACAGTTTTTGTTATTCTCGTAGCAATAGCACCGAATAAATAGTACAGTAATAGTCATAAGTTATGTAGGTATGTTGTCTCCACTGCCAAAAAGTGTACTTCTATATTCGATACAAAAAAAACAATCTGCCCGCGCCTTTTCCCAACTATCTTGGGGTCGGCTTCCAGAATACCGGATGCAGCTACATACCAGTATTTTACATGGAGCGACTGCCTATCTGACCTCCACAACCCAGTTACTGGGTAATACAATACCCCTTGGTAAGACTGGATGTCAGACTTTCGGGCTTCTGACGACTTGTAAAGACTGTCAAAGATCCACAATTGACAGCCGCGACCAACGGGTTAACGTGCTTTCCGAGGCACGAAGGAGACTCGGTATGTAAAGATGGTCACCCATCCATGGACCAACCCCGGCAAGCGTAGCTTAACCTGGTGGATCGACCCGTGCGGCTGTTATTACTTTAGCCACGAGCTCCTCCTATACTCACGTACTTTACTCGATACGACCTACATAATTATTTTTTGTGGCAGTTGGCAGAGCTCATTGCTCTTAGAACAGATGGGTGATGGGGATGAGTGGCGACCGCGTACCAGAAAACGCAGGGATGGAAGACCTGTTTATTTATTTTTTTGCCGGGGTGGAAAATCCTCATGGATGTCCTTCGTCCGGCGCGACGGGGGCTGGGCGGGGCGGATTGGAAGACCTCCCACAAGGTAGACGAGGTGGTAAGGGTCGCGGGATGCCGATGGATGCGAGACATACAGGACTGGTCGTTGTGGCGCCACTTGTAGGTGGTCTATGTCCAGCTGTGGACGACTTTCGGCTGAAATAATGATGATATTGATTATTATTTTAATGGCTCGATCCCGCATAAAAGGGTCAAATAAAGTTACAGGTTACCGACGCGGGAAGCACGCTAAGCTACGAGTATTAGGTGATCGCACTGTGTGTGCTTCTTGTTGTGTAGTCTTAGGTTTCCGGTGTGCAAGAAAAGAAATACTGGACCGCAATACTTGATATTCTTATATTGTAAAAGAAACAATGGACCGCAATACTTGATAGCCTTATATTGTAAAAAAAAGCAATCTGTTTTCATCAGCGACTCACACTGACTGCTCTAAAAAAAAAAACATTTCATTTAAATCGTCTAAGCAAAAAGGGCCCAGTAGTGGGGTATGTAGTTCCAGAGCAGTGGGGTATTGATTAAGGACTAGATTCGGTATCTAGAATAGTCAATTGATGATAAGGATTAAAAAACCGGCCATGTGTGAGTCAGACTCGCTCACGAAGGGTTCCGTACCATAAACTGAAAAAAAAGCCAATAAAAACACGTTTCACGTTTCTAGAAACGTGTTTTTTTTAATTTATTTTTTGGGCTGTATCTCATGATCCATATTAGGTAGACAGTTCAAACTTTCACACAGCGTGTATTTCTGTTATATAATTAAAAATTAAAGGAGGACTCCCTAGGGAGCACCCCTTATTTTTTTTATTATTAGTTGTTATAGCGGCAATAGAAATACACTGTCTGTGAAAATTTCAACTTTGTAACTATTACGGATTGTCAGATACAGTCCGCTGACAGAGAGACGGACAGCGGAGTGTTAGTAATAGGGTCCCGTTGGTTACCCTTTGGGTACGGAACCCTAAAAAATATTCAAAAACTAGCACATTACTTTTAACAGACATTTGTAGTTCAAGCTTGATTTGAGAAAAAAACATAAGCAAAAAAGAAATTTCTGTTACTTAGAAACATCATATAAAGTTATTTACTATATATGAACTTGTAGATAATTGAGCATTAATTAATTAAAATCGTGAAATGCGTTTTTTTACCCAACTCTACAAAACTGCGTGGGTAGGTATATCTCGGAAACTAAATACCGAGAACTGGACCCCTTTTGCTTGGACGCCCACAATTAAAATCCTATTCTAAATTTGCACAACCCTTTTAAAAGTATATTTGACCGACCAGTCTAGACAGGCTGGCAAGGTTCGTTTTTCATGGGACCTCCTTAGTTAACAAAGTATCCAACCCAAAATGGAACACAGCTCAGCACGTGACTCAGGAATAAAAAGTAGCGAGATTAAAAGGATATTGATGTTCATCTTCTTGATGTCACACCCAACTCATGAGCGATTTATCTTTATCCATAGCAACACTAACTGCTACTGTTTTCTGTGTACTATCTGACTCAGCATTCTTGATGGTACGATTTTAGCCTATCGCATGTGATTGTTGAGCGTGAGGTCAATTTTTTTTTTTGGGTGTGCAAAATCATGCAATGACTTCTCCCGCTCTGGATGGAGCGAAATTCTTACTGACTAAAACCCACCCCTGTTCCATCCTTGTTGTAACTCTTTTAAGAATTTATCTGCTACCTCTTGGCATGCAGGCACCGGCCATGATATGCCCGTCAGTGGTGGCTGATAAACATCTCTTTGAGGCGCGTGTGGAACACTACGCGCCGTCGACTCTCGGGCCTGGTGCTGATCGGACGGCGAGCTTCCCACTACTCGCCGTCCACAGGCCCGGGTAGCGTGAGGTCCTGGGTTCGATTCCCGGGCAAAAAGTGCTATTGGATTTTCCCATTAGGATTTACCAATCCGCATTGGGCCCGCGTGGTGGATTACGGCCCAAACCCTCTCACAGAGAGGAGGCCTGTGCCTCCTGTGTAGTGGGGACATTAAAAGGCTGATGATGATGATGATGATTACCTCTGTATGATTTACTCTGTAGCAGCCCGAAGTTTACAAATTGGTGTGCCAATCCCCGTGCCTCGGAAAGCACGTTAAACTCGTTGGCCCTGCACCTGATCTCTCCCCGGTCGAGTCGGATTGCCGTCTCTGAGGACTATGAGAGTAAAGGAACAGAGAGTGCACAGATGTTTGCGCACATGTTTGTGCACTATTGTAATACCTATATGTCCTGCGTATTTGGTTAATCTCCGTTGAGATTCTTCGGTCGGGAGGATTATCGTTATTTTGAATAGTAGTTTTACATAATAAATAAAAATATTGTAAATGTCGTTTAGTCCGCAAACAGCTTTCCCAATTCACGATCTGAACAATTATTACCATCATGTTTTGTTATCACGATTCCTCACGGAGAGGCTTTCGAATGTCTTCCGTCTTCACAGTTGATTAGTTGTGATTGTGACCATTCTTAGCTTTTCTTTTGTACTGGCCTCGTGAAAGAAGGCTTCGGCAAATTCTTGGAAATTGTGAAAATTAGGAGGGTTCTTTTTTATGATTTGGCCTAGACTTATAATAAATAACAATAGGTTTTAGACTATCTGCTATCTATATATATAAAAATGAATCCCTATTTTCTTGGTCACGGCATCACGCGTGAACGGTTGGACCGATTTCGCTAATTCTTTTTTTGTTGTGTTTGTTATTGTCAGGAGAAGGATCTTATGAAGGAAAAAAATAATTAAGTTGCGCGGAAAATTAGAAAATTTCAGAAAACTTAACGACTATTTAAACAGCGCGCGTATGACAGTCTTAGCAAAGACAGGACAACCTCTGTCGGGTCAGCTAGTACTAAATATATTTTATTATGACGACTTATAATAACTACTAACTTTTTGTTGCGGCTTGTCTCGCCGTGGCTTATACCGCATAAACCGTGAATTCCAAAATTTCCAGGATAACCCCAAACGTTGACTGCTAGAGGATGTCTTGTTGCATTAAGTCCACTGTTGTTTCACTATTGTACTAACATGAAGTTTAAATAAATAAATAAAGTATAGCTTTCTATCCGTGAACGCCTACATACTTGAATGATTTTACCTCTTTATTGTTAGTTTAGATTCCGGTGGAACTATTTTGTGGTGGATTCTATTCAGAGGAGCTCGTGGCTTAAGTAATAACAACCACACGGGTCGATTCATCAGGTTAAGCTACGCTTGCCGGGGTTTGTCCATGGATAGGTGACCATCTTTAGGTGTGCCTCGGAAAACACGTTAAGCCGTTCATCCCGGCTGTCGATCGTGGATCTTTGACAGTCGTTACGGGTCGTCAGGAGCCCGAAAGTATTACCCAGTTACTGTGTTGTGGAGGTCAGATAGGCAGTCGCTCCATGTAAAATACTGGTATTCAGCTGCATCCAGTTCTTTTTATTATTATTATTGATAGGCACGCGTTTGACCACCATCTCACCTGATGGTAAGCGATGATGTGGTCGAAGATGGAGCACGCTTGCCTAGAAGTAACCTATTCACTCTTGACTTAAAGACTCTCAGGTTGTAGCAGTTAGACTGGAAGCCAACCCCAAGATAATTGGGAAAAGTTAGGCAGATTATTAGATATTCTGTAGAATTCTTGAATCTGGTTGTGTCTTGTTGGTATAACCAGATAGAGGATATAAGTTTTGCTGGGGTGTTTGTTGCGCTACTTCGGATCATCTTCCCAGCTAAAAAAATAGGAAATGACCGGCGGGCGTCTTGGGGGACCGTCATTATGTAGAACTTTGAAGTTCAAAAAGTGCTGAATCTCAGCCTAGTTTAAATTGCTCCGTATCCAAATGCTGAAAACAGAATCGAGGACTCAGGAAATGGGTAGATAACAGGCATGGCCTCCATATTATGGAGGATGGTGCTACTAGGGGGAAGCAAAACACGGCATAAGGCCCACTCAACTGTATTGGGTGAGCCATAAATAAAAGATAGACACGTTTTTTTACAGTGTACACATCCTATCTATAAGGAAAGCACCGTAACTCAATGATATGGTACATTTGATGCTAATTTTCCGCCATCCGATGAATCAAATTTTCCACATACATCATTTAGAAGCAAAACGTAAAGAAACAAAACACCCATGTAACCACTTTACTTATGTAGGTACATGATGATGTATTTACTTCGCATAATATTCTTTACATAAGCCGATATTATACCACTTGCTTTCAAACTTCTTCCATCATAATACTTAATATATTAATTTATAATTTTATGGTCAAACGCGAGCCTATCAAACATAAAAAAAAAAAAAAAATTTCGTGTCCATCACTATCTGTTATCTACGGAATTTGACAGGAGTAATTAATGTTTTAATTGCTTTACCAATGCTCGCTTCAGTTATTATACATATTGATACTGTTACATATTGTTTTATACTGTCTGAACGACTCATAGGTTCTGCCATATTGCTATCTTTTGTGGAGGTGGGAAATTATCCTATGACTTCTCCCGCTCTGGTTGGAGCAGGAGGGCGTGTCTGACTTTTACTGATTAAAACTCACCGCTGTTCCTTCCCTGCCTGAGTGCCCAGGGGCGCGGTAACTCTGTTTTCTGGCATCGGTCATGACGGGCCCCGTAATGTATTGCTGACCTCTGGGATCATCATAATTTCAGCCGAAAGACGTCCACTGCTGGACATAGGCCTCTCCAAGTGTCGCCACAATGACCGTTTCAATGCGTCTCACATCCATCGGCTACCCGCGACCCTCACCAGGTCATCGATCCACCTTGTGGGAGGCCTTGCAACACTGCCTTTTCCGTTACCTACGCAGTCGCCACTCCAGAAAATTTCGGTCCATCGACCATCTTTTCTTCGAGCAATGTGCACTGCTCACTGCCACGTCAGTAACCTTGGTTCTTCTGGAGCTCTGGGATAGGAACAACCAATCACTACCTTTATACTTGTGCGAGGAAAAGATGGTAAAGACTACTCTAATATTCACTTTACAGATGGATGACGTGGTAGAGTCCTCGCTGAACCATGAAATATCTGAGAAAGAAAATTATTTCTTCAGCCAGATAAGCTTGCTTTCTTGTTTGAGATTATTTCTCTAGAAATCATAATCTTTCGATTGGAATTATTTATTTATTTAATCATTTATGTACGCACAGAGACACAGTAACAAATAAATAAATATAGTACAAAGGAACTGCTTATTTCTTAAGAAATTTCTACCAGCAGACCTGCGATAGGAGAAGTGAGAAAGAAATGTAGACAAAAGTGTGTAAGAAACAGAAAAAAGAATACGAGATGTCCTATACTAAGGTATCAAATAAACCTACATATATATTGTAAAAATATATATATACTTACATAAATATATACCTAATACTGTAAATAGATACATGAAATACATATATATATAAATTATTATAATAGAGAGGAAAGGTAGTGCTCTTTAACACGATTTTTGAATAGAGAAATTGACTTCAAGTCTCGAATGCTAGGCGGCAGCGAGTTCCCCAATCTTACTGCATGTGTGTGCGTAGTAACTGGATTTATGAGGATGGATTTTGAGGAGGGATCTAAGGTGAGATCTGCACGGCGTGTCACCAGGACGAGCGTAAGAAATTCGCTCACGCAGGTAGGAGGGATAAGACGGGTTGTGTAGAATGTTGAAAAGGAGACAAAGAATCCGAGTGTTCCTGCGAAGTCGGATTGGGAGCCACTTGAGCTCCTTGCGAATCTAAGTTATGAATGCTTATGCATAAGCTTGGATCTAAGTTATGAATGCTTATGCTGATCACCGCAAACACACCAATGGGAATGGCATGGTACATATCTCGTAAACTACTGGAGCACTATATTTTGAGAGAAGAGACTTTGACCTCTGAGTTTGTTTCAGTGTTTCTTCTTAGGTTCTTAGTCAGCTAGGAAACACCGGCCTCATCCAGCTAAAACTGACAAAAAAAATGTTGACGTGTAAAAGTGTTATCATATGTATAAAAATAAAATCATTTATCATGAATTTTGTGTACTACTTTTACTTAGGTACTAATTGTAGATTTGAGGAAGGCGATAGGCTCCTCAAACTCGACATCCGACATCGTGGTCCTGCTGACGGAGCGCAGGAAAGTAAGCATCGTTGATTTCTCGGTAAATGAAAAAAGTGTTTTAGAATGTGCAAACAGCGCTCTATCATCCCCACGCCCTAGTAGCCCCACTTCGAATTTTTAAGACCCCATTTCAGTCGTTGCGAAAAAAAAAATCTTTCTTATTTGCAAAATAGTTGGGCAAGCGTCATCTTAAGGCGCAGTTCTATAGGACTTTTAACGGTTTTTAATTGAACATCACGTCTAAACGACTTGTCTTATTTCTTTGAAAAAATATATGTTACTCTAGACATTTCCGTCGTAATTTGGTCTGAGAATATTTGAAATTATATTTTTATAACATAGTGTAATTAATTTGTAAAGTTATGTCTAACGCGGATAAAAAATTGAGAATCACGCAAAAACTATAAAGCGTATTTTTATGAATTTAATTGTTTATAATTTAGTTTTAGTGTTTCAGTTTAATACCTGTTGTTATAGGTGTAATAAATTAATAATGCGTCTAATTTCGGACAGCGCTCCTTGATACCCGAGGCGATGATATCCGTCTCACCCTGGGACCATACGGGACAATATTTATATATCTATGCATTAGTTCGGAATAAAAGGCTATATTATTAGATTTACCAAATATAGAAGTGATTTGCGATGGTGGTCCTGCGGTAGTCACGTAGTACGTACATCATCTTTTGACACTGATAGGTAACAGTTACAACTGCGTTCGATCGACGGCCTATTCGTAATGTTGACTAGAAGAATCTGTTACACAGTACTGAGTAGGTACTTACTGTAGTTCTTATTCTACTTATTTGTTTCTTCATGCTTTCAGCTGAGTTGTCTCGCAGTTAGAGACGGCTAGCGACGCATTTAACTGTGTGTTATTGTTGCATTGGGGAGAGGGCGCTAGTGTGACGCTGTCAACATCGGATCCGCAAAAATATACTGATTTAAAATCGTAATAAGACGTTTTGAACTGTTTAAATAGTGAAAAAGTGAAAAGTGGCTAAAGCATTGTACGCAAAACATTAAATCTTTAAGAAATACCAACGAGATAAGACAATATTTTTATTTGAATCGACCCAACGAACTTTGTGCGTTCCATCAAGTTATAGACAAAACAAAGAAAGATTTTCAAGTGAATTGTATAAAACAATCGAAACTGAGTGTGTATTGTGTGGAAGTGAACTCAATAACAATAAAAGTGATAGATATTTAGTACATAACCTAAAAAAAAAATAAAAAAATAAAATACCCGTCACACTTGAAAAAAAAATACCGCAGACAGCACCATCTAGTGAGGAGTAGCAGCAACAAAGCTGATAAAACTATCGTATAAAAGCCGCTCCCGACCGACAGAGGTCACTTAATTAAAATATGGAAGAATTCACCAAAATACTTAAAAATATTCAAGATCGCATGGATGAGCAAAAACTTGAGATTCAGAGCATTAAAGAAAGTATAACCCAATCTATAAATGATAATATCAATGAAAAATTTAATATAATCGGAATCAAACAACAGCAACTTGAAGAAAAAATGGAAAAAATGCAAAAACAATTAAATAATCAAGACCGTTACAATAGAAGAAAAAATATTTTGTTATTTGGAGTAGATGAAGAAGAGAAAGGGTATCACGAACTGGAAAACTTAGCTCTTAACATATTAAATAAAAATTCAAGATATATTTTCGAACGAAACGATTTAGAATTTGTGAGAAGATTAGGGAAGAAGGCATCAAAAACTAGACCAATTCTTTTAACATTCACAACAATGGGAAAAAAGATACAACTACTGAAGAATAAAAAACATTTGGAAAACACTCCCTACTACATCAAAGAAGATTTTCCACCTGATGTAATTGAAAAAAGAAAACAGTTATCAGCTCAGCTGGAAGAGGAAAACAAGAAAGGAAACAAAGCAATATTAAGATACGACCGTTTGATAATACTTAAGGACAATTCACACAACCGAAAACATGCTAACAAACGTAACTTATCGCTCTCACCCGAATATACAGATCCAAACATAGAAAAACAGGTAATAAACAACAACCGCATGCTAAAGAAAACCAAAACTACATATTCAGCTCCTGTAACTATAACCGAAAAAGAAAAGTCTTCAAACTCACAGAAAACGATGCTCTCTTACCTAAACAAAAACAACAACAACGACTCAACTGAAGCCGGTCCCGCAGATGGAATCTAGCAACCAGCCTCGCCCCTCCTATACCAATCTCCCCCACAACGGCTTGTCACCGCGGGGGCAGTAGACTACAACCCTCCAACACAAAATAAACCCAAATATTACATCGCTACTCTCAATGCAAGATCACTGTCGAACGAAGTTAGATTAATCGAGCTTGAAAACGCACTATCAACTATAAAATGGGATATTCTTGGTATTTCAGAGGTACGACGTCAAGGCTACATAATAGAAGACCGGGGTGCATATTTGTTTTACTATTATGGTGAATCAAAAGGCATGAAAGGAGTGGGATATCTCGTCAAAAAACAGACTGAAATTATTGTTCAAGACTTTATTGGATTATCGGAAAGAGTTGCCCTTCTTCACATAAAAATACAAAACAAATCATACACAGTGATCCAAGTATACGCACCCACAGAAAACGCTGACGAAACTGAAATACAACAATTCTATGACTGTCTTAAACAAGCAATGGAAAAAAGCACGAAAAATATCATATTAATGGGCGACCTAAATGCAAAAGTTGGAAAACCACTACCAGATGAAGACTTTATAATGGGTAAATTTGGTTACGGTAACAGAAATGAAAGAGGAAAAATGTTTATAGAATTCTGCTATCAATATAATCTGAAGATAATTAACACTTTTTTCAAAAAGTCGCCAAATTTAAGATGGACATGGAAATCGCCAGATGGTAAGACCAAAAATGAAATAGACTATATTACCACAAACTTGCCCAGATCATTCATAGAGAATATAAATGTTTTAAGCAATTTCAAGCACTCTAGCGACCATCGTTTAGTTAGAACCACTTTTAAATTTGATAAAACAGCAATTAACCGGAAAAATTTCAACAAGAAACCACTAAATCAATTCGATCAAGAAATATTTAAAGCTCAACTTCACACTGTAAGCTGCCATGATAATAACGAACCAATACAGGCTCAGTACAACATTTTAGAAAATTCTATAATAGATTCTGCAAAACAATCAACTGTATCAACCAAGACACTAAGACAACAAGCTATTATAACAGAAGAGATAACAAAACTTATAAACCGAAGACATTCACTGAAAAATAAAGAAAACAAAACAAGAACAGAAAAGATTTTTCTAAGCCAATTGTACAGAACTATAAATAAAAAAATTGCACAGAACATCAAAACTCACCGAATAAATACAATAGAAAAATACATACAGAAATGTGGAGCAGTCAAAAAAGCGTTCAGAAAACTGAATAAAACGAGATATCTCATGACCCAGCTACAAAATTCATCAGGAGCCAAAGTTACAAACAGACAAGATCTACTAAAAGTAGCTACTCAGTTCTACAAGAAGCTTTACTCTAAAACAAGCTCAAACAATGAGACAAATGTCTTAGAATACACACCAAATATCGACCCTGTTCCACCGTTTTACGAAAATGAGATAGAGTTTTCAATAAGAAAATTAAAATCAGACAAGAGCCCGGGCCCAGACGGCATAACGAACGAAATGTTACAAGCTGGAAGCGACAAATTGGTCACGCCATTAACTAACTTATTCAATAATATTATGGTGAAAAAAGTACTACCTAGTCAGTGGACATGTTCCGAGATTACACTGTTGTATAAAAAAGGCGATCCTACTTTGATATCTAATTACAGACCTATAAGCCTAATGTCATGCCTTTATAAAGTGTTTTCTTCAACATTACTGAGACGAATAAGTAGAGTGATCGACGAGAACCAAGCCATAGAGCAAGCAGGATTCATGAGCACCCGATCTACGGTAGACCATATCCACACATTAAAATTAATTATTGAAAAATACAACGAATACAACATGCCACTGTATATTGGCTTTATAGATTACTCAAAAGCGTTCGACTCTATCTGCCACAACTCTATATGGAGAGCGTTGAAAGAGCAAGGACTGCATCCAGAGTACGTCAGCATAATAAAGGAGGTATATAAAAACAGCCAAGCCAAAATTAAACTGGATAGTACCGGACCTGCTTTTAAGATAGAGCGGGGTGTAAGACAGGGAGACCCACTGTCACCAAAATTATTTATAGCTGTCCTAGAACAAATATTTCGTTCCTTGACCTGGAACGACGTGGGCCTAAACATATATGGAAAATATCTATCCCATTTAAGATTTGCTGACGACCTTGTTTTGCTATCCGAAGACCCAAACGAGTTACAATATATGCTGGAGACCCTCAATCAAGAAAGCAAAAAAGTGGGGCTTGAGGTGAACCAGAGTAAAACTAAAGTTATGACGAACTGCACGGAAACTACAATAACGCTAAACTCTACACCTCTTGAGTGGGTCAAAGAATATGTTTATCTGGGACACCTAATTTCAACCAAAGACTGCACAAAGTTGGAAATAGATAGAAGAGTAAAGAACACATGGAGTAAGTACTGGGCTATGAAAGAAATCTTCAAGAGTACACTTCCTACCAACTTAAAGACAAAAGCTATGGAGATCTGCTTGATGCCGTGTTTGACATATGCCTGTCAAACATGGCCTCTAACAAGAAGATCTCTAGAAAAATTAAGAGTTTGCCAGAGAGCAATAGAGAGAAGCTATACGGGCCACAAACTAAGAGATAGAGTCAGAAACAGCTCAATACGACAAGAAACAAAGGCTATCGACGTAATCAAGCAAACACTTACACTGAAATGGAAATGGGCTGGACACTTACAAAGAGTAAGCGATGACAGATGGACCAAAACCATAACAAACTGGTATCCTATCAACAAAAAGAGAAGTCGTGGTAGACCCAACAAGAGATGGAGTGACGACATATCAGGCTTGATAGGAAAAACATGGAGCAGACTAGCTAGGGATAGAAAAAGATGGAGACATATGGAGGAGGCTTTTACCGCACTAGGCGGTCCTTACAATAATCCTAGATAAGTAAAGCAAATAAAATTCTCAAAAAAAAAAAAAAAAAAAAAAAAAAATGCTAACTATTATGAATTTATAAACTAACAATAACAATGATTGATAATAATTTCAATAATTTCAATGTATAATTTATTTGATTTTATAGTTACTTATTTCTGACATTTTTTCTTCTCACAAAAACTAATATTTATTCAAATTTTGATTGGAATGAAGTTTAAAATTTATTTATTTATTGTAATTATTTTTAACTGTAATAATTAGTTTTAGATAAACAATAATTAATAGAATGTAGAAAATTAACCTATTTAGATGAAACTATTTTTTAACTGTGATAATTTTAATATTAGGTAAACAATAATTGTTAATGATTTTTATTGAAATTGAATCAAATTGCACTTTATATTTTTTATTTTTTATTAATAATGTATGAAATGATTGTATATAATTGTAAGGAATCAATAAAAAGCTTTTATTATTATTATTTATTATTATTATTATTGTTGCATTGCAGTTTTTACTGTAATTTGGAGAAAGTTAAAACCACATTTAATCTTATTGGACAAAGGTTTGATGCCATTTAGGCTTTTAAAACCGGCCAAGTGTAAGTCGAACTCGCACGTGATGAGTTCCGTTCCTACCATTAACCGAAAAAATCACGTTTCTTGTATCTGCTGCTGCGGCTGTCTACTCACTAGGGTACATGAGATACAGCTCGCTGACAGACAGACGGAGGGACAGTGGAGGCTTAGTAATAGGGTTCCGTTGGTAACGCTTCGGGTACGGAACCCTAGAAGCAAAATATAACCATAAGATTGGAAGACATCTGCCCAGGGGGCCTGCGGACGGCGAGTAATGGGTAGCTCGCCGTCCGATCAGCGCCAGGCCCGTGAGTCGACGGCGCGTGGTGTTCCACGCGCGCCTTAAAGAGTTGTCAGCAAACAGGACAGGGCCCGTCATGGCCGATGCCTGCCCGGGGGTTGAGGATAAATTCGAAAGAGTTACCTCGCCCCTGGGCATTAAGGGCAGGGAGGAACAGGGGTCGGTTTTAGTCAGTAAGAATCTGACACGCCCTTCCGCTCCACCCTAGAGCGGAAGAAGTTATTTGATGATTTCCCACCCCCCAAAAAGGGGTCGTGGATAAATTCGAAACAGAGTTACCGCGCCCCTGGGCACTCAGGCAGGGAAGGAACAGGGGTGGGTTTTAGACTTGTGGAGCGGGAGAGGTCATAGGATAATTTCCCACCCCCACAAAAAAAAAAGATTGGACACATATTATTATATTGATGATCCTACTTGACTGGCTCTTCGGAAAGTTAAGGACAATTTTATCGACTACAGAACAATACGAAGATATCAGTGCTTCTTTTGATACGAAAAGCAGTAAAGATATACTTTCTTTTATCTTTAAAATAAATCTGAAAGTTTTGTTGAAGGTAAGACATTCTCTGCTACTTTTATTATCAATAAGGACAAACTTTATTTTGTAACATGACAGGTTAGTATAAATCTCTAAATGTTACATTAACAGATCAATAAAATAATAGCGATTAATATCTCTATTCGGAAGTTTAAGGTCCAATTTACGCAATAACGGTGTGACTGTGGTTACCGTCGATACGATACCTTTGATATACTTACTGATTTTTTTTTTCTTTGATAGGTTCGTGCTTTACGAGTCTCCCTCACGCCCCCAGCCGCAGCCGCCGCAGGAGACGCCCTGGGCAGCGAGGGTCACGAGACGATCTTCGGCCACCGTAGATGCAGGCCTGCGGACGGCGAGTAATGGGTAGCTCGCCGTCCGATCAGCACCAGGCCCGAGAGTCGACGGCGCGTAGTGTTCCACGTGCGCCTCAAAGAGATGTCAGCCACCGCTGACGGGGCCCGTCATGGCCGATGCATGCATGCCAAGGGGTCGCGGATAAATTCGTAACAGAGTTACCGCGCTCCTGGGCACTAAGGCAAGGAAAGAACGGGGTGGGTTTTAGTCAGTAAAAGTCTGACGCGCCCTCCCGCTCCACCCAGAGCGGGAGAAGTCATAGGACGATATCCCATCCCCAAAAAAAAAAAAAGGCTCGTGCTTGACCACTATTACCCCTGATGATAAGTAATGATGTGGTCGACGATCAGGAACACAGACTCTGGTAGGGAATACCACTCCTTAGCTGTAGGTACTCACAATGAATATAAAAATGTTCCCAAAAAGTTTTGTGCGTTCATAAAGATACTATCCCAAGAGGTGCCATTCTGTTCCATTGCTTAGATTTGGAAATTGACCCACGTTTTGAACATACTTCTCTCTGGTACTTAATAGTACCTTTACTTTTGGACTTGGGATAAAAACCTTTTTTACAAAAAAAGAGAACCGACTTCCACAAAAAGTGCAAAATAACTTTATACGTATAGACATACGATCGCAGCAATCGCAGTTGATTTGCTGTCATATTTTAAGAGCTCCGTTGTCTGTCTCTGAAACTCATCATCAGATCTATATAAAATTTAAATGGGACCATTTCGGAATTAAAAAAAAAAAGAATTTTGCAAATCCTATTTTTTAATTGCAATAAATAACGGTTATGCCCGAACATAAAAAAAAATATAAAAAAAATACAGACATCCAAATTGATAATCTCCTCTTTTTGAAGTCGGTTAAAAAAACTCTGATACATCACAAATTAACAAAGAATGAGATTTATTCTTTTGAAATGATCTAGGTATCATACTAATATTATAAATGTGAATGTAAGTTTGTTTGTTACGCTTTCACGCGAAAACTACTTAACCGATCATCATGAAACTTTGTACACATATTCTTGGAGGTATTAGGAGTAACATAAGACATTATATATAGAAATATTTTTTACGAAAGATACATAAACGAGGGTAAAACCGCGGGCACAGCTAGTTCATAATAATCCTACTAGCTTGTGAGGACATGTATGTTTGTTACTCTTTCACGCAAAAACTACTGAACGGATTTTGATGAAACTTTGCAGTAACATTGCTTATACATCAGAATAACACATGGGCTGTAATTTATAATGGGGCGATGCCGCTGGCAGAAGCTAGTGGGTACATACATATATCGAGAGTTTACATCTCGCAAGATTTATTAAAAAATTTCAGTGATTTATTTTGGAATCTAGACGAAATGAAATTCTACCGAGCGACGATTTTGTTTATGATCAGTCCAAAATGTTTGAGAATAAACACGTGACAGAGGTGCATCAACGTAACAACGTCTCACAATTATTATTTGTTTAAAACAGGCTTTATGCCCTCGTCAGCATTGGTGTTTTTAGGGTTCCTTACCCGAAGGGTCCAAACGGGAGCTCCGTTGGGACCCTTCGGGTTCTGCTGTTACTCACGTGTCCGTGACTCCGTGTGTCTGTTTGTCCATCGTCTGTCACAAAATTTTGTTCCGAAGAATTTTTAGTTCCCGTTGACCGGTTGTTAATTATTACGTATATTTTACTAACAACCCTAATTGCATTTATTGCCGGCATTTGGTTGGGCCAACAATAAATGCTATAATTTTATTTTTGGTCCAACAATAAATGCTGTTAGAGAAATACCAATTACTTAATAAATTAGATTTTTCTTTTTTTTTAAAAAAAAAAACGTTGCCCCACACTAGGAATTACTCCTGTATCGTGGGTGCGTTCACAAACATATAAACTCACATACACAAGACACCCAGACCCGGAACAACTACCTGTAGGCCATACAAATATTTGTTCCGTGCGGGGATCGAACCCGCGACACGCAGCGCAGCAGCCGAAACGTTCAACCACTGCGCCAACCGTGCCGTCAATTCTCTCAGTCTTTGATAATTCCATAGAAATGTAAATAACAATAATTCCCTCATTTGGTACGGAACTCTGAAAGTGCGAAGTCCGACACGCACTTGCCTGGATTTTTTTTACTATTGATAGGCTTGCGTTTGACCACTATCTC
Organism: Polia nebulosa; assembly: GCA_951329385.1. NCBI lineage: Eukaryota > Metazoa > Arthropoda > Insecta > Lepidoptera > Noctuidae > Polia > Polia nebulosa. The sequence goes on from OX589609.1 coordinate 1,419,665, forward strand.
ACCTGGTGGTAAACGATGATGTGTAATGGAAATTCATGATACGCATGATAACAAAACATAGATACTAGCCTAAATTCAACTGTTCTACCATTTGCCATCAGGGATTCCCTACATCCCGGCGCCATTATCAGACCAACTCGATGGTACTGTGGCGCATGTACACATAGCCTACAGACGGCATATGGAAACCGGGCTTTGCTGGCAGCTTATAACATTTGGAGAGACGTTCGAATATTAAATTGGAATAGATTATTAGAACGTTGTGATTGTTTGAAGCGGAGTCTAGCTCGCCCGTCGAAGAGGGCGCATGCATATTTTTACTTAATAATAATAAAGTATAATGCGCTATATCCCGTCGTGTTTGACTCCATACACTACACCAATAATAGAATTGAATAGAATACTCTTTATTATGTACACCATATAAATTACAATAAAAATATGAAGAAAACATTACATAGGGTACACAATGGGCGGCCTTATCGCTAAAAGCGATCTTTTCAAGACAACCTTTGGATGGATTTAAAAGAGAAAAGGAAATACAGTACTGTAGGTAGTCTTAGGTGTAGGGGCAAGTGCTTTACCTGTGGACGTTTTCCAGAATGTAAAACAAAAGTATTTTTTAAAATAAAACCTTTGCTTGTATTTATAAAAATATTTATTTAACGGCTTCATTACTAATTAACTCCTAAAAATGATCAGTTTTTAATGCGCTGGCTATCATAATCGCTGTGAAAATTAAAGTTTAAAAAAAAGTCATATTTTGTCCCTAGGTATAACATACAAATGTACCTATGGACTGCACAAATGTACTTGTGGACGGAAATGTACCTCTGGACAATCAATAAACATTATTGCAATAACATTCAAATTTAACATCAATAAACTTACAAAAAAAACTATATAAACCCTTAAAATAGGAACTAGAAATCTAAGACAGATTTTTGGAATCATAACCATATTCAATAAAAAAAAATTGGCAGAATCTGTACTATCATCAGAATCATCATCAAATTTGTAACACCTCAGACAAACAAAGTTACACTCATCGTCAGAATCGTATATAAGTAGTCACGTAACCGAATCTCTTCATGCTCTTCAAATACCCTCTTTACGTCATTCTTCAATAGTTCTATTGATTTTTCACTGAATATTGTAGACTGGCAGGACATTGGGTATTTTGTACTTTTCAGCCACCTTACGAACTGAGCATCCACTTTTGACTTCTTTAAGAGCCTCCGAGAGAGTGTCTGGACATATTTTATTTCGTTTCACGCCGGTTTTAGTACGTAGCACTGAAAAAATATAAAATAAGTGTAACATTTCTTAGGTACCTTAATTATGTCCACAGGTACAACCGAATATAAATGTACGTAAGGAAAGTCCATAGGTACGTCCATTGCCCCGTCCACAGGTACAAATATTAAGATATAACCGTTAAATATTTGAATCTCTTCAAAGAATATCAATAGGATCGCGAAACAGTACTTAAAGTTTTAAAAAAACACTACATTCTGTAATACACCTACAGTCTCACTTCTAGGTTGAGTTATCTGACTGAAAAATACCTTGGAAATTAACATAAAAACTTACTTTTAGTAGTAAAAATCTTCCACAGCTCACCACAACGAACCTATACCAGACAGCACAATGACAGTTAGTCAGTGTTGCCATTCGTTAAAAATAGTTTGCGGATGCATTCAAACTTTGAATATAAGTCAGTTAGTCATTGACATATTGTTAGTGTCCATAGGTAAAGCCGTCCATAGGTACAACACTTGCCCCTACTATTTATAATAATATATATAATAAATACATTAAGTATAGATAAATATATACATTAATAATTATGAAACAAAAGGCATAGAACCCTAGTAAAAACTATTAAAGAGAGAGGTAGTGATTTTTGACCATTGTTTTGAAAGTGGACAAGGATTGAGTACGCCTTACCGACACGGGCAAGGCATTCCGTAACCGTACCGCCTGAACCGTAAAAGATTTGTCGTAAAAGCTGGTGGAATCATCGCCATCTCTAGTCTCAAGTTAAGAATAATCAAAAGGTACACTTGCATACACGATATTCTCGCATGCCAGCGAGTGAGACAGCTCCCCAAAGCTATTTGAGCACCCCTGGAGTCCTGCAAACTCTACAGTACCATAATATAGCATTGTCATCGGACTTACATTAGTATCTACCTATGACAAATTTCAGCTCTATCGGAAACCAACAAGTGATCGAAAAATGGATTGCAAATTTTGAAGCGGACAACTTACATGCGAACATTGCAAGTTAAACAAAATCTTGAAAAAAGTAATAGGTACATTACGTTTTTAGCACTGTTATAAAAACGAATGTTGTTAATGATCGCCTGGAAGCACGCAACGGAACACGCTGAAAAAGTACTGCAACTCGTTACAGATGCAAATTAACATAAACGGTTGAATGTGAATGGAATCAATCATGTTGGTTTTGTAAACGGGAAAAACAGATGATTTAACGAAGTTACTTAATTAGCTGCATATAGGTACTGCTGAACTGATGTTATTATATTAACCACCATTATATTAGCACCGCCGTGTCCTCGTGAGTGCGATAGGTGGCGGCGACCTCTCGCGCCCGGCCCTGGATCAGGCCATGGTACGGAGCGAGAGGGAATGGGAAGCAGTCTCCGCCTTCTGCGAAGCAGTAATGCTCGCGAAGGTGGAGGCGGGACGCGTAAGGGAAGCTCAACGGAGTGGCCCTCACGCCCCGGCCGCCGCAGGAGAGGTATTGGGCATAGGACCTCGCGAGACGATCTCCGGCCACCGTAGACCCGGGCCTGCGGACGGCGAGCAGTGGGTAGCTCGCCGTCCGATCAGCACCACGCCCGTGAGTCAATGGCGCGTAGTGTTCCACGCGCGCCTCAAAGAGATTAGTGTCAGCCACCACTGACGGGGCCCACCGTGGCCGGTGCCTGCATGCCTAGGGGTAGCGGATAAATTCTGGAAATGAGTTACCGCACCCCTGGGCACTCAGGCAGGGAAGGAACAGGGGTGGGTTTTAGTCAGTAAGAGTCTGACACGTCCTCCCGCTCCACCCAGAGCGGGAGAAGTCATTGGATGATTTCCCATGCCCCAAAAAAAAAGCCACCAAAAAGAATATAGATGTGAAGAAAGGAAAATGTCTGTTTGGGACACGCACAAGAAAAACCGGCCCAGAGCGAGTCGGCCTCGCGCGCAAAGGGCTTATTTTTATTGTTGATAGGCACGCGTTTGACCACCATCTCACCTGATGGTAAGCGATGATGTGGTCGAAGATGGAGCACGCTTGCCTAGAAGTAACCTATTCACTCTTGACTTAAAGACTCCCAGGGTTCCGACAAATCATTTTTTTTACAGGTTTTTTTAAACTGCCTCCACCTTACAGGTGGAGTAAACTTTACTGTAATCTATAAGTAAAGAACTACTTTCTGTATTTTTGACATGGGCCAGGTGGTTTCGGATATATGGGGAGGAATGGTAATTTTTCATCTATTTTCTTAAATAACTTCAAAATAATATATTTAAAAAAAATGAAAAAAAAAATATTCCAGACCCTCATAATGTGCCCTTTCATTTGATATGTCGCACGACACAGTTTGAAAAACTATGATGTTTAATTTGCCGATTTTCACCCAAAAGTGACTCCCATATTCCAAATTAATTTATTTAGGCTATCGGTCCAGCAGATGACTGTGACAGACGGACAGACAGACAGACAGACACACGAATGATCCTATAAGTATTCCTTTTTTTAATTCGGACTTTCGGAACCCTAAAAACAGACAAACATAAAAAAAACGGCCAAGTGCGCGTCGGACTTAGGACATTTAGGGTTCCGTACCAATTTTTGACGATTTGTATGGCTTTACACTGTGATTTAAAGACTGTAGCTCCAACCGTTTGGCTGTAAAACCTGTGTGATAGACGATGTACAGACAGACAGACGGACACGAGAGTGACAGCAATATCCTAAAAAGAAAGAAAATCTATCATGACTATAAAAGGATCTGCTTGATAATATTAATCCTCCCTGCCGAATTTCGGCCACAATCGTCAATCTTGACGAAGATTAGTCAAGTGCGCAGGAGATATTATAGTGTACAAGCGTGTGCGCAGACACAGGTGCACTCTCTGTTCCTTCACTCTCATAGTCATAGTCAAATTACACACAGGCTCATATAGTCATGGTCATAGCCGGATTATACGTAGGACCAATGTCTTAACTTGCCTTCCGAGGCATGGGGGTGCCACCAACTGCCAAACTCCGGGGTGCTACTTAGAAATTGGGAAAACTCAGTATAAGGTAACCCGACCTGGGAAACCATGACCAGGTTCAGCAGTCGCGCTACGACCACGAGATCATTTCTTTTTTTTTGTGGGGGGTGGGAAATCATCAAATTACTTCTCCCACTCTGGGTGGAGCGGGAGGGCGTGTCCGACTATTACTGACTAAAACCCAACCGTGTTTCTTCAGTTGCCTGTGCCAAGGGCCGCAATGGCTCTCTTTTAAATATTTATCTACGACCAGTGTACAGGTATGCCTACCAGACACTAGATCCTAAGAGAGGTCAATTTTCCTAAATGTATTTCTAATTCTTTAACAATACAAGCTAGTTGCATGCTCCATTTGACAAACTCATTTAAATTGTTGCCAGAAAAAAAAAGAAAACATTATGGCCAATGACGCGAAAATCTGTAAAACCTATCTGAAGTAGGCTTTCGCTGATAAATTGAGGAAAAAGAATAAAAAAGAATGGTAATTAAAGATTTGGGATTCTTTTATTTGTATCTGTTGAATAATTTGGGGTAATTCGGTGCGTGTTTTTTAAAACCCGATTTTACTTATCTACACTTACAGTAAGCGTCGTGTCGTGATCAATGGTCATTCATTTATCACCACATTCTCTAATAGAATGCTCTTTGTCAGGCATGAGGCTATGATATGTTGCATGCATGACCTACCGCAATTCTCAGTACCTATACCTAGATACATATATGTTGTCTTTTTTAATAGGGAGGAAAATCATCAAATAATTTCTCCCGCTCTGGGTGGAGCGGGAGGGCGTGTCAGACTTAAATCAGCGCTGGGGCTCTGTCTCGCATAGGGTCTCAGCATTAAGCTGAGCGATGGTCGTTTTGCGTGGATGTGACGCATGTTCTCCCCCAGCTTCTTCTTTTTTCTTGTGTTTCTCTGTTTGTTGCGTCATGTTTACCGTAAATAAACATATTTTCTTTCTTCTTTCTTTCTTTCTTTACTTAAAGACTAAAATCGCCGCGGTGACACTTTCGATGACTTCTGGGACCATTTTCTTTTTTTTTAGGTGGTGGGAAATCATCCAATGACTTCTCCTGCTCTGGGTGGAGCGGGAGAGCGTGTCAGCTCTTACTGACTAAAACCCACCCCTGTTCCTTCCCTGCCTTGTGTGCCCAGGGGCGCGGTAACTATGTTTCGAATTGATCCACAACCCCTGGGCAGGCTCCTGCGACCCTGGCAGGACGTTATATGTATAGGTAGTCTGAAAATTGAGTAGGTATATTAGACACCCACCATGCACAACTATGTACATAAAATAGCACTCACCCCCGGGAACAGAGATTTATGATGATTTAGTAGGAAACCGACTGTAACACTAACTTCCATTTGATTGAGAGAAAAAAGAAAATACATTAAAAATTGCAAAATAACTTTAATTTTGGAAGTCGGTGTTTGTATTTTATTTCTTCGTTATTTGACACCGACTTCCGAAATTGAAGTTATTTTGCAATTTTTAGTGTATTTTCTTTTTTGGAAGACGAGACGTTGTATTTATTGTAAAAAAGGTTTTACTTTTTAGTTTTTATGCCCCAGAACTCTGGCCAAATCGACAATCGTAATAACATGCAATTTGAGCATAATTGGAGCAAACCAAAACGCATATTTTTTGTTTTTGTTGATTTTTTCAGAAAGTGTTTAATTAATTTCGATGAAATTTATATGGGACCACCTCTTTACAAAAAAAGAATCATCAAAATCTATTCACAAGTGGCGGAGTAATCGCGTAACAAACATACAGACGAATTGGTAACCTCCTCCTTTTTGAAGTTGGTTAAAAAGGGTAACATGTGGAGAGGTTGAAATGGCGGCTGATTAGCTGCCAGTAATTTTAATGTCCTCCTATTTGCCATCTTACGTTACTCTCCCTCGTGAGGGCAAACATCAACTCTACTTTAGATAAATGGCTAACTTTTCTGAATTGCATTGAAATTCGTAACGTTTTGTTACAAGCAACGTCACGGGGAGGTCATTGCATGTGATTGACCAAACATTATGACATGGTGACGGGCTTGCATACTGCGCAGCCGCAGAGAGCACAATGATATAATTTATTTTTCTCCACTTTGCACCCCAAGATTGTGTGCAAAACTGTTACGGATAACATTAGAGAGGATAATACTAACTTACCTAAATTCTTTTGAGGATTAAAATTTAACTGCCTATATTATATATATAAAATTTTACTAGGTATAAATCAGTGACCGTTCGAAAAACACATGAGAAACACTTATAGTTTCGGTCCGTCGTCCGTCTGTCCGTCTGAGGCATAGCATAGAGTCTGTTATATTCGTCAAACTTAATGGCGTGTGCGAAGTTAGCTGCGAGTGCAACTGCGCGCAGGTACAGTCAAGTCGACAATAATTTAGGCCATTTAATGATTTTTATAAAGTGTGTGGAAGCTGTGTGAACATTTTTAGGGGTGTATGGTACCAACTTATTTGTCAGGTTGGAAGTAGGTGGTATTCCCACACTCCATTAAGTTTGACGAATTCTATAGTACTAGAAAGCTGCCATTTTGCATGGCTTTAGATATTAATCACGCCAAGAAAACGAAATAATAAATTATTGCAAAAGATTTTTTTTTTTGCTAGCTCCCGTACCTGCCTACATGTAAAGTGGGGTTGACAACAGACATACATCTCCCGTTCTGAGTGGAGCGGGAGGGTGTGTAAGACTTTTACTGACTAAAACCCACCCCCTTTCCTTCTGTTGCTTGTGCTTGGGCCGCGGGAACTCGGCGGAACCGATTTTGATAAAACATTTCTAAGAACCATCGCTAGAAAACCTCAAATCGGTTCCCCCATTTAAGAGCTACGGTGCCACAGACAGACAGACACACACACATAGTGGTCAAACTAAACACCCCTCTTTTTTCGTCGGAGGTTAAAAATAACAATTATAGAAAAACATGTTGCACTTTCCTGTAGCTATTCAGTTTTACCTATTTAGCCATCGCTCCATGTAGTTCAAGTATTCAGCTGCACTCGGTTATAATGGGAGTACAACCCAACATAATTGATTGAGTTTTTCCTTTATCTCTATAATGATATAATAACCAAGATGCTGCTATTCACAAAATACAATAGCGCACCTTTCCTCACCATTTTTCAACTCGCCGCTCTATACAAATCCTCTGCGCTCGCCAGTCTTGCGCTCCTAGGAGTAATCACTATAAATACAAGTGAGCTCTGTCCGTCGGTACATTGCCTCACAGTCCGCACCGCGGGGCCTACCTACCCCCCGAACCTAAACCGAAATATATTAAACGTTTGTGAAAGTATTGGAAGGTATTAACAGTGAATTTTAGTGCTTAATTTTAGCTATTTTTTCTAGATTTTTTGGAGTGATTCGTGTTAACTTAAAATATTTTCGCTGATACTTCTAGTTTTTAAGTCATTTATCTTATCGATTTCATTATTGTGTTAAATAATATTTTTAGAAATTACATTATTTTATTAAAATATTAGTTAACAAGCGCTTTTCTGATAATAAGCTGAATAACTAAATAGCTTTTAATATTTATTAATTGATTTTAAATGAGTGTTAATTAAATTAATCATCGGTGAAATTTCAGTTCGACTGTAGCGAAAATGAAGACCTTTACAGCTGTATTATTATGCATGGGTGAGCATTATTTAATAATAAATTAATTATTAAACTTATTATTGATAAGTTTTTAAATTATACAAAATTCCTATTATATAAGTAATCTATAATTAAAGAAACCCGCCCCAGCTTCGGACGGGTACAAATTATACACCTATACCTTCCTCATTAATCGCTTTGTCTATTGGTGAAAATCGAATGAAAATTCTTTTTCTTTTCTTTTTTTTAAAAAAACGTTGCCCCACACTAGGAATTACTCCTGTATCGTGGGTGCGTTCACAAACATGAATACTCACATACACAAGACACCCAGACCCGGAACAACTATCTGTGGGTCATACAAATATTTGTTCCGTGCGGGGATCGAACCCGCGACACGCAGCGCAGCAGCCGAACGCTCAACCACTGTCAAATCACTGTCACTCAACCGTGTCGCCTGTCGTGTCGTGTCGTATTTCTTCAATAGTTTTTGAGTTAATCGCAGACAGACGCGGTGGGTGACTTTGTTTTATAATACGAAGTGATAAAATAATAAAGGGACAATAAATAACCCCAAAACTAAGATTTTCAAGATTTATTTTCAAAATCGTAACTACCTACTTTTTAAAAAAAATAACTACAAGAGCTAATCAATTTTCCATTTAATCTCAAGTTACAACTGGAAAAACTTCCGTGGTTAGGTAGGTAGTGCTTTTTCATAAAAAGTCAAGATAGTAGTCAGATGAGCTATTTATGTACCGCGAGCCTATCAATTGCAAATAAGCTAATCATGAACTTAATAAAACCATATTCGTTTATGTACTTTCTGTGAATTCCCCTCGCCCTGCAAAGAAATACATAACACTGAATAAAAAAGTGCAATTATAACCGTTTCCGTTTAACTTTTCCATGAAATGGAAATTATGTTACACTAACAGTGCGATGCAGGTTTTTTTAGTTATTTCTTTATTCCAAATAAAAGAGCTATCTTTCAGTAAAGGACAAAAGTTTTCCAAATTATTTATGGTGTTCCCACAGCTAGGATTCGGGCCTCCTCTCTAGGTATGGACCGTAATCCACCACGCGGGCCAATTTTTCGAAACAGTTTTTTTATTTGCAAGTCCTGAAGTCTAGTTTCAGCTCCACACACATTCTTTTGAGCGTTTTCTCATCAATGAAATAATGGGCACCTACCAATCTTCTAACTTTAGTTGGCTTGACAGGTAAAACCACAGCCTCTCATCTCACGAGTTGTTAGATTTACTAACCGATTAGCTTTTATGTTTGTACTAGCTTCTGCCAGCGGCTTCGCCCGCGTGGAATTAGCACTTCCCCCGTTACAAACTTTTACCCCCAATGCCAATGACCTTGAGGACATAATTTTACAAATTAATTACACTATGTTATAAAAATATAATTTCAAATATTCACATATCAAATTACGAAGAAAATTGTCTAGAGCAACATATATTTTTTTCAAAGAAATGAGACTATTCGTTTAGACGTGATGTTCAATTAAAAACCAGATGTCGTCAAAAGGGTTGAATATTGAAAAACCCTTTGTTAGTGGACTCTTTACAAAGAACACATCCTCCAAATTTCATGTCTCAGGACCAGCGATTTAGGCTGTGCCTTGATATATCAGACAGTCAGTCAGGACTTTGAATTTAATATATACAGATAAGTACAGTGTATCAAAAGTAGGTACTTGCATCTAAAAATATTCTTTAGACCTTACATTAGTTTATTTATCTTTATATAGTAAATCAAAGTAGCTTCCCTTCTGTTTGTTTCTCCGCTAAAACTCCTGGTAAACCCACGCAACGGATTTCGAAGCGATTTTCGCCAATAGAAAGAGCGATAAACTTGGAAGGTTTGTGTGCATTATTTGTGCCCGTGCGCAGTCGGGGCGCGTCGCTAGTGTGTTCATAAATTAGAATACCGAAACGAACTGACGCAAACAATCAATCATTCAAGTAAATTAATTAAATCAGCTCTTTTTACTCCAAAACAAAAAACTATCTAATTAACAACACCAACAATAAAACAACTGAATATAATTACATACAATTATATCACGTTATCGGGTTTATATAACTAACTAACAGTGGAATGTAAGTAGCAATTCGGGTTCAAATCGGAAGTTAACCGCGAGTTCCTCACGCAAGATCGATTCACGTTGTTTCCTCAACGCATGCGCATGAGCACGGTAAATACCTTATTAGTTATGAGTTACTTACGATCGATTTTATTACTTCCACTGTTATCAGGGGTAAGGAAAACATGTAAATGATCAGTGAAATGGGTTTTCTCGATAAGGAATAGCCCTATATCGCTATTTTTTTTGGATGTGTCACCACACTATGATATCTGATTGAATTGAATTAAATTTGTTATTGAATTATTTGATTTACATAAACATTTATTAATTATGGGCTTAAACTAGGGTTAAAGTTACAATAATAGGATACAGCCGGAACTAGGTATAAACTTGTATCTCAGGTAATAATCTCATTTTCAAAAAATACCTACTTGAAGAGATTTTTTCGCCTCCAAACGCCAATCGAACCTGCGAACGTAGCGTTGAAATTAATCACTGCGCCAATCGAGTGACGCGTAGTAAAAAAACGTGATGTGCAAAGATTAAGGAACATTTTGAACATTAAAAAGAGAATTTCTGATGATTACAACATAATAATAATTAATATAATAAACTGACCAAAATAATTATTACGATTGTTAAGATTATTGCCTGTAAGTCTTAAACGAGTTTCAGTAACTCAGTGTTTCTCAACATTGTGTTATCCTTGCCCCAAAAATAGTCCTTGCATTAAGCTAAACATGTTTTTTGAGACAATTACGATTACGCACTAAATGAGACAGTTATTTATTGTGAAAGTATTTTTTTTTTATAAATTAAGTAGGTGTGCGAAGGTCTTTTGAGTTATTTGTGAAAACAAGAAATTATGGAACCATAAACAAATTACGGAAATACCGACAGGTAGACTAGATTGTTGGGCGATCCTTAAATTACAGAAAAGTCGTCATAAATCTTGTGAAACCGACTTCTATTTTGTGTTTGAAAAATTTATTAATGACTGGTATATAGATTTCCTTAGGAACCTTCTTCTTCATTAAATATACTTCTTATTTTTACTAACCATCTCCTCTTCTTCCAGGCACCCTCTCCCTCTCAACGGCAGCGCCCGTAGCCCGCGACAGCTCCCCGATCGAGTATGAATACGACTACGACCACTCAGCACAACAACAGCAGCAGGCACCAGCCCAGGAGCCCCAGGAATCAGCCAGCCACTACGACGCATACATCCAAGACGTCAAGGCAGCAGCCAGCGGCGGCAATGGCGGCAAAAAAGGCTACAGTCAAGGAAGTGGTCTAAGAACCATCGCCCAAGGATCAGCCAACCAAGCTAAGACTGCTTTAGGAAACCAGGTTGCTGCTGGTTACCAAGCTGCTTACGTAGCCAAGAATACCCTTGCCCAATCCGCTGCTCAAGCGAGTGCGACTGCCCAAGCTGCGCTTGCCGGTAAACAGGTGATCCTGTCAGGATTGGAGCAGCAGGTCAGAGATGCTAAGGTCGGGCTCCAGGGTGAAGAGATGCAGCTGCAGCAAGCCAAAAGATCCGCGCAAGCCGCAGCCAATGCCGCTCAGCAAGCTATGCACCAGGTACGTGACAATAACTTCAACTTTTCAAAATAATGAACATCAGAATAAGTAAGAGCTTTTTACTGAATGTGATGGGAAGTTTTGCCAAACATTGGGAAAACTGATTTCAAACAACAGAAGAAGTTTTAAGGTCGAAGATATGATTTTGTGTATTTATCAATTTGCGTCCACAAATATTTACAAGCAATAAAAATATCAAGAAGAAGTGAAACGCACTTTTTCGTCCACGGCCAAACGACATTACTCAAAAAATGCAAATTATGTATCACAATTGCACAAACTGGTCCAGTAGGTACAATACACAATAATTTTGGCAATGAACTGATTCAAAAAACCGGAGACCCGCTATCAGCTTTTTACAACAAATATAACGCAACGGTGACACTAAAAGTAACTTAAAGATAATAAAAACAGAAACGCCACTAATAACGAAATGTACAAAAACCTCATTGTGCAAATCGGTACAAATGAGTTTTACGAAAAAAAAATATAAAACATTGAAGAAAGATATCAGAAAGTCAATTAACATTACGGAGTGACGCAATCGTTCGGTCCACTTGCTTTGGGAAATAAATTGATCGCGTTCAGAATAGGTCGTTTTATTTCAACTGCAATAAGTGGCAATACAAACAATATGTGGCAGAAATTGGTAATGCCCCTAACTGAATTGTTGACAATGTGGACGTTAAAAGCCATATTATTATAATGGATATTGGAGTTACACAAAATAGGAAAGAAATAGAACGTAAGATTTAGATCACCGCTAAAGTAGAGCAAATGCAAGCAGTTTTTTTTTACTAACAGTACTGTTACTTAGTTATCACTTCTTTTTACGACATTCAATGGGCTTTAATATTTTATTATGGGCTTTATCTTGTGTCCTGAATGAAATGAAAATGTTTGTATTTAGTCATCGAAAGTAAGGCGCTGATAATGTGTTGGAATATGCGATTGCGATCATGTTCATGTTAGTTATATTACATAATTTCTCTTTCATTTGTTCCGTATGATGCAACTAATTTGTTTTAATGTAGTGAATCTCTACATAGTATAAATCAAAGTCACTTTCCGCGTCTGTCTATTTCTCCGCTAACTCCTAAGCCTCGCTTGCGATTTTCTCTAATAGAAAGACCGATAAACGTGGAAGGTTTGTATGTATAATTTGTACCCGTGCGGAATCGGGGCGAGTTGCTAGTATAGTATAGTTAAGGAAATATTGGAGACTAGCTTCTGCCAGCAGCTTCACCCGCATGGAATTAGTACTTCTCCTGTTATAAACTTTCAAACCCTTTTTCACCCCCTTAAGGGTTGAATTTCGAAAAATCCTTTCTTAGTGGATATTTACTCTTCACAAAGAAAACACTCTTCAAATTTCATGTCTTTAGGAGCAGCGGTTCAGGTTATGCGTTGTTATATCAGTCAGTCAGGACTTTGAATTTTATATACATAGATTTTATCTGTGGGAATCATCCAGTGCCGTGATTGTGGAAAAATCGTCATGGTTGTTATCATTATTCTCTTGCCTTTATCCCAATGTTATATTAACAGGTTTTCGTCTTCCATAGTTCTTTAATTGTCGTCATCTCATTATTCATCTTATCTGGACATATCCAGCTTTATTAACACCACTCGTAAACCATATTTTAAATACTGATTAGTGAATTCTAAATTCAAATTCTAAATAGAAAATTTAGAATTTGAAGAAATTTCATGGTTATTCTTAGGGTGATGTCACTCACGTGTCCGTCTGTCGGTCGTCTGTCACGCAGGTTTTACAGCCAAACGGTTGGAGCTACAGTCTTCAAATTTTCACAGTATAAGCATCTTGTTGACTCAAAGCCATACAAATAGTCAAAAATACATTTGGTACGAAACCCTAAATGTGCAAAGTTCAACACGCACTGGCCGGTTTTTTTATGAACAAGGCCCATCATCTTACACACAGTCCATCCATTCTATCCATTCTGTGGTCGGAATGGTGCTTTCCCATTCATATGCCAAGAATATCTTGAAATAGTCAGTTCATATATCACTGACTGGTCGTCAGAAGCCCGAAAGTCTGACAACCAGTCTTACCAAGGGGCGTATTACCCAGTTACTGGGTTGTGGAGGTCAGATAGGCAGTCGCTCCATGTAAAATACTGGTATTCAGCTGCATCCGGTTAGACTGGAAGCCGACCCTAAGATAGTTGGGGAAAGGCTAGGCAGAACAGTCAGTTCATATATATTTTGAGTTTTACCCATTCCTATCGGTATAAAACTCGCCAACTCTATGCAACTTCATTCCCGCGCAAAAATAAATTGATTTTCAGTTTCCAAATATTACGTGACAAAATGTGAACAAAAACATATTAATTTGAACTTTGCAATGCCATGTAATTGATTAACTTTTGTGTTATGGTGTTTAGTAACTAAGTAAAGTACGACAAACGGTTAGATCTTGCGACAGAAAGATCTTAGGAAAGACTTGGAGATTTGTTGTCAGCGTTGCTAATAATGTTGTAATTTTGATCGAGTGTTTTTATTTGAGGTGCTAGATTTCAAGAAGTTAAGATAACATTTAAAATAAAAAACAAAGAATTTCGCGGAAAAGATGTTTAAAATAGGTCAGCGTTTTTCAATCTGTGGGGTTGTGACCTCCTTTAAAACTGTCATGTGCACAATTCTTTGCCGATGTAATTTTATTGTGTACATATTGTGAATTTAATTTTAAGAACTCAAAGTAACGGATTTAAAAAAAAAAAATTGAAATCCAGACGTAACGCTAATGATCATAATATTAGCAGCTTGCAGAAAAACGTATCCATATATAGGCCAGATAGGCAGTCGCTATATGTAAAATACTGATATTCAGCTGCATCCGGTTAGACTGGAAGCCGACTCCAAGATAGTTGGGAAAAGGCGCGGGCAGGCAGGCAGAAAAACGTTCCATCTAAGACTTGGATGGTTACCTACTTACGTACGACCATCACTTCAGACATAATCAATATTCTTGCAGCAGTTACATCAATAAGCGTTGCTTCTTTATTTTCTTTTAATGCTTCAGTACCGACCTGTTGACTAATTTGGTCTAGGCTCACAGCACGGCGACGGATTATCATAATCGGGTGTTATATAATGATTGCATTCAATTGCAACTTCATTTGTAACTCAGTCAACAATAAATCCAGCTATTGGTAATCTTGAAATAATCCCTCTTCTCTTTTCAAAAATCGTTGCCCCACATTTGGAATCACTCCTGTATCCGTCCACAACATGTAAACTCACATATAAAAGTCACCCGGACCCGGAACAATTATCTGTAGGCCATAGGTACATAATATTTGTTCCGTGTGGGTATCGAACCTACGACACGCAGCGCAGTAGCCAATCGCTCAGACAATGCAAATAGTCACAAAAACAAAGATTTTTATATGACGTTATCGAACTAAGTACTTGATTTTATAACCATTTTTTAATGATTTAACAATGCTCAATTGTGCCTCTGATCTTCGAATTCTTCCTCATCTGTTTCATTGACTACGTCACTGTTAACTCAAAATAGTGGATCAGAAAATTTAATTTAAAATTGCAGTTTACTGCATGCCTCTTTTTACTTGCGCCATAAAATTAATTCTATCCAAGTTCATCAGAATTTAAGAAACCCAATCAAGAAATCGTAACGGTTTGAACCGAAACATTTTGCAAGCACTGATTTTATCATTCTTCAGTATTGTTTGCAACAGATTTTAATTATAACAACGTTTCGGTCCATTTTGTAGCTTTATTGTGTTTAAGATATTATTCAAATTACCGTTTAGGGTTCAAGGTTTATATTTATATATTGATACAGTTCTTATTATCGTTTTGTCAATGGAAATTAATGTCAATGATTTATTATTATTATAAGCCAGTGCTGCCCCATTGCATGGAGGGATGGAAGGCAAAAGCCTCCCTTCATTCCTTTCACTTTTCCCGGTCTTCTGCAATATTTTGGGCTAGTCTTTGAGGAGTCCAACTCATCCCACCATCTCTTCTGGGACATGACTTGCTTCACAATTATATGGATTGGAATCTCGGTGAATATCTTGTCTAGTTAAACTTTATCCGACGGTTCGCGTGTGGAAATCCAGTATTGAAACTAGATGCCCCACATGATGTAACATGATCTTAACATTGTAACCGATACGCGCTACCTTCTTGTGAATTCACGGTTAGCTAAAGGCCATTGATCTTGAAACTTTCGCTCTCTATAAGTCACAAGAAATGGTTTAATTATTATGTACGTTGTTTCTCATCTTATTCATAGTAGCTAATTTTTTGAGCTGTTAGAGTCAAAATATTGCCAATATTTTCTACCCTTGTCATAAAACCTTTAAGAACCTAGAACTCTAAATATAGATATTAACGGTTGAAGGGTCTCAGGGTTTAAAATCTAGGTCACACATTGAAACACTTACTTTGTTGAGTCACTCCGATATTTATCGGTTTAGTGTGAATACCACGCTGAAAATGGAAATCTCTAGTCTAACCCTCAAATTACAGGTGAACGTAATCCAAGCAGCTTTAAACGCTGCGCAAGCGACATCTGAGAACGCCAACGAAGCAGCTTCCCAAGCTGCAGGTGAGCTCGGTGCCCAGACCGCCATGGTAGGAGCCGCCAAGCAGAGGCTGCATTCCCTGCAGGAGCAGCTGCATGGAGTCAGGATCGACTTCGAGGCGACGCAGTCGGCGGCGAGAAGGGCTCAGGTATGGGGTGGTTGGATATTCTGTGGTTTGGTTCTGAGTGGTTTGATTATAGGATGTATGATTGGGCTGATATACAAAGCTTCTAGGCAATGTTAATATTTGAGTAATAGGTTTTATTGATCTTGAATTAATAAATAGATCCCTATTGTAATTTAACTCAAAACTGATCGAAGTTCCTGAGACAGAATCTCCGTGATTTTTATGATTGTCGTAGTTATTTAAAATTCAGAAATAATAATGAGTGACGTTTCCCTGAACAGGAAGCACAGCGGAACTCAAAGGCGTACATTTTTGAGGACATTACCATTTCCATGTTCTACTGAGACGATAAGGAAGAAAAGTTATTTATTGCATGTTAAATATTATTGCTGTCACTAAATAAACCTCTTGATCTCACTTCTCTCTTTGTTTCTATCTTTCACTTTTTAAGGGCATCAGTTTACGCATGCTTTACTCAAATCTTTTTTTTCATTAATTACTTCTAATATTTTATCTTCAGTCTGTCTCTCTCAATTCTAGAAGTTATTTTATTTAGTTTTCAATAGAACATTTTCAGTATTACAACTTCAGTGGTAGGTATACACAGTCGACCACAACTCAGTGGTTATACCTTGAGCTGGCCTAGCGTAGTTTCAATAGAATAAGAAGCCAGCTTATTTTATTGAATTAACGCGACAGTTCTATTACCATTGAAGAAAGTCCTACTTTACCTGTCACATCAACTTCGCACCAAAAAGCTGAAACAAAAAAACCGTTCCATAGGTGAAGGACAGGTTGGGGTCCATTTGTGAACCCCAATCCAAAACGGGACCCCAAATTTAAAACTGACTTTCACCAACACTGTTTCTTCACAGGCGGCAGCTCAACAGGCCCAGGCTAACGCGGCAGCAGCAGCAGCCAAGGCTGCGGCAGCCGGGCTCGGTGGACAGCACAAGGACGCCTCTCACGAAGGTACGGCGCCCGAGCAGTACCAGGCTGCTCCTCAAAGCCAGGAACAGGACAGTCAGGAGTACTACCATCAGCTACAGTCGGACTACCATCACTAGTAACAATAAGGTTTTAGGTGTCTAAGTTCTGGGGTTCGATGAAGTTTTTTGGGTTGTTGATTTTTGTTTGATCTATCCTTTTCAGTTTTCCTTCCTTTATCTTCCTTTAATTTCTAAGTCATCAATTCACACCCTCTATTTTAAATTGAAACAGATGCCATTTCGAATTCGTCTAGATTCTAATATCCCTCTTTACACACGTTTAAAAACTTAGCCCACATTTTTCCTTGTTCATTCATTCATTCATTGGTTGTTCGCATATTTTTCTCATTCTTTTACATTTTCCTTTCTACAATCATTTCATTGTTCAGTTTACTTCATCACTCGTTAACAGATTTTCCTTTACCTACTCCTTCCATTCTCCTCCTATCAAAAAAATCAACAAAGCAAATTAGTTTGAGAACCCCAGAACAAACGCTATTCGTTATTATTAGGATAGGATACTTTAGCATTAAAATATTTATTTCACCACTTTGCATATCCTATTCTAATCTTAACTAATTACAAGTAGATACACTCTACTTTGATGTAAATAAAAAATGTTTTTTTCTTTATAGTTAGGAGTATTTCAAGATCGAGTTGATGTGATATCTGTTATGTTTTCAAACATTTTTTACTTTTATATAAGGTCCCCAAGTGGTTCCAGTTTTGTATACGTGTAACTTTATAGTTATACTACAAAAATGTTAGGAGGTAATAATGCCGAATGGCTTACGAACCTTGTAACTTAACAACGCAACCAAGCAACCTTAATTCTCATAACCTTCATCATTCGTTGCTGCAACGCAATTCGTGTCATGTTGCTTGTTGCGTTGCATGTTACGCAACACAGTTTCCTTTGATACTAACATACAAAATTAAGTGCGATGTCTCAAAGCCATAGAGTGTCGACAGAAAGTGTGAAAAAATAAAATATTGTTTTTGTTACTTCTGTTTTTTCAATACGATCTTGACTATGACTATCTGACTGTGACTACTTCTGACTATTACTTGACATCTCACTTAATATCACTAACTTGACTTGACTAACATTACCTACCTACCCACTATGCTTATATCACAATCGTTTAAAAAGTTCTTTAGATAGAACGACTTTAGAATAGTTGACAATTTGTCCACCAGCAGGCGTATTCGCTAACTCAGTCGACATCAATTTGATAGGCACTTTGCCGTACATTGCTGCTTTGATGTATAAGAAAACCGTAGTGGCTATTATAATCGATGTCCACCGATCAATGTACTGCATAGTGCTTATCAAATTGATGTCAACTGAGTTAGCGAATACACATACTGGGGTTCTGGCTGTATTTTGGCGTATCATAGGTAACATTTGAACTTTTGAACATATTTTGTATTTGCTATCGAAATACTAAGAAGTAGAATGGGTTCTACATGACTTGAAAAACTTAAAGCCACATAGGGCAAAGAGGAACCAAGAACATATTTTGAAGAATCATTACAAAATTCAAAGTATTTTGAAACTTCATATTTCAGAATATCTAATATTACTGGAGAAATTTGCCGATTTACTTTATTCTAACGTAATTTTCAAACATCTAAAAGAAAAATTCTTGAAACTTAAGATTTTTTACAAACTGTAACAGTAAAATTGCAAAAATAAAAGTTACCAGTAGACTTAGTTTTTTACCCACTATATTGGGTAAAATTGTAGGTAGGTAATTTTAAATTAGGTGCACATCTACATTCACTATAAAAACACATACCCACAGGTAAGTATATCTTTCACTTATTTCAGCCTAGTATTATTAATTCTGACACTACACTGCAAGACTGCAACACTCTTTCTAAAATTATGCTTAATAATCTATAAAAACTTTGAAATGCTATTTTCCATACTTTCATTCAATTTAGGTAACCGAAGCTAGACATCCAAAGCTTACAAGAATATGGTAAACACCACATTCGCTAATCCGGCTTAACCTATGGCTTTGTTTCATGGCTCGTCAACGAATCAAGAAGATTCGTTAAGCGAGATCTTTCCTATATTTCAGAATGGGCCAGCTCCGACCAGGATCCTATTCAAGTGACCAGCGAACAACCCTTGCACCTCCACGAAGAAAATCCGCTCACTCCAGCCCCAGAACCAACCCTCGCTCTCATAGAAACCAACGCATTCACACCACAACCCGCCAAGTCCGCACCAAACCAATTAGCACATTCGAAACCAAGTCAGATTGAACTTGAAAAATCCGTCGAATACCGGTTCCAGCCATTCCATTCCGCTTTCAACCAGTTTAGGTTCAAACCTATCTCGGCTAAACCTACAAAATTAGTCGCTAAACAAGTTAAATTAGTCGCTAAGCCTACAAAGTTAGTCGCTAAGCCAACTAATTTAGTCGGTAAGCCTGCTAAGTTAGTCGTTGCAAAGTCTATCGGGAAGATGTTTCCCGATGCTTACGTTAATTTAGATAGCTTTTTCAAGGAGCATAATCAGAATAATTATGCGAAGCAATTTGGATTTTACGGATGGTAGTAGAAGACAGTTATTAAAGAGGTAGGTCATTCTGTAAGTAGCTCATCGCTTTTTCCATTACACACCAAGGTTATGGCCCTTGCATATTTATTTTTATTTATGCCATATTAATTTTTAAGTCTTAGGTATATTTATTTATAAACCTTCGTATCCATTAATTAATTTAGCTTATATATTTATTTATTATTCGAAAGCACATGTTATTATGTCATCTCAGTTTCTTATGATTAAAATTTAAAATCCAGTCAAACATGATTGTACCACTTACACATCTTCTTCAAAACATTATTTTTAAAAATATTACCTATGCCTCTAGCGCCAGCGAAAGAAGAACAGAAGGCGGCTGAACCTGAGGAAGAAGAAGCAGAAGAGGCGGAAGCAGAAGAAGAAGAAGAAGAGGAAGAAGATTGTGAAGAAGAAAAGAAGAAAAAATAGAGATAAACCAAATAGTTAAATGCCATTTATTAGTTCGATGTCTACATAGCTTTTAATTTTGTTACTTAATTTTAAGAACGTTGTACTTAGTAATAAAATAATAAAATCATTTGTAGGTATTTATTTTACATTGAACAAAACCTAATTTATAGAAGAGAGAGAGAGAGATCTCAAGTTTTTTTTTGTAGTGCATTACAATAAAAGTACGAGGTGATAATTAATTTATAAATGTGTATTTATTTTATTTGATACCCCGGCTACCTTACTTTTTAATAATTTTGGAAGACTCGCGTTGGGCACAGTGTATGAGCAATTTATGAGTAATTTACGGGTTCGATTCCTTTTAGAGAACCAAGAACCAAACGTTTTTGTACGACCATGTAGCCGGTTAGGGTAGGGCGCGGTTGTACTTCACCGTCCGATCAGCACTACTACTGTAGTGCTATTCTGTAAAATCTCACCGTGAATACTTAGGTGAAGTGAACGTAAAGTGCGCTGTCAGTCCATACAATCTAGGTGGAATGACAGTTCACTTCACGCTCACTCCACCTAAGTTTTCACGGTGAGCTGTTAACAGAATCGACCAGCAGGCCCGTGAGTCGACGACGCGTAGTGTTCCACGCGCGCCTAACAGAGATGAGTGTCAGCCACCACTGACGGGGCCCATCGTGACCGGTGCCTGCATGCCTAGGGGTTTTTTTTTTGTGGGTTCGTAAATCATCCAATGACTTCGCCCGCTCTGGGTGGAGCGGGAGGGCGTGTCAGACTCTTACTGACAAAAACCCACCCCTGTTCCTTCCTGCCCTTAGTGCCTAGGGGCAAGGTAACTCTGTTTCGAATTTATCCTCAACCAGGCATCGGCCATGACGGGCCCCGTCCTTATTGCTGACAACTCTTTGAGGCGCGCCTGGAACACTACGCGCCGTCGACTCTCGGGCCTGGTGCTGATCGGACGGCGAGCTAGGGGTAACGGATCTGCCCGGGGGTGGAGGATAATTTCGAAAGAGTTACCTCGCCCCCGGGCGCGTAGGACTGGGAGGAACAGGGGTGGGTTTTAGTCAGTAAGAGTCTGACACGCCCTTCCGCTCCACCCCAGAGCGGAAAGAGTCATAAGATGATTTCCCACCCCCCCAAAAAAAAAAAAAAAAAAAAAAAGGGGTAGCGGATAAATTCAGAACATGAGTTACTGCACCCCTGGGCACTCAGGCAGGGAAGGAACAGGGGTGGGTTTTAGTCAGTAAGAGTCTGACACGCCCTCCCGCTCCACCCAGAGCGGGAGAAGTCATTGGATGATATCCCACCCCACAAAAAAAAGAAGGATAGGGCGCGATTGGTTTTCTATTGGCTTTAGGACATTGGAATACCATTATATAAATAAGTGATATTCTATGGGTGTGTATGTATGTGCTCGTGGTATCAAAGACATTCAGAACGAATTAATAGAACTCATGGTAGAAAAAGTAAAGTCCGAATTATATCGCGAGCCTAAAAATCCTCATACTATGCGATTATAGAGGACTGCACCCCCGAGATTAGTCATGTAGAACAACTTTCATTGACTGTATGATTTGTTGAGAGCATTTCATAGATTTTTTTAAATCGATGATACCAGTGGAGCAGGTCTAACTGATGTTATTAGTAATCTTTTAATTAAACATAGACTTGAATTGGACAATTGTAGAAATCAGGGGTATGACAATGGGGCGAATATGAAAGGAAAAAATGTTGGAGTCCAAAGAAAAATTCTGGACTTAAACCCCTTTACTATACAGATAAGTATCTTGTGGCCACCATAGCTACAATCTAGTACTATGCGATGTAGCTAAATCATAGGTAAAACCTGTCACTTTGTTTGGGGTAGGTACTTCAGAGTTTATTCATATTTGTTCATAATGTTTTCGGCTGCAGTTTATCGATGGAAAATTCCAAATGATCACTTAGGTTTATCCTAATGTGAGGTCGAAATTTTTAACTGTCTTTTGGAAGATGAAGACGATGTTGTTACCTCTATATATATGTGGTAGCCATCTGGTTGAATTAGCCAGTCAATTGGACGCCTAGGTCGTTCATAAAACGCCGGATTCAATTAAATGGCTAGGCCCACAGTTAATTGAATTAGCATCACTCAATTTTAACAACTTGGCGTGTTGACTGACCAAGACTCAGCCAAGTGATTAAAATTTACTTCAAATCAAAATGATTATGTATTCGTAATTAAATTTTTTCAATTCAATGGATTAAAAATAAATAGGTAACCACGAAGAGGATGACCCCGCCGGTTTGAGCCAACCATCCCCTCCGAACCTAACCTATCTGAGTCGGGGTGCCCCATGTCCCGAGCTCGCTTCGCTCGGTCTTGCATCCTATCATTGCCTTTTGTTTGTACACATATAAATAAACATGATCAGTGGACAAATTCATCAATATCCGATTTAACTACATGACTAGACGACATGCAGCCATCTGGTTAAACGTTGGCTTTCAGCCATCTAATTGAATGAACGGCCTAGGCGTCCAATTGATTGGGTAATTCAACCTAATAAAAATTTATTTGGGATCGACAATGTCTCAATCGAGGTACACAAACTTGGCAACTTTAAAAAAAACGACCGTTTTTGACACTTTTGCTTACTACTTTGGATACGAAACATTTTGAGTTCTGTTCTAGCAACGTAAACATACTTTATCCTCTTTGTAACAAACGCGATGTAGGATTCTATAATATTTATTTTCTATGCTACGCTACGATTTTTTATTCAATGAGAGCGCCACTTGGCCGGTAGTAGACCCTTAATCGAGAATGATCTCGCAGAAGATATCGACTTTGATAAAAGTGTTTGCTGATGAAAAGGCTAGCAAAATATAATTTTTGTAAAGTGTAGTCAATTAAAATGAACAATGGATGAAAAAAAAATGGATAAAACAAAACACATTTTTGTTTTATTTTTCGATGTATAAATTGGTCAGTAGAGTAGGGGCGCCCGTAGAAAGCTTGCCCAGGGCGCCTGTAATGTTAAAACCGGCTCTGTGTACGACATATAGAATTAACGATTAATATGTTGCTATTTTAGTCATGCATAAAAATATTCTCGATGGATTAGAATGGTGAACAATCTTATTTGTCTCAGAGAGACCCAATAATAACCCAATGTTTTCTGTGTGTTTGTTGATGTCCTGTGCCTATAAAATATAGATTAAAAAGATTAACCCGTCAGCTCTTAGGAATACAAAAATAAATAGGTACTTAAAATCAAGCTTGTATAGCATTTTTGCTACTATGTCTTGGTCTTGCACCAGGCCCGAGAGTCGACGGCGCGGAGTGTTCCACGCGCGCCTCAAAGAGTTGTCAGCAAAGGACGGGGCCTGCCACGGCCAATGCCTGCCCGGGGGTGGAGGATAAATTTGAAAGAGTTACCTCGCCGCCGGGCGCGTAGGGCAGGGAGGAACAGGGGAGGGTTTTAGTCAGTAAGAGTCTGACACGCCCTTCCGCTCCACCCTAGAGCGGAAGAAGTCATAAGATGATTTCCCACCCCCCCAAAAAAAAAAAAAATGTCTTGGTCTTGGTATTATTAATTTGATCTGGCCACTGTTCTAAGGTAGAAAAATAGAAAAAAAACTTTTTTTTATTGCACAGTTCCAGCTGTATTGCATTTTTGCACATTTATTCCTTTTATTTCTAAACGCATCAGTAAACATCAAAGTGATCTAGTTACGTTTCTTTTGATGCAGAGTAAAAAGTAAAGTTTAACGACATTATTTACCACTTCAATTGGTTTGTTCAAAAGGCTGGTAGGTATTACTAAAAAATGCCAATAGAGCGATAATAATTAAAGGTCTCAAATGAGTGATACTAAAAATTTAGAAACTTTTGTTGTGAAAAAAATACGAAATAAGTTACGACGTCAAGAAAAAGTGGAACGGAATGTTCCTTTCAAAACGCAACATTGACGTATTGCTACACAATTTACACATGTTAATTAAAAATAATTATAAATACACGAAAATGTCTGTCGTAAAGAAGAAGAAGCGTGTTTCCAAAAAGAACAAAAAGGCGTGGGGAAAATATTCAGATATCCGTGATGTCGAGGAGTTTCTGGAAGATCAGAGATTGGAAGAACGATTGGGGTAAGTGAGGTTATGTTGACATCATGTGCGCAACTATTTTGTGTTTCTTTTCGCTATATGTATACTTGTAAAAGAACGATGCAACTTGCCATACTATATCTTAAGAATGTATCACTATTCAATTCACTGAATATGTGGGCGTCAATCTGCTTATAGTTAACAAAAATAGTAAAGTTTGTCAAAGCACAATAGTTCGTAAATTTGTGCTTTTGCCACTTCTAACACGGGATAGATTTGTTTGCTAAACCTATAAATGAATTAAAAGGGTCAGTCATACAAACGACTGTTTTTTATAAACCATAGGTGGCTAATGAATACCTAACACCTAACTTCACATTTCACAATATTTTCAACTTCTTCGTAACCTTTCAGTAAGTTTGATACAAAGGCGGACAGTGAACTGTTCGTGGTAGACACAGCAGGAGACAATGAAGAGGTCAAAGTTGAAGATGTAAAGCCTCTATCACGCAAATTACAGAAGAGAGCCAAGCTGAATGAAGTGCCCAAGTGCTTTGAAGTTTTACTGCCTACTTCTAAGGTATGAATTTAATTGTTTTTTTATATATTTATAGTCCAAAAATTTTATATTTGGTATTGGACTACCTAAAACTACACTACATTTAGAGCAACAATATTTTTAAGTGAATTCATCAGTACATACCATAGAATATAAGACCTATAAGAAAGACCTACATTTATTTACACAATATTTTGCTAATTAAAACAAAACATAACAACACCAAATAATCTCATTTCAGGTCCAAGATCCAAACAAAAAGCGTAACTATGTGAACCCAATCGGCTCCAAACCATCAGCCTTGAGCAAGTTGCGCGAGAAGCGTCAAGCACAGAAGGGAGTGTTTGAGAAGAAGCTGGTGGAAGCCAAGAAGAACAGGAAGATGGCGCTCGACAAGAAGAGGAAAGCGAAGCAAGTTAGACAGAATTTTGGACTGGATTTGTGGGGGAAAGACTGTAAGTAACCTTCTAAAAATATTAATTGTTAGGGTTCCATACCCGAAGGGTAACCAACGGGACCTGGAATTGGAAAAATTCTTCTTCAAGTACCTAAGGTATGTAATAGTTTGTATAGGTTCTGTGGAGTGGTACCTAGACAAACTATGCAACTAGCACTGGTGTGTTTTTGTGATGTTTTGTGTGTATACGCTGCAAAAAAAGTGGACATCAAGTATGATATGGGTTAAAAGACAGGTAATAAAGATGTACAGAACAAACGGGGGTAAATAAAATATAAACTTAATTAAATATTGATGTCTAAGTACCTAAGTAATTATTTAATTAATTTACGTAAATAAATAATGTAAAATAATTAATTTGACAGTGTATAATATTTATTATTGACATCAGCCAAACCTAACAATACATCTCTGAAATAATAAAGTGTCATTCAAACAGAAAAACAAAAAAAATAAAATATATTTAAGTACAATTTTCCTGTCAATACAATATAACTTATTAGAATTATCTGTTTTGCTCCAGTACCGGAATCGAAAGGCATACCAGAAACTCTGGTAGACGAGTTCATATCAGAAGAAGCACAGCTACATAACGTCTTACCTACACAGAGACTCAGACCAAAGCCTCCGCTAGCCAAGTCAGTGGTGACCAGGGCTGCAGTAGAGACACCACATCCGGGCATCAGTTATAATCCTTCATACCAGGTTAGTACATGCATCTATTCATCTCTAAGGGCAGATTTTCAATCGTTAGATAAATTAAGTTAAAAGGAAAGAGAAAGAAGGAAGAAAGGAAGGTTAATTAAGGTATTAAGGTTAATGTTTACTAACAAATTATGGGAAATTCTGAAATAAAATGATTATTATTATTAAATTTTTAACTGAAGAATAAATATGGCTGTTTGACAAAAAAATTTTATTCCTTGGGTAAAACTTATCATAGTAATTCTCCGCTTACTTCTTCTAAACCACAGACTGGATTTTGATATGGTTTTTCACTAATAGAATAAGCTATAAACGAGAAAGGTTTGTGTGTATAATTTGCATCTATGCAAAGCTGGGATAAGTGAATCTCTTGGCGTTTTGCAGAGAATAATGACTGAGTGCTGCCGACAGTTCATAGGCGTCCATATGGACACTAACCTCTCTTGGGAAGTACATATTGCAGATGTTAGTAAGAGGGTCTTCTATTCTTTTCAGTCTCTTAAACGTCTCCAAAAATTCTTACCATTTCACACTAAGGTCACTCTTGCTCAATCTCTTCTCCTACCGCTGATAGACTATGCGGATGTCTGTTTTCTAGATGCTACGGAGGTACTCCTAAATAAACTCGAGCGACTGCAGAACTTGTGCATCCGCTTCATTTTTGGCCTCCGCAAATACGACCATGTGTCGGAGTTTCGGACCAAATTGAGGTGGCTGACGATTCGGCGTCGGCGAGATACCCATACCCTATCTCTTCTCTATACTATCCTGCACAATCCTTTTTCTCCTCAATACCTTCGTGAACGGTTTGAGTACTTCATCCCGAGGGGTAAACCCTGTCGCACTGTCAATTCTCTTCTCCTTCGTACTCCGCGTCACACTTCCAGCCGCTATAATGGCTCCTTTTCTGTTACTGCAGTGCGTCTCTGGAACTCTCTCCCACACTCACTACGCGACAGTCCTCTAGATGTCTTCAAGAAGAAAATCAAAGAGCACTTCCTTTCAAATTGACATAATATTAGTATATATTGTATTTATTAGTATGTAGGTATAATATACATTTGGAATTATTTATGTAGGTTTATGTTTTGTGCACTGGATCCTACCCTCAAATGTGATCTCTCTCTATCACTCAAAGGTTTGCTGGGAGAAAATTCAACATTGAGTTAAGCTCGCCTTTGTACATGCATTGTGTAACCACTAAGTACTATGTGAAATTTTGGGTGTACAATAAAGAATTAAGACAGTTAATGCGTTTAATCAAGATTAGAGCTTCATTTTGCGTTTCACTACTACAAACTAAACTAGTTTAAGCTTAACTTAGTTTAAATTCTAAACGCCCAGTTTTCGGTGAAACCCAAAATGAAGCTGTAATCTCGATTAAACGCATGAACTGAGTTTAGTTTAAACTAATCGCAATTAGTTTCTTTGGTGAAATCGGCCCTTAGTAATTAGATCAGTACTTTTACAAACATACAAACATTTTTTTCTTTTTGTACGAATGTGAATGGAAACTTCGGGAGGATTATACACACACCTTATTGTTGACATTCTTCGTTGAAGTAAAAGGAACTGGTGGCGTACTGTAGTTTCTGCGATCTCGCCTGGGATTCATGGGCAAGTAGCTTGAGTTTATACATACCTAGCTGACCAGGCGAACTTCGTACCGCCTCAGAATCAATTTGTCAGGCCCACGCGCATCTGTTCTCGAGATATCATCTATGTTTTAATAGTTATTCTGCTATTCGAGACAGAAACAAATCCAACAAATCAAAGATTATAAAAATCGGTCCGGCCGTTCTTGATTTATAAATGGTGTAACTATCTCGACTTAGTAGATATGTTATGAATAATGAACTCTTATTTATTCATTTCAATTTTATTCATCCTCGTAATACTTGGCGTTCTATAAGGGATGAAAATGTTAAAGTTTACCCCCTACCTCGATAGATGGCGTTGGGATCGAATTGAATGGCGCTATGGTTTGGTTACCGCGTTTGAATGACCTGCGCTGTACAAACTGAATTTAGTAATAACTGAAATTGATAGGAAATTGTGTTTTCTTGGATTAAGTATTGTTCATTTTTTGGAAAACCTCGATAACAGTAGAGGTTTATAAACTGCTAGATTAATACCGCTGCTTCGCTCCAGTGGCTTGTCGGCCAATCAGAGTCGGAGATATACTTTAAAATACAGCTTTAATTTTTCAAGTGGGCGCGAATGACTGAATACGAAAGTATGAGGAATAGCGAAAAATACTCAAAGGATTAATTAGATTTAAAAAAACAGCTGTATTATTAGACGATCCGATATTGTTGCTAAATGGGATAAAATTGTGGAAGTAAAGACATAGTTATGGCAAACTAAAGAAAAGAGCAAATTTAATAATATTTTTTTCTTACATTACCTTCTAATTTATATTGTTCACAACTTTTTATTTGTTTTTAACTTTTTGCGCGTCTTGCGGACTCATGGTGGGACTTAAGGTGGGCGAGACACAATTAAAATCTATAGTGTCTGCTAATTGGACGCGCCACTGGTTAACCGCGAAGTGATAGTATAGTATAGTAGTAATTTTGAGAAGTAGGCTCCGCTGCGGAGGTGTTAAGAAAAAAAGTTAATCTATGAATGAAAGATCATAAAGAAATACTTAATATTTAAAAAACCGGCCCAGTGCGGTTCGGCGGCGGATTATTTCTCTAGAAATCGTACTCTTTCGGTTGGATCTAAGTTATGAATGCTTAATGCTGATCACCACAAACCCACCAATGGGGTATATCTCGTAAACTACTGGAGCACTAATTTTGTATTTTGTGTACTACTTTTACTTAGGTACTAATTGTAGATTTGAGGAAGGCGATAGGCTCCTCAAACTTGGAATCAACATCCGACATCGTGGTCCTGCTGACGGAGCGCGTGAAAGTATTCATCGTTGATTTCTCGGTAAATAAAAAACCGGCCATGTGCGAGTCGGACTCGCGCACCAAGGGTTCCGTATTATCTATAAAAACGCCAAAAAAGTCATGTCTGTTATATGGGAGCCCCCTTAAATATTTATTTTATTCTATTTTCTAGTATTTGTTGTTATAGCAGCAACAGAAATACATCATCTGTGAAAATTTCAACTATCTAACTATCACTGTTCATGAGATACAGCCTGATGACAGACGGACAGACAGACAGAGAGACAGTGGGATGGACAGCGGAGTCTAAGTTTTACCCTTTGGGTACGGAACCCTAAAAAGGACCTATTAAAATTCAACAATTTCTTCAAGTTGGCCGTATGTCATTACTTCCTAGAATTTGCTCCTTATTAGCAACACTATCGAAAGGTGTAATAATACAGTGTGTGTTTTATTTTTCAACATCAACGGGTTCGATTCCTGGCTAGAAATATTGATTATTTAAGAAAATCAATGATACTGTTTTCCTCTTCCTCCTCCTCGCGTCGTGTTGCTCATTACTGAGGGTCGTGATTCCCCCGACGTGAAGTCACTTTCTTCACAATGCTTTGCCATCTGTGGCAATCTTTATTTATTTAATCATTTATGTACACACAGAGGCACAGTAACAATAGACAACATCATAAATATAGTACAAAGAAACTGACGTGAGAAAGAAATGTTGACAATAGTGTTTAAGAAACAGAAAAAAAAGTATGAAATGTCTTACATTACAGTATCAAATAAACCTACACATAAAATGTAAATATTAATATGTAAGTATACTTTCTCGAGGAGTTCGTGGCTAAAGTAATAACAGCCGCAGGGGTCGATCTATCAAGTTAAGCTACGCTTGCCAGGGTTGGTCCATGGATGGGTGACCGTCTTGATATACCGAGACTCCTCCGTACCTTGGAAAGCACGTTAAGCTGTTGGTCCCGGCTGTCAATCGTGGATCTTTGACAGTCGTTACAGGTCGTCAGAAGCCCGAAAGTCTGAAAACCAATCTTACCAAGGGGTATCGTATTACCCAAACTGGGTTGTGGAGGTCAGATAGGCAGTCGCTCCTTGTAAAATACTGGTATTCAGCTGCATCCAGTTAGATTGGAAGCCGACCCCAAGATAGTTGGGAAAAGGCTAGACAGATATAGATTGACATAAATAAATATAGGGTGACTGGTAATTAGTGACCGATACTTTAACAAGTGATTGTACTCCTGATAACAAACAACTTTTACTATGGGACCAAACCTGAAATCATGAAAAAAAAATAGACAGTACAGTACATTTTGACCAGTCAGGTTTGGTCCTATTGTAAAGAAAATATTTCTTCCACCGGCTAGCGTCAGAGATACTTTTGGCCTGAGACCCTGTTACCTATCTTCGGGTTTTGTACATGAGGTATGCATGAAGCAAATAAGAGTCCTTAGATTTGGTCTTCACATATATCACGTTTATTTTCAAACTGCACCACACTAGATAGCACTCCGTCTACAGAAAATTGTATGTTTAACTTACAATTTATGTTGAAACACTTTTACCCATCTTTTGAAGATTATAGGTCCAGTTCAGAGGTCCTCAAACGGCATCTACGCCGTGGTCATCTAATCCTGGGCAATTCTGGACACGTGGGTGCTTATGTTCAGTAACCGTTTTATGATCCGACCATTTTATATAGTTTTGTCCTTAGTAATTAGTTAAATCTAACGTAGGAACCCTGCCAACAAATAGAAAGATTTGATGAGACTCCTGAATGCCACGCGCTTAAGACTTAGCATCAGCACAGAAAAAAACCCAAAAAAGATACTCACAGCGTCCAACATCCGAATGCTTAATGCATTTGAACTTAACTCTGGTTCCAGCTACCTTTCGAGACATCATAGGTGCTTTTAAGAACTTATCCAATAAATAAAGTTTAACGTGGCAGACTCGCTCCAGATCAACTTGGAAAAAGCTACGTCAAACGACAATCTGTCATCTGTCAACTCGCAAAACAACGCTTCATTCCACGAAACTAAATTTATTCTATTTTTAGGTGTTACAATACACCTTACCCCGGTTAAAAAATTTTTTTTTACTCAAAAAAAATTTTTTTTTTTTTTTAAAGACTACAATGCCATGTACATTTAGAATCTCACCAAAACCCTCGGCAGAAGCTGAGGCATCTCGAACCAAATCCGAATCAAGATTCCCCTCAGACACAAAGATTAAATTACTACTATATAAGTAAGTACCAATTCAATTTAAGTTTTCAATTAAGTATTAAGTACCAAATAAAAATCAAGAAACAGGATGAGAAGGTATGCATAACCCCCAATACTCCTTAACAAAAGTCTGTATGTAGGTATGCACACATTTAAATAAAGTTTTAAGTTTAATGTATCACACAATTACTTATTTTAAATCTAAGTATTTGTGATATACAATTACTAATAAGTTTAGTATAATTAAATAATCAATACTCCTTAACACAGAGTATTGTTATTCCAAAGGATCTATAAATTTTATATCTAAATAACTATGATTCAAGTATTCACAAGTAATTATTTCAAAACTAATAAAAAATAAATATTTAGTTTTGACAACATTAATCTCTTATTCAAGTAATTGAGATTCAATGAGTAAGTATTAAGGTTTATTTTATTACCCTCAATCTCCAATCCTAGTAAGTAACAGTAATACCATAACAACAAGTTCCTAAAGAAAGTAATATCACATCACAAATCTAAGTGATTGTGATTTATCAATGTATTGAGTTTAACTTTGTAGTTAAGTAATTTACAAAAGTCATATTCTATATATTTGAAATTCAAAAGCATTAAGGATAATTTAATTAAACAGGATTATCAGAAACTGCTCAATCAAATTTCATAAGTATTGGCTTGGGAGCAATTCAAGCATGAACCCCAAGCCAAAAACTAAAAGTGAATCGAGGACTATTTGCCCATCTAAACGAATTTGGGTATGCAATACCAGACACACTTACCGTGTATCTTTTAATGGACAGACTTACGAGCATCCTAGCCAACCGTTAACAAAATAAACGAATTGGGGTTCAACTATCCATCTAAACAAATTCGGATATTCAATATACCAGACACATTTATCATGTATCTTTTAGTGAACAAATCTTAAGATGTCCTATAATCAATTCCAAAAGTTAATTATAAATATAATAAATAAAAGTTAAATTTAGTTATCTAAGAGTGAATTGAGGACTATTTGCCCACCCGAACAAATTTGGGTATTCAATATACCAGACACACTTATCGTGTATCTTTTAATGGACAGACTTACGAGCATCCTAGCCAATTGTTAATAAAATAAACGAATTGGGGTTCAACTGTCCATCTAAACAAATTTGGATATTCAATATACCAGATACATTTATCATGTATCTTTCAGTGAACAAACCATAAGATGTCCTATAACCAATTCAATATGTGAATTAAACATAAAATTCCATAAGTGAATCCAATTAAAAGGATTAAATAAGTAAAAGTTAAATTGAGTTTTATTTAATTAAGTTGGGCGCCTGTGGGATCATCAATAAATAAATTTGAGTAAATATCCCACATTTATAAAAGTTGGTATCACTAGTTACTAAGAGATTTGAGAAGTTTATTTATACTAATAAAGTAATTAAGTAAAGTGAGTTTAAATTTTAAAGTTTTAATAACTCCGGTGAAGTATTATAGTCATCCGAGAAATTCTCATTAAATATTGAGACCAAGTTAAAATTCGTTTGACTATTTCACTATCAATCCACAGTCAACTATCCAAGTAAACGGTACAAGTCAGAAATTGGTCAGCAATTGGTTCCGAACACAAGCGTACCTCATCGGCCACCGTAGGTGCCAGATAGTCCTCTTACTTGAAACTGCCACACAGACCTAGATACCGCTTGCAGATCTCATCCCAGGATACATTTGGATTGACTGAAACATTAAAATAATTTAATTCATGTACAAATTCCGACCTAAGAAGGTAATCAATCCATAATTTATACATCCTGAACAAAAGAAATCTATCTTAAGTTTCTATACTTAAGTTAAATTAACAAGTTAATATTATACAAGTTAATAAACAAGTTAATATTATATAATATTAAGTGTAAAAAAAATTCACCATGAGTTATAACAATAGTGATCAATACAAATTATAGTTTAAGGTTTACTAAGTGAACATAAGAAGCTAATATTAGACACTCATATGTGCATCTAATATAAATGAGTTGTTACAATCATAAAATTCAAGAATACATTACAAAGGATGAGGCTCAACAGACCATGTGCTGATACCCTCAAATTAAGTACCTTCACAATAATATCAGGTATTGAACAACTCCAATAATTAAGTTAATCACTATTTTAAGTTTAACCCTTAATTAATAAGGCATAAGACAGGCAACCTAAAATTTTGCCATGTGCTTATAAAGTCAGTGAAAAAATTGTCACAGCAATATAAATTAATATTTAACATGTTTACAAAGTAAGTTAAACACTATTTAAGTTTTAACTAATAAACAAAGGCTTAAAATTGGAAACTATAATATAAATTTTCAACAATGTGCCTTTTAACCAGAATTGTGTCAAAATACTTGACCTAAAAGAATTAACTAAAGATTATTAATCAATCTTAATCATATTACTAGAAACAAACCTCATGCCCCACGTTGGGCGCCATTGTAAAGAAAATATTTCTTCCACCGGCTAGCGTCAGAGATACTTTTGGCCTGAGACCCTGTTACCTATCTTCGGGTTTTGTACATGAGGTATGCATGCAGCAAATAAGAGTCCTTAGATTTGGTCTTCACATATATCACGTTTATTTTCAAACTGCACCACACTAGATAGCACTCCGTCTACAGAAAATTGTATGTTTAACTTACAATTTATGTTGAAACACTTTTACCCATCTTTTGAAGATTATAGGTCCAGTTCAGAGGTCCTCAAACGGCATCTACGCCGTGGTCATCTAATCCTGGGCAATTCTGGACACGTGGGTGCTTATGTTCAGTAACCGTTTTATGATCCGACCATTTTATATAGTTTTGTCCTTAGTAATTAGTTAAATCTAACGTAGGAACCCTGCCAACAAATAGAAAGATTTGATGAGACTCCTGAATGCCACGCGCTTAAGACTTAGCATCAGCACAGAAAAAAACCCAAAAAAGATACTCACAGCGTCCAACATCCGAATGCTTAATGCATTTGAACTTAACTCTGGTTCCAGCTACCTTTCGAGACATCATAGGTGCTTTTAAGAACTTATCCAATAAATAAAGTTTAACGTGGCAGACTCGCTCCAGATCAACTTGGAAAAAGCTACGTCAAACGACAATCTGTCATCTGTCAACTCGCAAAACAACGCTTCATTCCACGAAACTAAATTTATTCTATTTTTAGGTGTTACACTATAGCAAAATTTGTTTGTTATTATGAGTGCAATCACGTGTTTAAGTATCAGTCACTAAATACGAGTACCAGTCATCCTATATACTTATACCTAATGCTATATATATCTTTAACATTGTGAAGAGCCTCGTGGAATTTTGTGTCCAGGGATGATCGAATTTGGTCCGACCCTCTAAGTGGACTGCGACCCCTCGGACGCTTGCCATCAACCTTACCTGATGCTGTTTTAGTTTCATCAAAATCGGGCCCGAAACTCCTTTGATTTGAGTATTTCCGCAATTCCTCATAGTTTCGCATTGGCATTCCACGTCCACTTAGAAAGCACCTTGTATAAGATTCTCCACTATCACGCTCAGCGATAGTTTTCAAACAGTAAAATAATTTTCGTAATCGAATCAGAACTTCACCTTCCTTCCTTTTTTCTTCTTCTTTTTTTTTGTACAGTAATTCTTACTTGTGCATTAAGTTTAATAAATAAATAAACTTCCAGAGGTTACTCATGTATTATTTTTGGAAACATATGAGTAAAAGCCTATGTGTTAATCAATGATATAAGCTATCCTGGTACTGAATTTCATCCAAATCCCTTCAGCCGTTTGAGTGTGAAGCAGTAATAAACATCCGCACACACATGTAACGGAAATTCGTGAAGTAATAAACAACTTTCTACAAGACAGTATTATACAATTCCAAAAAAAATTGACCGTCCACACAAATTTTGATCAGTTGATGATAATTTTATGCACAAACAAAACCCAATTCTAGTGGTGGATTACGGCCCTGTCGCAGAGAGGAGGTTTGCGTCCCAGCAGTGGGATCATTAATAGGCTGATTATGCTATACACACAACACACTTTTGGTCTTATTTATAAAAAAAAATAACCATGTGATTAGCAGGTTCATAATTCAACATTTTCTATAGAGAATTTGAATTTAGAATCCGTAAGTCAGTTTTTAAAGTAAGCCACAGATAATAATAACACTATCGTACAGATGCCTCATCTCATACACAGAATCGGGACCGCCGTAATTAGGGATTTCAGCAGGCAGCGGAGCCGCGGTAACTCTCTTTTGTATTTATCCGCAAGCCAGACAGGCATTGTCCGGGCGGATATCGAATCAGTTTTGCTGCCTTCTCTTTGAGACGCGCGTGGAACACTACGCTCTGTCGATTCTGGCTTGGTCCCTATTGGGCGGCGAGCTACCCATTACTCGCCGTCCGCCAGCCCGCGACTACGGTGGCCGGGAGTCGCCTTTCATCTCCCGACGCCCGGGGCGTCTCCTGCGGCGGCTGCTAGGGGCGTGAGGGCATCTTCGTTGAACCTACCCCTAACCCTACATTTATCTACAGGAACTGATACCCTTATCTTTCTTCTATTACAGGAGCATCAAGACTTGCTCCAAGAAGTGGGCAAACATGAAGAGAAGATGATGAAGAAGGAGGCGCACTTACACAGAGTCACCACAGGGATGTTCAGAAGAGTCACGCAAGCAGAGAAAGAGGTACTTTTTATTTATTTTTAAATGAAAAACATGTTTTTGTTGTTAAGCTGTTACGTTCTTGTTTGGTTCGAGATATCAAAGAGTAAAATATATGTGTCTAGTCAATTTTGTCGCACTACCGAACAAAGGCCTTCTAGCATAAATAAAAGTCAAAATTACTGCCTGATTGAAAAATAATAATACTTCAGAGTATTGTCATAGACTAACTTTTTTAAAAATAAAAAAACTAAGTTTAAAAAATAAAACCAAAAACTCGTTTACAGTAACGTCACTTAATTTTTGTATTCTTTTCAGCAGACCTACCCATACCCAATGGGAATGCATAACAAAAAATGACTAGTCCGCCATATTGGATTTAGAATGACGTCACTTAGCTAACCATACATTGGTGCCGATTCTGTTGTGCACAAACTATACTTAATTTATGCTATTCCTATCTTTTTCTCTCTAATAAAACAAGAAAGAGACAGACGTAAATTAGAGCTGTCAAATTTAGTTGATCTAATATTTCCATACAAATTAAGGGTACACGTAAAAGCATGTCGACTATAAACACGGTAAAGCGCAAGGCGTGAACTAGTTTGACATCTCTAACTTAGTTCATAGCTGCAGCCATCTTTTTCTGGCACTGCCTTTTAGTAAAAGAGTGATTCTCTAATTTTAGTTTAGTTATTGAACAAGAGAATCGGCACCATTGTCATCCAAAGTAAACATGTATGAAAAATTTCAGCTCAATCAGAAATCGGAAAGTGGGTCAAGTTTAACTTCTAAGATTTTTTACATACACACATAGTTTCGTTTTTACATGGTCATGCTAATAAAATCATGTTAAGAAGGAAATAGCGTCATTTATTATGCGCAATAGTGTGGCAAACTCTACCATTATCTAGCCGTCAACCTTCAAAGCAACTGGAACCGGTAGGTTCGCTCGCTCCATCGTAGAATTCATCCATCGCTTACCATCAGGCGAGATCGAGGTGGAGTTCAATCTAATAAAGAACCACATGGTCTGGCTCGCGACGATGGTAAAAGGCCGGACGGCATGTCGTTATTTTCGTGGAAGTTGGCCTTTAGTGTGGGACGCTACATGTGTCGATACTCTTGCGCCATC
Organism: Polia nebulosa; assembly: GCA_951329385.1. Classification (NCBI taxonomy): domain Eukaryota; kingdom Metazoa; phylum Arthropoda; class Insecta; order Lepidoptera; family Noctuidae; genus Polia; species Polia nebulosa. Next base: position 1,456,751 of record OX589609.1, read on the forward strand.
TCATCTTCCTAGTTCGTCGTGCTGTGCCGGTGCTGCTGCTGCGGCTGCGGAGAACCTCAAGCGGCGGCAATATTTGTCGGTAGTTATATTTTCGAGACGTTTGGGGTTGAATCCTTGGGCCGTGGGGTCCAAGTGCTCATACATTATTTAAAGATCTGTCTGAACGCCTTGTTGACACTTCGCGTGACCCAAGGGCTGGCTTTTACTTCGGCCAGAGGTTAAGCATTGCCATACAACGTGGCAATGCCGCCAGTCTTTTGGGTACACTTCCAGTCGATAGCGATGCGGAGGAATTTTTGGACGCCAAATTTTAAGTTTTATTCAGTTAGCAGTTTTTGTTTTAATTACAGTTAAGTATTTTATAAGTTTCTATTTTCTTAAGTAAATCACTCACCTCCATCAAGAATTTAATAAAAAATCTTTAGTTTCTAACACGTTCTCAGGGACCAGAACTGCTTTTACACTCTATCAGGTTTACACGCCTTCTCTAAATTTTTCTATTTCCTTTTCCAGAACCAATGGCGCGAAGAGATGAGTTCCGGCCTCCCCCAGCCCCACAACCCAGCCGACGAGCCGGACAGCGACACGGACAACGAGTACAAGGCCGTGAACCCGCCCGTCAAGAACAAGAAGAAGGACCACAAGACCAGGAGGAAGCAGAAGGAGCGGCTCGTAGAGAAGGAACGCCTGAAGAGAGAGAAGGTTGATAAGCAGAAGATTACTGATCTTTACAAGTGAGTACATGTTAAAGCTTAGTGTTTTAAGAAGCAGAAGATGGCAGAAGAGAGAAGATTAATAAACAGAAGATTATTGATCTTTACAAGTGAGTACATGTTTGAGCTTAGTGTTTTAAGAAGTAGAAGGAAGCAGAAGACGGCTGAAGAGAGAGAAGATTGATAAACAGAAGATTACTGATCTTTACAAGTGAGTACATGTTTGAGATTAGTGTTTTAAGAAGTAGAAGGAAGCAGAAGACGGCTGAAGAGAGAGAAGATTCATAAACAGAAGATTACTGATCCTTAAAAGTGAGTACATGTTTGAGCTTAGTGTTTTAAGAAGTAGAAGGAAGCAGAAGACGGCAGAAGAGAGAGAAGATTGATAAACAGAAGATTACTGATCTTTACAAGTTAGTAATTTTACGTGTTAAAAGTGCCTTCACGAGTGAAAATATGGGTTCCTTTTTTCTTTTATTTATTTTTATTGGGTGGCAAATCATCAAATCACTTTCCCCGCTCTGGGTGGAGTGGGAGGGCGTGTCGGACTCTTACTGACTAAAACCCACGTGTGTTACTTCAGTGGTCTGTGCCTCTTCCGGACCCTGCCAGGAATATACACTACGAGTTATTATACAAACACGAACACACACACACCTCTCTCCCATTCACACCCGCATCTAGCTCAAATAAATCTAAAATTCTTTACTCAGCTAACTCACATTTTAGTTTTAGTTTTATGGTAGAACTAGCGACCCGCCCCAGCTTCGCTCGGGTACAAATTATGCATATAAACCTTCCTCTTTAATCACTCTATCTATTAAAAAAAACCGCATCGAAATCCGTTGCGTATTTTTAAAGATTTAAGCATACATAGGGATATAGGGACAGAGAAAGCGACTTTGTTTTATACTATGTAGTGATAACAGACGAAATCTAAGAATCACTGTCTCCCAAGATACAGGCCATGCCTAGTTTAGGAGACAGGATTTAATATTTTGTTAATGTTAATATAGACTATAATTTTTCTCCCCTAGTGCCCATTGTTAGTTGATTAAGTCTTATACTCAATACTCAATACTTTATTGCATTCCATATGTGTTAAATAGGTGGTATAACATAATAAAATATCAATATGGACCCTGTCGGGCACAGCAAAGTAGAAGAGAGGAGAGGGCTAAGTAGTTATTCAATTAAGCAGTATAAATTATTAGTTGTGGTTTATTGGGTGTATGTATAATATTATGTATATATATAAGGTTTGCGTATATAGATATATTAAATTGCTATTAATTGTAAGTAATTATTATGAAGTTCTTATATTATTATTAAATTATTCTTGTTATTCATAGATTATTATTTTTATTTTTTTAATGTATTTATGTTTATATTGGGTTTTCTATTTTTATACAAAATGTTTGGTGTAAAAGAGAGAGAAAAAGAAATTATTTTGGAATCGATTTATCATCTAAGAACTCCTTTACTGTGTAGTAAGACTTTGATTCGAGAAATCGCTTCAATTTATTAATCGTCTTAGCATGTAACTAGTATATAACCTGTCTATGTTTATCTTTGGATCAATAAACTTATTTATTATTATTATTATTATATAGCTGCTGAAAATTAGAGAAAACGTTATTTTAGTTAACCAGCTTTTTTTAGTTTAACTTTAGGTTCATACACACACATCACTCTCGTCAGCGTCAAGTCCGAGCAGTTACGTCAACGTTAGGGATGTAACTGATTGTGTGTGAGTGATAGAGACGAGCTGGTCGTGATGTGTCTGACGAGTTGGGTCGATCTCTTACGACTACGACGCTATATTTTTTGACGTGACTGAACGGCGACTTGACGGTGACGTCACTGAAGTGATCCTTAACACTGTTTCGCAAAGATCTCTTGCAAACTTTTCCAATATTTATCTGGTGCTTTTTTCGGACAATCAGTACAAAAAATTACCAAAAAATTAGGTACAACCCAGTCACAATATCTCTGCAGCTCGCTGAAATGCGATGTGCCCTAGCTTCCCCCTGGACTTCCCCGCTTCCCCCTGCACCTGCGCGCTTCTATCTGCGCCTCCTCGGTTTCCCCTGCACCTACCCGGTTTCCCCGTCATTTCTCCGCTTCCTCCTGCACCTCCCCGCTTCCTCCTGCAACTGCGCGCTTCCCCCTGCGCCTCCCCGGTTTCCCCTGCACCTACCCGGATCCCCCTGCACCTCCCTGCTTCTCCCTGCACCTCCCCGCTTCCACCTGTACTTCCCAGCTTCCCCCTGGTGCCTGCGCGCTCCTCCCTGCTGCTCCCCGGTTTCCCCTGCACGTATCCGGTTCCCCCGTCACTTCCCCGCTTCCCCCTGCGCCTGCGCGCTCCTCCCTGCGGCTCCCCGGTTTCCCCTGCACCTACCCGGTTCCCCCTGCACTTCCCCGCTTCCCATTGCACCTCCCCGCTTCCCCTGCACCTCCCCGCTTCCCCTGTATCTCCCCGCTTCCCCCTGCACCTCCCCGCTTCCCCCTGCACCTCCCCACTTCCCCCTGCACCTCCCCGCTTCCCCCTGCACCTCCCCTATTCTCCCTGCACCTTCCCGCTTCCCCCTGCACCTCCCCGCTTCCCCCTGCACCTCCCCGCATCAGTACGGTTTGCATCTTTGTTGCCGATACCAACATGACGTCATTGACACCGGGTGCACAGATATTTTGTATAGTTGTTTTCGTGCAGTCATTTTATTTTCATGATCCTCTTATAGTTTACAGGCTTCTACACTTCTGTTTTTATTCGAGTATGCCTCGTACGCACAGCATAGTTTTAACTGCCCAAGAGTAATAATTAACTGGAAATTAGCGGACATTGAAATACAGACGAAAATAAGTAAAGTAATCCCTGACATGACAAGCAGTTGACTCATTTACATCGAAAGTTGAACTCTCTTGAACACGCATGTAACTGTTTCTTTCTCTAATTCTAGACTCCGCAAACTCCAGTCCTCAATAAAAACCCGCGAGCAGAAGCAAGTAGAGGAGCGTAGCAAGCGAGCGGAGAAGCGCGCCACCACCGACGCCACGGCTCTGCCAACACTCAGCGCGCACAGGACGCCGGCCAGGGAGCCCGACTTCGTGGACCCCAAGCAGCTGTCGGGGGATCTGAGGAACATACAGTCTAATTGTAAGTCCACTGTTTTATAACTCATCTTTTGTGATGGTACTGTTTTGAAAAGCAGCAATAATTGTGGCTGTGTTTCCTAGGATTTAATAAGAGGTACCCAGAAATCCTGTCCTGTCCAAAAACCAAAAAATCGAAGATAAGTTATGTTTACCAGTCCGCACAGTCTCAGTCCCGCAGCCTCTCACAGAGTCCTCTCGTGCCTGTGTCCCTTCAGTGCGCATATTATAGACTGATTAGAAATGGTCAAGAAAGCCTTGTTTGTGATGATGGAGACCATGTGTGCTTTCTTTCTTTTTAAGGGTTCCGTATCCGAAGGGTCCAAACGGGTGCTCCGTTTTTTATGCTGTCACTCACGTATTCGTCTAAAACGTAGTTTAAAAGTGGCGCCAGTCACAGAAAAGTTGAAAGGGAACCGCTTATCTTGGTATGGTCATGTAAAGAGGAGGGATGAAACACATGTAACGAAAAGAGTTATGAATATAAATGTGGATGGATGGAGAGGGAGAGGGAGGCCAAAGAAAGGATGGATGGATTGTGTGAGGAGTGATATGAAAGAAAAGGGAGTTAGTGATAGCGTGACGGCTGACAGGACAGAATGGAAGAAAAAAACTTTTGTTCGCGCTTATCCTAATGGCGGTGACGTCATACTTGTGTGTGCATCCTTTTTCTGTTACTTAACAGTTTCCCTTCCTCAAGATTTGAAAGGTTTCTAACTTGCTTAATTTTTAACGGATTTGAAAAATTCTCTCGATTTTCGATTTTGGATAAAGTAACTTTTTGATACAAATAATAAAAACAATTGAGTCAATGGTGCCAATTCTCTTGTTCAATAACTAAACTACAATTAGAGAATCGCTATCTTTTACTAAAAGGCAGTGCGAGAAAAGGACGGCTATAGCTATGAACTAAGTTAGAGATGTCAAACTAGTTTACGCCTTGCGCTTTACCGTGTTTTTAGTCGACATGTTTTTACGTGTACCCTTAATTTGTATGGAAATATTAGTTTAACTAAATTTGATAGCTCTAATTTACGTCTGCCTCTTTCTTGTTTAATTAGAGAGAAAAAGACAGCCATAGCCTAAATTAAGTTTAGTTTGTGCACAATAGAATCGGCACCAACACCCTATTGCAAATCTCATGGCTAATCAAAGACTACAGAATCATTTGCAATTTCTGAGTTGATTGGCCTCGGTAACCAGTTTATTAGGTGTATTATTGAGTCAGCCTAAATTAATCCTTACGCTACTAAAAATAAGCTCTATTATTCCAGCAAACCCTCTCCGGGAGCGTTTCGAGTCCCTCCAGCGTCGCGGCGCCCTCGCCGCTTCCAAGTTGATGATGAAGAAGAAGAAAAAGCTCAAGAGCTACTTCAAGGCCGGCCACAAGGTCACCGAGAAGGATATCGAGAAGTACGTCACCAGGAATGTAGGCAAAAAGTGATCTTATGTCTGTGATGTAAGGTTGGAAATGCCTTGTATGATAAGAAATGTAAGTAATGCGCATTTGTACGTTATTAAAGAGTTATTTAACGAATTTGGTGGTTTGATTTCATCATCAGTCTTTTAATGTCGCTCCCCACTGCTGAGGCACAGGCCTCCCCTCTGTGAGAGGGCGTGGGCCGTAATCCACCATGCGGATTGGTGGATGTCACATGGCTTCGAATTTTTGCTTCTAGGACATGCCGGTTTCCTCACGATGTTTTCCTTCACCGTTTTGAGAGCAGTGGTGATGCAATAATTTACACAAAGTAAACCGTCTGTCTGGGTTTGAACTGACGACCTACAACTTGTAAGTCGCGGTCGATACCACTGGGCCACCACTGCACTCATACAAAAAAAGAATCAGGATGCCGCTTCCCGCCATTCCATCCAACACTAGTCGACAACTCCGGGTAGACTAAGAAGTGGCAAGAGCTTCATAGATCATCCAGGACAGCCCGCCTAAGGCGAGGACAGTTAATGCTAACTGGGAAGAGCGGTAACTCACCACGTGACTTTGTTAAACCCAAGAACACCTGCCTCTCGATCGTGATTTGCAGTGGCTTATTTGGAAAGCACTGAATCGATTGCGTACTTGGCAGTTGTATTTTTTTTTAATTGCCATTTTGCTCTGCAATTTTTATTAGTTTAGGCACAGATAACATAATACTAGCGTACAGCGCCTCATCCCATAGAAAGAAACGGTACCGCCGTAACTACAGGTTTTCGACTTGCACAAGCAACTTTTGTTCTTCGTCCTCTGCACCTCGTTAGATGGTGTTAGCAGCGTCGGCTTGCAAGTTGGATGAATTTACATAGTCTTACTAATATTTTCTCACACATTGAGGAATTACTTTGTAGTATTTTTGGCACTTCATAACAGTTTTACTGTTTCAAAATGTGTCATTATACAAATTTTAAAGAGGTGAATGTATAAACTCTAAAACTTCAACAGCGCCATCTATTGGTACAAGAAATACAAATGCCTAAGGATTCGTTCCAATAAACATCTGAATTTGAATTAGGAGCCAATTATCCTACAATTTTATGCTTAGGGTAGTTTAATAATAAGACAATACAGTTTTCACCATTTTTTTTCCAAAATATTAATGTTACTTAGACTTCAATATGAAATCGATGCATATTAGCCATCTATTGACATTTATTTGAACTAAATTTTCTTTGTTCGAGATGAGACCCCGCCGTCTAGGTCAGAGGTGACAGAGACAAAGTCGACGATGGAGCGAGCTTACCCAGAAAGTTTTTCACTCTAACTTTGAAGAGATTAGAATTGTATGCGTTCGGAAACAGAAGCAGGTAGAGAGTTCCACTCCTTTGCTGTGCGCATTATGAAAGACGTTTGGAAACGCTTAGTGCGCGTTGGTGGCAACAAGGTAGGGCTGGTAACTTGCAGTGCATCTAGATGTCCGATGAGGTTTATTGTTTCGACAACTACCCAGTGTGAGTGCGGGGCTCCTGTTCAGACCATATCCAATTTTTTAGAGTGCCCCAAATGTCCGTTTGCCTGCACCCTGGATGACCTGAGCAATACCTCCGGCGAAGCCATAAACGTGGCCAGGTCACCTTATGAGCCCCAACAGCTTGATTTTATCGTGGCCACCTAATAGGCCAAACAGATTGATTTTATCGTGGCCACCTAATGGGCCCAAAAAGCTTGATTTTATCGTGGCCACGTTATGTGGCCAAACAGTTTGATTTTATTGTGGCCACCTACTGGTCCCAAACAGTTTGATTTTATTGTGGTTACCTACTGGTCCCAAACAGTTTGATTTTATCGTGGTTACCTACTGGTCCCAAACAGTTTGATTTTATCGTGGCCACCTACTGGTCCCAAACAGTTTGATTTTATCGTGGACACCTAATGGGCCCAAACAGTTTGATTTTATTAACGTGCCGCCAATACGAAAAGAAGGGGAAGATGTACTTTAGTACCTTACACTTAATATTTATTATTAGCTTTTACCGCGACTTCGCTTCCTTGGCGTATCTAACAGTAACCGTACTGGATAAAAATCTGTGGTACCTGGCGCCGTGATAGTGTATCTTTCTATTAGTTAAAGAATCAGTATAGTATTCGTCAAACTTAATGGGGTGTGCGAAGTTAGCTTCGAGTGCAACTGCGCGCAGGTACAGTCAAGTCGACAATAATTTAGGCTATTTAATGATTTTTATAACTCTGTGGAAGCTGTGTGAACATTTTTTAGGTGTGTACCTACTTATTTGTCAGTTTGGAAGTTGGTGGTAACGTTAAGTTTGACGAATACTATGTCTCCAAGTCGAGAAATTTGCTGCTACAAACAATTTACGAGTAACGTTTTAATAATGTATGTTTCATTATTTCAAAATTCTTTTTAGTAGGTGGTATTTTGGGGCTTTCCAGTAAATATGACATTTTTGGGACGGAATTACGATGAAGGAAAACATTTTCCGATCTTTAAACTGAGTTGTTAAAGTTATTTCCAAAGAGGGATGCAGAAAAAAAAACTTCAACAATATTTTATACAAAAAATTTACTAAAAAAATATCTAACATATAATACATCTAGAAATAGTCCACTTACGAATATATTACAGAGAAATCGTGGCAGTGTAACGAATATAAAATCTAACGTAAACATAGCTATGTAGGTAACTCAGTATTTAAACCTAGGATGTTTCCTAAACATAGGAAAATTAAACAATACAGTTCTTATAAATAGAATACTATGCGTTAGTCTATGTAGTCGAATCTTTTCAATAACAAAACGTAATAAGTTAACTAGGTTACAAACTAGAGGCTGTTTTGAGCAATATGTACATAATAATAAGGTTGAAAATAGGTTGTTATTGGCAATAACCTCGGCCATGTCATGTGACATGTGTCTTCTTCTTTAGATATCTCTAATTTCAAAACTACGCTATTTTTATTGCTTTTAAATTAAGTTTATTTGAGCTGTTTTTTCTTTGTTTTTGTAGACCATGATTCAGGAATTCAACCCATGGTGGGGTTCTGTGGAAGATTCATCTTTGTAATATTATTTTTTTTTTTACTATAACTTTATTTTAAAACTCATCACCAATAATATTAAGTCATCTATTAAATCATAATTTTAAAATAAACTTCAGGGCTCACAAATTCTAAATATTTTTTTTAACTCTATGCAGTTATAGCAGCGACTACTAATTTGCTACACTTTACTATGCGCATATTGTCCATAACAGCCTGTTTAGAATCATCATAATTTTCAAACATCTGAAAATACTGATGCTCTCCTTTGCGGCTGAAAACGAATCAATTCTATCTACATAATCACATTTACACGTTTATATTTAGGGTTTGAAACTATTTATATTGTAACGTTCTGTTTGCAACTTATTATTGCACCAATATTTATTTTTAAAAACTTTTATTTACACTGGCAGACTTGTCTTGAAGTTTATTGCCATAATAATCAGTCAATTTTTTTGTGGCCTTGTTTATTTCGCCAATATCTGAATTTCTTTACGATAAAACTGGGTGTAGCCTTTGTCAAGCATAGCACCTTCATTTATGTTTATAATCTTGGCAGGTTTTTGTTTTGCATTTAGTAAATATTCGCAATTAATGTCTTGCATTCTTCTTTTGTTACTCTTTACGATAAAATTTCATCATTTTAAAATCTGCTAACTCTACAATAAAATGTAAAATCTATTAGGTTACAAGGAATGTTACAAATCAGAACGCTCACTCACCTAAAAACATCAAATTTGATCTAGAAAAAAAAAATGTCGCGCTGGACTCAACCCTAAATATAAAAACAGAATCCTTACGTGCCTAGAACATTCTCAACCCCACCGCGCCGCGATAGAGTACAGCGACCTTAATAATTCTAAGGCCCTGGTATCGGACGTGGCTTTACCCTCACTGGCAGGTGCAACCCTAGCTTCAGCTATAGGAGTATCAATAAAAGGTACTTTAGTAGTTGTTTTTGGCTCAACAGCAGTTGTTCTGACGTGGAACTTCTTCACACCTCTTCGACTGGCTGTGTTGCTACTGGTTCTAAGTGGACTGAAAGTAGTTGCTGCTATTTCTAAGTCTTCTGTTGTTTTTGGACTTTCTGTTGTTGTAGTTGTAGTTGTGGTGGTTTGTGCTGCGTTTGATAGCGAATTGATTGCACTGGGATCGAAGCTTAGGCTTTTCCCTCTTCTGTCTCCTCTTGTCCTTTCGATTCTGTCTGTTCGTCTGTGTACATTTCTGTCAGCCTCTGTGGTTGGTAGTTCGGCTACCTCTTCTTCTTTGGCTATATCTTCCATGTCCTTCTGAGACACAGCCATTAAAGCTTCGAGTAAAGCTTTCTTTGACGCCTCAGCGGTAGTGTTATGATCATCATCGCATGTTTGTATCAGCAGCAATATCAGTCTCTTCACCGTCTTTGATTTCGTTTTCTTCATAACATTCATTAGTTTCTCAGCAGTTGTTGCGTTCATTATTTCTTTTGCCTTTTCTACGACTGTGTCAGTTATTGTTGTTAGGTCTTGAGCGGGTTCAGTTGAAGAATCTCTTAGTAGCCTTCCTTGTCTTTCGAATTCTTTTGTCTCATGTGTGGATACTTCGAAACTGACGGTAGGTGAAGCTGTTTGTTCTGTAGCGACGTACTCTGTTGGAGTAGTAGCGGTGTTAGGAATGTAAGTGTTTTCCGATAGTCCTTGATTCTGGTCTGATGCTGTTGGACTCAAACCATCGTTGAGTGTGATAGGATCTATGACAGTACTCTGCCAGTTTCCGTAAGTGCTGGACCAAGCGAATTGGTTCGTCGTCTTTTCGCTATCAGGAGATGTGAATACTGTGTCAGGTACAGTCGGTGTGGTAGTTAATGTTTCTGTCTCTGTCACTTTTGCGGTAGTAGTCGGCTGAGTTGTAGTTTGTACAGTTGTAAGATCTTCATCATGGATAGTAGGAGCTTCGAGGTCCTCAGCAGGTTTCTTGATCGGTTCTGCGTCAAAGGTTATCGTTTTTCCGTGACGGATACTGTTGCCTTGTGGAGCAGCGAAGGATTGACTGTGTGCTCTTTGCAGTTCTTCTTCATTCTCTAATTCAACACTTTCCGTCTCCGTAAAATACACTGAAGTTGTTGAGGGAATTGCCGTAGTAGTCCTAATTTTTTTGCTTTCAAAGTCGCTGACAGATGTTGACACAGATGGGTCAATGCCCCACGCAGTTGGCAAGTTTGTGGCTTCAACATACTCGCTTAGGGGTTTACCTTCAGTAGAGACTCCATTTGTCCCATAAGGAGAATCATTAAGATTTAAAGCGTTATTCTGGAATCCGCCATATTTGTGGATCGAGTAATCGCTTTCTGTCGTAGTTGAGGCTTCATTGCTATCGCTTGACAGTGTATTGATGTTTACGGCAACAGTGTTGGTATACGAAGGTGTGGTAGCAGCAGGAGTAGACGGTGATGTGTATGATGCCGATATTCTTCCACAACATCTGAATGGGTTTCTAGCAGTAGTTGAAAGAGAACTATACGCAGCTGAAGATGCATATTCTGATACTGGTCTATGAGTAGTGGTCGTGGTTTCCTCAGTTACTGGGTAAATTGTTGGCACACCTAAAGCCTTAGCCTCTCGTACATTATTCGATAGTGGAGGTGCCGCTTTGTGATCATCTGAGAAGCCTAAGATTTCATCATCTTCTTCGTTGACCGTTGTGGTTGGTTCCGTGTTAATTGATTCTTCTGTTGTCGTTAATAAGTCTCCGAATGATGGATGGGTCGGTCTGATGTCTGACAGAACTTTCCTGAATTGTACGGGGTCTTGTAAATAGGCTGACAATGCGTGAGTGAAAACTTGAGCCAATTCTCTTATTTGGGGAGAAGTAGCAATGGGATTCTGGCTCTGTTGAACAGACAAATCTTCAGCCAATTCGTTGTAGGTTCCATTAGGATCTTCCCTTATTTCTTCTAACAATTCCGCATTCGTCATTTGATGGCCAAAGAGGTTGCTGTATTTGTTAATAGTCTGACGGCTGAAAAGAGCTGGTAACGCTTCCTCCATGGCTTCGTACTCATCAAAGGTCGGGGTGACAGTTTCAGTTTCATCAGGAGTAGGAGTTGTAGACAAATTGTCTAAAGCAGTCGCGTAGTAAATTGCCAAGCTGTGTAAAGTCTTGGGAGTTAGTGATGGTGGTACGACTAATCCTGGCCTATTAGGCTGATCTCCGAAGTACCTGTCAGTCATAGTCGTTGGGACAGTAGGTTCTGTAGGTCCAGTTGGTCCGAACCTATCTAGGTTCAGTTTTCTCATGAGTCTTTCGCGACGTTCTTGATAAGACGGTTCTGTGGTAGCTTGAGTTGCTTGGCTGGAATAAACGTCATATCTATCAGATGATGCGGTCTGAGTGTAAACATCAGCTCTTGTCGTGTGAGGAATCTTTGTTGCCGATTCAAAACTGTCCTTGGTGTCGACGGTAAATTTCTTTTGTTTTTCAATATTGTCGCTCCTTGTTGTTACTTGTGAAACTCTCTCAGTTGTGGATGTCGTTGTTAAAGTCTTGTTCTTCTCCTTTTGAAGGTATCCTTTCAGTAGAGATACGCCAGGTCTGGTATAAGGTTCTTGCCTCTCAATGATAGTGGAATAACTCTTGGTGTATGGCACCAATGTTGGGCGTTTGGTCGTAGTTGGCTCAGGAGTTGATGGTGGCGCATGTTTGTCACGAATATCGTATAAAGTCGTCAAGTTTGGATTGCTCTTTGCTTTAGGTTTGACAGGAACATTAGGTGTGTAAACCGGGTATGGTCTGTAGGCCTTGTTATGGAAATCTTGGAGGTACTGTCTGTTGTTGTTGTTAGCGAACGCTGCAGTTTCTGCTGCGACCTGCATCTCCCTGAAACTATAGTCAGGAGTACTTCTGTATACAGGAGATTCCGTATAAGTAGGTTGAGTTGTCCTGGCAGGAATGTTGCTAAATTTCGTCGAGATCAATTGAACCAAACTCTTCCGTCTCTGTTCAAAGGCAGTTGTGGCCGCAGTTCTTTGCGTAGGGTTAAAGTTGTCTGTAAACAGGGCCTGGTATGTCTTGACTGTCGCTTTGGGGATCTCGGTCTGTCTCTGTCTGCTTCTGAGCAGTCGTTCAGTCGTGCTGGGCACATTGACTGGTGTACGCCTCGACTCCGCCCTGATGTTGGTATCAGCGCCGATCTGTTGAAGGTCCTGGTTCTTGCTGAGGCTCTGGCTGACCTTCTGGCTCTTCTTCTGTTCGTTGGAGTAGTATTCGGCGCTGGACTCGTAGAGGGCTGGGGCCGAGGCGCAGTCCACCTTAAACCACCAGTCACATATGAGGTGCGACTGGCTGAAGATGGTGCCGTTCGGACAAAGAAACGAGATCTTGCGGGATGTGTCGCAAATGTGGAATACCTGGAAAAAGTAAATTGGGGTTATTACAAGAGTTTTCTGAAAAGTTTTGAAGAATTGACACACACTGAGATAGGACTACATTTTGGAATACGAGCTCCTCTTCTTTTGTCTTAAAAAAAAAGGCTTTCAATCGCTGTCGTTCAAAATAATATTGAATTCACTGTAATTGCGCTTTGAAGTTTACCAAGAAAGTCAAAGTTTGTGTAAAGAGAAACTTTGGCTCTGATATTTGGCCTTTACCTATGAAGTTACTGTTTAATCAAACTGTTCACTTTGAACTGTTATAACTACGATTTGAATTCAAATAAAGATAAGAATTATGATAATACAGGCTGTAAGGGACAAGATACCGCAAATTTCGCGAAAAGGTTACACCTAGTGCCACTAACAAAATTATGATAGTCATTAATCTCGGTAATGATCGGTTACAGAAATTGTCATTTTTGAGCGCACAATGTATTGTAAATAATGCGATCTCAAAGCTCCGCAATACTACTTATCTACACACGCGCCGGCCGAGCGCGCCGCGCGCCGTATGTATGTCGGTATTAGGACATGTATTTTATTTACATTGCTGTTTTTAGTGTAATTAGCGATTTAACTACTTTTTAATAAAAACTCTCATTGGGTTGGATAGGAATAACGATTTTGAACAGTCTAACAGTGAAAAAACTGCAGAAAAAAAATTAAAATTTTGGAAAACGCCGACGAATACTTCCAACGCTAGGGGGTCCAGAATCATGTACTGAATCACTGGTATACGTATATGCGTTTATGTGTCTGCCACGGTGTATATTAAAGATAATAAATTAAACTTTAGTCACCTGGCAATCGGTTTCCAAGTCGGCGTAGTATCCTGTGGGCACGTTCTTGCAGCTGAATCCTGTGGGGGGAATGTTGGGGTACGCCGGGAAGTCCACACCAGCCCTGCCGATCACACCTGGAAACAGAGTGTTATGTTTTAGGAATACGTGTTTTAAAATGAAGGTTTAGTATTTTAAATTACGAATCGCGGATGTGTTTTATAAAACGTTTTATTCAACTCTTAATTTGCCAGCCTTCCCCACAATCCCCCCCCCCATCCCCATTAAGAGTTCACAAGTCCCCAAGCCTACAGGCTTGGGGACCTGTGAAGGGTTGTAGTGTTACCTAAGTCCAAATCGGTAACTTAACAAGAAAAGTAATACCTATCGGAACTTGTCTGGAGGTAGGCTTTGTCTGAGTAAGTATGAGGATCTTATTATCAAAGCATAAGTGAATCTTAACTCTTGCAAGGACCATACCTTGATTATTTGCCCAGTATTTTTCTTTAATGTCAGCAGTCTGTGGCAGAGCCTGATATTCTGCTGAATTTATTGAAGACTACTACTTTGGTAAACCACCAGCAAAATGAAATGTGTAAACGAACTACAAAAGCTCGTGGGGAAGACCTGGATGTGACTTGCACAGGGTACCATGGCACGGATGAGGTCCATATTCAGCAGTCGGTAGAAAATGTCTCCCATTGCTGATGTAGTACCTTGATACTCGACGATGTCCTCGGGCTGGTTGTCTGGGGGTATGAGTCTCTTCACTAGCGCCTTGCCTTCCGTATAGTGCTCGAAGCCTGCGGCTCCCATAGCCTGGGCTATCTCCTGTAGACTCTCCACGCTTGGCGCGGGGGCGTATAGCTCGGTGTCCTGAGAATATTACAGAATGACGATTATAAACGTAAACATTGATGTTGTATTTTTGAATCAGAAAGGTTACAAAGCTGCACGTGTGGATTGAGTGATGCGGCAATCGTCTCAAAGGAGAATGGACAGAAAAATATTTCAGGTTTTAGTGAAATCCAAGTAATAGTAGATTGTTGTATCGAGCGCAAAGTGAGTTATTATTAATGCACGAGTGTTATGTTGGTGCCCGAGCGCATGCGCGGGCACTAAAATAACAAGAGTACATTAATTACCTACTCACTTTAGCAAGGTGCGTAATCAACTTCTCTTTCAACTACGAATCTACCTACCGTAATAAAAAATACCTAGGTACTCAAAATAAAAACTGACTTAATGAAAAATATTTTTATCCAGCGACTTTTGCGGCAAAAGGCTATTAACAATTTCATTTGCAGCTGTTTTTATACTTTCTGGAGTTGAATTCATATCGCTATCGCTGTCTATTTCTATTTTTTAAAACTTTTCTTACTAAATATGGTTTATCAAAGTTTTACATGCAATGGTACAAATTGCGCGCCATAACTTTTTTTTTTCACTAAGTCGGTTTTATTCAGCCGATTTTTATTTTCAGCCAGTATCTTTTTGATATAACTAATGCAGTATGCATTAGATAGATCAAAAACATTTTATATTAAACTTAATAGGAGACATTAAACCTCTGTGGTAAATTTATATTTAAATAAAAAATAAAACAGTGCATTCATGAAAAACTGTGCAACCATGAGATTTCATATAACATTTCTGCACTGTTTTGGTTCTAATAAAAAAATACGTCCTTTGTGATCGGTTTTGTAGTGATTAATGATAAGTTGAAAATAAAATATATAGTTGTATAGTTACCTGTCGCCGTTGCGCTGTACGGCGAGCTCCATCACATGCGCCTGAAATAGAAATAAAGTCATTAATCATATCAGTAGGTACATTGAATGGATACAGCGAGTGATTGGGTAACTAAACCACTGAATGCTGTCGTTATCTACTATTGTTAGGCTGAATTCCAGAGAGTAGTTGTTTTCAAAAACCAAACCATTGGGCATGTTTATAAAACTGTATCTAGTAATTTATAAACTCATGATTAAACTCTGGCAGCATTATGTAACTAATGCTGTTTTGAGTTTCTAAAATAATAATAGCTATCATCTAGTTTAGGTTCTTTCAAGCGATGATCTAGCTTTCAATTTAATTTAAATTACAACAGATATGTTAGCACTAATACCAACTTAGCTAGACATTATCCAACATGCCAATTTTATATCCGGCCAACGAGATCTCACTTTGTCACGGCCAAGCTAATACATATAAATCCTCCTCACAATAATACAATTGACATAGTAATCGATATAAGCGTTTAGAACGAGTCAACCGCACGTCCTTATCAACACTTTGTCTTCAAAAGCGTCTGTATGTTCATAGCCTTAAGGTCGGTTTTCGTGATCCTGGCGGGGTATTGATATGCAATTGGATTTACAAGTGTTTGAATAATGGGAAGACAATGGGACCTGCTTTCTAATGCAAGTCGTGGTCGCCATGCGGGGATCCCGCGGTGATTCACGATTCACGGTATTGGATTAAGTGGTGGACTTACGAGATGACTG
Source organism: Polia nebulosa (assembly GCA_951329385.1). Classification (NCBI taxonomy): domain Eukaryota; kingdom Metazoa; phylum Arthropoda; class Insecta; order Lepidoptera; family Noctuidae; genus Polia; species Polia nebulosa. The sequence continues at coordinate 1,472,803 of OX589609.1, forward strand.
AATGGCGATTTGGCAACGTGAAATGGCGGTTTGCAAGCTTGGCGTATATTTATTTATATTTGAATTGAAGAAAAATAGGCTAACTACTAAGTGCTTTTAAACTAAGTCTTATCAGAATAATTATGCTGCAACATCATCATTATCCTGCCCTTATCCTAATCTATTTGGGGTCGGCGCAACATGTCTTTTTCTTCCATACTCCTCTATTAGTCGTCATCTCTGTAGTCACCCCCTTTTTACCCTTATCCTCTTTCACACAGTCCATCCATCGTTTCTTTGGCCTTCTCCTACTCTTATATGAATGGCTATACCATTCACATCCATACACAAGACTTTCCTCAAGACATTTTCTTCATTCCTCCGCACCACACAGATGGGGCTTATCACGACCACCGATTTTCACACCACTTTTGAGTCAGCGGTGCCACTTTCAGAATTCCTCTTATATACTCATTCCTAATTCTATCTATTCGCGTAACACCACACATCTCTCTTAGCATTCTCATCTCAGCCGCATGCAATTGTTTTTCATTCATGCCTTTTGTGGCCCAACATTCTGAACCATACAAGACAGCAGGTCTGACCATTGTTTTATAAATCTTCCCCTTAAGTTAAACGAATTATGCTGCAACAATTATAACTACATACAAGACACAGAAAATATACACGCAGATCTAATACAGACAGCCACATTGCTGCACTATACAAAGAATCTTGGAGGAGTTCTGGTACCCACTTATGATATCTAACAATAAGACCACTAGATAGAAAATTGAGTATCTATTGGAGTGAACTTTATTTATTTCTTTCACGGTTCTTCATGGGTGAGAGAACAATTCCACTTGAGTGCCAAGAGTTAAAACAGCATGGTACTGAATGTACCTAAACCCTGACATTTCCCCATCTTCATGTTAAATCCGCTGTTCCAACCTCACTATAACCGCAACCGTACTCGCATAGCGCACTAACTAGAGAGTGAAAGTATCGATGTGATCGATGACTCGCAGAACACGTGAATAGAGATGTGCCGCTTATCGATATAGCACAATAGTGTTGCTCGTAATAGTGGGCGTCCGTTTGTTTTACATTCAAGTTGTTAATGATTGAAGAAAGCTTTTGAAGTCTGTGGGAACTGGATTATAGGCTTGTTGAGGTCGAATGTGGAGGTTGAGTAGGTACCTATTGATGTTAAGCTGTATAGACAAAGCAAGGGGCGTCAATATTTAAATACCATCTCGACTGTATAGTGTATACTCCGAAGTGATAGGTAGAGATCGGCTGAGATGGGCTGGGTGATAGGGATAACTATGTGTCGGTTGTCGACACTATTTTTAACACACTTTTATTATCTTGGTATGTATCTATGTAACGGAATCTTGGAACGTGATTTTCACCCATTTCAAAACGTCGGCTTGAATTGAAACTGTGTACAGTTATCAAGGGCCAATAACAATACAATAATTTAATCAGTTTGTGTAGTAAAACTAAAAATTAAAAAATAAATAATAGTTAAAAAAAAAAAAAACACGCTTTTATAACTAAAAAGTAGATATTTTGTTGACAGATTGGTAAAAGTAAAGTCATTAATTATTATATAAAATTGAACTTATAGAAAGTTTTTATGTCCAACCTTATTGGAGTGTTTTCATCAGTTTGCCGTCTACCCTAAAGCGACCTATGCGCTGCCACCGACTGTGTCGTGGAAGTTCCGAAATGTCGTTCTAATAAAATTTAACTGTTTAATAAGGGCTGATTTTTCAATAGTCAGATAACTTTTAACTGAGGAATAAAACTTGCGGTTTGACATAATTTCTATACAAAAACTGTCAAAATGCCATTTTTATTCCTCAGTTAAAAGTTATCTGACTATTGAAAAATCAGCCCTTAGGGCTGAGTTAAGTTACCATCGACCCGAAAAAGACGAAGGAGAAAAGACCAGGACAGGTTAAGACCTATTTCCGGGCATGAAATTAGACTTGGGGTTTTTTTTTTATTACTGAATTCAACGGAAAAACCGAATAACGTTAAACATCAACACGGGGTTCAAACTTCAAGTCGAAGCGGCGGCGGCCGGGTGAGCAGATGTACCATAGACAGGAAAAGAAAAGATACCTAACAAAGTGATAATCACTGTAACTATTTACTTTCGACTGGGCACTCTCTCTCTCTCTCTGCCTTGTCTTTTCCCAAATATCTTGCGGTCGGCTTCCAGTCTAACCGGATGCAGCTGAATACCAGTATTTTACATGGAGCGACTGGGCACTATTACTTATTTTAAATCGTCTGCCGTTCCTCCCAGAGTGTGAGTGCTGGATTACCCATATTTACGTCAAATCAAATCAAATTTGATTTGACGTACATATTTACGTACTTGCGTGCAAAAACTAAGCATATCTAGTTACTAGCGGAGTATTTGAAATAATATATCCAGGTAACACTTTTACATGTCAATTTTTTCGTCAATTTAAACTGACAGTGAAAGCAGATAATATCGTGTACCTCAACTTAAAGCTTAACGGATGATTCACGTTACACCGTGTCGCCACACGTGGTGCACGTCCACCGTGCGCCGGCCGGGCTAGTCATTCATGCTACACCGGGCTGTCACCGTGTCGCCACCGGGCCGTGCCCCGGCCGGGCAACAATTGCCACCGACATTTCGACGTCGGGCACGGCCAGGGCACGGTCTAGCATGAATAACTTCATACAAAATACAAAATAGGAATACCTACTATCTATTTAAAGATATAGCGATATTAGGTTTCTCCATTTGGAGTTCCGAGCAGCCCGGAGTCTGTACAGTTGATGGCAGTAAGCCTGACCCCTATTGGTTTCATGGAACTTAGACATGAATGGCAAAATGTGGCAATCTATATACAGGGTGTAACGGAAATGAGTGGTCATGTTTTAGGTACTGTGCATGTGCTCATGGAAATGAACAACTTTCTTCAGGAAGTCCTAGTAAATGAACAACTTTCTTCAGGAAGTCATAGTAACAGAACCACTTTCTTCAAGAAGTCATAGTAACAGAACAACTTTCTTTGAGAAGTCATAGTAAATGAACAACTTTGTTCAGGAAGTCATGGTAACAGAACAACTTTCTTCAAGAAGTTATAGTAAATGAACAATTTTCTTCAGGAAGTCATAGTAAATGAACAACTTTCTTCAGAGAAGTCATAATAAATTCTCAAAAAAAATATAATTTCCGTACAAAGTGTTCATAAGCTGATCAAAAATAGTAAAGGAGGTGCATTTTTTTTAAAAAATATTATGACTTTCTTGAAGAAAGTTGTTTATTTGTATGGGCATATATATAATGTACATGAGAAGTAACAGTTGCCCCGCAGCGCGCACTGGGGCAGTAACCAGCTGGTATTAGTCATAGGTCGGTTTCCTACAGTTAGCCTAAGATTATAGGTGCAAGTGACCTCTGTAGTTGGGGTCAGAACGGGTACTGTTAAGTAGCAACAGATGATCCAGTCCATCAATGTCTCTATTATGAGAAGTTTACAGGCTTTTTAGCGTTCAATCAACCACAGCATTTTATTTAAAGCGTTACACGATCTGGCCAAATGGGGTATCCTTGACCCAGCAGACGCATTACCAGTGTGAGAGAAAATATATCACCTCTTCTGCTGCCCAGCATGCACAACTACCTGCACTTTTAATGATTTAAACGAAGCCAATAACAAAGCTATCCAGGTGGCTACATACTGGTCGAACAAAATTTGAGTAATTATCGACACAGAATGAAGATTAAGATTCGAAGTGCTGCCATGATCTCTTCTAATATTGTCAACTAGCTTGTGCCAGTGGCTTCACCCGTGTGGAATTTTGTAAGTTTAAGTTACTCCTTCTATAATCAGCTACCTGCCATTAAAATCTTATCAGGATCGATTCAGCCGTTTCGAAGATCAGCCGGAACAAACAGACAGATACACGGACAAAAATTAAAAAAAAACAGATTTTTAGGCATAGGTATCGTGCAAATACTTGTATGAGCTTAAAAAAATAACTTTTATTTTATCTTTACAAACAGACACTTAAATTTTATTTATTAAGACTACAGAGATGATGACTACTAAAGAAGTATGGAAGAAAAAGACATGTTGCGACGACCTCAAATAAATTGGGATAAGGGCAGGAGAATGATGATGACTTCAATTTTATTTATTTATATGTATTGATGATTTAGCAATCACGTTCAAATTGCCCAGATCTAGCAGCTGCGGGTAGAACGGCAGAAAGAGTATCGTATGATGCAGTTTTTTGACTGGTAGTTATCATCACCATCATTTCAGCCAAAAGACGTCTACTGCTGGACATAGGCTCCCCAAGTGTTGCTTCAACGACCGGTCCTGTGCGTCTCACATTCATCGTCTCCGCGACCCTCACCAGGTCATCGGTATACCTTGTGGGAGGCCGGTACGCGGTCGCTATCTAGAACTTTTCGGCCCTATCGATCATCTGTTCTGCGATCAGCCTACTGCCATTTCAGTCACCAGCATCAGATTAGACTGAAAGCCGACCCCAACATAGTTGGTAAAAGGATAGGCAGATTGATTGACTGAATGATCATATCGTCCTGATAATCTCTTCTTTCCGTTGTCAATATCATTAATACGTTTATAAGATCTATTCAGTATGTTAATGATTTTTTAGGGAAAATGATCGCAAAATGTCTACGCTAAGTCAGGCTTGGCACAAGCAACTGAAGGAACAGGGGTGGGTTTTAGTCAGTAAAAGACTGAAACGCCCTCCCGCTCCACCCAGAGCGCGATGTCACTGGATGATTTCACATCCCAAAGAAAAAAAAACCAGGCTTTGCTAGTATTATCAGACGCCCTTATTCAAGCTTCAAATTGTGCTGTCACCGTTTGCATATTTCTCATAGTAAAACCTATAATCTAGGAGACGTTAAAGAAAGGCGTGATTTAGCTCCCTCCCATTGCCTGTGACTTTATAAGGTAGCTTGATAGGTTCGCCTACAGTTATATCCCTGTCCATGTCTTAAAATTCCTACTTTCATCTTAGCACAATCTCTTCGAGAAATACTCGTAGAGAATAAGTATGGTGATAAACATTAGCCAGACAGCAACGTTGTTTGGAAGCTGAATGGTCCAGGGAGTGTTGGACGTTTTATCACCTTTCATTATTCACGAGGAGTGTTAATTACTAGTATTTATAATTAGTCGGTAAGTACTATTTTATCTGTAAAAGATCTCTGTGCGATCTACGTATATATTTCTATGAAATCGATGAAGTTCGACGGCAATTCGTCGAGTGATCTCCATTTTTTTTTTAATTTTCTTATCGGACTAGCCAACGTTAATCCCAACCACTTCAACTCCTGACAGCCAGAATCAACAGTGGTGACTATGAGAAAAAAACGGCGAGGCAATGAAGCTCGACGACTCCTGAGAAATTAAACTGACTTGGGTCCCGCAACGTAATTATTAATTAATCAGAAATTAATTAAACAGCGTGTTGAACTTCACACATACTCGTATCTATGTTCCGTACCAAATGAGGGAATTATCAAAGAAAAAATATGATTTATCAATATATTGGTATTTGTTAGTAAAATATACGTAATAATAAACATTTTTAACACAAGTTGTGTAGGTCAATGGGAAGTTGAAAAATTCTACGGAACAAAATTTTGTGACAGACAGATGGACAGACGGACACGTGAGTGACAGCAATAGGGCTTCGTTTGGACCCTTCGGGTAAGGAACCCAAAACGAGAGAGAGAAGACAGTGATTGCCAATAAAAGGGATGACTATTAAAATAGTTTGCTACCAAAGTTTTGGAAGACGAAGAACGAGTTGTTACGAGTTTTTACAATAAACTTCTGAGATTTAAATCATTGGAGCAAAGTGATCGACTTATTGTTAGTTTTGCAAGCGTTACGGACGTTAATGAGTGCGGTCTGCGGTTGAACGAAAGGTAAGAGCATGTTACAGTTGTGGAAGACATTCTAACTAAAGTTCTAGACATCACGGTATCTATGATTTTGACTTTCACTCACATAACTGAAATAATAAATACGAGTACCTACTTGTCAAATTATGTTCTGCTGAACTGTTATTAGACGTGTTTGATAAAGCGGCTATGAATTTGTGATAAATTTCCTTTTTATAGACTCGTCTGATACCCAATGGGACTGTCCTATTTGAAAAGTATTGTCATAGACATATGGCCTGAAACACATGTTTAAAGAAACCTAGATCGGGCAATGCACTAAATTACCTTCTAAATTCTATTTATTTACAACTGTAATATTTTGTATTTGTCATACATGTCAAAAGCCACATATTCCACCCATTATTTGGATAGTTTTTTTTTCACTAAGACCATACCTGGGAAACCACTGGTTCTGGATATATTGAAGGTCAAAGTCGCTATTTTTTTTTACTTTTTCCGGAAATTAATTCTAAGTGTTATTAAGTACTAAAGTTTTTTCCAAACAAACATTATATGAATTTTGTTTTTTTTTTTCGAAAATTCGCAACTACGAATTTGCAGTTACGAAAACGCAATGAATATCAAACGTATCCGACAACTACCTACGTGGCTTAGAGCGAAGGGGCGGGGTTTAACTCCACTTGTCTGTGTTCGCGTTACATTGCGCGAAATAAAAAGAAGTTTTATTTTTCATAGCTAAAAATAAAAGTCGTTTGCCAGCAAAAACAATTTTTGCGCAAAACTGCTTTGTTAGACGTACAGTATGTGTAGTTAACGGCTCTATGATGTGTCTTTTTACACCCTGTATATACTACTGAACCACATGTAAGTACACTTTTTGTAAACTTATTATTTCAATTTTTTATTTTCCCTATCCAGAACATGCCATCATATACTGAAATGCTCATGCACGTGCACTATGTATAAGAACCTGATAATCGCTACTGACGCTGCAATTAATGTGGCCAGCTTCTGTGCCCATAGTATTTAAAAAAATTGCAAAAAAACTAAAATTTCGGCAGTCGGTGTAACATATTTTTTTTTGTTTCTTCGTTATTTGACACCGACATCCAAAATTAAAGTTATTTTGCAATTTTTAGAAGTCGGTTGTATGTTTTGATAAAAGTTTTTTATTTATCACTTTTTAGTTTTTTTTAAATTTATTTTTTATTTTTGTTGTAAACCAGCAGTAAAACTAAATATTAAAGTTATGCCCAAATAGATAACACCAAAACGTCATCTGTGTATACATATTTTTTGTTTATGTAGATTTTTTTAAAAAGTGCTGAATTATTTTCGATAAAATTTATATGGGACCACCTCTGAAGTATGACCTACCAAACAAAAAAAAAACATCAAAATCTATTCACAAATGGCGGAGATATCACGTAACAAACATACAAAAAAAAAAAAAAACATAGAGATGAATTGAGAACCTCCTCTTTTTTAAAGTCGGTTAAAAAGCTAAGAAACCATCGTTTCGAAAGAAGAAGTTGACGCGAGTTCTCTCTGGTGGGCAATCCCATAGGAACTGTGGGAATGATAAAAGGTAGCCTGTGATATTCAGCATAATGTGAGCTCTAGAGATTACTCTAGAGCCTAAATCCAATGCAGATGCTGTTTAAGAGGTTTAATTGTTGTTTGTAAAAGGATTACCTTTTACAGATAAGCAAACAAACAAACCAACAATTTAAACTCTTCATAAATTATTACTTTAGATTTCCTAATACTATTACAGCATAGCTTCCAAAAGTTTAGAACGGACTCTCAGATTAAAAAAAAATCAAACATTGAAATAGTTTCATCTTATTAAGAGCATTACTCCTCAAGTTCCATAGGAAACCCAATTAAATTAGCTATGAATCATTAAGCCGATGGCTGAAACACTCGGTATAACGATGTGCGGACAGAGCGATACAGATAAGTGCACGATTTATGACCAGTTGCGCAAGCGCAGGCTTTCGCTAGGTCGTTGTTAGGACGTGATTACACGACACCGGTGAAGGGCGTTTTGAGGCTATTTTTGTTATTCAGAAAAATGCTTGTTGATTTTTTTCTTTTCGTTTGAAAAAACTGATATTTTATTAAATTTGAAACGGATTAGTTTGGGCTACATTCTGGGCTGAATAATACTAGCTTGCCGATATTCAGATTTCAATTCCAGAAAAAAAAAAATGTATCTCTTGTTTTACCAATTTATTCATTTGCCTAGCATTTTACCAAATAAAATAAGAAAGTTGGAATCGGATTCCATGCAATGTAACGGAACGCAGCAGGAATATCAGTATTTTTTACAATCCACAAAACAGTTACCGGATAATACGTAATCGTATTTTGCATAATATTATACCGAAGCTGTTTATTTTCCTCCCAATCAAACAAATAATAAATCATAATGTTCCCACTGCTGAGATATAGGCCACCTCTCTGTGAGAGCGACTGAGCTGTTATCCATGACTGACGGTGTTCCAGTGCGTTTTATTATTACATTGTCAGCCAGTGCTGTCCCACTTTAGGGCAAAGGCCTCCCTTCCCTCCTTCCACTTTCCGCGGTCTTCTGCAATTTTGGGCCAGTCCTTTGGGAAGGAGTCCAACTCATTCCGCCATCTCTTTCTGGGCCTGCCGCGTTGTCGTTTATCTGTCTAAACCTCTTCCCCCTTCCAGTGCGTTTGCTTATTAAATATTGATTTATTTCGGTCGCAAGTGTACACAAGCCCTAACTAAATCGAGTCGTGAGAAGAAGCGTCGATCTGATCGACTAATACAATTAGAGCCTTCAGCAGTACATCGATTGTTTAAATACTTATCGTGCACCTCTTAGATTTATTGCCAAAGGCTGCAGGTTACAAACCTTGAACTCAGGATTAAACCCAAGAGTATGGCGATTATGGTCGAAGTACTCGTATATAGCTAATGTTTTTACGATGATTCTTTAATATCGGTATGTTGTGTGAACGGACTAACATTTGGAGTAAATTATAATAATATCGAGATGAGTCATTGCGGGGCAAAGATTCACACAGATTCCTTTCTTCTTCTACTATTTTTGCTTTGCCCAGTATCCATAATGATCCCACTATATTTTAAGTTAAGTATAAACTTGGTATATAATGTGGAATGCAATATGTGATTGAGTATTGAGAAAATTAGAAGGTCTGCATAATGTGTTTGCGATTGCTACGAGTACGTTGCCTCTCATAATTCGACAGCAGGTATTATCTAAATACCAGCGGTGTTTAAAGTGTAAACAAAACGAGTGTATTTCATTAGGGAAACGATTTTATTTTAAGTGCCACGGGCAGGTTTTGAACTTTCAACCACTTGCTCGCCAGCTTGACCCCAAAGTCTTTGGGCTACTACACCTTCATTGCTTACTTATACCAATTTAAGGTCACGGGGAATCTGCAGAAAGCGAGAAACATAGGATCGGCCGATTTGGTGACGCTGAAGGGTACAATTCCTGCCTAACCGAGTTGTAACAGCATGGAATAGGCTCCCGCAAAGTGTGTGACAGCTCCCACATGGAACTGCTTCAAGAACCGGTTGGGGATTAAACATCTCTCAGCTATTTGAAACACACGCATCAGCTAATAGTCAAATATATAATACGAGTATATACCGGCCAACATAAACCGAGATACCAGGTCAGCACATTACATCGCGCCTGTATATCACGAAGGGCTAGAGACAGATGTGAAGGAAACTAAAGATACACCAGGTCAAAGTTCCACTGCACTGACATCAACAACAAGATAGGTTTCAGCCATGTGCTCACTTCCTAGAGTTCCCGGAGACAGGCGACACAGACACACAGACAGTCAGGCGCTCGGTAACATCGCGGTCGCCATAACTCGACGAAACCACAACCGCACGCGCGTAAATGTCACAGTTCCTACATTACGGGTGATAGTGCTTGTTACAGGGTTGGTACTTGGTGATTGTTATTAGTTGACACATTCGATTTGTTTAGAAAAATAACTAAAAACAAACTTATTTTTTTAATTTTTCGTGTTCTTAGCAAACCCTTTCATTTGACGCACATTTCATGGGCTAGCTTACAAAATAACTAGTCCGACATCTTTGCGAGTCAGCCATATTGGATTTAGAATGACGTCACTTAGCTAACCATGCATTGTCATCTAAACTAAACATTTACGCAAAATTTTAACTTAATCTAAAACCGGGATATACTCGTACTTAGGTCAAAAAATTTCAACTTAATCTAAAACTGGGATATACTTAGGTCAAAAAAATTCAACTTAATCTAAAACTGGGATATACTTAGGTCAAAAAATTTCAACTTAATCTAAAACTGGGATATACTTAGGTCAAAAAATTTCAACTTAATCTAAAACCGGGATATACTTAGGTCAAAAAATTCTATGATTTTTTATATTATGTAGTTACTAACATTTGAAGTTAATAAAAGTGTGTTAAAAGGACGCTTTTACTTCTAGAGCCTATTGTTAGTTCCATGTCCTAGAATTTTCAACTTAAGATAGGTAATCTATTCGAATACATTTTGATATCACGACGTTCGTATAAATGACTAGCACTTCGCCCGCGACTTCGTTCTTGTCGATTTCATAAATTTATAGCCTATATGACACTCACAAATAACGTGGCTTTCTATTAGTAAAAGAATTTTCAAAATCTGTTCAGTAGATCCAGAGATTACCGCCTACAACCTCAAAAATTTTACCTCTTTATAATATTAGTTTATAATATGAATGGATTCATTTAATATAAATCAGCCTGTCTTTTCCCAACTATGTCGGGGTCGACGTTTAGTCTACCCGGATGCAGCTGAAAACGAGTTGAAAACCAGTAAATAGAGCGACTTGAACTCTTCATCTCAGTTACTGGGAAGTATGACAAGACCTTGAGATCGTTGTTAGACTGGTTATATATCAGACTTTCGGGCAAAAAAAACCTCATGAATTGGTAACATCTGGCGGACACCTAGCATTAGGTACCTACTTTTTGGGTCGCGGGAGAGTTAGAAAGAGTTTCCGCGGCCCTGGAACGCAGAGAGCAACTGAAAGAGCAATGATGAGTTTTAGTCAGTAAGAGTCTGACACTCCCTCCCGCATACCCAAAGCGGAAGAAGTTATCTGAGGATTTCCCACCCTCTAAAACTTCTTTAGGCGCGTTGGGCATTTTTGAGATGGGAGAATACTATTGAAGTCGCGCGACACCAACCCGCTACGACGCGTAGAGTCGTAGCACTCGTAGCGCATCGCGTAGCGGATTGAAGTGAAAACTTCTTTAGGCGCGTTGGGAATTTTTGAGATGAGAAAAAACAATTGCACTCGCCACCGATACCGACACCGATCCACGTGTTGTAGCACTCGTAGCGGATCGCGTAGCGGATTCAAGTGAAAACTTTTTTAGGTGCGTTGGGAATTTTTGTTCAAGTTTTCACTTCTGTCGGCACTCCCGGAGTGCCACAATTTTTTTTAAACCTAAAGCCGTCCAAAATACCTAAAACATAAGTCATATCGTTTTAAAATGAAGCTTGCCGAAGAACCAATCGATTCTGCGTCAACCCTAAACCATTACGTAGAGAGTGTATTAGCAAAGTTGTATAACAAAATAATATGATGTCTGTCTGTGCAGTTAAACGAGTATAATATCTGAACGACGCCATATTCATTGTAACAATGGAATATAGTCAGTAATAACTCCCTAATAGCTGTATTATTTTGTAGAACACTGAGTTTTGATCTAGAATGGATAGATGCGTGGGTTTTACCTGAAGAAATTAGTGACTATTTTGTCTAGTCTAGATTGATATTGGAAATAATAATGTGGTATGTTTCCGGTGTCACGTCTTCGTCCGTTTTGTTTGTGAAAGTGAGTAAAGATTCATAGGATAGGATGAGATAAACATAGTTCCGTTCAAATTCAGTTTTCTATACAGAGTGAATTTTGGAAACGAGACTGAAAATCTGTAGTTTTTGGGATATTATCTGTGGTCAAGAAATTGAACATGACATGATATTTTTTACAATAAAAACTTTTTATTTTGAGCAATAGAAAAGGAATGAAAGAAATATCAACTGTTGAATACTGATATTCCTTCTGTAAAATGAGCTAAATACTCGTAAACCACGTTTCGAATGGTTTTAAAGTGGTCTGTACTATTGTAGCAGTCCTCTGCTCCTCGAATTGTAAGCTCTTCAAAAGACGAACAACCTCATTTTTTACGAGTATCATTATTTATTCACTGTTTTGATCATAATAACATGACATCTACATATTAAACTCTTGGACATAACAACAGACTATTAATCTGTCAAGCGAAGCTTGTCAGAAGACACGCGTGCGCAGCGCCGCTGAGGTCGAGGCTACAGCAACGCCTGTAGTCCTGTCAACGGGATACATAATGATTCGTAATGTAGTTTTTTTTTTAATTTATTAGTTGAAGTGTTGCGGTGAAATGTTGTTATGAAGGTCAAGTTTTTCGAGTGGATGAGTCATAATCAATGACTCATCCACTCGAGTAGTCTAGGTAAATGTTGAGTCTGTATCGTAGGGCGATGCATGGTGGACATCCCACATATACCTACGCACGAAATGTTTTAGGAATACATATTTTCATTGTGCGTACAGCCAAGGAATGGACATTTTTTCAGAAGTCTGTGTTTCCTAATAGTAATAAATTACCACGAGTCAAGCGTGCTCCATTACCAACACGTCGTTAACCATCAAGTGAGATGGAGGTAAAACGCGAGTCTATCCTATATACGAGACAACCATCCCTAACTTATTTAATCATTGTGAAAATATTGAATTTCAGTGCCAATTACCTTTTTTACTATTGATACGCACGCGTTTGACTACTATCTCACCTGATGGTAAGCGATGATGTGGTCGAAGATGGAGCACGCCTTCCTAGAAGTAACCTATTCACTCTTAACTTTCACATCAGATCGATCTGTCGATTAGACTACCTAGGTCTGACTAGTTTCTACCTATGATCTTAGTACTGTTAGTAGGTAGTACTAGCCCTTTAGTGTGGCCTCCATTTTAGATTTTAGATTACCTAATTTCCTAACTTAAAATACCTGCAAAAGATATTGATCTGTTCCAAAAGCGAAAATGACCACCATCAAAGAAAATAACGATCTCTAAACTTCGATAATTTGGAACGTCGAAGCTCGATCGATGCGTTTGCGCATAATTACAGTGATCTAGACTAGTTATGTTTCACAAGTTCCGTTGTGGCAACGTCGTTATAAGATATAGTTCGATTAGGATGTCGACATTGTCTTGGGCTAGCTGAACAAATACACCTAACCCAGCCTTCGATAACTTTTAAGATAAATATGCATCTGAATTCTTTTAGAGTGCTAGCTGTTGTTTTAGGTGAAGGAAACTTTTATAGAGGGTTAAAAATTTCATTGAATGATTAGCTGTATTTATATTAACGCTTTAACGTATAAAACAAAACTTGTCATCTACCAACCTAGAATAATTAATTATCATAGGGTTATTTAGATAACATAATATGCGATGACTTACATATCATAATCAGCGTAAAGAGCAGTATCGTCTTCATCATGTCGGCTCCTAAACTACTCCGTCTCCACCGCATAACAGCTCTGCAACAAAAGGAAAAAAAACAAAGGTTAGTAAATGGTTTTAGTGTTTCATTTTCATGTTTTCCCAGTTACATCTTTGCTTGTAAGAATAGATTGGGGAGTTAAGCCGTAGTTTAGTAGTGGCAAGAAGAGCTCTCTTGTTATATGTGAAGCATCGTTGCTTTGTTTTTGAAGAGTGGGTTGTAGGTATTACAGGAGAAATAGTCTTTATGTGACATTTAAACTTTTTCGCTGGGATGCAAACCTTTTGGTTTTGTAGTTTTCTTTACTATTGAGCGGCGAGAGTCCCGTATGGAATCAAAGACATACAGCGGTTTTCAAATATAGGGGATATTATTTTAAAGAAAACTACCACAAATAACCCGATAGAGTTGTCCTTACACGACTCGTTATAATTTTCAATCCAAACTTTCATCGTCTCACTTCCACCCACTAACCGGAACTCAAACATACCATCAACCACGAGAGTCTAGACTCTAGCGAGAGTCGGTGCGCGTGCGCAACGACGTGGTCACGGCGTCACGACCATAGTGACATCTGTGAGTTACTGCTGCACAACGCATACAGCGGGATGCTAGGACGGATGTAGAGTTTTGGGGTCAATGTAACGAAAATAGCGTTGGATCGAACAATATTTAACACAACCTGTGAAATTCATAACCCTTCTTGTCTATTGTAGGTAAAAATTACGACAGCGGAAGCGTGACTTGAAAATTTCCAAGATGGCATCTGAAATAAGCATTTGCCTCTTTCCCATCGTTTCTTACTTTTACCAAGCTCTTCATAAAGTAGCATCTTGTTAAGCCCTTCTGAAAAATAGGTACATATTTACAGGGCTTGGTCATACAAGTTTACGCCAACTCTTGTGGTCACTTCGCTCTTTTTCTATTTTAAAGTCTTCACCAAAATTACGAGATGTCTTCAAGATAATGAATTGCAAGATTTTATTTTAACAGACTCCGGCAGGGAAATCCACGTATTATACCGAGAGACAGACAAAATGTAATATAGTCCCTTAAATTCATGTTATTATGAGTTTCTTTTTTTTTGTGGGGTGGGAAATCATCCAATGACATCTCCCGCTCTTGGGTGGAGCGGGAAGGCGTGTCAGACTCTTATAGACTAAAACCCACCACCGTTCCTTTCCTGCCCTGAGTGCCCCGAGGGTACGGTAACTCTGTTTCGAATTTATCCACAACCCCTGGGCAGATGTTATTATGAGCTATGGTTTTCACTTTGGTGTACCATAAAGAGTCTAAGTCAATATCAAAGCGTTAATTGCAAACAAAGTACATATATAAATATCCTACCTATATACCTGAAGTGTCACATTTTAACATTTTAAGTTATTTAACAATTTCATAGCGTTACATTCCAATATATTCATACGTCTGACAGACATACAGTTAATTGCCTGTTATCTCACCTCGCTGATGACACCGTTATGTAAGGCTATGCTATCAACTGTACTTGTCGAGTGTCGTTGACGAGTTCCGGTGTTGGACGTGTCAATAAATAAGTGTCCGTGTTTTATGGCATGTTATGTACGACTATCTAATCTAAGAGCTTCAATTAATAGACTAATTTCCTTAAAACATCTAATTACTCCGTCAATTAATAAAAAAAATATATAAATAAAAATAGCCTTTATTTCCCAAAAGAAGTACATTAAGATTTGAGTTTACTATATTATAAAAAAAAACTTAAAATTATGGGTTCATCCTCCATTTGTTCTGCCCGGGGGTTGAGGATAAATTCGAAACAGAGTTACCTCGCCCCTGGGCACTCGAGACAGGAAGGAACAGGGGTGGGTTTTAGTCAGTAAGAGTCTGACACGCCCTCCCTCTCCACCCAGAGCGGGAGAAGTCATAGGATGATTTCCCACCCCAAAAAAAAAAAAAAAAACCTCCATTTGTTCCTGTCGTTTGCCGTCCTGGTCCAGATATTCCCAGCTATAGCGGTGATGTCGTCTCGCCATCTTTGTATGGGTCTACCGCGTTGTCTCTTTCCATTAGTGGTCCGTCAGTTAGATTACCAAAAAATATTGGATCCTTTTTTTTTTCTTTTGTCACGTATACCAAAAATGAGGACGACACGTCACACCTCGATACACTTTGTACCGTTTAGTGAGGACGATACGTCACACCTCGATACACTTTGTACCGTTTAGTGACGTAACAAGCCCCCCCACTCCTAAACTTGATGCGTTTTATCTTTGTAATTTTTTATCGGTTTGGTAAAAAACCGTGTCCAATATTTTTTGATAGTCTGACTTCTGGACTAAATATAATTATTATTTTTATA
Organism: Polia nebulosa; assembly: GCA_951329385.1. Taxonomy (NCBI): domain Eukaryota; kingdom Metazoa; phylum Arthropoda; class Insecta; order Lepidoptera; family Noctuidae; genus Polia; species Polia nebulosa. Next base: position 1,488,682 of record OX589609.1, read on the forward strand.
CCCTACAAACATCCCTAGCCTTTCACTTAGATTACAACAGTAAACTGTAGCTAACATGTTAAATGGATTGCCATTATCAGTACCTTCCTACCGATGGGACTGGACATAGGACTAGGTACACAGAAGGAGGCTTTGCTATTCATCCACTAACCATCATACTTCAAACTAATATTATAAACGTTAAAGTTTATGAGGATGGATGTTTGGATGTTCAATACTTTTTCACGCAAAAAGATACTGAACGGATTTTGATGAGACTTTACAGTAATATAGCTTATACATCAGAATAGCATCATCATTATCATCAGACTTTTAATGTCCCCCTGGGGCACAGGCCTCTGTGAGAGGGTGTGGGCCGTAATCCACCACACGGGCCCAATGGTGCATGTCACATGCCTTCGAATCTTCGTTTCTAGGACATACCGGTTTCCTTCACCATTTTGAAAGTAGTGGTGATGAAATAATTTACACAAAGTAAGGCGCTTGCCTTTTTTTTGTGGGTGTGGGAAATCATCCAATGATTTCTCCCGCTCTGGGTGGAGAGCGTGTCAGATTTTTACTGACTATACCCCTGTTCCTTCAGTTGCCTGAGTGCCCAGGAGCGCGGTAACTCTGTTTCGAATTTATTCGCGACCCTTGCTTTGAACTCAGAATAACAAATAGACTATAATTTATAACGGAGGACATACTAATTAAACGCAGGCGAAGTCGTTGGCAGAAGCTAGTAATATTATAAATGCCAATGTTTGGATGGATGGATGTTTGCTGCTCAACCACGCCAGAACATGAATATGTATGTATGTTTATTTTAACTAAATATATATATATATACTTTTGAATTTATTTTGCATTTGTGTTGCATGAAGTTTTAATAAATAAATAAACGGCTGAACGAATCTGGATGAAATTTGGCACAGAGATAGATTATAGTCTGCAATCGCACATAGTGGGGGTAATACTAATGTTACGCGGGCGACACTGCAGTGACAGAACCTAATAATCTTAACGTTCAAAAATGCTTTGCCTCGTTGAATCCCACTGTATAAAATAATGTTTCGCAGCCATTTATTATTCCTGTTTGCAGTCACTGAGGTATTTAGAATAGCTAGTTATGAATTATTCTTGACTAGCACTTCGCCCGCGACTTTGTCCGCGTGGATTTCAAAAAATTATAGCTTATGATACTCACAAGAAACGTGGCGTGACATTCAAAATCGGTTCAGTAGATCCAGAGATTACCGCCTACAACCTCACAAACTTACATACTTTACCTCTTTATAACATTAGTACCTACAGATTTACATTTTCTGAGTTCTAAAGTATGAAGCATTATCAAATTGTGATCCTTTAAGAAGTTTTTTACAACACTCGTTGAAGGAAAAGCCTTTTAATGGCGGGAATAACGAGACAGATTTGGTCAAAACTTAAAGGAGGAAACTTGGTCTTATAACTGTGGAAGGCTTAGAACCTTTGTCGAGGAGTGGGCCAGAACAGACTAGCAATATAGGAACAGTATGCACAAAACCATAACAATCACAGTATACAAATTTATCATTTAAATTCAATCAACTCACTGTAAAACAGACTCAAACAGAAACTGAAGAAAACCCGCGCGCTACTGCGCTGCGCCCTTCCGGAAGTCGTGACACAAGATGGCCGTCCTTCCGGCCGCCATTATTGCAACGACTTTTGAACTTGTTTTATACATTTTCCTGGAGTTGAATGCGGAATGGAGAATATGCTAATGATTAGCTGTAAACTGACTATACAGGGTGTAACGGAAAGGTGTATTTTACTAAAAAAAATTAATTAGTCCGTCAGTTAAATAACCAAAAAATATAGGATACGTATTTTTTGCTTTACCAAACCAATGTCGCGCCGCGTGACGTCACGCGACTTTTCAACGTACTGTATCGCCCTCATTTTTTTTTACGTGACGAAATAAAAAATACGTTTCCAATATTTTTTGGTTATTTAACTATCGGACTAATTAGTTTTTTTTAGTCATATTACGTTTCCAATATTTTTTGGTTATTTAACTATAGGACTAATTAGTTTTTTTTAGTCATATACCCTATTGCGAGGTCATATTTTTTAGTCATATACCCTATTGCGAGGTCATATTTTTTAGTCATATACCCTATTGCGAAGTCATATTTTTTAGTCAAAGTCAAAGTCAAAGTCAAAACGTCATAAGACATAGACATAGATAGTCATATGGGTTATAGCGAGGTCATATTTTAAATACTGCTTCTGCCCATAGAAATGAACAACTTTCTTCAAGAAGGTCACAGAATTGAACTTTCCGTACAAAGTTATCATCAGCTGATCAAAATTGGTAGGTGGTCCATTTTTTTCCGGAATAGGGAATATGCAAGAAATTCAAAACTTTTTTATTTTTTAAATATTCATTGTATTGGACCAGAAACAGTCAATCATTTATTTTTTTAAACATAGGTATGGTTACAGATAGTCGTAGTAACAATGTGGTGCACTTGTTTGATTTTTTAATTCATTATTTTATGTTGTAATATTTTTTTGATGAACCTAAACGTAAACTCGAAACGTACCGTTCTCAATAATGCCAGTAGTGACGAAAAAAAATATATGTCAAAGTAACACTTAATTCGTAAAAAGTACTTTAAACACTAACATTTTATTATTATATGGAAATTGCAATTTCTGCGTGACTAAAGCACATACAACTAGTAAAATTATTCATATAAGGATAAAAAAAAGGCGTATCGAGGTAAGTGTAAGTGACGTCACAGTACAGCTTTGACAGTCACGGACGTTTCAATTATAGTAGAAAACTAGCTGCGCCCCGCGGTTTTACCCGGATAGACCGGAATAAAGGCATAGCCTATATGTTAATTCAGGCTATAAGCTATCTACATACCAAATTTCATCCAAATCGGTCGAGCCGTTTGAGCGTGAAGAAGTAACAAACATACAAACTCACAAACTTTCACATTTATGATATTAGTAGGATTGTAGGAGTTAAATAATTTTTTTGAGCGACATGCAGTACTTGAATTTATTTTTAAATAATTTTACTGAGTTTATAGTACTGTGTTTTATTGCTTTAAGAGTGGCACTCCGGGTGTGTCGACAGAAGTGAAAACTTTAACAAAAATGCCCAACGCGCCTAAAGAAGTTTTCACTTCAATTTGCTACGAGTGCTACGAAGCTACGCGTCGTAGCACTCGTAGCGGTGTCGGTGGCGCGCGAGTTCAATAGATTTTTCCCATCTCAAAAATGCCCAACGCGCCTAAAGAAGTTTTCACTTAAAAAAAATACATGCATAATCCCTATTAATGTCTACTGTGAACGCCAACCCAGGCAGGCGCTTCACTTTGTGTAAATTATTTCATCACCACTGATCTCAAAACGGTGAAGGAAAACATCGTGAGGAAACCGGCATGTCCTAGAACCAAAAATTCATGACAAATATAAAAGTATATAATATAAAAGAAGACATGTGACATTCACCAATCCGCATTGAGCCCGCGTGGTTGATTACTTGCCACACCCTCTCACGAAGAGGAGGCCTGTGCCCCAGTAGTGGGGACACTAAAAAGGCTGAGATGATGATGATGATGATGTGGACGCCCTCTACCCCATCTAGGGGACATAGGATGTTAAGTCAAGTAAGTCATAGGAATAAATAGTATTTAAAATAAGACAACGCATTTAAGTTACACCCTGTATGTAGGTATAAAAGCAGTTTATGAGGTTGTGAACTCAGTCCTGGTACTTAAAGGTGTGTGGAATTGCATAATTATAATTTGTTAAATGTAAAGTCATTGGCTAGCACTGAAATAAAAGATTGAATACTTAATTAATATTATAAATGCTAGTTATTGGCAATAGTTAATGCTGATGTAAATGTTTAGGAGGATGCAACAAGACCGATGGGCCAGGATTGTCACACACTGCCTGGGGTCGCGGCTAAATTCGAAAGAGAGTTACTGTGGCCCTTGGCACATGTAACTGAAGAAACATGGGTGGGTTTTAGTCAGTAAAAGTCTGACACGCCCTACCGCTCCACCCAGAGCGCGAGAAGTCATTGGATTTCTTTCCATCCTCCAACAAAAAAAAGGACTGAAAAAAGAGTTTTGAGAAAACATTCATTGTGCGTACAGCTAGGGAGTGGAAATCCATACCGGAGTCTGTGTTTCCTGATAGCTACAACCTGGGAGTCCTTAAGTCAAGAGTGAATAGGTTACTTCTAGGCAAGCGTGCTCCATCTTCGACCACATTATCGCTTACCATCAGGTGAGATAGTGGTACAACGCGTGCCTATCAACAATAAAAAAAAGGGTTGTCACACAGAGGGTGCCTGTGGATGGCCGGCAACCGAGGCAGGCCCAAGAAACGACGACGGCTTACGTTAGCTGGTCTGACGATTAGTCGTTCCTAGGATTCTGAATGCATCTGATCCTACACGTAACGTAAAATAAAAAAAACGGCCAAGTGCGTGTCGGGCATCGCACATTTAAGTTTCCGTACCAAATCAGGGAATTATCTAAGAAACAATCTGATTTATCAATATCTGTGGCATTTGTTAGTAAAATATACGTAATAATATACATTATCACCAAACTTCAAGTTCATAGGTCAATGGGAAGTTAAATAATTCTTCGTAACAAAATTTTGTGACAGACGACGGACAGAAGGACAGACAGACGAACACGTGAGTGAAAAAGAAGCAAAGGGCAATAGGTGAAAGGTCCTTTCAGCTGTCGCCCTTTGCTCCTTTTTCCATGCCTTGGGTACCCCTCGTTTATTATTTTGCTCCATTTCTCTTTTTCGGACAGTAACATACATAACACTTAACTTTTACTGATCCTATTCAGCGGTCTTGTTGGTTTACTTTTACAATCACTATTTACACTTCGTAGATGGTAATCGTTCAACAGATGGTACAGCCACATACAGAGAGCAAAGCGAGGGGAATATTCTCCACGTGTTGAAAGTTGACGGAACATGGCTTTTTCTCGATGGTAGCGACTTTTTCCAGTAAGTAAGTAAGTAAACAGGTCATGTTAATTCGTCTGTCTAGTTCATCTGTGTGTCGTGTGTTTTTAAATATCTTTTAAAAACACACGACACACAGATGAACTAGACAGACGAATTAACATGACCTGGAAAAAATACTGGAGTTGCAAGGAGATTTTCAAATCGAAACTTTCATTATGTCTGAAGAAAAAAGTAATGAACTCAAGTTTACTACCCTGTCTGACGTACGGCGCCCAAACCTGGATCTATAATAAAAACAATATGTCAAAAATACGATCGTGTCAGCGAGCTATGGAGAGGAGCATCCTTGGCATCAAGCTCATGGACAAACAAAACAGCAACAAAATCAGACACAAGACAAAAGTAATAGACGCAGTAACACACGGACGGCGATTGAAGTGGAAATGGGCCGGACACATTGCCCGCTATCCACAAGAAAGATGGGCTAACCGAGTAACGAAGTGGAGAGGCCCTGGAAATAAAAGAGCAAAAGGCAGACCTCAAGCTCGCTGGATCGACGACATTTTAAAAATGACAGGAAGTAACTGGTTGAAAGCGGCAAACAACAGGAAAAAATGGAGGCAATTGGAGGAGGCCTATACCCGTAAGGGGCCATGACAGAAACTTTTAGTTGTTAAGTACTAATTCAATTTATTTATTTTCTTTTGTAACTGTCCTGGAAATAAAAAGGCTTATTATTATTATTATTAAGTAAGTAAACAAGGTGTAAAAGAAATGAGTGTTGATATTATAAATACAGCTTCTGTCACTAGAAAAGAACAACTTCGTCAAAAAAGTAATAGCTAATCCCGAAAAAAATATGTATTTATACTCCCTTAGTAATTTTGGTCAGGAAACTTTTTACAGAAAGCCTAACATTTCTTTTTGGGAATTATTATGTCTTCATTGAATAAAATAGTTCAATTCCATTGGTAAAAGCAGTATCGCCTTGGTGAGCATTGTTACTCATATTTGTGTAATCATCATCATCATCAGCCTTTTAATGTCCCCACTGCTGGGGCAAAGGCCTCCTCTCTGTGAGATAGTGTGGGCCGTAAATCACCACGCATGCAGGCTCAATGCGGGTTGGTGGATATCACATATATTTGAATTTTGGTTTTAGGACATGCCGGTTTCCTCACGATGTTTCCTTCACCGTTTTGAGAACAGTGGTGTTGAAATTATTTACACAAAGTAAATCACCTGCCTGGATTTGAACTCACAACCTACAACAACTTGTACCTAAGTAGCGGCCCTTACCACTGGGCCACCACTGCTCACACTGTATAATATCTTCTTTATAAGCTCGGTGTGTTATATTATTTATTGCCTTAGTATCATGCCTAAGCCTTGATTGTACTTTGCTGATTAGTTTTGAAAACTATTTAATTCTGTGGCTATATTCCAGAACCTGCCTAAAACATTTGCCCTCGACTGTACTGCGAGGGAGAGCGAATGACCTGAGCTCCTAAAAACTATGATGGCTACTGAATAATTGAACTGATCGGGCCATAAGCAGTGGTCCAAGTGATGTACTTATGACGGGGGAGAGATCGATTTTGTAAAAGGAAAAATACATAAATAATTAGAAGAAAAAAATTCTTGCTAAATTCAATTGTAATGAATGTTAAGAGCTTATGTAATTGAGGAAAAAATTGAGGAGTGGAGCCACACTAAAAGACAGACTATCTGTACGCGAAAGGAAAATTTGTGAGAATAAAATGAACTGTTGAATGAAATTGTGTTGGTATTTTTGAAAGCTTATAAGTAACTAATAGTCGTGCAGTTCCGATCTAGATGACTCAAGCAAAGTGACTTTTACCTTGTTAGCTAAAATACTTTCACACGAATTGCGTGTAGCATGTGTTTGTTTAAATATGCCAACATTAAAATATTGAATGAAACATGTACTTACTCGTATTAAGTTTAACCAAGAACATTTTGAGCAGTGGTGGCCTAGTGGTATTAGCCGCGACTTACAAGTTGCAGGTCGTGAGTTCAAACCCATGCAGGCAGGCGCTTTACTTTGTGTAAATTATTTAATCACCACTGCTCTCAAAACGGTGAAGGAAAAGATCGTGAGGAAACCGGCATGTCTTAGGACCAAAAATTCAAAGACATGTGACATGTCTTTGAAATAGCCACATCGTGAATTTCACCTCGTGGAATGTGTTATATGAATTATTTGTATGTGTTTTTGACATTTTCGGGCCGCTGGGGTACCGGACCATCTTGACATACCGAGATTCCTCCGTGCCTTGGAAAGCACGTTGAACTTTTGGTCCCGTTAAATATTTGAGGCAGTCGTTACAGTTAGAAAACTGACACCAGTCTTGCTAACAAGTATCGTTGTGTTACCCAGTTACTGAATTGTGGGGCAAATACGCAGTCGCCCCATGTAAGACACTGGTTTTCAGCTGCATCCGGTTAGACTGGAAGCTGACCCCAGCATAGTTGGAAAAAGGGTAGGCATATTGATTGATTAAACCATTGTGCTTAACTATAGCATATGCCATGTAGGAGAGCAGTGTTGACCAAGTGATAACGCCTCAGACTCATGTGTCGGGTCGTGGGTTCGAACCCAGGCAAGCACTTTACTTTGTGTTAATTATCTTATCATCACTCACACCAGCTCTAAAACGGTGAAGGAAAACATCGTGAGGAAACTGGCATATCCTTGAAAAAAATTCGAAGACATGTGACATCTACTAACCCGCATTGGGCCCGTGATTCTCCCACAGAATGGAGGTATATGTCCCAATACTAGGAAAGTAAAAGGGCTAATTATGATTATGCTTATAAATATTTATGGCATATGCATCTGTAGCTGAGGCTTCATTGTTTTGCCATCCTCATTGTGACACAAAGTATTATTTCGAAACTTCCTAAAAAGGTCATAACACACTTTCAATATCGCTATCGCTACCTCTTATCTCTTGCAGCGATGACTTCCTCCTCGCTATCGCGCGATCTCTTACGAAAGCCAACGTTTTCGTCTGCTTTTCCCATGCATTAGTTGCTTTCGTACGTCACGAACCGATTGCGCCCGATTACGCCCGATCGTGGCCGAAGATAGGCAGGGTGGAGGGACTGAGGCTATAAAGGGCTAAGGGGCTTTGGGGGCTAAGTTTTTTTGAGTGGCTAATTGAGGTTGACTGCGTAAGGGTTAAATAGGTATGGAGGTATGATAAGATGTTTTGTTGGGTTGTAATTAGGGAGGTCTAGGTTTGCTGTAGTGCAAAATATACAACCTGTTAAGATTTCAATTATCTACCTACTAGCTGCGCCCCGCGTTTGCACCCGCGTAGACCAAGAAAAAAAGCGTGTATGTGTTAATCCAGGGTATAAGCTATCTACATACCAAAATTCTGTTAAATCAGTCCAGCCGTTTGAGCGTGAAGAAGTAACAAACATACACACTCACAAACTTTCCCATTTATAATATTAGTGTGATAGTGTGATTCTGGTTCATGAGATACAGTCCCCTGGTTTAGTAATAGGGTTGCTTACCAACCCTTTGGGTACGGAACCTTAAAGATTTTTGAAAGGACTTTAATGTACTTATGTAATAATTTTTTCTAGTGCATGATGTTTCTGATCGGTATCTTTGATCTATTTCAAATCAATTTTTCGTAACCGGAGATATGGTCTTGATTAATAATAACTTAATTGATCTGAAATTGAGGTTTAAAAACCAGTTCATCTAAACGTTGCAATCACATCCATTACGGTAAACTTGTGTGTCAATCATAAAAAGCTTCAAATATATTATTTTTTTACTAGATGATTTGACAGACATCTTTCTGTCAAAAGCTTGTTTGCGGCATTTCCTCTGATTAGACTGCGGCAGTTCCACTGTGGTTTATACGAATTTCCGTGCATTTTTTCTCTTCATAAGAACCTTTTTTAGACTTCAACAAATGGTTTTAAACTTCGTCCAAACAGCCATTCTCGAGATTAAAAAAAAAAATTAGTCTGATCCATGTGATGGCATTTTTATTTATATAGAAGATAATACTTAAAGTATGAGTGTAGACAACTAACACATGCACCCAATATCTAAACTATTCTACATTTAATTCCAACACCGAAGCGTATAATTTCCTATCAACTGAGCCCATTGTTGGCTATAAGTTAATTAACTATAAAAGGTTAAAGATCAGACGATGTGATCACTCAAATTGACCAAGAGGTCACCTCGAGGTCCATATACGTTGTTTGTTAGTCATTTCCTTTAAGCATTAGCACCTTTTTGATGGATTTAAGTGTCTGAAATGGTACCTAATATTATGATCAGCTCCTTACTTGGTAAGCGCAGTGGCTGAGAGATTGGCTTTCTGATGGTGTAACTCCCAGTTTTAAGGAATAGTAAGAATTCCTGGAACCTCGGTTTTAATATAAAAATGTCACATTTGATTTAAAAATACTGCTTTTATAACCTTCAAAAGAAACACTGGCAGATATTTGATTTTTGCCATAAGAGCTAAGAAGAGATGCCTTGTCTTTTCAAAGTGAATTTTTAGGGGAATAGAAAAGACTTCCGAAATTAAAGTTACTTTTCAATTTTATGTGTATTTTTTTTTTGGAAGTCGGTTGTATTTTTTGCAAAAAAGTTTTTTTATTATTATTTATAGCTAAAACGGCAAAAAATACAGGGTGTAAGGAAAGGTGTGGTCATATTTTAGGAGAACTTTCCATACATACTCGTACTTATCATCAGCTGATCAATATTTGTATGGGAAGTAAAAAATTTTTTTTAGAATTTTCTAGAATTTTCTTGAAAAAAGTTGTTCATATCGATGGGCAGATGCAGTTCTTAAAATATGACTACACCTTTCCGTTACAGTCTGTATACACATTCTGTGAAAATTTCAACTGTCTACATATTACTGATCATGAAATACAGCCCGCTGACAGGCAGACAGACAGACGGACGGACGAACGGATGCACGGACAGTGAAGGCTTAGTAATAAGGTCCCGCTGGTTACCCTTCAAGAACGGAACCCTAAAAAGCTGCACAAGCATTTCAGTCATCTAAACAATTTCACTCAAGCAAACCTACGTAAGATCTAAGATTCAGATACATTTCAGAAATACCACGATCTTCCTGCCTCATCTCTAATTATATTTCCACACCGATGACCCGGACGATTGACAAATCCACTCAGATCATATCTCGAGCATTCCTGTGGCCGCTACAATTTTCTGATAATAACACAGACTCTGATTTCTCCGGCTAGATTGGAATCTAGATATTTGCTATTTTTGCTTTGTAATGAGGATTCGGGTGAATGCAAGATGGAATAAAAGTATCATAGTTTTGTTTTGAAATACATTTTCTATTTGTTTTTGAGCTAAAGGTGTTTCAGGCAGGGTATTTCACGAAAAGGTACATTCGGTTGGAAGAAAACTTTCCTTCTAAAGGCCCCCAGAGACAGGCGCGTTCTATAGATGGAAATGCGTTGACGCATTGTCGCGTTGCTCCTGTCTGATGCGAGTCCCTCCTCTAGCACAAGCAAGTAGGTATATGCGAGTACAAAAATCTCAAATAAGTATTTGGGTGTAGGCTCAACTCTTTCAAACACTAGGAAGTGGTGACGGGCGGGCGTTTTTGGGGACAGTCTTTATGTAGAACTTTGACGTTCAAAAAGTGCTGGCTCTCAGCCTAGTTTGAATAAATGACTTTTGATTTTGATTTTCTATCCTAGGTCCTACTAATATTATGGTTGGATGTTTGTTACTCAATCACGCCAGAACGGCTGAACGGATCTAGATGAAATTTGGCACAGAGATAAATTATAGTCTGGAATAGCACATGGGCTATAATTTATAATGGGGAAATATTTACAACACGCGGGCGAAGCCGCCGGCAGAAGTTAATTGATCACATATTTTTCAAGAGCATTCCAGTACGTTTTCGATGCTAAACATTGCATTACATTCACCTCAATGTTTATTTGTCTACGTAAACCCTAAGAGCAGACCTAGCAAACATTATGATGATGTTATAATTTAGATCATTTCAGTGCAATCAGTTAAATAAGTAACTTAACTAACGTTTACGACATTTTCGACAATTAAACTGCCTAGCAAAATAAATGGGACGTTGCAAACTCTAAATGTCTCCGGCTTAATTGCAACGCTGTGTATTACGAAAACACAGACAGACAAACATTTGTTATTATAGAATCTAATCAAAAGTGGGGGTGGAGGAGTAAGGTTTACTCGTGTTGTGACCTCTGGGCATACTGATAGTTAATAATGGCTTGGCTTTGTTAATTCGCTATTTTGAAAGTCAACATTACAATTATTTTAATGTCATGGTAGTCAGAAAGTGTGTAGCAATGTGACTTTTTTAATATCATATATGGTTCTTTAACTTAGAACAGTGGTGGTCCAGTGGTAACGGCCGCGGCTTACAAGTTGTGGGTTCAAACCCAGGCAGGCGCTTTACTTTATGTAAGTTATTTTATCACCATTTGTGATCAAAATTAAAATCTATTGTGTCTGCTAATTGGACGCGGAAAAGGTTAAGACAATTGGTTCATGTGTCGCAATTAGAATATTCGAAGCTTGAAAATAGTAATTAAAAAACTTTTAACAAAAATATAACCGACTTCCAAAAAAGAAAATACACTAAAAATTGCAAAATAACTTTAATTTCGGCAGTCGATGTCAAATAACGAAGAAATAAAATACAAACACTGGCTTCCGAAATTAAAGTTAGTTTGCAAATTTTTACTGCATTTTCTATTTTGAAAGTGTATTTTTGTTAAAAAGTCTTTTATTGGAATTGTCTATGATTTTCTTGAAGAAAGTTGTTCATTTCTATAGACAGAAGTAGTATAAATATAAAATGTGAGCAAGTACCTACCCTAATAACACATTTAGTGTTGGCATTTGGTTGGGCCAACAATAAAAGCTATTATTTTATTAAATGCTAAAAGTGCATTTCCGTTACACCCTGTATACGTAGGTTCTACTTCTCTCTAATTTCGAATGAAGGATGAAGATAAAAGATGGCGTCCAGCGGATGATCTCGCGTAGTTAGAGGCTGCGCAACAGTCATTACTGGGAGCTGTAAGTATACGACGCAGGCTGTGTTTATTACCAGTACGTTTGTCTTTATAAGTAGGTACCTGGACAAGGGCTATGGGTTATAAAGGTTTTAGTCATGTCAACTGGGAAAAACGAAATCATACATTGCATAAGGTTTTCCATTCTCCGAAACGTGGTGAGAGCTGGTAAAACTGCTACAGAGTTACTTATCATCATCATTCTCCTGCCCTCAACCCAATTTATTTGGGGTCTGCGCAACATGTCTTTTTCTTCCATATCCTCCATCAGTCGTCATCTCTGTAGTCAACCCCTTTTTACCCATATCCTCTTTCACACAGTCCGTTATTGTTTTTCGGTCAGCGCTTTCTTTCGGTGATCAAAACGGTTATGTGTCATTAAGTTAAAATTAAATATTAAAGTAATACAACAATATCTTTTTAAATGATGAATTTATTTATTTTACTAAGTCATTTAGATTTATTTAGGTTTTACCTTAAACTTTTAACTAACTAAAACTAAAAATAATCTAAGAATGGTGTCGAATAATGCCCCCGCATCGCCCCTCGACTGGTAATGTGCCCAAAAGACTGGCGGCATTGCCACGTTGTATGGGAATGCTTATCCTCTGTCCAAGGAAAAAGCCAGCCCTTGGGTCACGCCAAGTGTCCCTTGTTGACACTTCGCGTTTAGAAATTAGAAATTACATACAGTTTTGTTTATTACAATAATCTTTTCAACATTTTTGCAAACAAAAGCACTAAAAATCCTAACTTAAGTTGAAGATAAGTAAGTAATGCGCCGAGTGTTGTAAGATACCTATCAACTATCAAGCTATCACTAACTACATCTCACTTAGTGCCATCAGTTGTGTGAAGGTCACTTATATTCACGCTAGGCACTAAGGTCGTGCGCAGACTGTGCCGAGTTTTTCTTAAAGGCTCTACAGGATGTAACGCAAATGCGTGGTCAATTTTAGATAATTTCTTCAAGGTACCATTGTCAAATTCCAAAAAATATTTGGACTTGCCGTGAAAAATTATCGTCAGCTGATCAAAATTAGTATGGAAGGACAAACATTTTTAGAGAGCAGTAGTGGACTAGTGATACCGGCCGCGACTTACAAGTTGTAGGTCGTGAGTTCAAACCCAGCCAGGCGCTTAACTTTGTGTAAATTATTTCATCACCTCTTCTCTCAAAACGGTGAAGGAAAACATCTTGAGGAAATCGGCATGTCCTAGAACCAAAAATTCGAAGACATGTGACATCTACCAACCCGCATTGGGCCCGTGTGGTGGATTACGGCCCACACCCTCTCGCAGAGAGGAGGCCTGTGCCCCAGCAGTGAGGACATGAGTCAAAATGTACACAATGACACGTATCATTCCTAGTCACTGTAACAAAAATGAGCTTACTTTTACCTGGCCTTTTCCCAGTTTTTATGGGCAACCCCGCCTCTTCATTCTCAACCATCGCAACTCTTGAAAGCCGGAATCAGCAGTGGCGACCACCAGAAAAGCACCGAGGAAATGAAGCCTTTTCCCATTTATGTTGGGTTAGATTCTAATCAAATCGAATACCAGTATTTTACATGGAGCGACTCCCTATCTCATTTCCACAATCCAGTAACTGGGTAAAACGATACCCATTTTTTTCTGGGGGTTGGGATATCATCCAATGACTTCTCCCGCTCTAGGGTGGAGCGGGAGGGCGTGTCAGACTCTTACTGACTAAAACCCACCCCTGTTCCTCCCTGCTCTGAATGCCCAGGGGCGAGGTAACTCTTTCGAATTTATCCTCAACCCCTAGGCAGTATCCTCAACCCCTAGGCAGAACACGATACCCCTGGTAAGACTGGTTGGTATACTTTTGGGCCAAAATATCAGAAGCCCTGATAGTTACCCCACTACCCCCGAAGAGTAATGAATGATACGAGAGTCTTAGGTTGGATGGATTTCAACAAAAAGGTATCATTAGATTCGTCTTAATTGCCGAAGTGAGTTAAGCTACAGACTATATAAAAAAAAACAAGATGGCGGCCGCCGTCAGATAAGTGACGTCATATTTTTGTGACAGTTAAGTCATGTGGGCTATCAAAATAAAGGCGGTCGGTTTTTTGATACAAGTATTTTTTTTTTGCCTTTTGCTCATCTTGTGTGTACATTGCCTAGGCTAAGTTATATCTAAGTAATGATGCTTGACATCTAATGGCTGTAACAATAGATTATTGACCGTTGATAATTTGTGTTTTGTAAACTTTTTGCAAGGTCAGCTAATGTGTCAAAAGGTCATGATTTAAGTAAGAGTAGGTCTAGGTCTTTGTTTTGAACTTTAGATAATGAGCTCTTCAGACTATGAGCCTATACTTTTTAGAAAGATATATAATTAAAAATGCATGAAGCAATAACACAGAGTGTAATTTGTTTTTTAAATCAGGTTCAGTGGTAAATGATTGAGTGACAATGATATTTTCATGTAAACATAAAATCTGAAGCAGTGGCGGCCTAGTGGTAACAACCACGACTTACAGGTCGTAGGTCATGGGCTCGAACCTAGATAGGCACTTTACTTTATGTAAATTATGTCATCACTGCTTCTCTAAAAAAGATGAAGTAAAACATCGTGAGGAAACAGGGATGTCCTAGAACAAAATATTCGAAGACATGTGACATCCATCAATCCGCATGGGGTCCGCGTGGTGGATAAGCCCACACAGAGAGGAGGCCTGTGACCCAGCAGTGGGAATGCTGATTATGTTACGCTATTCTATAAAATCTTAATCTAATTTAAACTGATACCTAATATAAAAGGTAAGGATCTCGTGGCTAAAGTAATAACAGCCGCACGGGTCGATCCATCAGATTAAGCTACGTTTGCCGGGGTTTGTCCATGGATGGGTGACCATCTTTCCATACCGAGACTCCTCCGTGCCTCAGAAAGCATTTAAGCCGTTGGTCCCGGCTGTCAATCGTGGTTGACAGTCGTTACGGGTCGTCAGAAGCCCGAAAGTCTGACAACCAGTCTTACCAAGGGGTATCGTATTACCCAGTAACTGGGTTGTGGAGGTCAGATAGGCAGTCGCTCCATGTAAAATACTGGTATTCAGCTGCATCCGGTTAGACTGGAAGCCGACCCCAAGATAGTTGGGAAAAGGTTAGGCAGATTGACCTAATATAAAAGGTAAAATATGTAAGTGCAAATACAGTAACAAAATGTCTTTTATAGATACAAAACTATGCAATTGCCGAGTGACATAGGATAGATATGTTTTATGTTACCTACGTTTTATGAGTGCGGGCAGAAGATAGTAAGTAATAAACAAAAACTGGACAATGATTAATGCACCAATTCCTACCGTGTAATTTCTTACTTAACACTGCTTAAACGTGATCAATTTCAGTATCATTGCCCCCATGCATCTAAGTCATTCAGTTTCAAAATATTTATCTTCGGTTACACGCAAGCCGGTGATCAAGCTGTCTCGCATGCGATCGCTGCAGCACAACGTGCAGCGCAGCGCTACCAAATGTAGAGAAGCGTGAAATTGTACACGCCTTCGCAATGTACAGGGTACAGTTGTATAGGGAGGAGAGCGATAATATAGCTGTACCTATTGTGAGTTCTTCGAGCCGCTGCTGGCACAAAATCAAAAGTCATTTATTCAAACTAGGCTGAGAGCCAGCACTTTTTAAACGTCAAAGTTCTTGATTAAGACAGTCCCCCAAAATTGCCGGCCCGTCACTACTTCCTAGAGTTTCAGCTGGGAAGAAGAAGTGGCGGAATAAACTCCCCAGCAAAGTAAATCAGATTTTGATGTACCGAAAGTTCGCCAAATCCACGGCGTCGTGCGTCGTGGTTTTTCCAAACTCCACCATCTCTGGTGTAAACTGATATAATAAACTTCTTAATTTATGTTTTTAAAGATAAGCTACGTTTTCTGAAGTCTGTACACATCGAGGACCCTTTCGTGCTTCAGAAAGCACATTATCCTGGCTGTCATTCTTTGTAATTTGACAGTTCCAGGCAGTCAGAAAATGAAAACCTAACAAACACTTATGAACTTATGAAGGGGTATTTATTTATTGAGGACCTTCAACCAATGATGTACACAAACCAATATTAGGTAATGTATAAACAAAACCGATGTACCGAAAGTTGACCCGAGGCTCCGACTTTTGGTACCTCGGGTCGCTTGTTCAGGGGGATGGCGATCGCACAGGGTCAACTCAGGATGGATGAAATGGCGACAGGTCACTGGAACAACTTGCGACCAACGGATGCCCCTTAAGTTAAAGGGGAAAATCTATAAGTCCGTGATTAGACCTGTCGTACTGTATGGGTCAGAATGTTGGGCTGTGAAAAAGACGGATGAAAAAAGATTGCATGTGGCGGAGATGACAAAGTTGAGAAGGATGTGTGGAGTGACGAGAATGGATAAAGTGAGAAATGAGTACATAAGAGGTAGTTTAAAAGTGGCACCAGTCACCGAAAATTTTAAAGGGAACTGCTTATCTTGGTATGGTCATGTGAAGAGGAGGGATGAAACACATGTAACTAAAAGAGTTATGAATAAATGTGGATGGATGGAGAGGGAGAGGGAGGCCAAAGAAAGTATGGATGGATTGTGTGAGGAGTGATATGAAAGAAAAGGGAGTTAGTGATAGCGTGACGGCTGACAGGACAGAATAGAAGAAAAAAACGTGTTGCGCCGACCCCAAGTATCATGGGATAAGGGCAGGAAGATGGTATAAAAAAATGCACTCCTTCAATTACAGGAGGCCACAGCATTGCGTATGAACTATTAAGTTACTGGGTTGTACAGGTCATGTAGGCAGACACTACTCGTAAAATACTAGTATTCAGCTGCATCCGATTAAACAAGAAGCCGATCCCAACATAATTGGGAAAAGGGTAGGCAGCATTCAATATTATCGCATAGCTTACACTGGCATGCTAGCCTTACTGCAACAGACAGACAAACAGTCAGAACAATGAATAATGGAGCTCGCAACCGTCGGCTCGATTATTTGCGATAACAAATTGCTACCGCTCCCTAGCAGCTATTTATCGGGTAGCTTTGATTCTACTCCTAAATGGTAGATTCACCATCGATTTCTGAACAACGCTTTGTTAACTCAAAGTACTTATTTATTTCTTATCCATTTATACTACTCTTGAATTAAAGATGACGATGATGCAGTTAGTGGCATTCAATCTGCTAGTCGAGTCCTATTGTTGTCACTCACGTGCCTGTTCGTCGTCTGTCACAAATTTTTTGCCGCAGAAATTGACCTATGAAGTTGAAATTTGGTGACAATGTTTATTCATCATCATCAGCCTTTTAATGTCCCCACTGCTGGGGCATAGGCCTCCTCTCTGTGAGAGGGTGTCGGCCGTAATCCAGCACGCTGGCCTAATGCGGGTTGGTGGATGTTACATGTCTTTGAATTTTTGGTTCTAGGATATGCCGGATTCCTCACGATGTTTTCGAGCAGTGGTGATGCAATAATTTACACAAAGAAAAGCGCCTGCCTGGGTTTGAACTCACGACCTACAACTTGTAAGTCGCGGCCGATACCACTGGGCCACCACTGCTCCCACTGTTCGCACTACTAATGTTTATTATTACGTATATTTTACTAACAAATAATAATAATTAATTATGTTGATAAATCAGATTTTTTCTTTGAAATTCCCTCATTTGGTACGAAACCCTAGATGTGCGAATTTCGACACGCACCTGACCAGTTTTTTCTTAAATGAAAAATAATAAACCACAGCAATAATTACCTACAATTTAATCTGATACTGTTATCAATGCTAATATAAAATTGAAATTAACTTCGCTCACGGATAGTTAACCATGAAATAAGCCGTGAAAGTGGTTTTGTTACAGTAATAACTATCTGTTGAGTTATCTTCATGCTAGGTTTCTGATAGGACAGGCAGAAAGAATACGAAATCTTCTAAATCGACAGACAACAATGAACAGTACCTACTGTAATCTTTTGAAAAGTTAAAGGTGAGGGCACACTCCTTTTTTATTTTTTTGCGGTTGGGAAATCAACCTATGATCGGTGGAGGGTGTATCAGAGACTCTTACTGCTGTTCCTTCCCTGCCTGAGTGCCCAAGGGCGCGGTAACTCTGTTCCGAATTTATACACGACCCCTGGGCAGGAGGGCACCCTCCTGACCTCTCATTGACCAAACTTCTGGAAGTCGTGTATTCTTTAATAAAGATTTTTTTTTTATAAATGTTATAAGTAGCATGACGCCTGCGTTTTTATTGGGAAGGAGGAATTCAAATAAGAAGCTTTAGGTTTCAGTGAGATTTCTGAAAGGTTGTAGAATTTCAAGGGGATTTTCATGAAAATGTTATTCAGGGTTCAAATGATTAAAATGCTTAATTGACAAAACTTCACCGGTGTTTCAGGTCTCCTTTTTTTGAAGTCGGTTAAACACTAAAAATGTAAAATAAATTTAATTACGGAAGTGAGTGTCAAATAATGAAGAAACAAAATTAGAAACACCGACTTCCGAAATTAAAGTTATTTTGTATTTTTTTATGGAAGTCGGTTGTATATTTCAAAAAATAAAAAGGTTTTTGGGAAGTCGGTTCTATTTTTTGGAGGTATCAAGGCTGCTACTGATAAATTTTTGAGCACAATAACACTGCTAGAATTGGGGATCAAAGAGACAGGCAATTCAACAGTAATTCGTAGCAAAAAGTTGCAGAATTCTAGATCTGCACTATCATTATCCTAGCCATTATCTATTAAAATACATTCACAGAGCAGCATAAATAATACACAATGAATAATAGAGTTAACAGCTAATTTGTGTGAACAAATTATACTACCATTGTGGCCTGAACATTGGACGGGCGGCCATTAATATTGATACCTCAATACATGTCGAAATTAATTAGCTTTGTACGATGCTGGGACTTAGAATGAGATTCAAATTAGAAGGTAGAATACAGCTTTAGGTTTTAAGAGATTTATGAAAGGTTACAGCGATTTTAAGGGGGTTTATGCAAGAGATATTGAGGGTTCCAATGATTAACATGCTTAACTGACAAAACTTCAGATTTGATAGGTTTCTACATACTCGTCTAATAAAGAACCTAAATGATGATAAAACATAGGTTAGGTTTAAAGAATTTATTCTCATAAGAGCAATATACTTATAGGTTCACTTACAATGAGATAGAAAGAATTGCGTAATCTAAATGAAATGAATTTTGCCTCAAACATAACAAAAATATACAAGCGATTCCCAAAAAACAAACACTAAAAATTTCAAAATAACTTTGGAATCCAATGTTTCTGATTTTGTTTTTTCGTTTTTTGACACTAAAAGTGAACAGTGAGCAAAATGACAAAATTCCCACAACGACTACCGTACGATGATGCACCAGGATGACCTGTCCACATCTGCATACCCCTTCAAGCGTACAGGTGTAATGCTATGTTATGAAATGGTGTAAACAATAAACAGACATGCGATTGCAGCAATCTTGGATTAAATATTTGCTATTATTAATTGAAGATTTCCATAGTCTGTATCCGAAGTTCTTCATCAGAATATATTCACCAAATTTAAACGGGACCATCTCGGATAAAAAAAAAATCCAAACAAAATCATAAACATTAAAATCTGTCAACAATTGACGGAGAAATCTGTAATCAATAATAATCATTCATAAAAACAACCGCCCAAGTGCGTGTCGAACTTAGCACATTTAGGGAGCCGTACCAAATGTGGGAATTATCAAAGAAAAATCTGATTTATATTATATATTATATTGGTATTTGTTAGTAAAATATACGTAATAATAAAGATTATCACCAAACTTCAAGTTCATAAGTCAACGGGAAGCTAAAAAAATCTTCGGATCAAAATTTTGTGACAGACGACGGATAGACAGACAGACGGACACGTGAGTGACTGCAATAGGGTTCCGTTTAGACGCTTCGGGTACAGTACCCTAAAAATAAAACTACTACAACCCCTCCCTCTACTGCCCCCTCTACTCCCCTTCTTCTCTACTGTTTATACTAACATCTCTTGCATGCTGACATTTGTGTTGTATGTATTGTACTCATGTTTGTGCAAATAAATAAATGATTATGATTATGATTAAAACATACATTTAATCGAACATAGAACCTCTGCCTTTTATTGAATTCGGTTCAATAGAATTATCCATTACTTGGAATTGTGAGTTTAGAAATAAATATTAATATTTCATGATTCTTCCGAGTGTCACTTATATAAATAGTGACGAAAGCCGTTCTAATTTACTTATTGGCTTTGCTTGCACGACCACCACAATTATGAAATACCGTTGAACTACCAACATCACTCATCCTATCACACTAATATTATAAAGGCGAAAGTTGTGAGTGTGTGAGTTTGTATGTTGGTTACTTCTTCACGCTCAAACGCCTGGACTGATTTGGATGAAATTTGGTATGTAGATAGCTTCATCATCATCATCTTCCTGCCCTTATCCCATGTTACTTGGGGTCGGTGCAACACGTTTATTTCTTCCATTCTGTCCTGTCAGCCGTCACGCTATTACTAACTCCCTTTTCTTTCATATCACTCCTCACACAATCCATCCATACTTTCTTTGGTCTCCCTCTCCCTCTCCATCCATCCTCATTTATATTCAAAACTCTTTTAGTTACGTGTGTTTCATCCCTCCTCTTCACATGACCATATATATATAAGCGGTTCCCTTTCAACTTTTCGGTGACTGGCGCCACTAATTTTAAACTACCTCTTATGTACTCATTTCTCACTTTATCCATCCTCGTCACTCCACACATCCATCTCAACATTCTCATCTCCGCCACTTTGCAGTCTTTTTTCATCCGTCTTTTTCACAGATATGTAGATAGCTTATACCCTGGATTAACACAGATTTTTATCCCAGTATACGCGGGTGAAACCGCGGGGCACAGCTAGTAATATTATAGATGCGAAAATTTAAATGGATGGATGGATGTTTGTTTGTTAGTGAATCACGCCAGAACGGCTGACCGGGTCTGGATGAAATTTGGCACATAGATTATAATCTGGAATAGCACATAGGCTTTCATTTATACTGGGGGAAGCCACTGGTACAATTTAGTTAGACAATAGATTTGTATGAATACAAATCAATTTTCGCAATAATATTTCATATTCTTATCAGAAGGACGGCCAACACCTCAGAGTGAACCATGTCGGACCAATGCCGTTTCAAACAATGAAATGAGCTGGTTTGTCTAATATAATAGAGCTGCTCTAATATCCGGAGTTCCGGGCTGGGTACCACTGTACTTCCGATGTTCCGTTGTATATCTTTTGGGAATATGGCTGCTAAGGTCAAGATACATTGTATTGTTTGTTTATTAATTTTGTTGTAGATAACATCTTGGTTATATACTACTCACGGGTGAAATAATCCGGGTACTATCAAAATAATTTATTTGTAAAATTTTTGGGCGATGGAAATCAAATAAAAATGTGTGAATAGTCAAAACTTTGGCTTAAAGAGTTATTAATTGTGATATTATAAAGAGGAATGATTTTTCTGTTTGTATCGAATAAGCTCAGAAACTACTGGACCGATTTTAACAATTTTTTCACCAATAGAAAGCTAAATTACGAGCAAGTAACATAGGCTATTTTTTATCCCGGGAAAAATAACACTTCCCGCGGGATAGGTCACGGTAGCGAAGCCGCGGGAAAAGTGCTAGTACCAAATAAATTAAAGGTTTTATTTTTAAACAAGCTTTAAACTGTCATCATCATGGGTAAAGAAAAGTCCTTATGATAACAAAACATACAAGCCAAATTCAACTGTCCTACCATTTGCTATCAGGGAGTTCCAGTCCCTACATCCTTCCGTCCCTATATAGCCATCATCAGATCAACTCGATGGTATTATGATATAGTATTATGTTGACCTCCTTAAAGTTCTGAATTGAGCTGCACGATAACTGACACATTCTTGCACTGTCTGGACAGGTCCACTCAAACCTGCGTGGTGCTTTCTTTAAAAGCTCATCTCAGACATTAACGTACATGGTTCTCTTAGGATTTGACCAGTACATATTGTATGAATTTGAACACTTTAAAAGAGACTTTGACCTCCGAGTTTGTTTCGGTGTTTCTTCTCAGGGTAGTCAGCTAGGAAACATCGGCCTCATCTAGCTTAAACTGACATAAAGCATTGACGTATAAAAGTGTTCTTTGTAACCAATTTGCATAATAAACATCATTTATCATTTATATTGCATTGTCACAGGACTTGCATAGCTAAGCCAAATTTCAGCTCTATCGGAAACAAGTGGTCGAAAACTGGTTTGCAATTTTTTAAGCGGACAACATTACATGCGAACATTGCAAGTTAAATTAAAGCAATTAATAATAAGTTAATAGTATTTTTTTTAAACTAGATTTTATACCGGTTGTCATAATTAAAAGTGTGTACACAAAATTTCGTGTCCGTGAGCATTGATGAGTTCCTTTATCTGGAGCTAATCCTGGATGTCGATTCAGGTCATGGTTATCATAAAAATGCATTGTCACCGGAATTATAGGTGTATGCAAAATTTGAGCTCAATCGGATACCCACAAATAGTCGAAACATGATTTGCAAATTTCGACGGACGACTTACAAATATACATAGTAACAGTGCAAGTTACCCGCCTGCGGACGGCGAGTAGTGGGTAACTCGCCATCCGATCAGCACCAGGCCCGAGAGTCGACAGTCAGCAAACATGACGGGGCCCGTCATGGCCGATGCCTGCCCAGTGGTTGAGGATAAATTTGAAAGAGTTACCTTGCCCCTGGGCACTCAGGGCAGGGAACAGGGGTGGGTTTTAGTCAGTAAGAGTCTGACACGCCCTTCCACTCCACCCTAGAGCGGGAGATGTCATTAGATGATTTTCCACCCCAAAAAAAAACAGTGCAAATTAAATAAAAGCTTGTAAAAAGAACATGTGATAAGTTAGTAGATACCTAATTTATTTATCTTCTAAGAAAGTAATGTTTTTCTGAATCCGAAAAAGAAATTAGGCTATACAACCAATATTCAATAATTTCATTCTGAGGTATAACACACTGCTACCAACAATAATAAAGACATTAACTAAACAAACACACATAATTAATGAGCCCCGTGGGAAATGCAAACCCAGAAACAAGCCAATAACGAGAAACAATCGAAGAGTAATAATCATAAGATTATGTACTAATTACATTCGATCTGAGAGTCACAGTTGCGCAAGCGATCAGCTATCGATAATTGCTGTACTGTGACGTATGCATACCGAGGCGGGCGGTAACCTGCGGGGTGGGTGGTCTAAGTTAGAGGTGACAGCGATTTATAAATACTGTAACACTAATATGATATTTGTAAACCAGATGTTACGATAGAATGTAAGAAACTTTTTAACGAATCTAACATCAACGATGTACTCGTACAACTATACATTCTTGTAAATAAATAAATTCTAATTCTAAATGCAATGGTATTTTATAAACGGTAAGACATATTTAGCGTGCGAAACCTCTTGGCAAGTTGGACCGATTACCTTTTATACATATATTATGAGAAGCGGGTGTTGTGGTGTAAATTGGGAGAGGCCTATATGTCTAACAGTAAGTTGCTTTAAGCTGAGTTTGAGGTTTCTAAGCTGGGAGCATCTCAAATGCGAAGTCTATCCGTAACCTAGTAACATCCATATGTAAAAACTTTTTTACATATTCAAACTACGAAAACGTGGCGGCTATGATGTGTATCTATATCGAATGATATGATGTGTCAGACTTGATATGAAGTTAAAGACAGAGAGAACAGTTGCATCTATTTGGTTAATTATTTTCTTGTCGTGTTCATAATTGCTAGGACTAGGTTTAAGAGAATTTACGGAAACATTTATTTATTTGTATGGAATAACATTTATTTATTTATTTATATTTTTTTCAGATGAAACCTCTTTGCTTCGTAATAAAAAAAAGATGATTGAAAGACCCCAAAATACAGGTTCAACTTAGTTTGGCGACCACTGTCCAAAGAAACTGAATTGTCAAATATTTACAGATAAGATAATCGTGTTGTGGATTTACGATAATTATGTAACAATAAACAAATGAACTTAATCTTATTCTTAAAGAGGACACAACTTGACATGACCTTTTTAACGAGCAATACTTGTACCACTTTCCGCCTTTTTGTTTTTAACCGACTTCTAAATTTTTTTATGTATGTTCGGGCATAACTTTGTCATAAATAGACGGATATGCCAAGTTAAAAAAAAGTGCAAAATAACTTTAATTTCGAAAGTTGGTGTTTCTGGTTTTGTTTTCTCATTTTTTGTCACCGACTTCCAAAATTTTTAGGAAGAAATCATTAAATTACTTCTCCCGCTCTGGGTGAAGCGGGAGGGAGTGTAAGACTCTTACTGACTAAATTCCACCCGTGTATCTTATCTTATCTTGCCCTTGCGTTATAGGGCCGCGGTAACTCTTTCGAATAATCCCGCAACACCGCTTCCCGCCTATGACTTGTACCACCTATTCACTTTCACCGCTCTAGCCGGGATGCGCAGGAGTAGCCGACCGAGTAATCGATTCAGAAATCATCTAATTGCTTTACTCTCGTGCTCGTGCTGTAACACAACATCATCGGTATTGGTGATCGGCATCGAGTCATGTTTGTCTTTGTTTAGCCGACATCGATGTTTTAGGGTTTTGTTTTTTATTTTGTATACTGTACTAACGACCCGCCCCAGCTTCGCATGGGTAAAAATTATACACCTAAACCTTCCTCATGAATCATTCTATCTATTAATGAAAACCGCACGAAAATCAGCTCAGTAGTTTTTGAGTTTATCGCGTAAAGACACGGCGGGGACTTTGTTTTATAATATGTTGTGATTTAGTTAAATGGAATAGCAGTAGTTGACACTGTTAATTGGTGGTTGTCATATTTTCAGATATAAGTTGAAGTGTATGTTGTGCGTGTGGCGTTGTCTCCTGCTCTGGATGGAGTGGGAGGGCGTGTCAGACTATTGCTGACTAATCCCCACCCGTGTTCCTGCAGTTGCCTGTGCCAGGGTAAGATGTATCTTTCAAACACATCCGCGACCTCTTTTTTTTTTTTTGGCAAGGCAATGCATAACTTCAAATCCAGCCTTTGGGTTATGGGAAGTGTTACCAAACCGTTTTCAATCACGTTTAACAGAATATGTCTTGTTTCAAAATTGACATTCGAAATCATACCCATTTCACATTAAATACACCCATGATTCTTTTTGAAGCCCGTGTACATTCAGCAAGCAGAACAAATCCAGATTTTTGGCTGCTACTGAGAAATACCAGATGAAAAACCTAATAACAAAGTTTTCCAACGTATTTGTTTATAAAAAAATTTCTTTTCCCAATGTATTTGTGTATAAAAACCTAATAACATATTTTTTCCAATGTATTGCTCTAGAAACTAGTATATATTTACATACTACTTTTCCTACTACTCTTAAACACGGTGACTACTTCTCTTTTTTCCATCCCTCCTTGTGCAGGTATGCTAGAAGAGATTTCTTTAAAAATAAGCATCACCTTTGTACTTATTATTTGTTCTAATTTTTTTTGATCTGTTTTTTTTTGTGTGATAATTAATTGTTAAATAAAATAAATAAATAACAATTTAATCCGACCCCGGAATCAAACCCAAGACCTCGTCCTCAGTATTAGAGCTTGCAAGCATCTTATGACTAACCAGGGCTTTAATTTTATTGATCCACGAAACATTTTTCAATGAATTCGCGCCATATTTATAATTTTTTATATGTCTTTTATGTGTTTTAATGTTATTGTTTATTTTCAAAACTCGTAGTATATTGTATTAATTAATTAGACCTATTCTGTGAATGTTGTGCACGCCTATAATTGACTTTTTTACACGGGATCCCTCTTAATAGTTTTAAAATATTGTTGATATTATTTGTTAAGAAGTCGTTGGTGTGCCTCTATACATAAATAAATAAATAAATATTTCATCTCACAAAAAAACGTGACGTTATAAAACACTATATACGTAACCAATACAGTTACGATCCTCAGCACAGTGCCACAGATCACAATCACATCTGAAAGTAAATGAAATATCGTGCGAATTCGTAGCGAGCGAAATATGACCCTATAAAGTAAATCTAAGTAAAAGCTGTTCCCTGAACTTAGGGTCACACTTTCAACTTGTGACCAACTGGTACCTAACGTGTACGGTCGACAAAATGGATAGATATTCAGGTAAAGTTAAAACTTTTATTTACTCATTACAAAGTACTTAATACTATTCTTTAATGTTTACAATCCAGGGTTGAACTTAGTGAGAGACTT
The DNA here is from genome assembly GCA_951329385.1 of Polia nebulosa. NCBI lineage: Eukaryota > Metazoa > Arthropoda > Insecta > Lepidoptera > Noctuidae > Polia > Polia nebulosa. Next base: position 1,515,162 of record OX589609.1, read on the forward strand.
GTGCCTGAAATAGGTTTTTAAGAACCTGAATTACTAGTCGCCAGGTCCCTCCCGTGGTTACCAACCCGCTATGACATAATTTTTTATAGCTTAGTTTGTAAAAATAGTTTCAGAAACTTAACTTCAATATATATTGTGAAAAAGACAAATGTTAAAAAGATTTAGAAAAAACTTGAATTTGCGAGAAATCAGGGGGTGCATGAATGAAAGAGATTGTGTTTGTGTGTCCTACACACACAAACATAATCTCTTTCCTTGCTTATGAGTTTGTTGAGCGAATATGTTTCATGACAGAATGAGGATAAATGAATAGCTTTTATGTGGGAGAAATTATCCCCAGATAATTTCTCTCTAGGTACGGAGGTACATTGTGTTCCGGTTTGAACGGCATAAGTGACAGTGTAGTTCAGCCACATACGCTTTTTTTTTTTTTTTTTTTTTTTTGTAATGTTTTCCTCATATTATTATTGTAATTTATATGGTGTACATAATAAAGAGTATTCTATTCTATTCTATTCTATTCAATTTAGTCTTAGGGATAGCAACACGCGCGGACTTGCGGACGGCGAGTAATAGGTAGCTCGCCGTCCGATAAAAACCAGGCCCGAGAGTCGACGGCGCGTAGTGATCCACGCGCGCCTCAACGAGATGTCAGCAGTACCTGACGGGGCCTGTTAGGGCCAGTGCCTGCCTGTGGTCGCGGATAAATTCAAAAGAGAGTCACCGTAGCCCCTGGCACAGGCAACTGAATGAACAAGGGTGGGTTTTAGTCAGTAAAAGTCTGACACGCCCCCTCACCACCCAGAGCGGGAGAAGTCATTGGATGATTTCCCACACTCCAAAAATAAAAGAAAATGGATAGCATAACAATATACCATCAGGTGACTTGAGATACCTGCTTTTTTGCTATCCAGCAGTACGGTTTATGAAGAAACTAGCTTCTGCCAGCGGCTTCACCTGCGCGAATATTGAAAATTATCCCAAGGGAACATTCTCCCGGTAAAGAAGTAGCCTATACGCTATTCCAGACTAGTATCTCTGTGCCAAATTTAATCCAGATCCGTTCCGACGTGATTGAGTATCAAACATCCATCAATCCATCCATGTATTCGCATTTTTTTTAGGACAGTAGAATAATATTAGTAGGGTGCAGTTAGCTGCCTGAATACCTATCTTGTTAGTCAACTGTACCATTAGCTAAGTGTACCTATAGCTTTCAGCCGACATTTGCTTGATAGCTGGTGCTTGGTCAGAGGTTAAGGTCTCCGCAATGTGTTGTGTTGTGTCTGTGCATTATTAAAGATTCAAGGAAAAGCGTGAAACGTTTCTCTTCTCCATAACTTTGCATGTATTGTTTGTGACATAGATATTATTTATGGGCATGAATAGAAATATTGTTCAAATGCTTCCTTTACTACCTATGTTATCTTTCGTTTACTTTTCTAACGAAATGTCTCATAACTCTCCTGGCTATCGAATAAAGTCAAATGCGAATAAATAATATTCGAGATTCGATTATTTTCCCCTTTTTCGTCCGCTGCCGCTGTTACCGAATAACGAGTCAAACTCGAATCTAAGTTTTCAGGAAAAACCTGTGTGGTTAGTCTGTTTGGCTCACGCTAAGCTCGTGTGCGATTACTGTTGACTGATTTATAGACAGCTCCTTTAGCGTAGTGGTTATTCTAGCAATTGATTTATGTAGTAAATCAATTGCTAGAATGAATTCGTAGGTTTGATTACCTTACAACAAAAAAAAAACTGTCAGTTGTAGGACTGCACGTCAGAAGTAAAAACTTCTCAGCTTCAGGCGATGACGGTGCGACTTTGCGTTATGGTCACGCGCGTTCAGAGCTTTGTCCACATCTCAAAATTGCCCAACGTGCCTAAAGAAGTTTTCTGTTCAAAAATTGTCTAGAGATAATAGGTAGTAATCTAAGTTTGATTTATGTTAGACTATAGCTTAGTAAGTTTATCTCATTAATGTTAATTTAAATATTAACTAAGCTCTCTACTCACCCCGGAAGCCATCTAGCGTGATTCTCAACAACAATGTGGCGGTACAATAAAGGTATCTTCCCATAACTCAGTACGTAACAGCCAACAGCTGATCGTATCGGCAAACAGACTGTTCCCCACATTTGCACGTCGCGATGATTAATTGTGTGTGCTGTAATGACGATAGAGGGCGTGCTCGGAGATTTGGGATAAGTTTAAGACTAGTTTTAATTTAGATTGCTTCATGTATTACATTTGCTGTTAACTTGTGTCGGGCGACAGTTTGTAGCGCGAGTGTTGCCCGTTTGCTATGGTTTAATCAATTTTTGATATTTCATCGACAATCGACTCGGTATACCGGCCATCCTCTCTATGAGAAAGAGTACCACGCGTGCACAGAGCGCGTTAGTGGTTGAAAAATTTCTTAGATTTTTTTGATCTAAGTCATGCTAGCGAAGGAAAACGGTGATAAAATTAATCACACAAAGAAAAAGAGTCTAGCCTTTGCCACAGGGCCACTGCTGTTCCTTTTGCTATGTAGCTATAGTCTCATTTTTTAGGCACTCTTCAGAGATTTATAAAGATGCTCTTATTTACAGGGACAATTAATTTTAACATTTCTTGGCAATTATGGTCAAAATGAAGTCTCAAAAATACTAATCAATTTACAGATAACTTGTCAGTCATCGATTAAAATGTCGGCGACACGAACCACAGCCACAATCTATTGCCCGTGTGAAATTTATCACCCATTATAACACACCACACATTCTCCACTTACTGCAGCTACAATTTAGCTGAAAAGTAACCCGTCTATTACCCACTCTTTTTTTACATTATATCCATAGTAGGAACTAAATGGTAATGCATACCAGTAGAACAAGATAATCAGCTCATACTCGTGCAAAAAGTCAATGTATTCGCTCTAGGTGTCGCGAGCGCAGGAAGTGACGTAAATGTTAATATATAGGTAAATGTGTATGTTTATATGTAGCTGTTTATGTAAGGGGTTCATATTAAATGGAGTTAGATGACTTGGATGTTATTTTATCTTTCAATGTTCAGTTAGACGGAAATTCTAAGGATGCATTGATTCGCTGATGCAATTTTATAGTTTCAAGTCTTTCGATAGTTCTTCCTCATATTTAGTAGATAAGTAATACAAGTGTTGTGGTTATGGAAATGTCTGGAAGCAAATTACGTAAAACTACAAAGATTCAATATAACAAACGTTGAAGAAAACATCGTGAGGAAATTGGCATGTCCTAGAACCAAAACTTTGAAGACATCCACCCACCCGCGTGATGGATTAAGTATGGTCCACAACCTTATAGGCATATTATACTCATATTTACAAGGTGAACAATTATAATTACATGCATCTCCCTTTCACTACAGGACTACCAGACGTACTGCAGGGTATGATCATCCTCCCTTGGTTGATATTCCGACTATTTGTACCAAACACTCTCACACTCATCCACATTTACTACGCACACGTCCAGAGCGTGGAACCCTCTGCCAGCATCTGTGTCGTACAGCCTATAACCCATCAGCCTTAAAATCAAGAATAAACTGACATCTTCTGGAATCGTTTGTTCTATAGTAGACCTCGTCCATCACTTACCATCAGGCGAGATCGAGATCAAGAGACAGCTCGTTAGGAATAGAACAACAATATATGTTTAAACATCATAGATTGGTGGTGTTTTCTAGGGTTCCGTCCCCGAAGGATCCAAACGGAGCCCTATTGCTGTCACTCACGTCTCCGTCTGTCTGTCTGGCCGTCGTCTGTCACAAAATTTTGATCCGAAGAATTTTTAAACTTCCCATTGACCTATGAACTTGGTGATAATGTTTATTATTACGTATATTTTACTAAAAAATACCAATATTTTGATTGCTCGGGTACGGAACCCTAAATGTGCGAAGTCAGACACGTACTTGGCTGGATTTTTTTAATGTGCTTACCTTGCTCCTAATCACAATCCATGGGCAGATGAACAGACTTTGAAGGCATTTTTCTGGGACTGAAAAATATTCAGTTTTAATTTTTTCCAAAATCTGTATAAAATAATACATAAAATTCAAAGTCCTGACTGACTGACTGACTGATATATCAACGCACAGCCTAAACCGTTAGTACTTTTGTTTATTTTATTTGTGGTCCCAAAATACTACTCAAACATAATATAGTTGGAATCCTGGATCGCAGTCCCGGTCCCAAAAGCCCCACGATGCCTAGAGACATGAAAATTGGTGTCTTTGAGAAGATTAGGTGTCCACTAACAAAGGTTTTTCAAAATTCAACCCTTAAGGGGGCGAAAAAGGGGTTGAAAATTTATAACTGGGAAGTACTAATTCCATGCGGGCGAAGCCGCTGGTAGAAGCTTACATTATAATTTGACATACACTAATGACTAAACAGTAGATAAGAAAGTTACCCTTGGTTGGAACAAACTCTTTTTTTTTTTCTAGAGCTTGTTGTTTGTCTCATGAAAAAGGAAGAAAATTTTACTTCTATCGTTTCTGAAAAACCCGATCTAATTTGTCTTTGAGGAAAATACAAAAGTCTGCAAAGACACAACAAAAAAATAATCGTGCCATCTTATTTTAATCTAGAAGGAACATTAAAACCTGTTATTTTTCGCAAAATCTAAAGCAAATCGTGAGCGAAGTCACGGTGTGAGTGAAGTTAAATAAAAAGTCGTTTGCACCAGTACACTGTGAGGCGTGAGACTGACTCAAGTGTGGTATAAGTTACGAGTACCAACTTGTTTGTGGTAAGAATGAGTTAGTTATGGTGGTTTTAAGGGAATATTAATGCTATTAAGTAATTGGGGAGCACTTAGAGTAGACCACACGTCGTCGGTGATGATACTTGAATTACGAAAAAAGCCTTTTAGAATAGAAAATATTCAACACAGACACAATACAAAAGCAACAAACAAAAGGTTAAACAAAAGAGTGGTACACAAAGATACAGTGAAATCGCTGAGCGTGCCCACACCGAAAGGGTTACCATCTCAGTTTGCTGGGCTTCGGACACCCAGCGCTGGTTTTCAATTGGCACCCTGCAGTGACACATGAACGATGTCAATGTCAAATTGATATCATGGAGGTGTCATTGGCTATACTTAAACAAAAAATAAATAGAAATCTAGTTCTGCGATGCTACATTTAAGGGGTTTTTCCCAATTTATGTGTATGCGTTTAGAAAATAATCTCACCAAAAGAACGATAGATATAACCTGAGTCAACTCTTGATAAATCATAAAATTGTAGGGACTGTGAAAGGGTATTGCTTGGCTGCGAGGTTCTTGAAGCTATGGTCTGAAATTGTGCAGTGTGAGAACAGAAACACCGGGACGCAAAACTGAATAATATTGTATTGTTGATACAAGCGAGTGACTTCTTCGGCGGTTTTTTCTAAAAACCCTCAAAACAAAGCTAAATTTTCTACTAGAATTTTTATACTAATTCTAAACTTGGATCACCCTTTAAAAGTCCATCAAAACCGACCAGCCTGTCTGTAATAAGGTTGGTATTCTCATATGATCTCACACGACACATGCCACAAAATATCTCGTTGTCGAATCGAACCAGTGACACGTCGCTCAAGAGTCTACCACCCAACCTTTGCGCTCTACCGACCGGAACTATGCCATCCGTTAATTTGACGCCCTTATGAAGATAATCTTCCCCACTTAGTTCTCCTCTAATCAGCATAATAAATAATTCAAATGAGTCCAGTTCGCCTTTGTTCTCAGTAATCAAAGCAAACAAGGCACTTTACTGTTATCTCTATACTTATCACTGAATCAGCATACGTTAAATACATTACAAGAAGTGTTTAGTTTAGCTCTACTTTTTATGCTAATTTCAATAAATTAATTCTAACATACTTGCATACATTCTTAAATATGTGGAACTAGCCGTTTAAAATAAGACTTTTCGGACAACCTTCGCACTGTAAATCTTCAAAGGATTAAGCAGAGGTGCATAGAGATGAAAGGTTCTTAAAAATATCGATATATCGGTCTAGTAGGCATCGGCCTACTAGAGAGACCGATATTTCTTCTTTTTTTAAAAGCTTATAAAATCCAATGTAGTTTTAGTTAAATCAAACGTTTATCGACAATGTATGTATATAATTTTTTGTACTTACATATGTGCATAATCACAAAATTTGGATAGGAATATAAAATGTAATTTTTTTTCATTTATTTAAAAAAAAAACCATCATATTGTACCGAACGTTAGAGTAGAGAACAGAATCAATTTTTTAGACAGTGTTGTCGGTAATAGCATTTCACTCAATTTTTTAGGTATTTTCATTTCTGCGGATTTTTCGATACCATATATTGAGTTTTACGATATCAATATATCAATATCTTTTAGCAGTCAATAGATTGATATTTATCGGTTTTCCGATACTTATCTCGTTGCATCCCTAGGTGTGCCTATAATGCATACACACTAAAATCCCAGTTTAATTTAAATTATCCCATGTTATAGGGAGCGAGCCTATTGCCACTTATCGGGCACAATTCCAGAGCTGCTACTGAAGAGTTCCAGGTTTTTTTTTGTACTACATTTTAAGGACAAAATTTTTAATAATTAATTACGATCTAGGCTAAAAGACTAATAAGCAATTCAACTCTAACTTAATATGTTAGGAAGAGTTTCAGATGGAAAAATCTAATAACATACACGATCTAACAACATCATAGGTTTGATTTTATTTCGGTACTTACCATATCTCCTTCATTTAAACTCCCTTCTTTTTATAATCATTTTTAAAGTAAATGACATGAGATAAACTGTATGTATCGCGTAGGTTTGTTTTTTGCGCTTCGGATCAACGAATCAAAAACCCTTTTTTAACAGAGTATTATAAATTTATCACAGAATCTTTAACACATGTCATTGTGTATCGTGTTACAGTATCAAACACATAACTATGTTTTGTGGCAGTCGGTTAGACGCGTGAGTGATACTTTACAGATTAAGATCTTCCCACGTTTCGCATCTGTCATGCGATCTATTTTAGTACCTTTGCAGTAAGTTTATATGGTGCAGTGGTTGGTGGTGTACCTTATGAATAGCCAGTTCGGTGCGCGTTTGGTTATTATTTGCTGTATACGAGTATATGTATAATATAAACTAAAGCCTTTTCCCGTGAGGTAGGCGGAAACTTCAGACCGCCACCTGCTAGTGCCAGTTGTGCTCTCATGATGCTATTCGGCTGGTGCCGCTGAATGTAGTAAACTTTTAAATCCTACTAATAATATTATAAATGCGAAAGTTTTAATAGATGTTTGTGACTCAATCACGCCAGAACGGCTGAACAGATCTCGATGAAATTTGGTACAGAGATAGATTATAGTCTGGAATAGCACATAAGCTATAATTTATAATGAGGGAAGTACTAATACCATGGGGGCGAAGCTGCTGGCAGAAGCCAGTTATGTATAAACTGTGGTTGTGTGGGCAACAACTCAGTATCCATGTGCACATCCTTGCTCGGTGTTTACCTCTTGATAGTCGCTTTTCATTCGTTCTACGAGTATTAACATGATCTTACTAATTAAGCATATTCGTTAGTTATATAAATTACTAGCACTTCGTCCGCGACTTCGTACGCGAGGATTTCAAAAAATTATAGCCTAGAAAACTGACAAATAACGTGGCTTTCTATTAAAAAAGAATTATCAAAATTGGTTCAATAGATCCAGAGGTTAACCCCTTTTTTTGTGGGTTGGGAAGTCATCCAATGACATCTCCCGCTCTGGGTGGATCGGGAGGGCGTGTCAGACTCTTACTGACTAAAACCCACCCCTGTTCATTCAGGCACCGGCCACGATGGGCCCCGTCAGTGGTGTCAGCCACCACTGACGGGGCCCATCGTGGCCTCAACTCTTTGAGGCGCGCGTGGAACACGACACTCGCGGGCCTGGTGCTGGTCGGACGGTGAGCTACTCATTGCTCGCCGTTCGCAGTCCCACCCCCTCCCCCTACAAACACACAAACTCACAAGTTTCATCTCTTTATAATATTAGTATAGATAGATAAAACCTTTCCGCCAAACGAGTAAGTACTACCAGAGCTGGAGAGGTCAAACGGAGCATCTAAACCAGATTCAGCTTTGCCTGACATTCGCCATCTGGGCATTAAAACAAGATTAAGAGCAGATGTAGCAATCTACAAATCGTTTGTCGGAATGTTCAGGCAAATAGAATATTAGTACCTAACATACAATATTCTCACGATACACTATCTTCGCTCACGACCTTTCTACGTTACTTTCTTTAAGCATTCACTTCACTAAAGCCTGTTCTGTGATTAAAAATACCTGCTCTGGGATTTTCCCTGTATCGTCTTTAGAATATTTACCTTGCTGCTGGATGAAATATTTTGACAGGGATTTATCTTGTATTTGAGAAAGATTGTGTACAAATAAACAGTTTTAGTCCATAACCAATTTAAAGCTCCCGCAGACAGCTGGGTTGCGACAATGCGACAACGTGTTTTTATAGAAATTGTTCTATCTGTAGTTTGAAAACTTTTAGAACATTTTTATATTGCGCGTTAGTCGAACCGTTGTCGCTTTGTCGGTTCACATTTGGATCCGTCTTTATGTAGTGTGTCATTCTGCTAAACAATATATTCTCTATCTTCGACTCTATATTAGGCCAAATATGGCAACTTGGCGAACCATTCGATATCATAATCATCATCATTTCAGCCGAAAGACGTCCACTGCTGGACATAGGCCTCCCCCAAGTGTTCCCGGTCCTGTGCGATTGTGCATTCGACATACATACCTATCTTAAATTAAATGCTATCAAGACAGCATTTGACCAAATTTATTGTAAAATTTTATCCTTTCTATAACCGACTTCCGTGTTCCGCGATCGTCAGTAGCAAACAAGTAATCACGTGCCAATGTAACTTGCGTATTATCTACATCAGTCTTGTATTAATAACAAACTAGTTTCTGAAAATGAATGGTGATAGCTCTTGTAGTGTTATAAATGGCAAGAAAAAAATACCGTGAGCCGCTGAACCGATCATTATGCAATTTTAATTTTTGACAGTACTGTTCCTGAGGAAAAGAATAATAAACTTGTGCCTTAACAGAACTACATAAAAGAAAATGTATTTTTCAATTCGGAAGGAGTAGTTCCAGCTTACATTCATTGTGCATACAGCTAAAGAGTGGAATTCCCTGCCGGAGTTTGTGTTTCCTGATAGCTACAACCTGGGAGTCTTTAAGTCAAGAGTGGATAGGCTACTTCTAGGCAAGCGTGCTCCATCTTCGACCACATCATAGCTTACCATCAGGTGAGATTGTGGTCAAACGCGGGCCCATCATTGATAAAAAAAAATATTCCTAGGTTTGAAATAGCGCGGGGGAGAGTACTCCAAAAGATTTGGATGAAGCAGTGAGACAGCAAGGTCTAAACAGGCCAAGAGGCTCATCGGCAATGATATACCCAGTCGAGTCAAAGCTCCAGAGCCTTGACCATCAGTGCCAGGTGCTGGCCAAGTGCGTATCGAATTTCGCACATTAAGGGTTCCGTACCAAATATTGGGATTTGTTAGTAAAGTATATGTAATAATAAACATTCATCAACAAATTTCAAGTTCATAGGTTAATGGGAAGTTAGAAGTTAAAAAAATCTTCTTAACAAAATTTTGTGACAGATGACGGACGGACAGACAGACGGACACGTAAGTAACAAAAATAGTGCTCCGTTTGGACCCTTCGGGTACGGAACTCTAAAAAGGTACTATGCTTACCTTTTTTTTTACTTCTTATATTTTTAGGTAAGTACTACATACCATGTATTCGGTCCTGTCATCTCAATTCGTATTTCCTCACCATGTTTTGCAACAAAGCCTACCCGTCGGCACACAATACGATTATTTACACTTTCAACCTATTATAGTTTATGCTAAACTTGTTTTTAGAGAAGAATGGCCTTTCATTGTACCTTTGCTCACCACGTTAGCTTAAATAGACGTGTGTCCTTGGCATAACGGTCTTGTGTCCGTGTGCAGAGTGGGAGGTCTGTGCTGTGGGCCTAGGCAGAGCATCATCACTGTGTAGCCTCTTCCCGTGTATGCTGGGGTCGGCGTCCAGTCTTTACCATGTTTTTAGGGTTCCGAAAGTCCGAATGAAAAAACGGAACCCTTATAGGATCACTCGTGTGTCTGTCTGTCTGTCTGTCACAGCCAATTTGCTCCGAATCTGCGTGGCCGATAGAGTTGAAATTTAGTACACGCATGAATAACTGTGACCCAAACACGGACGTGTACCCTAAATAAATTAATTTGGAATATTGGGGTGAAAATCGGAAAATTAATCAAAGTTTTTCAAACTGTGTTGTGCGAAATATCAAATGAAGGGGCACATTGTGAGGGTCTCGAATATATTTTTTTCATAATTTTAAAATATATAATTTTGAAGTTATTTAAGAAAATAGATGAAAAATTACCATTCCCCCCCTTATCTCCGAAAGCTTTGGGCCTAAAATTTGGAAAAAAATACAGAAAGTAGTTCTTTACTTATGATTACAGGAAAACCTATAAGGTGGAGGCAGTTTACAAAAACCTGAAGAAAATATGATTTGTTCGGAACCCTTTGCGCGGGAGTCCGACTCGCTCTTGGCCGGTTTTTTAACATAGATAGGCCCGTTCTTGACCACTATTTCATATGCTTGTAACCGATGATGGGGTCGACGTAGAGCAAGCTTGCCTTGAAGTTGCCTATTCACTCTTGACTTAAAGACTCCTAGGTTGCAGCTATCAACCAATCCAACCAATATAAAAGAAACACGTGGGCCTTTATTTCACGAAGTGTTAGACAGAAAGTGTGCCTAAAGTAGACAGTCACACTGCGCCTGTTAGTCACAAATGTATTATGAGCGAGTCTAACGCCATCAACCGAACACAAATCCAGGGCTGTCACAGAAAAATTCCAGACGAAAAATCCAATATCACTTTGCCGACACGGGAATCGAACTCAGGAACTCAAGCTTAGCAGTCGTAATGCCAACATGCACAACCAACTGCGACTTGAAGGATTGAAACGAAGCAAATAACAAAGCTGGTAGTGGTGACACGCACATAACGTTTTGGGAACTCATTTATTCTGCGTATGGCTAAGGTGTAGAATTCCCTGCCGGAGTCTGTGTTTCCTGATAGCTACAACCTGTTCTTTAAGTCAACAGTGAATAGGTTACTTCAAAGCAAGCGTGCTTCATTGTCGACCACATCATCGCTTACCATCAGGTGAGATAGTGATCAAAAGCGAACCCAAAAATTAAAAAAAATCGACACTAACAGAAGAAGAAGTAGTAATTTCCATACATTCTTACATCACAGACGAACACACAGATAAAAGTGAATGGAGCCATCGATACGGTATGTCTTATTTACAACCAATTTACTGATAATTGTAGTGATTACTGCAGTTAACTGCGACCTTCGGAACGTGGTTAAATTGTTCAGTTAGGCGTGTTATTTATTGTAACGTGAGTTTGGAGTGTGTGACAATAATTTGATTGTTAGAAAGTTGACCTGATGCTTCATGGGTCAGATTATTTTTTTTAGGTTGGGAAATCATCAAATAACTTCTCCCGCTCTTTTTTGTCTGTTTTTGACCCTGAGAAGAAAGACCGAAAGAAACTCAGAGGTCAAAGTCTCTTTTAAAGAGTTCAAATCCGTACAATATGTACTGGTCAAATCATATGGGAACCATGTACGTTAATGTCTGGGATGAGCTTTTGAGGAAAGCAACACGCAGATTGGAGCGGACCTGTCCAGACAGTGCAAGCATTTGTCAATTATCGTGAAGCTCAACTCAGAATTCAACTCAACGAACCGATGAACAATACCAAAGCAAGGACATTTGGGTAGGTAAAAAAGTACTCAAACTGCCAGACAATAATAAAGTCTACGTGAATATAACGACCTACATAGTTCTCGCATTCACATTATGCTATATGAGGACCATGCAGCTTAGTGTCTGTAATTGTCTTCTGAACAAAGAACCATCACACATTTTGAGTGGACCTGTCCAGTGCAAGCATTTGTTTATAGTCAATAGCTCAACTTAGAACTACTAAGGAGCTCAATGACTCGACGAACAATACTTGTTATGTTCTAGGTTATCTCCATTTGTTTTGCTGACCGAAAAACGCCATAATTGTGATGAGAATAATGTTAGTTGCCAAAATGACATAACATGATTATAACTTACGACATTTTGCAATTGTTTTTAAAAAGGTATTTGGTAACACATCTTTACTATATAATTATCCGCCCTTTGAGCAGGACGTGTACACGCAAACATTGTGCATGATGATGAAAGTGTACACGATCGACCATTCAAACAGACAAATTAACGATATCACATTACACTACAGTGGGCGGAAGGGCCAGCATTAGCGTACACTGCATTGCAAATAATTGTATCCACACAATGAAAGGCCGAAGTTTTCTATCTTGTTTCACGCTCGTTTCAGAGATACCATCGGAGCATCCTCCGCGATATTGTTTACAACTCAACTAAATAGACTGTGACGTTTTATTTGCACTGCAGTGTATTTGGTAATTAAAAAAAACAATAGCCTTCAGGTTGGTGTTTGTTTTTAATTGTTTATTGAGTTTGATTGTATATTGCAAATTTTTGGAAAAATCGTATTTTATAAGGCAGGAGCTTTTCTTTGTAAAAAGAAAAAGCTTCGGCATTCTCACAAGCTATAAAACATTTGAATTATTAGGCTCCAAAGAATATTTACCTAAGATCCATATTCTACAAATGGTGAATAGATTTAGAGAATCAAAAAAACTCAAGCAATAACGTGTTTATCTATGTACTCACATAATAAAAAACAACCGACTTCCAAAAAAATACACTAAAAATTAAAAAAATAACTTTAATTTCGGAAGTCGGTGTTTGTATTTTACTTCTTCGTTATTTGACCGACTTCCGAAATTAAAGTTATTTTTTAATTTTTAGTGTATTTTTTTTGGAAGTCGGTTGTTTTTTTTTGTAAAAAAGTTTTTTATTTTTCACTTTTTAGTTGTTATACCCCAGAACTAAAAACCCCAATAACATAGAACGTGGAATTTAAACATTTGGAGTACACCAAAACGTCATCGAGGTAATCGTATTTTTCGTTTTTGTTCAGTTTCTCAAAAAGCGCTAAAGCAATTCCGATAAAATTTATATGGGACCACCCATACCCACCACCCATACCCACCCCTCGGGAGTATATTCTTTCGAAAAAAAAAACAATTTTGAAAATCGGTCCACAATTGACGGAGAAATCGGCGGACATACATAAAAAAAAAAAAAACATACATACAGTCGAACATAGAACCTCCTCCTTTTTCGAAAGTCGGTTAAAAAATCTAAATTCATTTACTGATAGACTTCGCACAACCTAAACTTCTGACTCTAGAAGTTTGAAATTGATCGTGTCACACTTTTATTGATTAAAACCCACCCCTGTTCCTTCAGGTTGCCTGTGCCAAGGGGTGTGGTGACTCTCTTTCGAATTTATCCACGACCCCTAGGCAGGCATCAGTTCTGACGGACCCCGTCAGTTTTTGCTGACATCTAGTTAAGGCGCGCGTGGAACACTACGCGCCGCCGTCGACTCTCGGGCCTGGTCCTAATCGGACGGCGAACTACCCATTACTCGCCTGTCATCAATTACTAAGATTTTGCTCGTGATTGAGGGTCAAAACACCATAGAAGGAGTGTTTGCCCTGCACCCATAGGTACCGCTCTACAACAAAGTAATCAATAGAGTCCGACCTTGCTTTCGATCGACTAAGTTTCGTCTCGGTAACCTTACCGTTGCGAAATGTAATGTATCTGATCGACAATTAAGATGGGAAGGTCGTGGGTTCGGTTCCCAGGCGGAAACATTATGTTTGTGTTGTTTTCGCTATGATCCGCAGATTATTTGTTTGTTTTGTGTGTTATGAGAAATTAATTTGTGTTAAATAAACATGAGAAATAAATTACTTATGTACCTACATTATTTTTTTTTTGCTTGACCTAGGAATTTAATCCAGATTGTACCTACTTTAAGATTAGCATCCACGTGACAGTTTCCAATTTTTAATTTTTTTCAGTCCATCAGTAAAAATGATTGTCAAAACGAAAATAAAATTATGCGTGGAGTCCCTCCGCGCGGAAGAAGTGAAACTTCGTGCATGCGTTCGAGTGTCACGCATTCACTCTCGCTCTGTCTCTTTCTATTCCCCCTCCCCAGGAGCGTTGAACGTTTAACGCAGCAGTACTTTCATACCCCCTCCGTGGTAGCGTTAAACGTTTAACGCAACCTTGTTGGAAGTCGCATTAGAAGTTTCACTTCAAAAAATGGATGACAATACAACAAAATCTAGCTAGATGATCTACAATACGCCTAAAACACGTCTAGACTTTCAACAGTCACAAAAGCTCTCTCTAAAAACTTTTATATCAAAAACAATAGCTAACACTCACTCACAAATAAACCGACCAGGCCAATAATATAAGGCAAACATCACAAAAGGCGTCTGATCGGTATCATTGTGTTATAATTGGTAGTGAAATGACTAGTAATAAAGAGTGCTAATTGGCTCGTGAAGAAAGTGCTCGATAAATGATGTGTCTCTGTGTGTCTCTCGCCTTGTGCACCGAGATGTGCAGCGTTTGGGGCTCGGTGTAAGTGATGAGATTTTAAAGGATGACATATAATCAAAGGATTAGATAGAGGTGATCTGTAAGGGTGAAGGGAGTGATCGAAAGATGGCCCTGATACAGCCAACTGAAGGAACACGAGAGGGTTTAGTCAGTAAAAGTCTGACACGCACCCAGCGCGGAAGAAATATTTGACGATTTCTCAACCTAAAACAAAGAACAAAGACAGAGGTGTTTTTTTTTGTGAGGTGGGAAATCGTCCAATGACATTTCCCGCTCTGGGTGGAGAGGGAGGGCGTGTCAGACTCTTACTGACTAAAACCCACCCCTGTTCCAGAACTTATCCGCTACCCCTAGTGTCTAGTGTAATGAGTGTAACATTACAATTTTCACAGACTATGTTCAAGCCCCATATGAGCCCGTGTATCTATGAGAGTATTTCGAAAGTTATTGAAAAATATATGTATTTTCAGGTTGTGATGATGACAGCTAGCAAGTGGAACAGTGATAAGTATTTTTCACCAAGAAGAATTTTCGTACATTGTGGGGACGCTTTATAGCTAAAGTAATGATAGATTTTGTTTTGTTTAATTTACAAAGTAAGTTATGAAGCAGCACATTATAATTTAGATTACTAGTTCACAATCAATTAGATTGTTATTAGCTTCGCCCGCGTTGAATTAGTATTTCCCTCGTTATAAACCCATTAAAAGCCTATGTGGAGACTATAATCTATAATTGTGCCAAATTTCATCCAGATCCGTTCAGCTGTTCTAGCGTAATTGAGTAACAAACATCCATCCATACATCCATCCAAACTTTCGCATTTATATTATTACTAGGAAGTGGGGTTATTGGTTGCTGTCATTTGTTAATTCCATCCTTTAAGAGGGAACAGGGGCTGCAATTCTCCATACAAATGTATTCCCCTTTTTTCTTCCTGAATAATGCCTCTAGAGCAATCATTTTTTTTTTTCATAAAGTCAAGGTCTGCTGTTGACACGTCCCTGTCATTTTCTTTTTTTCAGCAACTAATAAGTAAAGAAAATATGACCCTCCAAAAATGACAAAATATGGCCCTATTTTTACCGCCGTTCTTAGAGGACTACCAGACAAATTCGAAAAGTTTTAACATGAAACCTTTAATAGAGACCTAGACATACTCTTTCTTAAAAATTTGGTGCCAAAAATAATTAAATCGGCTCAGTTTTCGAGGAAAAAAAAGGAGAATACGCAACGTCAATTTCGTCAAAAAGTTTGTGATAAAATCGGTCTGAGTAGCTGTCCCTATCGCACTCTACAGGGGCAGGCTTGAGGGAGCACGATGGCAATAGTTTCTTCAAATACCTATTTTGTAAATTCCTCGCAGGCCCTGTTCCCTCTTAAGTTTAATGACTGCAGCATTTATCCGCTTATAGTTTACATCTTAAAAGTGCATCAACTGAGTCAGTGATATAAAATCCTTTCTATTGAAAGCATCTTCGCTATCTTTACATAACGACATAACTGACATACAAGTTATATAGCTAAATAAATATGTCAATCTATCTCGCGTGAAAGATTATGTTGTGTTTTTTGTCGAGACGTGATAAATGTAATAATGTCTTCTAATAAGTAGCCATTATGATATAATGCTTGAAAGTGACGTTTTTATTAGATACTTAACATTTTTATGTTAGTTGTAAATTGTTATACAAGTGTTTGACTGCTTTTATAGATTAATTATTTGATTTAGGCGTGATGATAATGGGCTCTTTATAAAGTTGGCCTAGTGAAACATACATACCATATATATCAATAAAAATCAATTGCCGAATGTATGTAAGCGCATCACTTCAGAATGGCTGTACCTATTTGGCTAGTTGTTTTTTTTTGTTGTGTTCGTATTTGTCAGGACAAGCTTTGTATGAAAGAATTTTGAGGAGCCAAAAAAATAAAGCTGGGGTGGGTCACTAGTTATGAATAAAAATGACCATTCCACCCACATGCACAAAACATTTTGGGACAACATGAATGTGCATTGTGCGCATCGCTGTGCATTTCCTGATAGCTACAACCTGGGAGTCTTTAAGTCAAGAGTGAATAGGTTACTTCTAGGCAAGCGTGCTCCATCTTCGACCACATCATCACTTACCATCAGGTGAGATAGTGGTCAAACGCCAACTTATCATCGGTTAAAAAAATAAAATTAAAACTTTTTACTAAATAAAAACTTTTTTCCAAAAAAATAGAACCGACTCCCAAAAAAAAACAAAAAGTGCAAAATAACTTTAAATTTCGGAAGTCGGTGTTTCTGGTTTTGTTTCTTCGTTTTTTGACACCGACTTCCGAAATTTAAAGTTATTTTGCACTTTTTGTTTTTTTTTGGGAGTCGGTTCTATTTTTTTGGAAAAATGTTTTTATTTTTCACTTTTTAACCGACGAAAAAAAGGAGGAGGTTCTCAATTCGACCGTATATATATATTTTTTTTTTTAAATGTGTTTCTCCATTAAATTGTGTTTACAACGAATACTTAGGCGATAGCAGCAATCGCGGTTGATTTTTGAAGAGTTCCGTTGTCTGTCTCCGAAACGCATCATCAGATCTTTATGAAATTTAAATGGGGCCATTTCGGAACAAACTCCTTTCAAACAAAAAAGAATTTTGGAAATCCGTTCATAAATGACGGAGTTATGCCCGAACATACATTAAAAAAAAATACAAACATCCGAATTGATAACCTCCTTCTTATTCGAAGTCAGTTAAAAAAGGAACCGACTGCCAAAAAAAAAAAGCAAAACAGTGCATAATTACTTTATTTTTTGAAGTCAGTGTCAAAAAACGAAGAAACAAAACCAGAAACACCGACTTCCGAAATTAAAAAAGTTTACTTACTATACAAAAAAAAAATCATCCCAATTGATAACCTCCTCCTTTTTAAAGTCCGTTAAAAATTCATGAGTACTTTTATGCCATGAAAGCCATAGGACTTTCCGGGCTTCGGGGGGTTTACGGGTGTGGGCGTTTCAAATTTAGAAAATTTTAAGCCTAAACCTACGTTTTTTAGAAGACTCTATATATGTTCAGCTTTCAACAATCAATGTTAGGGTTGCATAGCGCATAAATATCATTTCAACAAACAATAATGAATGATGGTTTAGATCAGCCAGTGTGCCATAGCCTTGAAGCTCTCGTGGATCAGCCGAACGATACCGTAATGTCTTATTCTGAATCAAATTATAGTCATTATTGCAAGCCGGACGAAATTAGGGAAGTGATGAAATGCTCTGCGGCAGACAGTTTGGAGAGGGGCTAAGTACACTGTGATTCTAAAGTATTTGAAGTGATAGTTTGAGTAATAATGCCCTTGGTATAATAAGGCAGTACTTAAGTAGTCAACTGGATCTGGTTTTGAGTAATCACTAGGCCATAGGGTCTATTTAATCAGACCGACAGGCGACTGGCCGTAAATTATACACGAGCTGTTCCCGTGGCTTTGATCCCGAGGACACAGAAAATTTGCAATTTTTAGGAATAAATAGCTTAAGGCATAGTGTAGCTTTATATTAGTGAAAGATTTTTTGTAATCGGACCAGTACTTCCATAGACAATCTTCTACAATCAATCTGCCTAGCCTTTTCCCAACTACGAGTATCTTGGGGTCGGCTTCCAGTCTAACCAGATGCAGTTGAATATCAGTATTTTACATGGAGCGACTGCCTATCTGACCTCCACAACCCAGTGATTGGGTAATACGATACCCCTTGGTAAGACTGGCTGTCAGACTTTCGGGCTTCTGACAACCCGTAACGATTGTCAAAGATCCACGATTGACAGCCGGGACCAACGGCTTAACGTGCTTTCCGAGGCACGGAGGAGTCTCGGTATGTAAAGATGGTCACCCATCCATGGACCAACCCCGGCAAGCGTAGCTTAATGATGGATCGACCGGTGTGGCTGTTATTATTTTAGCCACGAGCTCCAATACAATTAAACAATTTTATCTCTTCATAATATTTTTTGGATTGAGTCCTAGTAGCAGTTCAGCATTGTAGAGCGGCATCTTTGTTACTTATACCTGTGTGACATTATCGTTCTGAAGCTCTGTAAGTCATATTGATAGCCTGTTATTAAAATTATAAGGCAAAAAAAAACAATTCCAATGTTGCAAAAAGATGAGCAGCTTTTGACATTAGCTGTCAAAATTGACAAGTAAAACATCAATATCTAAAATTCTCGTATTCAATTCATGAGTTCCATGACCCCTCGTGATGCACCCAACCTTTAAACTGAAGCCTCCATAAAAAGGATGTAACAATTTAACTAAATGTCGACGTTCAGTCAATCGATTGTCGATTGTCTATGACCAAGGATGCTCGACTTAATGGTTCTCAAACAAGTTAATGGATGATAGAGTGTGTTTAGATGTTTTTATTTTGTGTTGCATCGTGAGTTGTTGATTGGGTTGTATGTGTAACGATGTGTTGTTTTTTTGTTCTTGTTGTCTGTTGAATGTGTTATGATGATCTATATTCTGAAGGTCATTGAGAAAACGGTGTTAACAAAACTTTCTCGGTTAGATTAAGTTCTGGCTGGCAAGCGAGAGGTTGTAGATTCAAATCTCACTCATAAATATACAGACAGACTGCTGGGGACTTTGTTTTGTAATATGTAACTAGCGACCCGCCCCAGCTTTTCATGGGTAAAAATTATACACGAAAACTTTTCTCATGAATCACTCTGTCTATTGGTGGAAACCGCATGGAAATTCGTTTAGTAGTTTTTGAGTTTATCGTGTACAGACACGGCGGGGGACCTCGTTTTATAACATGTAGTGATGATCAGCCAAAATTAATTATGTTGTGATTAACAGATTAAAAACATGCGATATTTTTATTTTCATTTTAAAGAATTCCATAAAGAATAGACCACAAGTATATTAAAAAATTTAAACACTGAAATGTATCGCAAAAAAATGTGGTTTTAAACTGACAGTTTGAATTTCGGCACGAATACAGTTCCGATGACGTTACTCCTGTTCAGTGTTGCCAACTCTTTTTACGTAGATCTATGTATTTAAGGCCTTTCCTGCACACCTCCGAACTTCAGTTCCAGAATCTACGTACTTTCTTTCAAATTATACTTCACAAATAAATTATATTTGCATCTTCCCTGACATCTTAAATTATGTAGCCAGACTTGTGCAACCATCAAGTCCTCGTATAATGTAATCCGACTGCAACTATTCACTGTTGCAGTAGATCCCACCGTACTCGACCACCATGATGTGATCACACACACGTAACCACCGACAAAGCGTACTTGACCGCATAATAAGCTAAATTAAAATACTTTTCGTATCATAAAAGCTAATTAGCAGAATCTATTGTAGCAGAGGTCGGACTGTGGGATATTATACGCGCAGCTAAATGCAATCAGTTTGAAAACTATGATGTTATGTCAAGGATTCGTTCAATGGAAATTGAGAAGAATTTTCTAGTGTGATTAGAATGATAAATGATTTTATTTTAGTAAATAAGGTTTAACAAGACTTTTACACCTCATCATTTTTTGTTGTCAATTTTAGCTAAATGAGGCCGGTGTTTCCTAGCTGACTACCCTGAGAAGAAACACCGAAACAAACTCAGAGGTCAAAGTCTCTTTTAAAGTGTTCAAATACATACAATATGTACTGGTCAAATCATATGAGAACCATGTACGTTAATGTCTGGGATGAGTTTTTGAGGAAAGTAACACACAGATTTGAGTGGACCTGTCCAGACAGTACAAGCATATTTTGTCAGTTATCGTGAAGCTCAACTCAGAACATTGAGGAGCTCAACGAACCGATGAACAATATCAAAGTAAGGAAATTTGGGTAGGCCGCAAAATTACTCAAACTGCCAGACAATCATAAAATCTACGTGAATATAATGACCTACATGGTTCTCGCATTCACATTACAATATGAATGAAAAAAAAGTATGGTTGCTTTTAAGATAATTATGTCGTGTAATTTAAGGGAAGAGAGTTTTTTTATCATTGATAGGCTCGCGTTTGACCACTATCTCACCTGATGGTAAGCGATGATGTGGTCGACGAAGGCACACGCTTGCCTAGAAGTAACATATTCACTCTTGACTTAAACAGTGCCCCCAGGAGTGAGAACCCCAGGTTGTAGCTATCAGAAATCACAGACTCTGGCAGGGAATTCAACTCCTTAGTTGTACGCAAAATGAATATGTTCTTAAAACGTTTTGTGCGTTTGGGTGGGATGTCCACCATGTACCGGTGGCGTATCGCCGTCTGTCTAGTGGTCCGATGATGGAAAAGTATTTAATAAGCCCAAAGCAAAGCATGGTATACACTGATAATGACGGTAGGTATAACAAATGATTTTAACACGCTTTTATTATGGTGTACTCCCAAAGATGGCGGACTAGTTATTTTTTATGCATTTCAATGTTATGTATAACAAATGAAAAGGATTGCTGAGAAGGCTAAAAATATGAAAAATAAATCGTGTTTTTAGTTTTTTTTAAACTATAGAAAAATATTATTACCTAATCGACCAATACCTAATTTAAAGTAGCTACTATCTAAGTATATTACAGTTGGAATGAAGATCTGAAATACTGCTTGTATTTAGAAGATTTTCATTCAAGTAAGAACCTGGAAAAACCTCCGCTCAAGTCTTGATCTAAAAGAAAATAATAGTAGTCAAACAAATTAAAGAAATATAGACATACTAGACACATGACATGCCATGCGTAAAAGAAAAACGAGCGAAAATTAATTATTATTTACAACTGATGAGTCAATAGCCCGCCGTTGTCGGCTCAGTTATTTTAATTATTCAGTAGTGCATTGTAATGATAAATGACTTTTTAAAGAGGTTATAATTAACACGCTTTTTTATTATAAGTTTGGTATGTATCTATGTAACGGAATCTTTGAACGTGATTTTCTCCCACTTCAAAACGTCGGATTGAATTTAAGGCGTATATAACCGCCAAGTGGCGCCCTCATTGAATAAAAAATCGTAGCAAAGCGTAGTAAATAAAGATTAAAGAATCCTATGTCGGCCATGACGGCGAATAGTGGGTAGCTCGCCGTCCGATCAGCACCAGGCCCGTGAGTCGACGGCGCGTAGTGTTCCACGCGCGCCTCAAAGACATGTAGTCAGCCACCACTGAAAATGAGTTACCGCACCCCTGGGCACTCAGGCAGGCAAGGAACAGGGGTGGGTTTTAGTCAATAAGAGTATGACACGCCCTCCCGCTCCACTCAGAAGCGGGAAAAGTCATTGGATGATTTCCCACCCAAAAAAAAAAAAAAAATTAGAAGTTGCGTTTGTTACAAAGAGGATAATTTATTTTTACGTTGTGGAAGCATGATTTTTTTGACATTTCGATACGAAACACTTTGAGTAGGTATGAATTATGTTATAAAAATATAATTTCAAATATTCATAAATCAAATTACGGCGAAAATTGATTAGAGTAACATATATTTTTTCAAAGAAATAAGTCTACGTTTAGACGTAATGTGCAATTAAAAACCATTAGAAGTCGTATAATTGCGCCTTAACCAATTTAACACGCATACGTAAGATACATACTTATTTAAGCGTATCAAGTTTCAAAAATAAGGACTTGCTGATTTGAATGAAATACCATGAATATTGATCGCTTATTACTTACCACCGATAAGCAAACTAAGTTACAGCCATCAGCCCCTTCAGTCACGCTCTCTTTAAAAATAGTGTACCCAAAATAGTCAAGGCCAATTCCTTCCATCATGTTTCAAATACCACTAATATCGATACATCTTTCACATGTCTACCATATCATTACAGTTATAAATCTGCCTACCACATATCGTTACTCTGTATTTGAGGCTAGGCTATAAATCTGCCTACTTCGATAACATCTAGAGGCGAAGATAATAAGATACGCTATGGGCAGTTACGTATGGCATTTCTGAAGTGCTGTGAAATTGACGTGAGTTCGTGATGTATGTGTGTGGATGGTCATAAACAAGCTATTTTCAAGTTATGATGATCTCCAAACTGCGTTATATGTTTGAAGGGGTTTTTTAATGTGCTGTACATTCACAAAGAAAGCTTTTGGATAGACTTAGATTTTGTAGCATTATTAGTTCTGTTTCTGATACAAAATTATTGAACAACATTAGCTGCAAAAATGATGAGTGTTTTTTAATAAATAAACGTAAAATTTTACATTTAAATGTAAAATAAAGTATTCAGAAGTCCACCCCCCTTTTTATGCACTTGTATTGGCTGTTTCAAAAAATATTATTAAATGAATACTACAACAACTTTTTATAGGTCCCAATTACCAAATTCTAAATTATAAAAATCGTGCCAGTCTTATGCACGCATGTGTGTATAGGCTCACTGCATACGAGTGACGTCGCCTCAGTGAAAGTTCAAGGACGGATAGCAGTTTAACAGCGGGTACAGACAGCAGAACAATCAAAATTATATATTTAATAATAAAAATGAAATTCATTCATTTACTGTAAGACAACGCACAGCCTAAACTGCTGGGTCTAAATGCATGTCGTACATCAAGAGTTTTTTAAGAGGCCTCTTACAGTCCACTAGCGCCGCCAATCGAAAAAATGTCATAACTCGTAAATAGAATCAAAAATTCAAAATATGTTCTATTATTAGTGTGGAAAAGGCAATAACGTAATTGTATAACACCTTATCAACACTTGAAATATAGCTGTTTAGCTAAATCGTGCATTCAAAACATAAACGGCCGTTTTTGTTACAAATGCACGATTTAGCTAAACAGCTATATTTCAAGTGTTGACAATGTGTTATAAAATTACGTTATTGCCTTTTCTACACTAATAATAGACCACATTTTGTATTTTTGATTCTATTTAAGAGTTATGACATTTTTTTCGGTTGGCGGCGCTAGTGACTGTAAAAGGCCCCTTAACTTCAACGATGAACGAAGTGATTTTGAAAGTTCATCCCCAAAAGGGGGTATAATAGGGGAGTTTTTTTTTGCCTATGTAAATCCCATGAGGCACACGGCTTGTCATAAATAATAAGATTTTGTTGGTCAAAATAATATAAGTAATCTTTTATTTTTACAAACGTGGCTTTGAAGTGATGTGTGATGTGATTATGTTAGATTTTGTAATTTTGCAGTTGCAGCGTAATTGAGAAAATGTTTAGCAACTGGCTAAAAAATAATGAATGGTGGAATTAAAATAAATGGTTGTAGTTAGTGTTGAATTATTTTTGAATTGGTCAATGGTTGTCGATTCATTTATTTATTGTTATCATAATGATTATAACAGCACAACTTACAAGGTTTAAAGACTAAACACGCTTACGAATTATTTGAGTAAACCCCAATCCTGAAAAGATTTTAATGAATACAATCATATAGATAATTTCATGGCCTTTTTCAATTGTGATCCCTAAAATAATAGAAAATGAAACGCATTTTTTTCATTATAATTGATACACTTTATCTGCAGACGCTACATCAAGTACCGTTCGTCCGTACGCGTTTAATGACTGAACGTAAAGGCCATCTTCCCATCGAATTGATCACAAGTACAGTCAGTAATAACAAAACATTGACACTGCCTTAAAATCGTAGCAATAAGGGCGGTTTTACCAGTCTGGCAGTTAACTGTACTCGTGAATAAACTCGTGCTCACGCCTTCGCGTCCGAATCAATGAAAGTGGTTTGAGGAAGGTTTCTTGCGTGGGTTGTTTGGATTTACGCATGACACGACCGTTAAATGTTTCGGGAATTTAGATTATGTATCGAGAGTCGAGAGTGTATGCGTATTAGCAAAGCAAAGGTCGGTGTATTCTATGGTGTATAAGTTACCATTTCATAATACTATATCAGTATTGTCTGATGACTGTATCATTGATTATACGGCAGTTTACGTTCATCACAGTTAAAATTATAATAGGGATGTTCTGAGTGTGAAAATAATAATAGTCTGTAAGTTAGATTAGCAAAAAATATTGGACACGTAATTTGAACCCTTTTTTTTTTTTTTTGGGGAGTGGGAAATAATCCAATGACTTCTCCCGCTCTGGGCGGAGTGGGAGGGCGTGTCAGACTCTTACTAACACTAAAACCCACCCCTGTTCCTTCCCTGCCTGAGTGCCCAGGGGTGCGGTAACTCTTATTCAGAATTTATCCGCTACCCCTAGGCATGCAGGCACCTGCCACGATGGGCCCCGTCAGTGGTGGCTGACAACATCTCTATGAGGCGCGCGTGGAACACTACGCGCCGTCGACTCACGGGCCTGGTGCTGATCGGACGGCGAGCTACCCACTGCTCGCCGTCCGTAGGCCCGGGAGGTATTTTTTACCTTACCAAACCAATGAAAAATGACAAAGATAAAACGCATCAAAGTTCGGGACATGGGCTCGTTACGACACTCTGTGGTAAAAAGTGTCGCACACCGTGATTTCACGTGAAACTTCAACTCACTGTATCGTCCTCATTTTTTTGTTTACGTGAAAAAAGAAAGATTTGTGTGTCTAATATTTTTTGGTAATACTAACTGACGGATTAATTAGATTTTTTTAGGAAACTACCCTATTATCCCATTATATACCTAGGTACCCATTCAAATCCGCAAGTCCTTATATTATGATAACATGAGATTAGAGGAAGACAGGTAGGTACAACCCCTCATTTCACCAGTTATGATTAAGGATCTTTTAAAAAAAAATAACCATGTTTTAAACACTGATTAACAAGTTCTTAATTTAAAATTTTCTGTTCTAGTTACCCTGTTAATCAAAATCATATTTAATTCAAACTTCTTAATGTATAGGTCAAGAATCAGTCAAGAATCTACCCTTTTAAAGTCCTTCAAGTTAATTAGTCCACAGTCCCAATGACTCAGTGCCCTTGATCTTAAGAAGAGATTCCTGCGAACCTTCCGGTATTGCCGACCGTAATACCAACCAGTATTACCGGCGGGGCGGTAACTGTCAAAATCAAAATCAAAATCAAAAGTCATTTATTCAAACTAGGCTGAGAACCAGCACTTTTTGAATGTCAAAGTTCTACATAAAGACAGTCCCCCAAAAAACGCCCGCCCGTCACCACTTCCTAGTGTTTTAGCTGTGAAGAAGAAGTGAACAACAAACTCCCCAGCAACACATCTGTCTGTTAAGTTTTAAGAACTAAGAACTGTTACCGAAGTTATGTCGTGGTATCACTCTTTTTATTTTGGTAACTGGTAGGTATACGTTTTAAGTTTCATTGGGACCGGTAGAATTAGTAAATGGTTGACGTAGGTCAGACTTTTTATTCTTACAAGGCGTGGATGGGATTTCCAATCGGCGAAAATGAAAATCTTGTATACAAACTATCGTCCCCTATCAAACGTCTTTATTATATTCATTTTCGAATGCCAATACATAAGTAAGTTTATTACGTGCATGAAACTGACTGGGCTTTGTTTATGTTTTTTCTTATTAGTCTTTGGTTCCGATTCCGAATAAAGTTAACATATTAATTAAATAAACATTACGAATTTCTCAGTAGTAGTCTTGAGTTTGGGTTTTCGTGACCCGTTAACAGCAATGTAACCCTTATTACCTGGTATGCTGAGACTTTAAGACAACTGGCGAAAGGTGAGAGTGATTATACACCTCTTCCTACAAATTTACGGAACTCAGGCGGGTAATGTTACAACTCCAGGAAACCAGCCTAATGAAGTACCTAATGAGCAATTCACATTCCTAATCTCCACACGAGAGCGTAATCTACCTTATTTGAAGTAATACCACAGTTTGTGTGTCAATAATTTAATCATCACAATACCCTGTTCTCACGGCAAAAGCTTAATTGTAACACTTATATAACCAATCGCGTGATGCCTGCGTGTGCGCACACATTCCAAAACAGTTCTTATGCGATCCCAGATAAGAGCTATTTCGGAACGTGAGAAAATTAATCAAATTTGTGATTTGGTACGTTTCAAAAAGTGTTTTGTTTTGTAAGTGCTATTTTTGGGAATTTTTTTGGAATTATAATATTAGGTGTGTGTCTAGAATGCCTAGTGTAACATTAATAATCCACCGGAACCCGGTACCAAATGCCAGACATTTTTGTCCACAGTCCTTTGTTACACTCCCAAATTAAATAGATTTTACGTGGAAAATTTTATGATGATTAAAAAACTAAATACGCTGGATGCAAGAAGCAAAGGACCGGTAGACGTGGTGACTCTTGTTTCACGTGCGCTTCTCTAGAGGAATTGCAGTCCCAGCGGCCGCAGATGGTGATGGAGTCCGCATAAATTCATGCGGGCCAATACCTCGCCGGGGCAGCGCGAGCGTGACTAAATGCGCTAACACTCCAGCGCCCGGGGCGCTTGCCAAAGGTATCTATAGAACACTGTGGTTTTAGTCAGTAAGAGTCTGACAGACACCTCCGCCCGCCCAGGGGCTGAGGATATGCATAAAGATTTCCACACGACAAAAAAAGAAACCGGCCAGTGCGTGTCGCACTTCGCACACTTAGGATTCCGTACCCCCTGCCCTCATCCCAATTTATTTGGGGTCGGCGCAACATGTCTTTCTTCCATACTCCTCTATTAGTCGTCATCTCTGTATTCACCCCCTTTTTACCCATATCCTCTTTCACACAGTCCAACCATCGTTTCTTTGGACTTCCCCTACTCTTATAGCCATCCACATCCATACACAAGACTTTCCTCACCACATTTTCTTCATTCCTCCGCATCACATGCAAAATGTGTGCATGTGTTTTTAGGATTCCGTATCACTGAAAAAAATAAGTAGTAAAGCATAATGAAAAAGCATTAATTTGAACTGCTTGAACAGTGCAGATTAATTCTTTAACAGTTCAGATTAATGCTTTTTCATTATGCTTTACTAATTATTTTTTTCAGTGTATACCATATGAGGGAAATCAATATTTTGGTTTTGTTAGTAAAATATACCTAATAATAAACATTATCACCTAATTTCAAGTTCCTAAGTCAATGGGAAGTTAAAAAAATCTTCGGAACAAAATTTTGTGACAGACGACGGATAGACAGACGGACACGTGAGTGACAGCAATAGGCCTCCGTTTGGACCCTTCGGGTACAGAACCCTAAAAATAGGTGTGGCCTTGGTCCAACTGTGGGCATCTTTCGGCTACAAATAATGATGATAATAACTTGTGGTAAGAGTTTAGGCATATAATTTGTATCGCCCTGTGACAAGCTACATTTTCAATACAAGCAGCGCCAGAGCACAAGCACTTTTAATATCAAATTAGATCCAAATCATATAAAACACGACATCCTACTAAACATCCTACATTTATATAAGTCTATCATTGATAACATCTAAGCTACTAACAGCAAAACACTAACAATAAGTTTTTACTTTCACACCAAATAAGGCTCGTTACAAACGATCAATAAAACTGATCCGACATTTTTTCATCAGACAAACTGAATGAATATATTGAAACCGTCATATCTGATGGTATTGTGGTTGTACCATTATTTTGATAATAATGTCAAAAGGTGAGATCAATACTTTATGGTTTGAGACCGTTATGCAATGGTGTACTGTGTTACAATTTAGTATAGCAGGATCATGATCAAGTAGGTTTGTTATCATCGACAATCTCTTGTAAAATCTTATGTAAATCATTACAATAACTACTGGCTGGTAGTCTAGTAGTAAAATGACAAGAACCAATGCTTTCAGAAACCGGGATTTATGTTTACATGACTTATTTTTAACTCTTCACACGTCGATTGCACACCAGGTGTGCAGATAACAATTAAAATCTATTGTGTCTGCTAATGGGGCGTGCGACAGATTAAATGCACATCAAAAAACTTATCACCCGTCAATTTATGTACATGAATTAAATATTTTTTACATTAAAATAATTATTGTAAATCAAATACACTGATTGCGCGACGTACGTTGTCCAAGAGCGAGCGAAGACAGCTCGGGAATTTAGGGCAACCCGACACGGACAGGTGTAACCCCCGTCCCCTTCGTGCCCAGGTTCCTTTAAACCCTGCAGACAGAAATAGGAGCCCCGCAGCGGGACTCCGTCAACCTACCTTACTTACGACTATCGTTAGCACATTTCCGGCTGAACATTTGGCATTGTATAGAATGCCTAGGCAAAGTTTTGGATAAAATAATATTTCCACTATCTCCAGTATCAGCAACATTTTTTTTTAAATAATAGCGATGCGTCACGAACTCAAATTGTTGATAAAATAATAATGTTTTGAGGTAACTATTTTGCTGTGCAATCAGTATTTTGATTGGGATTTTACTATTATTCTTTAGTGTAGATATAATCCTATTGTGTTTTTATGTATATGTTATACATAAAAACACAATAGGACAGTTAATTACAAAGGCGAGCTCTCTCAATAGAAGCAAAAAAGCGATCACAGTCTATGCCCAATACCGCTAATATTCATCACAATCTGCATCTCCTAGGTCTGATGGTGGATTACGGCCCATTTCCTCTCCTAGAGAGGAGGCCTCAGCCCCAGCAGTTGAAACACTATAAGGCTCTGCTTTATTCTATATCTCCTAGGTCTTAGCAAATAAGTAGGTAATCTCATTAGTGATTAGACCGATATAAATAGTTGAAAAATCACAAGCGCCGAGCATATCACCCGCTTCTGTGTTTTGTAAAGGTTTCAGCTGAGAAACGTTTTCCAAAGAACTCATTTCTTACTTTTTTTAAACATAATATTGGGTCCTTACATATGACATTGTCATTTTATGTATTTACCTCATGCTATTTCTGTTTCAATATTAGTTGTTAATTTGTTTCTCTGGGTTTTGTTTTTTTCTATAATATCGCTAATTTGTTACCATCATTTTTCAAAAGCACACTTTATTTCTTATTTTTCGGATTTTTCTCAGCAAACCCTTTCATTACATACATGTCATGGGAATGGATACAAAATAAATAGTCCGCCATCTTGGATTTAAAATGACATCACTTTACATAACTACGCTTTGTCATTCAAATTAAACATGTGTGGGAAATTTAAATAAATAAAAAAAAAAATATAAATAAATAAATATAAATTTCAGCTTAATCGAAAAACGAGAAGTGCGTCAAATTTAATTTATAAGATTTTTTTACATAGTAACAAGTGAACAAAGTGAAGTTTAAAAATGTGTTAAAAATTGTTTTTTCCTTGCACTTTTCCTGGGTAAAATGTATTTTATGATATTCTTATATATACAGGGTGTAACGGAAAGGTGTGGTCATATTTTAAGAACCGGTTCTACCCATGGTAATTAACAACTTTCTCTAAGAAAAAATAGAAAATTCCCAAAAAAAAAATTGGTCTTTCCATACAAATTTATCATCAGCTGATCAATATTCATTTGGGAGGAAATTTTTTTTTTGTGAATTTCCTCAAGTTTTCTTGAAGAAAGTTGTTCATATCGATGGGCAGAAGCAGTTCTTAAAATATAACCACACCTTTCCGTTACACCCTGTATATTATCATTCATAGTTTATAATTATAGTGCAGCTTTCTATAAAATTAAAGTCTTAACCGGATCAGACAAAATACTTTTCTGTTAACGTTAACGCTAACGCTTCGTGCAAAATGTATGGCAACGATATTACTGGGTGTGAGTCATGTGACTGTTCTCTCCGCAGGTAATGTCGTTTACATTTTGCACGAAGCGTTAGCGTTAGTGCTATTATAAAAGTTATTTGACTAGGGGGGTTGCACTTCAAACGATTACTCTAGCCTTGTTTATTTAATTTTGTTTAATCCAAACAAAGAAAATAGAATAGAGCAGTTTTTGTTATCACTGGTTTAGTCAACTAACTGATTAACTATTAAACCAAACATAAAACTAACATCATGACTTTATGCCAATCGACAAAAATCAAAATCAGTAACAGATCAAAACACACGGTGTGATCTTGTCGTGAGGTGATGCTGACATTTTTTATTAATTTGTATTAAACCACTTTAGACTATAATGTCAATGTTTCAATTATAATGTAAAAGTAGTGCTTACAAGTATTTAATGTAATGTCTAGACATTCGGTATTTCCAGCGCATTAATCAGAAGCTCTTAGTTAAATGTTAAGGTGTGTGTTTTGTAATGTTTGTTACTTAGTAGTTGAACTATGAGTAATAAATATAAAAAGTTGTTTTTATAAGAGGTTTTATTTATATTTTATGAACAGAGATCAGAATCTGGGCGTCATTCCAGGGTCGTACCTTTTTAGAAAATTTATTAATCAATTGAATACATTTTTCAATAAATTTAAATCCTACTATATTTTTTTAAATATCTATGACGCCTCAAAATTAAGACTAACTATTTAAAAAAATATAGTAGGTTTCACACAAGACTTTCCTCACGACATTTTCTTCATTCCTCCGCATCACATGGGGCATACCACGACAACCGATTTTCACACAACTTTTCAGTCACCGGCGCCACTTTCAGACTTCCTCTTATATAGGTACTCATTCCTAATTCTATCCATGCGCGTAACACCACAAATCGCTCTTAGCATTCTCATCTCAGCTAACCAAATCATAGTATCAACAAATAACAGGTTCTTATAGGAACAAACATATACATTCTTTCGTCTATGGAATCCGAATAACGTTACATGTTACACAAGTAGCTAACAGGGGCATCATTAATCGTCACTATTTACATAAGCCGCTCACACAATAGTATGGGAACACGAAATGAGAAAAACGTAGGATTTACTACAAAATTTTAATTGGTCGTTGCGCTCATACAAAGTGACTTCGCGCGGTTTCATAAATATATGAATTCCGGCCGTTGAGGTGCAATTACTAGGGAAGAATTTGTTACTAAATATGCTAAATGATGTTACTAAATTATTTAATAATTATATTGCTTGGTTATTATGTTGTACAGACATTAATTTTTATAATTATTGGTTTGATGAAGGGAGACGAAGAGAAAGGGCGCACACTCTAGCTTGGCAATTATTTTTCGTACAAAGTGAAACTAAATGATTACTTTGCATTTTGCAACATAGTTTATTGTTTATAATCATTCAGCAGGCAGCACATCTTGTATTAATTATTTTTCTTTTGCACATTTTCTTTTAACCTCCTGGGCCTGGCGCGGGCGTCATAACCATAATACATAGAACGAGAATAATATGACACGCTTTCACGCTCTAACGTCTAAACGAATTTGGATGAAAACTTGGCACACGAGTAGACTATATCCTATAGCATTAATTTATTCTTAGATATCTCGGAATCCTGAGGTCCCGGACCTTTGCAAGGGGTACGAGGGGCTGAAGCCAACTCACAGAGACGCTTTTTATCAAATGAGGTGAGGCACCAACCGACGATTACCACTGTACACGCTATACAAGTATACCCAAGGACAATCCCCGGTTGGTGTAAAACTATTGCAAGATAAGGAAAACAAAAATATCGGGCTATGGTTTTGGGAGGCTAAAGTGGACTGGTTACCAAGAACTATGTAAAAACTATGGTCCCTGCCTGAACAATGTTACTAAAATACATCGTTATAAATGGCAAGGGGTGACTTGCCCTTTTATCATCATCATCAGCCTTTTAATGTCTTCCACTGCTGAAGCTCAGGCCTCCTCTCTGTGAGTGGGTGTGGGCTGTCATCCACCACGCGAGCCCAATGCGGGTTGGTGGATGTCACTAGTCTTCGAATTTTTGGTTCTAGGACATCCCGGTTTATTATCTGATGACGTGACCGCACATTGTCCATATTTTTTAAAAAGAATATTATTTTATTAACAAAAACATTTTTATGGAGTTTTATCAAAACAATAATCACAATAATTATTTCCATCCGTGATGATGATGAAAATTATGTCCAACACAAGAAGAAGGCCCAACTTAAATACAGCTTAATTGCCACTAATAACGTATAATTACATCACGCAATTAAAATATCCTGTGGAGACAGGACAATTTGACCCTAAATTATACTATGATTACATTTATATGGTCAGAATAATTTCTGTGCATTTGCGCATATGGCGTAAGAATTAAGTAAATGTTCAAATAAATAAAGTAATTAAAACTTACCAGTTTAACTGGATATTAGCTTTGTTGATCAGGAATCAGATTCTGAAATAAAACGAAAGTTCTGTTAATTTTGTATTGGCTAACTACTTCTTCTTTCGATTCGATGGTTTCTTAACTTTTTAAATACTACGGGCCTAGAAGCTGGCCACATTAATTGCAGCGTCAGTAGCGTTTATCAGCTTCTCCATAGTGCAGGTGTATGGGCTGGCACTTGGGGCATTCCAGTGTGTGAGTCATGTTCTGGACAGGCACCGCACTCTCATTGGGTATTTGACGGGTCTATAGAAGGGCTAACTACTGAGATGACGACTAATGCAGAAGTACATATGGAAGAAGAGGATATGTAGCGCTGACAAAAATATTGGGATAAGGGCAAGAAAACCTCTTCGGGGTTCACTCGTTCCATTGTAGATCTCATCCATTGCTTTCTATCAATATTAAGGTCAAGATCTGGTACATCAAAAAAGAACATTAAGATGCACTATCTGTATATTATATAAAATTCTAAGTCCTGACTGGCTGACTGATATATCAACGCACATCTTAAACCGCTGGTCCTAGAGACATGAAATTTGGAGGGTGTGTTCTTCGTGAAGAGAAAGTATCCACTAAGAAAGGATTTTTCGTAATTCAACCCTTAAGGGAGTAAAAAGGGGTTGAAAGTTTATAACGGGGGAAGTACTAATTCGATGCGGGCGAAGCCGCTGGCTGAAGCTAGTGATAAATAAAAAAACTTATTACAAAAAAAAACAACCGACTTCCAAAAAAAAATACACTAAAAATCTATAAATAACTTTAATTTCGGAAGTTGGTGTTTGTATTTTTACTTCTTCGTTATTTGACACCGACTTCCGAAATTAAAGTTATATATAGATTTTTAGAGTATTTTTTTTTGGAAGTTGGTTGTTTTTTTTGTAAAAAAGTTTTTTATTTTTCACTTTTTAGTTGTTTTACCCCAGAACTAAAAACCCCAATATAATGGAACGTGGAATTTAAACATTTGGAGAACACCAAAACGTCATCGAGGTACACGTATTTTCCGTTTTTGTTCAGTTTCTCAAAAAGCGCTGAAGCAATTTCGATAAAATTTATATGGGACCACCTCGGGAGTATATTCTTTCAGATGAAAAAAGAGTTTTGAAAATTGGTTCACAACTGACGGAGAAATCGGGCAACATACATACAAAAAAAAAAAAAACATACAGACGAATTGAGAACCTCCTCTTTTTGGAAGTCGGTTAAAAATAATATGGGACCAACAAGTAAAACAAATAACAAAACAAACAACAACAATGCTTATCAACAACAACAACAATTTTGTCATCATCAACAACAACAACAAACCTGTGACTACATAACTAAAAGCATCTTAATAGGCAGCACTTTGCGCTAGAAAATTGCGATTCTGTGAATATAGGCACTGATTCACATATTCAGAAATCGGGGTTTACGGGCTCATCTTCTATGTCAGTAAGTCATTTCATTTGACATCTAATATATCAAAATGTGAATGTATGTCAAAGAAGACATTCCAAAAGGATCGTATTCGTGATCACAGTAACAATTGCACCATTTTTTTTGGATCTTTAAAAGTCATACCGTATCAAAGCTACAACCTAGATTATAGGAGACAGTTACATCTGTTGACATTTAGGTAAGGATCGTCACACAGTTGAAGACAAATCGTGATATGTAACCGTGTTAAATTGCTAACTCATAGGGAAGGCTTACTTTTTAGTTCCGTACATAGAAGTAGGCAGTTTGTTAATACACACAGGATCTGAAAGTCGTTAAAGGCATTATTTTTACTTTCAGAATTGTGTCTTAAGTACTGTAGTGTCTAGGGCTGTGGGCACCGTGTTTTTAAACAAAGAAAGAAAAAAAAATGAATATTTTTAAAAAGCATGACTGATTTTTTTTATTTTCTACATTTTAGTGAGTTATATTTTTGAAAATAAATAAAGGGTTCAAGGAGGCGATTCCTCCTCGAACCCTTTATTTATTTTCATACCCCACTTAAATTATAATTCGTCGACTTTATTTTTTTTCTTTTTCACCATTTGGCACCTGGTTGCCGCCTTATTGTATTTTGATTACTGTCATGTCTTTAGTAGCACTCGCAAGGATAAGACGAATCAATTGACGGAAGAATGATCAAAATCGGCCCACGCGTTTGGTCTCTATAGTGCCACAAAGGAATAAACATACATACATACATAGGCTGATAATAAACACATTACCCTCCTTCTCTATAGTGCCACATAGGAAAATACATACATAGGCTGATAAACACATTACCCTCCCTTGCGTCGCGCAGTCGGGTAAAAAGAAAGGAATTACTCCATTTCCATCGACAAGTCAAAACTAACAATTCAATTCCTTTCCAATCAGACTGTAATATTCTAAAGCACTCTAGAGTCTAGACTATACAAGTGACAATCAGCGATAGTGATTGTCAAAATGTTTGAGATTGATAAGCGCTTTTGCTTTTATGAAACAATAAATAAACTTGCTCGTATTAAAACTATTAAACTTTTTAAACTTATAGAATGAAAGTGAGCAGACACTTTTATTCTAAAAGTTTAAAAAGTTTGATGCATAGGCAGACTGTTTCACTCTAAGGTAGGTATACTCGTAGGTTATTTTTACTTTAAATTTCGAGTAAAAATTCTCGAAACGAGCGAGACTTACAGTAGTCGCATAAGATGTGTGTGACATTTGACATCTCACCTTGGTATTATGGAACATTAACATTCTATCCAGAAAAATAAAATTAAAACGTTTAGTTCCGATTTTGACCGCGCGCAGACTTATCGTGCGCGCGCTCTATCATCTGACGGCTAACTCTACCACCGCGCGCGCTCATTGGTCAACTCAAATGGTGCGCGCTTCCCCGGCTTCCTGTTACACACTTCCATCCCATTTCACGAAATCATTTCCACAATTTACAAGAAAGCGAGAGGAATGATGTTATAGAGAAATAAAGAGTGTTTAATGTCTGCAGAATAATTAATGTCAATAAATATCACATAATCTTACATGTAATCTCTCCAGTCTCAAGACCGACACGCTCGAGCGCAGTAGAAACCGAGACGTCTCCAGTTAGATCCATGTCAGAAGATGAAGTAATTTGATGGCACGACAGTTCGCTGTGACAGGCTGTTATGTCGGTAAGTGAAGACATTATCGAATGGTTTGTTGAGATCGTTATGTTATGGCGAAGGAATATTGTGCTTGTGATATTGTTAACTTTGGTATTAGTGGATGAGAGTACAAATATTACTCGTAATATTATAAATACGAAAGTTTGGATGGTTTTTTGTTAGCTACTCAATCACACCAGAACGGGTGAACGGATCGGCATGAAATTTGGCACTGACATAGATTATAGTCTGGAATAGCACATAGGCTATTAATAGTGGAGGAAGTAGTAATCCCACGCGGGTGAAGCCACTGGCAGAAGCTATAGTAACACATAACTTAGAGTTATCTAATCATTTGTAGAAAAATATCTTCATATGTGAGAGATAAGAAAAAACCCAGACAGGCTCATTGTACGAATGCTGTATCCACTAATCGGCATTGCACCCCCGGCAATTCGCAGGACTATAATGAGCCGTACAGAAAGTGCGAAAGAAGAAAACGACTCACGCCATCCATTACACAATTACAAATCAGTGCCCCAGAGACTAAGAAGCCGCAAAAGTTTTCTGGGATGCGTGAGTCCATCATCAAAATGTTCATATCCCCACTGCTGGGGCACAGGCCTCCTCTCTGTGAGAGGTGTGGGCCGCAATCCACCACGCGGGCCCAATGCGGATTGGTGGATGTCACATGTCTTCGAATTTTTGTTGCCGGCCGGTTGCATGCCGGTTTCCTAACGATGTTTTCCTTCACCGTTTTGAGAGCAGTGGTGATGAAATAATTTACACAAAGTAAAGCACTTGCCTGGGTTTGAACTCACGACCTACAACTTGTAAGTCGCGATTAATACCACTAGGCCACCACTGCTCAGATGCGGATGCGTGAGTCCGTCTGATGGCAACTCCGCCTCAGAAAGATGCGACCTCTGACGAGGGACGTTCGGTCCACCTGATTGTTTCATCGAGCCATCGGAGAGCCTTCCGCCTGGGCACGCACTGTCGTGGCCAACCTGGAAAACTTTAAATAGACTCCGTACTCAGGTTGGCCGCAGTAAAGACAACCTCCACAGGTTCTCGGATTGCTCCGATCTTCGGTATTTGTGCGACGTTTCTCCGCAGACCATGGTCCACCTCTCATCTTGCTCCGCTCACCTGTACAAGTGAGGACCTTATAGCTGCGTCAGGGAATGCAATTGCCGTCGCTGAATACTGGGTCAAACATAATATTTAATTAAATTTGCCATCGACACGCTAAGAAGAAGAAGGATCATTTCACAGCTCTCAAAACATTGAAGGATAGCTTCGAGAGGAAAACGGGATGTCCTACTAAAAATTCAAAGATATTGATATTCTACAATTCACACTTGGTGTTGGATGGGCATTCGACTCCGCTCACATAGAGGAGGCCTGTGTCTCAGCAGTGGTAGTATTTTAAGTTGGCTAGCTTCTGCCAGCTACTTCGCCCGCATGGAAATAGTACCCGTTATAAACGTTTACCCCCATTTCACCCTCTTAGGAGTGAAATTTCAAAAAAACCCTTTCTTAGTGGATACCTACTCTTCACAAAGAACACACCCTCCAAATTTCATGTCTCTAGGACCAGCAGTTTAGGCTGTGCGTTGATATATCAGTCAGTCAGTCAGTCAGGACTTTGAATTTTATATACATTATAGACACAGATTATGCTTATAATCGAATATGGTTTCGGATCAGCTTTCAGATACTCACTGAGGAGCTCGTGGCTAAAATAATAACAGCGGCACGGGTCGATCAATCAGGTTAAGCTACGCTTGCCGGGGTGGGTCCATGGATGGGTGACCATCTTTACATACCGAGACTCCTCCGTGCCTCGGAAAGCACGTTAATCCATTGGTTCCGGCTGTCAATCGTGGATCTTTGATAGTCAAACATCCGGTTAGACTGGAAGCCGACCCCAAGATAGTTGGGAAAAGGCGCGGGCAGATTGATCAGCTTTCAGATACTATCAGAAGCAGTTATTGCTGATATCTTGATTTTCCGGTTACTGAACTTTTGCAGATCATCGATGTGTTGCACGTAACACGAGTACCAACGTAACATTAGTTGGAATATTCACATAAAATGACAGTTTTCAGTTTAATTCTTTTCCACACAGTCCAATGGTTTAACTTCAACCACACACATTTAATATACTGTACGCATCTCATTTCCCAACATCCAGGTCACGAGCCTCCGATACATTCCCTCGAACATTTCTACTCGAACAATAGTTTGTTTACTCAAATCGATGCGGTTTGCGTTTACGTCCGTCTATAAAGTTTATTTATTCGCCTTTGTGACTCCTATGGGACATTGTTATAGCTGTTCCTACAATATTGTTGTTTGTGATTTTGTGCTGTTGAAGTATGTCACTTTAATGGAGTTTAACGGTATGGAGATGTCCACTTTGGAATATACAAGGTGTTCTTTTTGATATCCCTTATCTCTAGGGTATTAATGAGATTATGTCAAAGAATCAACTGGCATATGATTTTTTTTTTAGTTTTTATTTTTCATACAAAATAATTCACGATTATGTATGTAAAACACCCTTACGTGAAATAATTATGATTACGTCGCATTTTTAACCGACTTCAAAAAAGGAGGAGGTTCTCAATTCGACTGTATTTTTTATTTTATATTTGTTACCTCAGAACTTCTTTCTAGATAAACCGATTTTGATGATTTTTTTTATGTGAAAGCTGGTGCTTCTCATGTAGTCCCATTTAAATTTGGTGAAGATCTGATAAAGAACTTCGGAGATACACCATGGAACTCTTCAATAAATGATAGCAAACCTTCCAGAATTGCTGCAATCGCATGTCTGTATATTGTTTTCACCACTTCACAACATTACATCACGCTGATACGCTCTGAAGGGGTTTACAGATTTGTACAGTTCACCCTGATACACCCTAATTTCACAAAC
Organism: Polia nebulosa; assembly: GCA_951329385.1. Lineage (NCBI taxonomy): Eukaryota > Metazoa > Arthropoda > Insecta > Lepidoptera > Noctuidae > Polia > Polia nebulosa. The sequence goes on from OX589609.1 coordinate 1,554,066, forward strand.
CATGTTCAAGTTCCCTATTTTTGGGGCTATCAATTCGGGCATAACTTTACTATTAATTTAGTTTTAGAATGGGGTAAGTACAACAACTAATAAGTGAAAAATAAAAATAAAACTAAAAAGCAAAAAATAAATAAACCTTTTAAGTCTTGAGTAATGAGCTTATTTACCTACATAAAATATCAAATTTTATATAAACTAATTTTGAGTCGGCGCCAAACAACAATCTGATTATTAAATATCTAAATTTTATAAGTACTTACAAATGAAGAGGGCTGTAAGTAGGTAATTAATCATTTTGTTAATTGGCGCCGACTCAAAATTAGTTTATATAAAATTTGATATTTTATGTAGGTAAATAAGCTCATTACTCAAGACTTAAAAGGTTTATTTATTTTTTGCTTTTTAGTTCTTTTTCGTCGGTTAATTTTTTTGTTAAAAAGTTTTTTATTTCATGATTTTTTGTGGCTCGCATCATCTTTTAACACTCTGAGGCTAATTTCTAATTCTTCAACATTCCTCTTACCACTGAGCTGATGATATAACAATCCTTCCATGAAGTTCCCAGGATATTGACCAGTTGAGGTTACCTCCAATATTGTAAAGACGTCTTTTCGTCAAAGCATATTAAGTGGTATTTGTCACTAAAACCAGTTTTTATATCTGACTTCTATTGTTTAGGAAAGGTATGGTTTCCATCATCAGCTCAGTTTCATGATGTGATGGTTCCTAAATGCAAATACCTGATTCAGTTATGAAAAGTAAACAGAAACAATATTCGTGCCCAATTTTCGAGGTTCTCTCTCAATTTTTTCAGGATCCCATGAGCAAATCCTGATTTCCTTAACATGGGACCACCCTTGAGGTATACCCTATCTAACAAAAAAAGAATAATCAAAATCGGTTCATAAATGACGGAGTGAGGGCTGAACACACATACAGAAACGCTAAACGTGCCCACAATTTTCGAGGTTTTCTCTCAATTTCGTCAGGATTCCATTGTCAGATCCTGATTTCCTTGACATGGGACCACCCTTGAGGTGTACCCTATCTAACAAAAAAAGAATAATCAAAATCGGTTCATAAATGACGGAGTGAGGGCTGAACATACACAAAAAAAAAAAAGAACATATATACGGTCGAATTCAGAACCTCCTCCTTTTTTTTCGTCGGTTAAAAATAAACTTTTTCCAATAAAAATACAACCAACTTCCATAGATTACTTAATAATAAAAATAACGAAGAAACCAAACTAGAAACACCGACTTCCGAAATTAAAGTTATTTTGCATTTTTCAGTAAGTATTATCTATGGAAGTCGGTTGTATTTTTTTGTAAAAAGTTTTTTTGTTAGCTATAGGTAAATATCAATGATTGCTTTGTCATACGGGTGACAATTTTTAACTAATTGAATTATGATTGATGTTATCTTCGAAACTATGTATTTTTGGAACACCTGTTCTAAAACTTTTTGTATTATTTTACTTATAGCAACCTTAGAGTTATGGGGCATCAGAAGGGACACAACGTGTATATCTCATCTTCTATCGAAATCTGGCGTTTTTCCCATTTGTATTGGGGTCGGCTTCCAGACTATCGAGTTGCTGCTTAATCCCAGTATTTTTCATGGAGCGATTACCTATGTGACCTCCACAACTAGGTAAAATGATATCCCTTGGTCTTACCAAACAGACTTCCAGGCTTTTGAGTACCCGCAACGACTGTTAAAGAAATACAAATGACAGGCGGGACCATTGGCTTACTTATCTTTTTAAATCACTGCTAATATTCATAGCATGTATAGCATAATCAGCATATAATGTCCCCACTGCTGGGATACAGGCCTCCTCTCTGTGAGAGAGTGTGGGTCGTAATCCACCATGCGGGCCCATTGTGGGTGGCGGATGTCACATGTCTTCGAAGTTATAGTTCTAGGGCATGCCGGTTTCCTCACGATGTTTTCCTTCACCATTTTGAGAGTAGTGGTGATGAAATTATTTACATAAAGTAAAGCGCCAGTCTGGGTTCGAACCCACGACATATAACTTATAAGTCACTGCCGCTACCACTGGGCCACCACTGCTCTCGCTAATATTCGGACGATATTAATTGATTATCTGGTCCGTTCACAGAACGCTGTCTAAAGTCTAAACAACTAAATAAAAACTGAAGATGGTATGTGAATAAAAGGTTGTAAGCTGGTGGTGTAGTCCGACTTAGACCCTGTCTAACTGTATGCATTCACTTTGAAGGTTCCAAGTGAATTAATTCGTAGTCGCAATCGGTTTCATTTTCACAGTTTTTTCAAAGAATTAACTGCTTAGGGATACCTGCTCAGTTGCAACAGTGAAGTCAATGTTTTTCTTTTAATCTTAAAATCTACACGGTAATAAATATTATCTTCTATAGAAGGCATTGTCCATTGAAATGTATACTCGTATCTTTTGGCTAAGTCTCTACACGCAACTAACTTGTCACCGTTTTTGTATTAACTACTGAACCATGACTCAAGAGATTGCCGATCTGACCCCCACAACCACAACCCAGATACTGGGTAATACAACACATATTGGCAAGAAGTTATCAAAGTATTGGGCTTCTGACTGTTGCGAAAAATCTACAAAGGATAGCCGGTAACAGCTGCATAACGTGCTTTACTGGCATAGAAGGGACTCAGTATGTTTGTGATACATGGTTACCCATCCATGGTCTGACCTCGGCAGGCTTTGTTATCCTTGAATAACAACCCGTACGGCTGTTTTCACAGGGGCCAACTCAGATGTAATACAACTTTAAATTAAGAAATTAATTTATCAATCGAAAATTTCCTGATCTGTGTAGGGTTCCGTACCCGAAGGGTCTAAACGGAGCCCTATTGCTGTCACTCACGTGTCCGTCTATCCATCGTCTGTCACAAAATTTTGTTCCGAAGAATTTTTTACCTTCCAATTGACCTAAGAACTTGAAATTTGGTAATAATGTTTATTATTACGTATATTTTACTAACAAATACCAATATATTGATAAATCAGATTTTTTTCTTAGAAATACCCATAATTAGTACGGAACCCTAAATGTGTGAAGTCCGACACGCACTTGGCCGGTTTTTTCAAAATTATATTATTATTCGAGCTTCGCCAATTTGTATGGATAACAACATCTACATAATCCTGTATCTTGGGTGCCTTTAAAAACATTTAAATTCACATACAAAAGACGGGCCAGACCCACTATCTGTAGGCCACACGAATATGCAGATTAAGAAGAACAGATAAAGGGTAACATAATAGTGAACAAGACACATAAATGAACGGAGACTTGTTTCCATAACTCATAATTCTACACTCAGTCAAAACAAATCATCAATACACAAATTAAAAAACTAAAAACCTGAAATTATACAATAACAACTGAAAATAACACACTACACACAAAATGGCAACTATAAAACGTCACAATTCGTTCGTTATGAATTATTACTAGTCGCAATCCGTACTTTCATCTTCGCAGCACATACCGAGCCATATGATGCGCATGCGATGCTTTCCAACGCATTACAGTTTGATAGCTGGCAATTAAATAATATTGAGCAAGTTTTTATTCATGTGGTCACTGAAGGATGGGTGGCTGCTCGTTTTGGGGGGTTATGACCCGTGACGTTTATGTAAGGAACTGTGGTTTGTTTATTGCTTGTGGGTAGCGTGTTAACACGTTGTCGACTTAGGAGAAAGAGACTGTGTTGGAATCATCGAGAAACATTGGTTTAATAAAAAGTGCAGTTATGTATATAGTTTTTTTCTTCATATATTTTGGTTTGAAATCGAGTGTGTATTATGTTTTTCAATGTAACATCGAGTGTGTATTATTTCAATGATTGTTCGTTTGTCATGCTATCTATTTCACATTGAATAAAACACCGGTCAATTGTGTGTCGGAATTTGCACATTTAGGGTTCCGTACCAAATGAGGGAATTTCAAAGTATAATTGAATTTATCAATATATTGGTATTTGTTAGTAAAATAAACGTAATAATAAACATCACCAAATTTCAAGTGATGTCAATGGAAAGTTAAATAATTCTTCGGAACAAAATTGACAACAGACAGACGATGGACAGACAGACAGACGGACAGATGGGACACGTGAGTGACAGCAATAGGGCTCCGCTTGGACCTTTAGGGTACGAAACCCTAATAAGGCACTAATTATGACATAGTTAATAATTACGAAAAAGCAAGTACTGTATCATCTCGATTGTTCGAAAGTAGTGTTTTGGCTTATCATTGTCATCTTACATTTAGGTACTCGTATATCGAAGAGACTACCGATTCACACTAAATTTCTACTTACTAGCTTCTATTAACATAATTGTTTATTGGGGACGTCCAACCAAGGATGTACACACAATATTACAGTTCATAAAGAAATAAAGTTTTAGATTAAGGTGAAATGTAAAGTTCTTCCCGTATTTTGCAATTTGCAGGTCAGTGCCAGGTTGTATGTTGGTCAAAATATGATTCGCGGGAGTAGCAGGTCCATAAATCAATATAAACTTAGAACGTTTTATTTTAATGATTACAGTTCTATAAATACGTACTTGCTACGGCCGCGAATCGTATTTTGATCAACATACAACCTGATACTGACCTGCAAATTGCAAAAAACGTAAGAAAATTTGAATTTCACGGGTTACCCTGGCGCTTCCACAGCTTAGGAGTGGAGTTCCCTGCCGAAGTTTAATGTTTTCTGATAGCTACAACTTAGAGGTATTTAAGTCAAGAGTGAATAAGTTAATTCTAGGGAAGTGTGCTCCAATGTCGTTTACAACATCGCTTATTTACCATCAGTCAACTTAATGTAAAACTAAAATACAAATCTACCAGGTACGAATGGGTATCACTTCTTATGAAGACATAACACAAGTTCTTATAAAGCATAAGTATGGTTCAAATATGTGTAATAACGATTAAGCATTTAAAAGCCTAGCGCGAGATTCCAGCAAAGTAATTAAAGTTTTTGTTCCTAAGTTCGTAATTGGCGTTAAGAATATCTTGGTCACAGATGTCCCTCATATTTCCTAATAAGGCAACAAAGTAAGTCTTAGGCAATACAATCTTCATAACAGCATGCATTTAGGTACCTCTCAAGATCTCAACAAGACCTAAACAAACTTAACATAACTTGAGAACTTAAGGTATTACCTAACTGTGCTTATATCTACTAACATTACTTTCATAAATACAAAATTTTCCTCGCGGCTTCGCTCCTGACCTATCCAACAGGAAATCTGATTTAATTTGGAATAAAAAGTAGCTGTTACACACAGCGATAGTGCAGCTTTCTATTAGTCAAAGATTTTTTCTTTATTTTGCACTGGAATGGATAAAGTGAGAAATGAGTACATTAGAGGTAGTTTAAAAGTGGCGCCAGTGACAGAAAAGTTGAAAGGGAGTCGCTTATCTTGGCCATACCAAGATAAGCGACTCCCTCATGTGAAGAGGAGGGATGAAACACATGTAACTAAAAGAGTTATGAATATTAATGTGGATGGATGGAGAGGGAGAGTGAGGCCAAAGAAAGGATGGATAGATTGTGTGAGGAGTGATATGATAGAAAAGGGAGTTAGTGATAGCGTGACGGCTGACAGGACAGAATGGAAGAAAAAAACGTGTTGCGCCGACCCCAAGTAACATGGGATAAGGGCAGGAAGATGATGATGATGAAGTTCAGGCAAAGGTAACGTCACGCCTTTAATATCCGAAGGGTTGGGTAGAGGTCTTAAGAACTTCTAAATTTCGCCAGTTACGTATAAGGCCTATGTATGTACCTAATAGGAGGTAAGTCTATTCTTATACCCAAAATCAGAAAAAAAAACTAAAACTTAGCTTGAAGCGGTGGAGTACCTTTCTTTTTTCAGGGTGGGATACCATCAAATAACTTCTTCAGGCCGTGTCAGACCCTTAGGCCGCGTTTCCACCTGAAAGCAAATTGCATTACATTGCGGGTTACCAAGGTATAATGTGATCGATCAGTCGTTCGTACCCCGCAATGTAATTCAACTTGTATTAAAAAAAAAAAAAAAAAAAAAAAAAAAAAAACATGTATGTATGTAATTTGTTTACAGGTGAAATCGCAGCTTTACTGACTGAAATCCACCCGTATTCCCTGTGCGTTGTAACGCCGCGGAGACTATTTCAAACACTCCAGGCGTTTTGGAGGCTGTCTTTTGTAACCCGTAATCGTTCAAAACGAGCTGATTCCTACCCTAATTAGAAACAGCCAGACTGCTATGTGAAATCCCTGGTGGGGTGGCCTACTAAAACTTCGCCAGACAAACCTAGACTTCACACTTGTAACCACTAAACCTAAAAAAAAAAAAAAATAAAAAAAATAAAATAAAATAAAATAAAAAAAAAAAAAAAAATAAATAAAAAAAAATAAATGCCTAAATGCCTAAGGCATTAAGTCCGCCATTGTACAGTAATTTTTACTTGTGCATTAAGTTTAATAAATAAATAAATAAATAAATAAATAAATAAACCTACGAGGCAATAATTACATTAATTCCTACAGTTTGACCAACATATTGATGTTGAACAGCAACACCTGTGTAATTGTTGTTGGGCAATGTTGTGGCTAATGGTGCTTAATAAACCACGGGCATTTTGTTGACAACGCATGTGGTATTAAAATGATGAGCTTTGAGGGCTTAACAAGCACTTAACGCTGTTTTTGCTGCGCGGTTTAGTAATTCTTTGTCGTACACATGCTTGGGTAGGTAAGTACTCTAGCCATACTTGGTATATTGTGCAATTCATGAAAAGGACCTCATCATAATCAGCTTTATAACGTTCTGCCAGGGTCGGAGTGTTTAAAAGACTGACCATGGCTCTGGCACATGAAACTGAAGGAATACGCGTGGGTTTTAGTCAGTAAGAGGCTGACACGCTCTCCTGCTCCACTCAGAGCAAAGAGAGAAGTTATTTGAGGATTTCCCCCCATTAAAAAGCCTTTTGAAGATTCCCACTGCTGGGACATATAGGTCTCCCTGTGGAAGGGAATGGGCCTTAATCCACCACACGGGCCCAGTGCTGGTTGGTGATAAAAAAGGATATGCCGCCGGATCCCTCACGATGTTTTCCTTCACTGTTTTGAGAGCAGTGGTGATGAAATAATTTACACAAAGTGAAGTAGCTGCTTGGGTTCGAACCCACGACGTACCACACGTGAGTTAAAGCTGTTACCACTGGACCACCAGTAACATCAGCCTTTTAATGTCCCCACTGCTGGGGCACAGGCCTCCTCTCTGTGAGAGGGTGTGGGCCGTAATCCACCACGCGGGCCCAATGCGGGTTGGTAGATGTCACATGTCTTCGAATTTTTGGTTCTAGGACATGTCGGTTTCCTCACGACGTTTTCCTTCACCGTTTTGAGAGCAGTGGTGATGAAATAATTTACACAAAGTAAAGTGCCTGCCTGGGTTTGAACTCACGACCTACAGCTTGTAAGTCGCGACCAATACCACTGGGCCACCACTAATAATAATAATAAATAATAATAATAATAATATACTTTTTATTGTACAAATGGAAACACACACTCAAGTTAGTCATACACATAACAAAATTGTACAAACGGTGGTAAAAATAAACAAGTTGAACAGCTGGCTCCTGAACTAAGTAAAAAGATACTTGTATCTCAGGAGCCAAAGTTTCTCATATACATAGGTTGTCCTAATTAAATGCAATCAAGTTAAAGTGATTCGGTAATTGACACAACAATGACATGACAAACAATGACAATCATGACAATGACAGACAATGACATGGCAAACAACTGTATCGGAATATCAATAGACTACGAATTTATATGGTGATCGTTAGAACGTCTTCTGTATCATCGTAAGACAAATTCTGCAACCAATTAGTCAGCTTTGCTTTCAGCGCAAACTTGGGCAGCGTGTAAATATCAATTAACCGATGTACCTTATTATAAAGACGAGCGCTTAGGACTGAGTAATGGCGACTAGCAAGAGCGGAACGACATTGAACGGTTTCACAGACTGGACGACCACGACGTCTTAGAAGGATATTTGGGTCGAGAGGTAGGATGGAGTGACGGCGTAAGACTACACGCAAAATGAATAGTTGTCGCACAGTGAGGACTTGGGTTTCAGAGTACAACAGGGCGGTTGGATAGTCTCTACGCTTAAAATGCATAACCTTTAGAATCACCCTTTGAGCACGTTCTATTTGAATCAGAAGGTTTTTATATGTGCCTCCCCATACTGTAATACAATAGGTGATTATTGAAGCACATAGACTCTGGTAAACCAATGACAGAGTTGCAGGGTCTGCTGAATGTCTCAGTTCCTTAAATATGAAGATGAGCTTCCTTGTACGTGTACATAATGCCTCAATGTGGGAGCGCCACGTTAGTTTTTCATCAATGTACACCCCTAGGTATTTGATACATGAAACTAATGTGAGTGCAAGACAACCGCAGCTGTCTTGCACTCGACACGAATCCTGTCCTGTACAGGAGTGAACTTTCACTATACTACTCTCGGTAGGTAAAGGAATAGAGTTCGACATGGAAAAACGTAGGAGTTTGGTCTTTTCAATGTTCAGTGTTAAGAGATTTGCTGAAAGCCACTCCATCACAAGGCGGAGAGAGTATTCCGCTCTTTGCTTGGCCTTGTCCCAGTTATCATCGTGCACAATAAGCGCTGTGTCGTCAGCGTAGGTGAATATGTCACAGTTGGGGATAGACATTTTGCACAAATCATTTATGTATATTAAGAACATCGTAGGTCCTAATATACTTCCTTGTGGCACCCCGAAACAGATACACTCCTCTTCGCTGACAAAGGAATTGATTTTTACACGCTGAGTTCTTCCGGTCAAATAATCTGTGAACATTTTTAACGCAAGGCCACGTATTCCAATGTTTTCCATCTTCAAAAGCAGTGTGGGAACAGAAACCGAGTCAAACGCTTTACATAAGTCTAAGAAAACACCATAACAGTTTTGCTTTTTATCTAAATTAGATACGACGCTGTTTACAAGATCTTGGACAGCGTCTTCAGTAGAGGTTCCCTGTCTAAATCCGTACTGGTTATCGGCAATTATTTTAAATTTGGAAAGATATGAAGTTAATGATTGATTTAATATTTTTTCAAGAATTTTAGATAAGGAACTCAAAACAGAAATCGGCCTATAATTAGACACATTTTTTCTGTCCCCACTCTTATAAATTGGATGGACAACTGCTTTCTTAAATACTCTAGGGAAAATACCGGTATCAATTGCACGATTACATATGTGTGTGATAGGTGATGTGAGTATAGGGCTGGATTGCTTAAGTATTTTTACTGGGATATTGTCGTGGCCAGTCGCACAATCTGTTCGTAAACTACAAATTATCTCATACACCTGTGATTCGTCGACCGGCATGATAACGAGGGAATTTGACGGAGTCGGCTGAGTTGTATTATTTATGTGGGGATTACTGGAAGGCTTAATGTTTGAGGATAACTTCTCGCCCACACTCACAAAGAAGTTATTTATTTGGTTGATAGACGAATTTACATCGGTAGAGCCCACGATAAGATCATCGGGAGACTCGGGCTGAAAACTAGAGTTAGTGATGGCTTTGACTGCTTTCCAAGTAGCTTTTATGTTATTTCTAGCCTTTATCAATTCGTTCCTGTCGTGTGTGCGCTTCAGTTTTTTCAGCAGATTATTCAGAAAGTTGCGGTAACGCGTGTAGGTTGTTTTTAGTATGTCGTTATTGGGTGAAGAGGTTGAAATGAGGTGGAGGTTATCGCGGTTTTGGATGCAGCGGACAAGACCCGCTGTCATCCATGGTTTGAGGACTCGGGTTCTGTTTGATACTTTTATAGTTTGTGAACGTTTAGAGGAAATATGTTTAATTATATCAACAAGCAAATCAGCCGCCCGGTTCGGATCAGACTCATTTAATACAGGGCTGAAGTCAGTGCTGTCTAGCTCGCTTTTGATGGCAGAATAGTTCAAACGGTAAGTGAATGTATTTGGAGTTTTAACAGTATTTTTGTTATTTTTTAGACATAAAATGATAGGAAGATGATCAGTTATATAGGTGTCAAGTATAATTACGCAAGCAGTGTTTTTAGTTTTTAGTAGAATATGGTCTAGGCAATTTCCTAATCTAGTGGGATGCACATGAGCCACTGCTCACACCACCCGTGGTGCACCAGTGGAGTGGAGCTGGACCACCAGTGGTTGGGAATAATGTAGTATGTATGCAATTATGCGATAGGTTTGTTGTTCTTATCTTGGCATTGTTATTCTCTGAACGTTTGATACCTAATAATAAAAATTTTGATTATTTCCATATTTATGAGGTCGATCTCGATCTTTAAAAAGCAAACAAACAAAAAATGCGAACAAGGTTATTTTTGTTTGATTTTTGATAATACGAACAAAGTACTTATTGATGACAGTGTGCTACATTCATTTTTGTAAAACTTTATTTGGCGTATTTTACAAAATACGTAACATGGTATTCTTAAACTCGATTTCACACCTATTAGTTATTTAAGTCAGCTACTCTGTACAAAAAACAACCAACCAACATTAATACCCAATCGATCCCCTTTCCACGTGTATTGACGGCGCTGACCATGACTTTTACCGATCGGCGCCCGCGCAGCCGACCGTGCTCGCGTTATGTAGCGTGTGTACATGTATGTGCGATAATAATGTGCAGTGGGTATTAATAACTATACTTGTGAGTGAGATTAAGTGCCGATGAAGCTGATAACGATTCGATAAGTAGGTGTCTGTTCTGTTTGTTTTAGTCTTTTCTTTTATTCGTTGAGAAAGCTCTCAATTCTCAATGATATTTATTGAACTCGCCTTTTTTTCTAGGCCTTCGAAGTATAGGTATACGTATGAACAGTCTCAGTCAGAACGAGTGACAGTCTTCAAGGGTGGCCTGGTGGCGGTGGTGGAAGAAGAACTAGGGCATAATTTATAAAAATAAATAAACATATGATTAGTTTAAACACTAATTAGCAAGTTCTTATTCCAACATTTTCTATCCGTGAGAAAGAAACATACATGTGTGTGGTAAATGCTGATAAACCAGGAGGTTTTGTCCCATATTAGGTACAGTTAATTTTGATATATAAAACGTTTTACCTTAAGTTTAGAATCCGCTAGTTGAGCATTATGGTTTGTGACTTTTATAAATAAGGCAGTTAGGGTATAGCCAGGGAGCGACTTGAATGGTGTGCGATTGGAGAGGTATTATTCTAACTGCTATTGGATGATGAAGATAGGAGAAAGAGAGAAGGTTCGTGGCTAAAGTAATAACAGCCGCACGGGTCGCTCCAGCAGGTTAAGCTACGCTTGCCAGGGCTGGTCCATCTTTATATACCGGCACGGAGGAGGTGCCTCGGAAAGCACGTTAAGCCGTTGGTCCCGGCTGTCAATCGTGGATCTTTGACAGTCGTTACGGGTCGACAGAAGCCCGAAAGTCTGACAACCAGTCTTACCAAGTGGTATCGTATTACCCAGTAACTGGGTTGTGGAGGTCAGATAGGCAGTCTCTCCATGAAAAATACTGGTATTCAGCTGCATCCGGTTAGACTGGAAGCCGACCCCAAGATAGGATGATGTATTGGATGAGAAAGATGACTTTGAGCATGCTTTATCACATGATTCATTATTGGTCTACTAAACTTAAGTCAGAGATAATGTAATACAAGCGTCAGTGTACGTTTGGACGGAATTGTCACCAAATATGTGTAAGAAAGAAGTATTATCATCAAACATTGAATAAGAATCCTAGTTGTAATTTGTGAGGACAGATGTATGGATGTTTGTTTGTAACTCTTTCACGCAAAACTACTGAACGGATTTTGATGAAATGGGGTGAAGTACTAAATCCACGCGGGCGGACCCGCGGCTGGCAGAAGCTAGGTATTACGTAATACAATCCAATGTTAATTGATCGCTCGGTTTCTTCCTTGAGTGTTCAGAAACGTAATCTGACTAATTTGTATGGATCAAATGGCGACAGGTCACCGGGACTATCTGCGACTCCCGCAGGGGAAAATTTATAAAACAATCGTCAGACCTGCTGTCTTGTATGGTTCAGAATGTTGGATCATTTTATATATCATAGGATGAATGAAAAGCAATTGCAAGCAGCTGAGATGAGAATACTAAGAGCGATGTGTGGTGTTACGCGCATGGATAGAATTAGGAAAGTGTATACATATAAGAAGAAGTCTGAAAGTGTTACCGCTGACTGAAAAGTTGTGTGGAAATCGGTTGTCGTGGTATGGGCATGTGATGCGAAGGAATGAAGAAAATGTCGTTAGGAAAGTCCTGGGTATGGATGTGGACGGCGATAGGAGTAGAGGAAGGCCAAAGAAACGATGGATGGACTGTGTGAACGAGGATATGGGTAAAAAGGGGGTGACTACAGAGAAGTATGGAAGAAAAAGACGAAGTCGAAGAAGATGTTGCGCCAACCCCAAATAAATTGGCATAAGGGCAGGAGAATGATGTGTTTACTTACTATACACGGTGTAACGGAAACGCGTAGTCATATTTAAAATACAAGCAGTATTTTGTGCCCTTGGAAATGAACAACTATCTTCAAGGAAATAAAACACAATTCAGAAAAAAAAAATTGGATCCCCCATACTAATTTTGATCAGCTGATGATAACTTTGTACAGAAAGCCCAATTGTTTTGGGTTTTGACTATACCTTTTCTTAAGAAAGTTTGTCGTTGCCATGGGCAGAATATAATCCTGAATAGAATAGAACCCTGTAGAAATTTATTTTACAGGGTGTAACTAAAATGTGCAAACCCAATGATGAAATTCTGACTAACCCGTCGCGCGTCTAGTTAGCAGACACAATAGATTTTAATTGTTTACGGCCCATGCGCTGTCCGCCAGACACGCAAGAGGTTAAGAATACATGTTTTTTTGTTGGTTGGGAAATCATCCAATGACTTCTCCCGCTCTGGGTGGTCCCGCGTGGTTGATTACGGCCCACACCCTCTCACAGAGAGAAGGCCTGTGTCCCAGCAGTAGGGACATTAAAAAAGGCTTTTTTTATGGCGGGAAATCATCAAATAACTACTCTCTTTGCTCTGGGTGGAGCGGGAGGGTGTGTCAAACTTTTACTGATTTAAACCCACCCCTGTTCCTTCAGTTGCCTGAGTGCCCAGGGACGCGGTAACTCTGTTTCGAATTTATCCGCTGAATACCTTAGAATCGGATAAAGCGACATTATATCAGGGTTAAACATTTTCAAAAGCCAAAAATGCTTGGCATTGATCACGTGTGACATTTCGATATGTTAATACTATAGGTTCATTTTTTAGGGCTCCGTACCCGAAGGATCCAAACGGAGCCCTATTGTTGTTACTCACGTGTCCATCTGTCTGTCCGTCCATCGTCAGTCACAAAATTTTGTTACGAAGAATTTTTTAACTTCCCATTGACATAAGAATTTGAAAGGTGATAATGTTGATTATTACGTATACTTTACTAACAAATGCCAATATTTTTAATGTGTGAAATCCGACACGCAATTGACCAGTTTTTTTTTAGTGTGGTAAATCACCGAATAACTTCTCCCGGTATGGGTGGTGCGCGATGGCGTGTCAGACTCTTACTGACTAAAACCCACCCGAGTTCTCTCAGTTGCTTGTGATTTTTTAAAACACTCCTGCGACTCATCTAGGTCCTATTAGAAACATCCACATATTACCTTCAACATAACTAGTAGATTGTAGAATCTCCTTAAATATAAGTTCATCGTGGGTAATGTTTCCGTGAGTGACACGCCGCTCGCGATCCACATCTACCGACGTTACGTAAGTCTACACTCTAGAGTTACCTTGTGAACTAGAGAGGTGCAGAGGTAGGAGGGCCCGAGTGGTAAATGGAAAGATTTCGTGAAGATTCATATAACTAGAGACGAAGAGGTTTTTTTGGTCGTTAGAAATTACTTAGTAGGAGTACGATCGGTTCGGAGGTTTTCAAACATCCGTTTTGCGAGCTGTTAACTAGCTAATTTTATAACAGCGGTACGACTTATTTTCATACAGGTCGTGCCGACATGAGTAATGATCAAACACCGCAATACATACAAAGATAATTTACGCGTCTACAATAAGTGGCTTATTCACAACACTGCGAATTTAAGTGAATCGTTGTGCACATTCTAGCAACCTTGTGATCTGTGTCGGTGGCTGAGGTCTGCGGTACCTAGAGATACTATCTATAGGTACATGTGTACCAGTTTCCCTGACCTTACTCAACTTGAAAGCTAGTGGGTTACGAACCTGCTGTAAACTATTTGTTTTTTTTGGATTATTTTGTCGATTTAAGGTTAAAAGAGGTGACATAGCGCGACTGCTGTGCGTAAGGTATTGCAGGTTCGATTCTAGGGTTGGGCAAATAGTGCTATAGGGATTTTCCATTAAGAAATATTCTGTATCAGCTCGGAGTTTGGAAGTTGGTGGTGTGACACTGCCGTGCCTCGGAAATCACGTAAATTCGTTGGTCCAGCGCCTGATCTCTCCCCGGTCGTGCTGCATTGTGGACTATGAGAGTGAAGGAACAGAGAGAGCACCTGTGTCTGTGCACACGCTTGTGCATTATAATATCTCCTGCGTACTTGGATAATCTCTGTTGAGATCTACCACAGTGATCGAAATTTGTTCGGGAGGATTATATTATAGAGCTTACCAAATAGAGAATGAGGAGTATTCTTTTCTAGTTTCAGCATGAGCTGATGAAACTGAAGTGAACGAGTTAGTCCATTCAGTTGGATTAGCCAGTATCGTGTCCAATAATTAAGCTATTAAGTTTAAAAGTTTTTGATTTCTTTACTTTGAAACGCTTTTTCAGGGAACCAAGTAAAAATTCGATCAAACATGTAGGTTTTGCTTACCCTTTTTAGGGTACCGTCCCCGAAAGGTCCAACCGGAGCCCTATTATTGTCACTCACGTGTCCGTCTGTCTGTCTGTCCGTTGTCTGTCACACTGGTTTTACAGCCAAACGGTTGGAGCGTTGTGTTTACCCAAAACCATTCAAATTGTCAAAAATAAAGGTAACCAACGGGACCCTATTACTAAGACTCCGCTGTCCATCTGTTTGTCAGCGGGCTGAAACTCTTGATCCGTAATAGGTAGATAGTTATACAGTTGAAATTTTCACAGAATATGTATTTCTGTTGCCGCTATAACAACAAATAATAAAATTCGTACGGGACCCTTTGTGTGCGAGTTAAATTCGCACTTAACCGGCTTTTGATGGAGTTTTTACTCAGTTCCATAAATAATAATTTCTTGGGGGCTGGCAGCTAACAACCATGATAATTAAGATAATTACCTAATTTTAATTTAATTTAGACATAATATAGAGCAATTTCTGTCTCACCATAATCTTGCTCCACACATTCCTTCATCAGCACTAATTTGGCATTCTCTCCGAAACTCTCACACATGTAGCAAGCACCGCACAATTACCGGCACATTACAAAATGCCTGAGTTATTTATAATAGCGCTGACAAAGCTAACGTATGAAAAGAAACTAATTCACAGACTATGTTGCCAATTGAGAAAGGTCAAGGAAGATTACTCTTAGAATTTTGGAGTAAAATGAGCTTTGAGAGAAGGAAGTAAGGTTGGTTTTGGTGTGTGGGAAATAAGGGTCAGTTATTTTTGGAGTTATTAGATTATAAGAGTAATTGCTGGGTAGGTATATCGATTGTATTGTCGTTGCGAATGTATATGATAATGAGTAGATATGGTTACATTCTCCTAGGTACTTAATTGAAATAGGAATAGATATAGAGATAGAAGAAAGAGAATAGGATAGGCTGGCGCTTGCCCACCATCAATCCTGATGATAAGCGATGATGTGGTCTATGATGCAGCACACTTGCCAAGAAGTAACCTATTCACTCTTTACTTAAATACCTCCAGGTAGTAGCTATCAGGAAATATAGACTTCGGCAGGGAATTCTACTTCTTAGCTGTACGCATATTGAATATGTTCCCAAAACGAATATGCAGTAAAAATATGTAGCCTATACTAATTTTATTTGGATTCATTCAGATACATGATTAACATTAAAAACTTTTTACAAAAAAAACAACCGACTTTCAAAAAAAAATACACTAAAAATTAAAAAATAACTTTAATTTCGGAAGTCGGTGTTTGTAATTTACTTCATCGTTATTTGACACCGACTTCCGAAATTAAAGTTATTTTTTAATTTTTAGTGTATTTTTTTTTGAAAGTCGGTTGTTTTTTTTGTAAAAAGTTTTTTATTTTTCACTTTTTAGTTGTTATACCCCACAACTAAAAACCCCAATAACATGGAACGTGGAATTTAAACATTTGGAGTACACCAAAACGTCATCGAGGTAAACGTATTTTTCGTTTTTGTTTAGTTTCTCAAAAACGCTTAAGCAATATCGATAAAATTTATATGGGACCACCTCGGGAGTATATTCTTTCAGATAAAAAAAGAATTTTGAAAATCGGTCCACAACTGATGGAGAAATCGGCGGACATACATAAAAAAAAAACATACATACAGTCGAACATAGAACCTCCTCCTTTTTCGAAAGTCGGTTAAAAATAGAATTTAACCTCCCTAGGTTATCGCTCGGGTACATATTGGTGCCTATCGTAAATACTTTATTCAACCTTAATTTATTTGTATGAACTGATTCAAGGTGCTCCCTCACCGGAAGCATTCGCCTGTAATGTAACGTTACAGAGTCGAGCATAACATCAGTGAGTGAGGAGAACCGAGAGTTACAGTGCGCAACCTGTAATGATAAAATCTGTAACATGTTGATACAACTTGTAACATCAAACAACTAATTCAGCTAGGAGCAAATGTTCAAAATGTTTTTGAATTGTTACATTACAAGGGATTGCTCGTCAGTCAGTGTGAGGCAGTATTGTAATGTAATGCTCAAAATCGAATCTGAAATATTACATTACAGGTGAATGATTCTGGTGAGGGAGCACCTTTACAATTCATTGAAAATATTCTAATCTAAATAGTCCCACTGCTAGGCAAAGTCCTTCTACTCTTTTTTCCACACACGCCTGTCCTCAGCCATTGTAGTACTTGCGGTAGGAGTCAAGAAAATATTCGACACATTATAAAAGAAAAATAAGGAAAGTTTTTCCTCTCAACCGTGCTGATGTGGAAACTGCTATGTATTAGGTACTAGGTAGGAACATGTGGTATACGTTAACACTTTGAACCAGATGCTATGTTTAGGTGGTTCGTTTAGTCTTTATCATTCATTAAATATTAGTGGAAGACATCGTGAGGAAACCGGCATGTCCTAGAACCAAAAATTAGAAGACATGTGACATCCACCAACCCGCACTGGGCCCGCGTGGTGGATTACGGTCCACACCCTCTCATAGAGAGGAGGCCTGTGTCCCAGCAGTGGGGACATTAAAAGGCTGATGATGATGATGATGACTAAGATACGAGTACTAGGTACATGTTTTATTCGTAAATCCTTTGAAACAGATGCTATGTTCAGGTAGTTCGTTTAGCCTTGAACATTCATTAATTAAAACTGCGTAATTGACTTCGTTTAGAAGTTATCAAGGAGAACACTTTAAAGTGTTATTTGAATACCTACCACTCCCATCTGGGCTGCCAATATACTGTAGGAATTCTACTTCACAATAATATTGTAAAGGCAAAAGTTTGTGAGTGTGTGTGTTTGTTACTTCTTCAGGCTCAAACGGCTGGACCGATTTAGATGAAATTTGGTATGTAGATAGACTAACACACAGGCTACTTTATATCCCGGCCTACGCGCGTGAAACCGCGGGGCGCAGCTAGTAATAATGTAAATGCGAAAGTTTGGATGCGTGGATTGATGTTTGTTACTCAATCACGCCAAAAGAGATGAACGAATTGGAATGAAATTTGGCACAGAGATTGGGATCTGATATAATATAATTTATAATAGGGGAAGTACTATGTAATTCCATTCGGGAGAGCTAATATTGAATGTATGTATGTGCAACCGCAGTTTCATATTAGCCACCTAACATTTAGTAAAAAGTCGTCCACACTGACCCTTATTCGATAGAAATACTAATACATACGACATTCTATTTATTTGGCTATGTTATGTTTATATTATGTATGAATACAATCGATGAATGCAGTCTGCGTCCAAAACCGTTCACTAACAATAGTACCTAAACATTTGCAATCTGCATAATTTTATGAAATACCATACCATACTAGAAAATATTAGAATGTTGCATTAATTCAACATTGGGAAATTTAAATAAAGACTATATATGTCTATCTGTTAAAGTTAATTTATTTATTTATTGGATCTCCGACAAATGATACACATATCCTAATAATACAACTGACGCTTAACACGTGTGCTCCTTCAATTATGATAGAGACCACAGCATGCAAATAATATACATAACTAGGTGAATAACCGATCAAACTTACTACAATCTTTAAAATGGCAATCAAATTTGTTCTAAAGTAATGCATTATTTGCTGGTATTTTCATAAAGATTAAATTAATCCTTAATCAAATAAATACGTTATTCATAATGAGTATTTAATTTTGAACAAAATTTCTCTTGACATCATTTGATTTCAACGAATATCTTAGGAGATATCATAATTTTAATCAAGTAGCGCACATTCATGTGCAAGGCGCCCCGATCGTCAGGGATGTGGGGGTGCGCTGGCCGGCCGCCGCCAGTAGCTCTACAAGGTACCATTTAGCACTGTATAGTCTATTTATTGAGGAAGGTTATAGACTTTAAAACATCACGCAACGACACAGTAACCATAAACGCGGATGAAACCGCGGGCACAGCTAGTCAATGATAAAAAAGTACATCACCATTTGGTCAACTATGTTGCCTATTGCCATCAACCGCGCATCAACCCATTTTACCCTACCCGGGAACCAAGCTTTGGACCTCATCCTCAACAGCAGCTTGCCGTAAGATTAGCATACTAACTAACTAACTAGCCTATTTTGTCCCACTCTGTCCTTTGCTAGTACGGGTCAGTCCCTTCGGTAGAAGTCGAGCTCATCCCGCCATATTCGTTTCGCCTATTGGTTAGGTGTTGTACGTAATAATAATAAGAACATTTGAACAACTACTTTATAAAAAAAGTTGAGCTTATAAGATAGTTCGATGAATGCACGAGAGAGGCAAGAATTCACTTCATTACAGAATGCTTTCACATTCACGTGAACGTGTCAGTATTTATCTGAATTATACAGAAGATGCATCATGTTATGTAATGCTGCCATTACGACTGTGTATTACTAGAGTGCATTACATATTAAAATATTTCGGTAATGCTGTGAAATTACATGTTTTTGCTTGTGTTAAATTAGATGTTTATGTAAATGAGTTTATGAATTTTAGAGATGCATTTGTGTTAGGTTTACAAAATAATTTTAATATTTTTTATAAATTACAAGATTAGTAGTTCAGTTTTGATGCGTTCTTCTCTTGATGTCACTACTATTATTTAAATATTATCAACCGACTTCAAAAAAGGAGGAGGTTCTCAATTCGACTGTATTTTTTTAACGTGTTTTAACATCAGAACTTTTTTCTAGGTGAACCGATTTTGATGATTCATTTTTTATTTGAAATTTGCTTGTCATGCCATGTAAATCAAGATCAGACCAGTAGTTTTTGAGTTATCCTTAATAAAGCGTATTAGTTGACTTTACTACAATAATTATGTTCTCATTTTATTCATGACTATCAATTCGGGCATATACTTATTATGGAAATTATTATTTGATTACAATTTAGGTACATTATACATAACTAAACTAATAAATAAAATATGTACAAGCGTCATAAAAGATCCGGGAGGAGTACAACTCATTGTGCATCAAAATATTCGTCCACATCGCTGTCAATGGGAAAAGTGTCATAACTTAGCTAATTATTTGGTTTTAGTTATTTATGTGAAATAACGAAGAAACAAAACTAGAAACACCGACTGCCGAAATTTTTATTTATTTTGCAATTTTTTGTGTTTTTTTTTCATGGAAGTTGGTTGTATTTTATTGTAGAAAAGGATTTTTTTTTCATGACATTCTACATCTGTGTATCTCATCAAAGAATGGCGAAAAATAAATGGTATCATCACTTTCCTGCCCTTTTCCCGGGTTTGGCGCAGCGTATTTTGTTTTTGAAATATTTTTTTTTTGTATGTGTGTCAAACTGTGGCAAATAAATGTTTTTTCTTTCTTTCTTTCTTTTCTTGGATGTGCCCGAATAGGCGTTTCTGGGTGGTCTTTAAGAGGCCCCTTCTACGTGCAGATGGTGTTCACCAAAAAAAAAGGCTAGTTTTAGTGAGGTAAGAATTCTACAACCCTGATCTTTTCCCCAAAATTGCAGGCGTCTTTTGAAGGCTTTCCCCCGAAAACAAAAAATAAGGTTCAAGAGGTTTTCTATTCTATGTCATCTCAATATTCACTCGCTTTTACGACATTTCATCCCATTCATGCTTTACTTTTATTTTTTTATCTTTTGTGGGATGGGAAATCATCGGTAGAGCGGGAGAGAGGTGTCAGACTTTTACTGACTACCCGGGCCTGCGGACGGCGAGTAATGGGTAGCTCACCGTCCGATCAGTACCAGGCCCGAGAGTCGACGGCGAGTAGTGTTCCTCAAAGAGTTATCAGCATTAAGGACGGGGCCCGTCATAGCCGATGCCTGCCCGGGGGTTGAGGATAAATTCGAAACAGAGTTACCTCGCCCCTGGGCACTCAGGGCAGGAAGGAGCAGGGGTGGGTTTTAGTCAGTAAGAGTCTGACACGCCCTCCCGCTCTACCTTAGAGCGGGAGAAGTCATTGGATGATTTCCAAACCCAAAAAAAAAAAAAGACTTTTACTGACTAATACGGTGAGTATCCTGTTCTTTCAGTTGCCTGAGTGCCAAGGGCCGCGGGAAATCTATTTCAAATTTATCCGCGACCCCAGGCAGGATTCATCCTTACTTAGTAGTTATAAGTTCATCTGGTTATTAAATTACAAATATATGAAAATTCACCTTCTATTTAGTCATATTTGCTCTCCACATCATCAAATAGAATGATTTGAACAAATCTAATTTAGTACTAATCGATTTTAAACAACCGCTAACAACCAGTGGCGCCACAGTTGCGCAACGTGCTGCAACAGTGAACTCTGACCGCGGAGCGTGCGTGCTGGTAATTAGATAATTATGTTACGTTTTAGGGGCTTTTGTAACTGTTCCTATCTTTTCGTTAAGTAACAATTTTGATTAAAATTGAAAATAGGCTATTAAAAAAAAACATTCGGATTTCCTTAAGATTTTTTCTAAAAATCTAAACGCCGGCAGTTCATTTTCTACGTGACTATGTTTACAAACATAGAAAACTTTGTCATCGGCATCCAAAATACTTTGAAAGCTGGCAATCGCTTTCAAAGTTTTTCATACACTTACCTACAACGACTTTCAACGGCATTGCCTAAGATAAGCTAAGAATACCTAAACTTTTCGGTAGCTTGTGTCAGTATTATATCTTAATTCTTTATTGTACACCACAACTTAACACAGAACACAGTAATTACACAGTTCATGTACAAAGGCGAGCTTAACTCAAAGTTGAGTTTTCTCCCAGCAAACCTTTGAGTGATAGAGAAAGATCACATTCGAAGGTAGTATCGTGTACAATATAAACCTATGTAAATAAGGCTATAAAAATATTTATAATACATCATCATCTTCCTGCCCTTATCCCATGTTACTTGGGGTCGGCGCAACACGTTTTTTTCTTCCATTCTGTCCTGTCAGCCGTCACGCTATCACTAACTCCCTTTTCTTTCATATCACTCCTCACACAATTCATCCATCCTTTCTTTGGCCTCCCTCCCCCTCTCCATCCATCCACATTTATATTCATAACTCTTTTAGTTACATGTGTTTCATCCCTCCTCTTTACATGACCATACCAAGATAAGCGGTTCCCTTTCAACTTTTCTGTGACTGGCGCCACTTTTAAACTACCTCTAATGTACTCATTTCTCACTTTGCATTCTCGTATAATACATACGTATATACTATATAATAATAAATACCAATATATAGGGTGTTAAAAACCTAACTCTAGGAACCCCAAGGAGTGCCTTGGACCATCGAACCGAATAACTTCTACTACGGGACCAACCCTGAAATCATATTTTATTTACTTCTGTAATCATTAGCTTTTAGCATTATAACAGGCAAAAAATCAATCTTGTTGACCTTAAAGTGTTGTTGACTCAATGTTGGCTCAGTATAAGCTATTTTGGTATATCTGGTTGGTACCAAATACAAAACAGAGTGCTAAATATCAGACAGTAATTTTCATCAGATTTAAGGATATCTGTTGAAAATGACTGTCTGATGAGTCAAACTTTTAACCTTTGATTCAGGAAAAGACATTGTCTTCGAAAAATTCAATGAAGTTTTGATTTAATAAAAAAAAATGTCTAGTCTGTACATTAACATCAGTGAATCAACACAAAATGTATATGATTCTCGTTATATAATATCTAAACATCTGTTTGTGCATGTAATGAATAAAAAACACATTTCGACTTATGTTCCGGTAATCTTGAGTCGTTGAACAGACTAATTCGTTATTATGTTTGCATTGTTTTCTATTGAGAGAGGTTCTGGAAATTAATTTTAACACCATTTGAACTGTTTCCTGGATAGTCTTTTATGTAGGTGTTAGAATGTCGTTTAATGTAACAATGTGTAAGTGCTCGATCCAAAGACAGATCACTTTAACACAGGTGTGCCCACCTGGAGTCAGGATCTCACTCTGTTTATAAACACTTTTTATAGTAAAAATGTTTATAAATCTTATCGTTATTTTGCTTTTACTCTCGTAAAAGAGTTTTATTGAATAAGGAAAGACGTCCACTGCTTGACATAAGCCTCGCTTATTAAATTTTGACTTCAGGTAACAATAGTGTAGATCAATTTCCTATCCGTTTTCTCGAATTGAGAGCTTTACGTTATTATGTGTTAATTAAGACCGCCATTGTACCCACAAAATCCTACTGCGATTCTAAGCACCCTGGATAACAGCTAGCACTTGGTAATGAAGAGTCTAGCTGACTAATCCCAATATATCACGAAGCCGCGATGGTAAACTCTTAAGGTTTAGTCCCATCTCGGCACTCATGATTTTATTTAGGAATTTTCTGTGGGCATCGCCTAATCACTACATATTATAAAACAAAGTCCCGCGCCGCGTTTGTACGAAATAAACTCAAAAACTACTGAACGGATTTTCATGCAGTTTTCACCAATGGATAGAGTGATTAATGAGGAAGGTTTACGTGTATAATTTGTACCCGAAAGAAGCGGGGGTGGGTCGCTAGCCTTATAATAAAGCTGAATAGTTTGTTTGTTTGTTTGAACGCGCTGATATCTGGAACAACCAGTCGGATTTAAAAAAAATCTTTTGTATATGATAGCCACATCCATAAGGAAGGTTATAGGCTATCTAGCATTGCGATAAAACTCTTGGTTAGCCTAAAATATTGATATTTGTAAAGTCAGTCGAAAGAAAAAGCGCCATTGAACTGATTTTAATTTATAATATGGGAAGTACTAATTCGATGCGGGCAAAGCCGCTGGCAGAAGCTAGTCCTAAATAAAATCATGGGTGCCGAGATAGGACTAAACCACTATCAGTAGTATCAGCCCATAAGAGCTTTATGTTACTATAAACCACTATAACAGTCCCTAAGAGCTTTATGTTACTATAAACTACTATAACAGCCCCTAAGAGCTTTATGTTACTATAAACCACTATAATAGTCCCAAAGAGCTTTATGTTACTATAAACCACTATAACAGCCCCTAAGAGCTTTATGTTACTATAAACCACTATAATAGTCCCTAAGAGCTTTATGTTACTATAAACCATTATAACAGCCCCCTAAGAGCTTTATGTTACTATAAACCACTATAACAGTCCCTAAGAGCTTTATGTTACTATTAACCACTATAACAGTCCCTAAGAGCTTTATGTTACTATTTTGGTGAACAACAAAGTATAACTATTCTATATATATATATCAAATGGTTGGAATACTAGCCACAGGGTGTTCTAAAACCTGTTTCTTATAAACGATCGATATAAAATGTTTATTTAAGTAATATGTTCTTCTGTTGTCGGTAATATTGTTCCTAATCCTCTGTTGAACCTCTAAGCTGCACGGGGGGAATGTAATGTGCTGTGGGAACTAAGATGCGTTACGATATGTTTTGATGGCGCATATTATTATGAGGGCCGAGGTATAAGCTGAAGGTTATAGGCTATCTAGCATTGCGATAAAACTCTTGGTTAGCCTAAAATATTGATATTTGTAAAGTCAGTCGAAAGAAAAAGCGCCATTGAACTGATTTTAATTTATAATATGGGAAGTACTAATTCGATGCGGGCAAAGCCGCTGGCAGAAGCTAGTCCTAAATAAAATCATGGGTGCCGAGATAGGACTAAACCACTATCAGTAGTATCAGCCCATAAGAGCTTTATGTTACTATAAACCACTATAACAGTCCCTAAGAGCTTTATGTTACTATAAACTACTATAACAGCCCCTAAGAGCTTTATGTTACTATAAACCACTATAATAGTCCCAAAGAGCTTTATGTTACTATAAACCACTATAACAGCCCCTAAGAGCTTTATGTTACTATAAACCACTATAATAGTCCCTAAGAGCTTTATGTTACTATAAACCATTATAACAGCCCCCTAAGAGCTTTATGTTACTATAAACCACTATAACAGTCCCTAAGAGCTTTATGTTACTATTAACCACTATAACAGCCCCTAAGAGCTTTATGTAGCTGTAAACCACTATAACAGCCCCTAAGAGCTTTATGTTACTATAAACCACTATAACAGCCCCTAAGAGCTTTATGTTACGATAAACCACTATAACAGTCCCTAAGAGCTTTATGTTACTATTTTGGTGAACAACAAAGTATAACTATTCTATATATATATATCAAATGGTTGGAATACTAGCCACAGGGTGTTCTAAAACCTGTTTCTTATAAACGATCGATATAATATGTTTATTTAAGTAATATGTTCTTCTGTTGTCGGTAATATTGTTCCTAATCCTCTGTTGAACCTCTAAGCTGCACGGGGGGAATGTAATGTGCTGTGGGAACTAAGATGCGTTACGATATGTTTTGATGGCGCATATTATTATGAGGGCCGAGGTATAAGCTGAAGCGGGCGATTTTGTGAGTTGACATATTGTATTGAGAAAAAATACCAAAAATTAAACACGTAACTGATTTTTGACTAGAAAACAAAGCGTTTGATCGTTCAAAGCGGTCGTTTGTCTTCATATCCGAGTTTTATGAAAACATAGTTAGGTAAATTGTTCTTCATAAGCCATAGTTTTGTTTAAAAAGTATCAAAACACAGACAGGTGTGACGCGACAATGTGACTTTTTTATAGTAAAAGGTTATCGGATAACATTATTGCGTAGAATCTACCTATCGGTAGGAGGACTAAGGTGTGATGAACAATTTTATTCAAGAAAACCTGAAGAAATTTTCAAAAAAAATGTTTACCGGGGATACAAATATTAATCAGCTGTTGATAACTTTGTATGGAAAGTCCATTTTTTTTTGGGATTCTTCTACTGTATTGTTAGAAAAAGTTGTCAATTTCCATGGGCAGAACCAGTTCTTAAAATATGACCACTCCTTTACGTTACACACTGTATGTCTAAGTATTAAAGCTGAAAGTTATATTTGCTTATTTTCAGAAAATTTCTATTTTTAATTAAAAATTCACTCCCTCTTTCATTAACCTTGAATACTTGAAATTACTAAAAATTATGAAACCCAAAAAAGCTTACTATTAACTCGCTTATAAAACTCGCTTTCCTCTTCAAACTTATCCCTAACAAATCTCATGATGTTTTGCAATAATTATGTTTATTTAGCGCTCACATTAGCGACCTTTAGGGAAATTGCCAGTCGCCATATTGTAGCCATACAAGCTTTGTATGAGTTGAATGGCAGCCATCATTACGAGCAGCCTTTGTGTAGGTTTGTATGATGTTATTGATGGTCATGTCGATGATGTATGGGAGCGAGGCGATTTGTGTCATGTATGGACTTGTATGGAACGAAGGTGGTAAGATTATTGGCGTTATTGGTTGGTTCAGAATGAAGTTGTAAGTTAAATTACTGTTTGATTTTGACAGTTTAATAGTTATAGTGGTTTGTAGAGAACGCCTTATATATTAGGTACGGTCACACGATAGGCTTTTGCAAGGATGCCAATTTCAAATGAATTAGATATTTATTTTTTATTTCGTTTTGGTCTTTTGATTTGCCAACTAATTACAGAAGAACCCAATTTATAGTATTTTATTATAAACTGTAATTGATAAAGGAATTCCTTGGTGGTCTTGACAGAAACCCTTCTATGTGC
This sequence comes from Polia nebulosa, assembly GCA_951329385.1. Lineage (NCBI taxonomy): Eukaryota > Metazoa > Arthropoda > Insecta > Lepidoptera > Noctuidae > Polia > Polia nebulosa. The sequence continues at coordinate 1,580,638 of OX589609.1, forward strand.
TGATGTGATCACCGGGGTGTTTTTAGTTAGGTAGAAATCCCACACTCCAGGCATTGCTGGTTTCTCCGCGATAGCAAGAAAAAAAAACTAAAATTTTGTCGAGGAAATTTTCTGAGTAATAAGAGTAGGAACATATCTCTAGCGTAGGTAGGTATACTACATTACTTAATACCAAAAATACATAACCTATACAGGATGTAACGGAAAGGTGTGGTCATATTATAAGAGCTAATTCTGCCCATGGACATGAACAACTTTTTCTAAGATAAAATAGAATATTCCCAAAAAAAAATTGGACTTTCCATACAAAGTCATCATAAGCTGATCAATATTTGTATGGGAGGTAAATATTTTTTTTTTTTGTTTCCTCGGATTTTCTTGAAGAAAGTTGTTCATATCGATGGGCACATGCAGTTCTTAAAATATAACCACACCTTTCCGTTACACCCTGTATAAAAAATAAATATTTAAGTAGCTGAATAAATATAACTTATTTATTCAGGGTTTAAATTAACATTAATCAACAGCTTTACAGTAAAACGTATTATAAAATAATAAATACCTTCAAGGCATGAAAACGAATGATGTCCCTACATACGTAGCTATATGTACAATACAAGACACCATACATATGTCTATGTCTGATAACCCACGCTAGGGTGTGGACATGCAAGCGAAAGGTCGCAGGTTCGAACCTTTGTTGAACTTTGAGCTAGACGTGTCGACACAAACACGATGATAATAAAACGAAGTATTCAATTCAGCTTTATTTAAAGTTTCTAAGTATTCTCCAAAAGGGCTATAGTCTACATTTCAAAAATTATGCTTTACTCCCATGTAGGACATCGTGGGTAACTAATTTGGGAACTCATTGGTTATGCGTACAGCTAGGGAGTGGAATTCCCTGCCAGAGTGTTTCCTGATAGCTACAACTTGGGGGTTTTTAAGACAAGAGTGAACAGGTTACTTCTAGGCAAGCATGCTCCATCTTCGACCACATCATCGCTTACCATCAGGTGAGATAGTGGTCAAGTGCGAGCCTATAGACTACTTTTCCTACTAAATTTTCGGGTCTTTTTTAATATTCAAAATACTTTTCCGGGCCTAGTATCGAACCCAAAAAATCAGGCATACAGCCTCATTTTCATCGACCATAACATTAAAAAATTGAGCTGCAATACTCTTTTTTTACCCGACAACCTCAGAAGGAGGGTAATGTTTTTACTAAATTATTGTATCACGAATAGCTGGTAATCAACATCTGTTATTACAGCTATGTGACCAACATACTCAATAGTTTTGCAAAGTCGATAATAAATAACGAGTCATATGATCAGTATTGCCAAATTGATTAATTTGTTTAAAGTGTATTGAGTATGCCTAGTTATAAATATTTATTTATAGTAATATACCGGTTTATTATTTATGTAACCCGCTTTTTTTATTAGAATGTAAAAATATAGTACTTAGTTTTTATTAGAAACACGATCTGAATAACTAAATGGAGAATCAAGTTCCTGTCATATAAAAGACTTCAACGCGCTTGTGCGCCTTCTTGCGGTTACGTCTTTATATAATCTTTCCCGTTTAACTTTCCTTAGACGTGAAGTATCTCGATAGCATAATATAAAAATATCATCTGCTAGAGACCATGTGTGCAAAACTGTGATTCTGTGGGAAACTAGGTGATCTACTTCTTTTCTTCGTATATGAAAAAAACATTATTTTGTTCTTTTCGCTTTTTGCCCGACCTGGGAGTTTGGAAGTAGATAGTGTGGCATTCCTGTGCCTCGGAAGTCTCCCCTGTCATGTAGGATTGCCGTCCCATCGGACTATGAGAGTAAGGAACAGAGAGTGCACATGTTTTTTTATGTTTGACTTTCTTGTTATAAGTTTTTCATATCTATGGGCAGGGGCAGTAATTTATATATGACCACCAGTTTCCGTACCTTATCACTACATATAAGTAACCAAACATAGGAAAACAGTCTCCTTAAATCCTTAAGCCTCCAATCGCTACAATAACATGCGCATGCGCAGTGAAACTTTCATTCGAATGCGCTCGCGCAGCCAACGCGTCGTCGTCAAGGATAACCAAAGTAATGCCACTAGGAACTGCTCTTGATAGTTATTATATGGATATTTTGATGTTAAGATTGTAAACAATCCATTTTCGTGTTGGTTATTTTTAAATGTGTATTTTGGTTACAAATATTTTTTGTGGCCATTCTCTGTAGAGATGAGGGCTTTGCCCTGCTGGACAGTTCTAGGCTGATGTTAAATTACTAAAAACTTATTCTTATTATCTTTATGTTCATTTCAGTAAAACCAAAAAACTTTGTCAAACAGAATATTTATACGTATGTGTTTTGTTTCTCAATCATAGTATAGCAAAAGTAGGTTGAATTTCTCTAAAAGACATAAAATAATACCTTTAGAGCAAAGGTCGTCTTTAAAATCGTCATTAATACTGATCGATACACAATGAGTGTCTAAGATGAAAAGAAGACATTATGAAATATCTATCACATCTCAATTTCATGAATGCAACTCCAAACACGTTTGAATAATTTGTCACGCAAAAACAAAACATGATTCAGCACTATTAAAATCAACAAAAAAAACTAACTTACATATAAGTTGAAAGTGAAACCAATCAAGTAGGTAAGAGATTAGTTAATACTAATGTTATAAACAGATAAAACTGTTTGGTTTGTAATTTAGGCGTACTGACCAAAAAATCTGCCCACGCCTTTTCCCAACTATCTTGAGGTCGGCTTTCAGTATAACTGGATGCAGATGAATACCAGTATTTTACATGGAGCGACTGCCTAACTGACCTTCACAACCCAGTTATTAGGTAATAGGATACCCTTAGGTAAGACTGGTTGTCAGACCCGTAACGACTGTCAAAGATTCACGATTGACCGCTGGGACCAACGGCTTACTGATTAATAACAAAAAAAAAACACCGATATATTAGCTATTCTATCAATGCTTCGCATAGATTTTATTCTTGGAAAATGCACGGTTCCAGTGGACCTGACCGCAGAAGCGAAATCGCGGGCACAAGCTAGTTAATTATAAAAGTAATCAATAATAACGTTAGGCTAATCTGGTGTACGTTGCACCAACCGGGGAGTGTCACCCAGCGGCCTAGATTAATTGGCACTTCTGAGCCTGCGCATGTACTCGCGTGATGATGTTATTAAGTTGTTACGACACTTGATTGGCAGTGAAAACTGTAGCAACATGATGAGAAGAGAGTTTATTTTTTTTCTAAAGAAAATCAATGATCCTTAATTCATTTTATTTCTTAAAATCTCAGTAGTCAGTATACATCGTTTCTATGGTCTTCCCTTAGTGTTAATGCCATTCATACTTAATATTATCGTTACGATTTCTTCCTGAGTCCTCCGCATCGCATGTCTATACCAGGACAACCAAAGGACAACTGATGTCCACTGTGAACATCGCATTCTGTTAGTTTTTATGAGTTTGGTTTCCGAACCAAACATACTGTTCCGAAGGTTTTAAATATAATAATCTCCATGAATAAGAATTGAGGTTGATTTAGAGAGAATGCTCTACTTAGTAACTAAGTGGAAATTAAGATCGTCATCGTAAAGGGTGTGTGATTACTGGAGACCACTGCCTACCCCTTATAAGTAAGGAGGCATATAAGCTTTCCAAATGTTCTTGGGAAAAAAATTATATGTAGTAGTAAAAGTATACTAAATACTTGATTATATATTATATTGTCATTATCATACATTAAACACATTCATAAAACATCATGCAATAAATCTCTACTAAAAAATCCCAACAGTAATTATATACTGCACACAGTTCTGTTTATACTCCAACAAACAACTAGCATGAAGAAATACAATGTATGCATAAACGTATATGGAACGATGACACCCCAAATGCAATAAATAAAATAATAAAATAAATTGCACAATAGTTAAAATTGTCGTGTGAAAAAACAACGAAATCAATTGACAACTTCCTTTCTTAGTTAGAAGTAAGCTAATTAGTTATAATTAACTCTAATTAAACAAACACTTACCCAAATCGAAACGTTCACACGGTACGAATAATCACTGAAATTGTTATATCACTGTCACTTGAGAATCACTTGGACTTTCAAACTGCTTTTAATTTGTGGAAAAACTAAATACGAAAGAAAAAATAATATTAGTATCATCGCAAAAGAAAAATACGCAATTATGAAACAATACGATACGCCAATTTGAAATACCGTGATACGCCAATTTGAAAAACGCAAAAAATGCTCTAAAATTAAATCGAGAGCGCGAATAGTTGTTTCTTATGACTATATGTTAATTACTAACACCTAATAGATATTATAGCACAGTTCCTAGATTGTATAACGGAGTCATAACGTGTGTACAGCAAGAACTGCAGCCGAGCCACACAATGCCTTCCCACGCGCGGTTAAAAGTCCTACGCTTACGCAAACACATAATTAGGTTCGTTTTTTTACATCAAAACATTTGGACATTGTCTAACATATTCGACAAAGCAATGTTACTAGTCTTTGTGAAAAAAATTAAACATTGAACTATTGTCAAAGCAAGTCGGGTGAGAAGATTAGATTAAAGGTTATGTAAAAAGTCGGTCAAATGAATATATACAAGATCTTTGAAAATGATACTCCGCACACAATGCAATGCCGTGCAGCGGTATTTCTTATGATTTTTCATTCAAACTTTAACCTCGCAAAAATATGTGAATTAAATTTTTTGCATCGCGTAGTTTTTAGAAGAAAGTTACGCCAAAATTACTAACCGTCGGAGTTTATTGATAAAATTACTGTTAAATGTATCTAACTGGCAATTAGTATAATTTTATTGTTTTGAAAAGTTTAAACTTTCGCTCTCAAACTGTTCTATGATTCTATGAGATGTTATCACGAATCTGAATTATAACTTGTGTCTCTTAGCAAAAAAAAAAAACAAAAACTTTTCTTCACACTTTTAAACTTTTAACAACCCCTGTTTTACACAAATAAAACCCCCAAAAAATAAGCAAATCGGATTCCTAAAAACAAAACGCAGCAAATTAAAAGCAATTCCAAAGCTACGCCAACAGAAAAAAAATACGTAAAATTTTAAAATAAAATATAAAATTAAAAAGTACCGAATATTTGTGTGGTTTAAGCGACGCGTAAGGATGCGCTCGCGACGGCCGGCCGTCGACGAAGACTGTGCGAGGTGCGCGCGCGCCGCTAGCTCGGAGGGGCGCCGGGGCATCCGCAATTGTTCTCCTTATTACTCAAACTTTATACACAGATGTACTAACGCTGTAGGCTGCTGCTGTTGCAAAATGTTCAGTTTTTAGCTGGTGGTAGCTAGTGGTAGCTGGCCGGTTTGGGCACACTTCGAAACTTGGGGTGGGACGTCGGGCTTTAAGTGTCGTTCACAAATAAAGTTTATTTATGAACTTTCGTCTAAATAGCGTTGTTTAGAAACTCTATTCAAAAATTAAAAGTTACAAAGTTAATATTATTAATTAGTTAATATCTCTATGTAGTAGTCTAGAATATAAAATATATGTAACGATATCTCTGGAGAAGCAAGGTTAGGAGACCCAACCCCAATTAGAAATGGGACAAGGCCTGAAGAAGAGAGAGCTTAGAGTAGTCTAGAAAATATTGTCTATAACTTGATTTTTCTATAAGTTTTTAAAAGAGCATGTTAGGTTATTTTACAATTAAACCCTGACTTTCTATTTGACTTAACAGTTCTCATCTATAATGAATCAACTAAATATTATTCAAATGCAAAACCCACACTAAAAAAACCTCAAAAAATTTGTTTCAACGGGGTGTCGAATCAGAATCATCTGCTTTCGCTGTTTAAGGCTTTGTCTAAACACGCACGATCCATTACCGCTCTATATCCGTGTCTTTACATTGTAACATCATTGTTTAGTGTTCAAACTGCGATGATTGAATTTAAAATGTATAAAGTTTCTGACTCTATGGTCCAGTGGTCGCAAGCCTTCTGCTGGTCACTGATTCGATTCCCAGTAAAGACAGTGTTTATGGGGTTTTACATTCCACAGTAGCAGCTGAGAGAGTGGATTTGTGGTTTGGAGATGGTGGCAATAGGCTCGCCCTCTATTATTAGGATTTCGTAGTTCTAATAAGGACAACAAACCCTTGTTTCAGTCTGTCCGTCTATCCGTCTAAGACATAGCTAAGAGACTATTAGTACCTCATAGAAAGCTGCAATTTTGCATGGACATATTATATTAAGCACGCCACGATAAAATAAATTTATGGTAGATCCCTATGTAAAGTGGAGATGACTTAATTTTTTTTTTTTCCTATCCTATTGTGTGGGATTCTTCGGATAGGGCTTTCAAAATCATTGTGGGGTTAGAAAGACTACTTTTCGATTCAGTTATTCATATGCGAAATATTAAACTTTAAAGTGAGTTTTATTCGAGTCGAGTGTCCTCCTCCCCCTCTTAAGCTTAACTATTGGCTAAATAATTCGTGATGATGGTATATACAATGAACTTCAAAGGAAAACTATCCCGACTGAGTTAGCTCTGTTAGTTTTAGAGTAATAGTCGCCCAACTTATAAAATTTTTCTACTGGTTAAATTTCGTACAAAATACAAAATCCTTGAAAAAGAAATACTTTGGTGAAGTACGGTCTACGGAACCCTACTTTGCGCGTTGTCCGACACTTGGCCGGTTTTATGGAACTTCAACATAACAGACTAAAAAAAAAGTGGTGATGTCATGCTTTTTTTTTTTTTTGCTAAGCTATATCTGTACATACAGGGTGTAACGGAAAGGTGTGGTCATATTTTAAGAACTGCATCTGCCCATCCATATGAACAACTTTCCTCAAGAAAATCTGAGGAAATTCTTAAAAAAAAAAAAATTACCTTTCATACAAATATGGATCAGCTGATAACAACTTTGTGTGGCAAGTGGAAGTTCTCTTTTTGGGAATTCTCAATTTTTTCTTAAAGAAAGTTGTTCATTTCCATGGGCAGAACCTGTTCTTAAAATATGATCACACCTTTTCGATACACTCTGTATACAAAATTCAAAGTCCTTACTGACTGACTGATATTATATCAACACACAACCTAAACCGCTGGTCCTAGAAACATGAAATTTGGAGGGTGTGTTCTTTGTGAATAGTAGGTATCCACTAAGAAAGGGTTGTTTTGAAATTCAACCCTTAAGGGAGTGAAGAAGGGGTTGAAAGTTTATAACGGGGGAAGTACTAATTCCACGCGGGCAAAGCCGCTGGCAGAAGCTAGTTAAAATTATAAATCTATGAGTGTAGAGTCGAAGTTATGGCTGTGTGATTCCGTTCGGATAACTTCAGTAGCTGTGATTAGTGGCAAAAGGGATTTAGATAACGTAACTGGGAACTATAGGAACTCTACCTATCACTTTGAGGAATAATTTCATATTGATTTGTATTTAATTAAAGATGCCTTATGTTAAAAGAAAGCAAACATGCTGCTAGGTTAGATAATGTCATCACATAATACATTACACTAACATTCCTTCATCTAAAAGAGTTAAGAAGTAACAATGGTCCAGCAGTCAAAGGGTAGACTGGCGATCGTGAGGTCGAGGTTCAAATCCTGACTCGGTAAACAATGTTGTACCTACTGCTTAGCTGAATGTATACGCTCAGAGATAAAAGAGTAAGTAAGGGCCGAAAGCTTCAACCATGGAACCATTCTTTTTTTTGGAACCTTACATTTCTTTGTATTTTCAAGCTGTTGGTATAAATAACAAACTTTTTTACAAAAAAATAGAACCGACTTCCAAAAAAAGTACAAAATAACTTTAATTTCGGAAGTCGGTGTTCCTGGTTTTGTGTCTTCGTTTTTTGACACTCACTTCCGAAATTAAAGTTATTTTGTACTTTTTTGGAAATCGGTTCTATTTTTTTGTAAAAAAGTTTTTAATTTTCACTTTTTAGTTGTGGTTCCCCATTAAACTGTGTTAATAATTCATAGAAATACGATAGCAGCAATCGTGGTTGATTTGCTGTCAATTTTTGAAGAGTTCCGTTGTCTGTCTCCGAAACCCATCATCAGATCTATATGAAATTTAAATGGGACCATTTCGAAACAAACCCCTTTCTAACAAATAAATAATTTTGCAAATCCGTCAATATATGACGGAGTTATGCCCATACCCAACATATATAAAAAAAACTTTTTTACAAAAAAATAGAACCGACTTCCAAACAAAACCAAAAGTGCAAAATAACTTTAATTTCGGAAGTCGGTGTTTCTGGTTTTGTTTCTTCGTTTTTTGACACCGACTTCCGAAATTAAAGTTATTTTGCACTTTTGGTTTCTTTTGGAAGTCGGTTCTATTTTTTTGTAAAAAAGTTTTTATTATTCACTTTGTAGTGGTGATTCCCCATTAAACTAGGTTAACAATGTGTATTTATGCGATAGCAGCAATCGCGGTTGATTTGCTGTCATTATTTGAAGAGTTCCGTTGTCTGTCTCCGAAAGTCATCATCAGATCGATATGAAATTTTAATGGGACCATTTCGGAACAAACCCCTTTTGAACAGAAAAAGAATTTTGGAAATGACGAAGTTATGCCCGAACATACATAAAAAAAAAAAATACAAACATCCGAATTGATAACCTCCTTCTTTTTAAAGTCGGTTAATAACTACTATAGCTCGCGACTTTGCCTGTGTATATGTAATTATCAATCTACCTGCCTAGCCTTTTCCCAACTATCTTGGGGACTGCCTATCTGACCTCCACAACCCAGTATCGTAACTGGGTAATACGATACGCCTTGATAAGACTGATTGTCAGACTTTCGGGCTTCTGACGACCCGTAACGACTGTCAAAGATCCACGATTGACAGCAGTATATGCAATTATATCAATATTTAAATAATATTACTAAATTTTTAATACCCATCACATTTTCCTGACAGTCTAGTATAACATATATTCGATACGAACTAAATCGACAAGCGAGGTTCGTACTCACGCCTTTTCGACCGTCTTAACCGTTGAACTATCGTTACTTCAACACACAATCAGATACTGGCAAGAAATACCTATGCCAAAGCGTTGAAAATAAACCAAACTACCAGGTCATAGATAAATAACGTACCGAACTAGTTTCCTTCTCTGATATAGGCACGAGCTACTAGAAAATGGTTCACACCTCGATGAAAAGATTAGACCAGTCCGTGAACTAAGTATCAGGACGCCAAATGCTCTTTAGTACCTACCAATCTCCAATTGCGCCTGTGCGGTGCCACTTTGTGATTTCTGTGTCTTTTTTATTGTATGTACTAACAATAGCTTATAAGGTTTTTTGTGTTACTAACAGCATATGGACTACGTCCGAAATAAATGTCTTATTATTATTGGAACGAAGTTCCTTATCGCGCGTTGTGAAAGGGGGCTAGACGGAAAAAATTCTTACGAAAAGTTGTCACGACACTAATGAGGCTGTCCATCCAAAAAGATTGTGTTGGAAAAACAATCTAATAAAAACTTCTTGTATTTTTGGTGGGTAGGTACAAAGTTTGCAAGCAGATCAAGCATTATCAAACATTATTTGTTATAGTTGTTGTTATTGCTAAAGAGTTGAGTTGAGCTGAGCTAAGCTGAGCTGAGCTGAGCTGAGCTGAGCTGAGCTGAGCTGCGATGAGATGAGATGAGATGATGAAGTATAACTTCTTACGTGCGTGCGTGTGTGCGTAGTTAATAATAAAAAAAATATTATAAATTAAAAAAAATAAAATTATATTACAATTCCTTCACTAATTAATCGAAAGGAACTTCGTTCCATCCGGGTGTCCCTTGACACCTCTCAAGTTTTTTTATTATTATTATTACTGCTGCAGAGACGCCATTCTATAAATACTCTGGGCTGCAAAAATAATGGGGTCACATAGAAAAACTACATATCACCCAAAGTTATGTAAGTCCATAAATCTCTCGTTTAAATAATATGTTATAAACAAACTAGTAATGCTTATTACAAATTTTAAATGAGGATTCATTTGTACAAGTTACAGCTTAAAAAACGGATTATCTGAATTTTGAAAAATAACAAAATTCAAAATTAGGAAAATAATATTTTTTCCCTTTTTTTAATAGCCGAGCGGTTATCATAAATAATTTCTTGGATTGATCACAGTATTCAGTGCCATATCATGTCACTAACACCTGAAGAATGATCGAATTATTACCATGGTATATGAAGGAAGAAGTCAGCGAAGTACTCCTAGCACAGTAGGAGTATCTTTATCTACGGTCCAAAAAGCACTCCAGCGATTTCAAGAGACCGGGACGAACATCAGAAGACCAGGAAATCGCAGGTCAGGGTGCCCAACTACACGAGAAGATCGATTCATCGTAAGCACTATGCTAAGAAATCGACATCTCACGGCTGTTTAGGTCCGAAACCGCTAGTAAAATAATAACAATATTTATTTAGCTAAGAATTAATTTAGTTTTACTTAAAGAAGAACAAAGAGTTTTAGTCATAAAAGCGACAAGCTACAAGAGAAAATCTTGGCTATAAACACAGGTTACTCCCATCATCAGTAAATCAAAAATAATAATCAAGTAACTATTAGTCATTTCGTTTTAATCGACTAGCATAATTCCAAAAAAAAGTGTTCTTAATGGTGTAACGGAAATGCATATGGACAGACGGTTAGACGGACAGTCGGACACGTGAGTGACAGCAATAGGGCTCCGTTTAGACTCTTCGGGTGCGGAACCCCAAAAACTTTTTTTTTTTTTCTTTTTTTTTTTTGGGGGGTGGGAAATCATCTTATGACTTCTTCCGCTCTAGGGTGGAGCGGAAGGGCGTGTCAGACTCTTACTGACTAAAACCCACCCCTGTTCCTCCCTGCCCTACGCGCCCGGGGGCGAGGTAACTCTTTCGAATTTATCCTCCACCCCCGGGCAGGAACCCCAAAAACTTGACCTCTCATAATAACTTACTTAAACTTGTATGGAAAGTGTATTTTTTCTTAAAGAATCTATTAAGACATCCTTGAAGTTAAATAAGATGATAAGATTGAGTTCTTCTAAGCGACATCTTTGGTTTTTTTTTTGTTGATAGGCACGCGTTTACCACTATCTTACCTGATGGTAAGCGATGATGTGGTCGAAGATGGAGCACGCTTGCCTAGAAGTAAACTATTCACTCTTGACTTAAAGACTTCCAGGTTGTAGCTATCAGGAAACACAGACTGCGGCAGGGAATTCCACTCCCTAGCTGTACGCGCAATGAATCTGTTCTCAAAACGTTTTGTGCGTGTGGATGGGATTTCATGGGATGTTCACCATGTACCGGTGGCACATCACCGTACGTCTTGTGGTCCGATGATGGAACGAGCTTGGCGGAATTTGCAATTCCAAATTATCCAAATCCGTCGCACACTCCCCAAAATGTAACCGATAGAAAACCAACACGCTAGCAACTCGATGTCTATGCTCAAGACTTTGGAGCTTCGACTTGAAGAGGCTATCATTGCCGATGATCCTCTTGGTTTGTTTCTCAGTTATTAGGTAGAGGTATAAGTAAGGGTTTTTAGTGACTAGTAAGGGATTTTATTGCTTGGGAGCATGTTGCACCACTTCTTCCTAGTTAAACAATATGAAGTGGTGACGGGCGGGCATATTTTAGGGACTGTCTATATGTAGAACTTTGACGTTCAAAAATTGCTGGATCTCAGCCTAGTATGAATAAATGACTTTTGATTTTGCACCCATAGATAGCACTATTAGTATAAGTTTTAATATAAATCAATCCTTTTAAAGTCAGCCTTCTCGAACAATGAGTGTCAATCGTCAGTATCTTCGACAGATGACGGAAGCTTCACTCCTCGCCATTCACTTGAGATGGTGGGTATAGTTCAATCGTGAGCCATTCAGGAGATGACGATATATAGTTATGGAGCAAGGGATAGCTTATTTATAACAATAGATTTCAGAAACAGATTTACTAACAAATTGATTTACTTAACTGCGTGGTAGCTATATGCTTAAACCTAATGTTTCGCAATGTTCTACTGTTTCACTATAACTGTCATCATCATCATCAGCCTTTTAATGTCTCCACTGCTGGGGCACTAGCCTTCTTCCTGTGAGAGGGTGTGGGCCGTAATCCACCATGCGAGCCCAATGCGGGTTGGTGGATGTCACATATCTTCGCTTTAATTTTTGCTTCTAGGAGATGCCAGTTTCCTCACGATGTTTTCCTTCACCGTTTTGAGAGCAGTGGTGATGAAATAATTTACACAAAGTAAAGTGCCTGGCCATATACCATAGCCCATAAACTTAAAGGTTTAACCACTCTTAACTATTTAATAATTTAAATTTAAAGTTTTTTTCTTGAAGAAAGAAAACGAAAGAATGAAAGAAAAAATATTTATTCTGCACAGATTACAAACGCACATTACTTTACAAAAACATAGTATCCAAGCAAAAATACATAAAATAAAATAGAACTAAACTACATTGCACGCTTTAGTGTATCGTCATCATGAGTAATGCTAAGTACTCATGATAACAAAATATCAATCTGCCCGCGCCTTTTCCCAACTGTCTTGGGTTCGGCTTCCAGTCTAACCGGATGCAGCTGAATATCAGCATTTTACATGGAGCGACTGTCAATCTGAACTCCATAACCCAGTTACTGGGTAATACGATACCCCTTGGTAAGACTGGTTGTCAGACTTTCGGGCTTCTGTCGACCCGTAACGACTGTCAAAGGTCCACGATTAACAGCCGGAACCAACGGCTTAACGTGCTTTTCAAGGCACGGAGGAGTCTTGGTATGTAAAGATGGTCACCCATCCATGGACCAACCCCGGCAAGCGTAGCTTAGCCGGGGAAAAAAAAAGCGGGTCACCAGGTTATGTTTATGTCCCATGCTTTTTGGCAGATTTTTGTCGAGTAAAGTTCAGTGGCTATTTTATTTATTCGCAAATTGAAATTGTGATGCAAATTTGGCGTAGTTATATGCCTCAAGTGTCTACGCAACCGGACAATAATTGAGGAATTATTGAAACAGGCGCGATCTCGATAAAATGAAGCTGAGAGTTTTATTGTAGTACCTATCGAAGCTTGCCGAGAAGGCTGACTCGATACATTTACTGCCAAATATTGCAATGGCATTAGAATGTGTGACATCTGTATTGTATTGAAAAAACTGACTGTATTCTGCATCAAAAAACTAAATACTTTGTAAAGTTGACACTAGCTAAATGCACAATCCATGCTTAGCGGGAAAACAAGTAATTAAGGTGGATGCGACAGGGTAGCCCGCGAAATTCAATTTTTTTTACGTTTTTTTGCAATTCGCAGGTAAGTGGTGTTGATTCTGTTGTGCACAAACTAAACTTAATTTTGGCTATTGCTATCTTTTTCTCTCTAATAAAACAAGAAAGAGACGGTAGTAAATTAGAGCTGTCAAATTTAGTTTGAACTAATATTTCCATACAAATTAAGGGTACACGTAAAACATGTCGTCTAAAAACACGGCGAAGCGCAAGGCGTAAACTAGTTTGACATCTCTAACTTAGTGCATAGCTATAGCAATCCTTTTCTCGCACTGCCTTTTAGTAAAAGATAGCAATTCTCTAATTTTATTTTAGATATTGAACAAGAGAATCCATACCAGTGTCAGGTTGTATCTTGGTCTAAATTTGATTCGCGGCCGTAGCAAGTATGTAAGAATTATAGTAATTAAAACCATCAATACAAGTCTCTCAGTTAGAATTGATGCCAAATGTATTTCATGAAATCATGACATTTGGCATCAATTCTAAGTGAGACAGTTGTATTGATGATTTTAATGATTACAGTTCTGTAAATACGTACTTGCTACGGCCGCGAATTGTATTTTGATCAACATACATCCAGATACTGACCTGCAAATTGCAAAAAACGTAAGAAAATTTTAATTTCGCGGGCTACCCTGGCGCTTTCACCTTAAGAGACTTTTCCTTTTTTTTTCATGTCACAGAGGGCAAGCCTACTGTTAATTAATTATATAAAGACCCTTACGTGTCCGTATCGCAATATTGTGGCAATATGAAACCGATTTTTTAGGGAATTTGGCCTAGCCAATCAGCCCTTGCCTTTTCAAGATTGAAGATCATATAATACTTCGTAGGGTACTTCATTCAATAAAAACACCAAGCCTGAAAAGCGCACTCATGAAATCAACAACTCAAACTCAACCTCAAACCGTTAGATAACTCCAACCCAACAGTTATCACGCCTCCACTAACAGCACCTGATTTATGGGGTCCCGGCTTCAGTTCCCGGGTCGTGCAAACTCTTCACGTAACGAGCTCCATAGATCGCGCGGTGTGTATAGAGTTAGAACACCATAAAGTTTGCCATTGTCTGTGTTTCGCTATAAAGAGTAGCTGTCTCCGTTTGTCTGTCTGTTTGTACATAAGTTGAAGTCCCCATGTGGCTTATCAGTAGGTCGATATCGGAAGCTTTCCTATTTGGTACGAGATATGTGACTTTGACTGGACGTTTCGAAGATCTCTCTGACCAATTCGTCAAACGAAGTCTATTTTTAACCGACTTCAAAACGGAGGAGGTTATCAATTCGAATGTTTAAATTTTGTTTATGTATGTTCGGGCATAACTTCGTCATATAATATGGCGGATTTGCAAAATTATTGGCAATGGTCCCATTTAAATTTCAATTAGATCTGATAAGAGTTTCGGAGACAACGGAACTCTTAAAAAAATGAAAGCTAATCAATCGCGATTGCTGATAGCGCATAAGTATGCATTGTTAACACAATTTATTGGGGAATCACAACTGAAAAGTGAAAAATAAAAACTTTTTTACAAAAAAATAGAACCGACTTCCAAAAAAAACAAAAAAGTGCAAAGTAACTTTAATTTATGGAAGTCGGTGTCAAAAACCGAAGAAACAAATCCAGAAACACCAACTTCCGAAATTAAAGTTACTTTGCACTTTTTTTGTTTTTTTTTTTTTGGAAGTCGGTTCTATTTTTTGGTAAAAAAGATTTTTTGAAACCCTCGATGCTTTTTTTGAACTTAAAATATCCAATTAGCATATATAACATTTTACCCAAAGGGAAAGATATACAGAGATTATCAGATTAACGACATGGTTGGTGCAGTGGCTGAGCGATTAGCTGCTGTGCTGCGTGTCGCGGGTTCGATTCCCGAATGGAACAAATAATTTGTATGACAATTTGTTTGGTATTGTGGTTTGTTTGTCGTATTTGGGTGTTTGTAAACGCACCCTCGATACAGGAACTAGTGTGGACAATGTTTTTTTTTATATTAAAATAAACTGGCCAATAATAGGTTAGCCAGTTAGTGGGTTGCTGTTAATTTTTTTTTGATGATAAACACCTTACTTACATATTTATTTATTTATTTACATTCTCTCTCTGGCATTCTCTACCAGTCAACCAAGGCTGGTGGAGAGATAATATGGCAGGTGCATAAAAAAATACCAACAAGGTGAAAGGTGTTTGAAAACTTTTTTACAATAAAAAACTTTTTTACAAAAAAACAGAACCGACTTCCAAAAACAGTGGGAAATAACTTTAATTTCGGAAGTCGGTATTTCTGGTTTTGTGTCTTTGTTTTTTGACACCGACTTCCGAAATTAAAGTTATTTTCCACTGTTTTTGGAAGTCGGTTCTATTTTTTTGTAAAAAAGTTTTTTATTGTAAAAAAGTTTTAACTTTTTAGTGGTGGTTCCCCATTAAACTGTGTTAACAATTCATAGACATACGATCGCAGCAATCGCGGTTGATTTGCTGTCAATTTTTGAAGATTTCCGTTGTGTGTCTCCGAAACCCATCATCATATATGAAATTTAAATGGGACCATTTCGAAACAAACCCCTTTAGAACATAAAAAGAATTTTGCAAATCCGTCTGTAACTGACGGAGTTATGCCCGAACATACATAAAAAAAAAAATACAAACATCCGAATTGATAACCTCCTTCTTTTTGAAGTCGGTTAAAAATAGAACCGACTTCCTAAAAAAGTGCAAAATAACCTTATTTCGGAAGTCGGTGTTTCTGGTTTTGTGTCTTCGTTTTTTTTTGACACCGATTTCCGAAAGTAAAGTTATTTTGCACTTTTTTAGGAAGCCTGTTCTATTTTTTGTAATAAAGTTTTTATTTTTCACTTTTGAGTTGTAGTTCCCCATTAAATTGTGTTAACACTACATATATGATCGCAGCAATGGCAGTGGATTTGCTGTGATTTTTTGAAGAGTTCCGTTGTCTGTCTCCGAAACTCATCATCAGATCTATATGAAATTTAAATGGGACCATTTCAGAATAAAGCCCTTTCGAATAAAAAAGAATTTTGCAAATCCGTCTATGTAAAACAGAGTTATGCCCGAACATACAAAAAAAAATACAAACATCCGAATTGGTAACCTCCTGATAAATGATAAATGATAAATGATGTTTATTCAGTAAATAGGTTACAAGGAACACTTTTACACGTCAATGTCTTTTTGTCAGTTTAAGCTAGATGAGGCCGGTGTTTCCTAGCTGACTACCCTGAGAAGAAACACCGAAACAAACTCAGAGGTCAAAGTCTCTTTTAGTGTTCAAATCCATACAATGTGGACTGGTTAGATCCTATGAGAACCATGTACGTTTATGTCTGGGATGAGCTTTATGAAGAAAGCAACACACGAATTCGAGTGGACCTGTCCAGACAGTGCAAGCATTTGTCAGTCATCGCGAAGCTCAACTCAGAACTCTGAGGTGCTCAACGAACCGACGAACAATACCAAAGTAAGGACATTTGAGTAGGCCGCAAAAAATACTCAAACTGCCAGACAATCATAAAATCTACATGAATATAACGACATATATAGTTCTCGCATTCACATTATTCTATATGAGGACCATGCAGCTTAATGTCTGTAGTGGTCTTTTGAAGAAAGAACCAAACATATTTGAGTGGACCTGTCCAGTCAGTGCAAGCATTTGTCAATAGTCGAATAGCTCAACTTAAAAACCACTAAGGAGCTCAATGACATGACGAACAATACCAAAGAAAAGACATTTGGGTAGGCCGCAAAAGTACTCAAACTGTCAGACAACGTTGAAAATTACTGTAAAAAGGAGGAGAAAATAATAATAATAACCCACATAGTCCTCACATTTACAATAATTAAGTAATCAAAAAAAAAAAATAAAAATATAATACTTTACAAAGTAAATATTTGTGTCAAACAAAATAGTAATCATAATATGTCAATCAAAAAATAAAAATAAATATAATACTTAACAAAGTATTCAAGTCAAAAAAAAAAAAAAAATAATTATAAAATGTCAATAAAAAAATAAAATAAAAAATATAATACAATACTATACAAGTATTCATGTCAAAAACGAATATTAAAAAAAAAATATATATATATATTTTTTTTTTTTATCAGTAAGTAGTACATATGAAAACAATGGCTCATGTATATCATTGAAGCAGCTCAATCCCACGCCTTTTTGTCCTCAAGAAAGTCATTAATTGTGTAAAAAGCTTTCTGGCATAGCTTACGTTTAATAAATGATTTAAATTTATTTATGCTTAGTTCTTGAATTTGGCTAGGAAGTTTATTATAGAAACGTATACATTGACATCTAAACGAACCACCTATTTTTTTCTTGAGCCTGGTTTTTGGTACAATAAATTTGTGTTTGTTCCTAGTATTTATGCTATGGATATCACTGTATCTTTTAAACAGATTAATATTTTTATGTGCATACATGAGATTCTCATAAATATATTGAGAGGGAACAGTCATAATATTAATCTCTTTAAATTTGTCTCTGAGGGAGTGTCTGGGACTTAATTTATAAATTGCACGAATAGCCCTTTTCTGTAAAACAAAAATTGTCTGAATATCGGCGGCATTTCCCCACAACAGAATGCCGTACGACATCACACTATGAAAATAACTAAAGTATACTAAACGAGCTGTCTCTAAATCAGTTAAACCACGAATTTTCCTTACGGCGTATGCTGCAGAGCTAAGTTTTTTGGACAGTTTATCTATATGGGGGCTCCACTGAAGCTGCGCATCCAAAGTTAAACCTAAGAACACTGTGGAATCCTCGGGTTTCAACTCTTCACCCTTTATTGACACACTAGTGTTCACTTGTATTACATTGGGTAATGTGAACTTTATGCATTTTGTTTTTTTCTCGTTAAGGAGAAGATTATTGACATTAAACCAGTTAACTACAGTTGAAAGAGCATTATTTACATTATCAACAACCACCTGCTGACGTTTGAGTTTAAATAAAAGTGAAGTGTCATCTGCAAACAGCACTATATCATGTTTATCCTTTATGAGGTAAGGCAAGTCGTTGATATAGATTAGAAACAAAAAAGGACCCAGAATTGAGCCTTGAGGAACCCCCATTCTGACTACAGACCCGGAAGACCTTTTGCCGTTCACATCAACTCTCTGAATCCTATTACTCAAGTATGAAGTAAGAAGATCCAGAGAGGCGCCCCGGACTCCGTAGTAGTGCAGCTTCCTGATCAATGTATCATGGAGAACGCAATCGAAAGCCTTAGACAAATCGCAAAAAATGCCCAACGCATCGCATTTATCTTCCCATGCATTATAAATGTGTCCCAAAAGTTCAACACCAGCATCAGTTGTTGAACGACCCTTTGTGAAACCAAACTGCTTTTTGAAGTCTGTTAAAAATACATTATATATAATACGCATAAAGTGGCTTCTAGGAAAACAACCCACATCCTTTACCAACTGAAACCCATCACCCAACCAATGCACCCATCCATCTTCAAAGCCATTGAGAAACCCTTATTTCTATAATGAGCCTGTCTCAATAGTTCAGGGTCACTAACTAATAATGCTGACACATGTCCATCTGTCTGCCTGTCTGTTTGGACACGCCGTCACGTGGGCGCTGTTAGGAAATTGGCCGGGCTAATCATCGGACAGGCTTAATGTGATAATGTTGGGGTACGCGGTTCAATTAGGTGTGGATATTGTCAAGGTTGACAGTGTGGGTTTAGAGTAATTGGTTGCATTCACGTAGCATTTCTTTTAAGCGATGGCGCATAGGGTTCAGACTAATAAAATATTGTGTTTTATCGTCATCAATCCAGGGCATTTTTGTGGCCCGGCCCTGGTCCAGGCCATGGTACGGGCGAGAGGGAAAGCAGTCTCCTCCTTCGGAGGAGGCGGAATGGGTGAGGGAGACTCTACGGAGTGGCCCTCACGCCTCACCCGCAGCCGCCGCAGGAGACGCCCTGGGCGTCGGAGGTCGCAGGACGATCTCCGGCCACCGTAGACGCGGGCCTGCGGACGGCGAGTAATGGGTAGCTCGCCGTCCGATCAGCACCAGGCCCGAGAATCGACGGTAGTGTGCCACGCGCGCCTTAAAGAGAATATGTCAGCCACCACTGACCGGACCCATCATGGCCGATGCCTGCATGCCAAGGGGTAGCGGATAAATTCGTAACAGGTAACTCTGTTCGCTCTCCTGGGAACTCAGGCAAGGAAGGAACAGGGGTGGGTTTTAGTCAGTAAGAGTCTGACACGCCCTCTCGCTCCTCTCAGAGCGGCAGAAGTCATTGGATGATTGCCAAACCCAAAAAAAAAAGGGCATTTTTGTGAGCTGAGTCGCTGGATGCGAGACGATCGGTCGATGTGGCGACCATCAACCGGTCGTCTCGCATCCAGCTATTTCCAGCAGAAATCACCAGGTCATCGGTCCACCATGTGGGAGGCCTTCTAATGCTATGTTTTCGGGTACCCGGTCGACACTCCAGAAACTTTCCCCATTGACTATCTGTTACAGCGCAGAATGCACGTTCTGAAAGTTGACAATGTCGCAGCAAAATGTTAAATCGGCGAAATACCCGTGCTATATCGCTGTTTTTACTATTTTGTCAATGTTATGAAATATCGCTCGCAACTAAATTATTATTAACGAATTGCAATAATTACTTTTCATCGTAATACTAATAAGAGAGCTCGCTTTAGGTGTACCTATTTGGATCGCCTTCAAAATTCTTCATGTTTTTCTTCTGAAATTATCTAAGGTACTAGCCAGCCTCAGACACCGCCAACCCTGCAAAAATAACTGAATTAACATTCCAACAAAAATTAAATGTGTTTATTGTTACTGTGTCTCTGTGTGTACATAAATGATTAAATAAATAAATAAATAAATAAATAAACTAAACGTTTTTAACGCAACTATAACGAAAACTTGATTAAATCCTTTTAATTTGCGGTGTAACCAACCCGCCAATGTCAACGTAAAAACACTACAAAAAGTTATAAATAACTGTTATTACAGGAATTGTTTTAAAATTGATGTTATTTGAGGGTCCTTGGTGTTAAACGTGACTGCTATAATCGAGATTTTAAATAAGTACATACGCCTTTTGTAAATGCATATATTTCGAAAAACTCGCTTTTGTATTTAGGTAATAAGCAACCCACCCCGGCTTCGCACGGATACAAATAATATACAAATATATTCCTTGTTTATCGCTCTTTATATTAGTGAAAACTGCATCAAAATCCGTTGCGTGGTTTTGGAGGAGTATGCGGAGAAACAGACAGACAAGGAAAGTGACTTTGTTTTATCATCATCATCATCAGCCTTTTAATGTCCCCACTGCTGAGGCATAGGCCTCCTCTCTGTGAGAGGGTGTCGGCCGTAATCCAGCACGCGGGCCCAATGCGGATTGGTGGATGTCACATGTCTTCGAATTTTTGGTTCTAGGACATGCCGGTTTCCTCACGATGTTTTTCTTCACCGTTTTGAGAGCAGTGGTGATGAAATAATTTACACAAAGTGAAGCGCCTGCCGGAGTTTGAACTCACGACCTACAACTTGTAAGTCACGGCTGTTACCACTGGGCCACCACTGCTCCTCATTGTTTATAATAGGTAGAGATTAGAATCGCCCTTTTGTTTATGTGGGCCCATAAGGACTTAAGTTGTATTATACAATCACACTAATATTATAAAAGCGAAAGTTTGTGAGTGTGTATGTTTGTTACTTCTTCACGCTCAAATGGCTGGACTGATTTGGATGTTTTTTTTTTTTCTGGATTAACACATAGGCTACTTTTTATTCTGGTCTACGCGGATGAAACCGCGGGGCGCAGCTAGTATGTACTATATTTAAGAGATAATTTTCGAATTTTGGCACAGAAAGCTCTAAAGCGATGAATTATAATTATTTCGAATTAAAAAATCAAGTAATGGTTAGTTATTTTTACCCGACTGCGCAACGCAAGGGAGGGTAATGTGTTTATCAGCCTATGTATGTATACTGTATGTATGTATGTTTGTTCCTTTGTGGCACTATAGAGACCAAACGCGTGGGCCGATTTTGATAATTCTTACGTCAATTTATTCGTCTAAATCTTGCAAGTGCTACTAAAGACATGACAGTAATCAAAATACAATATGGCGACAATCAGACGACATATTGTGAAAGATTAAAAAAATTAAAGTCGACGAACTATATTAAGTGGGGTATCGACATAAAGGGTTCGAGGAGGCGATTCCAAAGATATAACTCACTTAAAAGTAAAAGACAACAAAAAGTTCCAAACAAGTCACTTTTCAAGCATTCTGATGCAGTTGGTGGCATGAAATCAATAATTGAACTAAAATAACCACCACCAACTGCATCAGACTGCTTGAAAAGTGACTTGTTTGAAACTTTTTAGTTGCTTTTAAACCGACTTCAAAAAAGGAGGAGGTTCTCAATTCGACTGTATTTTTTTTTTTATGTGTGTTACCTCATAACTTTTTACTAGGTGAACCGATTTTGATGATTTTTTTTTGTTTGAAATATGGTGCTTCACATGTGGTCCCATTTTAATTTGGTGAAGATCTGATGAAGAAATTCGGAGATACACAATGGAACTCTTTAATAAATAATAGCAAACCTTACAGAATTGCTGCAATCGCATGTCTGTATATTGTTTTCACCACTTCACAACATTACATCACGCTGATATGCTCTAAAGGGGTATACAGATTCGTACAGTTCACGCTGATACATCCTAATTTCACCAACTATGTTCAACTTCCCTATTTTTGGGGCTATCAATTCGGGCATAACTTTAATATTAATTTAGTTTTAGAATGGGGTACAACAACTAAAAATAGAAAAATAATTTTTTTTTTACAAAAAAAAAAATCAACCGTCTTCATATATCTAATACTAAAAAATGCAAAATAACTTTAATTTCGGCAGTCGGTGTCAAATAACGAAGAAACCAAACTAGAAACACCGACTTCCGAAAATAAAGTTATTTTGCATTTTTTAGTATTATATGAAATACCTACCTACTCGCAGGTTGAATTTTTTTTTGTAAAAAGTTTTTTACAGTCGGGTTTTTTTGTTATAAGATTCTCTGTTACAACCCCTTTGAATTTTATCAACTTTCCGTGTGAAAATCTTCAGGGATGCTTCATTGACTTGTGTTCCTATGGAAGACTCCATAACCTTCTGTAAACCGTTCCAATATTCTTCCTTTCCTTCATATTTGGCATGCATCCAATAAGCACATTTCCACCGGCACACTCGCTATGCAGCACGTGTCCACTACATTCTGGCATGCTCCCCAGGGTCAATTGACAAATACATCAAGGGCTCACTTTTACTGCCTGCGACCCCATTTTCCATGAAGCCTCAAAGTTATCTTTTAATTGACAAGTGACAACATTAGAAACGTTTATAAATAGCATATATTCTCGGTTTACGATATTCAAAATTACTGCATGGAAAAATGCATTTATTAAAATTAATTGTCGTTGACAAATCGCAGCGATTACGCAGCGGTGTCGCAAATTAGTGGAAACATGAAAATAAAATTAAATGTCGTTGCTGCGGTCGAGTGTCAGAAAAACTGAGGAATCTTAATAATAGTCTTAAGTTGTGTCTGTAATGGGAAAAGGAAATACCTACCTTGAAACAGTGTTGCTATGGTGATATCAGGTAAAGAACGAAGATAAATAATGTTCTTTGTGGCATGTCGACAGCGATAAGTCAAAAAATACCAAAATCAAAAGTCATTTATGCAAATTAGGTTATGAGCCAGCACTTTTTGACAGACACACAGACGGACACTTGGATGACAGCAATAGGGCTCCGTTTGAACCCTTCGGGTACGGAACCCAAAATAAACTGTTTATATGACTTTTTGGGAAAGGAGTAGCATGGTACAACTTACCCCGTACTTGGGGCTAGTTGTAACTAGTGTGGGGCAAGTAGTAACAACATAATGAAACAACATATTAATATGGTTTTTAGCTTTTTCACTTCTGATGGAAGTAATCCAAAGTAGATATCAGCACATTTAAGATACGTGGCCATTTTCTCTTCTTCCTCTATATATACTAATTTTGGTTTAGCGTATCCAACAGTGAGAGACTCGTCTTTTTTGTTGTTGTCTATTTGATGTATCTAAACAGCGAAACATGCAAAACTGCAAAGCAAAGTTGCTGCAATGTTTGACCTGTGTTGCAGCCGCTTTGCGAATTTTGGTTCCCTTTTCTACAATTTTCTTTGCAGCTAGCTCGTAAACATCTTGAGACTTAGTAGCCTTTTCTGATTTTCTCTTATAATTTCTCATCCTAAAACACAAAAAAAATTGCAATAGCCTTTGCCCAGCAGTCAGATATTGTACATGCTATTAAACAATCTATTATTCTATTATTTATTAAACATTCTATTATTGTTTGTGAATCCCAATTTTATTTCCAATATGTCACTTGTAATGATGTAATCAAAACTTTCAATACTTTAAATGTTAAAAAGACTGCAGATCTATGGGGTAATTCTGTTGACGTTGCTAGGTCTATTATAGACATTGTAGCACCTACTTTAGCAGTAATCTTTAATAATTGTATAGATTGTGGTGAGTTTCCTGATCTAATGAAATATAGTAAAATTATACCATTGTTTAAATCGGGTAGTACATCAGACCCTACTAATTATAGACCTATATCAGTGCTACCTACTTTTAGTAAAATTTTTGAGAAAATTATTTTAGATCAAATTCAAAGATATTTTAATAAACACAAATTATTACACAACAAACAGTTTGGTTTCACAAAGGGTCGTTCAACAACTGATGCTGGTGTTGAACTTTTGGGACACATTTATAATGCATGGGAAGATAAATGCGATGCGTTGGGCATTTTTTGCGATTTGTCTAAGGCTTTCGATTGCGTTCTCCATGATACATTGATCAGGAAGCTGCACTACTACGGAGTCCGGGGCGCCTCTCTGGATCTTCTTACTTCATACTTGAGTAATAGGATTCAGAGAGTTGATGTGAACGGCAAAAGGTCTTCCGGGTCTGTAGTCAGAATGGGGGTTCCTCAAGGCTCAATTCTGGGTCCTTTTTTGTTTCTAATCTATATCAACGACTTGCCTTACCTCATAAAGGATAAACATGATATAGTGCTGTTTGCAGATGACACTTCACTTTTATTTAAACTCAAACGTCAGCAGGTGGTTGTTGATAATGTAAATAATGCTCTTTCAACTGTAGTTAACTGGTTTAATGTCAATAATCTTCTCCTTAACGAGAAAAAAACAAAATGCATAAAGTTCACATTACCCAATGTAATACAAGTGAACACTAGTGTGTCAATAAAGGGTGAAGAGTTGAAACCCGAGGATTCCACAGTGTTCTTAGGTTTAACTTTGGATGCGCAGCTTCAGTGGAGCCCCCATATAGATAAACTGTCCAAAAAACTTAGCTCTGCAGCATACGCCGTAAGGAAAATTCGTGGTTTAACTGATTTAGAGACAGCTCGTTTAGTATACTTTAGTTATTTTCATAGTGTGATGTCGTACGGCATTCTGTTGTGGGGAAATGCCGCCGATATTCAGACAATTTTTGTTTTACAGAAAAGGGCTATTCGTGCAATTTATAAATTAAGTCCCAGACACTCCCTCAGAGACAAATTTAAAGAGATTAATATTATGACTGTTCCCTCTCAATATATTTATGAGAATCTCATGTATGCACATAAAAATATTAATCTGTTTAAAAGATACAGTGATATCCATAGCATAAATACTAGGAACAAACACAAATTTATTGTACCAAAAACCAGGCTCAAGAAAAAAATAGGTGGTTCGTTTAGATGTCAATGTATACGTTTCTATAATAAACTTCCTAGCCAAATTCAAGAACTAAGCATAAATAAATTTAAATCATTTATTAAACGTAAGCTATGCCAGAAAGCTTTTTACACAATTAATGACTTTCTTGAGGACAAAAAGGCGTGGGATTGAGCTGCTTCAATGATATACATGAGCCATTGTTTTCATATGTACTACTTACTGATGAAAAATTTTTTATATATATATTTTTTTTAATATTCGTTTTTGACATGAATACTTGTATAGTATTGCATTATATTTTTTATTTTATTTTTTTATTGACATTTTATTATTATTTTTTTTGACTTGAATACTTTGTTAAGTATTATATTTATTTTTATTTTTTGATTGACATATTATGATTACTATTTTGTTTGACACAAATATTTACTTTGTAAAGTATTATATTTTTATTTTTTTTTGATTACTTAATTATTGTAAATGTGAGGACTATGTGGGTTATTATTATTATTTTCTCCTCCTTTTTACAGTAATTTTCAACGTTGTCTGACAGTTTGAGTACTTTTGCGGCCTACCCAAATGTCTTTTCTTTGGTATTGTTCGTCATGTCATTGAGCTCCTTAGTGGTTTTTAAGTTGAGCTATTCGACTATTGACAAATGCTTGCACTGACTGGACAGGTCCACTCAAATATGTTTGGTTCTTTCTTCAAAAGACCACTACAGACACTAAGCTGCATGGTCCTCATATAGAATAATGTGAATGCGAGAACTATGTATGTCGTTATATTCATGTAGATTTTATGATTGTCTGGCAGTTTGAGTATTTTTTGCGGCCTACTCAAATGTCCTTACTTTGGTATTGTTCGTCGGTTCGTTGAGCACCTCAGAGTTCTGAGTTGAGCTTCGCGATGACTGACAAATGCTTGCACTGTCTGGACAGGTCCACTCGAATTCGTGTGTTGCTTTCTTCATAAAGCTCATCCCAGACATAAACGTACATGGTTCTCATAGGATCTAACCAGTCCACATTGTATGGATTTGAACACTAAAAGAGACTTTGACCTCTGAGTTTGTTTCGGTGTTTCTTCTCAGGGTAGTCAGCTAGGAAACACCGG
This sequence comes from Polia nebulosa, assembly GCA_951329385.1. Lineage (NCBI taxonomy): Eukaryota > Metazoa > Arthropoda > Insecta > Lepidoptera > Noctuidae > Polia > Polia nebulosa. The sequence goes on from OX589609.1 coordinate 1,606,960, forward strand.
CCTCATCTAGCTTAAACTGACAAAAAAACATTGACGTGTAAAAGTGTTCCTTGTAACCTATTTACTGAATAAACATCATTTATCATTTATCATTATCATTTATTATGTATATAACGACAAGGCACTCATATAAAAATATGAAAGGGCAAGTTGTAACAAGTTAAAATGTGCCCCGAAATTTCGATACAACTAGCCCCATTACAAAATTTTGAACATTTTTATTTATTGAAAAATAGCTTCTTAATATATTGACTATACAAATTAACATATATAATACTAATTTCAATAAGACGTTGCAGTTATTTAGAATCAAACTTTAAGATTTTATTTTTTTTATGTATTTCGTAAAAATTGTGCGCCTGCTCACAACCACACACTACGCTCGCCCGCGGCCATATACTATACTTAAACTTATAGTTATACATATACTTATAGTAGTCTTTGCCCGCAGTGCACTGGCTGGCTGTGCTTAAGTCTCTACGACTTATTTATTATTCCCCGTTATTACGAGCAGATTAAGTGTAAAAAAACAAAATATTCGAAACCTGCTGAGTAATTAAAGGCTCAATTACACCTTCCGATTTCAAAGGACCCAATTTAGGAAACAGGAAGGTGTAATAGCAGTTAGAACAGTTAGTGTCTAATTTAGTGACATTGGGAGATCCCGATTTGACTTCCTAAATTGTGTACGATCTAGGATAGTGTAATCGCATCACAACGATTTAAAGCTAGTGTTGTCAGTTTAGTGACTTTGTCGCTACAAATGGGCTATTATTATTTTTATATGTGTTTAAAATAAAATATTTCCCAAGGTCTCTTTCCCAGAAAAAAAAATCTTTTTCTTTATTGGTCCGCTCCTGGTAGAATCAGTTTTAGAGACTTTCTAGCGACTTTTGATATTCTGTCTGGGGGCTTGAATTTTTAAGAATTGGCAACACTGCCGACTTAGGATCCCGATTTAGGAGGCTTACTTCCTAGTTAGATTGTTCCTAAATTGGGTCCCTTGAAATCAGAAGATGTAATTGAGCCTTAAGCTGTTATTACTTACCCTTGTTAGTACTAGCCCCCACACTAGATTATGTTATTTTAGCTTATTCATTTACAAACGTACCTGATAACTAACTGATTTTACAAAAAAGTCGTCCATAACTAACTTAACTTTTACAGAGCTCTTTACCCAAGAAAATACCCTTGTCTAATTAAATATGACATAACCGTGACATCACTTGCTAAAAATCTCCGCATCATCTTCTAGATTTCTCTTGCCATAAAATCAGAGTGCTCATCGTTAGTTTAGCGACAATGTGGGTCCTGTCGGTATCGGGCCCAGATCACCCGGTGGCGGTGTTGCGCAAGCGATGTACGTGAGATTCTGTAACAATATAGATCTCTGTGTAATGTCGCATCCGTTTGCGACGCCATCTTGGAAAATTCTCCCGATATGGTTAAGATTTGAGATGAAAGAAAGCTTCTTGTTCTTAAAGTAGTCATTTGTTCGCAGCTGTAAATAAACATTCCGTTTGTCACGAAACGATATCTTAATTTATGTACCCTTTGGGTGAACAAATATTTTTTTTCATCTATTGTACGACAATTTCTCATTTTTTGGTTATTTTATAGGGTCAGGACATGTTCAAACTGAAAACTGCAACGGAATTATAGAGACTTGCATTAGGAAAACTAGACATTTTGGCTTTGGTAGTAGACAAATGTTATAATCGAGTTGTTAGTTTGCCATTGCACAGTATCGTGTGACAGTAACCTGTATCACTGATACAATACCAGACCTGACATTGGTTGAATATTAGTGGTGTAGGTAAGGTAACATTTCAGCCGAAATTTTGACATAGGCTGGCCGGCTATGTCCAGCAGTGGACGTCCACGCCACGAGTCGCAACGACCGTGTGACCGTCTTGTGTGTCTTGTATCCATCGGATTCCTGCTACCCTCACACGATCTTCGGTCCACCTTGTCAAAGGTCTTTTAATATATTCAATATATTTAATATATATTCAAATATTTTCCCGTGGATATCTTCACTACCTACGTCCATTTTACTTCAAATCTATCCATCAGCCATCCAATCATCCGCTATCCCCGACATTCTTACTCCCCAGACACCAACTTACGTACATACCTACAAAAATTAATGATCTTCGACCACTTGACAGATTGATTCAAATTGACAGACCGCTTATAAAAGTGGGCCGCTCAGATACCTATGTAGTATAATGTCAAAACAAAAGATGATTATGTAAGCAGCGTAGATTGATCACAAAAGGTGCCCGACTTGACTTCAAGTATGTATCGATGGATAATGAATGTCAGAACAATTTAGATAGGTATTAGAAAAGATATAGTTAGTATCACATAGTGCTCATAGTAAATTGAATTGATTCTCGATTACTTAAGCAATTTATATGAAACTAGCTTCTGCCAGCGGCTTCGCCCGCATGGTAAAAAGTAGCCTATGTTTTAATCCAGGTTATAATCTATATGTGTGCAAAATTTCATTCAACTCCCTTCTGCGGCAAAGTGTATTTTGCATGGCGCCTTTAATATTTAATAAGCTTCCAAAGGAATGAAGGGAATTAAGCGCACACATACTAAAAAAGCAGCTAAAATTATATCTATTTGGGAAAGCATACTACAGTATTATAGAATTTTTAAATGACTAAGATAATTTAACAAATATATTGAGACATTTTATAATTGTGATAATTTATAATTTGACTATTTAAAATTAGATTATAGGACAATTTAATTCAAATTTATTATTTAATTCAATTTATAGTTTGTGGCAATTTTTATAACAATTTTAACTTTGTGAATGACCTTTCTATAATTTTATATGCCACAAAGGCCGAACATGACGGATCTTTTTTGTTTATGAACAACCTGCATTCCTTTTATGTATACTTACTCATGTTTCTACAAATAAATGTCTTGTCTTATCAGAGCCTTTAGACAAAATACTTTTATGTTACCGTTAGCGCTAACGCTTCGTGCAAAATGTATAGCAAACACATTACTGGGCGTGAGTCACGTGACAGTTCTCTGTCTAACGCTTCGTGCAAAACGTCGTTGCCATACATTTTGCACGAAGCGTTGGCGTTAACTTTAACAGAAAAGTATTTTGTCTAACCCCCTTGTCTGCCGTTTTTGCGTGATTGAAACGCAAACATACAAACTTTCGCGTTATTATAGGATATAAAATCCACCATGATATCACAGTTGTTCTAATTATTAGACAATTCAGAAAACAGGCCGAGGGATAGGTATTAATCTATGGATGGAAATTACTTTAAACATAATTAACCTTTAATGAACATAATAATTATCTTCTCACAGTGACACAAGTCTCCTCTCTGTGAGCTGGTAAGAGTCAACTACGTGGACGCAGTGTGGTGTGTCATGGAGTGGTGGGTTGGTGCTTATCATATATTAGAATTCTTGCTGAGAAGTAGGTAGCCTATAGGCAAAAAATCATTGACTTCTTATAGGGTTTTCAGTAATCTATAAGTAACTAACTATTTCCTGTATGGTCCAGTTTCATGTCTTTTCTTAAATAAATTTAAAACGGTTAATTTTATAATTATGATAAAATTCAAATTTTTTTCAAATTCAAAAATCATTTATTTCAATCCATTACTTTCAGATCATTTCATTCCAAATAAAATTAAAATTATAATAATATTACATGTCATATAATTATTAATTAAATTAAAGTAAACATTACAATTTAAAACTACATATAAAACCAAAATTAAAATCAAAAAACAAAATCAAAATTAAAATCAAAAATCAAAATCACAATTAAATTAAGTCATAAAATAAAATACAATAAAATACAATACATTTCTTTTTTTTTTTAAATTAATAATACGCCTGCCTCTGAGTCACTTGTTTGTTTGTCATCACATTAACCATATAGCAATGGTTAATGTACTGACAATCAAACCTGTTCGCAAATACGCTCAGGATGGTGCTGGAGGTGGCTCGGAGCCTGCGCCCCAGAGATGTGCACCGCTTTCGCATCGTCGTGTAAAAACAGTCGACACGGGCGTCGGCGAACATCCCAGGTGCGCTGCAGTGCCGAGGCAGCCCCAACAACACCCTGAACGCATTATTATACTGAACACGGAGAGCGTTGTACCGCTTCTGGGTATATGACACCCACAAGCCAGCCGCATACAGGGACGTACAAAACGCTCTGAAAAGAGTTATTTTGACAGCCCCCGAGCAACGAGCAAACCTGCGGGCGATCATATTGGCCCTCACAGACAACGCCCTCCGCTCCCTATCAATGTCCGCATCGTCCTTCAGGTCAGAGGTCACGATATGCCCGAGATATTTAAACTGTTTAACTCTCTCTAATTTAACACCGTTCAGTCTGATAGGGTAGGGATAAAATACACTTAAAGCGCCCACAATATATTTCATTTGATATTTCGCACGGCACAGTTTGAAAAACTTTATTTTGTTGTTTTCCCGTTGGCACCACAAATGTGCATATTCCGTGTTTTTGTTTTTTATTTTCCCATTGGCACCCTAAAAGTGTATATTCTGGTGTAAATACTAATTTTGTTTTAGCGTATCCAACAGTGAGAGACTCGTCTTTTTTTTGTTGTTGTCTATTTGATGTATCTAAACAGCGAAACATCACACAGGTCAAACATTGCAGCAGCTTTGCGATTTGGTTTTCGTTCCCTTTTCTAAAATTTTCTTTGCAGCTAGCTCGTAAACATCTTGAGACTTAGCGGCCTTTTCTGATTTTCTCTTATAATTTCTCATCCTAAAACACAAAAAAAATTGCAATAATGTACAATATCCCACTGCTGGGCAAAGGCTTTACCTTTGCCCAGCAGTGGGATATTGTACATGCTATTAAAAAATCTATTGTGTATATAACGACAAAGCACTCATATAAAAATATGAAGGGGCAAGTTGTAACTAGTTAAAATGTGCCCCGAAATTTCGGTACCCCCCCCCCCCCACACAACAACCCCCATTACAGAATTTTGAACATTTTTATTCGTTTTTATGCGCTTCTGAGCGTAGTGTCGGACAGAGTGGACAGCCAAATCCTGAGGCATTGGTCGCTCATGCATGTCCAAAGTAATAAACACTTTAAATTTTACTAACATACGAGTGGCTATAAGTACCTACCTACTAACATAATATGGACCTGTATCAATTACTGTGTGCTTGGTCTGAAATAAATATTTTCAATTTCAATTTATTGGAAAATGGCTTAATATATTGAGTATACAAATTAACAGATACTAATTTCAATAAGACGTTGCAGTTATTTCGAATCAAACTTTAAGATTTTATTTTTTTTATGTATTTCGTAAAAATGGTGCGCCTGCTCACAACCACAGTAGGTACATATGTATTCTTCTTTTCTTTTTTTTTCTTTCTTTTTTCTTCTTTTTTAAAAAAACGTTGCCCCGCACTAGGAATTACTCCTGTATCGTGGGTGCGTTCACAAACATGTAAACTCACATTCACAAGACACCCAGACCCGCAACAACTATCTGTAGGTCATAAAATATTTGTTCCGTGCGGGAATCGAACCCGCGACACGCAGCGCAGCAGCCGAGCGCTCAACCACTGCGCCAACCGTGTCGTCAAGTATTTATATATGCAAATGTGCATATTCGGTGTTTTTTATTTTCCCATTGGCACCCTAAAAGTGTATATTCCTATGTCTAATTAGTGAATACATACATTTGGAATATGCAACTGTTAGGATATTATGACAATTCAGAAAACTGGCCGAGGGATACTAATCTATGGATGGAAGTTAGTCTAAACATAAATAAATACCTTCTCACTGCTGTGACACAAGTCTCCTCCCTATGTGCTAGTTAGACCGAAATCAACTACTCGGGCGCAGTGCAGATTGGTGCATGTCAATTATATGTTCTTGTTATGAAGAAGTAGGTATCTACAGGCAAAAAAGTACCATTTAAGTAACGCCTAGTCACGTTTTTGGTTTTACTGGTATAATTTGATCGTTCATTGATAGTTACATAGACTACTACAGTTTCTTACCTTCATAATTTCACTGAACCATCAATCATTTTGCCCAGCTTCCCACTCCCGCTCCGCTTATCACCCGCCTTGCCCTCTGACCCGACCCTAACTAGCGTGCTTGTTGATATTCAATCACGCAGCTATGGTGGCCAGCTAGAAAGTAGTTGTATCATTTATCTCCATTGAGTATTCACAGGAAGACTGGCGTGGAAGTGTTTATAGATTTCTTCTTTACATTTCCTTGAATAACAGGAAATTGTGAGGTCTAAGTTAATGTAACTCTTTAACTATTGGAAAGATAAAGTATGCTCATTACATACTTGTTAATTCTATCATTTGACAAGGGTCATACAACACGTCTTTCATTGCAAGTTTCTTTCATTAGATCATGATTTGCGTCTCTGTTGGTTTGATTACTTAATAATTATGCATTAAATTAACTTTTTTTTTGTGGGGTGGGAAATCATCCAATGACTTCTCCCGCTCTGGGTGGAGCGGGAGGGCGTGTCAGATTCTTACTGACTAAAACCCACCCCTGTTCCTTCCCTGCCTGAGTGCCCAAGGGTGCGGTAACTCAAGTTCAGAATTTATCCGCTACATTAAGTGAATTTTATACTTAATCCTCGCGTAAGCGCTACTGCTGAGTATCTGGTTCTGGGTTGGATTCCCGGGTCGCTTAAAGTTATAGGTACTTAGTGGGTATTTCTATTTCGAATTTTTGAGTCGAAGTCGTGAGTCTTTGTTAATGGTTGACGACAATAGGCTCCCCTTTTTACATAGGACTTTAACATAACTGACGAAATGTGCTTTTACTATAGGAAAATGTGGATGTATTATAGGAAAATGTGAGCGTATTATAGGAAAATGTCGGTAATGTGGATGTATTATGGGATAATGTGGATGTATTATAGCATAATGTTGGCAAATTATATGAAAATATGAGTGTATTAGAGGAAAATGTGAGTTTAATATAGGAAAATGTGGATGTATTACAGGATAATGTGGGCGTTTTATAGTACAATTTGGCGTATTATAGGAAAACGTGAGTGTATTATAGGAAAATGTGGGTGTATTATAGGAAAATGTCAATATATTATAGAAAAATATGTGCCTACTACTCTGCCTAACCCTTTGAGGAATACAGGCGTGATGTTTTGTTATGTAGATCTTATCTTCTTCTCAGCGTATCGATGGTAGTGTAGTAGCAACTAAAAAATACAAGTTCATCTCTCTGGCATACTTCTCGAGTCTTTCAGTTGTAAGATTATAATCTAAACTGGATTTAGAACTACTGACCTCTTCTTCCAATTAAGGCAATTGTCACTTAATCAAGACTAGACACGAAAATCTTCTCACGTAAACACTTCCTAGTCAAAACTTCCGACTGAATAAAATATAATATCATATAACATAATTATGTTAAGAAGCATATTATTATAGAAATGTTCGCGTGCGCTGATCTATGTAAATGATAAGTAAAGAATACGCCCCGGTTTCTGTGCGCAAAAACTGTTCGTTGTTATTTTGTGCGCGCTCAGATGTGGGAACGTTGGGCTAGTGATGTGTAGTTATCGATAGCAATTTTTAGGTAAGTACGCGTTGGGCTTAAGAGCCTGCCAGAATCGTAGGGGACTGATTGGGACGACTATTTGCCACACGAGAACTTTGTTCGTAGTTGTCAAAGTATACTGCTTAACCAGAACATTATCTATGATATGATCGCCATACTGTGAACACAGATCAAACCTCAGTCAGTCACGAAGGTAAATATTATCACAAAAAAATTATTGTTTTTTTTTCTTTTATTGTTTTGAATATTTATGTATGTACTTACGTGAAAAGGCTTGCGATCAGTTATCTTATTTACCTATATAAATTAACAGACAATTTATTTATATACATTGTTACCTACGTAAATATAAACATTTAATTGATTAAATATTTTGTTTAACCTCGTCTGGGCGTCACTGCGGGATGCCAACTGTATATGGGTGTCCGACTCCCAGCAAATGCTGTTCGGTACTCGTAAGAGGACCCCCAGCGCAATTTTTTTTGTATCTTTGTATACAACTCTGTTTTTTTACCTTTTGTTTGTCTGTGTTGAATAAATTCTTACGTTCTTATATTACGTTTTTATTAGGTACCTATAAATTACGCGAGATCCGTGTCAACGCTAAGATGGCTGTCATCCAACTGGACGATCTATCCAATTGACTCTTCCTCTCTAGAGTAACGAACCTAACCGAGCCATTCGTTAAACCATGTTTAGAGTGGGAAAAAAGCTAAGATGAAACATCGATACCCAATAGTCCCATGCCTACTCACGAAAACTCCTCAGCGTTGACACGGATCCCGCGTAATGATCGTCATCATGGCATCGTGACGTAACGCCGCGAGCGCCATCTTGCGGGAAGAAGGTTTAGCGCTTTTTATCCCCGCGCGAGATAATCTGATTAAATTCATTATATTTTTGTGTTGGTTGCGATTTTGTCGTGAGAGCCTCAGTATTGCTGTGGGGTTCTATGCTAGTTTACATAATTGGAAGTTGATAATTAGGTTTTACATATTGCTAATTAAAGTGTGCGACAGTCCAATCAAAAAGTAATATACACAGTTTTCAGGGTTCCGTACCCAAAGGCTAAAAACGGGACCCTATTACTAAGACTCCGCTGTCCTTTCGTCTGAACCGTGATAGTTATACAGTTGAAATTTTCACAGATGATTTATTTCTGTTGCCGCACAAATACTAAAAAACAGAATAAAATAAATATTTAAGCTCCCACACAACAAACGTGATTTTTTTGCTCGTTTTTATAGATACAGAACCTTTCGTGCGCGAGTCGCACTTGGCCGGTATTTTTGTCTCACAAAAGAAGATATGTTTCGTTTATTAACTTGATTATATAAAAAGTATACCCTGTATGATAATGCCTATATGATAAAAACCTAGATGCTTGTGACATATGGAAATCGTACCTAATCGTGATCCATTTCAGCGCTAAGTATTGAACTTCTCCATCATCATATTCCATCACTTCATCAGCATCACATCACATCTAATCCTTTCCAACTCCAAATCTTGATCATCATTTAACCCAGTGAGGCGGAAGACGATGTTCATAATTAAATTAATTGAATAATTTTGGTGACCAATTGCAGGTAATCGATTTGTTGCGACAATTATAAAAGCTGATGTAAAATTTGAGTAAGTATAAGCGTGTGGTTATGAATAAAATACCAGTCTTATTAAATAACCATGAAATCATAGGCACTTCCATACAGTTTCGCAATTGTGATTTTTCATTTTACTTAAATAGTTACCTACCTCTCTAAAATATATTCCTCCTATGCGTCAATCAACTCAGTCTATATTTCAATGTGCCCGTGCCTTTTCCCAACTATCTTAGGGTCGGCTTCTAGTCTAACCGGATGCAGCTGAATACCAGAATTTTACATGGAGCGACTGCCTATCTGATCTCTACAACCCAGTTACTGGGTAATATACCCCTTGGTAGGCCTGGTTGTCAGACTTTCGGGCTTCTGACGACCCCTAACGACTGTCAAAGATCCACGATTGGTTTTCGAGGTTAACCTGATGGATCGACTCGATTTTTTTTTTTTTTGAGGCGTGTGAAATCTTCCAATGACTTCTCTCGCTCTGGGTGGCGGGAGAAGGCGTGTCAGACTCTTTACTGACTAAAACCCACCTCTGTTCCTTCCCTGCCTGAGTGCCCAGGGGTGCGGTAACTCATTTTCAGAATTTATCCGCTACCCCTAGGCATATGGATCGACTCGTGCGGCTGTTATTACTTTAGCCACGAGCTCCTCACAAATCAGTCTATACTTAGGTCACGGGGTCTCATCTCGAACAAAGAAAATTTAGTTCAAACAAACAAACAATAGATGGCGTAATATGCATCGATTTCGTATTGAAGTTTAGGTAACATTAATATTTTGAAATAAAATATGGTTATAACTGTATTTTCTTATATAATAAACTACCCTAAGCATAAAATTGTTGAATAATTGGCTCCTAATTAAACTTTAGATGTTTATTGGAACGATTCGTTAGGCATTTATATTTCTTATACCAATAGATGGCGCTGTTTGAAGTTTTAGAATTTATCCATTCGCCTCTTTAAAATTTGTATAGTGAAAAATTTTGAAACAGTAAAACTGTTATGAAGTGCCAAAAATACTATATATTAATTCCTCAATGTGTGAGAAAATATTGATAAGACTTTATGTCAATTCATTCAACTTGCAAGCCGTCGCTGCTAACACCATCTAGCGAGGTGTAGAGGACGGGCCCGAATGAAGAACAAAAGTTGCCATAGCAAGTCGTAAACACGTAGTTACGGCGGTACCGTTTCTTTGTATGGGATGAGGCATCTGTACGCTAGTATTATATTATCTGTGCTTAGGTATACTCGAATAATCGTCCGGACCGAATTTCAGTCACAGTGGCCATTTTAACGGAGATTAGCCAAGTACGCAGAAGATATTAAAATATATAATCATGTGCGCAAACACAGGTGCACTCTGTGTTCCTTTAATCTCGTAGTCCGCTGGGACGGCAATTTGATACGACCGGGGAGAGATCGGGCGCAGGACCAGGCACGGGGCTGTCGCACCAATAACTTCCAAACTCCGGGCGCAGCTACTGAAGAATTTGTAATGAAAAACCCAATAACAGTAACACATGTTGTCCGACCCGGGAATCGAAGTCCGCGCTCGGTAGTCGCACTTGCGACATCGAGACCAACAGCCTATTAAGTCAGCCTGTAACAGTCTGCTAGATAAAGCTAGGTAGGTTTCACAATTTTCTACCTTCTGCATCCAACATAAACCTGGGTCGCTGGAATAGCCCAGCCTCTTTTCCTCGATTTATCTCAATACAGTCTGTCTCAGTCAGTGACACCTGAGATACAGGACATGTCCTAGTTTGGGTGTCAGTAGTTTACGTTTTACATGCATATACCCACTTAGCCTAATTACAATTAAGGATCATAGTTTGAAGCGAATTCAGTGTAATTTACTCATGGTCATATTTTCTCTCTTTGTGGATTAGGCTTATGAATAAATTATTATTATTATTATAGTCTCACAATTCTTTTGCTGATTCCCAGTTTACATTCTAGGTCCCATCTGCTCCATCACCCAGTGGTCCATTGGACTGGCCTGACCGATCTTTTGACCGCTTAATAATTAAAATTGGTGTTTATTTCAGTTTTCACCTGGATGATTTATCTCCCGAACTTATCCTTCACATAGAGATATACGCAAATGCTCATATTCATTCTCCTGCCCTTATCCCAATTTATTTGTGGTCGGCGCAACATGTCTTTTTCTTCCATACTCCTCTATTAGTCGTCATCTCTGTAGTCACCCCCTTTTTACCCATATCCTCTTTCACACACGCAAATGCCCATATAAGGTTCACAATAACACAGTAGTTATATAACGTTACAACGTGTCAGTATGCCGCAACCTACTGATCCAGATCGAAGTGTGTCGAGCATCAAAGGTGATCAGCCTTACTGACTGCATTGTAATGAACCAATCATCATGCAGTCTTTATGTGAGTTTTAGATCGATTAATATCGATTGTGTCATTACAAATTGATGGTTCTTCGCTATTATCTAGAGAGCTTTTTTTTGTAAGTGTGAGAAATCATCCAATGACTTCTCCCGCTCTGGGTGGAGCGGGAGGGCGTTCAGACTTTTACTGACTAAAATCCACCTCTGTTCCTTCAGTTGCCTGCCCAGTGGCGCAGTAACTCTGTTACAAATTTTTCCGCGACACTTGGGCAGAGGGTTCCGTACCCGAAGGATCCAAACGGAGCCCTATTGCTGTTACTCACGTGTCCGTCTGTCACACAGGTTTTAAAGCCAAACGGTTAGAGCTACAATTTTCAAATTTTCACACTATAGGTAAGCATTTTGTTGACCCAAAGCCATATAAATTGTCAAAATTGGTACGTAACCATAAATGAGCAAAGTCCGACACGCACTGGGCCTGTTTTTAAGTTTTACTAATTTTATTTTTGCTAGTTTGTCTGACAGTAAAAAGTTTAGCGTCACTATAAGAGAGCCAAACGTCTGTCAGTAGGTATTAGTTACATTGTAGTAAATAATGAAAGCTTTCTTTCTTCTAGGATATCTCAATACTGCGCCAGTTTTCCCGTACCTAGAGTCGGTTCTGCAACCTTGCTGAATACCTATCTTTTCTCGTGCCTAGAGACGGCTCTGCAACCCTGCTGAATACCTATCTTTTCCCGTGCCTAGAGACTGCTCTGCAACCCTGCTGAATACCTATCTTTTTCCGTGCCTAGAGACTGCTCTGCAACCCTACTGAATACCTATCTTTTCCCGTGCCTAGAGACTGCTCTGCAACCCTGCTGAATACCTATCTTTTCCCGTGCCTAGAGACTGCTCTGCAACCCTGCTGAATACCTATCTTTTCCCGTGCCTAGAGACTGCTCTGCAACCCTGCTGAATACCTATCTTTTCCCGTGCCTAGAGACTGCTCTGCAACCCTGCTGAATACCTATCTTTTCCCGTGCCTAGAGACTGCTCTGCAACCCTGCTGAATACCTATCTTTTCCCGTGCCTAGAGACTGCTCTGCAACCCTGCTGAATCCCTATCTTTTCCCGTGCCTAGAGACGGCTCTGCAACCCTGCTGAATACCTATCTTTTCCCGTGCCTAGAGACGGCTCTGCAACCCTGCTGAATACCTATCTTTTTAACCGACTTCAAAAAAGAAGGTTCTGTATTCGACCCGTATGTATGTATGCCTGTTTGTACGCGATTTTCTCAAAACTGCTGATGCGATTCGGATGGGGTTTTCGTTATTTAAATGCATATTTGTCAAGGAAGGTTTTAATTTAAAAAAACATTAGGATCTGATGAAAATCTTCGGAGATAGACAGTGGAACTCTTCAATAACTAACAGTAAATGACACGCGATTGCTGCGATCGTATGTCTATGTATTGTTAGCACAATTTAATGGGGAAATGGTTTTCCCACCAAAACCTGAAAAAAAATCTATTTTTTTTTTGGAAGTCGGTTCTATTTTTTTGTAAAAAAGTTTTTATAAGTACACCAGAATTTTCGCAAAAAGAGTCAAGTCTGAAAAATCACTGCCTAGGTTTGACACTTGGGTAGCCACTGCTCATAACAATAAATGATTTACAAACCTTACCTCACGCTTGCCGCAATTCCCACATGATATGCCAAAACTTTTAACTAGGCTTTATTTCTTGGCGTCAACAATAGCAGTTGATATAATTCGCAAGAGTTGGGTAACGCGTACAATGCGCCTATCTAATGTTGCGATGAAGAGCTGCTGACTGTGTCGTGACCACACCCAATTTCACTCATTTGGGTCGGTGGGTCACTTATAATTATTGTTAGACAATAAGGTGCGAAAGGAAAGAGGTGATGTATGTGTACCTAGTTATGCAACTCAATATTACCTACACGATGGTACATTTTTACCTCAGTATAGGCTAGCTAGGTAAAAATCCTACGTTCGTATTTTCACATTGAGATGGCCGATTGTGGGAATTCATTTGAACGCAGATTAAAGAGTGTGAGGGTGTCACGTGTGTGAAAGAGAGAAAGAGGGAGAGAGAAACAAGATAAGTGAAAGATATCAAGATAAGATTGAGTTTTTTTTTTATTTGGGACCAGCCCGCCACACTATTCCCAAACAACTGTAACTCCTGTACTACAAGTATCAACAGTGGCGACCACCAGTAAAAACGCCGAGGCAATGAAGCTCGACGAGTCCCGGAGGAACGATTAAACTATCTTGGGTCTCGCAACTAACATATCAGAAAAGAACAGCAAAAAAATAAAAACGTTGTATTTTTTTTATAAGATTGAGATGTGAGACGGCTAAAATTGAACCGATTCCATAATAATGGCCTTATTAGGTATTGATTCTTATTTCTGAAAGCCTTTGAGACTTTCCTGATCCAGACTGACACCAAAAAAAAAAAAATTTAATACGACCTGACCTGAACATTTATACCTTCCTTAAAGATCAGCATGTTAATAAAAAAATGTGAGCCGTCACGGGACGCCTGGCAGATGTGAAACATCGACATTATTTTATAAAAGTAATATGCAGAAAAGAACATATTGTGATAGGAACTAAATATGTCACATTGATAAAATAAAATATTACGATTTTTTTCCAGATAACGCACCACTTGACCGGTAGTAGACCCTTAAGTGGTTACGATAAAATAGGAAAAAAACAGAAAGGGACGAAAAGCCATATTGATAACATTTGCTAACTTTAATAAGCTTAGTTTAAGGGTGTCCTAGTCGGTCATTCTTCCATACAAACGTAGTATGGCGATTACTTTACTATTTGATGGTGTAATAACAAAACAAAAAATCTTACTATTTGATGGTGTAATAACAAAACATAAAAACATCGTATAGCGTGGCGACGCGTCGCCACGGCATGCGTCCCACGCGTGTGCGTGCGGTGTGCGTGCGTGTGTGTGGTGGTTTGAATTTCGCGGGCCACCCTGGCACATCCACCTTAAGAAGACAAATAATTCAACAATCAATAGAAAATTACGCACAATCAAGGCGATGTCTTCAACCTACATTTCTTAATCCCACATTCATAATTACAATAGCTCTGACCATTGACACTAACACGCCTCCGATCCACAGCGGGGCACTCATTCATACTCTTCTAATTAATTCACCCGCCATCATAACGAAACTTCTTTATAAACTGATCGAGTAATGTCCAATAGCTTACATCATAAAATTGCCGATTGTTATAACGACCAACTCAAGCGCACACTTTCGTAAGCAAAATAAAAATGAAATCAAACGAAAGTAGTTCTTGTTACAAAGCAATAGAATCAAGGAAGTGAAAAACTTTTTGTTCTGACAGAAAAAGGTCTTGTTAGTAGATAAATTATGGATATTTTGCCTAACTTTCGATCGGTGTTTTGGAGTGATGAGAAACTTTGATTCCCACGGTGTAGTTGCATTTTGTTGTTACTCCCGAACTGTTTTGTGCTGACATGATTGATTTAGTCTAGCCTAGGCTTTAGGAACACGATTTCAGTAACTATTTGTTGCTCAACACACCTAGGTTTATTTCTATTACCACTTCTTTCTTGTCGGCTCCCACAGAATTGGCAACTCTCAAACGGTTCTACGGGATATGTCTATTGGCGATATGTTGTGTTCATTTGTGTTTAGTACATAATCATGAGAACTTCAGAATGTTAACAGGAATACATCAGAGTCCTCCTTACGATGTTTTAATTGCGCATGAAATACACGAAAAGCCCCATGGCAAAATCCGGGTTGTCAAATTAAACCCCGAGGACAACCCGGGTTGACAGCCGATTTTTTTATTTTTTTTATTCTCTTTAATTTTTTTTTTTTTTTTGGTCCGACTCACCGGTGAGTTTCGGGGCTTCACAGGTTAAGAACATTTGACGGGTTTGTAGAGTTAAGCGTTCTTGAGCTCGAGATTTCATATTTTTCTAACAGCGAGAGGGTGAATGATTCCACGTGAAGCTTGCCAAAGTTTTACACCAAGTGCCAAATCAAATAAATTATAATTCTCAACAAAATCTATAGACATTTAAACACGCACGTAACACGCAAATGGAAGAGTGGTGGCATGGGTCGTGGATAAATTCGAAAAAGTCACCACGCCTCTTGGCACAGGCAACTGAAGGAACTTTTTTTTTAAAAAAAGGTAGACCATTACAGGGGCAACTAAAAAAAAATCGAAGTCGTGTATTTGCCAGTGCCGTTTTGGGTCTGCAATTTAGATAGAATTAATTAAAGGTAAAAAATATTTTTGAAAAACAAGCTTTTAGCTGGGAAAATTAACTAAAAAATTTAAAATAAATTCTAGTAAGTATTTGGCGTGTAGGTACTGTGACTGATTGTAGTCACAGCCTAATATTAGCGGGTCTGCCTTTAACTGGCAAGTAAGAGTATTGGAGAGCCGTTTGAATTCAGAAGGTGTAGGCATGACATTTGTTTGAGAGATAGTAGTTTAGCCCTGGCTAGTGGGCTCAGATGTATTTCTTTTACCCTAATTAATATATCATTTAAAACACCCTCAGCTATTTCTCTTATTCACCCGTAGCGAGTCCCTTTTCGTACAGTCCTCTCGCAGTCGCCAAGCTACGTGACATCCCCCGGAGCTACGAAGAACGTCCCAGGATCCCTGCAGGCCGTACTGGTGCCTTGGGGTATTGCAAGCAATAAGAAAGTTATCACTGATAGCTACCCGTTACCTATCATAGGGGACATAATGATATATTTATCAGGGGCGCGATATTTTGCTGATTTGGATCTGAGTTCCGGCTATTGGCAGAACTTTAGTGAAAAGGATAAGCATAAAACGGCATTTATAACAGCGGCAGGGTTCTATGGATTGAATTTATTGCCCTTTGGTCTAAAGACAAGTCAAGCTGTTTTCCAGAGGACGATGGACAAGGTTTTAGCTGGCATTAAATATAAAAAAAACCACACTACTCGGGGTTCATTTTGGGCTATCCATGCACGCTTCTATTCACATGAGCTACGCCCCTGCGAATAGAAGCGCAAACGCTAGTAAGGCTTCTATACAATTGAACCCTTGAAAAGCCGGTTGAAGCCTACCTAACCCTCATCAGAAAGCCCTACCTATGGGAGGTAAACGAAGAAGCAGAAGCCCATCTATAGATAGCCCAAAATGAACCCCGATTAGTGTGTTTTTTTTAAATATTATTATCTTGTGCCATTCGGGGCATCACATGTCCCGGCAACGCACTTGGCTTCAATGAGGCAAAAACCTCCATAGAAAGCCACACTGCTCTGCTAATTTTCTAACCTAAGAAACCCTAATTAGCATCTACCCAGAAAGGCTTCACAAAAATAAAATTCAGAACTGTAATAGTTTTAACTCCACTGGACACTTATGAAGACCAGGAGAAAAACGACCACCGTTATGAACACCTACTCACTATTTCCTGAACTTCCCCCAGAGTGCCCCATAAATATAACCTGAGAAATATTCTCTACTTGATTATTTTATAAAAATGTCATGGGCTCGGTTACACCATATAGGATCAACTCGACCCTCTTTGTGAAGGCACTATACCCCATATACAAAGCTGGTATAAACCGACAACAAACCCAGACACATTTCCCTAGGAGAGAGGATCGCAATCCCTCTCCCTGCTATCTGTAGTAATATCTTTATTAAAATAGCACTCTGGAGAAATTTCCACACCTATTTCTTCCTAACAAACTTCTAATAAGATCAATATTCCTTGCTCATGGTATGTGGTCACTTCTCCTATCGGTCTTCGGTCACATCCGTGCACCTCATACATTTCGATGACATGAAACCACAAAAAACAATGATTAATATTACACAAAATACAGTCTAATTGAGAACCTCCTCCTTTTTTGAAGTCGGTTAAAATTTAAACATTTTTTTTACATTTTCAAACGTAATAACGCTGACGTACCAGATGTCTGACAATTATTTGTCATGACAAATGACATCTGACACCACTGTCTATTCTCTACAATTTCTTTTCTAAAGAACAAAAGAATTGAAAAAAAAACAATTTATAAACTTCTTATATTTCCAAAATTTATATTTATTTACAGAATGCTGCTTTATTAAACTACTTACATGCAGTTCATGAATTCTTTCGCATGTTTTTATTTTTATAGGTTTTTTATTTTTATTTATTGTTGATAGGCACGCGATTGACCACTATCTCACCTGATTGTAAGCGATGATGTGGTCAAAGATGGAGCACGCATGCCTAGAAGTAACCTATTCACTCTTGACTTAAAGACTCCCAGGTTGTAGCTATCAGGAAACACAGACTCCGGCAGGGAATTCCACTCCCTAGCTGTACGCACAATGAATGTTTTCTCAAAATGCTTTATGCGTATGGATGGGATTTCCACCATGAACCGGTGGCACTTCGCCGTACGTCTTGTGGTCCGTTGATGTACGGGCTTGGCCGAATCAAATTATGCAATTCCGTCGCACACTCCCCAAAATGTAACCGATAGAAAACCGACAGGCTAGCAACTCGGCTTCTATGTTCTAGACTTTGGAGTTTCGACTCAACGAGCCATCATTGCCGATGATCCTCTTGGCTCGTTTCTCAAGGTTTACTTGGATCATAGGAGTTACTAAATCCACACCTCATATTTATGGTCGTCAACTTGTTTGTCAATTTGTCATGACAATACACGTCAGCCAGAATAAATAAAATAGACACAAAAATAACTTTATTTTTATCAAAGAAATGGAAACCATCCCTCTTAGCAAAACACGTGAGGGTACAGATCTCCTCCTCCAGAATATCCCGGGAAAAATGCCGTTCCACTTGCTGTGGAATGTTGTGACGTTGTGAAGTGGTATTTATGATGCAGTTTTCACCCCGGTAGATATCCGCTGGACTATCCACCTATTGGAACAATAATAGAAGGATTTTGCACCACTTCTACTGGTACGCATCGCTGTTCCGACTCCACCTTCATCTCGAAGCTCTCCTGCTCGCAAACATCAGCAGAAACACATCCTACTTGAACAAAATTATCGTCTTATTCAACGTCACGAAAAACATGTGCCTCCGACGGCATCTCCACCTCGCAGCTTTTCATCACGAGGACATCAGCCGAAACAACATTTAAATGAATAAAATTTTCATTCGACTCGTGCTCGCCTTGTGTTTCTTCTAATGTTTACCTACAGTACCTACTTACCTATATTCTTAAAAGCTTGAGGCACTACTCGTTACAGGATACAGGTTAGGTACCAACTATACTTCTGTGCATCAAGCTTTTAGGAATATAGGTAAGTGCCTACATGCCAAATACTTACTAGAATTTATTTTAATTTTTTTAATTCATTGTCCCAGATAAAAGCTTGTTTTTAAAAATATTTTTTTACCTTTAATTTATTTTAACTTTTAGTGGGTAAGTATTTTAGATTAGGCATGATGTTTTAAAATATTCTACGGATATTATGATGTGATGTAAAGTGCTCTTACGAATCAATCGAACCCAAACTCGGTGGGGTTATGTTGTTTTATCACAGAGATGCCGTGAACACCTTCCAACTTCATCATCAGACCCTGGATATCATCTAGGTGCAAAGTGCTCTTCAAGACGAATCAATCGAGCCGAAACTCGGTGGAGTTATTTTACATGGAGCGACTGCCTATCTGACCTCCACAACCCAGTTACTGGGTACTACGATACCCCTTGGTAAGACTGGATGTCAGACTTTCGTGCTTCTGACGACCCGTAACGACTGTCAAAGATCTGCGATTGACAGCCGGGACCAACGGCTTAACGTGCTTTCCGAGGCACGGAGGAGTCTCGATATGTAAAGATGGTCACCCATCCACGGACCCACCCCGGCAAGCGTAGCTTAACCTGATGGATCGACCCGTGCGGCTGTTATTACTTTAGCCACGAGCTCCTCTATATCTATGTAAATAAGATAAAATACATGTTATTTAAAGCAGTTTATGTTGAGAGCAGTGGTGGCCCAGTGGTATTGGCCGCCACTTACAAGTTGTAGGTCGTGAGTTCAAACCCAGCCAGGCACTTTACTTTGTGTAGATTATTTCATCACCACTGCTCTCAAAACGGTGAAGGAAAACATCGTGAGGAAACCGGCATGTCCTAGAAACTATTCGAAGACATGTGACATCCACCAATCCGCATTGGGCCCGCGTGGTGGATTACGGCCCACACCCTCTTACAGAGAGGAGGCCTGTGCCCCAGCAGTGGGGACATTAAAAGGCTGATGATGATGATGACATGTTATTTTGAATCCCTATGTGACAGAGACTACCTACCCGCTCGTAATGGCTGTTGCATGCTCTGTCACCAGTTTCGATGTCTTGTGATTGATGTCCGGGTGTCACCCATTGTGCAATGGAAGCCCTTTCTATCAGTAATTATATTTGAACTTTTATAAAATACTTACCTACACTTGTGCCAAGTGTCAAAATTCCCAGCGTAGGGCTTAATTGTTTAGTTGCATGGTTTTCGAAGTTTGTCAGCGATGAAATAATAAAATATTAACTTAGTATTCTAACTAACTTATGTATATGGTTCCACTGCGGGCCAGTCCTTTCGGTAGGAGTGCTCGTCCCACCATCTCCGCCTTACTACCACGATGTTCAAGTTGCCAATTTGTTGGATTTCAAGCCGAATTTCTACTTGGGACTTTATACTGCAGGTAAAAAAAAATGAATGATTTCAAAACCCTGACTGCAAAAAACAACTTTGGAATTTCTTAGTTGTGTTTTGCAGTCGGGTTTTTTGGTTTTTTGTTTTAAATTTTCTACTTTTTAGTGATTATCGTCTCCTCGAGGCCTTTATTTTGATACCCCAGAGATCATGTCACAAACTAACCTAATGGCAGCCGCCATTTTTAACCGACGAAAAAAAAGGAAATATATGGTCGAATTGAGAACCTCCGTTCTCAATTCGACCATATATATATATATATATATATATAAATTTACTAGCTTCTACCAGCGGCTTCGCCCGCATGGAATTAGAACTTCCCCCGCTATACCTAAATTATAACCTATTTTTTATATATAAAAGTATCCTATTACCTTTAATACCTCCAATAATAGGTGTACAAAGTTTCATGATGATCGGTTAAGTAGTTTTCGCGCGAAAGCGTAACAAACAAACTTACATTTACATTTATAATATTAGTAGGATGTATTTTCAGCCCTCACTTCGATATTTATGACCCGATTTTGATGTTTATTTTTTTTTGTTTGATAGCATACCTCAAGGATGGTCCATATGAAGGAAGTCCGGATCAGATGGGGTCCTGATCAAATTGAGAGAAACCCTCGAAAATTTTGGGCACGAATAGTGGTTCTGTTAACTTTTCAAAACTTAATCGGGTATTTGCATTTAGGAATCATATATAATAATAAGATTAATAATCTTATTATTATTATTCCTGTCACGCTGACCGTCAACGCTGACGGCCCAATATGTACAAATGTCCTAGGAGCGTTTAAGAATTACGCGCACCTAGCTGTCAGCGCTGAGCTGTCAGATTGAGAGGAAAACCAGCCTATAACTTATAAAATTTAGATCTACATAGAATCAGTTTGTTGTTTGGCGCCGATTCAAAATTAGTTTATGTACAATTTAATAGTTTAGGTAAATAAGCTCAATACTTTAAGGGTTTATTTATTTTTTGCTTTTTAGTTCTTTTTCGTCGGTTTATTTTTTGTATTTTTTTTTTCATAATTCATGTAGCTTAAGTCACTTCAGCAGTCAAACCCAATCTAATGATACTTCATTTATCGAAATCCATCCAACCGTTTAAGCTACAGAGCTTGCCAAAGAAATAGACACACACAAACATACCTCATATTAGGTCTCCACCTATGAAATCAGTGAGGCGGCGAGCCTCCTTGCCGGACTGTCGCCATGGGATCTGGAAGCCAAGGTCCTCGCGATGCTCTGGAAGTGTCGCAAGGAGGCCAAACGCCGGGGCGAAACTCTGCTGCCGCGACACCTCGCGGCTCGGCGGACGGAGCTCTGGCAGGATCTCATGGTGACATGGCGAGAGCGACTGTCGCAACCCAGCGCTGGGCACGCCACCATCGCGGCGGTAGTGCCCCTCTTTGAGGAGTGGCTTGAGAGGCGTTACGGCGTCCTCACCTTCCGCCTGACGCAAGTCCTTACCGGACACAGTTGTTTTGGTATGTTCCTACATCAGATCAGGCGGGAGTAAACGCCCGGGTGTTACCACTGCGTGGATCGCCCAGAGGACACGGTGGAGCATACGGTGGAGGTCTGCCCCGCTTGGGCGGAGCACCGCCGTGTCCTCGTGGATGCAATAGGTGGCGGCGACTTCTCGCGCCCGGCCCTGGTTCAGGCCATGGTACGGAGCGAGAGGGAATGGGAAGCAGTCTCCGCCTTATGCGAAGCAGTAATGCTCGCTAAGGCGGAGGCGGCACGCGTAAGGGAAGCTCAACGGAGTGGCCCTCACGGCCTCGGCCGCTACCACCGCAGGAGAGGTACTGGGCGTAGGACGTCGCGAGACGATCTCCGGCCACCGTAGAAACGGGCCTGCGGACTGCAGGCGGCGAGCAGTTCCACGCGCGACTCAAAGAGGTGAATGTCAGCCAGCACTGACGGGGCCCACCGTGGCCGGTGCCTGCATGCCTAGGGGTAGCGGATAAATTCTGAAAATGAGTGCGGTAACTCAGGTAGGGAAGGAACAGGGGTGGATTTTAGTCAGTAAGAATCTGACACGCCCTCCCGCTCCACCTAGAGCGGAAAACCTACGAAATCAGCGTTTTGTATGGAAAATTCTAAAGGAGTTGCATTTTTCATGCTAACATTTTCCTAATTTATTTAACAACTACGAAAAACTAAAACTTTTATGCAATAATGATTAAAAACTAAGATAACGTAAGTATGCCACTTAGATTAAAGCAACAAACATAAGTTTTGACTAAGTAAGTAAAAAAACGTCAATTTCATATTAAGGACCCAATACATACCTACTCTTAAAAGACATTGCCCTCCTTCTGTGTCAGTCGGATAGGGGTTTAATGATCTGTGTCAAATTAATAATAATGCTAGTTTTACTTTCTACCTCCCCATAAGTGGCGCCCTCAATGAATAAAAATTCGTATCTTAGCCTAGAAAATTTAAAGAATCCTATCTTCTACGCTTTGCTACGATTTTTTATTCAATGAGGGCGCCACTTGGCGCTTATATACGCCTTAAGTTTACACCTGTCTTAGATTTATGTAAAAGTTGGTCCTTATATTAGGTAGGTTAGACCAGAGCCTTAGTAAACTGGCTCCTTTTTTAAAGTTATTCGTATTATGGTACCTTTATGTAAGTGTATAATTTTTTTACCTACTTACCTTTTATACCTACTGATTTATGTGTTGTCGCCACGGAATAGAAAAAAACAGGTCGTCGCACTTTAGGTCAAAGGTCTCCCTTTCATCTTTCCATTCCTCCCGGTTTTCAGTAGGTGTATTTTCTAACTTATGCAGTACATTGCTTTGACGTGTCGGAAAACAAAAATGTACTACGTAGTGCTATTACAATCGATGTCCACCGAGCAATGTACTGCAATGTGCCTATCTAATTGATGTCCATTGAGTTAGCGAATACCTCTGCTATTTGCAGGTGTCGAACTCGTCCCGCCATCTTCGCTCGGGTCTGCCGCGACGTCCCCGGTCTTTTTTCGGGATCCACGTTATGGTTGATTTACATAACGAGTAATTAGTTAACTGCTTCGTTAGTCTCGTCGTCGTAAGCGCGATTGCTGAGCGTGAGGTTCTGGGTTCGATTCTCCGGTCGGGTAAAAAGTGCTATTAGGTTTTCCATTAGGAATTACTTTGTAACTGCCCGGAGTTGGGAAGTTGGTGGTGACCAACACGGTGGTAATTCCACGCACCTGACACCCACACACACACACACAACACACACACATTCACACACACACACACACACACACACACAACACACATTCACACACACATTCACATTGTACACTTAGTTCGCAATAAACGTTTTGACTTTGACTTTGACCCCCGTACCTCAAAAGTACGTAAAGCCGTTAGTCCTGCACCATATCTCTCCCCGGTCGTTGAGATTGGCCACTGTGATCGAAATTCGGTCGGGAGGATTATTGTTATTTACCATTACCAAGCATTGCGATGACTCCATAAATTCTAAAACTGATATACTTACCTACTTACACCCACATGTAATTAAGTTCTGATCTTCTCAATCGAATTGAACCATACGTATCTAGCCTATGTTGCAATCAGTCGGTCCTTATCAAAGCATCGCACTTTCGATCCGTTTGGAAACAAAGCGTTGGGTCAGAGGTAGCTTATTGAGTGCAGTGTACTTCCGTGGGCAGATCAATTAAAAGTATTGTATAACCATTGATAGGCGACAAATCTTTTCTATGACGTTTCTCTATAGTTAATGGTAAGCGATTTTGTGATGTAAGGCGGGAACCGTCTTTTTATTGAAATAAATAGATTTAAACATAACATCACGCCTGAATTCCTCGAAGAGCTGGTCAGTCACCCACATCGCCAGTAATGTTTGATGTAAAAGAGTTGAGCGTTCTGCCGTCAACGCACAAATCCAGACCGGGGCTTTCTAGTAAAAAATTCTATTTGAAAAAACCCAATATCCCTTTCCCCGACCTGAAATCCAATCCGGGACCCGTTCTAACGGTATCGCTTGCAACCACTGCGTTGGTCTAGTGGTCGCAAGTGGCAGTAGATATCAAAGCTGTACGATACCTCACTCACTTTACTCTTTTAAAATGGAATAACGTTTTCGCGGCCTCATAGTCACTTTCTGATTAAAAGAATATTGTTATTGTTTCAACGATACAATCAAATCTATTTAAATTAGGCTGAGCCAGCAGTTTTTGAACGTCAAAGTTCTAAACCAGTACCCCAAAAATGCTCGCCCGTCACCACTTCCTAGTGTTTTAGCTGGGCAGAAGTGATGCAACCAACTCCCAAGCAACACATAATTATGTTTTCTAAGTTTGAAGAACGATTTCATAGACTATTATACCAATTTATTTGGGGTCAGCACAGAATGCCTTCTTCCATACTATTGGCCATCATAAATTTTTCGTCAACTTCTTCAGTAATATCATAGGCACTCTCTTCGTCTATTCGTTCTTTGAGGCAAAGGTAATTTAGGATATCACAAATTAAACAACATTTTTTCGACATTATAATGTATTTAATTACAAGTTAAATCTAGTTCTACTTACGTTTTAACAAACACAAAGTTGACGCTACAATACTTTAGTTAATTAAAAACTAGAATACATAGTAACATCTAAGTTAGGAGTGACTCATAATTTATAACACATTAAAATCCTACTGTATTTCAGAGTATCATGCGTGTCACACGATCACTGTTTTATTTTGAATGATTCTATTAAATTAAATGTCATATTGACGACCTAGACGAGATTAATATCTACTAGTTCCATTAAATGACTTTAATCAGGTTTAAACTAATTTAAGTGTCTGCGCGACAATCATTTTAATGTCTAAACTACATAATCTGGGTCAGTTTGAAATGACACGTTTTTTATACAAAAGTATTTTCTCAGTTTTTTAACTAATTTACAACATTTAGATTTCAAACATTACATTTTTCTGTTAACATTAATATCTAGATATGGCACAGTCATTTAAACAGGTGCCATTAAATTACTAAGTTTATAACTAATTGTAGACATGACACTTCCATTTTTTTTTTAATTTTTGATACAAATTATTATGTTAGAACATTCATGCTTCAATGGTGTGAGACTTCTTCAAACCTCTTCAGCTGCCAGTAGTTATGGGATGGTTTCTAGTCATTTTCTATGACACTAAGGAGAGTCGCAGAAATGGCACCAGCTCCTACTAATGCCTGTACATTATGTATGTGACGATTGTAGTCCACTCCACGAATGTACGAGAAGCGCTGCAGTACGGGAGGAATGGCGACCGATTGTGAAGCTTGTCACCAACCCTGATGAGACGACCACGATCACTCTGCCAAGAGTGTAACGACGAAGGAGATGTGACGATTTGGACAGCTGTCTTTAGATCCTGGAGAGTGCAGGCAGTTGCAGATGACGGCTCAGTTTCGTTGGCACTATAGTCGCGCGCATGGGCTGTCAGTTCATTGTCTCTGACACTACGAGTATATTTGCACGCGTGGAATAAGTGTTCATGTTATATTTTCTAAGACACTATACCAAGTCACATGGATGACTGTTTATTTCCAACATCACTTCACGGGTCACACTCATGAGTTACACATCATGATCATTTTTTTACACATCGTCGTCAATGTCGCTACTCAAGGAGGTTGCCAAAGTGTCAGCCGGCCTGATATGCTAAGTTCATATTGGAGGTCTTCCATTTCACCGGCACTCTGCTTCTTCCCAGCTTTACTTTTTGGCGGCAGAATTGTTTGAGGATTATATCAACACACCTACCTACACTTATTGTATAACTAACGATATTTCGAAATCCTTACACATTCTAAATCATATGGTTGCTATGCATTAGTCACTTAATTACTTTACTAACTACTTTAAAAGACTAGACCACAAAGTTAGGCCGTACATTGATAGAAATATCTAATACTATGCTCATTCGTGCCACATTCACATATTAGCACAATATACAATTTAACATTGGCTTATTTCCAATTTCATCCAATGATTAAGTCTATTAAACAATATGTATAATGTCTTAATAGATTCGCATAAAATAAGTATTACATACACAATATGTATTAATAGAGTTCCTAAATCTAATTACTTCAAAGTTTTCGGCGCATTCGTACTGTCAAAAACCTTAGCAAAAAAATGCTAAACATCTACAAACTTGTCAGTATGTCGTGTCGACATTCCCCTGACTCGCATGTTAGGCCATCCTATCCTGCACCCAAGACGCCAGTATTTTACACGAAGCGACTAGCGACTGCCGTCTGACCTCCGCTACCCAACTAGTGGGAAAACCGGTGTCCTAAGGTGAGACTAGTTTGTGAATAGTCTCGAGCATGTGACTGCCCGTGACGACTGTAGCAGGTCTTAACGCGACAGCCGGGACCGACGGCTTAGCGTGCCCTCCGAAGCACGGACATGTTTACTACATTTAACAACATTTATTATAATACATATTTCACAAAGTATCATGCACCCATAAATTTAAGATAATTTTATCCCATACACAACATATAATCTTATTGATCAATTAATTAAGATCTATTTTCTTACTTGAACTTTAAAAATAAAATTGTCATTTGATGAAAATAGACATGTACAGTAACATTACTCAGTGTTCAAATTGCCTAAAACATCGTATAGCAGATCCTGTTTTCAGGTAGGTTTTGCATTCTATGAAAGGACTATAACTATAAACTCTATCATTTATTTTGAATATGCTGGATCCCTTTTTTAACTAATTCACGGCTTTTGGTCAAAAGCACTCTAACTTCAGTACCCCCCTATGTTTACAACAAATGCAATAAAATTAATTATGTACGTAAACTGAACAACAATAAATTTATGGAAGTTATCTACATCGGGCTGTAGTCGCTTGACTACGAAATGGTAGAAAATCTACTAACAGTGGTGACTTAAATTACATAACTATTATTAATCACTTCTTGTTACTGTTGCACAAGTGACTCCGTGCTGCTGGCATAGGTGGGATTCGAACTGACAATACCTACTTATTGTCGTTTCGGAGCTTACCTGTGTCGGCGGATTCGCCCTGGGTTAGTACCTCTTCCTAACAAACATACACACACCATCACACGCGCACACACTCACACACACTCATACATATTCTGTGAAAATTTCAACTGTGTAGCTATTACGGGTCGTGAGATACAGCCCGCTGACTAACTCTTGTGTTCAAATTCTATACACGTTGTATTAACGAATTAAACACTGAATAATCGAGCATTAATCACATTAATACCGTGTACAAAAGTAAAGACCTACACACTTGTCAGTATGTCGTGTCGACATTCCCCTGACTCGCATGCTTGGCCATCCTAGCCTGCACCCAAGAAGCCAGTGTTTCACACGAAGCGGCTAGCAACTGCCGTCTGACCTCCACAACCCAGTTGGGTTGTGTCGCACCCGTGTTCCCACTAGTTAGTGGGAACACCGGTGTCCTAAGGTGAGACTAGTTTGCGGATAATCTCGCGCATGTGACTGCCCGTGACGACTGTTGCAGGTCTTAGCGCGACAGCCGGGACCGACAGCTTAGCGTGCCCTCCGAAGCACGGAGACAAATTGATTTAAATGAATAATGGCTGACGATCTGTGCAATAAATTATAAAATTGCTTTAAAACCAAATAGTATAAAATTATTTAAAGTTATTACAGCCACACGATTAACGTCGATCGAATTGTATAAAACGCCAAACGACAATCGATCAAGCGTGTGCTAGGAAATCAGTCAATCAATCACAGCCAATGTCCGCTTTTTTTTTTTTTGGGGTGGGAAATCATCCAATGACATCTCCCGCTCTAGGGTCGAGCAGGAAGGCGTGTCAGACTCTTACTGACTAAAACCCACCCCTGTTCCTTCCCTGCCCTGAGTGCCCAGGGGCGCGGTAACTCTGTTCCGAATTTATCTACAACCCCTGGGCAGGCAGCCCAATGTCTGTGTGTGTTCGTTACTATAAGTCCGAGCACAATCAGTCAGATAAACTTCAAGGAAATTAGCTCACGACTAACACTCGATCGATTTTGATAAGATTGGAATTGATGCTATTTGTTGATGCCTGACTGCCTAGCCTTTTCCCAACTAAATTGGGGTCAGCTTCCAGTCTAACCGGTTGCAGCTGAATACCAGTATTTTACATGGAGCGACTGCCTATCTGACGGAAGGGTGGAGGGGTATCGTATTAACGATACCCCTTGCTAGGACGCTATTTGTTGATACAAACTGAATATTCAGGGTATTATCATCATCATAATCATCCTGTGTTTACGAGAGCTGTCTTTAAAACATAATATGCTTTTTAATCACTTTAATTTCGTGTATTAAAGTAAAGACTTGTCAGTATGTCGCGTCGACATTCCCCTGACTCGCATGCTAGGCCATTCTAACCTGCACCCAAGATGCCAGTATTTTACAAGAAACGACTAGCGATTGCTGTCTGACCTCCGCCACCCAACTAGTGGGAACTCCGGTGTCCTAAGGTGAGACTAGTTTGCGGACAGTCACGTGCATTTGACTGCCCGTGACGACTGTCGTAGGTCTTAGTGCGATAGCCGGGACCGACGGCTTAGCGTACCCTTGGAAGCACGGACTATAGATAAATTTATGCCTTTTACGCATATTGCGTTCCCATGCAATCGCATAGAGACATGCGACACGGTCAACTTAGTGGTAGTTTTTTTTTTTTGGGGGGGTGGGAAATCATCCAATAACTTCTCCCGCTCTGGGTGGAGCGGGAGGGCGTGTCAGACTCTTGCTGACTAAAACCCACCCCTGTTCCTTCCCTGCCTGAGTGCCAAGGGGTGCGGTAACTCATTTTCAGAATTTATCCGCTACCCCTAGGCATGCAGGCACCGGCCACGATGGACCCCGTCAGTGGTGGCTGACACTAATCTCTTTGAAGCGCGCGTAGAACACTACGCGCCGTCGACTCACGGGCCTGGTGCTGATCGGACGGCGAGCTACCCACTGCTCGCCGTTGCAGGTCCGGGTCTACGGTGGCCGGAGATCGTCTCGCGACCTCCTACGCCCAGTACCTGTCCTGCGGTGGTAGCGGCCGGGGCTGTGAGGGCCACTCCGTTGAGCTTCCCGAAGGCGGAGAACTTAGTGGTAGTTGGAGAATCTTTCGATAGATTAATAAAATAGCATGCGATTTAGCCGCGAAACTAGAGTAATAGCAATTAGGGCAACTTTATCCTTGATGCAACTATCCCGGCTTTAAGGATGATTCACGTTACACCGTGTCGCCACCGGTTCGTGCCGTGTGTGATCTTGGCCGTGCGTGATCTTTGACCGTGCCCCGGCCGTATCACGGCCGGGGCACGGTCAAAGATTGTTGCATACATTTTGTATGAAGTGATTCATGCTAGACCGGGCCGCGGCACGGACGGGGCACGGCCAGGGCTCGGCCCGGTGGCGACACGGTGTAACATGAACGTGTGCACCGGGCTCGGACGTGCCCCGGCCGGGAAACAATTGCCGGTCAAACAATTGCACGGTCAAATATCTATAGTATACTTTTTGTATAAACTGATCCATGCTTGGCCGTGCCCCGGACGTGCCCCGGCCGTGCCTCGGCCGTGCCCCGGCCGGGGCCCGGTGACGGCACGGTGACAGCCCGGTGTAGCATGAATGACTAGCGCGGTGGACGTGCCCCGGCCGGGGCACGGCTGAGGCTCGGTGGCCGCACGGTGTAACATGAATCATCCTTTACCCTACATGTTAAATGTAAACGTCAAAAAAAACAACGAAGACCTTGTAGACATAGAATTTCAAATTGACTAAGACATCGCTTAGCAGATGCTTTTTTTTTGTCTTAAGTATTGCTTTATATGAAGGGCAATTATTACTACAAATACTATAATTTATTTTAAATGTACTGTAATATTATAATTTAAAGTTTTGGTTTCTGATGAATAAAGCTTTGAATATTTCTGAGAAAGTTTACCTAAATTTTCACGAAAAACTCAATTCTGATACAAAAAAGTTTTTTTGGAAAGTGTTTCTGGAATAACTATTACCGCTAGTATTATATTATCTGTGCTATTACTATAACTCCCGTGTGATTTTCATCAAATTCTGTACACGTTGTATTAACGAATTAAATACTGAATAATCGAGCATTAATCACATTAATACCGTGTACAAAAGTAAAGACCTACACACTTGTCAGTATGTCGTGTCGACATTCCCCTGACTCGCATGCTTGGCCATCTTAGCCTGCACCCAAGATGCCAGTATTTTACACGAAGCGACTAGCGACTGCCGTCTGACCTCCACAACCCAACCAGTGGGAACACCGGTGTCCTAAGGTGAGACTAGTTTGAGGATAATCTCGCGCATGACGACTGCCCGTGACGACTGTTGCAGGTCTTAGCGCGACAGCCGGGACCGACGGCTTAGCGTGCCCTCCGAAGCACGGACTATTATACTATATTTTAACATCGTGAACAAGAAAGCTTCATGTATGCGGGAAACTGTTTCCATTATACACGTATTAAATGGTCCGCTAACAAACACGATTTTAAAAAAAAAAAGCCTTTTGTTGAAAATATATCCTCAGCCACAATTTTTTTTATAAATTACACATGCTTGTCATAAAACTACAAGGCAGATCCAATCATTTGACAGATCCTGTGCTAAGTATTATAATAACTACAAACTCTATCGTTGATTTGAATATCCAGGATTCCTATTTTAATTATTTGCATCCGCCACGCCACACGGAGAACCAGTTCTTTTTAATGCAAGCGTAAACTTTCTGTCTTCAACTATACTGTTTTCGATATCGGTCTTCAACAAAAGAATATGCTACATGTGGCCTCAAACTTTGGTTAAGCAGGGTTTCAATAAAGTGGTTGGTTGCCTTTAGAATTTCATTCAACAATCGACTGAAAAAAGTACCAAAAAAGTTCGCCTGTGGTCCGATAACAGCGGTGGTCAAAAAACATACTTATTTCTGATGTATGTACGAGGTGTTTTTTAATTGGGATAAGCCCGCCACACTATTCCCAAACCACTGTAACGTCTGTAAGCCAGAATCTACAATGGCGACTACCAGAAAAACGCCAAGGCAATGAAGCTCGACGAGTTTCAAAGAAACGATTAAATTGTCTTGGGTCCCGAAACGAAATTAATCAGAAAAGAACAGCGGAGAAGTAAGAAAACCGTAATTTCCACTTCCGAATCAAGAAGGAGACAGAACAAAGCTAGGCCATTAGGTACAAAGGGATATTTACAACTGGGGTAAGCCCAGTTGCCAAGCACCACGGATCAAAACACTAATATTAATGGACCCTGAATTGTGAGCGGTTTTAATGGGTCCAATAATGGTGACATTTGATTCCAATAATAGGTATGGCAAAAACGCTTGAACGCACGGAAATTCGTTCTAGTTTCTACAAGGTCCGTGTAATAGACAACTCCAGACATAGGCTGAATATTATTCAACCTATTATTGCGTTCAGTTTGCCAAAGAGTACACTCTACGTATGATACGCGGATTGTTCGTATTCGCAATCAGGTGTAGAACATAAAGGCGAGGCTACAAGCTTGAAGGAAAATAATGTCCTTACATTAAATCATGACCTGTGAGAAATTGGGCAACACAGTAATCCACCTCCAGCCATGTCCTAGCCAGCCGCTCAGGAACCGATGGGAAAAGCTGATGGAGGTGTCGGCCTTTGATGGAACTTTCCCACTTACATTGCCTTTCGGATAAGTAATCTAGAGATCTTGGCCCGATAGCGTTGGAGTAAAAACTCTGGGTCCATAGTCTTTCGTGTGAAATTGTTCATTGTAACACATCGCTGCACTTCAAGATCGATTGGAAGTACACCTGCAAGTACTGGTAAGGCTTCAGTGCTAACTGTCGTATACGCTTTACATAGGAAAATCAAAGCTTAACGTTGACTTTGAAGCAATTCACGTCGTACCGCCCCCTCCCCCCTATGGTGGCCCTATCAACCCCAACAGGTGCCCCGTAGCACCATACAACCCAGGTAGCCCCACAGATCGTTTTTATCGTTAGAAATCATAGACCTCAAGTAGCCTTGGATATCCTCGTCAAGGCATAGAAGTTCTTTTAGCTTTTTCACCTACTGTTTTTATGTGCTTAATAAATGGAAAGTTCTTTCTAATACCATACCAAGGTAACACACGGACAGTTTTTTTATGGGAACGTTATAAAACTTAATACTAGGCCAATACTTAAGGTTACCTTTCAACATAAGTTGATAGGTTTTCTGCGGTGCGAAGGTAAGACGGTTCCGATCACCCCACTGAGATTTTAAACGAAAGGGAGTGTCAGCTAAACTCTCAAGTCTAGCCAGAGTACTTGACTGAATGATCAGCAGCCCATCGTCCGCATACCCGGTTAATGAGCAACCGCAAGGAAGCGGAATCGCGAGAAAATCATTATACCCCAAATTCCATAGGTACATACAGGCCTATCACTGAGCCCTGAGCACATTCCATGGTTAGAGATTTTGTCACAGAATGAGGACAAAGTTTGAGTTCTGCGGAATCATTTAAAAAATACGAGTGAACAAGAGCATAAATATTTTTGTAGCAACCACCGGTTTTCATTTTGAGTATTATCATTGGCCACCAGGCATTATCAGAAGCCCCAGAAATATCCAGGAAAGTCCAAACCGTGTTTTTGCTCGGAAAGATTAACAATTTTTGTGTTGCGTCGACGATCGACTTTCCAACAGTAAAACCGAATTGGTTATTATGAAATTTTAGTCAAATCGGTACAAACACAAAACAATTAGTCGCTTTAAGAGCTTACCCAAAGATGGAAGTAGTGTTATGGACCGGTACAACTTAGGGTCGTCTGGAGGCTTGTCACCATTTTTCGGTATTATGCATAATTATATAATATAGCACTGTCATCATTTCCAAAGAATAATACCATCCGCTATGCATCGGTTATTTGACAGTTAAGACCGCGTCATCCGCTGTTATACACGCTTCTATAATCATTCTGTTAGATATTTTATCTTCACCTGCTGATTTGTTGAGAGGTAGTCTCCAGACACCATTCATGAATTCGTCAGTGGATGGAAGGTCTGACGCCGGTGATTCAGGTGGCACAGCAGCCCATGTTCTAATCTGTTGGTGGTATTCAGTATCATTGACTACTGAATCATCAGGTATAAGAGAATTAAGCAGAACTTTTGTTGTTTCTTGGATACCGGCAGTATGTTTATTGTTTACTTTGATGTTTTGAACATACGTAAAAAAAGTAACAGTTTTGTATATAACTCTTGTTAAATTGCATCCGTCGATATATCAATTTGGGTCTAAATCTATACACAAAGTATTAATCAAATAATATGTACATTGTTATTTTATTTATCACTTTTTAATTGCATTTATATCGTGTATAAAAAGAAAAGACCTACACACTTGTCAGTATGTCATGTCGACATTCCCCTGACTCGCATGCTTGCCATCCTAGCCTGCACTTAAGATGCCAGTATTTTACACGAAGCGAATAGCGACTGCCGTTTGACCTCCGCTACCCAACTAGTGGGAACACTGGTGTCCTAAGGTGAGACTAGTTTGCGGATAGTCTCGAGCATGTGACTGCCCGTGACGACTGTCGCAGGTCTTAGCGCGACAGCCGGGACCGACGGCTTAGCGTGCCCTCCGAAGCACGGACTAATATATTATATTTAACACACTTATAATATTTAAGAAATTTGCATGCAGTTAAGCTGCATGAAAATTTCTTAATCTATTATTCATTAATCTTGCGTGATTTCAGTAAACTTTTTCTCATAAGCACGTATTAAATGCTCCGCCTTCAAAACGCGAAATTAAAAAATACCTTTTGATAAAAATAAATATGCAGTCAGAAAAATTAAAATTAATCACCTAAATTTCACTTGCACGTCAAAAAACTACAAGGCAGACCTATCTTTAGACAGATCCTGTATTAAGTACTCGTATTATAACTCAAAAATCTTTAATTTATTCTGAATATCAGGATTTCTATTTTACAATTTATAGTCTTTTGTTTAGAATGAACAAGTGCTTTGAAGATTTCTGAAGAAAGGTAGTATCGCTGAAAAAAAAAAGGTTTTCTGGAAAGATTTTTCAAATAGTATTTCAGCAGTGTTTCACCAAATTATGTAGACGTCGTATTAACGAATTTATCACTTTGAAAAACCGAGCATTAATCACATTAATGCATGTACAAAAATGTACACCTACAAACTTGTCAGTATGTCGTGTCGACATTCCCCTGACTCGCATGCTAGGCCATCCTAGCCTGCACCCAAGATGCTAGTATTTTACACGAAGCGACTAGCGAACCCAACTAGTGGGAACACCGGTGTCCTAAGGTGAGACTAGTTTGCGGATAGTCTCGAGCATGTGACTGCCCGTGACGACTGTCGCAGGTCTTAGAGCGACAGCCGGGACCGACGGCTTAGCGTGCCCTCCGAAGCACGAAGAGAGTTTTTTGGTTTAATCAGTTTGAATCTAGACTAGATACTTTAATACTAACACAACTATTCAAAAATTCAAAATTCAAAAATCATTCATTTCAATCCATTTCTTTATATCATTTCATTTCAAATAAAATTAAAATTATAATAATAATACATGTCATAAAAGTAGTAACTAAATAATTTAAATAAAAGTAAACATTACAATTTAAAACTATAAAACCAAAATTAAAATCAAAACTAACATCCAAATAAAATCAAAAAACACAATCAAAATTAAAATCAAAAATCAATGTCACAATTAAATTAAATCATAAAATAAAATACATTTCTTTTTCTTAAATTAATAATACGCCTGCCTCTGAGTCATTTGTTAGTTTGTCATCACATTAATCATACAGCAATGGTTAATGTACTGACAATCAAACCTGTTCGCAAATACTATGAGAATTCTATACCAAATAGGCACATGCTTTATTTCGTAAGACTATTATAACTTTTAGTCAAAACTTTGTCTAGTGAAATGTTTCGCAGTGCTTGGTAAGTAAAGCAGCCTATTGGCAGCACGAGCTCGCAGGCCCTGAATGCTGTCCCTCGCAGCACGCAGCAGCTAGCAGGCTCGTGCTGCGGGGGCAGGGCGGGCTCCGGTCCTCTCACTGGCGCGCGGCGCCGTGTTCTGTGAGAGCGTGGTACTTCCCCGGTCGAGCCAGCCCGCACCTCTACACTACAGTGCGGCTCTACCACGTACAAATACTACAAGTAGTATCCCTAAGTGTTAGCAAGCGCCGACCTGCGTCTGTTGTGAGCGCTCGTCGTTGAAGGCGGTTTTCATTACTTTGTCGGTCTGGAGTAGCTCGGATCTCAACTGATCGGCAACATTTCAGATCAGCGAAATCAGTGCTTTATGCGAGAGCACATAAAATCAGTAAACTTAAAGCTTAGCTTCAGAACGGATCATTTGAACCGCGGCTATACATTATTTGACTTAACTTTGGAATTTTCAACGTATACGTCAAAAACGGAAACAAATTATTACCTTTTAGTTAATGTCTAACACGCTCGAAATGTTGCACTCGTCAATTTATATAATAGTTCTAAGACATTGGAAGTTTTTTCAATACATAATTATTACATCAAAACAGCTACAGTAATGTTTGCAAAATATAAAGAAAATCTCGCTTTGTAACAATAAAAACGGCAACAATATTTGTAATGTATTGTAACAATATTTTTTTTATTACGTACACTAGTGTCAAGTGCCAGAAATCAGTTTACCCATTTTTTTTTAAAGTCCTTACTTCCAATATCACCAAACGATTGTGTCTGTCATATAATAATATTTCACACAATAAGTGTTTTATATCCTAGGTTCAGATCCATTTCCACAGACACTCAACTTCTTGCATTTGCAAGAACTTGCTAAAACAAGGCATCTACACACTTGTCAGTATGTCATGTCGACATTCCCCTGACTCGCATGCTTGCCATCCTAGCCTGCACTTAAGATGCCAGTATTTTACACGAAGCGAATAGCGACTGCCGTTTGACCTCCGCTACCCAACTAGTGGGAACACTGGTGTCCTAAGGTGAGACTAGTTTGCGGATAGTCTCGAGCATGTGACTGCCCGTGACGACTGTCGCAGGTCTTAGCGCGACAGCCGGGACCGACGGCTTAGCGTGCCCTCCGAAGCACGGACTATTATGCTATATTTAACAACGTAATATATATAACATTTTAGAAAGTATCTTGCAGTTACAACCTTGTTTTATTTAAGATGTTTTTATCCCTTACTAGCTGTGCCCGCGGTTTCACCCGCGTTTATGTATCGTTCGTAAAAAAAAAACATAAAAAGTATCCTATGTTACTTCTAATACCTACAAGAATATGTGTACAGAGTTTCATGATGATCGGTTAAGTAGTTTTCGCGTGAAAGCGTAACAAACAAACTTACATTCACATTTGTAGTATTAGTATGATACAGAACATATAGTCTTATTGATTAATTAATTGTGATCCATTTTCATACTTAAACTTTAAAAAATTGGTTGCCTGTAAAGTCGGTATACGGGCGAAAGTTTTACGTGACAACGACTTTGAGTGGTAAAATAATTTTAATGTTGCCCGAGTGGAAGGGACGCGTGCCTCTCACTCGCTCTCATTGTGAGCGCATAACGTGAGCGGAGCGTAACGCAGTTTCTTGAAGTGTCACCCGGCAAACCAATTTATAAGACGTTGTCACGTCAAAATGAAATTGTCATTTTATGAAAATAGACAAGTAGTCAGAAAAAATAATTATCTACATGTTAAATGTACCGAAACGTCATAGATAAACAAGGAAGACCTGTCTACAGACACGGACTTTATAACTGACCAAGACATCGTATAGCACAGTTTTAGGTATTGAATTCTATGAAAGGTAACAGTAATTAAAAACTCTATCATTTATTTTGAATATCCAGGATCCCTATTTTAATTTACCGGTTTTTTGTTTTTGACTAACAAGAGCTCTGAAAGTTTCTGAAGAAAGGTATCGCTGTCACATAATAAGGATATTTATTTGTGCTCAGTAGAAAGTTCAGCAAAGTTTTCACGAAAAACGCAATTCTAATAAAAAAATAATACTTATAGTTTTGTTTTTCCTGGCTTGTTTTTATTTCTGTGAATTCTGTACACGGTGTTTTAACGAATTAATTATTCTGAATAATCGAGCATTAACCACATTAACACCGTGTGCTAAAGTATAGACCTACCACTTGTCAGTATGTCGTGTCGACATTCCCCTGAGTCGCATGCCAGGCCATCCTAGCCTGCACCTAAGATGCCAGTATTTTACACAAAGCGACTAGCGGCTGTCATTTGACCTCCACAACCCAACTAGTGAGAACACCGGCGTCCTAAGATGAGACTAGTTTGCGGATAGTCTCGAGCATGTGATTGCCCGTGACGACTGTCGCAGGTCTTAACACGACAGCCGGGACCGACGGCTTAGCGTGCCCTCCGAAGCACGGAGAAATTGATTGAAAAAAATAAAAGCTAACGATCTGAGGCATCGATTATAAAATTGCTATAGAACATATTAAATATAAAATATACAATTATTTTAAGTTATTACAGCCACACGATTAACGTCGATCGCATTGTATAAAACGACAAACGACAATCGATCAAGCGTGTGCTAGGAAATCAGTCAATCAACCACAGCCCAATGTGTGTGTGTTTGTTATCATCAATCGATGCAAAATCAAAGTCAGATAACAGATAAACTTCAAGGAAATTATAGCTCAGGACTAAGTCGATCGATTTTGATAAGATTGAAATTGATGCTATTTGTTTACAAGCTGATTATCCAGGGTATTATCATCCTCATAATCATCCTGTGTTTACGAGAGCTGTTTCAAAAAAAATTTTTCTTTTAGCAAAACCTTATTTTATGTTTGAGACATTGTTTTATTGCTCAGCAGAAGGTAAACTCAATTGGCCAAGAAAAAATCGAAAAACACTTCAGTTTTGTAGATCTTGATTTTATGAGTATTGAGTATAATTTTAATCAAAACTGAAGTGAAATCTAGAGAGCATTAACAATTAGCTATTATAGAAAAACTACAGATTATCAAATTATTTTGTGTCAATTTAAATGATATGTAAAAGAAGCAGTGTTTATCGATTTTTGTTGCTGACCGCACACATACACTTGAAAAACTATGACCGACGTTATATTTTTTAAACGATTTTAATTAGTGCCAATTATACAAGACCCATTTGAATTTAGACACAAAGTATTAATAAACTTATATGTACATGTCATTTTCTTTTACCGCTTTTTAATCTCATATCGTGTATAAAATTAGACCTACATACTTCTCAGTATTTCGTATCGACATTCCCATGAACCGTGACATCGGACCAGTGGCAAGAGACAAGCTTAAGTTTTAATCATGGACCAAGATATTGCATAAAAAAAATACAAGTGGCATACTATCCTCAGATAACATCTCCTGTTAAATAAGCTAGGGTACTTAAATAATATTTATTACATTCTAAGTTACTCGTATTATCATACATACATCGAATGTTGGCAACTTTCTCGCCTTTCTGGACAAACTACCATATTACTAAGAATATTCACGCGATCTTCTGGATGTGACTGCTCATGCTGGCGTGATTGACGCGTGAAAATCTTAGCATTTTTACCCACACACTTGTCAGTATGTCATGTCGACATTCCCCTGACTCGTATGCTAGGCCATCCTAGCCTGCACCCAAGATGCCAGTATTTTACACGAAGCGACTAGCGACTGCCGTCTGACCTCCGCAACCCAACTAGTGGGAACACCGGTGTCCTAAGGTGAGACTAGTTTGCGGATAGTCTCGAGCATGTGACTGCCCGTGACGACTATTGCAGGTCTTAACGCGACAGCCGGGACCGACGGCTTAACGTGCCCTCCGAAGCACGGACTATTATCTATACTATATTTAACATCAGATTATATTTAGGAAAGTGTCATGTAGCTAGGATCTTGTGTCATTTAAGAAGACTGATTCTCATATACACGTATTAAATGATTCGCCTTTACAAAACGAAATTTAAGAAATATGATTTTTGCTAGAAACAAATATGCATAGTCAGAAAAATTAATTTA
Source organism: Polia nebulosa (assembly GCA_951329385.1). Lineage (NCBI taxonomy): Eukaryota > Metazoa > Arthropoda > Insecta > Lepidoptera > Noctuidae > Polia > Polia nebulosa. The sequence goes on from OX589609.1 coordinate 1,646,422, forward strand.
AATAACCTAAATGTAACTTGCCCGTCCTAAAACCACAAGGCTAATCGTTTGACAGATCCTGTGTTTGGTATTATAACTACTAACTCTATCACTTATGTTGCTATTTTAATTTAAAATCTTTTGGTTTTTGAAGAACAAGTGCTTTGCAAATTTCTGAAAAAATGATATCGCTGTCTCGTATTAAAGATATTTATTTGTGCTCAGCAGAAAGTTTACCTAAGCTTTACTAAAAAACTAAATTCTGATAAAAAGGCTTTCTGGTAATTTTCTCTGGAATGTCTCTTTCTGGAGTATTTCGCCAAATTCTTGAAATGGCGTATCAACTAATAAATCGTTAATTATTTAAATTGAACCATAATCACATTAATACCATGTACAAAAGTATAGACCTACACACTTGTCAGTATGTCGTGTGGACATTCCCCTGACTCGCATGCTAGGCCATCCTAGCCCGCACCCAAGATGCCAGTATTTTACACGAAGCGACTAGCGACTAGTGTGCAACCCAACTAGTAGGTACACCGGTGAGACTAGTTTACGGATAGTGTCGAGCATGTGACTGCCCGTGACGACTGTCGCAGGTGTTAGCGCGACAGCCGGGACCGACGGCTTAGCGTGCCCTCCGAAGCACGAAGAGAGTTTTTTGGCTTAAGGGCCTACCTCCCCATAAGTGACGCCCTCATTGATTAAAAAATCATATCTTAGCATAGAAAATAAAGATGAAAGAATCCTATGTTGCGTTTGTTACAAAGAGGATAAGGTATTTTTACGTTGTTGAAACAGCACTAAAGTGTTTCTTATCCAAAGTAGTAAGCAAAAGTACCAGAAACGGCCGTTTTTGACACTGTTGCCTACTACTTTGGATACGAAACATTCTGAGTTCTGTTTTAACAACGTAAAAATACCTTATCTTATTTGTAACAAACGCAACATAGGATTCTTTAATCTTTATTTTCTACGCTTTGCTACGATTTTTTATTCAACGAGGCCGCCACTTGGCGGCTATATACGCCTTAACCAGTTAAGATCTAGATTAGATACTTTAATACTAACTACTATGCCAATCATTCTACAGATTATATGTTTTACACCGTGTAATATTAAGAGATCAACACGATTTTCTCTTGTTTCTAACTTAGTTACTACCTGAATTTCTTCTTTAGTTTTGTATGTACATAGGATCATAAGAATAATGTACGTAACGAATAATAATGTCATCTCTATGTGCTGATCTTAATCTCATCTGGCTTTGAGTAAACTTTTTTATTTATTCCATTTTATTTTTGATACTTATAATTTTGTTTTTAGAAAGATTCGAGGGACTTGTATGTATGTACAAAGTTTTGTTAAATAATAACAATAATAAATATTATTTAATGATTATTCAAGTATTTTTTTTTCTTTATTTTAATATTTTTTATAAATTGTACTAAAACCAAATACTAAAATACTAAAAAAACATATAACGCATGACAAAAAGCACATTTCGTGCCTAAGATTTGAACCTCCAATCTACTTAGACGTTGAATAACTTTTCATAAATGTTAGCCCTATTATTGTTTGTCGATATACGCAATAATAAATTAATTAACGTTTCATAGAAATAAAAAACAAACTTTTAAAAAATAAATAAGTACTAACTTAAACTTATTTATTCAATAGATCAATACATTAATTATAATAAAAGGTATTTTCAAAATACAAAAACCAACTTGGGCCTATCACGGATTTGAACGCATATGTCTAACCGATCCCAAACCATAAATCCTAAATTGTTTATAATGCGATATTTATGTAGATAAGTTTGTGTGCGTATCTTCTACACTAATTATTTAGACTAACACGCTTTAATATTTACAAACAGCGTGACCAACACTAAACTATCTATGAGTCAGGGTCTTTAGCGTCATGTTCATTTGTGTTATTATTTGTGCTATTAAAGTTTTAAACTTATTTATTTTCAACGTAGACTAAAACGCAAGGCTATTTATATAATATAACTTGCGTGTTTTTACTTCATTTTAAGGTGAAAGCTCACTGACGCTCACTGACATTTTGGACATGGGCCCATGCCCAAAATGTCTTAATTTCATGAAATACTTACATTTGACATCAATTCTAACTGAAAAAGTTGTATTGATGATTTTAATTATTATAATTCTATAAATACATGTATGCTACGGCCGCGAATCAAATTTTGACCTAAATACAACCTGACACTGACCTGCAAATTGCAAAAAACGTAAGAACATTTGAATTTCGCGGGCTACCCTGGCGGTTCCACCTTAATCCCAATGTAGGCTCTACCGAAGTGTACGATGTACACATGCAATGCCCTCTTTGCAAGTTTTATTTTATGATTAGGTATACAGGATTCTGTACCCGATGGGAGTCAACGGGGATATACTACTAAGCCTGCAAAGGCTGTAACTACGCTTGTTCCTACTTTGTTGGCTAAAACTGTGCCCACATTTACATCACACTTATTATATTTTAGGCTAGGGATCGTTGCGATTTCATCTGGCGTAAACTTGCTTTAGTACCGAACATAACTTATTATACTTTTCTAGTATTTAACTCTTCTTAGTCTACCACGACGTAATATTTACAAAAGCCGTGTTTAATATCTTAACTATTCGTCACAATGTTTTTATTTGTTTTGAAAAATAATACTTTATTTTTTGACTAAATAAGGATTAGGTAGGTACTTGTCGTTTTATATGTTACCGGAAACGAGTGCAATTAATAATTTTAAAAGGAAATTGCTAGGAGAGAGATGCTGTAGTTTTAATAGGTTTTTCTTAGAAAACTAACTATTATTTAAGAGCAGATCGCAATCTACATTGCAGAGTTAAGTAAACTCTAAACAAATGTTAAAAAAAGTTATTTCCAACATATTCCAAAAATGCTTTGCGGTCGTAGCACAGTGCGAGCTACGCCGCGCGCTGTAGCTCAGCGCGTAACAAGGTAGAAATATACGTGAACAAACGCGTTTAGAAAATCATATAACCTTTTACAATATTATTTTTAAAATTTTCGTTTCGTTGCGATTCCGTACGAACGATCCATAAATAGGTATAAACAAATAGGAATGATGAAGATGATCCCGCATCGAACACATTGCCAGTAATTGACACATTGTATGTCTATGCTACTTCGAAATAAATTGCACCACGTATCTATGGTTCTAATGTCGTTGATTATTTCAAGGATGTCTGTATGTTTGAATTTGGGTTCGCCGGTCTTTTTTTTTGCCAACTCCTTACAACAAATTTGAAATAAATCACATTATACTTATAGTGTGTCTTGTTCTACAAAAGTTTAACAAGTGGTGCAAAACTTGAATATACTTTTCTTTCTGTTTTTAGGGTTCCGTACCCGAAGGGTCCAAACGGAGCCCTATTGTTGTCACTCACGTGTCCGTCTGTCCGTCCGTCGTCTGTCACAAAATTTTGTTACGAAGAATTTTTTAACTTCCCTTTGACCTATGATCTTGAAATTTGCTGATAATGGTTATTATTACGTATACTTTACCGACAAATACCAATATATGGTACGGAACCCTTAATGTGCGAAATCCGACACGCACTTGGCCAGTTTTCTTCTTTTACATTTTATTTTTGCAATCCACGTCTGGATTTTTTACAGGGATTGGTTTAGGTTATAGAGAGGTTTTATTTGTTTTCAGTGAAGTTGAAAAGCTTTTTATTTATTTTTTTACTTGCCCTGCAACATGTCTCAGTAATATTACCGGCTTAAACTATTGAGATAAATGCATCCCTTCATCCACTCGAATCTTTGTTATTTTACAATTACCCTAATTACCTACAGTAAGATTATCATAAAATTATTCTTATCCAACCGATTTCTTATACCTAACTATTTACAGTATCTAAGTGACTTTTTGGTCCACTTGGTCGTTTTTACTTTCCTTGATATTAAAGTTAAAATTAATGGTAATTGTAACTATACCTACTTACCTAAGTTACCTAGGTACTTATGGCATGGTAGGCATGGCAGTGTCTTAAACCTTAGCTAGGTAGTTCATAAAATAATGTTTTACTTAATGTATGTAACTAATTTTACATGTAGATAAGTAGTTATCGTTTAATTTATTTTATTTACATCTTTTACTGTCTAATTTCGTAACGAACGTAACTCGAGGATAGAGACCCAATGTCCAAAGATCAATTGATTATTTAGATTAGTTCATTAATCTAATTTAAATTTATTTATTTTTACCATATTAGGTGTGTACTTTCATACCATACAAATGATATGAAAGTTCCTACCTAGCTATCAGATATATTCAAAATGTCATAGTTTGTGACTATTTGACCAGTACAAAGCAGCATTGTTTTGTTTTCATTCCTAACGAGCCCGCTCTGGAGCCCGAGCTCGCCTGGGGCGACATGCCTGATTGCCGTTTGGATCAGGTAAGTTTAACCAGAAGCGGCTACATATTACATTTATAGATGGAACACAATCATTTCTGTAGGTACTTTTTTTGTGAAGGAAATAAATAATAATTATTATTATTATTTGTTCCTATAGAAGCAAAATACTGAACACTGATAAAATCAGCACGCTAAAGCTATTACTAGTTGTTCTTTATTCATGGCGTTCTCCACATTTTGCATTTTGTTTTAATATAATCTTAACTCCAGAATATTGCTACTACCTCCCTACCTACCTATTTGCCGTATATTATAGCTTTCTAAACAAGAGGTAGACTTTTGACGGTTGATATTAATTATGATCTTAATTCTAACGTTAATTATAATCTTAAAACCTAATTGTCAACACAGGCTTAGTCCATAGGACTACAATTGTGATTCATCCTTATTCGGAGATAAACCGATTTTATTGATACATCCTCGTTCATACATTTTGTTACCAGAGCATCTCACAAACGATATACATATTATAATAAAGTCCAAACAAAATACCTGGCTCGTACTATGACGTGATAACGCAATCATTGCTTCAGTGCAAGAGGGAGATAGAGCTATACAGGAAGAATAGCCCCCATCTCTTTTTCGCCACCGAAAAATAATGTCTTTGACATTTCATAATTCACTTCAAACTTTTAGAGATCATTGTATTCATGAATATTATAGGAAGGTACCTGTTTCAGTTTCTTAGAGTATCGGTATTTTTTCATACATATTATAGGCTTGTTCTCATAGTGAAAGTTGGTCATATTCATGAGCACCTACTAGGTATTTCTATCTATGAAAGTTCATCCGAGTTTTTTGTTTGGATCTTCTATTTTATATAACGTTTGAAAATAGTTAGATATCTATATGTAACACTAATATCCTATTCACTTAGCTACCGACAACTATTTTTATATTGAAATATCTTAATTTAATTTAGTAAGTGAAGTATGTAAGTTAATCTACCTACGTCACACTAGTTAAATTATCCTATTTCACTCACCTCATACTACGTATTTTATTTTTAGTATAGATATTATAAACTAGTAGAAGCACTCGCTCAACGATTCCTATGATATATAGTACACTTGTACGATTGGTACTTAAAAACTACACTTTATTCAGTTACTAGATGGCCCGTAAGTGAATCCGTTCTCCATATATCATCAAAAAGCCTTTACATACGAAGTGTAGGAAATTAATTTCCTGCTTAATTTTTTTTGTGTTTAATTTTGCCGATATTTTAATAGTTATTGTGCTATTCGGAGTAGAGACAAATCCAACAAATCAAAGATCATACAAATCGGTCCAGTCGTTCTTGAGGTATAAATGTTGTAACTAACCCGACTTAGTTTAATATATAAAGAAGATAAATGATGTTATATATCATGTAGTAAGCAGTTGTGGCGCAGTTTTGGTTCGAATTTGAAATTGAATTTGATCTCGAAACAGTAAAGGAAAACATAGTGAGGAAACCGGTATGACCTAGAAGAACCAAAAATTCGAAGACATGTGACATCCACAAACCTGCACTGAGCCTGCGTGGTGGCTATTCCCTCTCACTGAGAGGAGGCCTACATTACACATGTCCCTGCAGTGGGACATGTGTATTCAAGGGCTGATTATGCTATACTATTATAGGTACAACCGTGTGCAGATCAAGTTTGTACAACTTCGGAATATTATATGAACAAAAAATTTTATTAGGTGCATAGTTCACATTTTCGTTAACAAAGAAGAATTATTTAAAACCAAAGAGAATATTCATTTATTCGTAAGAATGTTATGTTACCATCGTGGCAAAGTTATCTGCATAGATTGATATTTGTTTATTATTAATGATAATAATCACCAAATATAAAGAAACTCCCATTCTAAATAAAACTATGACATGCATCTCGTGATCAGTCACTTAGGCGATGCTTTATGACTTCAATAATTGACAAACTGCACAAGACCGTAATTTATTTTTTGACATGATTTAAAACGGAGTTGGACGAGACACCTAACAAGTTGCGGTAATGACAGATGAAGTAAGGCTGGATGACAGACTTGGGGAGTTTGCCACCAGAACAGGAACTGGCCTGAAATGACGACAAGAGGAGCCGCGGCCGGAGAGTGACGTGGTGCGGCCGACTACCTTTTTTTTTGTTGCCGGTGTGGCAAATCCTCATGGATGTCCTTCGCCTGGGTTAGGCGAAGGGGTCTGTCAGACTACCGACTAAAAACCACCCCGGTGTTCCGGTCCACGTATGGGAAGGTGTGGTGTCCTCTGGTGCGACTTCCAATAGGAGCCCACTACCTAGCCGAACTGCATAAGTATTCCAGCACCCTGGTTAAAGGTAGTTGAAGATGGTATTATATTCAGGAGTATTTGAGACCGTAGGTAATGAGAATTGACACACGCAAATACGTGCCAGTCGTGCTGGCTGAAGCTGACATAGAAGAAACGGAAAGTTAGAGCAAAGAGAGTTTTGTACCAAGAGGTAGACGAAATCAGGCTGTGGTTGACGATGATTTCCTAAGTTAGTAACAGCACAAGAAAAATAAGTACCTTTAATTATACCATCGAGGAGGTTAACAATGAAATTAAAAGGGACACTGACTTTATACCACGCATTGCGAAAAAATTTGGAACCTTTCTCACATTACCTGTGAGCTCTGAATTGAATTTTATACCAAATAGGCACATTCATGAACTACGTATCAAAAACGACTAATTTGTTTAACTATTGTTAATTTCAGTCAAAACTTTGTCTTGTGAAATGTTTCGCAGTGCGTGGTAAGTAAAGCAGCCTATTGGCAGCACGAGCTTGCAGGACCTGCATGCTGTCCCCCGCACGACGCAGCAGCTAGCAGGCTCGTGCTGCGGGGGCAGGGCGGGCTCCGGTCCTCTCACTGGCGCGCGGCGCCGTGTTCTGTGAGAGCGTGGTACTTCCCCGGTCGAGCCAGCCCGCACCTCTACACTACAGTGCGGCTCTACCACGTACAAATACTACAAGTAGTATCCCTAAGTGTTAGCAAGCGCCGACCTGCGTCTGTTGTGAGCGCTCGTCGTTGAAGGCGGTTTTCATTACTTTGTCGGTCTGGAGTAGCTCGCTGGCTGATCGGCAACATTTCAGATCAGCGAAATCAGTGCTTTATGCGAGAGCACATAAAATCAGTAAACTTAAAGCTTAACTCCAGAACGGATCATTTGAACCGCGGCTATACATTGTTTGACTTAACTTTGGAGTTTTCAACGTATTATACGTTGAAAACGGAAACAAATAATCACCTTTTATCTTATGTCTAACGCTCAAAAGTAGCACTCGTCAATTTTATAATAGTTCCAAGATATTTGAAGTTTTTTTTTATACGTATAATCATTACATCAAAACTGCCACAGTAATGTTTGAAAAATATAAAGAAAAGCTCGCTTTGTAATATTTTTGGCTTCGTAACAATAAAAACGAGCCTAAATACTGACACACTCACGCACCCTTTTTAGAGAAATAACCTACTGTGCTGATAAACCTAACTGCAGCATCAGACAATCATTCAATAATTATATCACACTGTCATCAATTCTTGACATTTTGCGACATAACATGTCAATACGTTACAAGATTAGTTCAAATACAAGTTCAAATAAAACAGTGTTTTAAATAGAGACAATAAATAGTGGTATGCTTTTTTTTTGTGGGGTGGGAAATTATCCAATGACTTCTCCTGCTCTTCGTGTCAGACTCTTACTGGCTAAAACCCACCCCTGTTCCTTTCTGCCCTGAGTGCCCAGGGGCGAGGTAACTCTGTTTCAAATTTATCCTCAACCCCCGGGCAGGCATCGGCCATGACGGGCCCCGTCTTTATTGCTGACAAGTCTTTGAGGCGCGCGTGGAACACTACGCGCCGTCGACTCTCGGGCCTGGTGCTGATCGGACGGCAAGCTACCCATTACTCGCCGTCTGCAGGCGAATAGTGGTATGCTGATGCAGCTTCATTACCTCAATAGTTTTATTTCGTAGGATACCATTTATCACGTGCTCAGTTACGGTAAGAGTTACGTACATATACACAGCGAGCAGCAAACGGGAGCCGTCGTGGACAGAAGGAGTGAAGAGTTGCAGACCTCGTTATTGTGGTGCTGGCTGGAGGTGACGAGCTCTGTTGTGACTGCTGCGGTATCTGTGGAACAATGCTTCTGTTAGTCGTGCATTCAATGGAGAATCAATTATTTTGTGTGAGGTGATCTCGATTATCAATATAAAGTTTCATTGAGGTACTAATTTTTAATTAAAAAGTAGGAATGAATTATTTTGATCCTTACTTAAGTTTAGATATAATACATAAAAAGGACATAGCCATATTTATATTTGTGGCCTTTTCTAATAAAATGCAGCATATCAAATTATCATGTTAGAATAAAATACTTGAATGGATCTCTAAACAAACAAATGAACATGAAAACAACAACATTTATTGAAATGAATCAGAAAAATTAAGATAATTAAAAATGCTACCTTTGGGCTCCGCCTGAAGCGGCTGAAGCGTGCACGTTCAATAACGCAGGCTACCGCAGTCCACTGCTGGAGTGCTGGACATAGCGCACTCCCAAGCTGCGCCACAGCACTCGGCCTCCGCCTGGCGCCTCCTGTCCGTCCCCGCTGCTCCACCTGGCTGGAGAGCGCGCCACCATGCGGCCTGTACTCTAGGACTCGTCTGCTCGGCAACATCGGTACTTCGACGAACATGGCCGTTTACGTCATTTCAGTGTTAGATAGCACAGGCACTAGAACTAGAATGGCTCTATCCTGTCATGCGTTTATCACCACTTTCGTTGTTCGTCACAGTAAATTTAGTGTTATTACAAAGAAAACAATAACTTACGACAAAACATTTTATTTAAGTTCAAGTTACATCTTGTTACAATTACTAATAATATTATTATAATAAACACACAAAGCTGTCGCTCCAATACTTATTTAGTACACCACTTAAGTATAATGATTATATCTAATTAAGTACCTACTACTGTGTGTCAGAGTATCGTGCGTGTGAAATGTTGTAATGAATGACATTGAATGATTTTATTATCATAAATGTGGGTGTGTGTAATGTATTTATTGAAAACCTAGCCTAACCATAGCGGGTATACGAGTACAGTACCTACGTATCTTGCCTTAACTGACTAGAATTTATTAATACTAGTTCCATTAAACACGCCATTCTGTTCAATTTAAACTAATTTAAGTTGAAGTCTGCCGCGACGATCATTTAATAATAATATGAACTACATAGGTACCTAGATTACTTATATATAGCACGTTAATATTAAAAAAAAGTATATTTTTAAATTAACGTTTAATATCTAAATATGGCACAGACATATATACAGATGCCACTGAGACACGCAGCTTATGATTACTAATACAAGTGACAAATTCCCGTTTTGTATGATACAACTTATAATGTAGAGCATTCAGGCTTCGGTGGTATGTGTCTCTGTCAGACGTCTTAGCTGCCACCAGACATAAGGGATGATGTCTGGTCATTTTCCATGAGACTAGAATATAGCTGCACGAACGGCATTTTGTCTGAACAAGATATGGCATCTGCACAGCTCTGTCAGTAGATCCTGGGGAGTGCAGGCAGTTAGGGATGAGTGCTCATTTTCGTTGACACTATAGTCGCGCGCATGGGTTGTCAGGTGCCTCTGACACTACGAGTATGCACACGTGACCTTGCTAAAGTTCATATTGCATGTATTCAGTTTCACCGACAGCCTGCCCCTTCCAAGAGCTGGTTTTCGGCAGCAGAAGTAGGTGATTTATTTGAGGATGTAATGGTAACACACACACCGTCACCTAATGTATGACTCACGATGTTTCTAACTTAGTAAATTATAGACGAAATCCCTCACACATCACTCAAAATCACTAGGTGGCTGTGGTTTAATGCTATCTTAAATGTATACCTATCAAACCTATAGAGATTTTTAGGCATATATAATGAGCAAACACACATTTTTGCAAATGCTTAGTTAAACATCTACACACTTGTCAGTATGTCACATCGACATTTCCCTGACTCGCATGCTAGGCCAGGCTAGCCTGCACCCAAGATGCTAGTTTTTTACACGAAGCGACTAGCGACTGCCGTCTAACCTCCGCAACCCAACTAGTGGGAACACCGGTGTCCTAAGGTGAGACTAGTTTACAGATAGTCTCGAGCATGTGACTGCCCGTGACGACTGTCGCAGGTCTTAGCGTGACAGCCGGGACCGACGGCTTAGCGTGCCCTCCGAAGCACGGACTATTATACTATATTTAACAACATATAATATTTTAGAAAGTATCTTGTAGCTATAATCATTTTCATTTAAGATAATTTTATGCCTCATACATAATTAATATTAAGATCTATTTTCTTATTAGAAATTTAAAAATAAAATTGTCATTTGATGAAAATAGACACGTACAGTCAGAAAAAAGAATTATCTACATGTTATAAATGTACATAAACGTCATAGAAGAACACGAACCAGAAAGACTTTATAGACACGGACTTTCAAATTGATCAAGACATCTTTTAGCAGATCCTGTTTTAGGAATTGCATTCTATGAAAAGGTAACTACAACCTCGTATCATTTATATTGAATATCCAGGATCCCTATTTTAAATAACAGTTTTTTTTTGTTTTTGACTAACAAGAGCTTTGAAAGTTTCTGAAGAAAGGTATCGCTGTCACATACTAAGGATATTCATTTGTGCTCAGTAGAAAGTTCAGTTTCCACGAAAAACTCAATTCTAATTAAAAAAGGATGAAGGAGAATTTCATAGCTTTTGTCTAAATTTATTTCTGTACACGGTGTTTTAACGAATTAATTATTCTGAATAATCGAGCATTAATCACATTAATACCGTGTGCAAAAGTCTATACCTACACACTTGTCAGTATGTTGTGTCGACATTCCCCTGACTCGCATGTTAGGCCATCCTAGCCTGCACCCAAGATGTCAGTATTTTACACGAAGCGACTAGCGACTACCGCCTGACCTCCGCTACCCAACTAGTGGGAACACCGGCGTCCTAAGGTGAGACTAGTTTGTGGATAGTGTCGAGCATGTATTGCCCGTGACGACTGTCGCAGGTCTTAACGCGACAGCCGGGACCGACGGCTTAGCGTGCCCTCCGAAGCACGGACTATAATACTATATTTATCAACATACCTATAGTATCTTAGAAAGTATTTTGCAGCTTTAACCTTGGTTAATGATAATTTTATGCCTTATATAACACGTCTTATTGACTAGGGATTGAGATCCATTTTTAACCGACTTCATCTTACTAGTACTTTAACAATAAAACTGTAATTTGATGAAAATAAACGTTCAGTCAGAAAAAATAATGAGCGGCATGTTAAATGTAAACGAAATAAAAAGAAACCGGCCAAGTGCATGTCGGACTTCGCACAATTAGGGTTCCTTACCGGTTTTTAACAATTTGTATGGCTTTGGGTCAATAAGATCCTTATACTGTGAACATTTGAAGACTGTCGCTCCAACTGTTTGGCTGTAAAATCTGTGTGACAGACGAAGGAGAGACGGACACGTGAATGACAGCAATAGGACTCTGTTTGGACCCTTCGGGTACGAAAACCTAACAAAGAAGACCTTGTGGACTCAGACTTTCAAATTGACCAAACATAGTTTAGGAGGTCCTGTGTTACGTATTGTATTTTATGAGGTTTAACTGTAACTACAAAATCTATCATTTATTGTAAATATCCAGGATCCCTATTTCAATTTACAGTTTTTTGTTTTTCATTAGCAAGAGCTTCGAAAGTTTCTGAAGAAAAGTATCGCTGTCACATAATAGGAATATTCATTTGTGCTCAGCAGAAAGATTAGCTAAGTTTTTATGAAAAACTCAATTCTGAAAATAAAAAGGTATAATTTTCAGAAAAAAAAATATACCTTTTTATTTATGGCGTGTTTCTGCGAATTCTGTACACGCTGTACGTGGGGCATACTGAAAGTTTTTAGGATCTGGCCACTTACAATAATATAATGAAAAAAACAATTATGGAATTCGAAAATGGAACTCTTTTGGAACATGTTATTTTTTAATTAGCGAGACTGTCATTTGTTTTTTCATCGTGACGTCCTTCCGAAAATTGTGTGTCGCTCATTTTCGTTCAATGATTTTTATGTTTTTCGATGTAGCTTAAGTCAACAAGAGTGTTGCCAAAACTTCAATTGGTATTTGGTGCAGAAGCACCATTTCGCAGCTCTGTGTATTCGTGGTTTGGAGAATTTAAACGTGGACGTGATAATCTCCATGACAAGGTACGTGAAGTTAGCCTGGTGACTGCGGTTACAGAATCTACGAGTTGTATTTATACCGTACGACAACATAATGAAACTGACAAAAAAAATACTTGTCAGCAAATTTGTACTTTGTAAGGCATTGGAATGAGCCAAGTGCAAAACCTTTTATATGTACATCTGAAGGTTCGGAAGCTTTGCACTCGATGTATACCGCATGACTTCATGGAGGACCTGAAACGACTGCGTGTCCAGTGGTGCCGTAAAATGATAAAAAAAAGTTTAACCGAGGACAGTCATTGGCTGTCTATAGTATCGTGACAGGTGACGAAATCTGGGTGTACTGCTTTAAACCCGAAAGAAAAAGCCATTCGGCAGAGTGCGTCTTTACTTTTGAAGATTTGCCGCCGATAGTCGAAGCATTGGTAGAAAAATGGTTGCTTCATTTTTCAACAAATCAGGATATTACACTACAGTATCGCTTGAAGATCAAAGGAAAGTGATTGCAGATTGGTACGTCAACACTTGCTTGCCCAGTCTTAGAAAAAATCCACGAGAAACGTCCTCGAAGCAATGTCCTCCTTCACCACGATAACGCATCCTCATATTCTGCTAAGGCAAGGAAGCGTATTTGAAGGCTTCAAATTTGGAACTGATGACGCATCCAACTTACAGCCCGGACCTGCACCCTGCGACTTCTTTTTGTTTCCATAAATTAAAGACAAACTTAGAGGCACACGTTGTAAGAGCCCTGAATCGGTAAATGCGTTTCATGAAGCCATTGAAGAGGTCCCTAAGGAACACTGGTCCAACTGCTTTGTACAATGGTTTCAGCGAATGCAGAAATGCGTTAATTGCGAGGGAATATACTTTGAAAAACAATAAATGTATCGCAAGTCTTATATCTAGTTTTATTTATCAGAATCCAGAAACTTTCAGTATGCTTATATAGAGTTGTCTCGGTAATATTTACCAAGGTGCGCATAGAGGGTTTCTTTGAGTTAATCATGAGTAAACGAACGGCGTCTGTAATTACCAGGCTTCGCTCTAGCACCAATACTTTCCTTAGCTGATAAGATCGAAAGTCCTTTCGTTAAGTACTGGGCAGGTGTACATCTCCATGGTAGTAAGCGTTGTGTAGGTAGGCAAAGTTCTTTAGTTTTTACATACTATAAACTACTATCATCGATTACGTGTGTCACTTTTTAGTAAAAGTGACACACGTAATCGATGGTCCATTCAATAATTTAAAATAAAATACTAAATATAGTTATTTAGTATTTTATTTTAAATTATTGAATGGACTGGTTATTGGATTGTTTTTTATGTTTGGTCTTCAAACATATAAATATTGTATGTTAATATAAAAAAACATTTTATTATTAGCAGCTTAACAAAAGGTAAACTTGTAAGAAATCTTTTCGAAAAAATTTGCAATGTTGTTTTTTTAATCTCATAGGTACGAATCGTACAATCCCTTTTTGTGAACATGTATGTCATATAAATCTTTTGCAACTAAATCTATACACAAAATATTAATGTATTAATTATGTCTGATATTATTTTGTAAGTCGCTTTTACTTCTCTTAGAAAGACATTTTAGACACTTTAGTTTTGGTACAGTGCGACTGCATTTTTGACTGCTGTTAAAAATCACATTAATATCGTGTATAGAATTATGGACCTACACACTTGTCAGTATGTCGTGTCGACATTCCCCTGACTCGTATGCTAGGCCATCCTAGCCCGCACCCAAGATGCCAGTATTTTACACGAAGCGACTAGCGACTGCCGTCTGACCTCCGCAACCCAACTAGTGGGAACACCGGTGTCCTAAGGTGAGACTAGTTTGCGGATAGTCTCGAGCATGTGACTGCCCGTGACGACTGTCGCAGGTCTTAGCGTGACAGCCGGGACCGACGGCTTAACGTGCCCTCCGAAGCACGGAGAAAACTTGTCATAAACGAATTAGTTCACCCTAAGGTTTTACGCCGATAATCTGACTTAACCAATTGGTTTAATAAACCCACCTTCAGGTGGTGTGCCACTTGTCTAATATATTTATCCAATAAGAATTTTATTAAAGAATTTAGATAACTTCATCAATTTAGATACGAACACAAACCAACTTCAAAGATTTTTGCTAGTTTCATCCGAAAATAAAAAGGTGGCTTCGAACAAGACGGCATGGACCATTAAACTAGGTGTGTGATACATCTACAGTTCCGATATATGAAAGGAATAAATTATTTGATTTGCCAATTCCACCGATCCGACGACGAGTAATAATAAACAATGACATCGGACCAGTGGCAAGAGATCTGCGTCAGTTTTAATCATGGATAAATATATTGCATGAAAAAAAATTGAAAGTGGCATACCATCCTTAGATAATATCCGTTAAATAAGCTAAGGTACTTAAAGAATATTTATTACATTATAAGTTCTTATCTTATATTTATTATCTTACCGAACAACTAAAAATATTTACGTGATCTACTGAATGTCACTGCTCATGCTGGCGTGATTGACGAGTGAAAATCTTTTTATTTTTACCCACACACTTGTCAGTATGTCGTGTCGACATTCCCCTGACTCGTATGCTAGGCCATCCTAGCCCGCACCCAAGATGCCAGTATTTTACACGAAGCGACTAGCGACTGCCGTCTGACCTCCGCAACCCAACTAGTGGGAACACCGGTGTCCTAAGGTGAGACTAGTTTGCGGATAGTCTCGAGCATGTATTGCTCGTGACGACTGTCGCAGGTCTTAGCGCGACAGCCGGGACCGACGGCTTAACGTGCCCTCCGAAGCACGAAGAAAACTTGTCATAAACGAATTAGTTCAACCTAAGGTTTCGTCGATAATCTGACTTAACCACATGGTTTATTAAACCCACCTTCAGGTGGTGTGCCATTTGTCTAATATATTTATCCAATACGACTTTTATTAAAAAAAAATTAGATAACTTCATCAGTTTAGATACGAACACAAAACAACTTCAAAGATTCTTGATAGGTTCATCCGAAATAAAAAGGTGGCTTCGAACAAGACGGCATGGACCATTAAACTAGGTGTGTGATACATTTACGTACCTACTGTTCCGATATATGCAAAGGAATAAATTATTGATTTTCCAATTCCACCGAACCGACGAAATGAAAGACAAGAAATAATGAACAATGACGACAAGCGTCAGTTTTAATCATGGATCAAGATATTGCATGAAATAAATTGACAAGTGGCTTATTACCCTCTGATAACATCTCCTGTTAAATAAGTTAATCCGTCAGGCCCCTCAAGAAAGACAATAGGTTTTTAATTGTGTCTGCTAATGAGGGGCTTGACGGGGGTACTTAAATAATATTTATTACATTCGTTTATTACAGTTCCTATCTTAAATAAATGCAATAATGGGATATATCTACCACTTACTGAACAACTAAGAATATTTACGCGATGTTCTGAATGAGCAGTGGCTCATGCTGGCGTGAATGACGCGTGAATATCTTAGCATTTTTACTCACACACTTGTCAGTATGTCATGTCGACATTCCCCTGACTCGTATGCTTGGCCATCCTAGCCTGCACCCAAGATATTTTACACGAAGCGACTAGCGACTGCTGTCTGGCCTCCGAAGCCCATCTAGTGGGAACAGTGGTGTCCTAAGGTGAGACTAGTTTGCGTATAGTCTCGAGCATGTGACTGCCCGTGACGACTGTCGCAGGTCTTAGCGCGACAGCCGGGACCGACGGCTTAGCGTGCCCTCCGAAGCACGGACTAATATACTATATTTAACAACATATAATATTTTAGAAAGTATCTTGTAGCTATAATCATTTTCATTTAAGATAATTTTATCCCTCATACATAATTTTGGTTTAAACATTTTATTTTTGAAATGTATTCGACCCCTATTATCACGTGCAATATTTATAGATCATTAAGCATGGTTTTCTTATTTCTTTTATATCGTTTTTTTATGTCGAACCCCACTAGCTTAATTCACCGTTTAGACCTTAGCCATTCAAATAACATTCAGCCATTCAATCAAACAGCTAAATGACTTAGATCGCTAACGTTTAATTACTTGCCTAGACTTTTGTGGAGGCTGTGGTAAGTCGTAAAATTAATTCTGATTTGCGTTCTGCTGGCCATGTGCTGACGATGATCGTAAGGAAGATAAACCGACGTAGAACCGCTGCGCACTTCTATTTCTTTCTGCAGGGTTTAAAGGAACTAACCTAACACGAAGGGGATGACGGGGGCTTCATTCACTCGCTTTGCCCGCTCTCTCTAGCCCCCTTCATCCCCGTCAAACCTAACCCTTCTTAGTCGGGATGCCCTTATTTGCTGTTCGTCACATGGTCACCCTATTGTATGAATGGCTTATGCATTAGTCAGCCATTTAATTTAATATTGTATTAAGACGCACCGGTTGAATATAATTCAGGCCGCTAGTTGAGCGGCGCCACCGAGCTGGTTGCCTGCGACACATAATATATCGTTTCGATTTCTTCAATAAACGTATATTATTAAAAATGCTAGTTACAATTTATTTTTCATACCGAAGGGGATCCAAAAAAGCCGCATTAAATGAATCATACTCAATTAAATTCATATCAGAATCATATTTGGTGTTTATATTGCCGCTACATATACTATTGTGTGCAAGAAATGTTTTGATTCATCTAAAACGGCCTTTTTAGACTTCCTAGCCTACTAACTGCCTAACTGCTCTTGTTTTTTTTTTTAACGTGGTTTGTTGTTGCCATACGTGCGTTTTTACGGTAGCACCAGCATTGGCGTATCTAGGGTTATTTTAGAGGGGCCCGGTCCCTGACATGCGATGAGTGATGATGCTGAGTCGACGCCCTAATGTAGTCAGTGAACACGATTAGCATCATAATTCATAAATAGCTTGACACTTCTACTAGGAAGTTACAGCTTCCCATGCCCACTCGCTCCGTATAATGGCCTGGACCAGGGTCGGAAGCGAGAGGTCGCCACCGCTAATCGCCTCCACGAGGACAAAGCGGTGCTCCGCCCAAGCGGAGTAGACCTCCACCGTATGCTCGGTTATGTCCTCCGGGCGATCCACACAATGGTGACACCTGGGTGTATCCTCCCGCCTAAACCGGAACAACCGTGTCCGGTGAGGACCTGCGTCAGGCGGAAGGTGAAGACGCCATGGCACCTCTCCAGTCACTTCTCAAAGTAGAGACTTATCGCCGCAATCGTGGCGTGCCCATCGCTGGGTTGCGGCAATCGCTCACTCCATGCCGCCATGAGATCCCGCCGGAGCTCTGTCCGCCGTGCTGCGACTTCAGCGGAGTTCACCTCGTACCGTGCACGAGGACTTTTGCTTTCAGATCCCATGGCGGCAATCCGGCAAGGTACACCGCCTTACCGAAGACCGTGCGGTATCCCCGGGTCAGCCAGATGACCATGACCCTTTGGGACGCGTTCAGCGGTGGGCTGGTCGCCGCCTCAGGGAACGCGCACCCGAGGTGCGGTCTGCGGATTACGGCAGCCCATTACGGCGTAATGGGCCATGGACCGCACGACCCCTGCGTAGAGCCTCCGGGAGGCGTGTGGATGAATCTAGGGGAGATTGGGCAGGAGCCGCTTGAAGGCAGCCCCGGCCTGCTCCAGTCGAGGACGAGTCCCAGGTACTTCATAGTCGACCCGACGCCGATGTGAACCCTTCCTACCGTTATTTGGGAACCCTATAGTGGCGCGTTCCGAGGACCATGAAAACATATGGCCTCGGACTTATGCAGAGCCACCTTGAGTTACAATTGCCGGATCTTCGCGCGTCGCTAGCTCAACTGCCACCAGGTGCGACCCCCCCTGCGCCAGGACCAGCGTGTCGTCAGCGCAGCACCCAGTCGTACCCGATAATAATATAATAATATTTTTTTAAATAATATAATTTTCTTTTTTTATTTCACCACAATATTTAAACAATAACATAATAGATGTATAGGCTTATTATACAATTTTTTAATATGGAATCCTCTGTTGCCGAACTAGGACGGATCCTGTATCTCGGCAAACAGCGCCATCCCCTAACAGATTTCACAACAATGATTAAGCCAAACTAGACATACAAGTTGCATCGATTTAGATGTCCCACAGAAGCAGCCCCAGAACCGATCTCTGTAGGACACCACATGAAATCTCTCACCGGCTCCACTCTCCACGGTGCTGGGGTAGATGACGGCCCTATCCATCAAATAAGCCTCGACAACACGACAGAGGTAAGTCTGCAACTGGTGATACCGGAGTGCCTCCCTGATGCAACTCTAGGACAAGGTATAGAAGGCTTTTGCGATGTCGATCGACACCGCCAAGACGACCCCACCTCGTGCCACTACATCCCCCGTCGTGAGGGCTCGCACGCGCAAGATGGCGTCCACCGTCAAGCACCCCTGCGGCAACCAAACTGCCTTTCTGCTAGATCCAGCCCCAGCCGCACCAGCTGCTCGACGAGGCGGTCTGCAATGAATTTCAAAGAGCTTGCCCACCTAGTCGAGCGGCACGATGGGCTGGTAGGCGGATGGAGAGTCCGCAGGCCGCCCCACTTCCTAATGAGGACCAGTTTCCCCATCTTCCAACGAAGTGGGAACTGGCCCCTCTCAAAGCATGCGCTTAGGAACCCCCTTAGTCGAGCCTGCAAGGCCAAGACCCTGGCTTTTTCAGGTAAGCTGGCAGATTGTGGGGCGGTATTCTTGGCATTAAGCCTACGCACCGCCACTCTCAGGGTGTTTTACATGTTTGAACAATGAACTGTGAACTGCCTCACGAATTTCCACATTTCTCTTAAGTGTCCAGCCTTGAATTTCGAACCGGTAAGCCAACATCCTGAGGTGGGCACTGGATCATTCCAGGGTGGGTACGACCCCTCCTATATACGCCAATGAGCACCAGCGATTCGCAAAGATAACTTTGCGCTGCGCCTACACGATTTAACATAGCATTTTGTTACCCGTCGCATTGCAGTTATCGTTTGATGACAATTTAACCCGATTATATTGTTATATATAATTAAGCATAATATTGCACTGTCTTGCACATCTAATTTGAAGATCAGTGAAACCGACCCCAAATCCTGAAAGTGCCTGATTATTCGAGATGAAAAATGTTCTCTAATTGCCTTACACTTTCCGCAATGCAAGACAGAGCTGCCGAATTGATTTTTATTTTGTTATTTTTATTTTGTTGAGTGACTTCTGTATGATTTCTTGATATAAATTACTAGTAAGTAAAGTTTCTTAAGTTTTAAAAAGATCAGTGCGTAACTCCTATTTCTTTATTTAAACTACCATTTTTTTTTTTTTTTTTTTTTTTTTTGTTTTGATGTCTAGGAACGTAGCCAAATACCCATTAATTATAAGTGTGATTGAGTTGCTTGGCACAAACTTCGTTTCGCTTGTGCCCGTTTTTACTGAAATGAGTAACAGAAATAAAGCAATTCCTAAATATTGGGAGTTTTTACTAAATGCATGTAAAGGTTTACAGTTGTATTTTCTCTGTCTGTTTGTTTTGGTGAATCTCCGAAGCAGCTGGACAGATTTTGACGTTACTGAGTAACTTAACCTTTTAATAAAAAACATAATTAGGGTTTTATTGGCAAGCGTCTGAATTTACACGGACGTAGTCGAAAAAAAAAGGTAGCAGCTAGTGCAAACATAAATGTATGGGGCAATTGATTTCAGTGTTAGTCCCAAAGTAAAAATTGTGGTAATTCAGTACACTGACCCATTTATAGGAATTGCGTTTATTAAATTTAATTCATTAACAACTTCAACATTGTATCGAAACATTACACTATGCTACAAACGTTTCTTCAGTTTCGTCCTGTATACTAAGTAACACCAAACTGAACGTCTTAAATAAAAGCACACGGCTATCGGCTCCGTTCCGAGAACTTTAAAATTTAACTGTGCAATAATATTAATTATTTACGGTACTAAGTTATAGTTTATATTTTGATTACGACTATTTTAGACAAAAACGCATGGCTATTTATACAACATGCGAGTACTTACTTCATTTTAATCCTAATTTGAATCATTGACCGTTTGAATGCAATAAATGATGATTATGAAGATTTTACCCAGTTAACGAGTCCTTACTAAATACGTCCACTTGCAAGTTTAATTGCGTCAGGTTCCAGGTTTCCGTAAAACGGGCTACTAAGTACTAAGCCCTTAGTAACTATGACTGGATTTCACTCTGTCACAGGGTTTCTGGTATATGCCTAGGGGTAGCGGATAAATTCTGAAAATGAGTTACCGCATCCCTGGGCACTCAGGCAGGGAAGGAACAGGGGTGGGTTTTAGTCAGTAAGAGTCTGATGCGCCCTCCCGCTCCACCCAGAGCGGAAGAAGTCATTGGATGATACCAACCCACCCAAAAAAAAAAAAAAGGATTTCTGGTGTGATATGTATTTTAAATAAAGGTTTGCTTTGTAACATAAAACTGCGTTCGTATTTGCATAATTTTGGCCGTACGACATATAGTCATTTGCATCATCTGCTTATATAAAATTCAAAGTCCTGACTGACTGATATATCAACGCACAGCCTAAGTCGCTGGTCCTAGAGACATGAAATTTGAAGGCTGTGTTCTTTGTGAAGAGTAGGTATCCAAGAAGAAAAGTTTTTTCAAAATTCCAACCCTGAGAGGTTGAAATAGGGGTTGAAAGTTTATAACAGGGGAAGTAATAATAGCGGGTGAAGCCGCTGGCAGAAGCTAGTCTGTATATATAAAATTCAAAGTCCTAACTGACTGATATATCAACGCACAGCCTAAGTCGCTGGTCCTAGAGACATTAAATTTGGAGTGTGTGTTCTTTGTGAAGATTAGGTATCCACTATGAAAAAGTTTTTCGAAATTCAACCCTTAAGGGGGTGAAAGTTCATAACGGGGGAAGTACTAATTCGAAGCTAGTTTCGTATAAAAAAGTGTCACCAGTAAACTTGTGGAACTCAAGACTAAATTTTGTACCAAACCGACTTGGTTTTTTTACTGTTAATTTTGTCATTGCTTACGTAAGACGAAGAGAAGAATTATTAGCAAAATTTAGGGGACTTTAAGGTGAAAGCTCCACCTTCTTGGTCAAAATTTGATTCGCGGCCGTAGCAAGTATGTATTTCTACAATTATAATCATTAAGATCATCAATATAACTATCTCAGTTAGTATTAGTGCTAAATGTAGTATTTCATGAAATCATTTGGTACTAATACTAACTGAAAGAGTTGTATTGATGATTTAAATGATTACAGTTCTATAAATACATACTTGCTACGGCCGCGAATCAAATTTTGACCAAGATACAACCTGACACTGACCTGCAAATTGCAAAAAACGTAAGAAAATTTGAATTTCGCGGGCTACCCTGGAACATCCACCTTAACAGAATAATGAAATGATCAGTGAAGCGGATCATGAATTCTTATACGGTCTATACGGATTAGTTTTAGTTACTACGACTAGTGGACCGTTGCGGACTTCACCTGGCGCAATAAAACTTGCTCGTGGACAGAACATGGTGCTTAAGTTAAGAGTACTATAATTATTAATATTTAACTCTACTTAGTCTACCACCACGACGTATTATTTACAAAAGTCGGGTTTAATATCTTACCTATTCACCGATTTTCACGTTACAACATTTTGGAATTCTTGAAATGTACAACTTACTTTTTACTTATTAAGAACTAATTACTTGCAATTTTATGTTACCGGAAACGAGTATAATTTATTATTTCCAAGGAAATTTTTAAGAGCGTGCCGTAGTTTTTTCTTAGAAACCAAACTATTCGATTTGAATGACGGACTGGTATAATTAATTTAAGAACAGCTCTCCACAATCTACATTGCGGAGTTAGATTAGACTAATTAATGAAATTCTATTGAGTAGGTACACAGAAAATGTTGTGTCGAATATAGTAAAAAAATGCTTTGCGGTCGTAGCACAGTACGACATACGCCGCCCGCCGTAGCTCAGCGCGTAGCAAGGTAGAAAGACGTAAACGCTTTTAGGAAATCATAAAATGTTTTACATTATTTTCAAAATCGTTCAATTGTAATTTTGAATGAACGACCCATAAATAGGTATCGAATCGGAAAAGTTGGAGGATACACATTGCAAGTAATACATATTATACGCTAGTTTAAAATAAATTGCACCACTTATATACGTGACTTTGTCTAATATTTTTTCCAACTTCCTACAGAAATAGGATGTAAATCACATAATTCAGATGTATGTAAATGTTCTATAAAACAAATGTTTAACAAGTGGTACAAAACTTGACTATACTACTTTCCTTGTTTTTTATTTTTAATAAGTGTGTATTTTGGTTTTACTCTATCGAAAACTTGACTTTGTATTTTTATTTTTTATTTATCCTATCACGGACTTAATCTGTAAAGAAGCCGCGTTTACATACTAATAAAACCGCGCATTTGTTGCTCTTGCTCACTTTAGAGACATTTACAATACTTATATTAATTACTTTCAGCCTATAACTGTTATAAGTACACCTAATTTTTACTATTTTATATTTTTTTTAAAAGCTAACTTACTTAAACTACTTCGCTATAGCTTGACTCTAACTTACTTAAGCTTTTAAGCTAAGCTATGGTTCCTCGTAGCTCACTTACTGCGTCTCGTTTGTGTGACACCCGGGGCAAAGAAGAGAGAACACTTGATATTTGGAGATGCAATTAATTGTGGAAAAAAAAATACGATTTAAGTCAATACTTATGCAGATATTTTTTATCATGTTTTATTTTTGGAAATATGTATCTGTACTCCGAAATTTGTTTTCATGTTCAGTCAAATATATTGATAGGGTGTATTTTTCAGCACATTCATAAAATGGTTTATTAGCAAAGTGAAATAAACGTCAATCTATAAAATAAAAAAGATTCAAAAGTATATAATCTTTTATGGGTCGTGTTCTAGCTCCGAAATGTTCAAATGTGGCCCATGACACTATGTACAGGAATGTCACTAATTGACGCGTCCTACTTTACTCCGTAGTTAATATTATTTTAATAAGCATTAATTGCTAGAATCGTCTATTTACAAATTAACTTACAAGCTAACTTTAGGACAAAGACTGGATCTCTATGATGATCGTTTATGTTACCGACTAAGATTCACTCGTCAACAACGCGATTATGTTATTAGAAAAAAGGGTTTGTAATACTATATTTTAGTAATGAGGGATTGGTTTTATTTTGTTACATCCAACTTATTATACAGCTTAATGTGTAAAAATTTAACCTGAAGCATTTATGTAAATGAAATCATTTAAAGGTTGACCGTGAAGGTTGCCAGCTGTAGGGAACCTCACAGTATGCAGGCTGACAGAATTATAGCTCAGGCCGAATTTGGACACTCATTCGAATATAAAAGAAGTAATCATGAGACTGGCGTTTGGAGCTACATTAAAAAGTAGTTGATTAGGAATAAATCCTAATATTTAAGTTATTAAGTACTTGAGTATACTTGCATGCAAAAAAATCGGTCCACCCCGGTTTACTTCTATTTGAGAGACAATAGAATAAAAAATATTTTGTATTTAAATGATTTTGAATACAAAATATTTTTGTAAATGTAGGGATACGAAAGTGCACATGCACTATGCTTTGATAAAAGCAAAATTCTTAACAAGATCGACTACATTATTAAAATATCCCCTATCTCTCACTTTTGGTAAATCAGACCTTGTTTTACCAGTGAAGTTGATTCAATCTGAATTTTGTTTTTCCTGTTTGCTTATTGAACAACTTAAGGCGCAGTTATACGACATTTAATGGTTTTAACTGAAAATCACGTCTAAACGACTAGTTTTATTTCTTTGAAAAAAATATATGTTACTCTAGACTATTTTCGTCGTAATTTGATCTCAGAATATTTGAAATTATATTTTTATAACATTGTGTAATTAATTTGTAAAGTTATGTCTAACGCGGATATAAAATTGAGAATCACGCAAAAACTATAAAGCGTATTTTTATGAAACTTTAACCATTTTAAAGATCATTTAATTACTTATAATTTAGTCTCAGTGTTTTATTTTAATACTTGTTGTTTTATGTGTAATAAATTAATAATGCGTCTAATTTCGGACAGCGCCCCTTGATGGGCGAGTCCTATTACTGGGTGTACGTACGACGCGTTACGTGAGCTCAGCACAGAACACGCAAGCTAACCACTCAAGGTCATTGGCAGTTAATAGCGCCTTAAGTTGAATCAATATACTTGTGTGGAAATAAGAACGACTCCATCTGAAACTGCTCTATTCACCTACACTAATTTGACAACTTCTTAGATTTGTATTAATTGCTGTATGTAACTTAGTCCTTAGCAAATATTTCTAAAACCTTCATGTTTATTTATATATTAGGTCTATTTTAAATACATTATGGGGTGTCTCCTACACTAATTTGGCATCTTTTACTACGTATCCGCATTAATTGCATATGTACACTTGTAGTCCTTAACTTTTAACTTATAAACAAAATTGTTGGAGCAGACTTTACGACGTAATACGCACTTTATGTTTGTGCAGCGTGAGACTCCGCTGGCTGCGACTATGTTTGTCGTCGGTTGCGTTATCGAGTTGAAAAGCTAGCCCAGCAATACGTCTCAGTAATACTACCGGCGAAGATAAACCTAACAATCAGGAAAATTGGTTTTTTTATTTTTTATTCTCTCTTTTTATACAGGGTGGTTGGTAGTTGAGTGAGTTCCTTGTAATGGTTGGTTCTAGAGCTAATTTGCAACGACTGATAACGATAGCCCCGAGAACTTGGGGACCGATTTCGGATTTTTTCGAGTTTTCGAATGTTTTAAAGTTTTTTAGAAATTTTCTACCTCACGACCAAAAAGTGCTGATTGTGAGAAATCTAATCCACTCTGTATAAAAAAAATATATCAATCACCAATCAGCCTGTATAATGTATGTTAAATTTTAATTATCATAAGGTGACTAACATATCTAATACTATAAAGGGTGTAAAATGACATCACAAAGCCGTCAACTACGTATACTGTACATCTAACAAAGTAGCTTTGTGCAAATATTATTGCTTGGTATGAAAAAAAAAGCTATTTTTTAATGCGCGCAATGTAACGCCAACTCAGGCAAGCGGAGTTAAGCCCCGCCCCTTCGCTCTAAGCCGCGTAGGTATTTGTCGGATACGTTTGATATGCATTACGTTTTCGTAACTTCAAAAGCGTAAATTGTTAAGAAAAATCTAAAATTCAGGGAATGTTTGTAAAAATTATAACACTTGGAATTCATTTTCGTAAAAAAGTAAAAAAAATTGTGACTTTGACCTTCAATATCTCCAGAACCAGTGGATTCCCAGGTTTGGTCTAGTGGAAAAAAATATACAAATAATGGGTAGAATATGTGGCTTTCGGCTTCGGAAACTGTCTTTTTACACCCGATATATTATTAATTTCTTATTATAGATTTGAGTGCGTGCGCTTTTAATTTTTATTATTAAATTAGGTATTCTATGTATATAACATAAAAATTTATGCTACACTTGTACGACTGGTACAAATAATTATGTTTGTTAAGTTCAACCATAAATAAAACCATTTAAGAGCTTGTACAAGCTTCCGGGGAAATATCGATTTAAGTATAATAGGTATAGCATACCGAAAAATAGGGAAAATTCATTTTCTGTGGGCTTCCCCGAAATCGCGAATAAAAAACAAATTGCTGTTAGAGCATATAGGTATGAACTGTAAACCTTCATCAAAGTATTGTTCATAGTGTTTGAAGTTTGAACCTTAGAAGATTCAAGAAAAATTAAATTAATGGCTAAGTTATCGTATTTTATTTACATACTTAATATTAAGTTATTTTCATTAACTAAGTCAAGTATCTGACCTAATAACTACTTAGTTTACACTAGTCCCTTCTACCCCCATCGGCGAAATCCGGGTTTCAAATTGAACCCCGACGACAACCCGGGTTGACAGCCGATTATTTTTTTTTTTTTTTCACTTTAATATTTTTTTTTTTTGTTGCACTCACCAGTGAGTGCCAGGGCTTAACAGGTTAAATTATCTTGTCACTTACTTGGTTACTATAGTTTCTTATTATAGAATGTTTCATAGACATAAACATGACACCATTAACTCGAGCCGCCCAAAGACTTTTATGACATAAATGCCTAACTTGTACGACTGGTACGAACTATACTTTGTTCAACCATCAATTAAATCACTTAGCTTGTAGAGATGAAGTTTGTACAACAAGCTTCCGGGGAAATATCGAAAAATAGGGAAAATGCATTTTCTGTGGCCTTTCCTGAAATCGCGAATAAAAAAAAATTGCTGTTAGAGCACATAAATAAGTATTAACTGTAAAACTTCATCAAAGTAGTTTTCATAGTGTATGAATTTTAAACCTTATAAAATTCAAGAAAAATTAAATTAATGTTTATGCTATCCTATTTCATTTACATACATAATATAAAGTTACTTTAATTTAGTAAGTCAAGTATCTGACCTAACTACTTATTTTACTCTAGTTAAATTACAAAAAAAAACCTGACTACTATAATTTCTTAATATAGATGACTAGCTGTGAAGTGTATTCGAGCCGCCCAAAGACTTTTATGACATAAATGCTAAACTTGTACGACTGGTACGAACTTTACTTGGTTCAACCATAAATTAAATTACTTAGCTTGTAGAGATGAAGTTTGTACAAGCTTCCGGGGAAATATCGATATATAATAGGTATAGCATACCGAAAAATAGGGAAAATGCATGAAAAAACTATAGGTTATCTAAGCGGTTTAAATATACACCGTGTAAGACATAAACGCACATACGTGTACCAGTGATTCAGTACCATGATTTTGGACCCCTAGCGTTGGAATTTTTCGTCGGCTTTTGCCTAGACTGTTTTTTTTTTTTTTTTTTGGGGGGTGGGAAATCATCCTATGACTTCTTCCGCTCTAGGGTGGAGCGGAAGGGTGTGTCAGACTCTTACTGACTAAAACCCACCCCTGTTCCTCCCTGCCTCGAGTGCCCGGGGGCGAGGTAACTCTTTCGAATTTATCCTCCACCCCCGGGCAGGCACCGGCCGTGGCAGGCCCCTTCCCTTGGCTGACAACTCTTGTTCGGCGCGCGTGGAACACTACGCGCCGTCGACTCTCGGGCCTGGTGCTGATCGGACGGCGAGTTACCCACTACTCGCCGTCCGCAGGCCCGGGTCTACGGTGGCCGGAGATCGTCTCGCGGCGTCCGAACCCCCTGGCGTCTCAGGTGGCGGTCGCGGCTGGGAGCGCTAGGGCGACTCGGCTGTGTTCGAGTCTCCCTAGCGTATGCCGCCTCCCTCTTCGCGAGCATTACTGCTTCGCAGAAGGTGGAGACGGCTTCCCATTCCCTCTCGCTCCGTACCATGGCCTGAACCAGGGCACGGCGCGAGAGGTCGCTGCCGCCTATCGCATCCACGAGGACACGGCGGTGCTCTGCCCAAGCGGGGCAAACCTCCACCGTATGCTCCACCGTGTCCTCTGGGCTTGCCTAGACTGTTCAAAATAGTTAAATGATAATGATATATCGCTCGTCTGTGGAATGCATTGCCAGTGTCAATAAAACGCGCGCAATCACTTCCAGTATTTAAAAGACTAGTAAGGGAGCATTACTTGTCACTGTGACCATGTTCTTGTTCTAGCTGTTTTTTTTAATTTTTTTTTATCATCAATTGTTGTCACTTATTTTCTAGGATAGGAGGAGGAATAGGAGCGCCCATAGTATGAGAGCCCATGACCAAAATTTTTGCCTGATCGTTTAACGACCAAATCCGTACAAAATCAATAGATTTGGTTATTCTGATTCCAAAAATACTAATTTCAGAAATTTGCCGCGGCGCGTCTGACCTGCCTGCATTTTCAAATATGAAAAAAGAAATTACCAAAGTGTTTCTTAGCAATCTGTCTAATTTTTCAGAAGGTAGTTGAACGATAGCATTCTGGCAAAAAAAGAACCCATAGCAAACCGTCTGAAAATCTTGTTTTCAAGTGAACATTGGTCAGTTGATGAGAATAAATCATTTTTTAGAAGAAAGTGTGAGCACCGTGCGTTTGCCGGGCGATTCCGAAACTTTCTTTTTGGTTTTAGAGGTCTAGGTGACATTTAGAAAGTCTGAAAACAATTTTTAGATAATCTTGGCAGCAATACAAAAGATTAAAAAAATATTGAACCAGCTGCTATGAGAAAATGCGCTCAAGCCACATGTGACGCACAAAATTTCTGAAAACAAACTTTTCCTAGTAAAACGACGAAATTTAGGTACATTTTTAATATCAGCATATTGTGATAAAAACGTCTGCTTATTTTTTTTGACAGCAAAAATGGGCCCCCATAAAACTGCGACGTTTTTTGCCGGTACTGCCCACCTAGTCGGCTTCAGATTCATCTAGTCTAATGATTTTATACGGTTTTGGCCGTAAAACGATCGGGCATGGTTTTGATCGTGGACTCTCGTACTATTAGCAGGCTCGTGCTGCGGGGGCAGGGCGGGCTCCGGTCCTCTCACTGGCGCGCGGCGCCCGTGTTCTGTGAGAGCGTGGTACTTCCCCGGTCGAGCCAGCCCGCGCCTGCACCCTACAAAGCGGCTCTACCACGTAATTAAAGAGCGTATGAACTATATGCACGGCATGTTTAACGCATGATTGACTTGTGTTTGTCACCAGATTATAGCAAACACTGTAAGCTTTTTAATTTCTTATTATAGACGTGCGTGCGTGCGCTTTTTAATAATTTATTCTACACTTGTACGACTGGCACGAATGATAATGTTAATGTTTATTAAGTTCAACCATAAATAAAAACATTTAAGAGCTTGTACAAGCTTCCGGGGAAATATCTATTTAAGTATAATAGGTATAGCATACCGAAAAATAGGGAAAATGCATTTTCTGTGGGCTTCCCCGAAATCGCGAATAGAAAACAAATTGCTGTTAGAGCATATAGGTATGAACTGTAAACCTTCATCAAAGTATTGTTCATAGTGTTTGAAGTTTGAACCTTAGAAGATTCAAGAAAAATTAAATTAATGGCTAAGCTATCATATTTTATTTACATAATTAATATTAAGTTATTAACTAAGTCAAGTATCTGACCTAATAACTACTTAGTTTACACTAGTTAAATTATCCTGTCACTTACTTGGCTACTATAGTTTCTTATTATAGAACGTTTCATCATAAACATGAGACCATTAACTCGAGCCGCCCAAAGACTTTTATGACATAAATGCCTAACTTGTACGACTGGTACGAACTATACTTTGTTCAACCATCAATTAAATCACTTAGCTTGTAGAGATGAAGTTTGTACAACAAGCTTCCGGGGAAATATCGATATATAATAGGTATAGCATACCGAAAAATAGGGAAAATGCATTTTCTGTGGGCTTCCCTGAAATCGCGGATAAAAAAAATGCTGTTAGAGCACATAAATAAGTATTAACTGTAAAACTTCATCAAAGTAGTTTTCATAGTGTTTGAATTTTAAACCTCATAAAATTCAAGAAAAATTAAATGAATGTTTATGCTATCCTATTTCATTTAGGTACATAAATAATATAAAGTTATTTTAATTTAGTAAGTCAAGTATCTGACCTAACTACTTACTTTACTCTAGTTAAATCGCAAAAAAAAAACCTGTCACTTACCTGACTACTATAATTTCTTAATAGAGATGACCGTACATGACTAGCTGTGAAGTGTATTCGAGCCGCCCAAAGACTTTTATGACATAAATGCTAAACTTGTACGACTGGTACGAACTTTGCTTGGTTCAACCATAAATTAAATTACTTATCTTGTAGAGATGAATTTGTATAAGCTTCCGGGGAAATATCTATATATAATAGGTATAGCATACCGAAAAATAGGGAAAATGCATGAAAAAACTATAGGTTATCTAAGCGGTTTAAATATACACCGTGTAAGACATAAACGCACATACGTGTACCAGTGATTCAGTACCATGATTTTGAACTCCCTATAGCGTTGGAATTTTTCGTCGGCTTTTGCCTGAATTTTTAAAATTTTTCTGTAGTGTTTTGTACTTTAGACTGTTCAAAATAGTAAATGATAATGATAAATGATTTTATTTTTGTAAGTAGGTTTTAACAACACTTTTACACGTCAACATTTTTTTTGTGTCAGTTTTAGCTAGATGATGATGGTGTTTCCTAGCTGACTACCCTGAGAAGAAACACCGAAACAAACTCACAGGTCAAAGTCTCTTTTAAAGTGTTCAAATTCATACAATACGTACTGGTCAAATCATATGAGAACCATTACGTTTATGTCTGGGATGAGCTTTTGAGGAAAGCAACACGCAAATTCGAGTGGACAGTGTCCAGACAGTGCAAGCATTTGTCAATAGTCGAGTAGCTCAACTTAAAACCACTAAGGAGCTCAATGACTTGACGAACAATACCAAAGAAAGGACATTTGGGTAGGCCGCAAAAGTACTCAAACTGTCAGACAACGTTAAAAATTACTGTTAAAGGAGAAGAAAAATAATAATAATAACCCACATAGTTCACAACAACATAACAATAATTAAATAAGATAATTGATTTCCAATAATTAAGTAAGTTATCGAAAAAGAAAAAAAATACTTTACAAAGTAAATTTTCATGTCAAAAAAAATAGTAATAATGAAATATCAATCAAAATAAATATAATACTTTACAATATTCATGTCAAAAAAGAATATTTAAAAAAAAAATGTCATCTATGCTATGTACATACGAAAACAATGGCTCATGTATATCATTGAAGCAGTTCAATCACACGCATTTTTGTCCTCAAGGTAGGTATTTATGCTTAGTTCTTGAATTTGGCTAGGAAGTTTATTCTAGAAACGTATACATTGGCATCTAAACGAACCACATATTTTCTTCTTGAGCCTGGTTTTAGGTATAATAAATTTGTGTTTGAGTAAGTTAAAAAGTAACTAAATCACTAATTAGTCTAAAAACAGCTATGTAAATAAAATACGACCGATCATTAAGGGTCTACTACCCGCCAAAAGGCGCCCTCATTGAATAGAAAATTGTAGCATTGCATAGAAAATAAATCTCGTGAAAATTTTCGCAGTGCGTGGTAAGTAAAGCAAAAAAAAAGCCTATTCGCAGCACAGCTCGCAGGCTCTGCATGCTATCCCCCGCAGCACGTAGGAGCGCCCATAGTACGAGAGCCCATGACCAAAATTTTTGCCTGATCGTTTTACGACCAAATCCGTACAAAATCAATAGATTTGGTTATTCTGATTCCAAAAATACTAATTTCAGAAATTTGCCGCGGCGTGCCTGACCTGCCTGCATTTTCAAATATGAAAAAAGAAATTACCAAAGTGTTTCTTAGCAATCTGTCAAATTTTTCAGAATGTAGTTGAACGATAGCATTCTGGCAAAAAAAAGAACCCATAGCAAACCGTCTGAAAATCTTGTTTTCAAGTGAACATTGGTCAGTTGATGAGAATAAATCATTTTTTAGAAGAAAGTGTGAGCACCGTGCGTTTGCCGGGCGATTCCGAAACTATCTTTTTGGTTTTGGAGGTCTAGGTGACATTTAGAAAGTCTGAAAACAATTTTTAGGTCATCTTGGCAGCAATACAAAAGATTAAAAAAATATTGAAGCAGCTGCTATGAGAAAATGCGCTCAAGCCACATGTGACGCACAAAATATCTGAAAACAAACTTTTCCTAGTAAAATGACGAAACTTAGGTACATTTTTGTGACACAGCATATTGTGATAAAAACGTCTGCTCATTTTTTTTGACAGCAAAAATGGTCCCCCATAAAACTGCGACGTTTTTTGCCGGTACTGCCCACCTAGTCGGCTTCAGATTCATCTAGTCTAATGATTTTATACGGTTTTGGCCGTAAAACAATCGGACATGGTTTTGATCGTGGACTCTCGTACTATTAGCAGGCTCGTGCTGCGCGGGCAGGGCGGGCTCCGGTCCTCTCACTGGCGCGCGGCGCCGTGTTCTGTGAGAGCGTGGTACTTCCCCGGTCGAGCCAGCCCGCGCCTGCACCCTACAAAGCGGCTCTACCACGTAATTAAAGAGCCTATGAACTATGTGCACGGCATGTTTAACGCATGATTGACTTGTGTTTATCACCAGATTATAGCAAACACTGTAAACTTATAAAAAAAAACGCGTGAGATAGTAAACTTTCAATACACTTTGAACAGGAGGGTGATTTCTGTTAGCGTTCACGCTAACGCTTAGTAAAAAATGTATGGGAATGACATTACCTGCGGAGAGAACTGTCACGTGACTCACGTCCAGTAATGTGCCATACATTTTGTACTAAGCGTTAGCGTGAACGCTAACAGAATAGCAGATTGTATCATAAGGGAGCAAAATAATAATTTTACGGTGAGGGCACTTTTTTGAATCCCGAGCGAAGTGTGGATTCTAGAGTAGAATCCTGAACGTAGCGAGGGATTCAAAGTACATCGCCCGAGCCAAAAATATATATTTTGCGCCCGAGTGATACACTCTACTTTTTATTCCATCTATTCGAAAAGGACGACTTGGTTCGCCTTTAAGTGCACCCAAAGGTGATATTGTCTTTATGAAACTTTTAGCGGTCAGTAATGAGTTTTTAATCCTCTTTATAATTACGCCGTAATTATCTTTGCTGCGTAATTTTTGAATTAGGAACATCTTAGTGTTCAGCGCCAAAGAAATCGAACGCAAATATTGTTATAAAGACTGGCTGGTACGACGGCCCATAGTCGCGCCGCCGCGCCGGCTCAATAAAAAAAAAATCAAATAAAAAAACGCGCGAACTACAGCCCGCGTTTTCGTCAATTTTCACGGATTGTTAGAAATTCATGGTTTTGTTTTGAAAAATGAGTTCTTCAAGTGACAGTGAAAGTATAGAATTAACTCCTGAAAGTATTAGAACTGACGCAAGAAATGTGATATTACCTGCAAAATCTCGGGAGAAATATATGAAAGTATGGTAATTTTATTTAATGGAGAAATGCAAGAGGCGCTAAGAATTTTTCAGAATCTGTGTTTTTGGCCTACTTTCAGTACTTAGCCATAACTAGTACTACAACCTTCCACTCTGTTGAGTACCTACTCAATGCCAAAATCAACATTCAGTTCTAATAACGACGTAAAACTGGACACATATTCGACATTAATAGCGTATCTGAAGAGGATGTCTGACGGAGTTAAACCTAAAAAATCCAAAGTGTTTTCAGTCAAAAACGTGGAGACTTTCCTTAATGAGGCACCCGACCAAGTCTTTCTTGCCGTAAAAGTAAGGGTGGATTAGTAAAGTATAACCATAGTGTTTTACAATGCGCATTTTATTGTAACTTGTACTTCGATAGATACTTGCCTTATTTACATTCGGTTTTGTTACAGGTGGCTTTAATTTTCGGAGTACATGGAGCTTGTCGTGGCAATTAACTTTTAAAAATAACTGTTGATGATGTCGAAAATCACTCTGATGATTTACTGTTAGTAAAGCTGACAGACACAAAAACAAAAATTGACAGATCCTTCGTAATCCGAGGAGAATACAAAACTATTGTACAGAAATACTTGGACCTGCGTCCTGCTGATATGAAGACCAATCGGTTTTTCATCCGTTATCAAAATGGCAAGTGCTTCATCAAAAATCGCTACTTATTTGAAGTTACCAGATATAAAGCTGTATACAGGACATTGTTTTCGTCGTACTTCTGCTATCCTTTTGGCAGATTCTGGAGCGGACTTAACTGTTCTCAAGCGACATGGAGGATGGAAGTCGAGTGCTGTAGCAAAGAGGTATATAGACGATTCCATTGAGAACAAGGCGAAAACATGTGAACGCATCGTGGAAAACATTAAACAGCAACCTTCAGTTATCCATCCATGCCACTGTCGCCGCGCCCATCTACATCCAAACAACGAGATTCACCGTCACATTTTCCTCAAAATGAGCTAGATACAGACATTATTTAAAACACGCAGAATACAAAATCTACAACAATCTCTAATCCTAATAAAACTAACAATAAATTTTCATAATTGCGAAAATGTCTCAAATGCAAATATAAGTTTTTAGTTGTTTTATTATTAGATACTATTTAATTTCAATTTAGTTGTTACTCTATGTTTTATTAAATAATAATATTACAATAAAATATGAGGCGCCTTTTATTTTTTCATAGTGGGTGATGAAAAGTAATTTGTCTCAAGCAACAGATCATTTCAAATACAATCATGCCCATCCAAATTCAATAGTTTACAATATATCCGTGTCTGTCCGAGAACAAGTAGGTGGAAGGGATTAGTCTGGACTGGGTCTCAAAGTTAACCACTCCAAGACCAAACTAATAGTAATAGACCGTCCTGCCTCGTTGGTCTCGTGGTCGCAAGCGTGACTGCTGAGTCTGAGGTCCTTGATTTGATTCCCGTTCGGTCAAAAAGTGCTATTGGGTTTTTCCACTAAGCAATAATCTGTACAGCCCGGAGTTTGGAAGTTGGTGGTGTGACACCCTCGTGCCTCCGAAAGCACGTAAAGCGTACTGCACCTGATCTCTCCCCGGTCATGTCGGATTGCCGTCCCTGAGGACTATGAGATCGAAGGAACAGAGAGTGCATCTGTGTTTGTGCACACACTTGTGCACTATAATTATCTCCTGCGTACTTCTCTCTCATCTCCATTATGATCGAAATTTGGTCGGGAGGATTATATATATATGTATATACAGGCTGTAAGGAACAAGATACCGCAAACTTCGCGAAAAGGTTACACCTAATGTCAGTAACAAAATTATGATAGTCATTAATCTCGGTAATGATATCGGTTACAGAAATTGACATTATCAAGCACGCAATGTATTGTGAACAATGCAATCTCAACGCTTCGCAATGAATGTAGGCCCGCGCGAGCGCGTAGTACGTGGTAGTACGTAGTTACCTACCACGTCTTATACACACAGACACAGGTGGTCTCGTCGCTACGCGCTTGTTAGGTACAAGCGCGTAGCGGCGAGACCACCTGTGTATAACACTTTCTACTTTGTGATAAAAATACATTTACGTCGATGTTTCCGATTGATGTGATCAATAACTAGATCAGATACTTAATACTCATTAGCGCATACCTGCGTAAAACGTTTAAAACGACAAATGCTGCGAATGCTGCACATCGAAACGTATAATGTTCCGGGGCACCTTCATCTGTTTATTCTAATGACGACAAAATTGATATCACATACATTTTTAATCCCTCAAGAATACTGAAGATAAGGTTAGATAAAGATTAGGATAGATATAATAGATAATAAAGAAGCTTGTAAGTACCTACATTGCGCTCCAGGAATTTAGGTATAAAGCGCCTGCTACACGGTCGCCAATCGCGTCCCTACAGAAGTGACCTTAGTGATTTACAACCGTGCACTTAAGTAATGAACGAACTCGCCTTGAAGTTCGTTCATTTCTTACGAGGGAGGTGCATGAGCATTTTCCTGGGCACTGACTCATTGTTTCAAAACCACTCAACAAGCAAAATAAAAAACACACATACACTAACAAACACAAAAAATAACTTGTTTTTGATAACTTTACGATAACAACCTAAATTTGTGACCAACTGCACATCCGTTTGCGATGAACGTAAACACGGATCTAACAAAAATTCGTCGTCAGCAAAATGCTAAAGAAATAAAATTTTATTTATTAGCGTAGGTACGCTTTTGAATGTGCCGACATGCTCATAGACCGCATATATCAATAAAATTGATAGACTGTACAATCGCATTAAGTTGTACCTACTACCTACTCACTCAGTAATTATTTTGATGTAAGTATACGAAATGTAGGAATGTGGTTTGAACGAAATGAGTAAGTAACGTTGTTGTATTGTATTACTTAACTTAACTTTGTTGATAAAAAAAATGTATCTAAGAATTATGTCGTTATCAGTAAACGGTAACACATTTTTTTTAGATCTTCTTCACTTGTTTCGATGAAGGTTTATAAAAATAACCTTCCCTCAAAATAAGTTCAAATAAAAGTAGTTAATGGGATTTCAATTTTTGTAGACACTTAAAATGTCTAACGTGTCGCGTCTGTTAGATTCATAGGTCTGTATCAGCATTTGCCGACAAAGGAACGTCGGCGGTCTTTGGCCGATGTTGCGTGCGTACCTACTGGGCAAATCAGCTGAGCAGGGAGCTTCTTGTAATTTTATTTACATTGCGTTTTTTTGCGAAAAAAGCGAACTAATTATTTTTTAATTGAAAATGTTATTGAGGTAGATAAGTAAAACGATTTCATACAGTTTAATGTAAAAAAAACGCAGTTTTTTTTTTTTTCAAAAATTAGGAAAAAGCCGACGAAAAATTCCAACATGTACGGTGACATGTATTCGTTTAAGCTAACTAAGCAACATCAATTAGCGCTACTTTTTCTCATGACTGGTAAGTGTAATTTATTGTAGATTTTGTTTGAATTGGATGATCACTCTTAATAGGGCTTTATTTCCTTAAACAAGCTGGATTTATTCATTAACGTTCCACGAGTTCTACGAGTAAGAATGGTGAAAAAGATTTTCAATTCCTGCCCGTGTACGCCGGCAGGATGTCTGATTTCAATTAAATTATTATAAAATAACGACTTAGTTTATCTAAACATTACAATTTGGGACCTTTTACAGTAGTCCTATTATTAGGGTTTCGAAATTTCGAATGAAAAAACGAAACACTTATAGGATCACTCGAGTGTCTGTCTGCCTGTCCGTCTGTCACAACCAATTTGCTCCGAATCTGCAGGACCAATCGAGTTGAAACTTGGTTCACTCATGAATATCTGTGACTCAAACACGAACGTGTTCCCTAAATAAATTAATTTGGAATACGGGGGTCACTTTTGGTGTGAAAATCAGAAAATTTTAAAACAAACTTTTTCAAACTGTGCCGTGCGACATATCAAATGTAAGGGCACATTGCTTACAATGTGCCCTCGAATGTATTCTTTTAATAATTTTACAATATTTAGTTTTAAAGGTATTTAAGAATATAGACTAAAAATGACCATTCTTCCTCACCCCCCTTTATCTACGAAACCACTGGGCATAAAATTTTGAAAAAAAAAAATACAAAAAGTAGTTATTTACTGAATACATTACAGGAAAACCTTTATGGAGGAGGGGTACTGTATGCATAAATAAACCTGAAAAAAATATGATTTGTTCGGAACCCTTTGCGCGCTTATTCGACTCGCTCTTGGCCGGTTTTTTTTACGAATACTTATGTTAAAACTGACAAAAATTCCTGAAATCCTAAAAAACCTATCGTTCAAAAATCCACTCTCGTCTATACTATGTTGTTAAGAGTAGATAGATATCGATGGTTTATTCGTAAAGCAAGAGATGTAGGTACAAAGTGGAGTGTGTACTGCAAGATGTGTGTAGAAAATGAAAATTGCATACTATGTATGCACAAGTAGTTAAATAATTAAATGCCAACGTATTTAAGTAAGATAAACAAAACAACGATGATATTGGAAGGTTTTTAAAACACAACTTGTTCACTGTCAATGCCCAGTCCTAACAAGATTCTTGTGCCGCCCAATTCAAATAATATTAGGTCCCCACCTATGAAATCAGCGTTTTGCATGGAGAATTTTAAAGAAGTTGCATTTCTCATACTAACATTTTCCTAATTTATTTAACAACTATGAACACTAATGTTTTAAAACTTTTATGCAATAATGTTTAAAAACTAAGATAACGTATGCCACTTAGATTAAGCAACACAAATAAGTTTTGGCTAAGTTAAAACAAATAGTGGTCATTTCTGCTAACAAAAAGAGGAGTCGTTTTCAGGTTTTTTTTGTTTTTTTTTTTTTATAACTCTATGTAATAAGGTTTTTTTACTATTGGCAGTTGTCTATGACGGTCATTATTCGATAGAATATCAAGCAATTGATGAATATTTTAATTCATAGAAGTGACGAGGTTCTCTATTTGTGTGAAAAATACGCCAATTTCATAGGTGGGGACCCAATACATTTTTACTCGTATGCCATAAATTGCTTAGAAAATTTTATAACAACCCGACATTTGGCGCGATGTTTCCTTATCGGGAGTCCTATGCCTAGGTACCCGGATTAGAGTTTATGCTTCGGCAGCCATGTTCAGCAGCTGTATTCTCTAACTCAGTTAACATCAATTTAATAGGCACTTTGCAGTACATTGCTGCTTTGCTCGGTGGACATTGATTATAATAGGCAACACGTAGTACATTTTTGTTTTGCTATAGGTCAAAGCAGCAATTTACTGCATAGTGCTTATCAAATTGATGTCAACTGAGTTAGCGAATACACCTGCAGGGCTATCCAAAATAGTTTACATGTATTTTATTCTGATACTTTTAATCAGAACAAAACAAGTGCTTTGTCCTTTATTTATCTGTTTAATTTTTAAATTATACTTAGATTTGGACTCGCTAATCGGGTTCTGGGCATGGACACAAGCCAACTATAGCTAAGTATAACGAAGACTCGGATGCGGGTTGTGGGCATACGGACAACCCTTATGCTGGATGCTGGACACCGAAAATGTTAGACTTGTTAGGTGTGCGATTTATCCACTTTTATAATACACAATTTGAGTTTGCACGTAAGG
Source organism: Polia nebulosa (assembly GCA_951329385.1). NCBI lineage: Eukaryota > Metazoa > Arthropoda > Insecta > Lepidoptera > Noctuidae > Polia > Polia nebulosa. The sequence goes on from OX589609.1 coordinate 1,685,900, forward strand.
TGCTATCTCTATAATCTTAATTACAAAAAAACTAGCATTATATGTATCGCTGGACAACATCAAATAAAATATTAAAAAAATAACACACTCATCAGCATTCGGATACTAAAGCTATAGGCATATAACTGTGTCGTGTCGTGATGCGGGATACGCCAATCAAACCACTCTGTTCAAGCCTACGTCATATCACAACGAGTTGGAGCCAATCAACTGCGTCAGAAGGCGCCACGACAAGACAAAGTAATGTAAAGCTTCATATTTATATTGGCCAGTTAAGTCGAGCTTAAAAACACATTACAGTCATAAGAAATTCCTAACAGTGCTGATGAACCTGGCTTAACCTAGCCTATCAAATTATATTGTCATCAATTTCTTGATATTTTACGAAATTACAAGTCAGATTCCAGTTACAAGATTTGTACAAATATAAAAGCGTGTTTTTAACAATGAAGACGAATATCTTGATGATGATGCTACACTATTCATCTTGCTTGATAGATAGTAGTGCTGATACGTATAAAATAATACTGAGTACGTACATAAGATACAGCTACCAGCAAACGGATGTCGTGTAGACTGAAGTGAAGATGATGAGCTCTGGCTATGACTGCTGTGTTGTTATCTGTGGAAAACGATTTTATTAGCCATTGTTTTAATTAAGGAATTTGAGAATACTTTTCTGTGAGCTAAATTTGTGATCTAGTTTTCTTCCCTAGCGTGATTTGTTTATTTATCTTTGCTATATTTTTAACAAGTTGTTTTTTTTTTCTATTTTACTCAAAATCGTTATTTGATATTAGATTAAATTCTCAAAAGTACAGTTAGGGAAATAAGTGTTTTTATACATTAGGGTTGAACGTTACTTGCACGTCATCACCACACTATACGCTTCATACAAGCTATATTTGTTTATATCACAGTCTAAAACTAAAAATGACATGCCTGCAAATATCTATATTGTCCACATTATAACAGCATCTACACTATCACATATTAATTACAAAAAGAGTGTCACTTCGAGAGTGCCGATAGAAGTGAAAACTTGAACAAAAATGCCCAACGCGCCTAAAGAAATTTTCACTTCAATGCGCTACGAGAGCTAAGACGCTACGCGTCGTAGCACTCGTAGCGGTTTTGGTGTCGCGGGAGTTCAATAGTTTTTTCCCATCTGAAAAATGCCCAACACACTTAAAGAAGTTTTCACTTAAAAAAATCTTACGTCACAAAAATCGTACATCGCGTTATTTAAGTTATCCGCACGATGTGAACACATACATCAGGTCCAACCATCAGGTAGCAGCCCACCAGAGATGACAACTGTGTGGTTGGTCGAGCCTTCCTGTTCAATGGAGGTTACGGAACTTTACAATCTATTCCGTGTACCTTCATAACACTAAAATAGAAATAAAACTTCTAACATTTGGACGACAAAGTGAGACATAATGTTGTATAATTACAGTAGTATGATCTACATGAAGTGGGAGTGCAGCTGCAGCTCTCGCTGCGTCATCTTGGGCAGCAGGCGGGGCGCGTATCTGGGGTAAGTGAATACGTACGTGTACGACAGACATAGGTAGACACGTGACTCCTCCCCTCTCTATATGAAGTAGAAGGAGTGCGGCTGCAGCTCCAGCTGCGCCATCTTGGCCAGCAGGCGGTGCAGGCGGCGCTGGGCGGCGGCGCCGGCGGCGGAGTGCGCGTCGCCGCGGGCGCCGGCGCGGGGGGCCAGCGCGCGGCACACGGACAGCCGCGCAGACACGTGGCGCGGCATCTGGGGGGACGGAATACCGTTTACTTCAAGGAAAACCCACTCACAATATAGAAGTCCCTGTTTAATGATAACAAACATCTTACAAACGCAAATACGGTGACCTGGTCACAGTATAAAAATCTACAGTATTCTATTTTAATACAAACAATTTTTTGGGTACGTATAATATGATTTTATTTTTCCATAACTTAATACTTTTACTATTCGTTTTAGACATATAACAACTTCATCAAGCTAATTTTCTAAGGCTTTTGTACGAAATTTTCCAAGCAGATACATTTTATAAGTTGAGCGACTATTACTCTTAAACTAACAGAGCTAACTTAGCCGTGATAGTTTTCCTTGAAAATTCGTTAAATATATTACCAACATGATTTTTTTCAGATTTTACAAGCCAAAAGTTTAGCCAGTAAGGGGCAGGGCACATGACTAACAAAAAGTAGCATTTTAAAGTTTAATATTTCGGAAACGGATCCCTGGATCGAAAAATAGTCTTCCCAATCCCTAAATTTTTTTCGTACCTACACGATGGGACAGACGTGAAAAGAAAACATCCCCACTTTTTCACCTTTTTGTAAGCGTGATTATGCAAAATTACAGCTTTCTAGTACTAATAGTCTCACTCTCTAAGCTAAGCCGCTGACGGACAGAGCGACCCTATAATGGTTCTTTGTTAGATCTACGGAACCCTAAAAACACTGCACTAACTAAAAACAAATACACTGACAGCTTAATGGAACAATGGATGGATGATGGACGTATGCACAAAACTCAAGTTTTCATTAATGTTTAAACATTACAATGAAATACAAAAATCGACATGACGAATAACAAACAGTACGTATTAATATTTGCGTACCATAATGTCATTAAAGATGTTACAATAATGGCTTAAAGCTAAGACACAGTTATGGACCCTGTCGGGCACAGCAAAACATAAAACTAATTTAAAAAAAAATAATATAACAATGTACTTACATTGAACAACGGCGAATGCAATATGGGGGTCCACAGAGGTAACAACTTGTTGAGCACAGTTGAGTTGCACTCCAACAACGACTCCAGCAGATTCAGGAAGTGAAGGTTCACCGTCTCGGCCAGCTGAAAGATTTGTAGAATTTTCTGATCCAAATTCATTTAAAAAATAGGGTTTAATTTTATAACCTGTATCGTTGCACGAAACGTAACCCCAGCTACCTTTCATGGCTGGTCCCAAGACCGCTTGCAGAAAACAACTCACTAAATATCCTATCCCTGTCAACTTCAAACGATTAACAGAAATGGAACGATCTTTAAAATTAGTTCACTGTAAAAGGCAGCTAGTGATTTGTGATGCCAATGGCAAAAATTACTTCCTCTATTTACTTGACTGTCCCAGAAAGAGGGTAATGGTTTGTAATAAATGATGGCTGGATAAGCTCATCGTGAAATGACCTAAGGTTTCACCTATAACGCTAGTGGTCCTACAATGTTGTCTTAAAACTAAAAAATGTGTTCGAAATTATCTATTTCGGTGTGAGAGAGAGGCGGATCTATACAGGACGAATAGCACTATTCTCTTCTCACAACGGAATCATGATGGCATTGGCTCTTATTAGTACGGCCTCGGGTCAGGATGTTGCCTCAAAAGGTTCATTCTTACCACTTTAGACTGCACGGTGACCTGCAGGATGCTAGGCACCAGCTTGCACCAGAAGTCTAGCAGGATGCAGGTGGTAGTGTTATGCGGCTCGCTGCAAGGTGGGGATGATGCTGCCAGCTGTTCCAGGTACAAGGTCCATAGCTGGCACAGCACGAAGGCGTGGAGTAGGGCTGACATGCGGAGGGCTGCTGGCTTTGTTTGCTCCACGTAAGAGGACATTATTGTCTGTGAAACAAAGAAATAGTTAATCCACGTGGAACGTTAAAATGTACGGAGAATTTCAATCAATTATGTCAGCAAATCGAAAAAAATTCAAACTGAAAATCAGTTTTTTAACAACATCAAAATTCCATTAAAAATTAAAGATGGTGTAATTATTATTATTTGTGAGTAAAGATTGATTTTCAAACCTAAGATGGTAAAGAGCACATAAATGAGATTGCACACGTCGCCATCTTATATTTAGAAATTGATCTCAGATCAGCAGGTTATTTTTTTCCGTAAACTAGAAGCAGACACCCAATACAGGGTTATCAATGATTCCTAACGCCTAGAAAATAATTGGCGGATCATTAGAAAATAACTCTTGCAGTTTTAGAAATAATAATAAAAAACTTTTTACAAAAAAAATACAACCGACTTCCATAAATAATACTAAAAAATGCAAAATAACTTTAATTTCGGAAGTCGGTGTCAAATAACGAAGAAAGCAAACTAGAAACACCGACTTCCAAAATTAAAGTTATTTTGCATTTTTTAGTATTATTTATGGAAGTCGGTTGTATTTTTTTTGTATAAAGTTTTTTTACTTTTTAGTTCTTTTTCGTCGGTTGAATTTTTTGCTAAAAAGTTTTTTATTTTATGATTTTTTGTGACTCGCATCATCTTTTAATACTCTGAGGCTAATTTCTAATCCTTCCTCATTCCTCTTGACACTGAGCTGATGATGTAACTATCCTTTCATGAGGTTCCCAGGATATTGACCAGTTGAGGTTACCTCCAATATTCTAAAGACGTCTTTACTTCAAAGCATATTAAGTGGTATTTGTCACTAAAACCAGTTTTTATATCTAACTTCTATTGTTTAGGAAAGGTATGGTTACCATCATCAGCTCAATTCCATGATGTGATGATTCCTAAATGCAAATACCTGATTAAGTTATGAAAAGTAAACAGAAACAATATTCGTGCCCAATTTTCGAGGCCTTCTCTCAATTTTATCAGGATTCCATGATCAGATCCTGATGTTTTTGACATGGGACCACCCTTGAGGTATACCCTATCTATGAAAAAAAAGAATCATCAAGATCGGTTCTTAGATGACGGAGTGAGAGCTGAACATACGTACAGAAACGCTAAACGTGCCCACATTTTCAAGGTTTTCTCTCAATTTTATCAGGATTCCATCATCAGATCCTGATTTCCTTGACATGGGACCACCCTTGAGACCCACCCTATCTAACAAAAAAAGAATTATCAAGATAGGTTCATAAATGACGGAGTTAGAGCTGAACATACACAAAAAAATATATATATATATATACGGTCGAATTGAGAACCTCCTCCTTTTTAACCGACGAAAAAAAGGAGGAGGTTCTCAATTCGACCGTATATATGTTTTTTTTTTCTTTTTTTGTGTATGTTCAGCCCTCACTCCGTCATTTATGAACCGATCTTAATGATTATTTTTTTATTAGATAGGGTATACCTCAAGGGTGGTCCCATGTCAAGGAAATCAGGATCTGATAATGGAATCCTGATAAAATTGAGAGAGAACATCGAAAATTGTTGGCACGTTTAGCGTTTCTGTACGTATGTTCGGCCTTCACTCCGTTGTTTATGAACCGATTTCGATGATTCTTTTTTTCATAGATAGGGTATACCTTTAGGGTGGTCCCATGTCAAGGACATTAGGATCTGATCATGGAATCCTGATAAAATTAAGAGAAAACCTCGAAATTTGTGGGCACGTTTAGCGTTTCTGTACGTACTTATGTTCGGCCCTCACTCCGTTGTTTATGAACCGATTTTGACGATTCTTTTTCATGGATAGGGTATACCTCAAGGATGGTCCCATGTCAAGGACATTAGGATCTGATCATGGAATCCTGATAAAATTGAGAGAAAACCTCGAAAATTGGGCACGAATATTGTTTCTGTTTACTTTTCATAACTTTATCAGGTATTTGCATTTAGGAATCATCACATCATGAAACTGAGCTGATGATGGAAACCATACCTTTCCTTAACAATAGAAGTTAGTTATAAAAAACTGGTTTTAGTGACAGATACCACTTAATATACTTTGATGAAAAGACGTCTTTGGAATATTGGAGGTAACCTCAACTGGTCAATATCCTGGGAACCTTATGAAAGGATGGTTACATCATCAGCTCAGTGCCAAGAGGAATGATGAAGGATTAGAAATTAGCTTCAGAGTATTTAAAGATGATGCGAGTCACAAAAAATCATAATATAAAAAACTTTTTAACAAAAAATTTAACCGACGAAAAAGAACTAAAAAGCAAAAATAAATTAACCTTTTAAGTCTTGAGTATTGAGCTTATTTACCTACATAAAATATCAAATTTTATATAAACTAATTTTGAGTCGGCGCCAAATAATAAAACGATTAATTACCTACATCTAGCCTTTTTCATTTCTACGTACATATAAAATTTAGATATTTAATAATCAGATTGTTGTTTGGCGCCGACTCAAAATTTGTTTATATAAAATTTGATATTTTATGTAGGTAAATAAGCTCAATACTCAAGACTTAAAAGGTTAATTTATTTTTTGCTTTTTAGTTCTTTTTCGTCGGTTAAATGTTTTGTTAAAAAGTTTTTATTTCGTCGGTTAAAAAGAACACAATCTTTCCATTTCGTTATAGTTGCTTATAAGCGTGTATTGTAATATTTATTTGACCCATATGTTTGTATATAAGATAGTACTTACATACTTACTTTGTATGTTTAGTATTTAATTTTTTTTTTTTTCTATAACTACTCTTACACACAGTGTCTACTCTCTTTTTTTCTACCACTCCTTTCGCAGGTATGCTGAGAGATTTCTTTAGAAAAAAGCATTACATTTGTGCCTATTTCTGTTTCCTCTCTATTTGTCTGTTTATAATATGTGAGTAAATTAATTTTTATATAAATAAATAATTTTGAAATGGCTTGCCAGACAATAATAATACACAGCTCTCCACCCAATAACCCAAAAATAGGACTATCGTTAAGATTATACGCGTCTACTTGTTCCCATCATTAAGATCGAAAAAAAATAAAAAAAAATAAAAACACGTTTCTAGTAGGGGAGACCCCTTTAATTTTCAATTTTTTATTTTTCTATTTGTTGTTATAGCGGCAACAGAAAAATAAATCAAATTCTGTGAAAATTTCAACTGTCTACCTATTACGGATCATGAGATACAGCCCGCTGATAGACGGACGGACAGCGGAGGCGTAGTAATAGGGTCCCGTTGGTTACCCTTCGGGTACGGAACCTTCCCACCTGTATGTAGTCAGTAATGTGGCACGTAGCGTCCTGCGGCACGGGCTGGTGCATCTGCGCGGCCTGCGTGTGCGCCGCGGGCAGCTGCTGCGTGCGGCTGTTGCACAGCGCGCCCATCACCAGCCACGACACCAGCCGCACCCGCGTCACACACTCGACCACCTCACGGGACCTGGGAATACAGCATATAGATCTTGGTTTCTGGAGGTAGTTTTCATTAGTAATTAAATCAGTAGTCAAATCTCATGTGAACTGTTCACATAGGATTTGATAGTCAGTATAATGGCTCATCATTTAATTTTCAGAGCGAATCTGATCGAATGTCATCATCTTTGTAGTATAGAAGTAAGGTGGGTGGGTAACTTGTGAGTGTGTATTAATTAGTGTATTCTATTCTACGTAAATAGTTCGTCCGTCACGAGAATTGAATCTCGAACAAACTTAACTTTGCCGTTGGGTTGGATATAAGCTCGTGTAAAACAATTGTGTGACTGTTTTGGTGTACAATAAAGTTTTATTCTATTCTATTCTAAAACTGTTGTGGATACATCGACATAATTACGTTGCGGTAAGTTTATCAACAGCAAATAAGTTTGTATTCATGTACTTTTTTTTGTGATGTACTCGTAATAACAAAACGGTTTTTGGAATTTTTCGAATGCTTCTTGCCAAAATCATGATTCTAGGTTAACGGGAAAGTACCCTATAAATTTTGGTTCATTTCAGAATATCGAAATATACGTTGTTTTGCGACATAAACGGCCGTCTCTTTTTTACGTCAACTTTGAAGTTTGATTTATTCACAGCTTCAAGGGACTGTAGATTTTGAATATATGGTTTTGTTTTCAACTCGATACCTCCACGCGTTCCAGGCAGACGGACAACGAAGGGTTCCTTTTTTCCTTTTAAGGTACGGAACCCTAAAAAACAGTCTCTAACATATCTCGAAAGATAATAATTTGAAATTAAAAGGTCGCACCAGACAGAGATGTTTAGGAGGAGAAAGGGGAGGTCTTTTCCCAGCAGTAGGACATCCACAACACGCGAAAAAAAAAACGAAAAAGAATCTAGAAATGAGTCGTTTAAAAATATCATTTTCATATTTACCCTGGCAAAGACGCGCTGATCCACGGAGTCATATGCCTAGCCGGCTGAGCTCGATCCTGTCTTCCCCGGCTATGTTCTAGGGCCAATTCCATGGCCACATATTGAGCTATACCGCCCTTTACTATGGCACCTAGTGTGTCTTCATTTAGGCAGATTAGGTTGCGATTCACGATCGATTTTGAGACGGATCCCTGTTGACAAAGATAATATTGATTTAGTATAAATCAATATCGGATCTTATCAGACGTCACGATAATTGAGATGTCATCCGCAAATAATACACATTTATGATTAGTCACCAGTGGTAAGTCATTTACATATAATATAAATAGTATGGGTCCTAAGACACTCCCTTGAGGGACGCCACATTTATTTACCCTGGAGTCAGAAGAATAGGAAGTAGGTAAGTTTTCATGTACTTTATCTATGACTACATATTGTTCCCGATCACTAAGACGAAATCCACTGCAGTGCTAGTCCTCTTATTCCCATGCTTTCTAGCTTTTTTAATAAAACGTCATGTGCTACAAAGTCGAAAGCTTGAGATAGGTCGAAAAAAAGTCCTGTTGTTATGTGATTATTATTAAGATTACAGAGATCTCTTCTAATACGGAAAAGGCACGAGCATTAATCACCGCGCCATAAGGGTCTACTACCCGCCAAGTGGCACCCTCATTGAATAAAAAGTCGTAGCATAGTGTGACCGTCCACCTTTAATCCTATTTAATTAATTTCATAAAAATTATATTTATTTCAAAACTAACGCCTTGGGCACATGGCCGAGTTTTTATAGAAACACACTTCTATCTGAATTTTGTGATTGACAGGGGAACGCAATTAAAAATGAAATATCTATTCGTTTAAAATAGTATCTAGAGATAATGGCCTCTTACAAAACAACATTTCTTTCAATGGCTGGCAACTCTTTTTGGAAACACATTAAGGGCAAAATAATTAACAGCAAAAGATATTCTATTCATTCAAAGTATTAAAACATTTGAGAGTTTTGGAAAGTACCTATAATAAAGTATTGTGTTTTACTGCAAACATATGCCAAAAAAAAGGTCGCTGAGAAGCGATATCTTTACAAATTCTAAGAAGTTGGGATACGTAGTGCTGAGTCCGAAAACCATTAAGATTTGGTACAAAAACTAACATAAAGAGCTATTCAGGAAAAAATAGTGGGAATATTGAAAAAACTGCGCATACGCAATTTGGGCTGGACCGAACCCAAAAATATGACACTTGGGAGTTTTTAGAGGCTGATAGGTGGCTAGAGGATGACGTAGGCGGGACTTTCGAAAAACGAAGGCATGGAGGAGTGAGGGGAGGACAGGGAGTTGTTGGTGGAGCGAGAGAGCGGGCGGTCAGTCGAGGCAGTCGGGGCGAGACCGGAAAAAGGGTAGCTTGTGGTCGAGGAGTTAGGAGACTAAATATATTCTGGAGGCTTATGCCCAGTTTTAGTTTTAGAAGTACTAGTATTGTTAGTGGTCTAGTTCAGTTAGGTTAATTAGTATTCAAAGTGTGTGTGTGACTACGTCTCTGTGAAGAGATGATTAGGACAAAAGTATTAATTCATAATTGAATATTATGAGTGTAGTTTATACTAGGTTTTAAATATCAGCAAGTAGAGTGTACAGTCAGTGGTGGAACGTGAGAGAAGGAAGGAAGGAAGTAGCAGGGAACGGTAACTGAGGGGTATTGTATAAATTCTGCGTTGGAAATCCGGTAAGTGCCTGCTTTAATTTATTAGTCTCTTATGGATAGTATGTGTACAGTTATCGTCAAGATACTAATATTGTGCCCACAGATTAAGTTTTATAATTCGTAAAAGACATGTACCGTTGTAACTCTAGGGAAAGCAAATCTTGTAATTATGTTGGTTAAAGATATACCAGATTAAGGCCGGGACTCCACCAAAGCGGAGACGTGTGCGGTGTGCTGTGTGCTGTGCAAGAACAACCAATAGAATTGTGTTATTGACACATCTCCTCTCCGGTCAGCTTCTTCTATTGGTTGTTCTCGCACAGCACACAGCACACGGCACACATCTCCGCTTTGGTGGAGTCCCGGCCTAATTAGACTTAATTAGTGTTTAGAGTGTGTGTGTGTGTTTTCTGTTAAGGCCCTTCTCGCGGTCCAGTGGCGCCCTCATTGAATAAAAAATCGTAGCATAGCACAGATATTAAAAAATCCAACTTGACGTTTGTTACAAAGAGGATAAAGAATTTTTACGTTGTTAAAACAGGTCTCAAAATGTTTCGTATCCAAAGTAGTAGGCAAAAGTGTCAGAAACGGCCGTTTTTGGCACTTTTTTATTATATTATTCAATGAGGGCGCCACTGGACCGCGAGAAGGGCCTTAAGCCGTATTGGTTTGGTACCAGTAGAACGATCACCCGCCTATGGTCAGACCAATAGATCTAACACACAGAAATTTGCAAGTTTATGAGAGTATATCTCTGTGAATCGATTTTTAGAGCAAGAGTTTCAATTTATACTTGAGTAATATAAGTGTAGTTCAGACTATATTTTATATATTAGTAGAAGTAACGTGAAGGACAAGTGCACGAATCTAGGTGATCGTGTTGATGACCGAATGGATGAATGTCGAATGTTTATCCCTCTATGACTTGAATGAGGTGACCTATACCTGCCTTTGGTTCTAGGGACTCGGGGAAAGCCCATATGGTGTGCGATTTACATACACCAAGCGACTGTACGACGAAAATTATTATAAACTGACTGAACTGATGTTTACTGTTTCAGTGAGGTTGAACCGAATTGATACACGTATTACGAGTATGTTCGGGCACATTCGAACTATAATGTTATTTTGTAATTGTTAGAGACATGAGCAACCAAACGTTAGTAATGGTTCCTTCTCCCTATGGACCGACTGACAGCAAGATACTTTAGATTTGCCCTATTAAAGCACTCTCCAGGGAGGGGGGTAGGTTTCCGCAAAGTTCCCTTTAATGAATTGGTAAGCGTTCTGAAGAACGTTAGGAAATCGTTTCTCGTTCACACCCAGCCCCCATTGGCCTCTCAGAAAAATATTATATTTAGCGAGACACGTAATTTAGGGTGAACAGCCGAAACGCTCCACTGATAGTCGCAATTCGGAGACAAAGTAAGCTGCAAACACCCTCGAACTGGGGCAAATTAAAGGAGTGAGAAGTGACGACCAGAAACCACTTCGGCTTATAGTAAGGCAATCGTAAAGAGTTCTGCAACCGACTGACGACGCGGTACGCTTGTACTAGCTTTGTTTTGTCTAGATAATGGGCGAGTAGGCCGATGTAATGGGACTAATTTATATAGCGCGCTTCCAGTATAGTTGGAAACTTGTCTCGCCCAATGACATAGGCACTTCGCAGTCCTCTGTCTTAGGATTGAGTGAGACATGGCATAGCTTAGGGATCGTGTTTAGCTGGAACCACGGCAGGTTCTCTCTAGGCCTACGTTTTCTAGGACCAGCTCTACACGTACGACGTGACAGCCACTGTAAAGTGACCACGTCACTGGGTTGGGCCCCTACACTTTATAAGAAGATATTAACGTAATGCGAAATAACGCAGCACTCAATACAAGCGTTACGTGTCATATACCTTTTAGTTTCCTCTCAGACTTGTAATGTTCATAATACAAAGGAGAAGTAAGTTTCCTTTCCTTATTTCCTTATATATATGGATTACCAATCCTAATTGATACATATTAACTTTGTTTACTTCAATCCCTTCCTAGTGAAACTAGCTCTAGGTAGGAATAGGAAATCCATCACAACTGAGTGTGGCAGGAAGAATGTTCTGTTATTCTGATTTATTCTAGGCTGATATTGTGTTTAAGTAATAATTTAAACAGACACGCGAGTGGAGCCGCGGGGAGAGCAAGTTGGCTAAAGTTCTTAGAACTTAACAGACAGAAGCGTGTTGTTGGCGGTATTGAACTGTCTGTGTAGGATTTCAAGGGAGTTGGAATGCTCAACTCTATTTACTTCTTGAGTGAAGACTCCTATATTACCAGTTAGTATTTGTATTAATTCCTGAATTTATATTTTCTATCTGTGACCTTTGTTTCGGTCAGATACGAGCACCGTACTTTATGGATGTACTTGTTGTACGAATGATACACTTCCTGGGGGGTCGGGCTGACCATACCTATATCATTATACAGTCTACGACTGTTCAGGGACCATGTCTCCTAAGAGCATGATGGCGACGTTTTGCTGCTGAAGGGCCGCCCCGTCACGTTTTACAGCTTGAGAAGGCTGCTAGGGGACATGCTTCTTATAAGCACGATTACGACGTATTGACGCTGAAAAGCCGATTGCGTCACTAAAGGAGTGTTAATCTGAAGTATTATGAGTGCAGATGTGAGGTATCGTGTGAGTAGATGTTGACCAACTACCTATTACGCTAGCGTAAGGGTTATTCACACGAACTATCGTTAATTAAAGATTTACTTAGCATCCCTTAGTTATATAATATATTTCTAAACCACTTCTTATGTGTTTCACAACTTGAATTCCGAAGTCTCACAAATCATTTCTTTCGGGCCCTTCCTTATTTCAACAACAAGGCTTTGGACTGCTTACTTATGGAATTCGAATTATCATCGGTTGGAGCCATGACCAGTCAGGGACGAATGGCACTAGGTTTGTGCGGTAATAAACTAAGTAATAAACTTAGTACTGGAGGGGCACTACCCTTTCCCACAAAGGAAAACCGAACCTCAACACAAACATCTATGATATTACAGAAAACGAAAAATTTTATCAGCCTAGGGTCAATTAGGAACAGTCACAATAGCATAGAAAATAAATATTAAAGAATCCGACGTCACGTTTGTTACAAATAGGATAAAGTATTTTTACATTGTTAAAACAGGTCTCAGAATGTTTCGTATCCCAAGTGGCAAAAGTTTCAGAAACGGCCGTTTTTGGTACATAGTACGACCTTAATAATCGCAGTGAAATTAAATACAAAACAAGAATATTATTTTAAGAAAAACAAAATTGCGTGCCGTTTTATTTAAAAACGAGTTAGCTGTATCGCGAAAAATTAAAACAACAAGTCGAAATTGGAATCATATTTTTTTTCACTATTTCAAAAGTGTAAGTCGCCAGTATCTTTTTCGGTCATGTGGGTTTCGCGACCTATACAATTTAAACTTTATTTATTTAATAATCTTTTACACTTTGAATTTGGATCTTCAGAAGCATAGAGCAACACGGGCCACCGGCGGACCGGAGGTGAGTAGCTATACGCAGGCGTCCTCCTCTGTCAAAGTACAAGTCCACGCGGTCCTATGCATACAATAAAACTAGTTGCAGTCGGTGCGTTCACTAGACTAAATCTGAATTGACGTCCTACAAAAATGCCGAATTGTTCAGTTTTTTTGCTGCAAAAAGAGATCTGCCACGTCAAATTTACAAAAATATGTTATAAATACCACTCAGATATAATATTACACAAGCAGGTTACCGTTATAACACTGCATTTGGAATAACGTCATTACATGGTCAACCTGCAGCTTGGTCAAGCTGAGCAGTGGTAGCCCAGTGGTAACAGCCGCGACTTAAAAGTTGTAGGTCGTGAGTTCAAACCCAGGCAAGCGCTTTACTTCTTGTAAATTATTTCATCACCACTGATCTCAAAACGGTGAAAGAAAACATCGTGAGGAAACAGGCATGTCCTAGAACCAAAAATTCGAAGACATGTGAAATCCACCAATCCGCATTGGGCCCACGTGGTGGATTACGGCCCACACCCTCTCACAGAGAGGAGGCCTGTGCCCCAAGCTGTGGGGATACCTTGATCTTGTTGAGCAGGTGCGGGTCGTGCAGCAGCTCGATCATGTCGGGCAGGTGCGGCCGCATGCAGTCCACGGCGCCACCCGCCACCTCGCGCGCGTCTCCGTGTGGACTGGCCAGCTCGCCGCCCGACAGCTGCGGAGGGAGCACCAGGCGACAGCCGTGACCTGAGACGGTATATTTTTAAACGATGAGTATTTTTTTTGAGATGTTGACTATGTTTTGAATCTTAAAAAAATGGTTCAGAATACTTCCTTTCTTATCATGATCAGTTATCAAAACGGTTATTTTATCATCATCACACATTAAGTATTTACGAGTGCTTACAGTGTAGGTAAAAAAGACAAACTTTTCGGTATAAATTTGATAAATAATCTCACTATTGTAAGTAAGTTGAATAGCAACGCTGCGGTATTTAATAAAATTAAATGAAAAAGTGAGAGGGTCTTGGCATTATGATGAGCGTTATGTTGTGTAAGAGCCTTTTAGGCTTTGCACGTTTATTTTGTATATTTGTTAGAATAACACATATTTATATTCTATATTGCTAGTCAGAAAAGTGTTCCGCGCTCCAAATCATAAGATACCAAAAAGTTTGTCACCATAGAACACAATACTTATTACAGTTTTTGAAACCAACCTTGCAGTACAAACTGTATAAGAATAAACAGGTTATCATCAGGTATGGTAGTCTTGGTCCTCAGCGCCTGCACCAGCTCGTACACTAGGACCCGGCACACCAGCAGCTTGTCCCGGTCGCGACTGAACACCCGCGTGCACACCACCGACAGCTCCGAGATCACCGACAACTTCAGCACGAAGTTCTGCACCCCGTAGCTGATGATCTTGGTGATCGGCTCCAGGATGCTCTGGGGGGCAAAAAGAGCGATGAAAAGAAGACTAAGTTTGCAAAAGCAAAAATTACTGTTCGAATGTTTGTACCTTTAGTTCTGATTAGAATATATTTTTATGATAAGCATGACCTGAATCGAGATTCAGTTCAGCTCAGATATAGGAACTCTTCAATGCTCAACAGCACGGACACGAAATTATGTGTTCACATTTAATTGAGGTTTAAAAGCTTATTTAACTTAATAAAATGTTTTTTTTAAGTATAAACTTATTTCAAATCCGTTCAAAATTAAGTAAGTTAGGAACTTTTAAATCTGGTGGAAGGGGTAGCTGTCAAGTAACAGAAAAAAAAAAGCAAACACTGACATGTGACGTCACTGCCCTCGCCATTAGGTTACGCTTGTACAAGTAAAGATAGATACCAATATTTGAAATGCTAATTGCTACTCCATTTAAGGCGCAATTATACGACTTTTAATGGTTTTTAATTGAACATCACGTCTAAACGACTACTTTTATTTCTTTAAAAAAATTATATGTTACTCTAGACAATTGCCATCGTAATTTGATCTCAGAAAATTTTAAATTATATTTTTATAACATAGTGTAATTAATTTGTAAAGTTATGTCTAACGCGGATAAAAAAATGAGAATCACGCAAAAACTATAAAGCGTATTTTTATGAAACCTTCACCATTTTAAAGATCATTTAATTATTTATAATTTAGTCTCAGTGTTTTAGTTTAATACCTGTTGTTTTATGTGTAATAAATTAATAATGCGTCTAATTTCGGACAGCGCTCCTTGATGGGCGAGTCCTATTACTGGGTGGACATACGACGCGTTACGAGATCTTAGCGCAGAACACGCAAGCTAACCACTCAAGGTTATTGGCAGCTAATAGCGCCTTAATAACCAATGTTAATGTTGTTTTGGTCAAGTGAAGAGGAGGGATGAAACACATGTAACCAAAAGAGTTATGAATATAAATGTGGATGGAGGGAGGCCAAAGAAAAGATGGATGGATTGTGTGAGGAGTGATATGAAAGAAAAGGGAGTTAGTGATAGCGTGACGGCTGACAGGACAGAATGGAAGAAGAAAACGTGTTGCGCCGACCACAAGTAACATGGGATAAGGGCAGGCAGATGATGTTAATGCTGTTTTCCGAAAACGATTTTAGCGTTATTTGTTGTTTCGTATAAAATATTTTACAATAAACACATGATAATACCGTATTTTAAAAGTTCCTACTTTATTAAATAGACAATAACAATAACTCAGCCATCTAGACGTGATGGGTATTGAAATAGGATGTCGTTACTTGAAATTATAAATTTAAAATATTTAAGTTTTTGTATTTAGTTATCGTCATTGAAGCTGCAATACACACCCTATTAGAAAGGGCCAAGAGCGAGTCGGCCTCGCGCGCGAGGGGATTTTTTTTTTGACAGGTTTTTTTTTAAACTACCTCATCCTTATAGATTTTGCTGTAATCTACAAGTAAAAAACTACTTGCTGTATTTTTTTCAACATTAAAGCCCAGTAGATAAGGGGGGCAATGGTCATTTTTCGACTATTTTCTTGAATAACGGTTTTGGCCTTGTCGTGGGCTCTTGTACTTTTACGTGGGGCAACGTTAAAAAAAAAACTAAAAAAATCATTCAAAAATAGCTTTTAAAGTTAAAACTTGAAAATTATCTCAAATTCTGAATTCAATATAGATGTGGACACAAATGTCTTTTTAAAGCTTTCTGCCAATCTTTACACGTGCAGACTTTGGACCAGTTTTACACTGAGGACTTAGAGCGATCAGCGCGTCCAATACAATAACGCGTTCAGAATACTTTTGGGGCTGTCGTGGTGTAGTGCCTGTATGTGCGTCCGGTATGTTTGCGGAGGCGCACACAGCTGATTTTTACGCCATAATAAGAAAAAGGACCGCATCCGTGGCCGACCCACTGCGCACCGCCACTGAGAGTTTCCTGAGTGTGTTCCGAGGTCGGTGGGACTCCCCTCTGCTGCGCCACTAGATAAGGATCCACACTTGATGATGTGTACCCTTTTTATTTAAATAACGAACACTAGACTATAAGTAATCTTGTTATACTAACATATGGTGTTGTGATGGGGCCGAGCGCCTCGTACATCTCGGTACATCGCTATGTTGGTTACCTTATGCTGCGCCGCAGCGGGTATCTTCAGCGCCGCAGTGGCGGCCCGCAGCAGCGGCAGCACGTCGTCGATCTGGTGCAGCAGCAGCGCCGAGGAGCGCAGCAGCGCCTCCAGCTGCTGCACGAGCGCGGCGCAGGCGCTGATGGGGCCGAGCGCCTCGGGGGCGAGGCACTCCAGGTACATCGCTATGTTGCCGGCTATTACTGTTATTTGCTGCAAAAAATATTATTGAAGTAGCATTTAAATTATATATGTTTAATTACGATTTTTTATTATCTCCTTTGTTATTGGGAAATGAACTACTTTATTTCTAGTAAGTAAATCTACTGATATTATTATTACTGATCTCGGTGGCATTCTTCTTAGAGGAGCTCGTGGCTAAAGTAATAACAGCCGCACGAGTCGGTCTATCAGGTTATGGTACGCTTGCCGGGGTTGGTCCATGGATGGGTGAGCATCTTTACATATCGAGACTCCTCCGTGCTTCGGAAAGCACGTTAAGCCGTTGGTTCCGGCTGTCATATCGTAGATCTTTGACAGTCGTTACGGGTCGTCAGAAGCCCGAAAGTCTGACAACCAGTCTTACCAAAGGGTATTGTATTACTCAGAAACTTGGTGGTGAAGGACAAATAAATAATTTTGGTCTACTTCTTAAGGCAGCTAGTTACCTTTATATAGTCGGTAAATAAATTGATTAGCCGACAGTAAATAAAGGTAGTACTCACATCAACAGGCAAGGTCTTCTTAGAATTAAGATGTTCCACCACCAGCTGCAGCGGCCCGCAGGGGTACAACTCGTTGAAGTCCACGAAAGCCTGAGCAATGCTTTTGAAGAACATCTGCCGTTGTTTTTCTGAAGACAAAACGAGTAATATTATACAGCATCCGACTCTTACGGACTAAATAAAGACTGCATGGTCAATTGATCAGGGGAGGGAGAAACGGCTGACAATTGAGTGTTATGATGTAACTTGGATTTTTTAAGTCTGACATTTTATTAAAACTTCATGAGTCTCATTCGCGGTTTCGATGTTTAAGCTACTTTAACACATGATTTATTGCTTTATTGTCTCGATAAAGACGAAATACCGAAGTTGTTTTTAACTATTGGCTAGCCTGTAAGTCTCTTAAAAATAAAGATGAGCTCAGTTATATTACCAGGAGGCCTCTGCAGGAACACGTTGTTGAACACTGTGCTACGGATAGCGGGGAGGCGAGTGTTGTCTCTGCAGGAACAGTGTTCTAGCTGTCCCCTGGGTGTGTATGTGTACCGTGTGCTTACCAGGAGTCCTTTGTAGGAATATCTGCAGGAACACGTTGTTGGGAGCGAGCTGGTGCAGCACACAGCGCAGGAACTGATGCGCCACGAACACTGCGCTGCCGGGGAGACGGGTGTTTGTTTCTGCCTGCCATGAGTAGTTGCCTAGCTGGACAACCCTGTGTAGAAATAAAATTCAGTTATTACAGATATTCCTAGGAAAGTGTCATCTTCATTTGAACCGAAAGAAGTCTACTGCTGGACAATGATCTCACCGCGTGCGTCGCCACATTGACCAGCCAGCATCAGCATCATCATCAGCCTTTTAATGTCCCCACTGCTGGGGTACAGGCCTCCTCTCTATGAGAGTGTGTGGGCCATAATCCACCACGCGGGCCCAATGTGGATTGGTAGATGTCACATATCTTCGAAGTTTTGGTTCTAGGACATGCCGGTTTCCTCACGATATTTTCCTTCACCGTTTTGGGAGCAGTGTTGATGAAATAATTTACACAAAGAAAAGCGCATGCCTGGGTTTGAACTCACGACCTACAGCTTGTAAGTCGCGGCCAATACCACTGGGCCACCACTGCTCTACAGCCAGCATCTCGTAACGAATTTTTATTCCCGACTAAGATTTCCACAAGAAGTACAAGAAATACGAACTTACAATGATTATATTTAATAGAGTTATTACAACCATGGAAGTTTTTGTCTATTGTGTAATATCATGATGAAAAATAGTTTTGGACCCAGTTCTGTATCAAGGTGTAAAAATTTTGTACTACTAACAAAATATGGAGCTCGTATCTGCATCAAATAAATAATAATATAAATTTAATTTGTTATTTTAAAATCGTAATAATATCTTCATTTTATTGTAAGTGACATACAAACTATCGAAATGTGACTGATAAACCGTAACATTTTAGCATTTCAACAAATTGCTGTCGCTGATCGAATAACACTTTGTCTAGAACCTCTGGAGAAAAGTTCTCCTGTATCGTGGGTGCGTTCATAAATACAGAGAGAAACAACTGTCTGTAGGCCATACAGATATTTGTTCCATGCGGGAATCGAACCCGCAGCAACCGTGCCGTCAATAGTATTATATTGTTACGAGCTGGGTATGGGATAAATTATTTTACACCAATTAATTAACTAAATATCCTTCATTAACGCAACAACTTATTTACACAGACACTGAATCGCTTATAATCACTATTCTCTTCGTAATCGCTTGTATTCGCTTCCGTTCGCATCCGTAGTCGAAAACAGATCGACTCACTCGCCCGCCGTCCGGCCTATTTATACAGTCATGGAAGTTTCCGGAACATTGTCGAACTATCCTGTAGTGGAATATTCTAGAAACATCTATAAACTTCTACACAGTACCACAATGGAATGTTCTCGAACCTAGTGGAAACTTCTGGAAACTTCTACTACATTCTCGAACGTTCCAGTGTAACACGGTCGACGTAACAATATCATATAGATTAGGAATATTTTATTTCACGAATGTGGTCTGGTCCTGGTATGCGGAACAGGGTGTAACCCGCAAAGTTCCTCCATTGAAAAAAAAATCTTTTTTACAAGAAATACAACCGACTTCTAAAAATTGCAAAATAACTTTTAATTTCGGAAGTCGATATTTGTATGTTTGTTGTTTCCGAAGCTGAAAGCCAAATATTCTGCCCATTATTTGGATCCTTTTTTTCCACTAAACCATACCTGGGAATCCACTGGTTCTCGGGATATTGAAGGTCGCAATTATTTTTTTTACTTCTTTATGAAAATGAATTCCAAGTGTTATTTATTACCAGGGGTCGGAATTAGGTAGAGTTATTTATGTACTTACACTGATTTCACACAGCGAAAGAATAAAGTGGATATGCCTCAATTCCCGAGATTAATATAAAAGAACAGAAAAATCCCGTGATTTTTTAATAAAAAAGCTGTTTACTTTTACACAATATAAACCTTATTAGATAATACTAAACTTTTTTCCAAACAAACATTACCTGAATTGTCGATTTTCTTTTCGAATTTTCGAAATTACGCATTTGAAGTTACAAAAACGCAATGAATATCAAACATATCCGACAAGTACCTACGCGGCTTAGAGCGAACGGGTGAGGATTAACTCCACTTGCCTGGGTTCGCGTTAAATTGCGCGCAATAATCAATAGCTTTTTTTTTTCATACCTAGAAATAAGTCGTTGCCCAGAAATAATTTTTGCACAAAGCTACTTTGTTAGATGTACGGTATGCATAGTTAACGGCTTTGTGATGTGTCTTTTTACATCCTGTATAAATTCCATGTAAAACCTCTGTCAAAAAGAAAACAAATATTGATTACTTATTAATATCTCACCTGCTAACATTATGCAGTAGTTGTGGCAGCATGCCGGCGGCGGCGGCAGGCTCCCGGTGTACAAATGTAGCCAAAACTATGATGCACAGGCCTAACTCTTCATCGCTGTACTGTTCTACTGCTGTACCACATTCGGCGCCTGTTTGAAGGAAACACATGTAGGTGTCAATGGCGAGATCAGACAGTTATTCATTTGTCTCGACAGCAAGCGAGAATCACTTTCAGATGTGTATTTGTCAGTTTGGCCGCCTAACCACCTGCTAGCAACTCGCATGCAAATTTAATTACAATACGGAACACGATAGAGTGATTGATCACATTGTACCTCGGTAACTAGCGAACGTATCTTGCGGGCGAAGCTGGTTGCAGGTGGAAACGACTTCACGGGTTCTTCATGTTTTTCATTGGAAAAGAAACTGCCGCATGACGAGTCATGTGATGGCGAATGGTTAGTGGTTAACTCCGCTTATAAAATGTTGTTTTGTGCATCATAAACCAACTGCTTAACTCTGCTCAGTCTAAGAAATAAGGAGCTGGCCATAAAAATGTGGATGGGCAAGCTAGGACCAACAATCTAGTCAGGGGGTGTAGAGAAATGGTTTGATGTGGCAAGCCAGCGAACAACCAGAAATACGTGCAACGAAGAGAACCTAAATCGGTTGCACAACCAGGTAAGCCACTGCTAACACAACTCGACCCCATGGGGGTTTATAGATCCGTCGGATACCCAATATGAGAGCGGTGTCCCAGTTCAGAAAGAAAGAATAACATTTATTCAGCAACAGTACACGACATACGCACGGTACACAGAAATAACAATTAAGAACATCAGGACATGAGCCACTCGTTTGAGTGCCTTAAATGTCCATAATACCTGCATTTTGGAGGACTTTATGCTGCAATTATGGAGTTTACCATCGATTCAAAAAACAGGACAGCTACAGCACTGGGTGGGCACTAGGCGGTACTTACATCGATAGCACAGTTCAGCATCAGGTCTGTGCGGCGTGGAGTGCGCGTGCGCGGCTCGCTTGCCGGCGCTGGACGCGTCCTCCCACCAGCCGCCGCAGCCGCCGCTGCAGCACTGGGTGGGCACTAGGCGGTACTTACATCGATAGCACAGTTCAGCATCAGGTCTGTGCGGCGTGGAGTGCGCGTGCGCGGCTCGCTTGCCGGCGCTGGACGCGTCCTCCCACCAGCCGCCGCAGCCGCCGCTGCAGCACTGGGTGGGCACTAGGCGGTACTTACATCGATAGCACAGTTCAGCATCAGGTCTGTGCGGCGTGGAGTGCGCGTGCGCGGCTCGCTTGCCGGCGCTGGACGCGTCCTCCCACCAGCCGCCGCAGCCGCCGCTGCAGCACTGGGTGGGCACTAGGCGGTACTTACATCGATAGCACAGTTCAGCATCAGGTCTGTGCGGCGTGGAGTGCGCGTGCGCGGCTCGCTTGCCGGCGCTGGACGCGTCCTCCCACCAGCCGCCGCAGCCGCCGCTGCAGCACTGGGTGGGCACTAGGCGGTACTTACATCGATAGCACAGTTCAGCATCAGGTCTGTGCGGCGTGGAGTGCGCGTGCGCGGCTCGCTTGCCGGCGCTGGACGCGTCCTCCCACCAGCCGCCGCAGCCGCCGCTGCAGCACTGGGTGGGCACTAGGCGGTACTTACATCGATAGCACAGTTCAGCATCAGGTCTGTGCGGCGTGGAGTGCGCGTGCGCGGCTCGCTTGCCGGCGCTGGACGCGTCCTCCCACCAGCCGCCGCAGCCGCCGCTGCAGCACTGGGTGGGCACTAGGCGGTACTTACATCGATAGCACAGTTCAGCATCAGGTCTGTGCGGCGTGGAGTGCGCGTGCGCGGCTCGCTTGCCGGCGCTGGACGCGTCCTCCCACCAGCCGCCGCAGCCGCCGCTGCAGCACTGGGTGGGCACTAGGCGGTACTTACATCGATAGCACAGTTCAGCATCAGGTCTGTGCGGCGTGGAGTGCGCGTGCGCGGCTCGCTTGCCGGCGCTGGACGCGTCCTCCCACCAGCCGCCGCAGCCGCCGCTGCAGCACTGGGTGGGCACTAGGCGGTACTTACATCGATAGCACAGTTCAGCATCAGGTCTGTGCGGCGTGGAGTGCGCGTGCGCGGCTCGCTTGCCGGCGCTGGACGCGTCCTCCCACCAGCCGCCGCAGCCGCCGCTGCAGCACTGGGTGGGCACTAGGCGGTACTTACATCGATAGCACAGTTCAGCATCAGGTCTGTGCGGCGTGGAGTGCGCGTGCGCGGCTCGCTTGCCGGCGCTGGACGCGTCCTCCCACCAGCCGCCGCAGCCGCCGCTGCAGCACTGGGTGGGCACTAGGCGGTACTTACATCGATAGCACAGTTCAGCATCAGGTCTGTGCGGCGTGGAGTGCGCGTGCGCGGCTCGCTTGCCGGCGCTGGACGCGTCCTCCCACCAGCCGCCGCAGCCGCCGCTGCAGCACTGGGTGGGCACTAGGCGGTACTTACATCGATAGCACAGTTCAGCATCAGGTCTGTGCGGCGTGGAGTGCGCGTGCGCGGCTCGCTTGCCGGCGCTGGACGCGTCCTCCCACCAGCCGCCGCAGCCGCCGCTGCAGCACTGGGTGGGCACTAGGCGGTACTTACATCGATAGCACAGTTCAGCATCAGGTCTGTGCGGCGTGGAGTGCGCGTGCGCGGCTCGCTTGCCGGCGCTGGACGCGTCCTCCCACCAGCCGCCGCAGCCGCCGCTGCAACCGCCGCACTCTGCGACAAGGACATGGTATTAGATCCACTTGCAATTTACTCAATCAACTCAGCCTATCGCAGTCCACTGCTGGACATAGGCCTCTCCCAGGCTGCGCTACAACACCCTGTCCTCCGCCTTTCGCATCCAGTCTATGCCAGCCACCTTCTTAAGGTCGTCGGTCCATCTAGCTGGGGGGCGTCCCACACTACGCTTGCCGATACCCGGTCTCCACTCCAGGACTCGTCTGCTCCATCGGCCATCGGTCCTTCGACAAACATGACCAGCCCACTGCCACTTCAGTTTGCTTATTCTACAAGCTACGTCGGTTACTCCGGTTCTTTTCCGGACAACTTCATTCCTGATTTTATCCTTCAAAGAAACTCCTTACATAGCTCGCTCCATAGCGCGCTGAGCGACCTTGAATTTGTGGACCAGCCCGACCGTCAGTGTCCACGTTTCGGCACCGTATGTCATAATGGGCAGGACGCACTGGTTGAAAACCTTAGTCTTCAAACATTGTGGGATAGGGGACGAGAAGACCTGACGAAGATTTCCAAACGCTGCCCAACCCAGCCGGATCCTTCTGTCAACTTCTTTCTCAAAATTGTGTTTACCGAGCTGGATGACTTGCCCTAGGTAGACATACTCCTTCACAACTTCGAGAAGCGAGCCTTCGATGCGGATTGGACTCGGTAAGCCATTTGAATTGTACATGACTTTCGTCTTGTCCAAATTCATTCCGAGGCCATCCCGCCGCGAGGCTCCATTTAGGCTGTGCAGCATCAGGCTTAACTGTTCCGCCGTCTCTGCCATTATGACGATATCACCGGCAAAGCGAAGGTGTGAGATGTACTCGCCGTTCACGTTGATACCCTGTCCAGTCCAATCCAGCGTCTTGAAGGCGTACTCCAGCGCGTTGGTGAACAGTTTCAGGGATATCACATCTCACTGTCTCACCCCTCTGAGCAGTTGGATATGGTTGGTTTTCTGATCTTGGATCTGGACAGTCATCGTGGCAGCGTCGTACAGACATCTCAACACTTCGATATAACGCCAGTCGATACGACATCGTTGCAGGGAGTCCAGAACTGCTCATATTTCGCTGGAGTCGAAGGCTTTCTCGTAGTCCACAAATGCCATACACAGCGGCTGGTTGTACTCCTCGGTCTTCTGTATAATTTGCCGAACAGTATGGATGTGGTCCACGGTACTGAAACCTTTTCGAAAACCAGCTTGTTCTGGTGGCTGGAACTCGTCAAGTCTTCTGGCGAGACGGTTCGTGACGACCCTTGAGAACAGCTTGTAGACGTGGCTCAGAAGTGAGATGGATCTATAGTTCCTCAGCAAGGTTTTGTCACCTTTTTTGAAGAACAAAACCACCGCACCTCTGCTCCACGCCTTAGGCGTTGAATTTTCTTGGATGACGGAGTTGAAGAGACTCGCTAGCTCTCTCAGGACTGGAGCCCCGCCCGCTTTAAGGAGCTCTGTCGTTATTCCGTCATCACCAGGTGCCTTATTGTTCTTTAACTGTTCGAGAGCCGCCCTAATCTCGCACTGGTCGACATCTGGGATGTCCTCCGTGTAGTGGCGCGTCAACTCGGCTCGATGGTCATCTGCACTATGTTCTGCTGGTTTCACCGTCCGCGTTGAGTATAGGTGCCCATAGAGATCCTCGACCTCCTCGAGTATCTCGGACCTTGAAGTCACGATTCTGCCATCCACAGTTCTTAGTTTCGTCAGATGGGACCTCCCTAATTGTTGAGCGAACACTTTCAACCCTCGGTTCTGCTCAATCGCGACCTTAATGTCGCGGGTGTTGGAGCACCGAAGGTCGCGTCGCGTTAGCTTTCTAATTTTTAGGTTTAAGGCCCTCTTATCCGACGCAGACAACTGCATGGATGGTAACTCTCGTCTTTCCCTCATAAGTCCGAGTCTCCGAGGAAAGTTTGGACACCTTATTTTTCCGCTGCGACGGGAATAGCGCGTAGTGCTTTGACCACCTCTTCGGCCTTCTCGTCAACAGCGGTGACTGTGGTTTCCAACAGGGCAAATCCTGCTAAATTACTTTCGTAAAAACCAGTCTATTGAAATCCGACCTGTTTTTTTTTTAAATTAAATTGCGCTTAACTGTAGCCCGAAGCGGCAATGTGAGCAGGTCTTATTCTCTCACAACAGGGAATTTTATGAACTGACTTCTTTCTGTTATGGGCTGTGCTAGGCTGGTATTTGAATTGAATTGAGCCCTATAGATAAACGCAGTAACACTAGAAAGTGACAATTTTCTACAGAAATTACAAAAAAAATATCTATTTGCAATGATTTCAACAGCTAAGCGGCGGCAGGCGGAATTGATTTAGAAATAATATTGATTGGAAAACCTTTAAAATACCATCACCTTTATAATAAACATGGTCTATTTAGCAACGTATTAACATTAAACCAACGTAACTAATACTTTGGCTATATAAAAATAATGTCCAAAAACGAACTCACCAGTATTATGTTGGTGTGGCGGCGAGCCGGTCTGAGCAACCTGTCTCGCCAGCCGACGCGGAGACCTACAAGTAAACACACACCAATATAACAACCATCACAACTACCGGTAACTAAAAGATTCCAACATAATATTGCTAGCGATGCGCCACCGGTATATGATGGACATCCGCCACGCGCACAAAACTGTTTGGGAACACATTTATTGTGCGTACAGCAGGCTTAGGAGTGGAATTCCCTGCCGGAGTCTATGTTTCCTGATAGCTACAAACTGGGAGTCTTTCAAGTCAAGAGAGAATAGTTTACTTCTAGGCAAGCGTGCTCTATCTTCGACCACATCATCGCTTACCATCAGGTGAGATAGTGGTCAAACGCGTGTCTATCAATAATAAAAAAAAAACATCGTATATGAACCACTGTACAGGTAGAATCAAACCTAATGGCAGCTCGGGACACTCCGCACTTATAATATTGCACCGATAGCTGGTAGTATCAGGAGCTCGTAGCTCAAGAATGACAGCTACACTGGTCGGTCTCCAATGATTAGTTGCTAGGGCTGAGACTCTTCTGTGCGTCGGAAAGCACGTTAAGCCATCAGGTCCAGCTACCATCCTCAGTGACGGACGGATAGTCGTTACTGATATTATAAAGCTTAAGTCTGTCAAAAGGGTATCGTGTTACCCAGTAACTGTGGGTGGGTTGTAGCGGTGAGATAGGCAGGCAGCGATACTGGTTATCAGCTGCATCCAGTTATCCATATTCATATTCGTTTATTGCATTCCATAGTGTTTTCTAGATGTTACATATTATAAAGTCAGTACAATTATGGACCCTGATAGGGCACAGCACATTAAGTTACAAAAAAAAAAAAAATATATTAATAACAAATTAACAAAAAAGAATACTACTAAGAATTACATTTAAATTAAGAATAATTAAAAACAATAAATGGTTTGAATTGACATTTAGTAAAATCATTTGCAATATTCATTAAATTTTTCAGTAACAAACATTTTAACTAAAAATAAAAAAAATATTACTAAAAGGAAAGTCTTACATTAAGCCAAATAATAATAATTGTAAAAACAAAACGTCAAACACATTGAAATAAATATTAAAAGCAAAAATGCCAAAACTTAAAAGCATGATGTCAAAATTTAAAAACAATACCTGTATCAAAAATTCAAATGAAGTCTAAATATGTATTTAAAATTATAAAACGTCAAAAAGAATAAAATTACACATGTCAAAAAAAAAAAAAAAAAAAAACTTAATAAAGAATGTCAATAAATTAAATTTAAAAATGTCAATAAATTAAAATTAAGTATAAATTTCAATAAATTAAATTAAAAATGTCAATAAATTAAATAAAATAAGTCAATAAATTAAATAAAAAATGTCAATAACGTTTAAAAAAATATTTATGTTGGCTTTTATTATAATCACCAAAAACAATGTCTGGATATAAAAATTTTGCAACTACCTAATTTGTATATCGTCAAAAAATTCATTAATTGTATAATAGCACTTTGATATAAGGAACTTTTTTAATTTACTAATAAATATATTTGTCTTTTTTATCTCTCTTATATCTTTTGGCAATTTATTATAAATTTTTATCGACATGACAAAAGGGCCAGATGAATGCATTTTAAGTCGGGATGTTGGTAAATTCAACCTATTTTTGTGCCGTAGAGTATATCTGGTCTGTATTTCTTCGCGGGTTTGGTAAAAATCTGAGTTTTTTCTGACAAACTTGCATATCTCTAGGATGTATAAACTGGTTACGGTAAGTATTTTTTGTTCTTGGAAGTGGGGTTTACAACTATCTGTTGGCTTTATATTAATAATTATTCTGACGAGCTTTTTTTGTAGGGTAAATATGGTAGGTGCATCTGTGCTATTTCCCCATAGAATAATGCCGTAGCTTAGCCATGCATGGGCATACGCATAGTAGGTGACGAGTGCAGTGTTTATATTTGTGGTTTTTTTAACTTCACGTAAGGCATATGAAAACTTTGAAAGTTTGGCTCGAAGTTTTTGGATGTGGGACTTCCAGTTTATGTGAGTATCTATAGACAAGCCGAGAAGATTAAAAACGTTTACTTGTTCTATTTTTGTGTTTTCAAAACTATAATCTATTTTTAATGGCGCTTTTTGATGGGGGTGAAAAGTAATTATTTTAGTTTTTGAAAAATTTATTTCTAGATTATGTTTATCCATCCAGTTGATTGCTGTAGAAAGAAGGGAGTCAATTTTGTCTTTAATATTTTTACTATTTTGGCAAGAGGTGAGTAGCGAGATGTCGTCTGCAAATAAAACACACGGTCCGCTTATAGTCTTTGGTAGGTCATTTATATATATAAGGAATAAAGTTAGACTCAAGATAGAAAAGAATATTGCTATCACATGGATTACGTACCTGGTAGTCTCCGAGGGCTTCTTGTTCAGGTCGTGGGGTCTGCTGGTGGGAGTGGGCGTGGGAGTAGCATCCCCCTCTGAGCGGGAGGAGGCTGTGTTGTCTGTTGAGTCGTCTACATAAACAGATCATGAAATTAAATTGAGTATTTGAAGGAAAGAGTACTAGGAACTACTAACTAGGCCGCCTTTAACCAGAAATGGCTAATCAAATGATATTATGGCAGAAAACACACACATATTCGGTCTAACATGTTCCCACTGCTAGAACACAGGCCCCCACTTAGAAAGAAACGAAATGAGAGTGTGAAAGAAGTTTTCGTTGCCAAAAATAATAATGCTGACAAATAACGGAATGATTCATACCTGGTGGTAGACTTAACGCCTCCCTGACTCGGTCCACTAGAGCATTGAATACTGGGTACTGCTCTTTATTAGGCTTGGGACCGATTGGCAGCAATCTGAACAGAAAACATGATTGATTCATAATATTGCCCAAAAAGGAGAAAACGCCAAACCCACTTTAACTTTCCGGAGTGTTTTCCCGCGACCCTCATATCATAGTCTGCAAGTCACAGAAATACGCTGGATGAGAGAAATACAGAACTAATCGATGTGGCAATGCATGGAGAAGGCTTATGTTTAGTAGTGGGCTTCTTTTGGTAGTATGATGAAAAAAAAAACGAGTTTCTTTTAGATGGGCCGGACAAGGCCTAGGCTTAGGCCTGTGCCAACACGTCAAGCCCATAGGACTTGACGTCTTGGCACAATCAGTTCTAGCTAGTAATTTATTTGAGCTCTGACAAATATCAGAGCTCAAATAACTAACTCCTCGAACGACAAGTCCTTGACTATAAAAGTGGTCCGATATCGGCTTTCCTGACTAGTCAGTCCATCTCTAATTCAAAGTTATTTAATTTCGTAGGTACAACCATATGATAACAAGAATAAAAATCACTGTGACGCAATATACCTTTCAGGGGGTGGTATGTGAAAGGGCTGATGTGAATGTTGCTGCAGCATGGGGGGTGGGGCGTTCCACGCGACTTCCATCTTAGACAGCGGGGACTCCGGAGACGCGTACGCATAGCCCACGTTTTTGGCTGGTCAAAAAGAGATAAAATATTGTATTACACAAACCTGGGTTTTCCTTGTGGTTTCAAATTACATAAGGATTGGCTTTCAGTCTTATCAGAGATTTGTAACGATCCTCATTCGATAAAACACTTAACTAGATCCACATATTTGTTGCAAAATTTACAATAAAATGCCAATATCGACTGCCCACAATAACGTATGTGGAGTACGTGGACCTTAAGGCCAGACCATAGTAAACGCAAACTTTTTGATAATGTTAATTGGGACATAAATAAAACCCATGTTTTTTTGGGAAAATAAGTCAGTTAAGTTAAGGACCTCCTACACACTGGGCCACCACGTTATATTAGTGAAACGTTGGACACTACGACCACGACCACTGTTGGCCAGTTTGTGGAAGGCCTAACTGACGAGTCATGTGCCTCACCTGGGCTCTTGACGTGGTGCTGCGGCGGAGAGCGCGCGTGCGGCCACTGCCCGAACTGGTTGTCTCCGTTGGACGACGGCGCCGTGTCCGGGGACGTGCTGCTGCCCACTGACACAGCATAACAAATTATGTGCTGACACTCTAAACATTTATTCAAAATACATGTCTAGGGAGAAAGTGCATGAATCTCCACGGACACTCTTTTAAGAAGAAATTCTGGTTGCATCAATTTTATGCTTTTCTTAGAGCAAAATATAAAGATCGGTGATGTTAAGAAGTAATTAAAGGTAGCTGCATACGTAACGTGTACGGGACGGCGTTAGAACATGGACGGGACGGGGACGGAACGTGGTTAGTAAACACTGCGCACACGTACCGTGACAATTTAAACGGAACTTAAAGTTATTACATGTGCATCATTACTTAGCTCTCCGGAGATGCTCCGGAGCGACTGTACATACGCAGCGGAATCATGGATGGTGTTAAGGGTCTACTGCCCGCCAAGTGGCGCCCTTATTGAATAAAAAATCGTAGCATAGCTTAGAAAATTCAACCGACGAAAAAGAACTAAAAAGCAAAAATAAATAAACCTTTTAAGTCTTGAGTATTGAGCTTATTTACCTACATAAAATATCATATTTTATGTAAATTAATTTTGAGTCGGCGCCAAAGAACAATCTGATTATTACATATCTAAATTTTATATGTACGTAGAAATGAAGAAGGCTAGATGTAGGTAATTAATCATTTTATTATGGCGCCGACTCAAAATTAGTTTACATAAAATATGATATTTTATGTAGGTAAATAAGCTCAATACTCAAGACTTAAAAGGTTTATTTATTTTTTGCTTTTTAGTTCTTTTTCGTCGGTTGAATTTTTTGTTAAAAAGTTTTTTATTTTCTGATTTTTTGTGACTCGCATCAACTTTTAATACTCTGATTACTACTAATTTCTAATCCTTCATCATTCCTCTTGGCACTGAGGTTCCCAGGATATTGACCAGTTGAGGTTACCTCCAATATTCTAAAGACGTCTTTTCTCAAAGCATATTAAGTGGTATCTGTCACTAAAACCAGTTTTTTATATCTAACTTCTATTTATTTAGGAAAGGTATGGTTTCCATCATCAGCTCAGTTTCATGATGTGGTGATTCCTAAATGCAAATACCTGATTAAGTTATGAAAAGTAAACAGAAACAATATTTGTGCCCAATTTTCGAGGTTTTCTCTCAATTTTATCAGGATTCCATGATCAATGTCCTTGACATGGGACCACCCTTTAGTTATACCCTATCTAAGAAAAAAAGAATCATCAAAATCGGTTCATAAACAACGGAGTGAGGGCCGAACATACGTACAGAAACGCTAAATGTGCCCACAATTTTCGAGGTTTTCTCTCAATTTTATCAGGATTCCATTATCAGATCCTGATTTCCTTGACATGGGACCACCCTTGAGGTATACCCTATCTAACAAAATAATAATAATTAAGATCGGTTCATAAATGACGGCGTGAGGGCTGAACATACACAAAAAAGAAAAAAAAAAGAAAAAAAATATATATATACGGTCGAATTGAGAACCTCCTCCTTTTTTTTTCGTCGGTTAAAAATAACTATTAAATAATCCAACGTCACCGTTTGTTACAAAGAGGATAGAGTATTTTTACGTTGTTAAAACAGGACTCAAAATGTTTCGTATCCAAAGTAGTAAGCAAGTGTCAAAAACGGCCGTTTTTGGTACTTTTGCTTTCTATGCTATGCTTCGATTTTTTATTCAATGAGGGCGCCACTTGGCCGGTAGTAGGGCCTTAAACATCGTTGCTGACGATACTTTTCCCTCCCCGCGCGTGCCGTTCTCGTCTCGTCCTTGCATTCGTGACGAATGCTGTTTTTTTTACATTTTCTATGAAATGATATTTCCAAAACTTCACGTTAGGAAAAGCACCATTGTGAACCATTCCATTTCAACCATTTTGAAGGTAGTTGAATGATGTAAGAGATAACTACTTTCACCAAAAAGCAATTCGTAATATGTACCTATATGATAAACAGTCAAAAGAATAATGGGTTGTTCAGACAGAGGCGGTGTCACACAATTTAACAGCAACTTGATTCAATTTGTAGTTACTTTGAAATCGTCTGCCAAAATAACATAAATTAAAAAAGAACAAAGAAATAATTGCCTGTTGTCGAAGGCTATGCTGCAAAAAAAAAACTCGCAAGACACAAATAGTTAAACATCCACAAAAATACTTGATAGCCCGAAAATATATTTACGCACAAAAAAAAAAACAAGAATAAAAATAATAATAGAAAATCGATAAGAATAAAGAACAGAAAAGTAAAGAATAAGTTATCCAATCTGGAGTCTTCTTCTGACAGGTTATCTTGAGAGTGTTTCTGTTAAAATTGCTATGGATCTAAACTCATTCTGATGGTTACAGAATGAGTATAAATACATCCAAATTGTACAGAACATTCAATAGGAAAGGTGTACAAAAATAACATTCCGGATAAGCCGAAAACTAATGATTTTGACAGTTGCATAACCTGTTAATTCTCTTTCTGAACGTTTTCGTTAACGATAATTATATTCACCATGTGATTCGAAGAATGTCAGATAGGAGGATATGGCGTATTCTATAAATCTGAATATGAATACTCAATGCTGATGATATATCTACAAAATTGAATATCATACCCAGTTTTATATAATAAAAAAGACAGGTAGGTAAAGGTGACAATCGCAGCCCGCTATGAAACAAAAAGATTAATCGCAAATAAAAAACAAATTAGGTTACAACTAAAGAACACAGAAAAAATATAATTAAAAAGTACAGTTAAAAATATACAGAGTAAAACCCCACAATTTTGAGAAATTAGCGTAGAGACCTATACAGGGTGTAACGGAAAGGTGTGGTCATATTTTAAGAACTAAATCTGCCCATCGATATGAACCACTTTATACAAGAAAACGTGAGGAAATACTCCAAAAAAAAAATTGCAACGAACATACAAATATTGATCAGCTGATGATAACTTTGTTTGGAAAGTACATTTTATTTTTGTGAATTTCCAATTTTTTCTTAGAGTAATTTGTTCATTTCCAAAGGCAGAACCAGCTCTTAAAATATGACCACACCTTTCCGTTACACTCTGTATAAAGAAAAACAAAAGTTTTACGTCATTCCAAAAAAAAAGAAAAAGTTAGAAAAGTGTTTCATACTAATATGAACTTTAATTTTACACAAAAAATATAAATATTCTAACTCTTTCTTTACTTTAAATGCCATGAATAAGACTTTTACTTGGCGTAAAAGTCTTATTCATGGCAAAAAAAAACTAAAGTGTGGTCTGTGAATCTCGTCATAGTAAATTTAACATAGAGTTGATTGATATACCAATTTTATATGATAAATAGTCGAGAGAATAATGGGTTGTTCAGTCAGAGGCGGTGGCGCAATGTTAGACAAGCACTTGAAACTATTATCAAATTGTACAGTTACTGTGAAATCGTTAGCCCCCACAAATTAATTAAAAATAAAAATAAAATAAAAATAAACTCACAAGAGAGGCGCTTATTTAAACATCCACAAAAATACTTGACTGCCTGAAAACATAATTATTTACACAAAAAAACACAAAAGAATAGTAATAGAAAAGCGATAAGAATAAAGAACAGAATAGAAAACTAAAGAATAAGTTATTCAATCTGGAGTCTTCTTCTGACAGGAAGTCGAGTGTGTATCTGTTAAAATTGCTATTGATCTAAACTCATTCTGATGGTTACAGAATAAATTTAAATAGCAGCAAATTTTACAGAACATTAGGCTTTCCTAAAGTTAAAAAAAAAAACATTGCGTCTAAGCCGAAAACGAATGCATTTGACAGTTTCATAACCTTTTAATTCTTCATGATATATTCATCATGTGATTCGAAGGATATGGCGTATTCTGTAATAGTGGTTAGGAATACTCAATGCTGGTAATGCATCAACAGAATTAAGTTTCATAACCAAGTTTTACAGAATAGTATGGCAGGTAAACAATCGCAGCCCCTAGGAAAGAAAAAGATAAATCGCAGATAACTTAGAAATTAAATGACAAATAAAGAAAACTGAAAAAAAATCTTTTAAAACGTAAATTAAATAGTTTAAAAATCATACAGAGTAAAAAGCCTACAGTTTTAAGAAATTATACAAAAAAAGAGAAAAGTTTTACGACAATCCAAACAAAGTTAAGAAAAGCGTAACACTTTTCTTATTATATACATATTAATGTGAACTTTAATTTTACACAAACATAATTCATATTCGTAAGTAAAGTCAAGTAAAAGTCATACAAAATGGTGTCTCGTATTGGACATAAATGAAACCTCCGGATAGTTTTATGCTTGTATTTCGATACAGAATAAGTTTTTACAATAATTTAGCGGAGCGATCAACGTTGTTCCAAAATGAAAAAATGGAATATAATAAAAAAAGAATGTAGGTACTTCGTAGATACTAAGAAAAAAAGTACCCTTGTTAACCTATTTACTACGTAGCATATGAGTGAAGCTTGTTGCTATGAATGTAGCACTAGGCGCCAACATCCTCCCGCCGTTGAAATCTTCAGTTTTCAACCCTTATTTCATCTGAGGAAGGCAGAAGGCAGAGCCGAACTAAAGGGCGTCTCACAACTCCCCGTTGGGTCTTCACATCAGCAACTCGAGATACTCCGTCTGATCCAGGAAACAATTTCTGCACTCGTCCCAGTCTCCAACACAGAGGCGGCGTATTATCCTCCTTCAGAAGGACCAAATCACCGATGTTCAGGCTTGACTTATCGGTTCTCCACTTGCTGCGTTGCTGTAAGTCAGCGATATATTCACGCTGCCACCGACGCCAAAAGTGTTGATAGATTTGCTGTATTCGTTGGTAGCGTTGTAGATTGTTAGAATTGCGGTCTTCTAAGGCAGGTGATGGAAGCGCAGTGAGGGGCCGGCCAATAAGAAAGTGACCAGGGGTGAGGCAAAGAAGATCATCAGGAGAAGAGGATAACGGGCAAAGCGGACGACTATTCAGAATGGATTCTACATGTGCAAAAAGGGTAGACAGCTCTTCAAAAGTTAAATGGGAATTGCCCATCACACGTTTGATATGGTACTTAGCCGATTTCACACCGACCTCCCAAATTCCACCAAAATGAGGGGCGTAAGAAGGTGAGAAAATAAAATTGATCCCTTCCCCGCTTGCAAAATCAGAAAGAGAGTCCGCGTTAATCTTAAAAAAATAATTTAGCTCCTTAGCACCAGCTACAAAATTGCGACCATTATCACAAAATACCTCCATCGGCCTTCCACGTCGTGACACAAACCGTCGAAAGGTAAGAATAAACGCGTCTTTAGTTAAATCACTTACAGCTTCAAGGTGTAGACATTTATACGTTAAACATACAAAAAGACAAAGGTAGCCTTTAACCAATTTCGAACCGCGTCCCTTCCTGTTTAAAATAAAAAATGGACCGGCGAAGTCTATGCCAACAGTAGTGAATGGGAAGTTTGGCGTGACCCTTTGGGAAGGTAAATTACCCATTATAGGTTCCAACGGCTTAGCTTGAAACCGCCGACACTTGACGCAATGACGAACAGTTTGTCTTGCGAGACGTCTCCCATTAATAGGCCAAATGTAATCTCTAATAATGCCCAGCAATAACTGTGGGCCAGCATGTAAATTACGAATATGTTCATATTGAAATATTAATTTCGTGAGATGATGAGATGCGTCAAGCAATACAGGGTGTTTTTTATCATGATGATAGTTTGAGGAGTCAATACGACCGCCTACTCGAATTAATTTATCATTAGAGCAATAAAAAGGAGTTAATGATAAAAGTTTAGATTTAGATTTTAAGGGATGGCCGTTGGCGAGTATTTTGTATTCGCTTGGGAATGACTGTTGCTGTGCCAAACGACACAAGTTAATAAATGACTTACGTAGCTCATTTGTTTTTAAAGTACCTGAGACTATAGATTTTTTGCGAGACTTTAATTTTAAATTTTTAATATATCGCATCGCGTATGCAAATATTCGTTTTAAGTGATCGTAACTTTGATAGTTTTGAAAATTGATAAAATGTTCGGTTGAGGTTTCTAAGTTAACAATTTGTGCAGAATTATGTTTGGTTTCCGGTAAGTTATTCATATTAACTTCATTGTTATATAAAACAGGCCAATTGTCTTCCGATTGCAATAGATATTGTGGGCCTGACCACCACAACAAATTGTCCTTGATATTGTTAGGGCTAACCCCTCTAGATATGAGATCAGCTGGATTAACTGATGTTGGAACGTGACGCCAAGAATTTACGTCTGTCAGCTCACAAATTTCTGAAACTCTATTCGCAACAAAAGTTTTAAGATTCTTAAAACTCGAATGAAGCCATGCCAGCACAATACTGGAATCACTCCAATAAACCTCTCTATTAACCTTATACCGCAAGGAATCTCTGACCGCCTTACACAATCTAGCGGCCAAGAGCGCAGCACAAAGCTCCAAGCGCGGGATTGTTGTAGAGTTAGTAGGTGCAACCTTGGATTTAGCACACAATAATTTTACAATGACTTCATTAGCAGAGTTTACTGATCGTGCATAAATACAAGCTCCATACGCACTTTGGGAAGCGTCACAGAAACAGTGAAGTTCTATAAATATTGGCTCATCACAGAGTACATGTCTGGGAATTTTTATGTTCCCAAGTGCAGATAGAGAATCAGCAAACTTAGCCCAAGTCAAAGCAATTTTTTCAGGAATCGGATCGTCCCAGCCCAATTTCTCCAGCCAGAGCTGTTGTAATATGAACTTTGTATTACACACGGACTAAGCAAACCCAAAGGGTCGAAAATTTTAAATAAATTAGATAGTATAGAACGTTTAGTTGGGTGATTGTTATCCAAAGGAAATGGGGATTGTATTGGAAAATGCAGTGTATCCGTCGATGGATCCCAACCCAAACCCAAAGTGCTAGAGGACTCACTGAGTGTTAACCTTTCATTAACATCTAAAGAACATGAGTCAAAAATGCTAGGTATATTAGTTTTAAGTTTTCTTAGATTAAAGCAACCTAATTTTAGTGCCGCGGTAACCCCTTCAAGAATATATTTCAGTTTGTGTTCACTGTTACTCGAAGTTATCATGTCATCCACATAAAAGTCGTGCTGAATTACATTTTTAATGGTTTCATCTGGATTTTCTTCGCCAAGCTGCCACAGACAACGTGTACTCAAATAACTGGAGCTTGCCATGCCGTAAGTTACAGTATTTAATCTTAACGTTTTGATGGGTTGGGACTCATCTTCTCTCCAAAGTATGAGCTGGAGATTTCGGTCCTCCTCATTAATTTGCACCTGGCGATACATTTTCTCTAGATCACCGGTCAGGAGGTACTTGTGTTGTCTAGCCCGTACTAGAATGGAGAATAGAGAGTCTTGCATATTTTGACCTATCATAAGAATGTCATTGATTGACAATCCAGATGAAGTAGGAGCTGATCCATTAAAAACAACACGAATTTTAGTGGATTCGCTGCACGGCGTGATGACACAAAAAATATGATGTATTGGGTCTTAATACATCAGACTGTGAGAGATGACCTAGCTGTTCATACTCTCTTAAAAAGTTGACATATTGTGATTTAAGTTGTGGGTTCCTTCGGAATCTTTTCTCTAAATAATGAAAACGTTTTTTTGCTAATGTATATGATTCTCCAAGACAATTAGGTGAATCTATAAGTGGTAATCGAACACAAAATCTGCCGGTATTTAATCGTGTCATATGACTTAAAAAATGTTTTTCACATAATTTTTCATCGTGACTAAACGGGGATTTTAATGGTACTTCCTCAAGCTCCCAAAACTTTGATATTTCTGCATTTAAATCGTTTTCTGATTTAATTGAAGTCAAAGAATGATGACACTGAATATTGGATATGTTATTTAAATCATTTATTCTGACTGGGCCTGAAACGAGCCAACCAAATTGGGAATTTCTTAAAGTGGGATTATTAGGGCCTAGAGAACGCTGCTCGCAGCCAAGAATGTCCCAAAACAAATCTGCTCCGATGAGTAGGTCAACAGCGGAGGATTGATTAAAACTAGGGTCAGCAAGGTGTACCTCAGTAGGTATTTGCAGTTGCTGAGTGTTTATTGTGTATCTGGGAATGTTACTTGTTAATTCCGGTAATATTAGAAAAGTTGTTGTGACGTGAAACGGTTTAATTAACGATTTTAACTGCGCCACACAACTCTCTGTGACTTTACTATTCACATGATTGCCGATGCCGACAATGTTAATATAATTATTAAATAATGAATTACCTGATAAAGATAATTTGTCTCTAAGTGATTGCGTCATGAAAGACGATTGACTGCCGCAATCTAACAAGGCACGTACTTGTTCTGTTATATTCGTAGTAGGGTTACACACCTCAACTAAGGCAGTAGATAGTAGAATATGTTTTGAACCTTGTGTAGTAGGATTAGCTATCGTCCCACATGATGATGTGGTTGCTGCAGAAGGGGTGGGGATACCTGCAGCAGGGGTTTTGATGCCTGCAGCAGAGGTTGTAGTGCCTGCAGCAGGGGTTTTGTTTACTACTGGAACATGTAAAAGAGCGTTGTGCTTCTTCTTACACTCCCGACAAGGTCTGAGATAGCAGTTTCGTGTAATGTGCCCGGACCTTAAGCAATTTGAACAAAGATTTAATTTATTAACTTCTGTTGTACGATCTTCCACACTTTTGGCCTTAAAAATAGGACAATCGTAGATTCTATGTTCGCCCTGACAAACAACACAACCTGAAGAAGATGATGAATTACTCTGACAAGCAGACTGACAAACTGATTCGCATGTAACAGATTTATTATGCTGACGTTCTGTTTTATTGTTTGTACCTTTAGACGACGTAGAAGCCGATGTCTTATTATTATTATTATGGCTTGATGAAGAGTGGTTTAGAGACACAAGAACATCTGCTCGATCAATTAGAAACTTATTAAATTGTTGTAAGTTAGGTATTAAATCAGCCAAAGTGCCACGCCATTCTTCCCACTTGGTAAGAGTACGGTTATCTAGCTTAGAACACAGTATATGTATTAATAAAACATCCCAATTATCAATACGTAGCCCCAAACCAGACAATGCTCTCAGGTTCTTGGTAACGTGGTCCACTATGAAGCGAAGTGATTTATCTGACTCGCGAGACATTGGATGTATGTTTAATAAAGAAGACAAATGATGGCTTATTAACTGTCGCTTATTATCATATCGGTCACATAGCAATTTCCAGGCAACACTATAATTAGAATTGGAGACTTCTAAGTTACTCACTACTCTAGCTGCATCTCCCTCCAAGTATGATAATAGATAGTGAAATTTATTTATAGGTGCAATGCGCTCGTTATTATGTATGACTGACTTAATGTGTCACGAAATTCAAGCCAATGGAAGAATGTTCCGTTGAATTTAGCTATTTGTATCTGTGGCAGTTTGAACCCTAATTCGTGATTGTCAGCATTTAAAGGAGCAGCTGAAATATGGCTAGAATTGAGCATGTTGCCAGATTCATCATGGCGGTTATTAGGCTGATGATCTTGAATTAAACTCTGAGCGTTCGCAATGTTTGTTATAAATAATTTTTCAAAATCATCCCTTTCATCAATCTCGATTGATAAATTACTTGAATTTAATATCTCAATTTGATTCTGCAAGTCATCGAACCGAACGGACAGTGACTCAAATTTACTAAGTCTAAGTGTTAACTCGACTAATTCAATACGTGTAACAGAATCCTTTGACAACAGACTCGTTAAGTAATTCCTAAACTTAGTAATTTGGCCTTTTATTGAACTACGCTTAACAATAAGATCATGTAATTCCTGCACAGAACCGTCTTCCTTGCCCATTGTAACAATAAACAAAGTAAAAAAAAGAAATGTGTATTTTTAGTAATAAAAACTATACGGTAAAACTGTGCAAGAATACAATGAACTATTAATAAAATATTTATCTTACGTCCCTCTTCCTGTGTCACCTGTGGTCTGGAAGTACCGGTGCTGAACCCGACAATACTCCGTGGATGAGGCTTGCCTATATTGTAGGCCCCGGACGTCGCAAATGACGTCACCGTTCCTGGAATGTTCGGCGAAACAATCTTAATTACTTGCAAAACAATATTATTATTTACTTAGGTTTGAATTTAGTTGATAATTATAGATAAGTAATACTTTAAATGTAAAGGTAGGCGAAGCTGTGATAGATACAATGTATCATGTAAAAAGTAGGTCATTCAAACCGGTAAGACATTGACGTAGGTAGGTATTTAGGTCGAGAGAAAAAAATATAAAGTCAATTAATTTTTTAACTGTAGATAATTATTTTAGGAATTAATCACTGCTTATTTAGTTATTATGTAACTATCTGTATAAAACAAGCACATGTAAAATCTCGGGGTTTATGAATTATGAAGGATCAGTAGGGAAAAAAAAACGTAGGTAAGTATGAGGAGTACAAGGAAAGGTCACTTAGCTGCATTGGCCAGGCTGCTGTACGGCGACTTCGGTTGATATCACTGTGTCTAGACCGTATATCAGGTGTAGGCTGCAATGGCTGAACCACCAAATACTCCAAAAATATCGTTTCTTGAGTAACAGATCTGTAGCTTAGTTGGTCAAGCTGACCGGGCTTCGTATTTCTTGATATTTTTCCGTTTTTCAAGAGGTCCTGTCACGGTCGCCAATTTTTATGTCTCGTATTGGACATAAATGAAACCTCCGGATAGTTTTATGCTTGTATTTCGATACAGAATAAGTTTTTACAATAATTTAGCGGAGCGATCAACGTTGTTCCAAAATGAAAAAATGGAATATAATAAAAAAAGAATGTAGGTACTTCGTAGATACTAAGAAAAAAAGTACCCTTGTTAACCTATTTACTACGTAGCATATGAGTGAAGCTTGTTGCTATGAATGTAGCACTAGGCGCCAACAAATGGCAAAAAGAAAAATGAAAGTGTTACATATTACACGTTGTTTTTTTTCACGTCATAGTACCAAAATGTAACATAATGTTGATTGTCATACCAATAATCCTCTTCTGCTTGCCTAGTATCTTGGCTCGCGGCGACGCTTGTTGGTGGATCTGATCCGGCCAAATCTCCACCGACTGCCCGCTCATCGGCGTCGATTTTCTATTGTAAATGTCATATTTTGCACTGATCAAAAAGCACAACTTTGTAAGTAAAGAGATTTAATAACAATAATTTATTTCATTTATTGACATTTATAGAAAATAAATAAACGCAATAATAACGTATTTAAATCTACATTGTCTCACGACAGAACAAAGGTAAACAGAAAAGTACAATGTGGGGCAGAAAAATTGGTTAATTATACGCGTCTACTTGTTGCCATTATTAAGATTGAGCAAAAGTAGCCACAGTAGCCCCCTTTAATTTTTGGTTTATTTGTTGTCATAGCGGCATCAGAAATACATATTCTGTGAAAATTTCAACTGTCTAACTATTACGGATCATGAGATACAACCCGCTGACCGACAGACGGATGGACGGACAGCGGAGGTTTAGTAATATGGTCCCGTTGGTTACCCTTCGGGTACGGAACTCTAAAATCAATTGGACATCCCATTCAAATTTTGATCAGCTGATGATAACTTTGTACGGAAGGTATTTTTTTTTTGGCATTTTCTGTCTTTCTTAGCGAAAATTGTTCATTTTTATGGGCATAAATGTCTTTCTTAGAGAAAGTTGTTCATTTACATGGGCACAAATGTCTTTCTTAGAGAAAATTGTTCATTTCCATGGGCATAAATGTCTTTCTTAGAGAAATATGTTCATTTCCATGGGCACAAATGTCTTTCTTAGAGAAAATTGTTTATTTCCATGGGCACAAATGTCTTTCTTAGAGAAAGTTGTTCATTTCCATGGGCACAAATATCTTTATTAGAGAAAGTTGTACATTTCCATGGGCACAAATGTCTTTCTTAGAGAAAAATGTTTATTTCCGTGGGCACAAGCAGTATCTAAAATAAGATCACTCATTTCCGTTACACCCTATACCTATTTCAAAAGCTACCCTCTCTTTTTTAGACAATATTGAATAATGACTGTGATAATAATGGTATACAGTTTCATCAATAGGTACACTTACAGGTTTGAGGAGTCGCTGCCTATGGACACAGATGAACTGGTGGACAACTGGTGAGCTGAACGGGATCCCAGGGTAGGCTAAGTAAATACAACGTTACAATTTGATTAGCATCATCGTCGTGATGTTTCTATTTTCTTCTCTAAATTATCTCTTATCTAGATCCTTATTAGGGACACTAACTCCTGGTTTCTGAATGTGAATATATGATGTTGAGAATTTGTCCAAATTCCAAGTTCACAACTTAAAACTCAATGTTCAGACACCGGGTGTTAGGTACGTAATTTGAAACATTGTCAACCTGTCAATTTTACTATGTCAGATGGAAAACAAGCAAAGGTGAAAAGAAAAGATGGTACCAAACCACCGCCCATGGACGTGTGCAATAACTAGAGACAATGCTTGAATGATGTTAAATAATTTCTTCAACACAGAACACAAGTGACTTTCTATCAGTGATAGCCATTGACAGAAATTCCATCATGTATGGGACTAGCTTCTGCCAGCGGCTTCATCCGCGTGGAATTAGTACTTCCCCCGTTATTAAACTTTCAGTTTGAATTTCTCTTTCTTAGTGGATACCTACTCTTCAAAGAGAACACACCCTCCAAATTTCATGACTCTACGACCAGCTGTTTAGACTGTGTGTTGATATATCAGTCAGTCAGGACTTTGAATTTTATATAATTACACAGATTTGCACCCGTGCGAAGCAGAGCCAGGTCACTAGTTATTTATTAAATTTTAACTTTTCGACAATCATTAACGCTGATAGGTTATCACTTTTCTTAGAGCCTCTTTTCTAATTCAACTGACTAAGCAAAGCCTTGAGCGTCTATTCTAACCTAATGCTAGTTAACTTAACAAATAACCAAATCACATGCAAAACGAAGGCAATAATATTCTAATTCTTACGATTTTACTGAGCGGCGGGTAAGCAGTAGTAGTGGCGGGCGTTTCTACCTTAGGCGGGTCCTCGTAGTGGGACGGCTCGTCGAACGAACCCTGGAAAGTGTGAAGAGGTTAGTATACCGTAACACCACACCTAGAGCACACATTTTTTTTTTTTGGTGGGTGGGAATGATCCAGTGACTTCTCCCGTTCTGGGTGGAGCGGGAGCGTGTCAGACTTTTACTGACTAAAATCCACCCTTGTTCCTTCAGTTGCCCGTGGCAAGGGCCGTGGTAACTCTCTTTTGAATTTATCCGCGACCCCAGGCAAGCATCGGCCCTGACGGACCCCGTCAGGTATACTGCTGACATCTAATTGAGGCGCGCGTGGAACACTACGCGCCGCCGACCCTGGTCCATATCGCATATCGCCGGCGATCGGCCTGCGACCCCCGACGCCCAGGGCGTCTCCAGCGGCGGCTGCTAGGGGTCCGCATTTCTGTTTAAGTCTCGTGTAATGGGGATATTTTCCATCAAGGCGTAAATTCAGACTCCAGGCTACTTAGTAGTTACCCAGGCCTGCAGACGGCGAGTAATGGGTAGCTCGCCGTCCGATCAGCACCAGGCCCGAGAGTCGACAGCGTGTAGTGTTCCACGCGCGCCTCAAAGAGTTGTCAGCAATAATGACGAGGCCCGTCATGACCGATGCCTGCTCAGGAGTTATTTTTTTTTTTGAGGATAAATTCGAAACAGAGTTACCTCGCCCCTGGGCACTCAGGGCAGAGAAAGTGGGTGGTGTGGTGGGTTTTAGTCGGTAAGAGTCTGACACTCCCACTCCACCCATAGCGGGAGATGTCATTTGATGATTTCCAACCCCACAAAAAAAAGGCTACTTAGTAGTTCCAGATGGAAAACCCTATAAACACTTCGCCCGACCGGGAAATCGAATCCAGGATCTTATCAGCAGTAACGATTGCGCACACCAGATCAACGGGGCACCCACGTTAGTATGTTCCAAGTATAATGCCAAATCATCACCTCTGCTCTCAAAAACAGTCAAGGAAAACATCCTAGGGAAACCGTCATGTCCTATGGCCAAAAATTGGAAGACTTGGGTAACGTTACCCAAGCCTTCGAGTCGTTGTTCAGAACGCCACGGTTGGCGCAGCGGTTGCGATTGGCTTCTGCGCTGTGGGTCGCGGGTTCGTTTCCCCTACGGAACAAATATTTGTATGGCCTACAGATAGTTGTTCCGGGTCTGGGTGTCTTGTGTATGTGAGTTTACATGTTTGTGAACATGATACAGGAGTAATTCCTAGTGTGGGGCTAGGTTTTTTTTTTAAATATTTCCACCAACTCGCAGTGGGGTGGATTATGCTATGGCCCACTGCCTCTCACAGTCTCGCAGAGAGCAAGGAATGTGTCCTAGTATTATATGTGATATGTGCTTTGAAGGATGAAAAAAAAAATTTTTTTAAGCGGTTGTCGTCATTATACCTACCAGATTGTTCAGAACCCTCATTGCATACCGCATTTGAGATGGCACTTTTTTAAAGTGTCATCCCCAATACGTTTCGTAATTGATAAGGTCGTAGTAGACTTCGATACATTTGTAAAATCTATATAAATAAAGTAAAATGCTGTTAGTTGGCAAGCGAATCACTTGAGCATGGCCGGACCGCTGTAGTTTT
The DNA here is from genome assembly GCA_951329385.1 of Polia nebulosa. NCBI lineage: Eukaryota > Metazoa > Arthropoda > Insecta > Lepidoptera > Noctuidae > Polia > Polia nebulosa. Next base: position 1,730,363 of record OX589609.1, read on the forward strand.
TTATGTTCGCAATAGATAGTAAAGGCCTTGGCAAAAGAAGAAAATTGGAAAAGCCGGAAAAAAAAAATTAAAGTTCTTTCTGCAAAGGTTTTTTTTTAAACTCTCCTTGGATAGGACAGCGTCGGTCAGCTCACCTAATAAAAAAGATGAGTAAGGAAAAATAAATAATAAAACATAATGACGTTAAACCTTTTGTGTTGTACTCTGAGTGAATTCATTAGGAGTGCATTATGTACAATTTGTTATAGGTGTTAGTATACATAATTTAGGATTTAAAGCGCATTTATCGCATTGGGGGAAAAAAAAAACCTGTAAAGATAGATGTAAGGCGAAAATAAATAAATAAAAATAAAATAAAATAAAATAATGAAGTTGCGATTTAACAATAAATTCCAAATCCACTCACCGGCGCAGTGCTGCCATGGACAGTCGTGTCAGACTTGTCGCTGGTCTCCGGGATGGCAATCAGCTCGCTTTCCGAAGACTCCTGCTCCAGACTCCACTGCTGGTATCTGTGGGCAAGAACCTCAGCTTTACCTTACCCATTACCTGACATAAATCAAATAAAAAAGTAGGTACCATTCATGTTACCTTACCCTCAAATCAGTTTGTTACCATACCTTGAGGCAAGATTTTGATTAAAACATGTACTCTTTATTTTGTGTTTATTAATAGATAACATACCTTGCCGGGATCTGGTATAAGGGTACATTTTAAATAAAACAAATGACATATCACAACAATTTAATTTGTCCTTAAATCATGGTTTTATTTTCGACATTATTGTCAGCACTTTTAAAGGTGTCAAAAATGAGAATACAGCTCTCCAGGATAAACTCTTTAATTCACTTAGATGACGAGACACAAAACCAGAATATCTGTGTCCTCGTGTACAAATCCTTTTAATTGAACGAACGAACGTTAGGCTGAATGACAGTTGGAGTCAATACACAAAAAAAAAATCTAAATCACGTGAACACAGAAATTAAAATTATTATTTAAACATAAAATATGGTAATAACACTCACTTAAATAATACAAGTAGACTTTAATATGGAAAAAATACTAAAACACACTGTACAATCATGATTATTAGTAACAACTGGCTCACCCAGCGAACTTCGTACCGCTTCAGAATCAATAAACGAAATAGTGTCCGACCGAAACCGGTTTTTCTGCCGAAATCGAAACCTAAATCTCGGCTTTTGTCTCAGTTTCGGTCGAAACCGAATCTTACTTAAACATATTGAAAAAATTCTATTGTATACTGAAATCCAGGGTATTTTTAAATACAGTTACAATGCTTTTGTCAAAAAACTACCAAATTATCAACAAACGGGATTTTTTCTTTTTGTGACACTTTCTTCCTGAAAAAAGAAAAAAGTTATTGTAAGATACATAAATAATATCTCGTAGATCACATATAAAATTATATCACTGTACGGTTTAGGTAAGTAAATAAATATGAATTGAATTTCAAATATGTAGAAAAAAATAACCGTACTTACCTATCCAAACTGGCTAGGCACCTCGCACGGTAAGCGGCAAAGGCCGAGGCGAGGTAGTTCGCACGAACTATAGGGAACGTGCACGACGTAGTCTGTGCCATCTAGTGAGTGAAATCCGCAACTTGTATAAATACTAGACATTGACATTTATGTGGCGCCATCTATAGTTCCTGCACGCTTCCTATACCTACGCGTTTTCTCATGGGACAAGTAAAAACATAACAACTACTTACCTTACATTTTATGTGTAAACACAACCTCAACGATGGACGGCGGCGAACTGAGCCGGCGCGGCGAGAGACCACGAGTTAGCCGAACGACGCACGACAATTCACGAACACTGAGTTTCGGTGCGGCCGAAACTTCCAGCCAATTTCTGGCCAAAACAGAAACTATGACCGAAACTAGCCAAAACCGAAACCGAACCTTCGGTCGGTCACTACAAAAAAAACCCGTTGACTTTGTTAATGCGTATATTTAGATGCACAGATTTCACTTACTTACGGAGCTTAGTCACAAATTATCTTGGATAAGCTCCCTGCGGGCTACCACCTGCAGTGGCCCACCTGGAAATCCCTAAATCGACTACGAAGCCAGGTGGGCCGCTGCAGGCACAACTTAGTCAGATGGGGGTGCTCCAATAAGCCACAACGCGAATGCGGAGCTATGTCCCAAACAATGGCTCACCTCTTGTCATGCCCTCTTTGCGACAACACCTGCACTTTGAAAGATCTTTACGAGACAAATGCTTAACGCTATCGCGGCTAAGTTTTGGTCAAAAGACATTTAACTTTGGAATTATCAAATAAGAAGAATACGATTAGAAGCTTCATCAATTAGTATTTACTTCCGGCATTTCAGGCAAACAGACATTCCTATTTATATAATGACGAATCATATGTACATATTAATATACATAATTAAGCTAATAAATAAATAATGGGATAAAAGAAAATAAGTAAAATATGTACAAGCGGCATAAAAGATGGGAGGACTATATATCGAAAAATTCGTCCACGTCGCTGTCAATAGGAAAAGTGCCCAGAACGCTGGCAGTATTGACACGTTGAATGGCAATGCTGATTCTTTGGCCAAAAAAAGGCCAGCCCTCTGGTCACGTGAAAAGTCGACTAAATGTTACATATTTATAGCACATGACAAAGAAAAACGACCACGTCAATATATCACGTTTTACAAACAGCAACTTTGTAGAGCATTGTCTCTGTTACGCATACGAGTATCACTGTGACAGTCTCTTTTTAAAACTCGCTGAGTCATCTTATCGTCTGGGTAATGTAGAAAGATGAAAAGCTACAAGATTGGTTCCGCAGCACCGTCTATGTTCGATTGTATGTTTTTTTTTTTATGGATGTCCACCTATTTCTGCGTCAGTTGTGGACCAATTTTCAAAATTCTTTTTTTTCCGAAAAAATATTTCATCCAGAGACTACTTCAGAGTATTTTATCAAAATTGCTTTAACGCCTTTTGAAAAAAACAACAAAAACAAATACTTAATGTGTTTATCTAGATGACGTTTTGGTCTCCTCCAATTACTAGTATGTTCAAATTCCATGTTCCATGTTATTCTGGGGGTATTACAACCAAAAAGTGAAAAATAAAAAACTTTTTTACAAAAAATACAACCGACTTCCAAAAAAGAAAATACACTTAAATTGAATAACAACTTTAATTTCGGAAGTCGGTGTCAATTAACGAAGAAATAAAATACAAACACAGACTGCCGAAATTAACCCTTATAGTCCCGATGACAACCCGGGTTGTCATCGGGCTTCTTCGACAACCCGGGTTTGTCCGCGGATCTTAAGAGGTAGGAGGCTGGTTTTTTTTTGTTTTCAAACTCAGTTGAGTTTCGGATCCTAAGAGGTTAAATTTTTTTTCAAGCAAACGTTAACCTTGGGTTGTCGAAGAAGCCCGGTGACAGCCCGGGTTGTCATCGGGACTATAAAGGTTAAAGTTGTTTTTCTATTTAAATGGATTTTCTTTTTTGGAAGTCAGTTGTATTTTTTGTAAAAAGTTTTTTTTTTAATTATTAACACAGTTATATTAGCTTCACCTGCAACTATGTAAATAAATCTTAGAAGTTAAATTTGACCCACTGCCCGGTTTCTGATTAAGCTGAAATTTTGCGTACATGTTTAGTTTGGATGACAATGTATGGTAAGCTAAGTGACGTCATTCTAAATCCAATATGGTGGATTTCCAAAGATGGCGGACTAGTTATTTTGTACGCATTCCCATGATATGGCTCGAACAAGCAATGTGTAAACTTTGCGGCCTCTGTGAATCGAAATTCTGTTCGTAAGATTCTTTATCTCGAAGTAATGAAATTTGAATCGTTGAAACATTTCGTCGTCTTCAATAACCAATTACAAGAAATCATTTAGCTCACAGAGCGGTTTGTTATGTCCTATATCTATTATTTACATTTTGCGTACATCTTCATTAACGCATCATTTCAGCGTACCAAATGTTAATTTTTTTCATAATTATATTAGTGATCGAGGACCTCGTGGCAAAAGTAATAACAGCCGAATGGGTCGAACCATCAGGTTAAGCTTTGCGCTTTGCCGCTTCGCTTGTCGGGTTGGTTCATAGATGGGTGACCATCTTTACATACCAAGACACCTCCTTGCCTCGGAAGGTTCCAGCTGTCAATCATGGATTTTTGACAGTCGTTACGGGTCGTCAGAAGCCCGAAAGTCTGACAACCAGTCTTACCAAGGGGTATCGTGTTACCCAGTTACTGGGTTGTGGAGGTCAGATAGGCAGTCGCTCCATGTAAAATACTGGTATTCAGCTGCATCCGGTGAGATTGGAAGCCGACCCCAAGATAGTTGGGAAAAGGCGCGGGCAGATTGGCAGATTGATTGAATTATATTAATGATCGATGATAATTATCATTAGGGCCCACTCCCTCTCTTAGAGAGGAGGCCTGTGCCCCAGCAGTGGAGACAATAAAAGGCTGATGATGATGATGGTAATTATGCCTCTACAAGTCGAAATTAACAGTTTAAAAACTATGTCACAAATAACAGACACAACCAACCAGTTTTCCAAAATTTGAGAATGTTTATGTAAATTTTAAACAATACAATGTATTTGTGATTATTTTAAGTTTATCATATATTTTTTATATGGAAAACGCACAAAAGAATTCGTCAATAAACTTCTTTAAACGTACGGTATGTTCAGGATTTGACCGAGGCCTCGGTCAAATCCTGATCCCCTTAAAAAGTAGCATTACCATCATTTCACAAAGAACCATTACTTTTTTGTCGTATTTATTTATTTTAATTTAGTAGTCAGGGATAAGAGCAGGAGAATGATGATAGTCAGTTCACCATTTTATATTGTTTTGATTTGGTTGTGTGAATTTATCAGGTATTTAAGATTTAAAGTAACGTTGATAATAGTGTGAAAAATTTATAATATTTATTGTGAAAGTTGTTTAGGTGGTGCGTGTATTGAGAAAATAAAAAAGATGCGATTTTAAAACTATCTTTCGATAACAAAAAACAAGTGATTGTGAAAGGCCGTTGTACACCGGTTGCAATTAATACAAACTTAAAGGTAAAGTCAATCGTAAATTCAATATAAAACAATATGTTTCATATTATTGGCTCACAGGTTGCATTCACAGCAATCGTTTGTTCTGTTTCCCTTGATTATGTCGGGTTATGTCCTGTTTGCCCAGGGGTAGCGGATAAATTCGTAACAGAGTTACCGCTCCTCTGGGCACTCAGGCAAGGAAGGAACAGGAGTGGGTTTTAGTCAGTAAGAGTCTGACACGCCCTTCCGCTCCACCCAGAGGAGGAGATGTCAAAGGATGATTTCGCACCCCCCAAAAAAAAAATAAAGGGTTATCTCCTGTGCGGACGACACCGCTATTGTTTTTTCTGGGTTGTCGTATGCCACCGTACCAGACCGACAGACAAAAGACGGACGGTTACCCACTATGGGTTCCGCGTACCAATCCTATTTATTTTTATAAAGAAGGTAGGGTAATTGCGAAATTACTTACTTCACCCGGGCCTGCGGACGGCGAGTAATGGGTAGCTCGCCGTCCGATCAGCACCAGGCCCGAGAGTCGACAGCGCGTAGTGTTCCACGCGCGCCTCAAGGATTTGTCAGCAATAATGACGGGGTCCGTCATGGCCGATGCCTGCCCAGGGGTTGTGGATAAATTCGAAACAGAGTTACCGCACCACTGGGCACTCAGGGCAGGGAAGGAACAGAGGTGGGTTTTAGTCAGTAAGAGTCTGACACGCCCTCCCGCTCCACCCACAGCGGGAGATGTCATTGGATAATATCCCACCCCAAAAAAGAAAAAGAAAAATCAATAGCTGATTTTCGGATCAGGATACACAGATGTGCCAATTTTCAAGACCGTGTTTGCAACTGTCAGAGAATTGAACGAGTCCGATCGACGAAATACTTGGGACTAACGGTTGACCAGACTTTCTGGTACTCCCAATGATATTGTCTGTATGATCCTAGTGATAATGTCTAGTGTTACAAAACTTATTTGAGTTTTTAAAAAGTCTGTGGTACGCAATGCCATTTTTATTTCACGCTATACTTACATTATACAATTATTTTTTTAAATGTCGCTGTTATCAGGCATTGATTACTTAAATTCACAGATTACACTTTTATGAAGATGTCTTGGATAAGATTTCGGTGGAAGGGGATTATTCAAACGAGTCTTACACATGAGCTAGTGGGTCACAGGTCCAGCAGTCTCTCCGAGAGGCTATGGTTGAGCGCTTGAACTTGTCCTTACAGGCTGTCTGAATGGGGCGATGCGAATCTGGCCAGGTTTAACGATGCAAAAACCCAAACATGTCTTTTTTCCCCCAAAAGGAGCCAATTCCACCCAGCTCCATCTTTCCGAGGTGTAACCGTGCCGATAACCGACCAACTTGAGCTTCTTGGTGTTACCTTAAAAAGGAGGATCCTCCGACCAAACGGGCAGTTGCCCGGACCAGATACAACACCCGTCTGATCGGAGGATCCTCCCTTTCCAATGGAGGTTTGCGGGACTTTACACTCTGTTCCGCATGCCTCCTCACCATCTACCCTCAATTTTGGTCCCTACATCGAGGTAAAGGCTCAAGTGACTGCCAAAAAGTTAGGGATCCTAGCAAAAGTGAGAGTACTTGACACCGGAACAGCTGCTCAGCCCAACAATTGATAAATCAAGCGCAAGTTCGATCGTATATGGAGTACAGCTCTCATCTCTGGGACGTATCTGCCAGATAACAGTTTTATGCACTTAAATCTATTGAAAAACGAGCCTAGATGATCATCGATAATAATGCACTCGTTGAGTCGAAGCTTCAAAGTCTTGAGCATCGACGCCAAGTTGCTAGCCAGTCGGTTTTCTATCGGTTGCATTTCGGGGAGTGTGCGTCGGAATTGCATAGTTTAATTCCGCCAAGCCCGTTCTATCACCGGACCACTAACACTTACGGCGATGCACCACCGGTACATGGTGGACATCCCACCCACACGCACAAAACGTTTTGGGAACACATTCATTGTGCGTACAGCTAGGGAGTGGAATTCCCTGCCGGAGTCAGTGTTTCCTGATAAGTTGGGTTTAAAGAACTTTCCGGTAAACTATTGAACAGCCGTGCTCCTTCACCTAAAATTGTTTTTTTTTGCCATAATTAGAGCGCGCATGCGCTGGTTTTTGTACTGGATTTTATTTTTATTCCTTACGTTGTGTGTCATATTTTTCAAATGTTAGTTGTATGTTTGATTGGACAGATTTGGTGATGATTTTTTTAATAAGGACGCAAGTGCTGTATGTGTAAAGTTGATTTATATTGAGAATCTTGATGATTTTATTTTGTAAGTTAATTAAAGCTGAAATTTCTCTAAAACAACTATCGGCTATACATATGGTCGAAAATTCGTCACATTTCAGATCCCCATTTACGTCATGCCCAAAATAAATCTAGTAACTAGTAAGCGGGATTCGATGTATTAAACCATTAACACTAAGAAGAGGTCACAAAAGAGCATGGTATAAGCTTATAATAAAGCTAACCATTATCCCTTAAACATCAGCAACTCAAACAAGTTGCTGATGTGTTGCCGACCTCTAACAACCCACCCCCAAATAAACCATGCGTCCGGTTTCCGATCGTACTAACTTGTACAGAACGCTGTACTTATGAATATAATACAACACGCTAGAACATCAACAACAGCTACATTCACGCGAGAAGAAATCCTAATATCATCAAAAAATTACTATTTGAAACAAAAGTTGAAGTAGTACAGTCACTTCACACAAGTTACTTATGTCCTTCAGCGCTACAAATCTTCGTGTCTTGGCCTCCTTAACAATCTTCTTCCATCGCTCTGTCTCTGGCCTCCTTTCGTCAAGATGTTTTCTGTGAAATTTCTGTGAAGTAACTTGTCACTTCACACAAGTTGCTTCTTAGAAATTTATCAGTCACACCTAATGTTTGGAAATGTTCTGTTGTGCCCAACCCGCCTTGGTGAGATGGAGCAACTGTACTAAATCGAACAAATGTCTTGAACACTAATTTTTATTTTGATATTTCAGTGTTGTTCCCACATTGAAAGGTGAAGCGCTAGACATGTAACAGTCTATCAGCGAAGTGTTTATAAGAAAAAAAAAAATTGGCCAGCAGCGATGCGGACTCGCACGCATAGGGTCCAAACAAATCTTATTTTTTTAAACTTTAAGTCGCATTCGGCAGTCAATTGACAACAAAACGAAGCACGCCACCTTGCGGCAACTATAAAAACTACAGTTGGCGCGCTTTGACAGAGTCGGTGTGTTCCCGTTTGACTTCGAGGTTGGAGAGGATTCGCCTAGTCGGGCAGTCTTAATCTGGGAGTCACGGAGTGCAGACGCATCGGAACTGTCCATCGTTTTATTGCTACTAGTATTTTATTGTACCAAGTGAAGAGAACTGTATTATTGCATAACTAATGGCTGATTGTAGCTCGATACAGTCTGGCTATCCGACATATATATGTGTGAAGTACACAAGGGTTAAGGTTTAAGGTTAAGGGTTTTACCGTAATCTATAAGTAAAGAACTACCTCCTGTATTTTTTTCAAAATTTTAGGCCCGGTAGCTTCGGATACAAAGGGCGGGAGAATGGCCATTTTTCATCTATTTTCTTTTATAACTTATAAAATGTATATTTTAAAATTATGAAAAAAATATATTTGGGACCCTTATAATAAGCCCTTTCATTTGATATGTAGCACGTTACAGTTTGGAAATATTTTTTTAAAATTTTCCGACTTGCACCCCAAAAGTGACCCCCATATTCGAAATCCATTTATTTTCGTTACCGTATTTGAGTCACAGATATTCATGTGTGTACCAAATTTCAACTTAATCGGTCCAGTAGATTCGGAGAAAATTGACTGTGACAGACGGACAAACAGACACAGTGATCCTTTAAGGGTTCCGTTTTTTGTTCGGACTTGCGGAACTCTAAAAAAGTCCTAAATGTATATGTCAGCTAAACTAGAGGTTTAATTTACATGTAGGACAATTTGGCAATCGTTATCGTTGAAAGAATGTCACTTTATCTAGCTAGAGCCTAAGTTCATATTTTTGAGTACTTACTGTGTTCTATCAGTCTGTACAGTCGGAAACCAGATACATGGTATAAGGGGAGGTTGGGCAATCGGAACTCGTCACCAACCGTGCGAATAGCAGCAGCTCTACAACTCTCTGGTCGCCGGTATCGCGTGAGAGCGTGGTTCTACCCTGGTCGAGCCAGCCCGCTACGCGCTGTACTCAAGTACATACTGACCATCCTAATCTATACTAATATTATAAAGAGGTAGTTTGTGAGTTATAAATTGCTAAAAATTGGAACCCACGCGGACGAAGTCGCGGGCGAAGTGCTAGTGTATTATATACTTAAACTTTCCTAGAAAAACATGCATTTGAATAGCGAACCCCATCCAAATCGGATCAGTATTTTTCGAGAAAGTTGCGAACAAACAAACATACATACAGGTCGAATACAGAACCTCCTTTTTGAAGTCCGTTAAAAAAAACGGAATTCCTACAAATGTGTGTGTTACACATCAATCCGTCAGGCCCCTCGCGTCTCCTTGAGGAGACGCGACAATAGGTTTTTAATTGTGTCTGCTAATGAGGCGCTGTTTATGATAAACTTACTCGTAGATATAGCTATCATATAACCTGGGATTTTTAAGTCAAGAGTGAATAGGTCTCTTCCAAGTAAGCGTGTTTCATCTTCGACTACATCATCGTTTTCGAACATTCATTCCATTGCGTAATACATTTCTTAGTACAAAATATTATTTTTTGTGGAAAGTTAATACTAATTAAATAAAGCATTAACAAATTTTCTAAACCAAATAGAATATTATGATAAGCTTTAGCGATAAGGCCGCCCATTGTGTCACCCTATGTAATGTTTTCCTCATATTTTTATTGTAATTTATATGGTGTACATAATAAAGAGTATTCTATTCTATTCTATATTATGATTACGAAATGACTTCTTCTTAACAATCACACTAATATTATAAAAGCGAAAGTTTGTGAGTGTGTATGTTTGTTACTTCTTCACGCTCAAACGGCTGGACCGATTTGGATGAAATTTGGTATACAGGTAGCCTATACCCTGGATTAACACATACCTACTTTAACTTTTTATCCCGGTTTACGCGGGTGAAACCGCGGGGCGCTGCTAGTAATTCATAGAGCTCACGCAAGTCGTGCCACAGTTTGAATGCGATCGTATCGCAATTATAAGTTGGTGTCCATTGAAATCATCATCATCATCAGCCTTTTGTTGTCCCCACTGCTGGGGCACAGGCCCCCTCTCTGAGAGAGGGTGTGGGCCGTAATCCACCACGCGGGCCCAGTGCGGGTTGGTGGATGTCACATGTCTTCGAAGTTTTGGTTCTAGGACATGCCTCACGATGTTTTCCTTAACCGTTTTGAGAGCAGTGGTGATGAAATAATATACACAAAGTAAAGCGCCTGCCTGGGTTTGAAATCACGACCTACAACTTGTAAGTCGCAGCCAATACCACTGGGACACTACTGCTCTTTCTTACGTTTTTTTGCAATTTGCAGGTCAGTCTCAGGTTGTAACTTAGTCAAAATTTGATTCGCGGCCGTAGCAAGTATTTATAGAATTATAATAATTAAAATCATCAATACAACTCTTTCAGTTAGAATTGATGCCAAATGTAAGTATTTCATGAAATCATGACATTTGCCTCGCCCCCGGGCGCGTAGGGCAGGGAGGAACAGGGGTGGGTTTTAGTCAGTAAGAGTCTGACAGGCCCTTCCGCTCCACCCCAGAGCGGAAAGAGTCATTAGATGATTTCCCACCCCCCCAAAAAAAAAAAAAAAAAAAAACGTGTGACGCTACTGGTGTCTGAAAATTGTGTTTTTGGTTCCCAGAATCTATCGTTCAACTATATTCTGAAAAATCAGACAGATTGCTATGAAACACTTCTGTATTTTTTTTTGACATATTTGAAAATGCGGCCAGGTCAGGCGTGACGCGGCAAATTTCTGAAATAATTTTTTCATCCCATCTATTCGAAAAGGACGACTTGGTTCGCCTTTGAGTGCACCCAAAGTTTGTGTTTTCTATAAGAAACTTTTAGCGGGCAGTATTGAGTTTTTAATCCTCTTTATAAGTGCGCCGCAATTATCTTTGCCGCGCACTTTTTGAATTTGGAACATCTTAGTGTTCAGCGACAAAGAAATCGAACGCAAATATTGTTTGAATAAAGACTGGCTGGTACGACGACCCATAGTCGCTTGGTAAAAAAAAAGAAATGAAATTTAAAACGCGCGAGCTACATCCCGCGTTTTCGTCAATTTTCACGGATTTTTAGAAATTCATGGTTTTGTTTTCAAAAATGAGTTGTTCAAGGGACGGTGAAAGTATAGAATTAACTCCTGAAAGTATTAGAACTGACGCAAGAAATGTGATGTATAATCTATTACCTGCAAAATCCCGGAAGAAATATATGAAAGCCTATGGTAACTTCATTGAATTATAACCTGTACTTCGATAGATACTTTTCATAATCACATTGGATTTTGTTAAAGATAGCTTTAATTATCGGAGTACATGGAGCTTTTCGTGGCAATGAACTTTTAAAAATAACTGTGGATGATGTCGAAAATTACTCGGATAATTTACTGTTAGTAAAGCTGACAGACACAAAAACAAAAATTGACCGATCCTTCGTAATCCGAGGAGGATAAAAAACTATTGTACAGAAATACCTGGACCTGCGTCCTGCTGATATGAAGACCAATCGGTTTTTCATCCGTTATCAAAGTGGCAAGTGCTTCAAACAAGCTATGGGAAAAAATAAAATTTCTAACATGCCACAAGAAATCGCTACTTATTTAAAGTTACCAGGTATCAAGCTGTATACAGGACATTGTTTTCGTCGTACTTCTGCTTCCCTTTTGGCAGATTCTGGAGCGGACTTAACTGTTCTCAAGCGACATGGAGGATGGAAGTCGAGTGCTGTAGCAGAGGGGTATATAGAAGATTCCATTGAGAACAAGGCGAAAACATGTGATCGCATCGTGGAAAACATTAAATTGCAACCTTCAGTAAATCCATCCATGTCACTGTTGCCGCGCCCATCTATATATATCCAAACAACGAGATTCACCTTCACATTTTCCTCAAAATGAGCCAGATTCGGACATTATTTCAAACACGCAGAATATAAAATCTACAAAAATCTCTAATCCTAATAAAGCTGTAACAACAAATTTTCATAATTGCGAAAATATCAGTCAATGCATTTCGAGAATATACTTCAAATCAGGCTAAATCTTTTTATGAATATGTTGCCGAATCATGGCGTTTATTTTCAAGAATTTCTCCGAATGCTCCCACTGAGCTCATGGTGGAAGCTGTAATATTTGGCATAAGACCAAAGTTTTACCAAGTTGAATTCCTCAGGTCGTAACCAAGATCACAAGCTGAAATAATAGCCACATTGGCGAACTATCGTAAACGACCCGCCGATGCAATGTCAGATGAACCCCGTGCTAAACAACCAAGGCTTGACCTTCCAACAACTGCGACGTGTTACAATTGCCACAAACCAGGGCATATTTTCCGTGATTGCAGGAACAGACTTTGTGAAATCTGCAAGAAACCGGGCCACACATCTGACCGCTGCTGGCATAAAAAGAAAAACGAATCACAATCCGAGAATACTACTGTTCCTGCTACTGCCTCAGCAGGTGCACCACAACCTTCACGCAGGGAAGTCAATACGATCCAGAAGGAAAAGATGCCTAACGAAGTTCAACTACAAATAGGTGATATCTTTCTTTCTTGTTTAATTGATAGTGGTGCCGAATGTTCGCTTATTAAGAAAAAAGTTTCTGGGTCAATTAAGGGTAAACGCCAAATAGAACTTTTGCAATTGCGAGGGTTTGGGGGCATTAGCATACCTTCGAGTGAATCGATAAACACTGTAGCCACATTTAATGGTGTGACGTTCGAAGTAAAACTTCATGTCGTCAATGATTTAAATTATGATGTCATTTTAGGACTAGACTCTATCAAAATACCGGGGATTAAAATATCAATTACAAACGAAGGAACTTCAATAGAAAGAGTAAGTTACATTTTTAATTACGAAATATCATCTTTGGCTAATATTGACACTGATTTGAAAGATACGTCTCAGTTAATAAGCATCCCAGAAAAACACACCGATTTATTTACTTTCAATAAAACTAAAAAAGTGACCACGGGTAAATTAATAATCAGATTAAAAGATCCTAATCGTATAGTGCAAAGAAGGCCCTACCGACTAGCACCGGTAGAGAGAGAAAAGGTTAAAACAATTATTGAAGATCTTAAAACTAAGGGGATTATTAGAGATAGTTGCTCACCTTTTGCAAGTCCAATTTTACTAGTAAAAAAAGAAAAATGGTGATGACCGGCTTTGTGTTGATTTCCGCTAACTAAATTCAAAAACAGTTCGTGACCACTATCCTCTGCCACTGATACAAGATCACATTGATAAACTTGGTAAAGCTCGATTCTTTTCAAGCCTTGATATGGAATCAGGGTTCCACCAAATTACAATTTCAGAGGAATCAATCGAAAAAACGGCTTTCGTCACGCCGGACGGCCAGTATGAGTACTTATCAATGCCGTTCGGTCTAAGTAATGCACCTTCAGTATACCAGCGTGCCATTAATGCAGCTTTAGGGGACTATCGCGATAATATTGCACTAGTATATATTGATGATATCTTAATTCCCTCATCTAGTGAGCAAGAAGGTTTAGAAAGGCTGGCACTTGTATTAAAAAGACTATCAGATGCAGGATTTACGATAAACCACTCAAAATGTAAATTCCTCAAAACATCCATAGAATATCTCGGTAACATTATAAAGAGTGGTGAAGTGAAGCTAAATCCTACTAAATTGACAGCACTTAAATTCTCAGAACCACCCAAAACACTTAAGCAACTTAGGCAATTAAATGGTTTGGCAAGCTATTTTCGGCGTTTTATCCTTCAATTTTCACAACTAATGACTCCACTATACGGGCTAACAAAAAAAGACGTACCATTCGTATGGTCTCCCGACCACGAAACAAGAAGACAATATGTCATCACACTTTTGACCTCTGAACCTATACTTTGCATATTTGATCCAACTCTTCCAATAGAAGTCCATACAGATGCTAGCGCCAAAGGTCTCGGGGCTATTCTCATTCAGAACGACACTAACCGTCGCAAAGTCGTTGAATACTTTAGCATGCGCACCAGTGATGCTGAAACAAGATACCATTCATACGAATTGGAGACTTTAGCTGTTGTCAGAGCAATAAAACACTTTCGACACTTTCTGTAAAGGGCGCAAATTTACAGTTGTAACTGACTGCAATGCCCTAAGGCTTCAAAACATACAAAGGAACTTACACCTCGGGTTCATAGGCTATGGGCATACTTACAAAATTTTGACTTCGATATTATTTACCGTAAGGGAGAACAAATGGCCCACGTAGATTTTCTTAGTAGAAATCCACAAATCAATATTTTAACAAAAGATCCAGCGTGGATTGTAGTTGAGCAAGAAAGGGACAAAGAACTCAAAAGTCTTCGCGATGTCATAAAAAATAAAGATGACTATGACAGAAGAAGACTATTCTTCTTCTTCTTTCGAATCGATGGTTCCCTAACTTTTAAATTCTTTGTGCCCAGAAACTGGCCACATCAATTGCAGCGTCTGTAGCGTTCATCAGGTCCTCCATAGTGCAAGAGTATGGGCACTTGGGGCATTCCAGTATGTGAGTCATGTTCTGGACCGCACCGCACTCACACTGGGTATCAGACGAGTCTATAAAACCCCATTTTGCCAAGTTGTATTTGCAGCGTAGGTTGAGTTTAGTATTCGATCGAATCTCTTGATGATAACCATACAAAACCAAAAAGGAGAATCACTAACTCGTACAGTAGTCCCTGAATCACTTGTTTGTTCATTAATAAATAGATACCACGAACATCTTTTACATACGGGGTGGGAACGTACTCTGGATAAAATTCGGGAACAGTTTTGGTTTAAGCACATGTCAAAACGGGTTCGGCAATTTTGCGATAACTGTTTACAATGCAAAATTGGCAAAGAGCCTTCCGGCAAAAAGCAAATGGAACTGCACCCGATTAATAAAATAAGCATACCTTTCCATACGATACATGTAGACCTTATGGGTAATCTTACCGGCACAAACAAAAAAAGCATACGTTCTGGTAGCTATTGACGCATTTACTAAATTTATACTTCTGTATCCACTGAAAGATAAAAGTAGTAATATAATATTAAAGAGCTTCCGCGACATGATTAATATTTTTGGCTTTTTAATATTATTTATTTTTTCTATCAGAAATAATTCTATGGGGGGTCCATAGAATTATTTCTGATAGAGAATCGGCGACTATGGGCACAGATATTCAAGATTTTTTTAAAACATTCTGTATCGAACATTATGCCCGCGGTACACCTAGATCTAACGGTCAAGCTGAAAGACAAATGCACACTTTTAAAGATCACCTAACAGCTATATCTCTGACGCAATCGAGAGTTTGGGTTAATAAAATACGAGAATTGCAATTAGCATTAAATTGTACGAAATCTAAAACTACAGGATACTCCCCTTTAGAACTCCTACTAGGAAAAAGATGCTCTCCCCCTGCAATCGAACAGATATCCCTGTCTAACGAAGATATAAAAAAAGATGAAATTCGCTTAGACGCTGAGCACTGAATGGCCGAAACAGCAGAAAAAAATAAAATACGTTTCGATTCTAAGTGCGCGAAAATTAAACCCTTTCTAGAAGGAGACTTTGTTCTTTGTAAAGACACTCAGTGGTCGGGTAACAAACTAGGACCAAAATATCTAGGACCCTATCAAATAATAAAAGTCCTAGACAATCATAGATACGAAGTGAAAGACATTCGGTCTCAACGAAATAAACATACTCTAATCACACATGAGCACATGAGATTGGTAGGTACCTAATCCTAATTTAACTGAATGAATTGACCGTGATAGCGAAAATAAGGTGAGAAAGTGTTTATAAAATTGTTTATGATTGAAAAGTTAAGTTAATAGATAAAATTATGTGAAACGTTTCATTGTGAGTTGGTACACAACAAATCAAGTCAAGCCAAGTCACAGACGGGTCTCTGAATCTTTATGATCAAACCACTATCTGCGACCTCTGAGTTTGATTTGAGTTGACAAAATGGTTGTATTCAAAGGTCTTGGTCATGGCCATGGTTTCAGTTGGTTGGTTAAATAAATTTGAGTCAAGTCAAGTCAAAGACGGGCCCCTGAATCTTTATGATCAAGCCACGATCTGCGACCTCTGAGTTTGACAGTTTCCAGACTAATCAGTGTTGCCTCTGAGTCTGGTCTGTGTTTATGTTTTTTTTTATTTTATTTTTCAGACAGATTCGCTAGCCCTAGCAAGGCCCGCTCGTCAGTATGGCCGTGATAGCGCTGGCAAATAAAAACAACACCACAGAATAAAACAAACGTCAAAACGGCTGACGTAAACGTAACGGAAATACGAATCAGTGAAATAAATAAGTGATTTAGCATTACATTATAAAATCGTATTAAATTAAGTGTTGTTAATTTTAAGGTTTGTTTTTATTTAAGTATTAATTCAAAAGTCTAAGAAGGAAATTGGAACATTGTTACTTAATTCTTTTAAATAAAATAATTGTTACCTAACTACAATTAAAAGTATTTAAAAAGTGTTATTAATTACAAATCAAATATTAAGCGCAATTACATTATTTTTACTTAATCCAATCTAAACTTTATTGTAAAACAAATGTCAACGGAAGTGGTTTCTGTCTTTTAAATCAAATCATTGTTACCTAACAAAATTTACAAGTTAAAGTGTTCAAAAAGTATTATTAATTACAAATCAAATATTAAGGGCAATTACATTAAATAAAATAAAAAAGCCATTTATTTCCTACAAACTAATTTTACATATAATTTTTACATTAAATTATCTTTAAACGCTTAACTAATAAAAATTAATACCTACTTATTTTGTTTATGTAGCTATTTACTGTTTTTTTTTTTTTTTTTTTTATTTACTAGTAAGTATTATTATACTTGTTTGACACTATAGACTATTTAAACGCTTAACTAATTGATCTTAATACCTACTTATTTTATTTATTTTCTATATTATTAACCTATAACTATTTTATTTACTATTATTAATATACTATATAATATTTGCTACTATATAATATTTACTACTAGATATTATTTACTATTATTATTAGCTAGCTTGGTTTGATTTTAGATACCTAAATAATATAATTTGTAGGAACCCCATTATTGGGTGAAGGCCTCCTCCAAAGATGCCCATTTGTCTCTGTCCTGTGCAGTCTGTTTCCAGTTTGGGCTGGCTACTTTTTTGATCTCGTCGTCCCAGCGAGTCTGTGGTCTTCCTCGATTTCTTTTACCTGGAGGTCCATTCCAAAAAGTCACTTTTATGGTCCATCTTCGGTCTTTAAGCCTCGCGACATGGCCAGCCCATCTCCATTTAAGTTTTTGTGCGTATTTCAATGCATTTGTTGCTTTGGTTTTTGATCTTATTATTGTGTGTCGTATTTTGTCTGATTTCTTTAGTTTAAGCATGCTGCGCTCCAGTCCTCTTTGACAGGTGGTGATTAGATTTTTTACTTTTGAAGTGAATTTCCAGGTCTGGCAGCCATAAGTCAAACTTGGAAGAAGGCTGGAATTCATAATTTTTGTTTTTATGGTAATAGGCAGGCCACTTTTAAAAATTTCCCTTAAACTCCAGTACTTGTTCCATGTTTGTTGTATTCTTCTTTTCACTTCTAGTTCGTTATTTTTCGGATCAAAACTAATTTGCTTACCTAGATAGATGTATGAATCTGTATATTCGAGTGGCTCTTTATCTATTGTTAATATTCTTCTCCGCCAATTTGTCATTGCCATAGTCTTAGAGAGATTCATTTTCAGACCCACCTTGATACTAGCCGAATGTAAAGTTTCCATCATTTGTTGTAACTGGGTGCTGGATTCTGATAACAGCACTAGGTCATCTGCGAATCTTAAGTGACTTATGTATTCGTCCTTTATATATAGGCCTGACTTACTCCAATCTATCTTCTTGAAGATAGCCTCCAGAATGGCTATGAATATTATTGGAGATAAGGGGTCGCCTTGCCGTACGCCCCTTTTTATAGCAAAACTTGGTCCTAGAGTTTCTAGCTTAATTTTGCCCATGTTGTTTTTATATACGCTTTTTATGACTTGTATGTATACGTCTTCAACTCCCTGCTGTTTTAGGCTTTCCCATATACTTACATGTGTTACTGTATCGAATGCTTTTTGATAGTCAATAAACGCTATGTATAGCGGTCTTTGTTGTTCTTGGTACTTTTCAATGATTTGTTCAAGTGTGTGGATATGGTCCACTGTTGAGAAACCTTTCCTGAAGCCTGCTTGTTCTATTGGTTGTTTTAATTCCAATGTGCTACTGATTCTTTTATTTATAATGGCTGAGAAGAGTTTGTAGAGGCTCGGGAGCAAGCTTATTGGTCTGTAGTTGCCAATATCTTTCGGATCACCCTTTTTATAGATGAGTATGATGTCCAATTCAGACCATTGTATGGGCGTTTCAGTCTTTTGCAGTATTAAGTTAAATAGTTCCGCTAGTGGCCCGGCTAATGTTTTGTATGCTAGTCTTAATGCTTCATTTGTTATGTTGTCCGATCCAGGGCTTTTTCCCAGTTTTAAGCTCTTTATTGCTTCTTGGACTTCCATTTCGTCCACTGGTTTTATATTGATTTCGTCGTTACTTTCGTTGGTGTTTGAGATGTTATTATTTTGGATGTTATCACTGTATAACTTTCTATAGAAGTCTGTCGCCGCATTGATAATGGCAGTGCGCTTGCACAAAGTTCTGTTGTCTTTACTTAATCCTTCTATCCAGGTCTTGTTCGTTCTAAGTTCCTTAAAGGCCTTCTTTGTGCTTCCTGTGTGTTGTAGATGTCTTTCTATAGTATCTTCTCTGTATTTAGCGTAATCTCTTTTTATGTATTTATTTGTTACTTTGTAGAGGGCGGAAAGCTCATTTCTCATTGATCTCGATTTATTTATTCTTTCTTGTAGTTCTTTTCTTCTTTTCAGTAATAGAGCGGTGCGATCTGATAGTATTTTGTGGTGTCTATGTGGCTCTCTTCCCTTTTCTCGAGCTTTTTGCAATCTTTGGCTAATAGCATTTACTATTTTGTCGTGATAAGTTTGTATTGATGTATGTTCCAAGTTGTAAGAAGGGTAGGGTAGCATTGAAGTTAAGTTTTTGTTATATCTTACTACTTCGTCTTTGGTCTTTAGTTGAAAGTTGTTTTTGTTTGTAAATTTTACTCTACTTTGTTTTTGTTTGGCTATTTTTAATGATGATCTAATTAATCGGTGGTCTGACGGATAGTTTAAATTCAGGACTTCAAAGTTATTGAATAGTTTTGGTTGGTTGGATAGTATATAGTCGATCTCATTTTTGTATTGTCCATTTGGGGATCGCCACGTCCATCTCTGGCTACGGTTTTTCTTGAAGCATGTATTGATGATAGTTAGATTGTGTTCAAGTGCGTAGTCCACAAGTCTCTGTCCTCTATCGTTTCTTTCACCGTCCCCATGTTGATGCACTGTTAAGTATTCACCTTCTTTAGGAGCACCTACCTTTGCATTAAAGTCGCCCATTAGTATAATATTCTTATGTGTTATTTCCATAGCTTTGTCGATAGTTTTATAAAATTCCTCTATTTCTTCTTCTTTTGCGGATTCGGTGGGTGCGTACACCTGTATAATGGATAGCTTAAATTCATGAAGTTTTAAATTTAGCATTGCCACTCGTTCTGTTAGGCCGATGAAGCTTTCAATGTTGTTTTTAAGAGATTTCTTAATAATGAAGCCCACTCCAAATTTACCTGGTGTACTTCCAATGTAGCAGAATATTAAGTTATCATATTCCTCTATTTTATTACCAAGTCGTCTGATCTCTGAGATACCGATTACGTCATAATTTATTTTCTTTGTTGCTTCATTTAGCTCCAGCCAGCTCCTGACGTTGTAAGCTGCGATTTTTAATTGGGTTGTGATTTTGTTTTGTCTGTTCACCATCTGTGTGGCTTTTTTTGGAGGGTTTTGGTCGTAATCTTCCACGGTGACCAGCCGGGTTGGAAGATGTTTTGCGTTGTTTATTTTCTGTTGTTTGTTTAAGGTCATCGTGTTCGTGTAGGAGTAGGAGGAGGGGTTTAATTGCTATACGTTGCTTGTCTTGGTATCGTTTTTCTGCTCGGTTGTTGTATTGTTATTTTTGTTTACTAAGAAGTTAGAGGCAATTACATTATTTTTACTAAATACAATCTAAATTTTATTGTAAAAACAAATGTCAACGGAAGTCGTTACTGTCTGACGTTGATAGTTGCTTAAACGTATAAATAGGCTCGCTCTAGCTGCAGAGCGCATTTTAAATTGTATTTTGAACTGTGTACATCTCGTAAAATTAAGTTGTGTGAATCATAGTTGGTTGTGAGTAATAAAAAGGGTTTACAAAATGTCTGATCATTATCATTTGAGGTCCCCGAGCCCTCCCGCTCTTACATATATGTACGTACAGGTAAGTTCTCAACTACCTCGTACTGAACAAACCGAGGTGCCAATTTTTGTCTACTTGCCATTGGATTGCGTACATGTATGACTTGATTTTGTTCACAGTCTAAAACAGGTGTATCAGCGTTACGCCGCGTCATTATATCTATCCGATCGGATAGTGCAGAATTATGAATAATTTTATACACCGTTTCCATTCAACTACGATGGTTTTGAATATAAGGTTGAAGATATCGGTCTGTTATGTTTAAATCAATAGGATTCCGAGGATCAAAATGTCCAGAAATGACATCAAATGGTCTACAGTTAGTAAAACTGTGGATAGAGCTATTAGAGGCGATGAGCACGTACGGTATAACACTTCGAATGGGTTTGTTTTTATGCTGAATTTTAAAT
This sequence comes from Polia nebulosa, assembly GCA_951329385.1. Lineage (NCBI taxonomy): Eukaryota > Metazoa > Arthropoda > Insecta > Lepidoptera > Noctuidae > Polia > Polia nebulosa. Next base: position 1,751,517 of record OX589609.1, read on the forward strand.
AATCGTAAGTGTTCCAAAATCGTGCTGTGGAAACGTTCTATGATGCCATTTTCATTTGGTGCATAGGCACTAGTCATATGGTGTTCTATTTTGTGCAAACGGAGAAATTTTGACACTACTTGATTTCTAAATTCGGAACCTTGATCCGTAGTAAGGAAAACCGGGATGAGCACTATAGGTTAAAAGGGCTTTTATTATATTGGGTGCAGTACGCCGGAGGGTATTTAGAGAATGAATCTAGTTAAGTATTTGTCATGGTCAATAGTCAGAACGTCTGCGTGTGCTAATTCGAACGCTTGAGTCGGTGGAGGTACAAATCTGAAGTGCGGGCGTATTGTTTCAATATGTGGGGAGGCTGTACCTTCTGGATGCTGTGGGTCATTCGATCCTCGATCAGGGCTAGCAGTGAGCGTGGATGATGATTGTTGGGTTAAGATGTTGTAAGTCTTTGTTCGTAGGTGAATGAGCAGTGAGAGTGGATGACGAATGTATTGACCTATTACCTTTAGCAGTTAATGTAGAAGGTTTATCAGAGTTTTTCGTTTCAGAGTGATTAACGAACAAGGACAGTTTCATTTTGGTTGACTTGAATACGTGACAGAGCATCCGCTTTAGTATTGATTTTACATTTTTTTATGAACAATAGTATAATTATATTTTGCTAACCTCAGTCTCCATCTCGTGAGGCGTGAACCTGGTTATTTAAGATTCATAAGCCAGATAAAGGGTCTGTGATCGGTTATTATTTTAAATTATTTGCCGAAAAGGTAAGGTTTGAAATATTTAGTAGCCCAGACTGTTGCGAGTAGCTCTTTCTCGAACGTGGAGTACCTAATTAATTTCACTATCGTTTAAAGTTCTTGACGCGTAGGTGGTTTGTTAGAACCGATAGGTCCTTGAGAAAGTATTGCTCCCAAGGTCACATTTGAGGCGTCTGTGGTTAACACAAATTCTTTGCTAAAATCTTTATATGTTAGAATAGGGTCATTTGTAAGAAGAGTTTTACAGAGTTCAAAGCAAGTCAGGTACTCTGGAGTCAAATTAATGTTAGCGCCTTTTTTAAGAGATGACGTAAAGGGTTTAGTGACACGTGCGAAATCCGGTAGAAAACGTCTGTAATAAGAATAACCAAGTAAACCTAAGAATGCTTTAATCTGCTTAGGGGTTTTCGGAATCAGATAATTTACAATAGCTGATATTTACAATGACTGATATTTACAATGGCTGATATTTACATCATCATCTTCCTGCCCTTATCCCATGTTACTTGGGGTCGGTGTAACATGTTTTTTTCTTCCATTCTGTCCGGTCAACCGTCACGCTATCACTAACTCCCTTTTCTTTCATATCACTCCTCCAATGGCTGATATTTACAATAGCTGATATTTACAATGGCTGATATTTACAATGGCTGCTATTTACATCATCATCTTCCTGCCCTTATTTCCATGTTACTTGGGGTCGGTGCAACACGTTTTTTTCTTCCATTCTGTCCTGTCAGCCGCCACGCTATTACTAACTCCCTTTTCTTTCATATCACTCCTCCAATGGCTGATATTTACAATAGCTGATATTTACATTGGCTGATATTTACAATGGCTGATATTTACAATGGCTGATATTTACATCATCATCTTCCTGCCCTTATCGCATGTTACTTGGGGTCGGTGCAACACGTTTTTTTCTTCCATTCTGTCCTGTCAGCCGTCACGCTATCACTAACTTCCTTTTCTTTCATATCACTCCTCCAAAGACTGATATTTACAAAAGCTGATATTTACAATAGCTGATATTTACAATAGCTGATATTTACAATAGCTGATATTTACAATAGCTGATAATTTACAATAGCTGATATTTTACCCGGGTTTGGTTTCACACAGTCAGCAGTAATTATATGACCAACATAGGGCGTTTCGTGTTTGAGAAATGCCAACTTATCCATCTGAATGTTTAAATTTGAATTTCTAATACGTTCAAAAATGGCGCGTAAATTTACTATGTTTTCTTGCAAGGACGTTGAAAATACCAAAATATCATCCATGTATATGATACAATTTGGTAATTCGTGAAGGACATTGTCCATCACGCGTTGAAACGTTGCCGGAGAATTTTTTAATCCCATGTGCATTCTAACGTATTCAAAATGGCCTTGCTCTAAACTAAATGCCGTTGTAGCGACATCTATGACGCCGCACACGAACTAAAAATAGCAAGAATTCTACATCGCGCAAGCAGAGTTCTCCGCGCGATTTGAACATATACAACAGTCCGAAATCAACCATTGGGCAGTTGCCCGGACCAGACACAACACCCGTCTGGTCGGAGGATCCTCCCTTTTCAATGGAGGTTGTGGAACTTTACACCCTGTTCCGCATACCTCCACACTGGTGACCCTCGAGCATGAACGTCAGCGCAGCCTTCGTGCAGCTACTTCAGCGTGACGTCATCATCATCGCTTCCTTCAAGCTCTTGAGCAACGAGTCATACAGCCAGCCAGTACCAACGGCTTCTACGGGTATCCTGACCACCAGCATGCAGCGGATGCGCATTCCTGGTCAGCATCCTCAGCCTCTTTCATCACCATCAACCTCATCAGCGATCTTGGCGCAGCGAACAGCACCTTCGGCCGGTCGAAGAACCTCTCCTGGTCGACGCCAGCAGTCAAGCCACTACGTCGCACAGCACCGCTCCGACCCACTGGAGCCTGCAGCATCATCCCGACTCACTGGGACATCATCACCCCGACTCACTGGGGCATCATCCCGACTCACTGGGACATCATCACCCCGACTCACTGGGGCATCATCCCGACTCACTGGGACATCATCACCCCGACTCACTGGGGCATCATCCCGACTCACTGGGATAGCAACACCCCGACTCACTGGGGCATCACCGCAGACAGTTCCGACTCACCGTGAACTATGCGGCTCTTCCGGTTCCGACTCACTGGAACCAACCTTCCACTGGCCCGGCAAGCATCACAAGATGTATGGACGACTCATCAAGAACCATCGATCTCCGATCTCCGGAGGGGAGTGATGTAGCGACATCTATGACGCCGCACACGAACTAAAAATAGCAAGAATTCTACATCGCGCAAGCAGAGTTCTCCGCGCGATTTGAACATATACAACAGTCCGAAATCAACCATTGGGCAGTTGCCCGGACCAGACACAACACCCGTCTGGTCGGAGGATCCTCCCTTTTCAATGGAGGTTGTGGAACTTTACACCCTGTTCCGCATACCTCCACACCGTTTTCGGAATATCGGACGGATTTAGCTGAATTTGTAGAAATCCAGATTTTAAATCTAACGTCGAAAAGTATAAACATCTGCCTAGCTTCTCTAAAATATCATTAATGTTCGGAATCGGATATTTATCTTTAATCGATTTTGCGAATTGAGTTGGCGAAAGTCAATGAATAAGCGCCACTTAACTTTGCCAGACGCATCACTTTATTTTTGGTACTATCCATATTGGGGAGTCCCAAGGCGATGAAGATGGCTGAATGATACCTTGTTGTAGCATCGATTCTATTTGATTTTGTACTACTTCTTCCATATGTACGTAAGGGTATCTGTAGCTTTTACTGTATACCGGCCTATCGTCTACGGTTCTTATATGATGTATGATTTTGTTAAAGGTTAATGGTTCATTTTCGAGATAAAATACGTTGGCATATTTTTTTTTAAGATTAATTAAATTAGCTGTCTCCTCTGCGTTTAAATGTTCTACACGCAAGTGCGATAAGAATAGCTGAGATCGCACATCGGTATTCACGGTCGTGTCTAATGCTCGAGTTACTTGCATTGTTTTTTCGTTAAAAATATATGCTAAGAGTTTTGTTATAGAAATAACGATGTCTTTATCCGTCGGATTTGAAATTTGTTCATTAGTATGATTATTTTCAGCGGATGACAAGCATTCGCTGATGTAGCAATCAGAATATGATTGTTGTTCAATGTAAATGTCTCCTTGCACAATATTAGTAGGCACCTTGATTAACTGAGTCGTTTGTGCAGGTATAGTGATTTGATAAGAGTTTAAGCATCCAGGATTAAACACCGTGTAAGACACATAAACGCACATACGTGTACCAGTGATTCAGTACATGATTCTGGAAGGAAACGTCGGCGTTTTCTTCAATTTTTTAATTTTTTCTGCAGTTTTTTTTACTTTAGACTGTTCAAAATCGTTATTCCTATCCAGCCTAATGAGTAATTACACTAAAAAAATAAATACGTACAGCTGTTTCGCTAGAGTTCATTCACGTCGCCGGCCTAGTACCAAATAGGTACATACGGACGGCGCGGCGCGCTCGGCCGGCGCGAATACAGGTAAGTAGTAGTGCGGAGCGTTGAGATCGCATTATTTACAATACAATGACTATCATAATTTTGTTAGTGGCATTAGGTGTAACCTTTTCGCGAAGTTTGCGGTATCTTTTTTCTTACAGCCTGTATTATGGGAATTTTAGTGAATTTTGTCGCTAACGTGTGCGTAGCAAGGTCGATTTTTGCGTTCCATTTTTTTAGTTATTCGCAACTAAAAAAAGAAGTAGAACCCAGTGGTTTTTCTAAAACTTTCAAAAACCTCTGTAAAGCAAATTTTCTATAAAGAGTTCGTCTGGATTCTATGGTAGTTTTTATAGATTCGTGTTATTCGATTTACGTCACAGCTTCCTCGACCGGCCTCCATTTGGTTCTTCGTCCAGACGGTTGATGTGGCGTTTTCTTGATTTTTAGGTATTTCACATCACCAAACCTTAAGTCTATGACGAGCTACCGACTGCGCCAGATATGTGTGGAGGCGTGTGCCGGGAAACTCTTCAATGAGTATAAGTCCTTTTAGGTTACGAAATATATTTGAAAGTTGATAAATTTCACATAAAAATTATAAAATAGATTTCTTATTAGTTAGGTTTAATATATCAGTGTCCGTTCCCACCGAAGTTAGGTAGAGAAAAGCGAAGACAATGGTTGGCGTCGTGGGAAGCGCGGTGTCGAATTGCGATTGCCGAAAAGGGACTTGTTAGAAACTTTTGAGTTGTTTTCTTCAGTCTATATTTTAATGAGTTATATTTTTGGGATTGCCTCCTCAAACCCTTTATTTTTATAACTCACTTAATATGGTTAGTTGGCTTTCATTTTTTCTTTCTCACAATATGTGCAACGGTAATCAAACAATGTAACAGTAATCAAAATGAAATATGGCGACAGCCAGACGCAGACTGGACGCTGATTTGGAAATAATTCTATGACTTCCCCCGCTCTACGTGGAGTGGGAGGGCGTGTCAGACTTTTACTGACTAAATCCCACCCCTGTTCCTTCCTTGCCTGAGTGCCCAGGAGCGCGGTAACTCTGTTACGAATTTATCCACGACCCCTTGGCATGCAGGCATCGGCCATGATGGGCCCCGTCAGTGGTAGCTGACATACATCTCTTTGAGGCGCGCGTGGAACACTACGCGCCGTCGACTATCGAGCCTGGTGCTGATCGTACGGCTAGCTGCCCATTACTCGCCGTCCACAGAACCGCGTCTAGGGTAGCCAGAGATCCTCACGCGAACCTCGACGTCCAGGGCGTTTTCTGCGGCGGCTGCGTCTGAGGGCGTGAGGGCCACTCAGATGAGTCTCCCCCACTCCCTCACACCTCTCGCTTTCTCCATCGCGAGCTTTACTGCTTTGCAGAAGGAGGAGACTGCTTCCCATTCCCTCTTGCTCCGTACCATGGCTTGGACCAGGGCCTGGCGAGAGGTCGCTGCCACCTATCGCGTCCACAAGGACACGGCAGTGCTCCGCCCAAGCGGGGCAGATCTCCACCGTATGCTCAAAACCGTGTCCTCTGGGCGATCCGCACAATAATAATAATAATAATACCGTATGCTGGATGACGCCGTACTTGATAGAATACGCCTCGAATCACGGAGTAGCCGTGTCTCACCTGTTTCGCTACCGGCCGCGGTGCAACTGGAACCCAGTGCTTCACCGCGACCCGACCACGTTGCTGAGGATGATGATGACGCGGCTATATCCATGAGTACTCAATGCAATGAACGATTGAGGAGCGCTTTGGAGGATGCATTCCGAGAGTACCGCTCCACATCGCCTTTGCTTAGACCTCGTCTACCTCGTTTGCCCATGCATAAGAAAAATAAGGCGCTGGTGTGTGCTCTAGATTCGCAGCTATCAAATTGTTTTGATAGCAGCAAAGACCTTGCCGACACCCACTCAATCTTATACTGCGCAGCTGCAGCGGCATGTCATGTAGCTCACGTCAAGTTCGCCAATTGTGACAGAGCTACACGACCTGCTGTACCAGCTTGGCAGTGTAGAATTGAGCGTCGTATCGGTGAGGCTAGAGCACTCATCGGCAAGCTTATCTGCTTTAGGGAGGGCAACACTCGCCCTAGGGTGATGCGTTTCGTGAGGCGGGCGTTCTCGGGGACTGATATTAGTTCCCGAGATTATCTGAGCCGCGTCACAGAGCGTATTGACTTCCTGAAGCAGGTCTATGCATGGGCAAATCGTATTCGTCGGTACAAGCGGCGAGTGGAGCGGTACACTCAGAATCGCACTTTCCAAAGCAACGAAAGGTGGGTTTATAGGGCTTGGGAGCGACCGGACCAAGGTGTATCTGATACGCATCTACCGGATGATGACGCTATGAGTTCATTCTGGCGGAGCATCTGGTCGGTGCCTGTCAGGCACACCGAGGGTGATTGGACTCGAGAGGTCGAGCGTGCGTGCGACCTTATACCAGAAATGAGGGCAATAACCATCAGCCCCCAAGATGTAGTTCGTGCAGTCTGTCCGTTGCCTAACTGGAAATCTCCAGGGCCGGACGGGCTGCACTATTTCTGGATAAAATGGTTCCAAAGGTCGCACGCTCGCTTGGAAGCTCAGTTCCAGTCTGCCTTAGAGTCAGGGTCGCTGCCCCAGTTTCTTACGACAGGAATAACCCACCTGCTCCATAAATCAGGTAGTACTGCGGAACCTAAGAATTATAGACCGATCACGTGTTTACCGACGGTCTATAAAGTTCTTACATCCATTCTGAGAGCTAAAATTAACATCCATATTGATAAAAATCATATCATGTCAGCCTCCCAGAATGGATGTAGGAATGGGTCCCGTGGTACTAAGGAGCTGCTCCTCATCGATATTGCTATTAGCCAACAGGTTCATCGTTCTCGAAGAGACCTGTAGACATGTTGGATAGATTACAAGAAGGCCAATGACTCGGTGCCACATACATGACTCATGAGGGTGCTGGAGTTGTACAAAGTTGATGCAACTCTGCGCACCTTCCTGATGTCGTGTATGGGGCAGTGGAGTACATTCCTTCACTATCCAGGATGTCGACTGATACAGGAGAACAGCGAACCGATAAGATCGAGCGTGGCATATTCCAGGGCGACAGTCTGAGTCCACTGTGGTTTTGTCTGGCCCTCAACCCTCTCAGTACACTACTGGAGGGTTCGGGACAAGGCTATCGGTTGAGAAGAGGTGGTCAGGTCATATCACACCTCCTTTACATGGATGATCTGAAACTCTTTGCCCCCAACAACTTGCAACTGATGAAGCTACTGAAGGTAACAGAAACCTTCAGTAGCGCCATCAGGATGGAATTTGGTGTGGACAAATGTGCAGTCATGCATGTAAAGCGAGGCGAGATTATGGAATTCGTGGGCACTCAACTCTCGGATTCCATACACCTTAGATCCCTCTGCTCAACCGAAACCTACAAGTATTTGGGTATGTCGGAAGCGTTAGGCATCAATACTGCTGACGTGAAACAGTCGTTGAGGGAGCGCTTCTTTGGCCGCCTGAATAAAGTACTAAATAGTCTTCTATCAGGCGGGAACAAGGTGCGCGCCTTCAACGGTTGCGTCATGCCGGTATTGATGTACTCCTTCGGCATACTCAAATGGACTCAGACGGAACTTGACGCCCTGGATAGGAGGGTCCGCACACTGCTGACCGCAAATCGGATGCATCACCCACGATCATCGGTGATGAGGCTGTATATCCCGCGGAAATGTGGGGGTCGTGGCTTCTTAAATGCTAAGACCCTACACAACCGTGAGGTATGCAGCATTAGGGAATATTTCCTAGAAACCGACGTGGGTATGCATCGAGATGTGGCCGCTGTGGACAAGGGCCTCACCCCGCTCTCCTTGGCAAACGAGAACTGGCGCAAACTTAAAGTACTGGATACTAATGATCGCAGGAAAGTATAGCAGAGCAAGGAGCTTCACGGACGCTTTTACCGGGTCCTACATGGACCCGATGTAGAACTCTTAGCGTCCGTATCCTGGCTGCGCTTTGGTGACCTATTCGGGGAAACCGAAGGTTTTGTCTGTGCGATTATGGACGAAGTTATGATGACGAATAACTACCGGAAATACATATATTGTGAAGGACGGTACGGTTGACATCTGTCGGGCATGCCACCGGCCCGGGGCATCAATCCGACACATTATTTCTGGTTGTTCTCGTCTAGCTAACGGAGATTTGCATAGACACAACCTTGTAGCCAGGATTATCCACCAGCCACTTGCTCTTAAATACAATCTTGTGGAATCTGAAGTACCGTACTATAGGTATGAGCCCGACCCAGTTCTCGAAAATGGCAATATCACGTTGTATTGGGATCGATCTATAATCACTGATAGGACTATTGTTGCCAACAAGCCTGACATAGTGGTGATAGATCGACAAGAGCGTCGCACAATGATTGTTGATATAGCTGCCCCCATGACGAGAACCTCGTGAAGGCTGAGAAAGATAAAAAACAAAGTATCTTGATCTGGCTCGCGAGGTTGTCGACATGTGGGAGGTGGATACAGCAGTCATTGTACCGATAGTCGTGACGGCCAATGGCTTAATAGCCAAGAGCCTCGACGAACACCTAAGGAGGCTCTCGTTGGGCAGCTGGATCAAGAGCTTGATCCAGGAGGCAGTTCTCCTGGACACGGCGCGCATAGTTAGGTGGTTCCTCTCTCTGGAGCCCTGACCACCGGTAGCTTGGACCCTATCCCGATACCGGTGGGATACTATTTTTTATATTTTTAAATGTTTTTATATTTTGATATTTTAATATTTAAAAATGTAAATTGTATGTATATATTATAAAATAAATGGAATAATAATTATAATGATGAGACCCGGGCGTTTCCTCCCGCCTTATTCGACACAGGAACCTCCCGAAACAACGGTGTCCGATGTGGACCTGCGTCAGGCGGAAGGACAGGTCGCCGCCGTGGCGCCTCTCCAGCCACTTCTCAAAGAGGGGCCTTATCGCCGCAATTGCGGCGTGCCCATACATACAGCAAACATACATACATACATAGGCTGATAAACACATTACCCTCCCTTGCGTCGCGCAGTCGGGTAAAAAAGCTGCTATTTCATACTCATTTTTCATATTCCACAATTAATCCTATGGTAAAAGTAAATCATTTTCACGAAAACTACACTCTCTTTAAAGTATGCCCATTCTTTTACTTGCCATACTTTATAAGGGGAGGTTGGACAATCGTAACTAATCACAAACAGTGCGAAAAGTAACAACACATGCCATTTTTTATTACACTAACACTTACATTAACACTAACACCTGTATAACAGCTACATGTAATAGCTAAACAAAACCGCTCAATTGGCTTTTCATCGCTAGGCTCTGAAGCCGAGAGTAGAAAATCCAACACGCAATCTTGCTAAGCATTTCACGTGGGTGTCTCCTGTGTTGTTAAACGGGCATAGGTCGCTACTGGTCGCCGGTGTCGCGTGCGAGCGTGGTACTTCCCCGGTCGAGTCAGCCCGCTACGCGCTGTACTCAACTACTAGTAAGTACTTCTTGTTAGTACTTACTTCTAATTGAGTACAATATGGCTCTACCACTAAAAAGCATTAAGTCCGCCTTTGTACGTTAATGTGCGTAGCGTTAAATAAATAAAGTTAATAAAAATCAATCTAAGTTTGTGTCGTTATCGAGACATAGTAACAAAATTATTAAATTAATTTGTTTTTCTTATTATCGATTTGATGGTAAATGTAGATGGCCAAGCTAATCGCGTCATCAGTGGCGGTTTAATGTGCAGGTGTGTTGATACTTCGGACACTGTAACAGATGGAGCATCGTTTGGACAGAAGCATCACATTCGCACTGTGTGTCGGAGGGTCTACTAATTCCGCGTTTGGATAAATTGTGCTTGCAGCGGCCTATTTGGGTCCACAGTCGATTGATTGCTTTCCATTAAGGCCGTGAGAAACAGGGGTGGGCCACCAGTTAATAAATATAAGTAGTAATGATTTGAGAGAAAAGATAGACCTGTTTGTTTACAGGTAGTTTTCAACTTCTTTTAGCTTCAATGAAACTGCTGATGCGATGCGGACCTCTGAACTCCCTCCCCAAAATATACAGTATAGCAGGTTAAGGAACATACTTTAATGGATCGTGATACTCGTAATCATGAACTTTTAGAATGAGCCCCATTTCGAAACATGAAAAGCTGCTGTTTCATACACCAGAGCAGTTTGTATGGAACAGCTGTTTTTATTCATATTTCAAATTCTGTTCCATAGTAAAATGAAGTGGTTAATTTTCACGAGTAGTGCGCTTCCGTCAAAGAATTTCCCTTTAGCAGCAGATACGATAGAAGAAGTATATACCCTCATCTGTTATTTGAAGATGATAAAGTTTGTGTTAGAGAATATGTACATTAATAAATTGTAAATTGGTTGCCTAGCTAAATCCAGGGCCGACATGGTTATTCTTTTTTTTTATTAATTTCACCGACTTGTTATAAGCATGAGTAGAAATAATATTATGCAGAGAATAGAAAAAATATAGGTTTCTTTCCTACCTTTCTTTCAGTGTAACTATGAAGTTTCCTGGTACAAAGAGGTAAAAAGGCGTAATTAAGGTGAAAGCTCCAGGGTAGCCCGCGAAATTCAAATTTTCTTACTTTTTTGCAATGATACTACGAGTACATTTAGCATCAATTCTAACTGAGAGAGCTGTATTGATGATTTCAATGATTATAATTCTTCAAATACATACTTGCTACAGCCCCGAATCAAATTTTTACCACGATACAAACTGGCACTGACCTGCAAATTGCAAAAAACGTAAGAAAATTTGAATTTCGCGGGCTACCCTGGCGCTTCCACCCTAATATTATATCCTCAACCTCATCAGTTATGTTTTATGTTTAAATGAAAGTTTAGTTTCCAACAATATAATGTCGCCTTGTCAAAAGTGTGTCACTTCCATGGTAGCCTAGACTAAGTTTTAACCGCGAGCAGTGTGAGTGACAGAAGAGCGTTGCGCGCGCCATGCTGTAGGCTATATTATCTGTGCTATAGGATAGACCAGGATAAAGATTTTTTTCGCTGCGATGCGTTACTGATATCTTAACTACCCTTCCCAAATACACAGTATGGCAGGTGAAATAAGGAGCATAATTTAAAATGAGTGTAGTACTCGTGATTATCAAATTTCAGCATGAGACCAACTAGTAAATGTGAAAAATTGAGTATTTTCAAAAACCCGATCGTTAAAAACAACAAAAAATTGCTAAACAAGTCACTTTTAAAGCATTCAGATTCAGTTGGTGGCATGAAATCAATAACTGAACTAAAATAACAGCAGGTTATATTTTTGGAATCGCTTTTTCGAACCCTTTAATTTTGATACCCCACTTCATATAGTTCGTCGACTTTATTTTCTTCCTTTTCACAATATGGCGTCTGGTTGTCGCCATATTGTATTTTGATTACTGTCATGTCTTTAGTAGCACTCGCAAGGTAAAGACGGCCTCCTGGAACCACTCTGCCTTGCCGACATTAACGACAAAGCAGAGTGGTTCCATGGAACCACTCTGCTTCGTCGTTCGGGAGGAGGCCATGCCCGAGATCTGTGACGTGGCAATGCCCCGGGTCCAGCCTTGTACTCGGCGACAGGTGTTCTGGTGGGCGCCGGAGCTTACGGCTCTATGCCAAGCGTGCATAGCCGCATGACGCCGGTACACCAGGCACCGCTGGCTTCGTAACCGCCCGCCGGATACGGAAACCATCGAGGCGGAGCTGTACGAGGGGTACAGAGCGGCGAGGACCGCCCTCCGAGCTGAGATCAGGCGGGCCAAGAAAATGGCCCGCGAGGAGTCGATGGGGACTCTGAACAGAGATCCGTTGGGGCGCCCATACAAAGTGGTGCGGGATAAACTTCATCCATGGGCGCCCGCTGACGCAGAGTCTCCGGCCTAAGCTCGTGGACGGCGTGGTGAGCGCTCTGTTCCCTTCGCGAGGAATACACACTCCCCCGCCTGTAACTCCGCCTCCTGCGGTGCCTGACGCGGACCAACCCGACGCCGACGATGCTCCCGAGGTAGAGTTGAGAGCGGCGATGCGCAGGCTGAATGCCAAAAGCACCGCATAAAGACCCGATGGCTTACATGGGAAAGTCTGGGTCCTGGCCTTGCAAGATGCTCTCGGGCCTCGACTGAGAGGGCTCCTAAGCGCATGCATGGAGAGGGGCCAGTTTCCGCTTCATTGGAAGACGGGGAAACTGGTCCTGATCAAGAAGCCGGGGCGTCCCGCAGACTCCGTCCGCTTACCGGCCCATTGTGCTGCTCGCCGAGGTGGGCAAGCTCTTCGAAAGAGTAATTGCAGACTGCCTCGTCGGGCAGCTGGTGCTGAAGATTTGTCCAGCCATCCTGAGTCACATGACCGATTGAGTTGAAATTTGGTACACACATGAATATCTCTGACCCAAACACGAAAGTGTAACGTAAATAAATGAATTTGGAATATGGGGGTCACTTAATAAAAAAAAAGTTTTTTTAACTGTAATGTGCTACATATCAATTTAAAATATATTTTTTTCATAATTCCAAAATGTATATGTATAGTTTTTTTTAAGTTATTTGAGAAAATAGATGAAAAATTACCATCCCCCGCCCCCCTCCCGTTATCCAAAATTTTGAAATTAATACAGAATGTAGTTCTTTTCATAAAGATTACAGGAAAACTAATAAGAAGTACCTATATGTAGTTTAAACCTAAAAATAAATATTTGCGCGCGAGTCCGACTCGGTCTTGGCCGGTTTTTTTTTTAAATTAATTACCCCGATTTATTATTCATGAAAATCAAGCATGAGTCGAGAGAATATTACGCAAAGAATAGAAAAAATATAGGATGCCTACTTTTCTTTCAGTGCAACTATGAAATTGCCTGGTACAAAGAGGTAAACAGGCGTAATTCATATTATATCCTCATCAGTTATGTTTTATGTTTAAATGAAAGTTTATTTTCCAACAATGTAATGTTGCCTTGTCAAAAGTGTGTCACATTCATGGTTGCCCTAGACTTTAAATTTTAAGTTTTAACCACGAGCAGGGAGAGTGAGATAGAAGAGCGTTGCGCGCGCCATACTGTACGACAGACAAGGATATAGTTTTGAAAGTTTTTTTCGATGGTTAATTACAGGAATTAAGGCAGATAAATGTTAAGTAGTACCTCTGCAGCCGGCAGCAGAGCACAAAAATAACGCCGTTGATGTTTTTGTTGTTTGTGGTTTTTTTGAACGTTTCAACTGCATACAATTTTTTTTTTTTTGCTATTCCAAGAAAATTTCGATAAAAACTCTCAGAAAAACATGGAATCCTGAAGTAACATTGCTGGCGCTGGCAGCTAATTTAGGGCCACGGTGCCGGCAGTGAAGCACTCCCGAAATATTAACAATGATATCATTTCATTTTTCGTTTGCGCTGAAAGAAAAGTTGGCAACCTATATTTATTCTTTTCATGAATAACAAATCGGGGAAATTAATAAAAAAATAAAATAAATAAAGTTTATATTTTTTAACATTAAGGCCCCAGATTTAGCTAGGCAACCCACTTGCATTTTATTAATGTGCATATTCTCTAACATATAAACTTTGTCAGCTTCAAATTACAGATGAGGGTATATTTTTCTACTACCGCATCTAAGACTACTTCCTCGACCTGCCATATTGTAGGTATTAAGGGGAGTTTGGCCAATCGGAACTCATCACTAACCGTGCGAACATTAGCAACACATGACCATTTTCAGTAATACTAGGAAACATCTGAATATAATGGCTAAACAAAACCACTCTATTGGATTTTTAACACTTATCTCTGGAGCCGAGAGTTGAAAATCCAACGTGCAATAATATTTAGGCATTACATTTAGATGCCTCCTAGTGTTGTTAAACAAGCATAGGTCGATACTGTACGCCGGTGTCGCTTGCGAGCGTGGTACTTCCCCGGTCGAGCCAGCCCGCTACGCGCTGTACTCGACTACTAGTGAGCACTTCTTATTAGTACTTACTTGTACTTGAGTACAGCATGGCTCTACCACTATAAAAACGTCTGAGAGGCTAGACTCATAACGAGTCGAACGTTGCTAATGGCCATCTGAGTACCTACAGTTCTCATAAATGGACGATAACTAATAAATATTATGAGAAGAATTTGTGAACATTAAAATACTGACTCATTTTAATTGGGGTTGGAACTCTCGGATGGTGGGGTCCGATTGCTCACAAATTGTTTAAAGATCTATCTTAAAGCCTTGTTGACACTTGGCGTGACCCAAAGGCTGGCTTTTACCTTGAACCGAGGATAAGCATTGCCATACAACGTAGCAATGCTTCCAGTCTTTTGGGTACCTACACTATCAGTCGACAGCAATGCGGACAAATTTATCGATGCCATATTTTAGATTATTTTTAGTTACTAAAAGTTTCTTTTAGTTTAACTGTAGTATATATACAGGGTGTAACGGAAAGGTGTGGTCATATTTTAAGTACTGCATCTGTCCATCGATATAAGCAACTTTCTTCAAGAAAACCTGAGGAAATTCTGAAAAAAAAAAAATTACCTCCCGTACAAATATTGATCAGCTGATGAGAACTTTGTATGGAACGTCAATTTTATTTTTGGTATTTTTATTTTTTTCTTAGAGAATGTTGTTCATTTCCAAGGGTAGAACCGGTTCTTAAAATATGACCACACTTTTCCGTTACACCCTGTATACTTAGTTAAATTTATCATTATAACAATAAAAACCGCAAAACAAAATGTTTGAATGACGAAACCGAAACTGAGACTCAAGTGAAAACAGAAAAACTGGCAAACACACATGAAGCGCAACCTCTTTCGCATATCATCACGTGTCGTAGTAAAATTATTATACGTGTTAGACTTACAGCCTAAGATTCATTTCAATTATTCACCTGAAAATTATGTTAGCTCATGGCAGTGTAGCCATGAGCAAATGTATTTTAACTAAATGAGTTTGACCCAGAAGATGGCCAAGATGATCGCGTCATCAGTGGCGTGTTTAAAGTGCACGTGTGTTGACACTTCGGACACTACAACAGATGGGGCATCGTTTGGACAGGAGCACCGCATTCGCATTGCGTATCGGTGGGTCTACTAATTCAGCATTGTGCTAAATTGTGTTTGCAGCGGCCTATTGCGGTTAACAGTCGATTAATTTCTACTATGGCCAATACCATATAAAAATGTGGTGCCAGCGAAAATAGGGGCGGGTCACTAATTAATTAATTTAAGTACTAATCATTTGAGAGAAAAGATACTAACCAGTTTTATTTTCCAGTTAACTCTGCTGATTTCAATGAAGCCGCTGATGCGATGCTGACCTCTGAACTCCCTCCCCAAAATATACAGTATAGCAGGTTATTATTATAAAAAAAAATTTGGAATTTCCATACAAAGTTATCAGCTGATCAATATTTGTATGGGAGATAAAAAAAAAATTTAGATTTTCCTCGGCTTTTCTTGAAGAAAGTTGTTCATATCGATGGGCACATGCAGTTCTTAAAATATGACCACACCTTTCCGTTACATCCTGTAGAATTACAATCATTAAAATCATCAACACAACTCTTTCAGTTAGAATTGATGTCAAGTCATGTATTGTATTGTCAGTATTTCATGAAATCACGACATAAATTCTAACTGAGAGAGTTGTATTGATGATTTTAATGATTACAGTTCTGTGTGTTCTTCTTTAGCCTGCCATATTGTATATTGAGGGGAGGTTGGGCAATCGGAACTCGCCATTAATCGCGAACAGTAGTAACACATGGCCGTTTTCACTAACACTAGGAAACACCTACATGTTATAGCTAAACAAAACCGCTCTATTGGATTTTAATCTTGGCTCTGAGCCTAGAGTTGAAAGTCCAACGTGCAATAATATTTAGGCATTACATTTAGATATCTCCTAATGTTGTTAAACGGGCATAGGTCGCTACTGGTCGCCGGTATCGCGTGCGAGCATGGTACCTCCCCGGTCGAGCCAGCCCGCTACGCGCTGTACTCGACAACTAGTAAGTACTTCTTGTTAGTACTTACTTGTACTCGAGTACAGCATGGCTCTACCACTAAGATTTCTGACAGGCTAGACTCATAACGAGCACAACGTTACTCATCTTACATAAATGGACGATACCTGCTATTGAGCAGAATTTGTGAACATTTAAATAATGACTAATTTTAATTAAAAAAATAAAACCCAAGGGCTGGCTTTTACCTTGGACAGAGGATAACCATTGCCATACAACGTGGCAATGCCACCAGTCTTTTGGGCACATTATTGCCAGTAGACAGCGTTGTGGAGGAATTTATCAACGCCATATTTTAGATATTTTTAGTTTGGTTTGACAAAAGTTTTTGAAGTGAAAACTTCTTTAGGCGCATTGGGCATTTTTGTTTTTCGTTTTCACTTCTGACGGTACTCTCTGAGTGCCAGGTTTTTTTTTAATTTTTTGCCTAGTTGTAAATATGTTTAGTTATACTTAAATGTATCAATAAACAAAAAAAAATGCAACATAAAAAAACGTGTGGCACTCGGAGACTGCCGCGGTAAAGCTATTGCATAGCATTTTTTATCAAGTTATGCAATTATAATTATTTATTTATTTTATTTATGCAGTTTTTTTTTCTTTGATACATCATTCGTCATCGTCATCGTCATCGTCATCGTCATCATCATCATTATCATCATCATCATCATCATCATCATCATCATCACTATTCATCGATAGATGGCAAAACTAAAAAGTATCACCGCTGTGCCGGTCGGAGTGAGGGGTGTTAGGTTATTTTCGTTACGAAATTTCTGGATTCGGTCTCCACGCTCAAGGCCCGCGATAGAAGCTATGCAATAGCTTAAAAAGTTTTTTTTTAACTGAATGACGTATCAACGCGCTGCCAATCCGAAATAAATTACACGATTAATGTTTATTAGTTTGAAGACTTTTCGGTTTTAAAGGGATTATTCAATGTTTCGTTTGGAATATTAGGCTTGAATACTTAGGATGCGGAACTTAATTTTGCCATGCTTGAGAGACAATTGCCATAGCAATACCTTCAAATTACTTATCCTATGTCTGATGCAGCACGAGCACTTTAATGAATAATGTGTGGAACAGAAGTATCAAACATTTACATTTCTTTTTTTTTCTTTTTTTGGGGGGTGGGAAATCATCCTATGACTTCCTCCGCTCTAGGGTGGAGCGGAAGGGCGTGTCAGACTCTTACTGACTAAAACCCACTCCTGTTCCTCCCTGTCTTGAGTGCCCAGGGGCGAGGTAACTCTTTCGAATTTATCCTCCACCCCCGGGCAGGCATCGGCCGTGGCAGGCCCCGTCCCTATTGCTGACAACTCTTTGAGGCGCGCGTGGAACACTACGCGCCGTCGACTCTCGGGCCTGGTGCTGATCGGACGGCGAGTTACCCACTACTCGTCGTCCGCAGGCCCGGGTCTACGGTGGCCGGAGATCGTCTCGCGGCCCCTGGCGTCTCCTGCGGCGGTCGCGGCTGGGGGCGCTAGGGCGACTCGGCTGTTGTTGAGTCTCCCTAACGTATGCCGCCTCCCTCTTCGCGAGCATTACTGCTTCACAGAAGGAGGAGACGGCCTCCCATTCCCTCTCGCTCCGTACCATGGCCTGAACCAAGGCACGGCGCGAGAGGTCGCTGTCGCCTATCGCATCCACGAGGACACGGCGGTGTTCTGCCCAAGCGGGGCAAACCTCCACCGTATGCTCCACCGTGTCCTCTGGGCGATCCTCGCAGTGGAAACACTCAGGGGTCACCTCCGCCTTGACACGACACAGGTACCTCCCGAAACAGCCGTGTCCGGTGAGCACCTGCGTCAGGCGGAAGGTGAGGTTGCCATGGCGCCTCTCCAGCCAAGCCTCAAAGAAACATGTACCTATATGACACATAATTAGAGACCATGTGAGATGCCCTTAAGGTTGCACTAGTCGATATTTTTAACCGACTTCGAAAAAGGAGGAGGTTATCAATTCGGATGTTTGTATTTTTTTTTTTTTTTTTTTTTTTTATGTATGTTCGGGCATAACTCCGTCATATATTGACGGATTTGCAAAATTCTTTTTTTGTTCGAAAGGGGTTGGTTCCGAAATGGTCCCATTTAAATTTCAAAAAGATCTGATGATGGGTTTCGGAGACAGACAACGGAACTCTTCAAAAATTGACAGCAATTCAACCGCAATTGCTGCTATCGTATGTCTATGAATTGTTAACACAGTTTAATGGGGAACCACAACTAAAAAGTGAAAAATAAAAAACTTTTTTACAAAAAAATAGAACCGACTCTCAAAAAAAGTGCAAAATAACTTTAATTTCGGAAGTCGGTGTCAAAAAACAAAGACAAAACAGGAACACCGACTTCCGAAATTAAAGTTATTTTGCAGTTTTTTTGGAAGTCGGTTCTATTTTTTTGTAAAAAAGTTTTTTGTCCATACAAATTTCGGGAGGATATTACTCCACTGTTTGACATATGATATCGTTTAGACTCATTATTAATTTTGTCTGTGTGGAAACAGATTAGTAAAATAAAAAGACATTAAAGTTTATAAGCCAACAAAGATTCGTTTTTCTTGCTAATTTTAACGCAACTTTGGGCGTAAATAAGTAATAAAAGAAGTGCAAAATCTCCAAAACAAAGTCGGCACCGACAAACCTGTTCAATAAACTTTATTTGTATTTGATTTATGCAGTGGTTTTTTTCCTAAAACTCAATTTTCCAAAGGAGTTTTCGTTTTAGTTCCGAACGGTGCAGCGGTGTTTGTGTGCGTGCAAACTAGATAATGGTACGGATTCTCTTGTTCAATATCTAAACAAAAATTAGAGACTGGCTATCTTTTACTAAAAGGCAGTGCGAGAAAAGGACAGCTATAGCTATGCACTAAGTTAGAGATGTCAAACTAGTTTACGTCTTGCGCTTCGCCGTGTTTTTAGACGACATGTTTTTACGTGTACCCTTAATTTGTATGAAAATATTAGTTCAAATTAAATTTGACAGCTCTAATTTACGTCCGTCTCTTTCTTGTTTTATTAGAGAGAAAAAGATAGCAATAGCCTAAATTAAGTTTAGTTTGTGCACAACAGAATCAACACCACTGTGCATGTAGATTAGCGTCTAACTGCTCATTACTGATATTTTTTCTGTCGGACACGATGCTAGATGAGACAGTGTGCTTTTTGGCCACGCCCACCAGTGGTTCGAGCCCGCGACTAGTTCAACCTTAAAACAGCAGATTTACACATGAAGCGTTACCTCTTTCCCTTATATCGCTACATGTCATAGTAAAATTGTTGTACGTGTTAGGCTAACAGCCTAAGATTTATTTAAATTAATCACAAATGAAATATGTAAACTGATGGCAGTGTAGCCATTAAAACTAAATAAGTTTGGCCCAGTAGATGGCCAAGCTAATCGCGTCGTCAGTAGCGTGTTTAAGGTGCAGGTGTGTTGACACTTCGGACACTATGGGGCATCGTTTGGACAGGAGCATCGCATTCGCATTGTGTGTCGGAGGGTCTACTAACTCCCTATTTGGATAAATTGTCCACAGTCAATAATAAATAGATAAATCAACAATATCCAATCGACTTCCACTAAGGTCACTGCCATACAAAATTGCGGTGCCGTGAGAAACAGAGGCGCATCACTAATTAATAAATGTAAGTACTAATAGTTTGAGAGAAAATATACCAACCAGTTTGTTTCAAGTTAAGTCCTCTTCTTTTGCTGACTTCAATGACGCTGCTGATGCGATGCTCATGCAATGCTGATGCGATGCTGACGTCTGAATTCCCTCCCCAAAGTAAACTATATAGCAGGTTAAGGGGCATACTTTAAAGGAGTGTGGTATTCGTAATCATCAATTTCAGAATGAGAACAACTTCGAAATATGAAAACAATTGCTTTTACATACACGAGATCAACATGTATGGAACAACAGATTCTTTTTCATATTTAAAATTTGGTCCCATATTAAAAAAGAAAAGTTGTTCATTTTTGCGAGTACTACACTTCCGTCAAAGAATGTCCCTCTTAGACCTGTTTTATTGTATATTGAGGGGAAGTTGGGCAATCGGAACTCGCCACTAACCGTGCGAACAGTAGGATCACATGGCCGTCTTCACTAACACTAGGAAATACCTACATGTTATAGCTAAACAAAACCGCTCTATTGGATTTTCAACGCTTGGCACTGAGCCTAGAGTTGAAAATCCAACGTGCAATAATATTTAGGCATTACATTTAGATATCTTCTAGTGTTGTTAAACAGGCATAGGTCGCTACTGGCCGCCGGGGTCGCGTGCGAACGTGGTACTTCCCCGGTCGAGCCAGCCCGCTACGCACTGTACTCGACTACTAGTAAGTACTTCTTGGTAGTACTTACTTGTACTTGAGTACAGCATGGCTCTACCACTATAAAAACGTCTGACAGGCTAGACTCATGACGAGTCGAACGTTACTCATGGCCATCTGAGTACCTACTGTTCTTATAAATGGACGATCGATACCTGCTATATTTGTGTAGAATTTGTAACATTTAAATAATTACTAATTTTAATTGGGGTTGAAAATCGGGGTCAGAGTGCTCACAAATTGTTTCAAGATTTGTCTAAACACTTTGTTGACACTTCGCGTGACCCAAGGGCAGGCTTTTACCTTTGACAGAGGATAAACATTGCCATTCAACGAAGCAATGCCGCCAGTCTTTTGGGTACATTACAGGTCGACAGCGCTGCGGAGGAATTTATCTACGGCGTGTTCTAGATAATTTTTAGTTATAGTAAGTTAAAGTTTTTTTTTTAGTCTAATCATTAAAAAAATAAAAACCGCAAAAAAATGGCACGATTTATGTTTATTAGTTTGATGACTTTTCGGTTTTAAAGAGGTTTTTCAATGTTTCGTTTGGAATATTAGGCTTAAATACTTAGGATGCGGCACTCAATTTTGCCGTGGTTGAGAGACAATTGCCATAGCAATACCTTCAAATGACTTATCCTATGTCTGATGCAGCAAGAGCACCTTAATGATTAAATTGTAGAACAGAATCATCAAACATGTACCTACATATCACTTAATTAGAGACCATGTGAGATGCCCTTAAAACAGCAAATTTACACATGAAGCGTGACTTCTTTCGCTCCATGTCATAGTAAAATGATTGTACGTGTTAGGCTAACGCCTAAGATTCATTTAAATTAATCACCTGAAATATGCAAAGTTATGGCAGGTGTAGCCATTAAAACTTAATGAGTTTGGCCCAATAGATGAAACAGCTAATCCGTGTCGTGTCTAAGGTGCAGGTGTGTTGACACTTCGGACACTACAACAGATGGGGCATCGTTTGGACAGGAGCATCTTGGGTCCGCGTCAATAATAAATAAATAAATCAACAATAATCAATCGACTTCTACTAAGGTCTCTGCCATACAAAATTGCGGTGCCGTGAGAAACAGTAATAATAATTTGAGAGAAAAGATACTTACCTGTTTGTTTTAAGTTAAATCCTCTTCATTTGCAGACTTCAGTGACGCTGCTGATGCGATGCTCATGCGATGCTGATGCGATGCTGACGTCTGAATTCCCTCCCCAAAATATGCAGTATAGTAGGTTAAGGGGCATACATACTTTAAAGGGAGTGTGGTATTCGTAATCATCAATTTCAGAATGAGAACAACTTCAAAATCAAAATCAAAAGTCATTTATTCAAACTAGGCTGAGAACCAGCACTTTTTGAACGTCAAAGTTCTACATAAAGACAGCCCCCCAAAAAACGCCCGCCCGTCACCACTTCGAAATATGAAAACAATTGCATTTTCATACATGTATGGAACAGCACGTTCTTTTTCATATTTAAAATTTGGTCCCATATTAAAAAAGAAAAGTTGTTCATTTTTGCGAGTACTACACTTCCGTCAAAGAATGTCCCTCCTAGACCTGCCTTATTGTATATTGAGGGGAGGTTGGGCAATCGGAACTCGCTACTAACCGTGCGAACAGTAGTAACACATGGCTGTTTTCACTAACACTAGGAAATACTTACATGTTATAGCTAAACAAAACCGCTCTATTGGATTTTCAACGCTTGGCTCTAAACCTAGATTTCAAAATCCAACGTGCAATAATATTTAGGCATTACATTTAGATGTCTCTTAGTGTTGTTAAACGGGCATTGGTCGCTACTTGTCGCCGGTGTCGCGTGCGAGCGTGGTACTTCCCCGGTCGAGCCAGCCCGCTACGCGCTGTACTCGATTACTAGTAGGCACTTCTTGTTAGTACTTACTTGTACTCGAGTACAGGATGGCTCTACCACTATAAAAACGTCTGACAGGCCAGACTCATAACGAGACGAACGTTACTCATTTTGAGCAGTATTTGTGAACATTAAATGTAATGAAAAAAAGACTTATTTTTTTTAAATCGAATGTCGTATGAACGCGTCGCCGAACCGAAATAAATTGCACGATTTATGTTTTTTAGTTTGAAGAAATTTCTGTTTTAAAGAGGTTTCTTAATGTGCTAGTTAGAATAATCCGTTTCAAAATGAAAAAAAGGCTTCAAATATTGGATGCAGAACCCAATTTCACCATGGTTGAGAGATAATTATTGCCATAGCAATTTCTGACATATACCTTCAAAGGACTTATCCTACGTCTGCAGCATCACGAGCACTTAATGATTATTTTTTAAAAACAGAAGCATGAAACATGTACACATATATTACACATAAATATAGACCATGTGAGATTGAGATACATTTAACTATATCGCCGTATGTTGTAGTAAAAATATTATTATTAGGCTAACAACCCAAGATTCATATAAATTAATCACTAGAAGAATATGTTCGGTCATGGCAGTGTAGCCAGGAGTAAACATATAGTTCAAGATCAGAGCAGTATCCACTCACTTGGCAGACTTGGCAGGCTCCTCCCAGTGAGTGTGCATGTGCGCGGGCGACTTGTGGTGCAGCTTGGGCTTGTTGCGGTCCAGCGGCGGCAGCGGGCTGCAGGCGCCGCGCTCGGCCGCCGCGCCCGGCGCCGCCTCGTGCTCCGTCTTCAGCGACGGCTGGCTGAGGTCTGACACATGTGCGAGTCGTTGTTACAGGCGTCAGAGGTTGGCTCAAGGGAGAGCTCTAAAGAGTCACCTTGCCTTGGTACAGGCAACTGAAGGAACACGAGTCCTCCCGCTTAACCCAGAGCGGAGTTTTAATAATATTTTATTGAGATTGACGAATAAAAAAAAAGCTGCCAAGTACGAGGACTCGCATACGAAGAGTTCCGTACCATAAACTGAAAAAAAAAAAACACGTTTCTCCGTAATAGGTAGACAGTTGAAATTTTCACAAAATACGTATTTCTGTTGCCGCTATAACAACTGGTGAAGCGTCAATTGCCTTTTTTAATATTCATTACGAATAAATAAAACTAAAATCAAGTAGGATTTTTCCGTTCTATCTACTATACGCTATCTTTATAAAAAGGAGACATAATTGAGTCTATTTGATGAATCCTTACATCTATGGTAATCTGTGAAGCTCAAAGTGCCGAGTGTAATTTGATTCGCGCGCCAGATAGCGTGTGCGATCAACGAAAATTTATTTGTCTGGTGATTACTTGGACATTCTCGTGAAACAAATAGACCTCCATTTGTGGAACATAGTGAACTTATAGTGCAGTGTTGATTTCTGGACTATCAATCATTAAATCGGAAAAATAGTCAAGATTAATTCTCGCCGGCCGGCGACGATCGAGAGGCCTCCCGGAGCTAGCCTTCAAATCTGCCTGGGGATGACATATGTTCTCAGGAAGATACAAGGTACGTGGACTTTTCTTTATTGATGTAGATGTTCAGAGGATTCATCAATAGAAATTTTCATATTTTTTGTACCGCCATATTTGACCGATCTTAAAATCGGTCCAAGTTTCAGATGTGGGCTATTAACACGCCAACAACAAAAAATAATAATAAATTAAAAATTAAAGGGAGCTTCTCCCTTTAATTTAGGAAATTTCGACTGTCTACCTATTACGGATCAAGAGATATAGCCCGCTGACAGACAGACGGACAGCGGTGACTTAGTAATGTAAAGACAAAGTTTGAGAGCTGAATGCCCGCTGCCTATAATGTGTGCTAATGTGTAAGTTGTTCTTGCTTCGGCGGATTATTTATAACAGAAGTATTTTTTAATCTGAAATTATAATAAAGGATCCCTCAAGATTTTCACATTAAAAATATATATATATATATTGTCTACACACACCTTTTTTTAGTTTTTCAGAGTACGCCATATCTGAAAAACTAAAAAAAGGAGTGTGCTTTAGACCACAGGACTGAAGTAAAACTTCTTTAGCTCCATCTCTCCTGGAGCATGCTGCTTAGAGCATTCACATCTCGGATACTTCAAGCCGAATTTCTTGTTCACGTCACAAAAAAATCGGAAGAAATATCCGAGATGCAAAGCCAAATCAACCTAATCATTCGCCACTTAAAAATAAAACAAAAAAGACAAAACAGTAAATGAGTGACTTACATGACCGGGTGAATCTCCTGGCGTTTTGCTAAAAATAATGCCGGAGTGTTGCCGACAATGACGAATCGTAGGAAATTCAACTTTAACACACTACGAGTAGTATTAAAGTCTCGTCACTAGTATTAAATTACATTAGTAGTATTCATTGCCTAGTAGTTTTAAATCGGCTGAATAGATATCAAGTAACACACAGACAGATCAGTCTAGTGAACATAAGCCTGTGGTTTGGATTCGATTGCTCGGTTAATCTCATATCAGTAAGGTATACATTGAAAGACAAAACATATTTTGTTAAAATATACAAAGTGTATACTGAGTGGGTGATCATCACTTGACCGCGACAACTCCTGAATTAATTATTTAATCCAAGACCGAGCGAAGCGAGCTTGGGATTCTTAAGGCACCTCGACACAGATACAAACGTAAAACGTTTGAAGAGGATAATGGAGGCTAGAATGAGCAAGCAAAGTGAGTGAACGAAGTGTTCATTCAAACCCCGTAGACAGAAATCGTCGTCGGCTAATTTTACTTGCCAGTAGCATACCCATTAACTGTAAAATATTATTTATTAGCGAACCACCCTGGCTTCGTACTGGATCATTGTTTTTTCCATTTTCCAAAATTTTCTTTCACACACAAACCTTGTCCTGACAAAACAATAATTTGGTAAATAAAAGAAAGAAAGAAAAAGGTTTATTTAGTGCTTCGCACAGAAAAACACAATTATTTTACAACATACCATCAAAACAATAATAATACATAAAAAAACCACAATATCAAAAAAAAAAACAAAAATATAGGTGCCGCCGTTCTAAACTCATGCGCATAAATACATTCGACAATTGATTGAAACTAACCTCTAGCTCTGACAGTGTGCGGCATGACGATCATGGGCGGGATGCGCTTGCACTGGTGGTACTGCGCCTCCACGGTGTTCAGCACCACGCGCACCAGCGACTGCACCATGGCGCACACGCTGCCGCTGCCGTAGTGGTACTGAAACATTCCCAGCGGGTTACAACTGTTGAGAGACGAAGAAAAGAAAAAAAAGAAAGTAATGAAGAAAATTTAATTAAAATACATGAGATAAAGGACATTCGTGGTGATTCTCTTATTCAATTACTAAACTAAAATTAGAGAATCGCTGTCTTTTACTAAAAAGCAGTGCGAGAAAAGGACGGCTATAGCTATGAACTAAGTTAGAGATGTCAAACTAGTTTATGCCTTGCGCTTCACCGTGTTTTTAATCGACATGTTTTTACGTGTACCCTTAATTTGTATGGGAATATTAGTTCAACTAAATTTGACAGCTCTAATTTACGTCTGTCTCTTTCTTGTTTTATTAGAGAGAAAAAGATAGGAATAGCCTAAATTAAGTTTAGTTTGTGCACAACAGAATCCGCACCATTGTACGGGTTTGGACACTGCTGTGAAAAGACCGGTCCCTAGGTTCAAAAGTTGCTTTTCAAGTTTTTTTTTAATTTCAAATCAATTATTTTCGCTGTAGGCACATATCAAATAAATATAGAGTTTAGTGAACATGTACCGCAGGAGTGGATCATTTCTTCATGAAATTTAAAAATACTTTACCTCTCTCGAATAGATTTTGAAAAGCTTTGGTTTACAGACTACTATTAGCCAAAGGAACATAATGCAGTTCTTGGTCCAACTCCCATACATAGATAGTCAATGTCCTTTGAAGATTTTTATATTAGTTTAGAGAAGTCGTAATAAAAAGTTTACAATAGTGTTTGTGTTCATATAACTATAGGTTGTACATTGTCTCGGACGCACGATGTGCGTCTGTCCGGCGAGAGCGAACACACTTCCTGTGAGGCGTGAGATACAGGGTCCACCACACTTACCTTATAAAGAACAACTAGAAGCGCCATGAGCCAGTGTCTCCTCACGTGCGGCTCCAGCGCAGCCAGCGAGTGTGTGCTCGCCGCGCTGCAGGCGCTGCTGCCGGCCCCGCAGCAGTACTGGACAAACAACCCTCGTTGAAACATCACGCTTGAATGGGTGGCAGAGGAGAATTACGAACCGAAGCAGTAATGCTCGCGAAGGAGGAGGCGGGACGCGCGAGGGAGAGGCAATCCTCGCGCCCTCACGCCGCAGGAGACGCCCTGGGCGTCGGCAGTCGCAAGCCGATTCCCGGCCACCGTAGACGCGGGCTTGCGGACGGCGACTAATGGGTAGTTCGCCGTCCGATAAAGATAGTAGGAGGTGTATACGAGATGTTATTGAAGCACTGGTAGAAGTAAGCTCGAGCGGCAGCGAGGTGGGCAGACGACATTGTTGTGACAGTGATGTCGTCACTCTCACATTAAGTTTGGCCAGAACGCAGGCCGTCAGCACACAATTAAAATAATAATGGTAGTGTAGTCAAAAGATTAATATTTTTGCTAGTTTAGTAAGAGATGTGGAACAGGGTGTGGAGTTCCTCAACCGCCATAAAAAAGGATATCTAAAAAGGAGGATCCTCCGCCCAGATGGTGTTGGTTCTGGTGGGCTACGGCCTGATGGTTACTGTCGGGTTTCTGTATATACAGGGTGTAAGGTACATGAACGCACATACGTGTTCCAGTGATTCAATACATGATTCTGGACCCTCTAGCGTTGGAATTTTTCGTCGGCTTTTTCCTAATTTTTGAAAAAAAAAATCTGCGTTTTTTTACATTAAACTGTATAAAATCGTTATACCTATCTACCTCAATGAAATTTTTAATTAAAAAATAATTAGTTTCCTTTTTTCGCAAAAAAACGTAATGTAAATAAAATTACAAGAAGCTCCCTGCTCAGCTGATTTCCTAAGTTCACCGGAGGTCATCGCGGGCCCAGTAGGTACGCACGCAACATCGGCCAAAGACCGCCGACGTTCCTTTGTCGGCAAATGCTCACACAGACCTATGAATCTAACAGACGCGACACGTTAGGCATTTTAAGTGTCTACAAAAATTTATATCCCATTGACTACTTTTATTTGAACTTATTTTCAGGGGAGGTTATTTTTATAAACTTTCATCGAAATAAGTCAAGAAGTTTTAAGTTTACAGTTTACTGATAACGACTTAATTCTTAGATACATTTTTGTTATCAACAAAGTTAAGTTAAGTAATACAATACAACAACGTTACTTACTCCTTTCGTTAAAACCACATTCCTACATTTCGTATACCTACATCGAAATAATTACTGAGTGAGTAGTAGGTACAACTTAATGCGATTGTACAGTCTATCAATTTTATTGATCTATGCGGTCTAAGAGTTTATCGGCACTTTCAAAAGCGTACCTACGATAGTAAATAAAATTTTATTTCTTTAGCATTTCGGCGACGACGAATTTTTGTTAGTTCCGTGTTTACGAACATCGCAAACGGATGTGCAGTCAGTCGCGAATTTAGGTTTTTAACGTAAAGTTATCAAAACCATAAATTATTTTCTGTGTTAGTGTGTGTTTTTTGTTTTGCTTCTTGAGTGGTTTTGAAACAATAACTTAGTGCCCAGGAAAATGCTCATGCATGAAACACGCAGGCGCCTCCCTCGTAAGAAATGAACGAACTTTAAGGTGAGTTTGTTCATTAGTTAAGAACACGGTTAATAACCGTTTCCCTGACAGAGGTAATCGTGGTTGGCGAGCGGCAGAGCTGTACCTACGAAATTTCAAAATTCAAAATCACCAAGGTTACTTCTGTAGGGACGCGATTGGCGACCGTGTAGCAGGCGCTTTATACCTACATTCCTGAAGCGCAATGTAGGTTAAGTACCTACATTGCGCCAAGCTTCTTTATTATTATCTATCCTAATCTTTATCTTACCTTATCTTCAGTATTCTTGAGGGATTAAAAATGTATGTGATATCTATGTTGTCGGCATTAGAATAAACAGTTAAAGGTGCCACGGAACATTATACGCATTTGTCGTTTTAAACGTTTAACGCACGTATGCGCTTCTGTCTATTAAGTATCTGATCTAGTTATTTATCACATCCATCGATCGGAAACATCGGAAACATCGACGTAAATGTATTTTTATCACAAATTAGAAAGTGTATTTAGGTAAAAGCGCGTAGCGGCGCAACCAGGTGGTCGCGCCGCAACGCTTGTACACACAGACACAGGGGCGTCTGTGTGTATAAGACGTGGTGTAACTATGAACTACCACGTACTACGCGCTCGCGCGGGCCTACATTCATTGCGAAGCGTTGAGATCGCATTGTCCACAATACATTGCGTGCTTGAAAATGTCAATTTCTGTAATCGATCATTACCGAGATTAATGACTATCATAATTTTGTTACTGACATTAGGTGTAACCTTTTCGCGAAGTTTGCGGTATCTTGTTCCTTACAGCCTGCATATGTATGTTAATCGCACCGATAACTGATGATAGCGATATCTAAAATGCATGCAATTTATTTCGTATGTGGCGGTGTAGATGGCGCCATACATCTTGTTCGAGTATACACGTACCTGTAGCAAGAGTAACGTCGGCTCAGCGATACTGGCGCCCATCACGTGGTTCTGATCCAGCACTTGGGGCAGGTTCGCCATGAACGCGTTGAAGATCGAAGATTGCCTTCATGGACAAATAGAAAGATATTTATATATCGGGTGTAAAAAGACAGTTTCCGAAGCCGAAAGCCACATATTCTACCCATTATTTGGATCATTTTTTTCCACTAGACCATATCTGGGAAACCACTGGTTCTAGAGATATTGAAGGTCGCAATTTTTTTATTTTTTTTACTTTTTTACGAAAATGAATTCGAAGAGAAAAGAAAAAGTGTTATTACTAAACTTTTTTCCAAACAAACATTACCTGAATTTTCATTTTTTTTTTTCGAAATTACCAATTTGCAGTTACGAAAACGCAATGAATATCAAACGTATCCGACAAGTACCTACGTGGCTTAGAGCGAAGGGGCGGGGTTTAACTCCACTTGCCTGTTCGTGTTACATTGCGCGGAATAAAAAATTGTTTTATTTTTTATACCTAAAAATAAAAGTCGTTTCCCAGCAATAATTTTTGAGCAAAACTAAATTGTTGGACGTACAGTATCCGTAGTTAATGGCTCTGTGATGTGGCTTTTTACACCCTGTATGTATGTATACAGTACGTTTAATCAAAGTATAGACAAGAATTAGAAGAGTGATAAACTCATATAAATCAACAAGAAATAATAAAATAATTTGCAAACCCTTTCATTTGATTTAGTTATTTGGACCAGTTATTTTGTATGCATTCCCATATTATGGGTTCATGACAATGCATACAAAATGACTAGTCCGCCATCTTTGGGAGTCCGCCATATTAAATTTAAAATGACGTCACTTAGCTAACCGTGCATTGTCATCCAAACTAAACATGTACGCAAAACTTCAGCTTCAGCAAAAACTGGGAAGTGGGTCAAATTTTACTTCTAAGATTTGTTTTGATTTGGTTTGTTTTGTTTTGTTTTTGTGTGTTAAAATCAGCTGCTCCATGCATTTTCATCGTATTTATTAGACCTTCACTTTTATATGGAAAAATTTTCTCGGACTTAGTATACTTACCGTAATGTGAATGGCGACATATGGAAGTACTTCTCCACGCAGTTGTAGCCAAGCAGTAGGAACAGATGCCTTAGTACCAGCTCTTGAGTCTTAGATGTTTGCTTGTCTTCCATTGGATGCGCCTGGTCAGACCTGAAACGCATAGGACGTTAGAACCTATTCTGATAGGTTGGCCTCGGTTGACTGGTAGAGATCGCCTAAGAAATGAAGTCCGTCTTTGTACCTGTGTGCGCACATTTAAAAAAGGTTTTTTTTTATGACACAACCGAAACGCATAGGAATAGAAAGAGTTGTTTAAACATTAAGTTTTATTTTACATTCTTAAAATCTACAAATACTACATCTGTGATAACACTATTAAAAAATCTGAACTATCGCTGAGTGTCATAGGCTGCTATTTTTTATTTTTATTTTGATGTAGCCATTACAATTGTATTATTTCGTGAAATTGATAGAATTTACCTCGACAAGAACTGCATGAGCAAGAACACCAACAAGTTAGTGGTCTCCCGGTCTGCCTCCTCAAGATCCACAGTTTTGGGTAGAATTGTGCTCAGCGTGTCTTCTGAACGACCGGACAGAGAGTGGAATCCATCTGCGAAGATAATGTTTTGTTATACAGAGTGGTGATGACAATACGACAATAAATTAAACCTCGCATACCTCAAGACGTTCTCAGTCTACATACAAAAAATCATTTGAATATATCCAGTAGTTTAGTCACAGGAAATTATTTTTAATTTTTAACATTTGCTACATGATGTATCTGATAATAGGGAAACACTGTCAGGTTAACGACCCACATCGGTATAAACATCAAAACATTAAAGTCACGTTGCCAACTCGCTACTTAACACTTTCGCCAAATTAGTATTTTCATCTGATTTAGTGAAAATTATACCTTAATTCTGAGTAATAAGAGTCATAAAGCGTGTCATCAAAGTTGGATAAGAAAGTAACGAATGCGGAAATTGCAATGCACTCATAATATTAATAGAAAATTTAGTGTGTACGAAAGAGATAAATCTAGTTTCGTTTGTTACTTCGCTTTCTTGAAGAAATTTGCTACTACTTTTACTTTAGCTTAGTGTGTCGCCGCGGTCCTGTGAAGAGTCACGCGTCCTCGCTTTGTAAGAGCCGCTAACTTTCGTGTAGGTACTTCCCCGCCGCTCGTGTTTAAATTTGTAAATTCATTTACGACGGTATTAGTGCGAAATTGGACGCTTTATTTTCGTGACAGGACACGTAACGTTTTAATAGGTATTTAGTTAAACAGTGAGTGAATTGTGCGAAATTAGACGCTTAGTTTTTATTGTTTTCGTGTTTTTTTTTTAACGCAACCCAACGTGTAGTTCGCGAAGGGCAGGTCAGGTGTTGACCATACAACTATTCTTAAAGTTTTAAAACGCGACAAACGGAAGCCGTATAAATACAAGAAATTGCATGCATTGTTACCTAGAGACAAACCAGTTAGGGAAAACTTTTGTCGCTGGATTGAAAATAAACATTTCGAGAATCCGGATTTCTTGTACAATGTGATGTGGACTGATTAAAGTACATTTACAAGGAACGGTTTATGGAACAGACAGAATCTTCGTTACTGGAGCCGCGTGAATCCGCGTCTAGGACGGGAGACTTCGCACCAGTACAGACTTGCTGTCAATGTTTGGGCTGTGCTAAATAATCTGTGATTCAGTGTAATTTTACTGAGCATTCATCATAATTAAAAGATAAAAAATCAAGTCGCTACAGGACCGCGCGTTGTTGCCGCTCTTACGACAGGTTAGTGAACTCATATTTATAAATGGTGTTCTATTTCGTTTCTAGTTTTATGCCATTTAGTTTGTTTGAAATTTTTATTTTTTTATTTTCGATGTTAGGACATTTTTGATAGCTTAAACTTATTCTTATAAACTAGTATTGTCTGTGTTTTCATTTATTGTCGTATTGTCTTCTCCACGCTGTATATGATAACCACAACATTGTATTTAATTAGAAATGTTTTTAACGAACAAGAATGATTGCACGCTGTTGGTAGACCCTAGAAAACTCAGTTAAAGATGACCTAATCAAATAGGAAGGATAGCCAGTTATGACTACTGAGTCAAAGTAGAAGAGCTACTGAGTCAAGAACGGATACTCAGTTAACAAAAGATACTCAGTTAATAATAATAATAATAAGCAGTTATTGCAGTGCAGTGGCAGTGGGCAGGGCACATTGCTTGCAGAAGAGATGGTCGATGGGCCCGAAAAGTTCTGGAGTGGCGACCGCGTACCGGAAAACGCAGCGTTGGAAGGCCTCCCACAAGGTGGACCGATGATAAATGATTTTATTTATGCAAATAGGTTTTAACAACACTTCTAAACGTCAACATTTTATTTTTGTCAGTTTTAGCTAGATGAGGCCGGTGTTTCCTAGCTGACTACCCTGAGAAGAAGCACCGAAATAAACTCAGAGGTCGAGAAGATGACCCGGTGAGGGTCGCGGGTAGCTGATGGATGCGAGACGCACAAGACCAGTCGTTGTGGCGACACTTGGGGGAGGCATATATCCAGCAGTGGACGTCTATCAGCTGAAATGATGATGATGATTGTGTCGATAGTCGTGACGGCCAACGGCCTCATGGCCAAAAGCCTCGACGACCACCTGTCGAAGGTGTCGTTGCGCGGTTGGACCAACGGATTGATACAGAAGGCAGTTCTCCTTGATACAGCTCGCTTGTGAAGAGGTTCCTGTCTCTGGAGCCCTAATCACCGGTAGAACTTTGACCCAGCTCCCGACACCGGCGGTCTACTATTTTTTATTATTATACATATAATTTGTTAGAAATATGTACAGAAGATGAACAAACGGAATAATAATGATTTATTTTCTTACCAAAATATAGAGGTACATTTAGAAAGGTATTATTGTGCACATAAAAAGATAATTATACTGTGGGAGACTGGTGCCTAAACTAGACGTGAGCCTGTATTTCAGGACACCAGACATATATTAATGAGGCAATCCTATACCACGAAACGAGCCCACCACACTAATACCAACCACTGAAACTCTTGAAAGCCAGAAACAACAGTGCCAACCACGAAAAAACGCCGAGGGAATGATGTTCGACGAGTCCTGGAGAAACGGTTAAATTGTCTTAGATCCCGCAACGAAATTAAACAATAAAAACGGCCAAGTGCGAGTCGGACTCGTGCACGAAGGGTTCCGTACCATTATCTATAAAAACGTCAAAAAAAAAACACGTTTATTGTATGGGAGCCCACATAAATATTTATTTTATTCTATTTTTTAGTACTTATTCATTTGTTGTTACAGCGGAAACAGAAATACATAATCTGTGAAAATTTCAACTGTCTAACTATCACGGTTCATGAGATACAGCCTGGTGACCGACGGACGGACCGACAGACAGACAGACGGACGGACAGCGGAGTTTTAGTAGTAGGGTCCCATTTTACCCTTTGGGTACGGAACCATAAAAAACAGCGGAGTAAGAAAAAAAAATCATAATTTCTACTTCTCTCCTTACCAAGTCATATACCACGCAATCTAACGCCCAACTCACCGTGTGTGTTGTTGGACCTCTGCGCAGTCCCCGGCGGCTGCGGCGCGGCCAGCAACTGTCCCAGCCCGAAGCGAGATGTCTTGCGCTTCAGTAGTGGAGCCGAGTATTGGCGGGAATACACTTTCTCGCGTTCTATGAAAACAAAAATGAAGATTTAAAACTCAAATAAAAAGAATAAAACATAATTTCTCTGGCATATTGTAGCCAATTAGCATTGAAAAGTAGTTAGCTGTATTATTTACCAGCAACATCCTTTAAAAACAATATAATATATATTATAGCATAATAAAAATATTTTATGAATAATATATACAATATTTACAAAATAAAAAAGTAGTTAGCTGTATTATTTACCAGCAACATCCTTTAAAAACAATATAATATATATTATAACATAATAAAAATATTTTATGAATAATATATATAATATTTAGCAAATAAAAAAAAGGAGTTAGCTGTATTATTTACCAGCAACATCCTTTAAAAACAATATAATATAAATTATAAAATAATAAAAATATTTTATGAATAATATATATAATATTTAACAAATAAAAAAAGTAGTTAGCTGTATTATATACCAGCAACATCCTTTAAAAACAATATAATATAGATTATAACATAATAAAAATATTTTATGAAAAATATATCTATATAATATTTAGCAAATATAAGGCACATTCCACAGTCACGTTATTACAATAGCACCATGCAAATTTTGAATTTGTTATTCGATTCTTTCGCAACTTAAATCCGAAAATAGTCAGCTGTTATTTACATACACCAGAGATCAAGTTTGTATTAAAGACATAAACTGTTCTGTCACTTCTTTATTTTAATTTGTATCTACTCACCGCTTATGTGTTACACCTCCCAACCGAAGATTAAGTCAAACTGAACTCAATACGTTTTCGGTCCCGGACGGAAGCAATTCCGTTCAATGCGGAAGCGATAATGTATTGAGTTCAATTGAGCATTATTGGGATCCATCCTTAGACGAACTCGTGGCTAAAGTAATAACAGCCGCACGGGTCGCTTGCCGGGGTTGGTCCATGGATGGGTGACCATCTTTACATAACGAGACTCCTCCGTGCCTCGGAAATCAAGTTAAGCCGTTGGTCCCGGCTGTCGATCGTGGATCTTTGACAGTCGTTTCGTGTCGTCAGAAGCCCGAAAGTCTGACAACCAGTCTTACCGAGGGGTACGTATCGTATTACCCAGTAACTGGGTTGTGGAGGTCTGATAAGCAGTCGCTCCATGTAAAATGCTGGTATTCAGCTGCATCCAGTTAGACTGGAAGCCGACCCCAAGATAGTTGGGAAAAGGCTAGGGAGATTGATTTTTGATTGGGATCCATCCTTACCAGACAGCAGATGTAGTTGAACGTGGAGCTACTCACATATTTTCATAGAATAGAATAGAATAAACATTTATTCGACACAGACACAACACAAGAGCAACAAACAAAAGGTAAAGAAAATAATAGTAGGTACACAAGGATACAATAAAATTGTGCTGAGCGTGGCCCATACCGAAAGGGTTACCATCTCAGCATACCCGGGCCTGCGGACGGCGAGTAGTGGGTAACTCGCCGTCCGATCAGCACCAGGCCCGAGAGTCGACGGCGCATAGTGCTCCACGCGCGCCTCAAAGAGTTGTCAGCAAAAGGACGGGGCCTGCCACGGCCAATGCCTGCCCGGGGGTTGAGGATAAATTCGAAAGAGTTACCTCGCCCCTGGGCATGTAGGGCAGGGAGGAACAGGGGTGGGTTTTAGTCAATAAGAGTCTGACACGCCCTTCCGCTCCACCCTAGAGCGGAAGAAGTCATAAGATGATTTCCCAACCCCCAAAAAAAAAAAAATTAAAAAAAAACCATCTCAGCATTTGCTGGGCGTTGGGCACCCAGCGCCGGTTTTCAGTTTTCATACTGATCTGTTTCACAATGGTTTCCTAAATCTCCTTCTCGCATTGCTTCTTTGCTTCGGCTCGTGACCGCCTCATGGTTCCAACCGTTTCTCCTTGATCATATTGCAGGAGGGCCATCTCAATCACTCACACTTGCCCATCTCTTCCTGAGAAACCCGATGTGTCATTTGGCACAGCAAGCTAAAAGATGTTAGTGGTGCGTTATGTATGTATTTGATAATGCGCACCCGTATCATCTTTACTTGACATGCCACTTTTACAAGTCTTGGCAATGAGTATGAGAGCACCCAATTCACGTCAATAAGAACGCCTTTTGTAGATAACAGGAGTATAA
Source organism: Polia nebulosa (assembly GCA_951329385.1). NCBI lineage: Eukaryota > Metazoa > Arthropoda > Insecta > Lepidoptera > Noctuidae > Polia > Polia nebulosa. The sequence goes on from OX589609.1 coordinate 1,787,838, forward strand.
AGTTGACCGTCCATTGCTACGTAGGATGTGCACGGAGAGCTTTGCCATGTTAGCTGTGAAGTTCATTTGTAGCACTAGACAATCCCGTCTCCTTTTTATGGAAAGCTAAGTGCAGTTGCGTAGCTTAGCTGTGGGATGCTATGGAGCGGAATCTTAAGCTTATATACACTTACGGATATAGTGTTGTTGTGACCACCTTAACTGTCTTCATCGACACTTAAAAGCACAAAAATAAAACTCTTATCAGCATACATGATGAAGTTAAGGAGTCCATTTTACCCGAACAAGAGTTGTCAGCAATAATGACGGGGCCCGTCATGGCATGCCTGCCCACGGGTTGAGGACAAATTCGAAACAGAGTTACCTCGCCCCTGGCCACTCAGGGCAGGGAAGGGACAGGGGTGGGTTTTAGTCAGTAAGAGTCTGACACGCCCTCCCCCTTCCACTCAGAGCGGGAGAAGTCATTGCATGATTACCTACCCCACAAAAAAAAAATGGGTTGAGGATAAATTCGAAACAAAGTTACCTCGCCCCTGGGTACTCAGGGCAGGGAAGGAACAGGGGTGGGTTTTAGTCAGTAAGAGTCTGACACGCCCTCCCGCTCCACTCAGAGCGGGAGAAGTCATTGCATGATTTCACAACCCACAAAAAAAAAATTAATGGGTTGAGGATAAATTCGAAACAAAGTTACCTCGCCCCTGGGTACTCAGGGCAGGGAAGGAACAGGGGTAGGTTTTAGTCAGTAAGAGTTTGAGACGCCCTCCTGCTCCACCCAGCGGAGCAGGAGATGTCATTGGATGATTTCCCACCCCACAAAAAAAAAAAAACAAAAAAAAAGGCCATTATTAAACACATTACTGGCTGTAAATAAACATAGCCAGCTTTGTAGAGCATTTTCTCTATTACTTATAGCTTTCTGTATCTTGCTAAAAACTGATGTGTCAGATGGCACAGCGATTTGAAATACTTAATATGGGCGCTGGTAATGTTTGACATTGCGACACTGTTACTCCCTATCGATATGTCAGTTTGACGTCTTTTATGTAACTGCAGCCGATTTTCTATGAAAAAAAAAAACAATAACATAGTGAAAAAACAAACACAAATTAATGCAAAATTATTAAAAAAAATCCTATTTAGAAATATCACACGGATTAACAAAATATAGTACAGGAACATTGTAAACTTCAGTCGCTTAGTGTCTTGTAACGTCGATGGTTGAAAAGAGAATACACCCACCGGAGCTAAGTTAATAGAGTTAACATGTATAATTTGCACATACAAGTTAGCTCTGTCAACTTAGCTCAGATAGGACGCGTCAATGGAAGTAACTGATCAGCAACTAATTTAAAACACAAAAAATAATACAACAATTAAATTAAATAATTTAAAATAGTATAAAGTCTTCATATATGAAATTGCCGTTCAATATACAGAGTCACTTTGAGCTATGATACTTTCGAATTGACTTAGAATATTCTAAGTTCAAATAATTTTTATATTTAATGCATGTGCAAATATTAACATGTCTTTATTATAAATTTAATAGACCTAATATAATTCGTGCATAATATAACATAAGAGTCAAAGCAGACACAATATGTGTAAGTGTTTGTTTGGATGTGTGTTCATCAGTCACGCCTAAACGGCTACACGGATTGGGATAAAACTTGGCACACGAGTAGACATGACATGAATTAGGCCTTTTTATATATGACATTCGCGGACGGACAGGAGGCAGATGGCGGAGGACCGGCTGTTGTGATGCAGCTTGGGAGTAGGCTATGTCCAGCAGTGGACTACGGTCGAATAGTAGCAGGTCCTGTTATGGCGATTCTTGGGGGATAAGTGAATTCATCGTCCAGCAATGGATGTGATTTGGTTTGTATTTCCAAAGATAAATGCGAATAAAAACACGTCCATATCTTTAGATGATCCTTTCTCCTCTCGAACTTTATTTTACGCTATTATAACTTATAATTTGTTACCTAAAGTTGGTACAGATACTATTTTTTTTATCCTGCAAAAACTAAAGTAAATCAAGCCTCTAAAAACAATAACAAAAATGTAATCAGTCGTAATATGGTTTAGACTTTTTAAATTGCTTTGTCGTATTACTCCAAGCACACAAAACATAACTTTAAACGGACTTCGACCCAGTTTCTGGCAAGAAGATTATCGCAAAAATAATATGACAAATTGACAATTAATGCGAGTTGAATATTCGACAGCCTGCGTTAAATTTACAAAGCATGGTTAATTCTTTGCAGAAACTGGCTGTAAATCACCTTTGTGTTTAATGGAGAAATTTCCGATGTTATTTTATGAATTAATTATAAAATATTAAAAAAAAATATGAATATAAATATAATTTCACTTCTCTCAGCGCTCCAGTGTATGACGTCACACTACTTTCTTTCAATGTGTAGAAATTATAAAAACACTACCAATAAAATCGAGTGAAGTTCAGTGGCTGTCTTAATTCTTCGCTAATTGATTCCTAGTTGATATTGTGATATAAAAGAAACAACCGACTTCCAAAAAAAAATACACTAAAAATTAATAAATAACTTTAATTTCGGAAGTCGGTGTTTGATAATATAAAACCAAGCATTTGTACGTATAATAACTAGGGTTAGCGTGAGAGCTCACGTGCGACTTTGAAACTGGTGATCGATTTTTGGTGCAACGGTCTCGACTAGGTAAATGACGTCACACTAGAGTGAGAGACCGCAGTGTGTAAACTTAATTTCTCAGAAAAAAATCACTGTTTTATTATAAGTATCCCTATTTATATAAGGAACCCCCCCCCCCCCTCCCAAAAAAAATAGGGTATCCCTATTTTTATGTGTTGTAGGGATAAGGGCAGGAAGATGATATTAGTTTTAATCCATATTTTATTTCCATTTCGTTAAATATGATTTTAACAACATCATTAAACTGCTCCATTATGACTTAAACACTGAAATGTCATCATTATATCATTGACGCCAAGCTTCTTCGTGCAGCGTTTAAACACAAGGGGTTCCAGAGTAAGTAACATTAAACTGGCGGTAGCGATCGTCGAAATGCCATGCGATCGATCGTTCATTTTTGTGATTGACAACGATCCCATACACTTATGTTGATACAATGTCACATTGTCTGGGGCTAGGAACATGCACACTCACCGTGCCTGGACTCGGGCTGCGGCGGCATGGTGGCCGGCGCGGAGATGGTCCTCTTGTACGGCCACTTGGTGCCGAAGGACGCGCTGAGCGTGTTGACGTTGGAGTCTCGCGCCGACACGCTGAGCGCCTCGTGAGCGCGCCGGACCTTGTACAAAAACCACTCGGAGCTGGTCTCACTGCTCACCAGTTCTAAAGGAACAAGACAATATGCTTCAAATATTGTTAGGGAAAATCGTGATTAAGTATCAAAAGAAAAGCAAAGCACTAAGTGCCTGTTTATAATTCTGTGTTAGCCCGTTTTACAGAAAAACTGGCTAATAGAGTCACAAAGTTTTGAATAGTCAAAGCTGTGATTTTGTGGGTGCGTTCGCTCGAGAAAACATTGTGTAAAGTATTTATTTGTTGTATAAATGGCACCTTAAAAACTCACCAAAAATATAAAATGGCCCAATAACAGAAACATATTTCTGAAAAAGAAAAAAAAACAAAAGAAAAAAAATAACAACGAAAAATTGAACTTTTCACCGGGAAATTGCAGAATCCGTTAGTTTACAATAAATCTAAAGGTCATATAGACATTGAAAAGCCACCAACAACAACGACCAACACACACCAATTTTGTCCTCACAGACTCACCTCTCAAATTAGAAAAGTCAATAGTTTTATTGGAGTTAATCTGTGCCTCCAAGAAGAGAGCTTCGAATCTATTGAGGAAGAACTCCCACGTCAGGATCTTGCGGTCACTCAGCGTGTTGTGGAGCTGGTATATGGACTGGAGTATCATGGGCCGGTCCACGATTACCAGGTCGAACTGGGTCTCCAAGCAGTACAGCAGTAACTAGGGAATAAATATTCTTTATATTATAATCGCCTATATCTACAATAAATTGCTAACGGTACCTTTTTTTTGCCTTTAACTTTTGTAGATATACTACTATACAAACTTACTAAATAAGGATGAATCCAGGGTAAAAAAATAGTAATATTTAGTCCGTAAGTTAGATAATCAAAAAATATTGGACGCATATCAATGAAAAATTACAAAGATAAAACGCATTAAAGTGCAGGAGTGGGGGCTTGTTACGTCACTTTTGAGTAAAAAATGGTACAATATTAACTCAAATGTGACGTCATGCGAAAATTCAACGCACTGTATCGTCTTCATTTTATGTTTACGTGACAAAAGAAAATATACGTATCCAATATTTTTTGGTAATCTAACTGACGGAGTAATAACATTTTTTTAGTCTTTAACCCAATTATAATTTCATGTACCTAAGACATTGGTGCCGATTCTGTTCTGCACGAACTAAACATAATTTAGGCTATTACTATCTTTTTCTCTCTAATAAAACAAGAAAGAGACGGACGTAAATTAGAGCTGTCAAATTTAGTAGAACCAATATTACCATACAAATTAAGGGTACACGTAAAAACATGTCGACTAAAAACACGATAAAGCGCAAGGCGTAAGCTAGTTTGACATCTCTAACGTAGTCCATAGCTATAGCCGTCTTTTTCTCGCACTGCCTTTTAGTAAAAGATAGCGATTCTCTAATTTTAGTTTAGTTATTCAACAAGAGAATTGGCACCATTGATTTATCAAACTTTTAGTTAGTTTATTTGTCATAAATTCATTTAGTCTGATTTTGAGAAATATCTTTCTAATTCTGGACCCAATAGAAGTCAGATAAATGATGCTTATTTTGAACATTGGTTGAAAATAAAATTTGTACACATCAACTTACTTAACAAGTTTTCAGTTTTTGTTTTCTGATAGCTACAACCTGGGGTCTTTAAGTCAAGAGTTAATAAATAGGCTACTTCTAGGCAAGCGTGCTCCATCGCCGACCACAGCATCGCTTACCATCAGGTGAGATAGTGGTCAAACGCGTTTATCAATAATAACATTTAAAAAAAAGGTCATACAATACCGATTGATGATGTTGAAGATATGGCTGGTGATGAAAAATACAAATCAATTGTTACCCTACGATAGCCCGCGTTTTAACAGCAAAACATGGTACTACCGGTGGGTGACAACGTACTCGTAAGTGCAACCGATGAATGATAATATGAAAGAATAAGACGAGGATGGGATAAAAATGAATGGCGATAAGGATAAGGTGTGTGACTGTGAACCTGAGCCACCTCAAAATAAATGGTAAATTATTATTACGTTTATTTATCATATTTTATACATTTTTAAATATTTCCTAAAAAAATAATTTAAAAAAACATTTAAAAATATAAAGAATAGTAGCCGGTATCGGGAGCAGGGTCCAAGCTACCGGTGGTTAGGGCTCCAGAGACAGGCACCTCCTCACAATGCGAGCTGTATCGAGGAGTACTGCCTTCTGTATCAGGCCCTTGATCCAACCGCGCAAAGACAGTTTCGACAGGTGGTCGTCGAGGCTTTTGGCCATCAGGCCGTTGGCGGTAACGACTATCGGCACAATGACAGCCGAGTCCACATTCCACATATCGACAACCTCGTGTGCCAAGTCAAAGGTATTTGATTTGCTTCTCTTTCTCAGTTATCACGAGGTTCTCGTCATGAGGGGTGGTGATATCAATTATTAAATTATTATTATTAAAAAACTACCATTAGTAAGGTTTCAGCCTTCTCTTCTACATTCATCGCGGAAGAATCGGCGTAGCTCGATACCTCTTGGCAAGACTGATGTCAGATTTTCGAAGATTTTAGATGACACTCAAATGGTCACTTCGGCATTTTCTCAATGTATCAACAAATCATGGCGAAAATGCAGAAGCAACATTTAAGTGTCACCGATGATCCTTAAATGCTTAAAAGTATTTCTGAGTTACCATGGAATAAAGATTTAGCGGTAGGATGATTAACTGAAAAAAAAAACTTGAAATTAAATGTAATAAGAACATGAAATGAAACGACAAAATAAAATAAAATCAAATGTGTGTGATGTGATGACAACACTGTAAAACCTTGTTAAGATAATAGACATGTGTATAAAAATATTCAATTTAAATCCGAAATTAAGATTTTTTATTCGAAAATATGAAGTTTTTTATCTAGCATGCAAATTAAATCGTGAAAAAAATTATTGACTTACATCAATAGCATTATCATGCACGGTTCCGATGTAGAGGGTAGCTCGTTGGGCTACGTAGACGTTGATGTCATCCATGCTGGAGATCAGGTAACAGAAAGCAGTGGCCAGGGCTGTCTGCAGTGGGAGACTGGTCTTTGTGGGAGAACCGTCCATGAACCTAGGGGAGTGCATAGTTTTATAAAATAGCTTAGATCACTATACATCTGAAACGCATGAAGCAGTAATGCTTGTGAAGAAGAGGCAGTCCTCACGCCTTCACGCTCCTAGCCACCGCAGGAGACGCCCTGGGCGTCGGCTGTCGCAACCCGATTCCAGGCCACTGTAGGCGCGGGAATATGTCTTACACCAGCTATTGGATTAGAAACATTTTCAGGATACCACAGCTGGCCAGATACACTCTTTACAGGGGTGATGTAGTAGATGTACAAAGTTCGGCTAGGTAAAGACTTGACAGAACGACAAATGCAGTACTAACTGATTGACTTAGCTCGGCTATAAGTCGAAGTTTTCTCAGGGTCTGGGTATTTGTCAACCTGTTATCGGTAATAGAGACCCCTAAAAACAACGATTTTAGAGAGTCCAAAGACATTATTTGGTGGTATCTACCTTTTTTGTGAGGGTGGGAAATCTTCAGATGACTTCTCTCGCTCTGGGTGGATCGGGAGGGCGTGACAGACTCTTACTGACCTTAATTTGCCTTTTGCTTTGACTGTGGTAGGTGGTGGTACCTACCTGATAGCAGGACTAGCGCGAATCCACTTGCACGAAATTACGGACCACCTGTAACTCCACACAAGATGGGATTTCAACTGCGATGACGAAACAAACGTTAACGCCGATAAAATCTCACTTTGCGTAGAGCACGGCCTAAAAAAATTGTCCGTATGCTGTATACGCCGCTGTGTGCCATCGTATCTTCTATCTCTGTTTTAGTGTCGTATGTGGGCTCAAGGCCTGGTGAGAGTCGCGGGTAATCGACGGATGCGAGACGCACAGGACAGGCCTGTCTATCAGTGGACGTCTTTCGGCTGAAATGGTGATGATGATGATGAGTATCGTGTGTATCTCCTGCGTACCTGATGATGATAGTGACTCTCTCCACCGCAGTGAACCGCACGTGGTAGTCGTGGTGGTGGAACTGGTCGCGGATGAGGTTGCAGAAGACGTCTGCTCCCCCCGCCAGCGTGACGCAGTGCAGCAGCACGGGCACGGCCACGGAGCAGATGTGCGAGTGCGATGCGTTGCACACGTTCCACAGGCTGCCGACATTACACACAAGCTGTACTTGCTAACATCAAATACGTAAAGTCTTTAGGGAGCGTGCAGGAACTATAGATGCCAGCACATAAATGTCAATGTCAAGTATTTATACACTAAAAGTTGCGGATTTCACGCACTAGTTGGCAGTCTACGTTACGCGTGCTGCATGTGTGCATTATGCGTGTGTGTATCCACGGAAATGCCAATGAGAAGTTTTTAAAGGGTAAAAGTTTCAAATTTACTCCACTAGATGTCACTGACTACGCCGTGCACGTTCCCTATCATATTTTATAAAAATCTTCCGACCAGGCGGGTGTCGTGTCTGGTCCGGGCAACTGCCGGTTCGTTGGTTGTCTGCTTGCGTGATGTAAGATTTGTGTGTTAATTCGTATGTGGCGTCATAGATGTCGCTACAATTACAATACGCCAGTTTTCCGTGAAGGATTAAGTTTTTTTTTTATTCGGATTTCATTCCGGTTATTGGATTCTACGACGAGTGTTCCTAGACATCCTAATTTCCGCACGATGTTTTTCTTCGCCAAAAGATAGGACCGTCGGAACATTTGCTTAAATACGCGTTCACCGTACAAGAAACACTGGCGCCACTTTTTAGAACTAAGGCCTATGTCTGCGACGTAGCCTTGCAAAAGCGGCTACTATTCGAGGTTTTAAAGAAAAAAATAAAACACCAACGTACTTTGCTTCAAAGTTACGTCGCACAACCACCAGGCGTGGCTAAGCCTGGCTTCCTCTTAGAAAAATTATACGACTGCTGCCGAAGATTGCCGACCGCTCCCGAAGATAAGGACCAATGCACCAATTTTTGGTCCTCCTACTATTTATGTTAATGATATTACAAGATTTTTTGCCACTATTTGGGGACAAAAATCTGCCTTACCAGAAGCACCTACTAACACATGTTTTCATTGCAATAATTGATTTGACTTATATCTTTAATTGTCATTCTTGCATTTATACTTGACTTTAGAATTCTTGGCTTTTATTTTTGTTTGTACTTCGAGTATTGGCTTTTAACATTAACTTGATAAACTTTTTCCTCTTGTTATAGTTTTGACTTTGTTTAGGCTGGTACTAAAGTATAGTATACTAACTTGTCAATCAGCAGGTTCTCCTGGCACCAAATGAGGAAGCCGCGGTGGTCAGCCAGCGCGTCGGTGCTGAGCACCAACACTTGCAGACATTGTAGCAGGTGGTACAGCACGTCCGGACGAGACGTGCTCTTTAGTTCCTGAAACAACAAATTGTATGTACTCAGCCAAATGTTGTTGATACAACTGCATCATACAATATTTTTTTTACAGAAGCAACACTTGCACACAACGCGTTTTAAATTGTGCTAGTAAAGTTTCATCATCATCATCATCATCGTCAACCTTTAATGTCCGCCCTGCTGAGGCACAGGCGTCCTCCCTAAGAGAGGGTGTGGGCCGTAATCCACCACACGGGCCCAATGCGAATTGGTAAACTGTTTGCTTATTGTATAATTGATGCCATAATTATGATGTATAGTTTTGTCTCGATACCAAATTTGAAAGTTCTACAGAGAAAAACTAATTTAGTAATTTCTATACTATTAATAACGAGCTAATAAACAATCAAATATTCGTAAATTTATAAGCAATGATTTTTTAAAACCGTAAGTTAGGTACTTAGGGTTTTAAAAACTTCACAGACAAAACTTTTTATTAATTTTTTATTAATAACCAACCTATATTTACAGTTTAAAAACCACACATACCAAGTTATAGGTCAATACAAGAATAATATTTATATTAGATAAAATTATACAAAATGAAATAGAAATAAACACAAAATTGAGATTAAAGTTATAACAAAATTAATGAAATATAAAATAGACAAGATCAAATAAAAATAAAGTGTGTGTGTACTTATGTACTCACGTAGAAGTTATACTTCTTTGGCGTAACAAGATGAAAAACCAAACTGTCACAAAGTTTACAAAAGGAAAACAATCTCATCAAATATTCGTCATGAAACACAGACCATAGCTAACTTCAGGGTGTCGGTTCTAGCTAACTTCAGGCTGTAGGTTTTTTGTGACGGTGTGCGCGCGCATCGTAAAAATTTACTCTCATCATTTTTCCCTAACGCGCCAAAAGAAGTATAACTTCAAAAATTACGGAAATAAAAAATTATGACAATAAAAAATTATGTGACGGAGATTGTGCTGAAAAACTATACATCCTATGGCATTAATTAACAATAAGCAAACAGTTTACCAATTCGCATTGGGCCCGTGTGGTGGATTACGGCCCACACACTCTCTTAGGGAGGACGCCTGTGCCTCAGCAGGGCGGACATTAAAGGTTGACGATGAAGATGACGATGATGAAACTATTTACTAGCACAATTTAAAACGCGTTGTGTGCAAGTGTTGCTTCTGTAAAAAAATATTGTATGATGCAGTTGTATCAACAACATTTGGCTGAGTACATACAATTTGTTGTTTCAGTAGGTAAATAAAAATGCCTGAGGCATTAAGTCCGCCTCTGTACTTGTGTGTGCGTAAAGTGTTAAATAAATAAATAAGAGCCATAATATGATGTATAGTTTTGTCTGGATACCAAATTTGAAAGTTCTTCTACAGAGAAAAACTAATTTAGTGATTTCTATACTATAGATGATCAAACGAACTTGCAAAAGTGAAGTTCGATCGTTATTATATGAGTACGTTTCATTCTTCAGATATAATAACAACACTAGATGTTCAGAGATGAAAATTTTGTGAAATAAAATAAATAGATTTACGAAAGCAAAAAAGTATCGTCTTTTATTTTCTGTACAAAATCACAAAAACTTCTTAAATATTACAACATAATTTTTAGATGTAATTAATATTAACCAAATTCAGTTCTAAGTACTTACGAGTATTTATATTAAATTATTTTTTGATAGAATCACAAAACTGACCGAGCAGTGACCTTCGTCAATTACTTGGCGGTGGTAGTTTTGCGAAGGTTTGAGAAATACTGGTCCAGCCAGCTGCTTTCCCGATGGCATCTAACGAGAGCCCAGGACGTGGCTGCGTGCCGGACGCAGACACGTCCACGCCGCTCGCACACAGCACCTGCTTTATCCATCTGCTGATGGTTTGAGCAGTTGATGGCATCTAACGAGAGCCCAGGACGTGGCTGCGTGCCGGACGCAGACACGTCCACGCCGCTCGCACACAGCACCTACTTTATCCATCTGCTGATGGTTTGAGCAGTTGATGGCATCTAACGAGAGCCCAGGACGTGGCTGCGTGCCGGACGCAGACACGTCCACGCCGCTCGCACACAGCACCTGCTTGATCCATCTGCTGATGGTTTGAGCAGTTGATGGCATCTAACGAGAGCCCAGGACGTGGCTGCGTGCCGGACGCAGACACGTCCACGCCGCTCGCACACAGCACCTGCTTTATCCATCTGCTGATGGTTTGAGCAGTTGATGGCATCTAACGAGAGCCCAGGACGTGGCTGCGTGCCGGACGCAGACACGTCCACGCCGCTCGCACACAGCACCTACTTTATCCATCTGCTGATGGTTTGAGCAGTTGATGGCATCTAACGAGAGCCCAGGACGTGGCTGCGTGCCGGACGCAGACACGTCCACGCCGCTCGCACACAGCACCTGCTTTATCCATCTGCTGATGGTTTGAGCAGTTGATGGCATCTAACGAGAGCCCAGGACGTGGCTGCGTGCCGGACGCAGACACGTCCACGCCGCTCGCACACAGCACCTACTTTATCCATCTGCTGATGGTTTGAGCAGTTGATGGCATCTAACGAGAGCCCAGGACGTGGCTGCGTGCCGGACGCAGACACGTCCACGCCGCTCGCATACAGCACCTGCTTGATCCATCTGCTGATGGTTTGAGCAGTTGATGGCATCTAACGAGAGCCCAAGACGTGGCTGCGTGCCGGACGCAGACACGTCCACGCCGCTTGCACACAGCACCTGCTTGTTGTTTATAACTTAATATGAGACTGACTGTCGTTTCAGATCTTATATCTTTTGTGGCGAACATATAATCTTCTATTATGGTGGCGGGGCAGATTGTCCTATTATCATGAAAGTACGGTAATATCAGCACAGGTTGTTCGCTTCCAGCCGCGGATGTTTTGATGACATCAGAAATACCTAACACTAGATGGACCTACCACAATATTTTTTTTAATTTTATTAAAGAAAACGTCTGTACTTTATGTGCTGTACATAACGCTAAGAGAACTACTAGTTTCTTGGTCATTCTTTCAAGTGCCTCGAAGGGGCACGCTTGTTGGAGCTCGCGGCGACGCTCGCGCGGTAAGGCTGGTGTGCTGGTGCCCGGTAAGAGGAAGTCCGCCTCCCCCCTTCTCGATGACGGGAAGGGAGGAGGCCCTGACCAGTTTCCCTGGTTCTGATAACGAGCACTCGACGTCGGAATGTTTGATGGTGACGGCTTCGGAATAGGTGCTTTTTTATTTGGAGTCCTTGTTTTTCGATCGCTTTTGAGGTCTAGATTTTATCCGGTAATTTACTTCCAAAGAGGGTTTCATCTCTGTCTTGGTCTTGTATTAAGGTTAAGAACGACTTGTCTAAACCTGGCGTCATAAGTTTTGTTCTTACCTGCGTCTGACAAAATTTTTACAGCTTGTACCTTGTCATCACCGGTCAGCTTGAAGCTTCTTGTCTTTGTTTCTTACTAAATCAGTATCAGCAGCCGATATTTCTACGTTCAAAGTAGATGCTTTGAGTAGCTTGCAATTATTAGGAATCGTATATCCTTTCACAAGCATTTCTTTGGCTTCGCTTTGTATACCTTTTTTAAGAATTGGTAACCAACGGTGAGCCAGCTTGTCGTGTATGTCCGGGCCGTAAACTGGAATATCGACTACGGCATCGCCCAAAGCTTCTAGTAGCTCTGGGTCAAGTTCAGGCTCAGTGATCACTTGTTCCGAGGTGACTGGTGATCGGGCACATCTGGTGGTGTTTCATCGACATCAATGTGTTCCTCTTAGATTTGCGTTCCGTTATCTGAAATTTATTTTTTATATTTTTGATTGCGGGTAGGTAACAAAAAAAAATGTTAAGAAGATTCTAACATAGTAATATTATTTTTTTCATAGAAGTGTTTCGATGTTTAATTTATGATTTTTAAGGTGCCTTGCCCCAGGGTCCAGATGGTACCCTATTTTGGTTGTTTTTACAACATCAAAGCCTTTGTGTTAACCCGCAGTTGAACCTCTAGGCTCATATTTTCTAGCGACATGCTAACCCATCGTGATAACCCGCAGTTAATCCTCCAGGGAGCTTATAGACGCTGAACGCATAAATAAATTTCGTTTACCAAACAACAATCTTATCACTTCACTTTGTAATGGAAAAATTAAACTCACCTTGTATTTCCTCGGAATCGGATGATGAAGAGTACACTATTAAGCGATTACGCTTTTTTTCATTGCCTGGCTTTTCAATCTCTTTATTTTTGCACTATAATATTGTATTCTTTCGTCAGCACTTCGTTTGGGCATTAATACTTTAAAAACTTATTATATTCGAAAGGTTGATGTGCGGCTCGTCATTATGTTTTCGTGCGTGGCAACAACCACGGACGAAAACATAATGACGAGCCGTTATAGCGCCTATCTGCAGGCATAGAAAAAAAAAGGGTAATTGAATTACTCTTTACCAGTGCGAAGTTGCCAGAGGATAAAATTACTACAGTGTTGTTATTATATCTGAAGAATGGAACGTCGAAATATAAACCAACACGTACTACACCGTAGCCCCACATAAGCTACGCAGTAGCACCGCGAAGGGTAGCAATCACCAAGTCAAACCTGCAAAAGCTGATGTATGTACTGCAACTCCTGAGGCAGTTCCTCAATGCAGAAGTGGAACTTCCCAGCGGAAGTTGGCCAGAAGTTGGTCATGTCGTCTTCTACCGACTCTGCCATGTTTTCATGGTCGCCCAGAAGATTTGGCGTTGAAACCTGTTTGAATCAATTTATTTTAAATTGTTTAACTACATAAATAAGATGGAAAAGGGAAATCCGATCGAAAACTGTGTGCTTTTTTCTGTTTACTCGTTTAGACGCTAATAAGCACTAGTATATTTCGAGATTTTTAATAGAGCATGAATGAAAACTCGTAGGGAACGTAGTCAACATAGGGACAGACAGATATACATACAAACCAACCAACCGACCTCAAATAATTTAAGATGTCTTCGAATTTTTGGTTCTAGGACATGCCGGTTTCCTCCCGATATATTCCTTTACCGTTTTGGTAAGAAGACATGCTTCGCTTACCCCAAAGAAATACAGATGATGATGAAGGTAGCATGACCGTTATCCTCAAACCGCGGAAATTAGCCCATTACTGGTTTACTACAGTATTGAGGTTGATTTCCGCGATATGAAGTAATTGTCTCGTTAATTTTGGGGTCACGAGCGCAGACCTAGGAATCGAAACCTTTTTGCACATTCATAAGATACACGTAAAAAAAATATTGGGCACGGGACGCCCGGCAGATGTGAAACGTCTATTTTATTATTAAAATGTAAAATTGTTGTTGGGTGTTGTTGTTGTTGTTGTTGGTTGTTGTTGTTGTTGGTTGGTTGGTTGTTGTTGGTAGTTGTTGTTGTATTGTTGGTGGTTGTTGTTGTTGTAGTTGTGTGTTGTGTTACTTTTTATCTCATAGAATTTTCTAGGGAGAAGGGAGTCGAGAGCGGCGGCGTAGTGGCATCGTGGCACGACGCTTGCCGTTTCCGTCACGGCATTCGAGTCAATTTTACTGCCAAGCCGCGCCAATAGATGTTTCACATCAAAAACTGTCAGTCGTAGAACTGCACGTCAGAAGTGAAAACTTCTTAGCTTCATGCGACGGCGCCACTTCGCGTGATGCCACACGCGAGTTCAGTGCTTTTTGCCCATCCCAAAAGTGCCCAACGTGCCTACGTATTAACCATTGGGTATAAACACACATCTGTATATAGGTAACATGTGTATAAAACTTGAAAACATAAAGCGTGGAATGAGGGTCTTCAGGAAAAAACACGCCTAGCAAGAGGCAAGAGGTCAACTTTAAAAACGTAACTTATTACGTCAAAATGACATTGAAGTAAGTTAACTACGTCATAAAACAAATGTTTAGACAGGTACCTGGATCTAACGTCTCCGTGCTGCCGCTTTTTTTTTGGCTTCGCATGGTTTGTGCATTTAGGCAGTATTATAATTATTATAGTCTTTAGTTCTTTGATAGTCATTTTCTTTAGCATTATAATGCGCACAGAACAGAAAAAAACAGAAGAGGTCGCAAGAAGGCCGGGCCCGCGTACCCCGAGTTTAGTGGCGTTCCGCATATGTCTTCTCCGCGCACAAACCACGCACGCACATCAGTCTTGTTACATCCGTCGCGGTGAAAAAAACTTGAAAAATAATACAAAAATGTCCTATTGTGCTGTTTTAGAATGTAAACACGATAGCAGAACCAAAAATTTATCAAATGGTAGAATATCATACCGTCGATTAGTCCTTATTTATTTTATTTCGATTAAAATTTGAAAAACAATATTATATTAAACAAGACAAGTAAAAGTTGACTTTATGTTTTTCAAGTTAAGGTCTACTTTCTTTTAAACTCAAACACATTATTCGCGAAGATTCCTACTATGCACATGTCAAAGTCAGCTACTCTACTGCAGTACTAATGACCTCGCTTTAAATTGAATGTATTTAATATGTATAGTGACATCTAGCGACGGGTAGCGTAACTTACTCATTAAACTATTTCGTGTGCTCATTAAACGGGAAAGGTAATAAATATTTAAAAAGAGTATACAATAAACGACTCTATGTTCATTTAACTGTGGTTTATTTTAAAATAAGCGACGACTGACATATTTCCTACTTTCTTTCAATAATAAATTACCAATCACACCAAGGATTTCTTAGTGTTACGAAATACAATTAACTTGTTTATGTGTGAGTTTGGGTACGCTGGTTCCACTACTAATGAAGCGCTATGCGATTTCTACTATTTTTTCTGTTTTGTGATAATGCGGATGTAACACATTTTACTGTCTTTTTTGCAGTATTTGGCAGCAAATTTATCGAGTCAGCTTTTTTGGCAAGTTTCGCTGAAGAATTCAATACTACAATCAAAATCAGGTCATTTTTACCGAGATTGCGCTTGTTTCAATGATTTCACATATTGTCCAGTTACATAGACACTTGAGACGCAAAACTTACATCACAATATCCACTAACGATAAGAATAAATTTGCAAATAATTAAAACAGCCATTGAACTTCACTCCAAAAATCCCCGGCAAAACCCGCGGGCTGCCACTAAGTGCTTGTTGTTTCAGAAAACCCTCATTCAGTAGAACTAGATAGACTTATGACTTACGTCAGCTGTAGCGGTAGCCACATCAGTGTCGGTCAGCGTGACAGTGTGCGCAGTCGCGAGGGTAGGAGCGTCAGCGGGAGGGAGAGACACCGCCATGTCCAGCTGTTCCGTAATGGTCTCCACAGTGGCCGTCATTATCTGCATCACCACGCCAACACAGTTCAAAGATGAGGGCTCAAAGACTTTGGTTAAGGTTCAAAGCATTTTGGGACTAAAGCTAGTTTTTTGTAAGTTGGTCGTGAATTCTACTGCTATTTTACAGCGTGATTTTTCTACTTCTAAATACTTTATATTTTGTTGTGTTCAATACTATGTTTATTTTACGTTCAGTGTAGTAGAGCTGTTGTATATTTTTATCGCTCTAAGAATTTAGCTATTTACAAAAATGTGGGATTTAGACTTACCTCTATTGTATGGATTCTAGATCTATCTTGCTTATAATATTATTTCAATGACTAGATTTTTTGTACTATTTTGCGTAGTGTTAAGTTGTGACCCATCCAGTTTTTAAAATTACAAAACCAATGCTGTATTTATGTAAAACCAATGAATTTTTTTAAAATTATAAATTATGTTGTTTCGGAATCTCCTGAAAAGTCCTAATTCATGTTTCAGTTCTGTTATAGATTTTTACCGAGTGTTAACCGTGACAATCATTAGAAATATCACGGTGTCAGCTACGACAACATCAAACTATGACTCCACTGTGACATACATTGGGTACTAAGCTATTTATTCAGTTTTCTAACACTACATCAGCTATTTATATGTATTTTGTAAACACAGTGAAGTCCTATAACAAAGGCCGATTTCATACTGCTAATAATTTTTATTTTAACATTTAATTTTGAATTAGGTACCTACATATATTAAAAGTGCCTATTATTCTGTAATGAAGTATGAAATCGGCCTTTATCTAACACCAATAAAACAAATCACATCCACATATGAAAAAGCACAAGAGTTAGGTAAGACAGACGCTTTGCTTCGGAGATGTCTGACACAGAATGCATATGAAATTTATAAATAAGTATACCAAACTAGCGAATCTCCCGGCTTCGCACGGGTGCATTTTAATTATCAATGGAATTTCCAAAAAAAAAAATGTCCTGAAAATTACAGTTAAAAAAAAAACAGTCAAATCAATTGAGCCCTTCTCAAGTAATCCGTCATACAAGTGGCAATTGATTTTTATATTTTTATGAGAACGTTCCACTAAATTAATTTTAAGTTAATGAAGCTAAATGAGCCCAAAGACATTCAAATGTGATACTGTCAAGGTTTTTTCTAGGATTCAATAAATTCTAAGCAAATAAGTACAGTCTATAATTTTGAAGTAGTTATAGTTAGATAATGGCACGGATTCTCTTGTTCAATATCTAAACTAAAATTAGAGAATTGCTATCTTTTACTAAAAGGCAGTGCGAGAAAAGGACGGCTATAGCTATGCACTAAGTTAGAGATGTCAAACTAGTTTACGCCTTGCGCTTCGCCGTGTTTTTAGACGACATGTTTTTACGTGTACCCTTAATTTGTATGGAAATATTAGTTCAAACTAAATTTGACAGCTCTAATTTACGTCCGTCTCTTTCTTGTTTTATTAGAGAGAAAAAGATAGCAATAGCCTAAATTAAGTTTAGTTTGTGCACAACAGAATCAACATCAATATGTTACTAAAAATAAATGTTAAATTATATATAACCCAACAGTCTTTAAATTTAATGGATGCAGTCTTTAATCTTGAAATAGATTTCACAGCCACGCTATTGAAATAGGAGTCAACATATGTTTAGACCCGTCAGGCACAGATACTATTTAAGTGGAAAGCCCTTAAATGTAGCACGGAAAACCATAGTAAAAGTACCATCCTATAGATCAGCCTTTCCCAACCTTTTTTACCTGCGGACCCTTCGGTAGATTAACGACCGTCACAGAACTCATGAAAAAAAAATCCAAAAATATTAAGATTTTTTTAGAAAAGACAAGACATGAAGTTGCAAGTTTTTAGGGTTCCGTACCTTAAGAATCCAAACGGAGCCCTATTGTTCGTTCGTTGTTGATGTTGGTTGTTGTTTTGTTCGTTGTCGATAAATTAGATTTTTTTCTTTGAAATTCCCTCATTTGGTACGGAACGCACTTGGCTTGTTTTTTTAATGTAAATCTGTTCTTCCGCGGACTCCTTGGAACATGATCGTGGACCACCAGGAGTCCGCGGACCCCAGGTTGGGAAACGCTAGTATAGATAGTATCAGTGTAAGACACCTCGTAACAAAGCTAAATAATATCCAGTGACGTACTTGAGTGTCGCCCGAAGATTTAGTGATCGTGGCATCCGAGCCGACGTCGCTTATGAGAGAGAGTTGCATGAAATGAACAAACTATCCACTACGTTACAATATATTTACTAAGACATAGATCTGTCTGGCTGGCCGCTGTGGGGCTTGTGGGCTGACGGAGTACTTGGTTTAAATGATGGGAAGTTATTGTGAAGATTTTACATTTACAAAATTTTTAACATTAAGGTTAAACTTGTAATGTTTGCCTTAAGATGGAATTTACTATTAAACCCTATCGATTAAATCTGGAGAACTTTACCGGGTATTTTATGGCCGAAAAGTAAATTCAGTTTAATTTCACTACATTTCATATGACGGTGACATTCGTAAAAATTCAAAAATTGCTGGTTTTCTAAATTTTTTTTTAGCTAAATATGTTTAGTTTGAAGCTGCAGAAAAAATGTTAGTTTTGACTATATTTCTGAGAACTTTGTTGTTTCCGAAATACGTTTAAAAATCATCCTTAAACTTATCTCTAACTCAGACCTTTTAAAAATTAGTACGTCGGTAAAATTTATAACAAATAATGGATTGAATCTTAATGCAGCACTCAGTTTTGTGTAAATCGATAAAATGCTTCATATTTTCCAATAAATTGCAAGCATTATGTCGTTGCGCATCTCTTACTTTCTATGAAGTCCGAGAGTGACCGCACTTCGCCCTTATGACAAGTAAGCAGCTTGACACGACTAGACGCTGTATGTTTCAATCTATAACATTTATAGGAGACTTTAACTTTAAAGCAAACTGTACATTTCTGTGACATAATATTTTTTAAAGTTACGAGAACACACAATAAACACCCATCATACTAAATTATAGTCCATGCAGAATTTTACAATATATGAAAAACATCGAAGCAAAATATTTTTTAAATCCAAACTTTTATAACCCTAACACCAATATTTTATACCACAACAAAAAAAAACACCAAACAAATCTTTTTTTGTTAATAGACCGACAATCACCACAGGTAAGACCGAGCCAGACTCTGAAACATATAGTAATAGTTTAGTACGTACATGAGGCATGTGCACCAGCACGCCGCCCACAGAGCTGCGCTCCCCGAGCGGGTGCGCGATGGACATGAGCGCGTCCACCGACGTGGCCGGCGTGCCTCCCGACTTGGAGCTTCGTTCTTCTTCGGACTGAGCCTTCTTGTGGCACTGCGAGTCGGGCCAGATGTCATCCAGCGATGCCTATAGGGAATTGTTGAGCAAATGCTTAGTGATTCGCTTCTTCTTCTTTCGAGTCGATGGTTTTGATCTTATTAAATGCGTTGGGCCCAGAAGCTGGGATTGGCTGAATTAGTGATTGATGGAAGAAATGATTATAAGGCGTCGTTGATCGCCGCGAAAATTGAGAACACATAATTATATTGTGCGTACAGCTAGGGAGTGGAATTCCCTACCGGAGTCTGTGTTTCCTGAACAACCTGGGAGTAAGGACTCCCAGGTTGTAGTGTGTAGTCAGGAGTGAATAGGGTACTTCTAAGCAAGCGTGCTCCATCTTCGACCACATCATCGCTTACCATCAGCTGAGATAGTGGTCCAACGCGTGCCTATCAACAATAAAAATAAAAAAATGTCGTCGCTCCTACAAAGGGCGCTGTCTGGTTTTCCCGAACAAATTAAAGTAGCGATCGCATAATGGAGCGATTACCGCTTTGTATTAGGACAACGCTTTAGACTTATACATCGACAGAGCAACAGACTGACAGATAGATAGTCTATAAGACTGATATTCTAAGACTGACCGTCTATAAGACTGACCGACTACCAAATTCTCAGTTTATCAGACTACCAAACTATCATTTTACCAGACTACCAAACTATCAGTTTACCAGACTACCAAACTCTCAGTTTACCAGACTACCAAACTGGCAGACTGACAAACTACTATACTATCCGTTTACCAGACTACCAAACTGTCAGATTAACAGACTACCATATTGACAGTTTACCAGACTACCAAACTGTCAGACTAACAGACTACCATATTGACAGTTTACCAGACTACCAAACTATCAGTTTACCAGACTACCAAACAGTCAGACTGACAGACTACCAAATTGACAGTTACCAGACTACCAAACTATCAGTTTACCAGACTACCAAACAGTCAGACTGACAGACTACCAAATTGACAGTTACCAGACTACCAAACTATCAGTTTACCAAACTACCAAACAGTTAGACTGACAGACTACCAAAGTGACAGTTACCAGACTACCAAACTATCAGTTTACCAAACTACCAAACAGTCAGACTGATAGACTACCAAATTGACAGTTACCAGACTACCAAACTATCAGTTTACCAGACTACCAAACAGTCAGACTGACAGACTACCAAATTGACAGTTACCAGACTACCAAACTATCAGTTTACCAGACTACCAAACAGTCAGACTGACAGACTACCAAATTGACAGTTTACCAGACTATCAACCTATCAGTTTACCAGTCCGAAAGACTGCCAAGCTATCAGAATTCACTGGTCAACAAGATTTTCGTATGCTAATTTTTACTTTACCACCTACCCACCTACATTACAAAACACAACATTCTTAGACAGCCACTTATGAAATCCACTATGTTTAGTCGAAATGTAACAAGTTTTCCTATAAAAAATAGTGGCCAACTGTGAGTTTAGCATAAATAAGCTAATAGTTGCTTGTTTCAAGTAGATTATCAATATTATTTAATATAAACAAAGTGGATGCCACAAAAAAAGCTAAGACCGCCAAATTTTTTATATTTCTGTTTCCTTTTACCTTTTTTGTGGCGTAAAATAAGTTAATTTTTATAGACCAGATATATTAGATATATTAGGCTGTGCAAGACGACCAGTCACCACAAGCAGCACCCGTTCACGACCATAACGCAAAGATCAAACATTACACTATATCTGAAGGAATGAGGTAACCCGATCCCCGACGCTACCGCAAGCAGTGACATCTAGGGCAGCATGACGAACTTGCCGCCGGTTGAGTGTTGAGGTTCCTAGTCAACTAAATGTTGCAATACCACTCATTCTTTGGCAATTTTAATTTATCATTGTAAGTTTGTATTTTGTTGTTTTTTTTTTAATCTTCTTTTTGTTTTTGAAGAAAACATTAACTTCGTTTTTGGCTGTATAGTTTGTTTACTGCTTTTGTTTACTTACACTATAAGTGAAAACTTGTAATTGGCCTTCAATTTTCTAGAATATTTAAGCACGTATATGTACTCGTATTAGCTGTAAGTTTTCCAAATATAATAAAATTAAATTAAATTATGTAATACTCAAAAACAGACAGAGGCATGTCGTGTCTTCTTACCTCAGGCATAGGCTTGGGTTTGTCGGGCACGAGCGCTCGCACCAGCAGCACGGCCAGCTGGTGCCACAGAGCCGCCGCTTCGCAGTACGAACATGCTCCTTCGGCTAGGCATACCGCTGTAATTAAAAGATTTATAAATAATTATAATAAGTCGAGAGTGACTTACTTCTAGGAAAGCGTTTTCCATCTTCGACCACATCATCGCTTACCATCAGGTGAGATAGTGGTCAGGTCGCGAGTCTATTAAGGCACAGTTATACGACTTCTAATGGTTTTTAATTGAACATCACGTCTAAACGACTAGTCTTATTTCTTTGAAAAAAATATATGTTACTCAAGAAAATTTTCGTCGTAATTGATATGTAAATATTTGATATTATAATTTTATAACATAGTGTAATAAATTTGTAAAGTTATGTCTAACGCGGATAAACAATTGAGAATCACGAAAAAACTATAAAGCGTATCTTTATGAAACCATTTCACCATTTTAAAGATCATTTAGTTATTTATATTTTAGTATACGTGTTTTAGTATAATACCTGTTGTTTTATGTATATTAAATTAATGATGCGTCTAATTTCGGACAGCACTCCTTGATGGGCGAGTCCTATTACTGGGTGGACGTACGACGCGTTACGTGAGCTCGGCACAGAACACGCAAGCTAACAAGGTCATTCGCATTTAATAGTGCCTACCTCTCAGCGACCGTAAGACACGATTGGGTCGCGGCGCGATTGGGTTGGCAGTTATTAGCGCCTTAATGAAAAAAAACGTGTTTTTGCATTAGGTAATAATTTACGTAGTTATGCAAAATGAGATTTTACAACAGATTTCCCCTCATGGGTATGTTAAATATGACCCACCATGCTCGATTGTGTTGGTTTGATTAGACTTCAGCATCAGACGCAGCAGTTTGGTAGCCTCACTGCTGACGTTTTGACTGTTGATACGACGCTGTTGTAGCTCCATCTAAAAAGAAAGCAAAACTAAGACGACCGTACATCCTGGATGCAAAAGATAAAAAAATGGGTATTGTGCCGTGACATTGAATTATATTTCAGTCAGTCACCACGATACAATATGATTCAATATAGCCTCTACGAATGATGACTATTGGCAATGAGATAGACTTCCCATATACTAGCGCTTCTGCAATCTTGCCGATTGGCTAACCTTTTCACCACAACACAAAAAAAGTATCATGACCAGGTCCTGTTAGAAAAACCATACTAAGTGTATTCCTTTTTAAAATGTTGTCTTTTTTATTTTTACAGGGTAGAAGACATGCTGCGATGGGTGTCAGGATTGACATGTGAAACTTTTTTTATGCTTGACAAAATGTCAGGCGCTCCTGATCCAGTGTATCTATGAATAGCATTGTGTTTGTCTCATTGTATTTACTATTGTTAAGTTATTTTAATTTAATGACATTGTAAGTCTCATTTTACTGATTATGCCTAGCCTTTTCCCAATTATCTTGGAGTCGGCTTCCAGTCCAACCGGGCGCAGCTGAATACCAGTATTTTACATGGAGCGACTGGGCACTAATAAGTAATGCCGTTCCTCCCACAGTGTGAGCTGACCTCCACAACCCAGTAACTGAGTAATACGATACCCCTTGGTAAGACTGGTTGACAGACTTTCGGGCTTCTGACGACCCGTAACGACTGTCAAAGATGCACGATTGACAGACGGGACCAACGGCTTAACGTGCTTTCCGAGGCACGGAGGAGTCTTGGTATGTAAAGATGGTCACCCATCCATTTTACTAATTGTATGTTGATTATTTTTAGTTTGTGTTATTTTCTCTTTTTATTAATAATTTATGGACTATGTCTGAAATTAAATGAAATGAATAATTGAATGAAAAGTTCGGATAAGAAATAATAATCTAATAAACTGACCTGTTTGAGCAGTATATCCAACATAAGTATGCAGCATGTGAGGTTCTGTGGCTTCACCTGATCGTCCTTGTCCTTTTTATCTTTGTCGTTGTTAGGGGACTCTTTCGATTCCTTCGGCTTTGTGCCGTCTATATCAGAAAAAGTTGATCGATGAGTTTTTTTATTAAGTATAGAGAGGGCGTCGAAAAAAAAAAGCTAATTTACACCAAGTTTATAGGTATAATATTGGGTAAAATATTGTCATATAAATAAAAGTAAAAAAATGTTTTCGTACATCATCTGCCCGCGCCTTTTCCCAACTATCTTGGGGTCGGCTTCCAGTCTAACCGGATGCAGCTGAATACCAGTATTTTACATGGAGCGACTGCCTATCTGACCTCCACAACCCAGTAACTGAGTAATACGATACCCCTTGGTAAGACTGGTTGTCAGACTTTCGGGCTTCTAACGACCCGTAACAATTGTCAAAGATGCTCGATTGACAGCCGGGACCAATGGCTTAACGTGCTTTCCGAGGCACAGAGTAGTCTCGGTATGTAAAGATGGTCACCCATCCATGGACCAACCCCCGAAAACGTAGCTTAACCTGATTGATCGACCCGTGTGGCTGTTGTTACTTTAGACACGAGCGCCTCAAAAAAAAAGTGTTTTCATACATAACAGATAAATCTTAAATAGGATGATTTTTCATATAATTATAATAGGTAACCATTTTACAAGTTTACCTAGGGTAGGTGGTTTGAATATCTTCTCGGGCAGGTTGACGACGCAGTGGCTGAAGAGGTCGAACAGCTGCGACAGCGGGATGCGCACGTCCAGCATGGAGATGGTCTGAAGTGAGCACATGTTTCTTTACTACTGACACATACCTGTAGTAAGAAAAACAGGTGCTCCCTAAGGGCGGCACACAGACGTACAAGGGACAAGAATAATAATAAAAAAAACAGTACCTATTGGAGATTTGATAACAACAAATCAACAAGAATTAAATAACAAGAAGTCTGTGAAGTTTGTTCATTAAATTTAATTTGACTTTGTGCTTAAATGATAGATTCATACATAAATTTAAACTCAAATAGGGTACTTCTAGGCAAGCGTGCTCCATCTTCGACCACATCATCGCTTACCATTAGGTCATATAGTGGTCGAACGCGTGCCTATTAATGATAGAGAGTATTCTTTTACGTTGAAATTAAATGAAAGAGAATTACTAGCGACTCCAAACTTTGTTGCGTTTGAGAATTCAGACGAAAAGTAGTTTGGGAAATATGTCAAGGAGTTGGGGAGTATCAGTAATCAAAACTTAGTGTTCATACAAATAGTAAGACCAGACTGCACAAAGATTTCAAGTACAGAAGTTCTCCGGAGGTAAGATCACGTATCTTAAACATTTGCTAATACCTGGAACCACTCCAGCACAGGCAGCACAGTGTCCGGGGTGGGCGTGGTGGTGACCTTGAGCACGGCGAACTTGTACAGATTCTTCTCGTCCACGCCCACCATTGCACCTTCCGGCTCCAGGATCTTGCCCAGAGGAACCTTGAGTTCCATTAGTTCCTGAAAGTTTTGAGGTTATGTCTTAGTGTTTCTGCGTGATAAAACTGAAGATAAACTATATTAAGAATTATTCCAAGATTTTGCATTACATAATTAATTGACACCGTAATAAATTACTTTGATAAACTGTTTTTTAGCAAAAGCATGTGAAAATGCAGTATCTCGTTTTGGAGTCAATAGGGTAGTTTTCCTTAAAAAATCTAATTAGTTGGTCAGTTAGGTTATCAATGACCACAATTTTTTTATTTTGTCACGTGTTTAGTGGCGTAACAAGCCGCAATCAGCAGTTGCTGCATCAGTCACTTTGATGCGTTTTATCTTTGTAATTTTTTATTGGTTTAGCAGAAAATACATGTCCAATATTTTCTTATAATTTAACTTTTGGACTAAATATTATTATTATTAACATCCATATTATGTTTCGTTTTTTATTAATGTTTTAAGTACAGTTTCTTCTTTTGTTGCTGACTGTATCAGCATAAAAAGCCTATATTTCATACTTGGTAGGTAAGGGGTAGCGGATAAATTCGTAAGAGTTACCGCTCCCCTGGGCACTCAGGCAGGGAAGGAACAGGGGTGGGTTTTAGTCAGTAAGAGTCTGACACGCCCTCCCGCTCCACTCAGAGCGGGATATGTCATTGTACGAAATACCACCAAAAAAAAAAATGGGTAAATGCTATAACTTTACGGATCATTATTAAACCTTGATCGGTAACCCTAAAGCAGACAATAAAATGGCACGATGCCTTACCTTTTCCGGAACATCAGTGCAGATGGCTTCCATCCAAGCTGGCATGATGTAATCCCAGATGGATTGCGTGATGATACCGTACGGGATCAAGCAGTACAATCTGTTAATAAAAAGAGGCGTGATTACTGCTTGTATACTCGTACTGGTATTTGGAAATGCAGCAGTTGACAGGAGATTCTAGAGTTTAAGAATTGATAAAATGAATAATAGTTATGTGAATATAATAATGAATATTAGAGTAAAATACATGAACATTACATTTTGCGAGTTATTATTATTAAGTCTCATGTGACATTACCATGTTCTTGGACCACTCTTTAAACGAAATAAAACAGCGACAGTTACGCTAGAGCTATGGTTTATCTGACGGGTGAGATACCTCTCAATAAATCGCCTTTTGAGAGGCATGAAGGAAGGGTAGATGTTTTGGGTGACTGCCCTACGAGTATGTTATTTTGTTGTTGTGCTGATTCTAACCTAATTTGTGCGTTGAGTTGTTTTAGCAAAAACAGACTATGAAAACAATATGTAATGTACCTGTTGAGCCCATCCTTCAAGTGATGCGTCTTGGAGGCCAGGTTGTCCCAGTGTCCGGCCTGCCTCGTGTAGTGTGGCGGGTGAGGCAACAGACAAGCCACTAGCACAGATCTGTGTGTCTCTGCTATGTTTCGGAGCCAGCCGCAAACATGCTCGCATTTTAGCTTCTCTACTGTGTTTGCTGTTTCGCCTGGGATTGAGAATTAAGGGTTATATGTTAAAATCAAGTAATTCCAAAAGCAAACCAACGCTAGGTAGCTAGGCCTTTCCAGAAAATAGGAAGTCGTGCGTGATAAGTCGGTTGCAATTTGGACCTTGCAATTTTAAACCCACAAAGTAGTCGTACCCGATTTTAGTTATGTCCGTAATAAGAAAAGATTTAGATATGTATTTTTCGGCAAGACAAATGGTCGTACATAAATGAGCCTCTTTATGGCACCCGAACAATTATACCTTCTCCTTATGCCCTAGTCGGCAATGAATAAAATATAATAAAAAACCCATATATATAATACTTCAAACTCACCAGTATATGAAAATGAGGTGACGTGGAACCAGTGAAACAGCACAGAGAGCAGTCTCCCCAGGATCTCGTCAGGAGTGTCCGGGTTCGGAGTACACAGCCCGACCATCAGCCATACTCCGTATCTACGAAATATTGTGTGTGAGGGCACAGGGTCTCATCTCGAAGAAAATTTAGTTCCAATCAATTTCATTAGATGGCGTGATGTGGTACGGCTTGTAAATTCATTTAACTTGCAAGCCATAGCATCTAACACCATTTAGTGACGGACTGGTCTAAACGTGGAAAAAATTGCCTGCAAAAATTTTTTTTTTTTTTTTTTTTTTTTTTTTTTTTTTTTTTTTTTTTTTTTTTTTTTTTTTTTTTTAAAAAAAACGTTGCCCCACACTAGGAATAACTCCTGTATCGTGGGTGCGTTCACAAACATTTAAACTCACATACACAAGACACCCAGACCCGGAACAACTATCTGTAAGCCATACAAATATTTGTTCCGTGCGGGGATCGAACCCGCGACACGCAGCGCAGCAGTCGAACGCTCAACCACTACGCCAACCGTGCCGTCGAGTTACGGCGGTCCCGTCTCTTTGTATTAGATGAGGCATCCGTATACTAGAACTATATTATTTGTAGTAAGGGTATGGTTACTAAAATGGGTGCAATACAAAAAATCACAAAATCACATCACATTTTTTTTTCGAATTTATTTATTTCGTTCTACTTGGCTCGTCCGTGAACCGTCCATTACATACCGAACCCCTTCGTGTCTCGGAAAGCGAGTTAAGTCATTCGTAGACTTTTGAAGGTAGACTAAAGCCTGAACACAACCAGTCTCGCCAGGTCTTAAAGTGAAGGTCCGAAAGGAGCATCTGGTTAGACGGACTGGAAGCAGAGGCTAACGTAGTTTGTTAAAGTTAAATCTTACCTTCCAAGCAGCTGTCGATCTTCAACTGAGATGGGATCAGGCAGATCTACGCTCAGTGGAGGCTTCAGTTGTTCAGTGGAACTGTCTGGGTCCTCCATGTTGATGGGCTTAGCTTCTTTTAGGAGGCTGTAACAGGAAATAAGTATAACTTTATGGCTAATAAATAACTATTAAATATATTTTTTTTATGACTTCCTTATGATATAACATTTTGAAATTTATTTATTTAATTACAACGGTTTAAAATCAGTTAGGTACAGTAACCAAAACTAAAGATTTTTTAACAAAGTACTTAGTCGGTTGTTTTTTTTTTTAAGTTTTTTATTTTTCACTTTTTAGTTGTTATACCCCGGAACTAAAAACCCCAATAAAATGGAACGTGGAATTTAAACATACTGTAATTGGAGAAACCCAAAACGTCATCTAACTATACATATTTTTCGTTTTTGTTCAGTTTTTCAAAAAGCGCTAAAGCAATTTCGATAATTAAATGAAGTCGGTTAAAAAATTTATATGGGACCACCTCGGGCGTATATTCTTTCGGATACAAAAAGAATTTTGAAAATCGGTCCACAACTGACAGATAAATCGGTGGACATACAGCCGAACATATAACCTTCTCCTTTTTCGAAGTCGGTTAAAAATGCCTACACTAAACATCAAATTTTAAAAACAAGTGGGAAATGTAAGTATGTTTCCCATGGAAGGTTCTCCTCTCGACTACTTCACGGGAGTCAGCTATCGGTTTACCCGTCAGGCCCCACGCGTTCCGATCGGAGACGCGACAATAGGTTTTTACTTGTGTCTGTTATTCCGGGGCCTGACGGACCGCAAAGACATCGCATCCAGATGCGATCAGCTTTCTCCAAATAGCGCTTATAGGGTTCCGTACCCGAAGGGTAACCAACGGGACGCTATTACTAAGCCCCCGCTGTCTATTCGTCCGTGCATCCGTTCGTCCGTCTGTCTGTCAGTGGGCTGTATCTCATGATCCGTTATAGGTAGACAGTTGAAATTTTCACAGAATGTGTATTTCTGTAGCCGCTATAACAACAAATAATAAAAATAAATTAAAAATTTAAGGAGGCTCCCCTCTATTTTTATTATAGAAACGTGTTTTTATGGTTTATGATACGGAACCTTTTGTGTGCGGTTCCAACTCGCACTTGGCCGGTTTTTTACTTTTTCTTTGCCATTTTGCGGCTGACTTAAGCGCCCAATGAAGTAACAGTACCAATAATACTGTAGCAACCCTTTTTTTTTGGTTTGGATCATCATCATCATCATCATCATCATCATCATCATCATCATCATCATCATCATCATCATCATCATCATCATCATCAGCCTTTTAATGTGCCCACTGCTGGGGCACTGGCCTCCGCTCTGTGAGAGGGTGTGGGCCGTAATCCGCCACGCGGGCCCAATGCGGGTTGGTGAATGTAATGTCTTTGAATTTTTGGTTCTAGGACATGCCGGTTTCCTCACGATGTTTTCCTTCACCGTTTTGAGAGCAGTGGTGATGAAATAATTTACACAAAGTAAAGCGCCTGCCTGGGTTTGAAATCACGACCTACAACCTGTAAGTCGCGGCTGTTACCACTGGGCCACCACTGCTCTCTCTCTTGGTTTGGATATCATCAAATAA
This sequence comes from Polia nebulosa, assembly GCA_951329385.1. Lineage (NCBI taxonomy): Eukaryota > Metazoa > Arthropoda > Insecta > Lepidoptera > Noctuidae > Polia > Polia nebulosa. The sequence goes on from OX589609.1 coordinate 1,817,283, forward strand.
CTTCTCCCACTCTTCATGTCAGACTCTTGCTGACTAAACCCACCCCTGCTTCTTCATTTGCCTGTGCTAGGTTACTCTTTCAAACACACTCACCACCACCAGTAGGATATGACGTGCAGCCGGGGTCGCGGCAGCACGTCATAACCTACTGTAATAATTAACTCAGGCACGGCTGGTACGATATTTGTGCCAGCACTGGTACAATATCATACCAGCCGTGCCTGAGCGGAATCCAATTATCGTGGAACAAGATTAAACAATTAGTACAATCAGTTCAAGTTTTCTCTGCCTCTCCATTCATCAGGATCTTTACTGAAGAACACGCACAAGCACACAATTACCTGATAATAGCCTCGACTAGATTAGTCTGCATGTCGCTATCCATCTGCCAGGCGAGCGGCAGCCGTGTGTGCACCACGTGGTCGCCGCCGCGGCGGCTGTTGTGGCGGTTGCCGTGGCACTGCTGACAGTACCTGGATATGACAGTAGTGTTACATACTGTAAATTAATACCCAATAATAAGCATCATTAAACGATTAGTTATCATTAGTTTATCCTAGGAATAATTTAAAAATTTTGACAATTCAAGCTTTATTATTAACAAACTTACATTTATGACGGAAAATATAAACACAATTCATAAAATACCAAAACAAAAATCCATACAAATAATTTATAACATCAATTGTATTTTTTATTTCACGGATAAAAGATAACTGAAGTGGGATAAATCAGCCCTTAGTTAAACAAATTGTAGCAGTCCTATTTCATACCTGATAGGGTGGTTTCCATTGTAGCTAGCACATTCATTTGAAAAGCAGATCGAGTATGCTGCCTTGTCAGTCGAGCGACAGTTCTAAAACAAAACATTGATAGTTATTAATATCCGAAATAAATATGTATAATTAATCTACTGGTAACTAGTAAGATCGAGCAAAAAAAGCCAAAAAAAAGACGTTTCTAGTCTGGGAGCCCTTTAATTTCTAATTTATTTTCATTATTTGTTTTTATATCGGCAACAGATTATTTGTTTTTATATCGGCATCATGAAATACAGCCCGCTGAAACACAGACGGACGGACGTACTGACAGCGGAGGCTTCGTAATAGGGTCCCGTTGGTTACCCTTCACATACGGAACCCTAATAAATTAAAAACATGCTTTTGAGTGACGTCATTTTATTTTTAGTATTCTTCTCAAAAAACCAATTCATTTTATACCCATATCACGGGAATGCTTAAAAAAATAACTAGTCCGCCATCTTTGGGAGTCCGCCATATTGGATTTAGAATGACGTCACTTAGCTAACCATGCATTGTCATTCAAACTTAACATGTACGCAAAATTGCAGCTCAATCGAAAACCGGGAAGTGGGTCAAATTGAACTTAGATAGTTATCGGTGAAGTAAATAGAATAGAATACTCTTTATTATGTACACCACTTATATTACAGAAAAATGAAAAAAAAAGACAATTATAAATGAAAGAAAGTGTATTAAAAATGAGTCATCATCATTCTCCTGCCCTTATCCCAATTTATTTGGGGTCGGCGCAACATGTCTTTGTCTTCCATACTCCTCTATTAGTCGTCATCTCTGTAGTCACCCCCTTTTTACCCATATCCTCTTTCACACAGTCCAACCATCGTTTCTTTGGCCTTCCTCTACTCTTATAGCCATCCACATCCATACACAAGACTTTCCTCACGACATTTTCTTCATTCCTCCGCATCACATGCCCATACCACGACAACCGATTTCCACACAATTTTTCAGTCAGCGGTGCCACTTTCAGACTTCCTGTTATATACTCATTCCTAATTCTATCCATGCGCATAACACCACACATCGCTCTTAGCATTCTCATCTCAGTTACATGCAATTGCTTTTCATTCATCCCTTTTGTGGCCCAACATTCTGAACCATACAAGACAGCAGGTCTGACCATTGTTTTATAAATCTTCCCCTTAAGTTTTAGGGGAATGCGGGAGTCACAGATAGTCCCGGTGACCTGCCGCCATTTCATCCATCCAGTGTTAATTCTGTGCTTAACAGTCCGATCTATTTCGCCATCGCTTTGCACGAGTGAACAGAGATACCAAAATGAGTAAAGGTATAAAATAGCACATTTACCTTATTCTCGCAGACCATGGACACCTGCTGTTGAGGATGCAGGATGTCGAAGAAACGCTGATTCGGATGCTCCCTGGAAACGAATCGCTTGAAAGGTGAGATTCTCCATTTGGGATAATTTAAAAAAGAACTTCTCTATAGGGAGTGTGCAGGAACTATAAAGGGCGCCACATAAATGTCAATGTCAAGTATTTCTACAGTACAAGTTGCGGATTTCACTCAACAGATGGCAGTCTACGTTACGCGTGCTGCATGTGTGCATGATGCGTGTGTGTATACATATATGACACGGAAATGTCAATGACAACCACACAAATTAGCGCACGTACGGCCGCTTTGCTCATGCTTAGGTGTCAAAATGAGCGGAGAAGCTTATCTTCCACCTCTGACACGCTGGACATTGTTCCCAGGGTCCTAGATCCGGATTACCAGCTCCTGATTTCCTGACCCGGCTTCCCAAATTCTTGAAATGGAGGGAGAGGACTTGGAGCCCTGCACTCTGGGCACGCACCTGCATCGTCCTCCATCGCGGCCATCCTGCCGCAGTGCCTCGTGGCGCGGCCACTAGGCCACTCACCACGGCGGCTCGCTCCACGCCGGGTGCATATTTACCCGCGTGGCCTCAGCAGGCCGTCTCCGAGCCGGCTAGACCACCTGCCGGCCGATCCATCCTGGCTCCTGTCGACCCTGCGAGCCGGCGCTGCCGCCTGCCGGCCAACACCTCCGGGGGCAAGCGCAACGTGGCTTCCCCGAGACACCAAGGCTGAGCCAGGGCAGTAGCGTGCTATCTCCCAGGGAATTCTGGATCATGTGACTGCAAACCTCCCCACACCCTTTTCTCTATTTTTAAATATATATATTAACGTTGACCGAGGTACGTGTTGTTATTTTTCATCCCACGTAGGCTCCTTACGTCACAAAGTTTATAATATAGGGTAAAAGTTTCGGAGTTATACCACTAGATGGCACAGACTACACCGTGCACGTTCCCTATAATATCGTCATTGGCAGTGCTAGTGGTGCACTCTCAAACCCAAAGCATTTATTTCAAATAAACCAATTACAGGCACTTTTGAATTGTCAAGAAGTCGGTCAGTCAAAAAGATGAAGCTAATTGCACATTCCAAAGCGTACATCTCTATGGAGAAGAATGTGCAAAAAACTCCATGGACACTCTTTAAAATCCTGGTTAAATATTTGTTGTTGTTTCTATTATGTGAGAACAATGTAAATAAAAAATCAAACCAGTGACAGTTAAGAGATGAGCAGCATCAAGTGATGGCGCCCGTTCAACATGACGCGTGGATCAGCAACACTCAGCTGAACCATTTTGAAGAGAACCGAATGATCCAATGACCACTGGCGATGCTTTTCGCCTAAGGCTGATAATCCGGTCACTTACTGCTTCAAAGCCGATCACACAGATCCTCTGGTGTGTAGGTATAAATACAGCAACTCCATTCTGGCTTCTGTTGCCATTCCCAGAGAAATATGCGCCACTCACGCCGTAGAGTGAGCGGTTATTTTCTAACCGAGGCCCAACTCTGTGAGAAAGTAACCGTTCCCTCTCCAGCGGGTTTAACTGAGTCCACCGATGTTGATTCTGCATATTGTGATCGCCGTCTCCCATACGTTAAGCTTCCCGGGGCTAAGAAACGCTAACGCTACACACATTCCTATCCTTATCGTTCATATTTGGCGCAATAACAAATATTTATTTAGGCGCTGCGCTAACGTGGACACTTTTTGTTACCAACACAGCACACCATCACAGAAAACCGTAGTCGCTGTGTCCGGAAGCGGCAATCGGACACAGTTGCCAATTGCCTGTTACTGTCACGGGAAACCATTGTTATGGACACCGATCGCAACTCATCCCTTTTGCGCAGCGCCGTATCTACACCGAATACTTCTTGATTGGCAATCCGTACGTTTCGAGTGGAAGCAACAGAACACAAACAGTGTCTACGTCTGCGCAGGGAGTGTTTGATTTCGTATTCATTATATTAAAATAAAATATTCGTTGGTATCTTGTTTCCAACACAAGACACTAACATGTCTGCGTTTGCACAGCGCCTTAACACTTTACGCACACAAAAATATAGAGGTGGACTTAATGCTTTAGGCATTTTCTACCAGTCAACCTTTGGGTGATGCAGGGACAAATACTGGAGCAATATTAAGAGACACAAAGGCGATAAACATTTATTTCCAAAGATATACAAATAAACTATAAATGCAATAAATTATATAGTATACAAGGTGTAAGAGGAATGGATGTACCTGTGTATCTCATTATCTCATTAGCGCACTCTATGCACAGGTACAGCGGCGGCGGACTGTCGGAGGCGAAGGTGACGCTGATGCAGTGGTCGTAGCACACCTTGTATAACATACCTGTGTATCTCATTAGCGCACTCTATGCACAGGTACAGCGGCGGCGGGCTGTCGGAGGCGAAGGTGACGCTGATGCAGTGGTCGTAGCACACCTTGTATAACATACCTGTGTATCTCATTAGCGCACTCTATGCACAGGTACAGCGGCGGCGGGCTGTCGGAGGCGAAGGTGACGCTGATGCAGTGGTCGTAGCACACCTTGTATAACATACCTGTGTATCTCATTAGCGCACTCTATGCACAGGTACAGCGGCGGCGGGCTGTCGGAGGCGAAGGTGACGCTGATGCAGTGGTCGTAGCACACCTTGTATAACATACCTGTGTATCTCATTAGCGCACCCTACGCACAGGTACAGCGGCGGCGAGCTGTCGGAGGCGAAGGTGACGCTGATGCAGTGGTCGTAGCACACCTTGTATAACATACCTGTGTATCTCATTAGCGCACTCTATGCACAGGTACAGCGGCGGCGGGCTGTCGGAGGCGAAGGTGACGCTGATGCAGTGGTCGTAGCACACCTTGTATAACATACCTGTGTATCTCATTAGCGCACTCTATGCACAGGTACAGCGGCGGCGGGCTGTCGAAGGCGAAGGTTACGCTGATGCAGTGGTCGTAGCACACCTTGTATAACATACCTGTGTATCTCATTAGCGCACTCTATGCACAGGTACAGCGGCGGCGGGCTGTCGGAGGCGAAGGTGACGCTGATGCAGTGGTCGTAGCACACCTTGTATAACATACCTGTGTATCTCATTAGCGCACTCTATGCACAGGTACAGCGGCGGCGGGCTGTCGGAGGCGAAGGTGACGCTGATGCAGTGGTCGTAGCACACCTTGTATAACATACCTGTGTATCTCATTAGCGCACTCTATGCACAGGTACAGCGGCGGCGGGCTGTCGGAGGCGAAGGTGACGCTGATGCAGTGATCGTAGCACACCTTGGCCGCCTCGGCTGAGCCGGCGTTGGGACACATGTCGCGCTGGCACAGGAACGGCACCAGGTCGTCTGGACGTAGGTACAATGTTGAGGAGTATTAGATGAGTTACAAATAAAAATATAAAAGTAGTGGTATTTCAAATTGGCTAAGATAGAGGTATAATAAAATTATTTTTATCAGTAAATTGTAACAATTTTTTTACATAACTCTTTTTTTGGTCTAGCGATCGTAAACGCTACTTACTACTGAGATTGAGGGTTAGTTCAAAGGTCGGGTAAAGGGTATTTGAGTCTGCATTTGTATGTTATGATATATAACTTGATAGACACTCACTAGAGAACTTGCACAGCAGTCCCTTCCTGTCGAACAGCTTGGCGTCGAATGGCGGCCAGTAGTAGAACAGTAGCTTGGCAGCAGACAGCCGGGCGCCCCAGGTCCCATATGCTATGACGCAGAGGATGTCTTTCACGACTGACTGCTTCATCGACATCAGGCATTCGAGAAGTTGGCAGTGGTGGGCTAGAACAAACACAAGTAGAAACATACGAGTAAGCTTAACTCTCGGTGATGGAGGATCCTAGACTAGAAGTGAGACCCAAAATCTGACATCATCCTCCTACCCTTATCCCAATTTATTTGGGGTACGCATAATCCTACTAATATTATAAATCTGAAAGTTTGTGAGTATGTATAGAGGTTTTAAGAAACATCCATGAATTTGATAAAATTTAACAGTAATAGTAATAGCTTATACATCAGAATAAGGATAAGGGCAGGAGAATGATGATGATGACATCAGTATAACATAATGGCTATAATTTATAATGGGGGGATGTACTAATTCCATGCGGGCGAAGCCGCTGGCAGAAGTCAGTAGTATAATATGAGTAAAATAGTAGGTTAAAACAGTAAATATTAAAATGGTGGTGCTGAATGAACTTTAATGATTTAAAAATGTGTTAAATCCAGTAAGCAGCGAACACCGTTAACTTCAAGAAGCTACCAAAACCCCGGCAGGAAGTGTAAGATGTCACTAAAGTCCAAATATGGCCAGTTTATTGTGACGTCAGAAGAGCAGCTATCACGCTGGCGTCAACACTTTGATCTTCAAAGTTCTTCAAAGCCTCTTGGTCTTCCGTTAGTCGGCAACATCGACCCCCGAGGCGCCGCAACTTAGATCTTCACCAGCCCGGCTTTTGCTGACTTATCATCCGCCGTCGATGTCCTGACGCCCCTTATTGAAAATATCTGGAACGCCGAAGAGCTCCCGGACGAATGGAACAACGGTATTTTAATCACTGTACCGAAGAAAGGTGATCTCAGTCAGTGTGATAACTTGAGTGGTATTAAGTTGCTCTCGATTCCCTCAAAGGTTTTCTGCAAGATTATCCTGGATAGGCTGTCTAAGTTCGTGGATCCTCTCCTACGCAAGGAGCAGGCTGGTTTACGCTCGAACCGCTCGTGCAGGGACCAGATCAAAACTTATCAGTATCATGCTCCAGCAGGCATCAGAGTGACAGAAGGAGATTTACCTGACCTTTGTTGACTACGAAAAAGCCTTTGATACGTTGAAGTGGTCCAGCATCTGGTCCTGCCTACAGGAAATTGGAGTGTCGCCGTAAATGTGCCGCCGTAAATTGTCCGTCTATTAGAGGATATACGAGTATATACAAGAATTATTCTTGTAAGGTGACTCACGACGGCCTCATGTCGATGACATCGCAGTGCACGCAGGTGCCCGCCAGGGCTGTCTCCTTGCATCGCTTCTCATGCAAGCAAAGTTAAACGATCTACGTCAGGAAGCTTCAAAAACTGGTCTCAAAATAAACATCCGGAAGACCCAAGAGATGAGAACTGGTATGAAAATTCCCTCACCGTTGCTGATAAGCACAAAGGTCAAAGCGCCATGCCAGAAAGTGGAGGTAGTGAGGACGACATCGCTTCACAGATCGCGAAAGCCTGAACTACTTACGCGCAGCTGAGACCCGTTTGGCAGTCGCGCAAACTGACCCAAAGCATTAAAATCATTTTCATTGGATATTAATACAAGTAAGTCAAAGTCCAGTTTTATATTCATAGGTTTGTACTAGTTTTAACTAAGGTTTAAAAAAACCATTCCATAATTTGTTATGGAACATTATTCAGTTAAAAAAAACTGGCAAAATAATAAGACGCTAAAACACAACGTTACATTTTAAAGCATTTGCATTTGTAGCTAAAAAGAAGTTCAAGGAAAAATTAAACAGAACCAAACTGCTAACTCCACAATAACTCAAGATTAGCTTCAATAAAGCACTAACTCAGCCTGTAGGCAAACGCAAAACCCAACCCTAACATCACTGACATAAAGTTGCAAAACCATTGCACGAACCATCTACTTAAGTCTTTGAAGAGGGCACCTACTCATAAATCATTTTTATAGTCGCTCCTGTCACTGCTAGATGGGGCTAAAAGCAAAACACTGTCGCAATGCGACAGTGCCTCACTAGTAGCGCCATCTACAATGATTACCCACGACTTTATACGTAGCATCAAAATATTAAACTAGATAGCGTTACTGACGGAGTACTACTGCTATGCGACAGAGTATTATTAGTGGCGCCACCTACGGATCGTTATAACAACTCATATACCAGATAAATGCAATGTTTTGAAAACCGTAAACCAGATGGAGTTACTGTTAACGAACTACCGCAATGCGACACTGTTTTCTTAATGGTGGATTCCTGCTGGACTACCTGATGATGCAGGTAAGTTAATAGCGTCAACCAGGGTGAAGTGCAAACGCGGTGGAGACGGTGAGCGCGCCTGTTGTCAGCAGAAGGTCCAAGCAATTGGCCGTGTGCGAATCAACATCCGGCACCCTCGTTGCCCCCTGGACAAGCTGGGTGAGATTTAACGCTAGCGCTAGCTTATGCGTCTCTTGTCCAGCAAGGTCTGTGTACTGGTATGAGAAGAGCCACTCCTTATAGTGAGCGTTGAAGTCCCCCAGTAACACCAATTGGGCAGAAGGGTAACGCTGCTGAGCCACATCTGCCGCCTCACCATCATGTTGTGTGACCATAGTTATCTCCAAATCACCGCTGTGCGAACGGTAGACACAGGCGTAGACAATTTTATCTAGGCCTGTGTCCACTATGTCCCAAAGAGTTGAGAACCTGAAGTCCTCAAGGTTACGGAGACGCCGATAGCAGATGTCGTCCCGGGCGTACATGCATGTACCAGCGTGTGGCTTAAAATTGTGCTCCAGGATGAACCCTGGGTAAGATAGTAAACAGTTTATTTATTAATAATTATCAAAAATTACATGTCAGGTTTATAGAAAACCACCTAGCCGCTCCTGCCACCAACGCCTCCAACCCCGCTCGCACACCCGGGCGGGTTGTAGCGCCCTCTCTTTGCTCTAGTTCAAAGTGAGCGCGTGGATTCACTCTAGAGCAGGGCAAAGAGGGAGCGTTACAAATCAGGAAATAACGCAACGCAGCAGTGTATTTTTACATTTCATTTTATACATCAGTCTGGACGAGCAGCCATCTATGACTACTCGAATAGACCGATCCTTCAGGTAATTGCAATTTAAACACAATCTAGCGGGTAGATCGAAGAAAAGAAGCTTACCAATAAGGCTTTCATGCCAGACCCTGTCGAAAGTCTTCGAGAAGTCAAGAGAGATCGCAAATGCTTCCTCGTGTTTTTCGAATGTGAATGGCATACGCTAGAAGTTCCCCAGTAGACCGATTCTGGCGGAAGCCGTATAGTTGGTGAGTAATATATAGTTTAGCTTCTAGGTATGCCAGGAGCTTACCGTTGAGTAAGTGTTCTATACTTTTACACAGTATGGAAGTTACTGAGATAGGTCAGTAATTTGTAGGATCAGCTCGACTTTCTTTGGCTGTACGTTAGCTGGCTTCTAAGCCATCGGCACTTTTCCAGTTTCAACTGATAGGTGAAATAGGCGTGTCAAGATCGGTGACAATTCAGGCGCACAAGTCCTCAGAACAATTGCCGGCAATAAGAGTTCGATTCAACCGACTTACGACCAGGGACAAAAACGCCTTTTTATTACTACCAGCTGGGTATGAAGCAAGTTTTTTGCCCATTCGGCTGATGTGGTCAAACCGAGACCTCTGTAACACTTTCTTGCAGGACTTAGCAGCCCTGTTAAAGGCTAACTTCTTCTGTCTCACGTCATTAGCTTTGCGCGTACGATCGTCGACCCATGCTGGGTAAGCCGCGTGTTTAAGCAAATCAGCGTGTTTACACTCGGTACCAAACCATGGCCGAGTATCGCCAGAAATTGTTACGTCAGAGAACGGAATACTCCATTCCCTGCCGAAACACATCCGTCATGGCGTCTGCACACGACGAAGCATCAGTAGAAGCAAATAGGTTGCCAAGGATAACATGCGAAAAAAGATCGCATGCCATTCCAATCGAGGTGTCTCTAGGGCTAGGATCAGGCGGAGAGTAGACGGATACAGACTTCACGAAACAATGGTCGGAACTACCTAATGGTGAAGATATCGACACCAAGCAGCGGTCTGGATCTGTATTCAGCAGAAGGTCCAAGCAATTGGCTGTGTGCGAATCAACATCCGACAAATTTATAGCCCCTGGACCAGCTGGGTGAGATTTAACTCTAGCACTAGCTTTCGTATCTCCCGTCCAACACGGTTTGTGCACTAGGATAGGAAGAGCCACTCCTGATAGTGGGCATTGCAGTGCCCCCGTAACACCAATTGGACAGAAGGGTACCGCTGTTGAAACGCATCCGCCTCCCCACTGAGGTGCTGTGTAAGCCCAGTTGTCTTCAGATCATTGCTGTCCGAACGATAGACACAGGCGTAGATAATTTTATCCAGGCCTGGGTCCACTAGAACACAAAGTGTTGAGAACCTGGAGTCCTCAAGGTTACGGTGACGCCGATAGCAGATATAGTCTCGGGCGAACATACATACACGCGCGGGGGCGCGTGGAAAATTGAACTCCAGGGTAAGCCCTGGGTAAGTAGAGAAATAATCTCTTCGACAAGGACCTCAAGATCAAGTGCGAGATTTTGGGCTGAGGAACGTTCATTAATACGGGCCTAGAAGTAAGACGCAAAATAATATAATATGCATAGAATAGTAGGTTGATAATAATCATCTATTTTAGGCCTCGGGCACGAAGTCAGCAGCCGACGGGATGGCAGCGGCGGCGGCGCAGGGAGTGGTGCGGCTACGCAAACCCGGTCACGAAGCCAGCGGGAAGATCGCGCGGCGCTAGAACGGCGTAGTGTTGTGTTATGAGAAATTAGTGTCTTAGTTCGCGAACAAGAATTATTTAAATAACATTATCAACCACGTCGGCGGGTATTCTGAAATATCGGTCGTTAAAAAGCTAAAAATAAAATATATAACACTACGTCAATGCAGACACAGTGTGGGCACCGTTAGACAGGCGCGCATCGCTCGTACGCCGCTCCCTGCGCCGCTGCCTTCGTGACCAGTTCCATATAAATCTATGCATTGGAACTATATTACTATACTATACTCTATACATTGGTCTTAGTGTATTTTATCAGGCTCAAGACTACTTTAAATCATAATTAACAATTGTAGTTAAAATGTTATAATTAATATTGATTAAGTTGAAAAGTCGAAGTCCATTTTTTTATTCTTTAGCATTGTACTAATTTTTAACTAAAGTTTAAAAACTCCAATCAAATATATTCTCAAGTCTAGGTATTTTATTGAGTTAAAAAGTTCAAAAAAAAAAAATAAGACGCAAAAACACAATCTTAATTTTTTAAAGCATCTGCATTTGTAGCATTATAAATTAATTTTACTCATTTGATAGGATTGCAAACGAAAAGTTCAAGGAAATATTTAACAGAACCAAACTGTTAACTTCACAATAACCCAAGAATAGCTTCAATAAAGCACTCAGTCTGTAGGCAAAAGCAAAAACCTATTCTAACATCACTAGCATAAAGATGCAAAACCTTTACACGAACCATCTACTTAAGTCCCTGAAGGGTGAAACAACACATAAATCATTTTTATAGTTGCTCCTGTCACCGCTAGATGGGGCTAAAAGCAAAACACTATCGCGATGCGACAGTGTCTTACAAGTAGCGCCATCTACAATGATTACCCACAACCTAACAAGTAGCACCAAAACAATAAACTAGATGGTGTTACTGACCGAGTACTACTGCGACAGAGCAATATTGGTGACGCCACCTCCGGAATGCTATAACAACTCATATACTAAATATAACGTTGTTAACCGCAAACTAGATGGCGTTACTGTTAACGAACTACTGCAATGCGACACTGTTTTTTAAGTGATGAATTCCTGCTGTATTACCTGATGACTTGTATGTGGTACAGCAGGTAAGTTAATAGCGTCAACTAGGGTAAAGTGCAAACGCGATGGAGACGTCGAACGCGGAATATGAAGCAAAAGAAATTTCTGCTTGCATCCATGCATTGTGACAAACGGATTGTGAAGCAGCACCAAGTTTTACAGCGCGCGGTAAATTTAAAAGGTTTCATTTGCTCGTTGCGGCCACACTGACAAAGCCTATCCTTCTGGCTGCTGCCAGGCGGCGGTGATAACAAAGAAATATTCATCACATATAAAACACGTTTCATGTCAAAAATTACCACTTCTTTCTCTATTTATGTTTAATTCGTGCACTGACTCGAGCATTTAACCCCTGTTAGCGCAATATTGAGCAATCTAACAACACCAACGAATTTTCGTCCACTATCTGTAACCTCTGCACAAAAACAAAAGGTACGCGCCTAGCCACTACAACGACTCGCGACGCACTGCGGCATCTAGCCGCTCCCGTCACCACCGCCCCAACCCCACCCCGCGACGACCCGCCCCGCGCCCTTCCGTTGCGCACCCGGGCGAGGAGTGATCCACGCGTTCACTTTGAAGCAGGGCAAAGAGAGGGAGCTACAAATCATGAAATAACGCAACAGTGTATTTTTTGTGGCGCCATCTAGCGAATTTTTCGACAACACATACTACAGCCCGAATCAACGTGTTTTTATCACGCACAACTATAGAAATACGCATCTGTATCGCTCTGAAGTGTTTTTTGGACTAAACACGATGGGAAAACAAAAATTCAATTCTATTAGCGCAATGTTGAGCTGTCTAACTTTCCAAACAAATTTTCGTCCATTGTCTGAAACCTCTGCACAAAACAAGGAACGCGCCTGCCCACTACAACGATTCGCGACGCACTGCGGCACCTTTTTTTTTGTCTGGTGTGGGAAGTCATCCTATGACTTCTCTCGCTCTGGTTGGAGCGAGAGAGCGACGTCCTCAGCCCAGGGCATCTCCTGCGGCGGCTGCTGCTGCTGCTGCTGGGACCGTGAGGGCGACTCTGTTGAGCCTCCCTCACCCGTTCCACCTCTTCCTTCAAGAGCATTACTGCTTCGTAGAAAGAGGCGACTGCTTCCCATTCCCTCGATAGAGGTCGCCACCGCAGATCGCCTCCACGAGGACACGGCGGGGCTCCGCCCAAGCGGAACAGACCTCCACCGTATGCTCCACCGTTTCCTCTGGGCGATCCTCACAGTGGTGAAACCCGGGCGTTTCCCTCCGCCTTATCCTACACAGGAACCTCCCTAAACTTCCTGTGTCCGGTGAGGACCTGCGCCAGGCGGAAGGTGAGGACGCCGTGGCACCTCTCCAACCACTTGTCAAAGAGGGGCATTACCACCGTGCCGCGGCGTGCCCAGCACTGGGTTGCGACATTCGTTCTCTCCATGTCGCCATAAGATCCTGCCGGAGCTCTGTCCGCCGAGCCGCGTGGTGTCGCGGCAGCGGAGTTGGGCCCCGGCGTTTCGGATCCTAGATATATAGAGGTGCGTGAGGACCTTTGCCTCCAGATCCCATGGCAACAGTCCGGCAAGGAGGCTCATGGCCAAAAAGCAGAGGGCAGGGTGTTGAAGGCATTGGCGATGTCCAGAGACACCGCCAAGACTGCGGTCCACTGCATCCCCCGTCGTGAGGACTCGCACGCGCATGATGGCGTCCGCCGTGGAACGCCCCCTGTGGAAGGCAAACTGGCTCTTCGCCAGATCCGGCCCCACCCACACCAGCTGCCCGACGAGGCGGTCTGCAATTACTCTTTCAAAGAGCTTGGCCACCTAGTCGAGCAGCAAGATGGGTCGGTAAGCAGACAGAGAGTCCGCAGGGCGTCCCGGCTTCTTGATGAGGACCAGCTTTCCTATCTTCCAACAAGGTGGAAACTGGGCCCTCTCCAAACATGCGCCCTCTTAGTCGAGGCCCGAAAGCTTCCTCCAAGGCCAGGGCCCAGGCTTTCCCATGAACGCCATCAGGACCTGGGTCGCACTGTAGCACCTAGCCGCAAATTGTCAATGCTCAAGTCTTTGGAGCTTCGACTCAACGAGCTTGTCATTGCCAATGATCCTCTTCTTCTTCTCGTGCATCAAGCTGGTATCTGGCAGATCCATCGCAAAGACGAGAGCAATACTCCATCATCCAGAGCAATCTGCATACCCAAAAGTTCCGAGTTTTAGCACATAGGTCTTTGCAGTCCACCATCACATTGAGAAACCAGCTTTCTTTTTTCTATCGGAGACGCAGATTAGAAGTCCTTCAGACGTGTCGTACCTCTCATGAGATCATTAATATGCAGCAAGAATGTTGCTGAGAGTACCGATCCCTGAGGAAGTTTTATATTTTTTATTAATATACAGCAGTCCGGACAAGACGAGTTAGATAAACCGATCAAGATCTAAGGAAATCTTCAATTAAACACACAATCTAGTGGGTAGACAGACCGAAGGAATGAAGCTTACCAATAAGGCTTTCGTGCCAGACCCTGTCGAAGACCTTCGAGATGTCAAGAGAGACCGCAAATGCTTCCTTGTGTTTTACGATGGCCTCACTTCATATGTGAATGGCATACGCTAGAAGATCCCCAGTTGACCGATTTCGGCGGAAGCCGTATTGTTGGTCCCTAAGGATACCGTTAGCTTCTAGGTATGCTATGAGCTTACCATTCAGTAAGTGATCTATACTTTTACAGACTATGGGAAGTTAATGAGATAGGTTTGTAATTTGTAGGCTCAGCTCGACTACCCTTCTTTTGCTGTACGTTAGCTTGCTTCCAAGCCATCGGCACTTTTCCAGTCTCAAACGATAGGCGCAATAGGCGTGTCAAGATCGGTGACACTTGAGGCGCAAAAGTCCTCAGAACAATTGCCGGTATACCGTCGGGGCCAATAGCCTTATTCACGTCTAGGCTACGCCAGTACCCTACGAACTTCCTTCTGATGAATTCGAATATTCGACATACTCGTCTCGCATCCATCAACAGAATCAGGGGGCCTCGCACCGCCAGGATCCAGACGCGAAGAATCCGAAAACGAGGCAAACAAGTTTGCTTCCTCAGTGGAGTGGGCCAGCGACCCGTCGGATTTCAGCAGTGGAGGTAGTGAGGGCCAACAAAAGTTTGATTCAACCGACTTAGCCAGGGACAAAAACGCCTTTCTACCAGCTGGGTATGAAGCAATGGTCGGAACTACCTAATGGTGAAGAAATCGACACCGAGCAGCGGTTTGAATCTGTTGTCAGCAGAAGGTCCAAGCAATTCATTGCGTGCGAATCAACATCTGGCACGTTTATTGTCCCTTAGACCAGCTGGGTGAGATTTAACTTTAGCACTAACTTTCGTATCTCCAACATGGTCTGTGCACTGGTATGGGAAGAACCACTCCTGATGGTGGGAATTACACTCCCCCAAGAACACCAATTGGGCAGAAGAGTTCCACTGTTGAATCGCATACGCCACCCGACTGAGGTGCAGTATAAACCCAGTTGTCTCGAGATCACCGCTGTGAGAACGGTAGACACAGGCGTAGACAATTTTATCTAGGCAAAGCGTTGAGAACCTGGATTCCTCAAGGTTACGGAGAAGCCAATAGCAAAAGCGCGTCGATTAAAATTGTACTCCAGGGTAAGCCCTCACTCCGGTATCACCGGGGTGGCACCCTACCTCTGTCGCGTGGTCGAGGCATACTTGACGGACAGAGCCGTCATCTACCCCGGTCACCAGGGAGAATGGAACCGGGTGCTGCTCGCCGACCTCCCTAGCGGCGTCAGCGTAGTTTGCTACGCTGACGACACGGTGGTCCTGGCGCAGGGGATGTCGTACCAGGCGGCGCGGGCGGCCGAATTGATGTCACGCGGGGTTGCGACAGTCGTTGAGAGGATCCGGCAACTGGGACTCGAGGTGGCATTGCACAAGTCTGAGTCGGGTTCCCGAATAACGGTAGGAGGGGTTCACATCGGCATCGAGGGAACGATAAGGTACGTGGGTCTCGTCCTCGACAGCCGGTGGAACTTCGTCGAGCATTTTCGACGTTAGGCTCCTAGACTGAAGCGGGCAGCGGCTCCTGCCCAATCTGGGAGGTCCAAACGCCTACTGCCGGAGGCTCTACGCGGGGATCGTGTAGTCCATGGCTCTTTACGGGGCACCGGTGTGGGCGTGTTCCCTGAGGCGGCGACCAGCTCGCCGGTTGAACGTGTCCCAAAGAGTCATGGCCATTCGGCTGATCTGAGGATACTGCACGGTCTCCTGTGAGGCGGCGAGCCTCCTTGCCGGACTGTCGCCGTGGGATCTGAAGGCCAAGATCCTTGCGCTGCTCTGGGAATGGCGCGAGGAGGCCAAACGCCGGGGCGAAACTCGGCGGACGGAGCTCCGGCAGGATCAGCGCTGGGCACGCCACTATTGCGGCGGTAGTGCCCCTCTTTGAGGAGTGGCTGGAGAGGCGTCACGGCGTCCGCACCTTCCGCCTGACGCAGGTCCTCACCGGACACGGAGGTTTCGGGAGGATCCTGCATCAGATCAGGCGGGATGAAACGCCCGGGTGTTACCACTGCGCGGATCGCCCAGAGGACACGGTGGAGCATACGGTGGAGGGCTGCCCCGCTTGGGCGGAGCACCGCCGTGTCCTCGTGGATGCGATAGGAGGCGGCGACCTCTCGCGCCCGGCCCTGGTTCAAGCCAAAGTACGGAGCAAGAGGGAATGGGAGGCAGTCTCCGCCTTCTGCGAAGCAATAATGCTCGCGAAGGCGGAGGCGGGACGCGTGAGGGAAGCTGAACGGAGTGGACTTCACTGCCACGGCCGCTACCACCGCAGGAGAGGTACTGGGCGTACTGGGCGTAGGACGTCGCTAGACGATCTCTGGCCACCGTAGACCCAGGCCTGCGGACGGTGAGCAGTGGGTAGCCCGCCGCGCGATCAGCACCAGGCCCGTGAGTCGACGGTGCGTAGTATTCCACGCGCGCCTCAAGGAGATGATTATCAGCCACCACTGACGGGGCCCATCGTGGCCGGTGCCTGCATGCCTAGGGGTAGCGGATAAATTCTGAAAATGAGTTACCGCACCCCTGGGCACTCAGGCAGGGAAGGCACAGGGGTGGGTTTTAGTCAGTAAGAGTCTGACACGCCCTACCGCTCTACCCAGAGCGGGAGAAGTCATTGGATGATTTCCCACCCCCAAAAAAAAGGGTAAGCCCTGGGTAAAGTACAGAAAAAATCTCGTTCGACTAGTAACTCAAGATTGGTATCAAGTGCGAGAGTCTTGGGCTGAGAAAATTTTATTAATACGGGCCTAGAAGTAAGAAACAAAACAATATAATATTAGTAGGTTGATAGTAATAATCTATTTAAGTGTATTTTATCAGGCACAAGACTGCTTTAAATCATAATTAACAGTTGTAGTTAATGTTTTATTTAAAATTGATTAAGTTGAATTAATTTTAAGGATTTAAAAAATTGTAAAGTCAACGTCGTTTTTTATTCTTTTGTATTGTAAGTACTAATTCGTAACTCAGATTTATAAAAACCAATCAAATTTATTCTGAAGTCTAGGTATTTTATTCAGTTAAAAAATAGTAAAAAAAACAAGACGCTAAAGCACAACTTTAATTTTTTAAAGCATCTGCATGTGTAGCTATTAAAAATTTATGTTACTCATTTGATAAAATTTCAAAAGGAAAGTTCAAGGAAATATTATATAACAGAACCAAACTGTTAACTTCACCATAACCCAAGAATACTTTCATTAAAGCACTAACTCATTCTGTAGGCAAAAGCAAAAACCAATCCTAACATCACTAACATGAAGTCGCATAACCCTTACACGAACCATCTACTTAAAAACCTGAAGGCTGAACCAACTCATAAATCATTTTTTGTAGTCGCTCCTGTCACCACTAGATGGTGATAAAAGCAAAACGTCATTGCGACACTGCCTTACAAGTAGCGCCATCTACAATGATTATCAACAACCTTACAATTAGCACCAAAATATTAAATTAAATGGCGTTACTGACCGAGTACTATTGCATTGTGACAGAGCATTACTAGTGACGCCACCTACGGAACGCTATAACAACTCATATACTAAATATAACTTTTTTAAGCGCAAACTAGATGGCGTTACTGTTAATGAACTACCGCAATGCGACACTGTTATTTTAGTGGTGAATTCCTGCTGGATTACCTGATAACTTATAGGTAGTACAGCAGATAAGTTAATAGCGTCAACTAGGGTGAAGTGCAAACGCGGTTGCGACGGCGAACGCGGCATATGAAACAAAAGAAATTTCTGCTGGCGTCCATTGTCGCGGTCTGAACGTAAAGCGGCACCGAGTTTTACAGCGCGCGGTAAATTTAAAAGGTTTCATTTGCTCGTTGCGGCCACACTGACAAAGCCTAGCTAGAAGCCACGCGGCGGTGATAACAAAGAGATATTCATCGCGCATAAAACACGTTTCATGTCAAAAATCACCACTTCCTTCTCTATTTATGTTTAATTCGTGCACTGTCTCGAGCATTTGACGTCTGTTAGCACAATATTGAGCTGTCTAACAACACCAACGAATTTTCGTCCACTGTCTGTAACCTCTGCACAAAAACAACAGGCACGCGCCTACCCACTACAACGACTCGCGACGCACTGCGGCATCTAGCGCTTCCGCCAACACCGCCCCCAAACCCGCCCCGCGCCCCAACGTTGCGCACCCGGGCGGGGGGAGAAACCACGCGTTCGCTTTGAACCAGGGCAAAAAGAGGGCGCTACAAATCAGGAAATAACGCAACGCAACAGTGTATTATGTATTATACAAAACTTTAATTTTTAAAGCATCTGCATGTGTAGGTATTAAAAATGAACGTTACTCATTTGATAGAATTTCAAAAGGAAAGTTCAAGGAAATATTATATTTTTTTTTTTTTGTAGGGTGGGAAATCATCCTATGACTTCTCCCGCTCTGGGCGGAGCGGGAGGGCGTGTCAGACTCTTACTGACTAAAACCCACCCCTGTTCCTTCCTGCCTTTGAGTGCCCAGGGGCGAGGTAACTCTGTTTCGAATTTATCCTCAACCCCCGGGCAGTAACAATACCTCTTAAGATCCGAAACTCACCTGTGAGTTTGAAAAAAAAAAGCTTGAATCGGCTGACAACCCGGGTTGTCGTCGGCTTTTGACGTATTTTCAATTCGACAACCCGGGTTGTCCGCGGATTTTAAGAGGTTAAATGGCGTTACTGACCGAGTACTACTGCATTGTAACAGAGCATTACTAGTGAAGCGACCTACGGAACGCTATAACAACTCATATACTAAATATAACGTTTTTAACCGCAAACTAGATGGCGTTACTGTTAACGAACTACCGCAATGCGACACCGGTTTTTTTTAGTGGTGAATTCCTGCTGGATTACCTGATGACTTGTAGGTAGTACAGCAGGTAAGTTGGTGGCGACTGCGAACGCGGAATATGAAACAAAAGAAATTTCTGCTTGCCTCCATTGTGGCGGACGGAACGTGAAGCGGCATAGAGTTTTACAACGCGCGGTAAACTTAAAAGGTTTCATTTGCTCGTTGCGGCACATTGACAAAGCCTAGCCAGCAAGCGACGCGGCGGTGATAACAAAGAAATATTGATCGCGTATAAAACACGTTTCATGTCAAAAATCAGCACTCCCTTCTCTATTTATCTTTAATATCTTTAAATTTAAGTAAGTGTACCGACTCGAGCATTTAACACCTGTAAGCGCTATATGGAACAGTCTAACAACACCAACGTATTTTCCTCCATTGTCCGTAACCTCTGCACAAAACAATAGAAACACGACTATCCACTACAACGACTCGCGACGCACTGCGGCCGGCCCAGCCGCTCCCCGCTCCCGTAACGGTCACCAACCCCGCCCGCAGGCGAGCTATAGTGCAGCGCCCTCTCTTTGCCGTGGTCCAGAGTGAACGTATGGATTCACTCCGGAGCAGAGCAAAGAGAGGGCGC
Organism: Polia nebulosa; assembly: GCA_951329385.1. Taxonomy (NCBI): domain Eukaryota; kingdom Metazoa; phylum Arthropoda; class Insecta; order Lepidoptera; family Noctuidae; genus Polia; species Polia nebulosa. Next base: position 1,837,099 of record OX589609.1, read on the forward strand.
TACAAATCAGGAAATAACGAAATGGAACTAAGTTTTTTTTGTGGCGTCATCTAGCGAATCTTTCGACGACTCATACTACCTACCGTTCGAATCAACGTGTTTTTGCTACGCACAACTGGAGGAAAACGCATCCACATCGCTTTGGAGTGTTTTTAGACCAAACACGATGGAAAAATCAAAATTCAATACGGAGGAAGCATGGCGCACAATATTTCTTTTAACATTTGTATTCGCAACTGCAATTGTTAGAGAGAAAATGTAATGGAAAATCGCTATTTAATCGCAAAAAAAATATAGACAATGACTAAATAACATCGCAATGTTGCTGTAAAGTGTAAAATGGAGTTCCGAACGAAAAAATCTTTTTTAGGTTCTTCGGAACCATAAAAAATAAACATTTTATGATGAAAATTACATTCCTACAACTACTATAACTATACGTTTTTCTTTGCAGGGTAAGCAGAGAGGATCGATCGACACGATACGGAAAATAGGTTCGAAATAAAACTCAAGATGGCGCCAACGTCCAATAATTGTCGTCATAAGTGTAATTTTCGGGGTTGGTCATAACGAAATTAAACTCAATTATGACTCGAGTACGGACCGGCCAAGTGCGACCAACACGCACTTGGCAGGTTTTTCTTAGCGACTTTCCTAAACATGTTCTTAATTTTCAAGAAAATTGTCATTTTGTTGCCCCAGCAAAATGGTGCAGTGCGACAAGTCATGACAAGTTTACTCACAGGATTAAGTATATGGAATTTTCAATTACACATTTACCTTACCTACCTTAAAAGGTTTTGTGTAAATTGCTAAGCCAAATTTCGACGAAAACGGTGCTTGAGACAACGGCAAATCCTACGCTTTGGTATGGCTTTTTGAACCCGTGCAGTTTTTGTTTTGAGTTAGACAAGGTAAAACTAATATATCCACTATAATTTGGAGATCATAGAGAACCAATTCATATGCGTTTCATTACTATTCAGACATTACCATTACGCCAGTTGGCCTGATCTCCGAAGACCTGGTGATGAACTCCTTTCATGAACACAATATTTAAAAAAAAAAAATTGTGACAATTGATCCGGTTAAACATTCATCAATCAATATATAATTTTTACTTGAATAACTTTTTACGTGCGGTTTTCGTTTCTAGTACTTTAGAATTGGATGTAATTAGATGAAAGTCTGTAAATCTAGATTTAACTTTACTTTAATATTAATCACCTAGAAAGTATCAAAATTCTATGATAGACATATTATTACAAAATCTATTATTCAAGAAAGAAATAAGATACCTTTTGCATTGTTATATAGCTCATAAACAATGGGTATTCACGTCAAAAGCTAAACAAAAGATCAGAACAACATAACGAGCTATGGAGAGAAGTTTATTAAATGTTAGGAAAACTCAGAAAGACAAAAGTGATAAGCTCAAAAACTGAAATGGCAATGGGCCGGTCATGTAACACGCTATATAGACAAGCAGATGGACGCTTAGAGTAACACGGTGGAAAGGAACAACAGACGAGTAGGCAGGCTGAAAAGAAGGTGGAATGATGACATCATATGACATTAGCAACAATCGCAATGTATAAGGGATAAGGAAATAAAAGGCTTTTAATTTTTTTTTTTATTCATTTATTTTATTTATACCGAAAATAGGCTCGAAATCAAAATCCAAGATGGCCCTAAAAAAAAAAAGAAAAAGAAGGCCCTAGCGAAAATTTACAAATATTCGTTATTGGTTGCGTTTTTATGGGTCGCTTATTACTAAAACATGTTCGAAATCAAAATCAAACATGTTGCGAACGAACATTTGCAAATTTTTCGAAAAGGGTGTCATTTTCATGATTTTCGAAGTCGCTGTTACGAAATTTGGGAAATTTAATTTGGCTCAATTATGATTTTAGTTTTGTGCCCTTTCGTTATAAGCAGCCCTGAAAGAGATGAAAATGACACCACACATCACACAACAGCACTACCACTACTTCGGGCAGACGCTCACCAGACACAATACCCGACTAGTCGTAGGATCCTCCCTTTCCAATGGAGGCTGCGGAACTTTACACCCAAAAAAAGATCCACTCGCACCACAGATCACTAAATGCATACCTTGTGTGCATAGAGAATGAAATAAATAATCGATCAACAGAAAGTGAATGATATTCTCAGTTCGATTAACGCTAATTTATTTTTTTTATAATTGACAGGCTCGCGTTTGTCCACTTGATGGTAAGCGATGATGTGGTTGACGATGCAGCACGCTTGCCTAGATGTAACTTATTCACTCTTGACTTAAAGACCCCCAGGTTGTACTTAGTGAATTGTCGAGCAAGCGAGCCCAAGTTCTTAATTGTTATCACTTACCGGGATTGCTTGAGTGTTGGAACACCATCATGATGATAGCGGCGACTGACTGCGACGCCTGGCTCTCTTCCTCCATGCCGGCGTACTTGCGAGCTGGAAACACGATACGTTTCAATACTGCTTGCATAAGCAGAGTATGACGCAGTGACAGGTGTAACTAAATACTGAGTCGTCTCGAGGAGGTCGTATAAGAATATTAATCATGTCAGGAGAGTGGCTGGTCGGTGAAATATAATTTTAAAGGGTAATGCAAAATTGGAACGTTTTAAAAGTAAGAACAGATATTTGTTTTGTTTGTAAGGGATTCAAGAGGGAACCTCCGAAGCAGTCATTCGCTTGTAGCAACAATATAGCGTAAATTCAGTACTGCTTTTCTGCGTTTCTGTTAGCACATACACTAGGAGTACCGCTGCCGAGTTACACAAGCCCCCGTCGTCACAATACTTAGGAAAGAAGTTTCTTTGACAAGTGCTAGCAAATTTCTGAACATCAACAAGCAGCGTTACACTTTCAGTGCCGTTGAAACACATAGCTATTTAATGTGTATGCGACACCCCTAAGGACTTCAAGAGAATAGAGATAGGACTTAAAGTACTAATCAAAAAAGTTTTTTTTATTTTTAACTTTTTAGTTGTTATACCCCAGAACTAAAACTAAATATTAAAGTTAAGCCCGAATAACATGAAACATGGAAGTTGAACATACTCGTACTCGTAATTCGCGGAAACCAAAATGTCATCTATGTATACATATTTTTTGTGTTTGTTGATTATTTCAAAAAGCAGTAAAACAATTTCGATGAAATTTATATGGGACCACCTCTTTCGGATAAAAAAAGAATTTTGAAAGTCGGTCCACAACTGACAAAGAAATCGGTGGGCATACATAAAATAAAACATGCATACAGTCGAACTCCTTTTTGCGAAGTCGGTTAAAAGCAGCCATAGCAATTTACGGCTGTGAAAAATCCTGACAAGGTTTTTCCCGTTTTACTTCGGAACAATAACAAGGTTTTTTTCTAATCATTACAGTATTTTTAATGGTTCAGTTGAAAAATTAAGATAAAGATCGCATTATGTTATTGTTTTGTCTAATTATTTCAACCTTCGTTACCATTCAAGATTCGGTCATCACTCTTTTGTATTTGTTGGTTTTTGTTGCCATAAAAACCTTTTTGCGAAACATGAAATTACTGGTTTTTCTGAATGTTTTATATTTTCAGTTGTAACGCTGTTTCTGAGTCTAATTCGGACCCAGATGATACGTTACGACTACCTTATTCTACCACATTCGGCACCTTTTTTTTAATGGGAGCTTATTGCTAAATCAAAAATCATCGCAATCAGCCTTAGCAATCAATTTCTGGAGATATGCGTTACCAAACGCCATTCAACTGGATCCTAGCTACTCTCATCCAGTTTCTACCAGCCGCTCTACGAAAATCGTCGCTCTCCCTAGCTAATTATCTATATTAATTAGTTCGTCATCATCATATAGCAGTCCACGGCAGGACGTACACCTTACCAAACGGCCTTCCACTCAATCCTCAGCTACTCTTACCCGACTCTGCAAAGGTCATCGCACCACCTAGCCTAAGGGTGAAAACCAAACTTAATAAATATCAATACTTACTGATGGTGAACGGCAGGATGTAGTAAGACAGTAGATGCAAGATCTCCTGATGAAGTGCCACTGGGAACATGGCGACGCAGTAGGCCACCAAGAATGGAAGATTGTCAATCATGTCGTACTCCAAAAAGGGCAACAGGCAACCCAGGCACTGTAGGATGGCTTGGCCAAATGCTGTGGAAGTATTCCTATGTTAAAAAGGTTTTTCTAGTTTTCAAAGTGTAAAAAAAGTATTTTATTCTTTAAATTGTTCGATATAAAAATATTATGGTGTTAAACCTTCCATTACTACCAAAACTTCACTTACGAAGGTAGGTACTTTAAACTACTACAAGATAAGACAGCTAAAATACAAAAGATGACCTAATCAGTCTTCAATTTGAAACCTAAAATATGACATCACTTATTGCTAACAAGAACAAAAGAAAAAATTAAACTTTTGGTACTTACGTAACGTCCCATATTGTAGATGTGGCGTGGAGTCCACGAGCCCAGACAGTGCATTGAACAGGCTCTTATAGTCCAGGTTGGGGTACAGACCCATCCTCTCACTGTCATTGTCAGCGTCCCGAAGCATTTCAAGTGGGGAGCGCGGGACATCTTTGAGAACGCCTGCAGAAATTGTGCGGCAATCAGTGACAGGGAAGTAATAAATAATGAAAGCTAAAGTTTCCCAAATCTTAAAGTTGAACTACGATAAAACGAGAGTGAGGTACTGACAATGTATCTTGTAGACAGGCATTAAGTATGGCAGATTGCGCTAAGAGAATCACTCTGTCATAAACAGTTTATTCTAAAAGTAAAACAGCTGTGCCTGCAGGAGCCCAAAAGCCTCGATAACCATTCCGACCAAAAAGGTATCATGTAACCCAGTTACCAGGTTGTGGAGTTTAGATAGGAAGTCGCTACATGTCAAATACTGGAATTCAGCAGCATCCGGGTAGACAGGAAGCCGATGGGTCACAGAGGTCAGATAGACAACTCTACATGTACAACTGCATCACTGCATGTAAGCTGCATCCAGATACAGAAGGCGAACTGGCTGTGAAAAGGCGAGACTGATGATAACTCAGTCATGAGGCTTTGTGCCTATCAAAAACCTGAAATCTTCATCTGGATATAGGCCTCCCCCAAGTGTCGCCACAACGACCAGTCCTGTGCGTTGACTCACATCCATCAGATTCCCGAAACCTTACCAATTGACAAATAAAACATACTTAAATAGAATTATGGATCTCCAGTTGAACTTCAGGCTTAACGCAATCTGCTACAGCAAATAAGGACACTCCTCTAATTTACTTTTATAACCTATAAAGCGTCAGCGTGTCGATGGCATAAACAATATTTTCTTAATTAAATTCCTTGCCCGGCCCAGTATTTCGTCACGGCAATGCCGTCCGATGACGCTGTCATTAGATTATTTCGTAAGCATTTAACAGCCGCAAGATTGATGGTGGGGCATGATCTGCGGAGACGCCGCATAGACACTGAAGATCGAACCGTCCGAGAACCTCCACCTGTAGATTGTCTTGTCTGTTTAGTTTTCCAGGTTGGCCATGACAACGCGTGCCCAGGTGGGAGGCACTCCGACGGCTCGATGAAATCATCAGGAGATTTCCGTCTTCCGCCTAAGGTCACTCCCATAATACTACTAAAAGCTCAGGATACTTACTAAGAAGAGTCTGAGAGAAGTATTTGACAGTGTTGGCGATATCAGTGCCGAGAGGCAAGGGCTGAATGTTGTGTTGCAGCCGCAGCTGGGCGTCATACAGGCTGCGGATCTTGGCTGTAACTGTATACGACGAGGCTATAGAGTTATCTAATTAGTAACATGACCTTTTGTTCTTCAAGTGGAAGGTGAAGATTTATAGATAGACTTAGACTAGAATTCAAAGCAAAATAAGTTTTATGTTTGGCAAGTTGTAAAACTATTCCATTACTGTTTTAAACCGGTAAATGCTAAGTTATTTCAGTAGACAGCAATCGTTGCTATACTAATTGTTTAATTGTATTTTATTTCGGCTTATTGCGTTGAATACTATATCTCTAAAAAACTACAAGTCAAGTAGTTCCATATTTCTCTTATAATACCTACTACACTCTTGGTCCAAATTGTGATATCTTGTACTCAAGTTTAATGACAATGTTACAGCGACTTCCTAACTTCAACGGCATAATAATCTAAGCGCCGGTACTCAGGGTATGAGCTGCATATTATATTGTTTTCCACCCGGTGCCTAAACCAATATTATCTTCAGAGAATACTTAAGTTTCCTATTTTTTTATACTTTATTGTAGTACACCAGTTATTTAAATATTGAGTAAGTACGTACTAAATCCCCCTTTATGAGTCACGTTCAACCCTTCAAATCACAACATCAAAAGCCCCTAATTGTTAAGGGTTTTCATTTAGAAGCTTTCATTTTAATAAACAAAATTATTAGTCAGTACAGTACCTAAATTGACTCAGGGGTGCAATGCGTGGGATCACGTTTCATCAAAATGGAGGAAGGGTTTATTATTACTCAACTCCCCTTCAAAGCTTTATTAAATTCCACCCTCAAAGTACCAGTGTGCATCAGACTGAACGTCCAGAACCAATAATTAGGAGGGCTACATAAGGGTGGATTACGATCGATCACAGACAAACAGAGCTTACTAAAGGGTGTAGTTTTTTTTTTAAATAGCAACCCTCAAAGCAAAATAGTTTGGTATATAACCGCCACCCTCGTACCGTAACCTATGTATTGCATTTAAGTGAAGTGCATGTACGCACACTCTCAGGATGTTATTACTGGTTATTTGGTACAACTCCGTCGGTTGCTTTGCCAAAAACATAGGGTCGATGTAAAAAGACTCAATAATAATTTGCAAATAGGTCGCCATTCTTTGCTACTTTTTTAGCGAAGAGCGGGTGCTAGTTAGGTAATATAACTAGGTAACTACGTAACATAACTTACATTAATATACCTTGGCTATCACTAATAAAAGGTCCAATTGAGATTTAGTAAAGCCAAAACCAATTATTTAAATTTTACATCGTAACATGTCTAAAATAGAATAACAGCTTGCTTCGTAAACTTCATTTTTAAATACGACAATCTTCAATATCTGCCACCCATCAACGACTCTAACCTAATCAGGAAATTGGAAGAGCCACCATCTTAGAATGTCACAAGATGGTGGTTCAAGCTATTTCCTGATACAACGTTCTCGAGGTACCTACATATACACGTATGTAGAGTTCGACTAGCAGGGAACAAGGATTTTCTCTACGACCAATAGGTACCTATGAACTAGATACATTTGACTCTATTGAAATTACACATTGCAAACCGAAGGAGTCTTTAAAAATGCAAATGTAACCCAGAAACAAAGCGTGACAGTTGCGATCAAGACACTGTAATAAAAACGTTAGATTTGAGGGATTTAAAAGAAGCAACTGTGATACGAGTACAGTGATGATTAACTGGATAAGGTCTTCCAATAAATCCTCAAGATTCTAATATAGATTTTACGAAGCCTCAAAATGTTATTTATTAATTCATAGAAATGCACTAAAATAATTTCTTTAACATTTGACACAAGACTGTCTCAAAGCATAAGTGTTTGTTGTAGAACTGCCACCCTCGTGCCGTTACCTCTTATGTATTGCATTTAAGTGAAGCATGTACGCACAAACTCAGGATTTTTTTACTGTTTTTACAACCCCCTCGGTTGCTCTATGCCAGTAACATAATTACAGGACGATGTTATCTTTCAATAATAATGCGCATATAAGTTTACATTCTAGACACAAGACAGCTTCGAAAAGCGCTTACCCTTCAATGCCGCCATCTTGAATAGGTACCAATTCGTGAGTAGGTACTTACCTACCTTAATTCTTACGTTTGAATTTTAAGTCTACTTATAGACATATATTCATAACAGAGAACTTCAGGTTGAAATATCACGACTAAGCGTCGCCACACACTTACCGTTTACTTTCTTTGCTTTGCTTTTCTACCTAGAACAGATCAGAAAAAAAAGAATTGAAAACGGAAGACGGTTGACGGTTGGTTGTTGTTTTTGTGTGTGCATAAATAAGAATGCCATACAAAATGTACCGATCGTCACACACCTACCGTCGCGCACCGGTAAGAACCGATAAGAATGCAACCGGCCGACGTCGCCGATCGAACGTGCTGGCCAATCACGACAGCGCAAATCAAGAAAGTTATCAATTCTTTTCTGATCTGTTCTAGGTAGAAAAGCAAAGCAAAGAAAAGAAACGGGTAAGTATGTGGCGACGCTTAAGAACGCAAGCCGAGTTCGTCAACTCAGAAACTGTTTTTGGAATCATATTTGGAAAATAAAAAAATATCGCGTTTAAAAATCTCATACTTTTAAACTATGTCTAGTTGACGTGAAAGTGCTTGCTTCGTAAACTTTAGTTTTACAAATAGACTTCAAAAAAGAGGAGCTTCATAATTCAACCGTGTTTTTTTGTATGTTTGTTACGCAATTATTCCGCCAACTAAGAATTGATTTTGATGATTCTTTTTTTTTGTTTGTAGCTCATACTTCAGAAGTGGTCCCATATAAATTTTATCGAAATAAATTCAGCGCTTTTTGAAAAAATCAACAAAAAATATATGTATACATAGATGACGTTTTCATTTTCTCTAATTATGTTCAAATTGCCTGTCATTGGGGTTATTAGTTCGGGCATAACTTTACTATTTAGTTTTAGTTATGGAGTACCTACTACAACAAAAAGTAAAAAATATTTTTTTTACTAAGAAATAACAACAGACGACGTGAAAAAAAAATTACAATATAATTTGAATTTCGGAGGTCGGTGACCCCTTTTGGAATTCGGTTGTATTTTATTGTAAAAATATTCTATGTACCCATTTACTTGATGTACGTATTATATGTACTACTAACCAAAAATGTTTTGTCCTTTTTTAGCATGGTGAACAATGGATGCCATCGCTAAAAACACTGATCAATAGTTGTATGATGGTTTTATATTGATTACCGACTATTGCCATCCCATACCTTGACATTGACAAAATCATTACACGTTCATCGATGGAGCCATAACCTCAAAATTTCAATTGAAGTAAGACAACCCCCAATATCGGCCTTTAGCACTTCCAATTGAATCAGGAAATTAGACGAGCAGCCATCTTTGAATGTCTGAAGACGGCAGGTTTTCAATTTCCTAAGTTCTCGTGGTACATAGGTAGGTCTATATTGACTAGACTATCAGGGCCAGGGATTTTCCCTACAACCTACAGATATTTACCAACTAGTTTGTAAGAAACTGTATTGAATGAAATCTATGGAAATCCCAGATTGAAAGTTGAAGATGTGTTTGAAAGACGCCATTTTTACCGTATAGAACATTTACAAAGGAGCGCGAGAGTACCTACGGTCAAGCCGGTGTCGTGTAGAGGGACTTAAAACTTAAAAAAAAAACAGCCGAATGTCATGCGTGAAGATTGTACGATTTCCTATACATTTTTTTAAAAAGACTGACCACAAAAATATTAGAAATTTACTGAAATCATTGGATTGTTATACACATGTTTAAAAACGAGGCGAGGGCCCGGCGCACGGCGCGGCGGTCCATAACACAGGGTATCCCTAGCACGCACTTTAGTCTTGTGCAAAGGAGCTTCTCATACACATTATAAGCTGAATAGTTCTAAGATCATAATATTAAGCCAACCTTTTGGAATAGAGGACTATTGTCCTCACACACACACACAGCCTCGAAAAACGCCCACCCTTCAACGCCGCGCGCCGCCATCTTGGACGGAAATCGATACGTCAGTATACATGCACCTCCCTCCCTACGCTTGAGTCTACAAAGCGACTTATTCTAAAAATAAAACACCTAGTTTGAGGAATCACGACTTATAAGAGCAACCCATGAATGAGTTCGTAAACTCATCTTTGGAAACATATTTAAAAAAATTATGTCTCAAAGTCTTTGTAGACGTATACTTAGTTTAAACGCGCAAAATAAGAGAATGACGCATGCTTTACTTACGTCAAGTGTCAATTCAAGACAAAGAACGTGTTGTTCAGTAACATACGGGTTCACTTTCTACTTTAAAGAACTTTTAACAAAAGCCTCATTTCTTTATTCAAAATGGCAATGGAATAAAAAATTCTAAGAAAATCATTTTACGTTTATAACTTATAATATTTATGGCTTCAGCGGCGGCGGCGCGTTGCGTCATCTTGAAAGGGCACCACTGCCACTGGGTACCTACGAGTACCTACCTACCTACCTACCCACGCTTTCTTACTACAGCAGTCAAACTGTCAGACCCTATTCCGACAGTAAGAAAAGTAGAAGAATATCCAAAGAACAAATTCGTAACCTCAGAAATGTATAATTTTTAGAAAAAATATCCCTTTGCTGAAAGCCGTCAAAGACTTTCAGATTCTTTAAGATTTCGCGCCTATACCTAGATTAGACGGACGCATGCGTCATTTACGTCAAATGTCACTTCCAGACAAAGAACCTCACGTTCAAAAATATCAGTGTTTCCACCGTAAAGACACATAGTCAAAAAGGAATAATGAAAAAATCTATCAAGTATTTCAACAAATGTCAAGGCATTACATAATAGCCAAGTCCGCATCCGCGTGGCGCATTTAATCTGATCCGGCAAACGCGGCAGGGGCGGGGCGAAGCCCGAAGGGCGCGGCGCGGCGGCACGATGGCACAACCCGCGGGACGCATGCGCGGGCTGGGCTATCGATTGTCGTTCCCAAATAGCTGAGGGCGAGGTCGGGGTGAAGAAGGGGGCGAGGGGAACTCGCGCTTGCGTCCCGCGTTTTGTGCCATAACCTTTGTTAAATTTTCGCTAAAAATAGATTTTTTTATCGATTTTGTATTTAAGATTTGATTTTAGGTTTTATTTTTGCTGGGAGTGATTAGTTTTTCTGCGTACTGAAATAAAGTCTAATTCAATATGAGTTATAGATTTTTTTTAATATTTAGCTTGAATTATTGTTATCAAATATTTATGTAAGTGGATATTCTGCTAAACAGTAATGGAATAGTTGTGGCAATTTTCAACATTTGGTCTTGTCATCATTGACAAGAAATACAATTAAGAAAACACAGGTAAAATAAAAAAGCAGCAATCATTATTTTAAATTTATTTACTACACAAAGATACATCATGCATTATATATACTTAACACAATCTACCGTGAAGTACAATGACTGCATTTTCAAAGACTAATTATTACATAATTTACTAAGACAGACACCAAACTAATCTTTGACAATTTTGACACCAAATCTACTACAACAAACACACAAATATTTTTATACAATATTTAACAGAAAACAAGCAAGTCCCAAAACAAAGAATTTGTACTACTTCCCACAAGTTCATTTGAAAAGCAGTCTTATGGCTTCGACGTAAGACCCAATTTTCCTTAAACTTGAATGACTGGCCAATTATTACATTTTTAGGGAAAATTCCCAGTAATAAGACGAAACTATTTATAGGACTGGCTTATATTCTGTTACACAATGTACTATAGACATATTTGAAGCAAATAAATATTTCAGAGGACCGGCAGATTAAATAAGACAATTTAGTTAGAATGAGCTTAGGGAAATATAATAGATAATAGTTTAGAACAACATTTTCACTTAAAATGCTAATACAGAAAACAAAGACATTTAAATTTTTTTTTAAAGTCTCAAACACATTTAATTTAATTTTATAATTTTTTATTCAAATTTTGTAGCATTCTTTTTTAATACCATGTGCAAGGTGATTGACAAAGGGTAGGTATTTTAAGAAAATTTTGTATAACATTAATAAAATAAAAACTGAAAAAAATTTGGAAAATGAGTTTTTTTTGGAAATTGTTGACGGACACAAATAAAATCACATAGGCAGACAGGACATTTACATACATATACGTTCACAAAAGGATAGATATAGAGTAGATAATATATAAAGGTATAGAGTATACCTACATATGAAGGAGATATGATATACAAAGCCTCCCCAGGAACCCCACACCAGGATAAACAGCGGGATGGTACGGACACAGATATACTGGTTAAGCCAACATTTTAGAAAGGTGAGCCACACAAACAGGAACCCTGATTCTGCTTACTCAATTATTGGTCAAACTGCATTAAAACAAACATTTGAAGCGAAATAAGTTAACAATAGTACCTAATAGATGTCCCAGACAAGACTGCAAAGCTGCAAACCGCTTCCCATTGTTCAAGGTGATGCACAAAAATTAAAAAGTTAACACGACTTGCTAGCTCGGGGTCCGCACGAATAGTAAGCTGCGGTAAATAGTGCAGTACGGCGGGGAGCCCCTTCATCCCCTCTCACCTGTCCCCTTCACCCCCTCTCACCTGCCCACTGCGACAAGCGCGAAGTTGAAACATGTCCGCAGTGCCGCGTGGCGGCTTACGTAACCATGCCGCCATTTTGAACTCACCCACCATTTTCTAAGAATAACTGGCGCTCGATTTATGAAGCTCACAGTAGCCCCTTTTCAATTCTAACACGAGGAAAAATCAAAATATTACTGTTCTATTGGATTTTTGGATTTTTTAGAGGAGCTCGTGTCTACATAATAATAGCCGTATGGGTCGAACTTTATGGTTAAGCAACTCTTGCTGAGGTCGGTCCTTGGATGGGTAACCAATATAAAATAGCGAGATTCCTCCGGGCTGTCATTTGCAGTCTTTACGGGTCGTTAGAAATTCAGACTTTCGGGCCTGGTGCTGATGGGACGGCGAGCTACCCATTACTCGCCGTCCGAAAGCCCGCGTCTACGGTGGCCGATGATCGTACCGCGAACCCCGAAGCCCAGGGCGTCTCCTGCTGGGGGCGTGAGAGCGACTCCGTTGAGTCTACCTCACCCGTTCCGCCTCCTCCTTCGCGAGCATTACTGCTTCGTAGAAGGAGACTGCTTCCCATTCCCTCTCGCTCCGTACCATGGCCTGAACCATGCCGGGCGCGAGCGGAGCTACGCCCCGGCGTTTCGCCTCCTCGCGCCACTCACAGAGGTGCGCGAGGACCTTTGGCTCCAGGTCCCACGGCGACAGGCAAGGAGGCTCGCCGCCTCACCGGAGACCGTGCGGTATCCTCTGATCATCCGGATGGCCATGACCCTTTGGTACGCGTCCAACCGGCGAGCTGGTCGCAGCCTCAGAAAACGCGCCCACACCGGTGCCCCGTTAAGGGCCATGGACCATTCGTTCCACTCTTACGAGTACGTCCATCTTAAATGTGGCCCTGGATGGCCGAGCATGGCTGCAAGCCACGCTACCCATTCGCTTTGGTGGGCTTGGAATTCGCAAAATTTCTAGTGAAAGCCTACCGGCGTTCCTATCCTTCGGTCCACAGCACTCAACAGTAAACCACACGAATTTTAACCCCATCACTGGTTAACTGTAAGGTGCCGTGCTTGACCAATACTGTGAACGCCTGGAAAGCCCGGACACCGAGAACCTCTCTTGCCAGAGACAGTGGGATGAGCCGCTCTGCAGGTTAGTACGGAATAATCTCATTAATACTTCCACCAATACTGCTGAGCGTGCCCGCCTACTGGCTGTAGGTGAAAGGGAGTCGGGGCTTTGACTACAGGCACTACCGTCATCCAACCTATGTAATATGCTGAGTGATGCCTCTTTCCGGATCGCTTAATGTTAGCGCTTGGGTGCTCCTAGTGGAGTTCCACATCGTTTTCAATGCGGTGAAGCAGTGGACCGCCTCGGACACCATGGCCTATCCTGCGGTAGGAGCGCTGGTCGGATAGGACGGCACGCGAGCATTAATGACATCATCCGTTAGGCTCTTATCACCGCCGGGGTGCCAGCTGTTTTAGAACCCAATGGCTTGGCACGTGACAATAGGAAGAGGCCAGACGGAATGACCATAATGCCTTGGAAGTTATAGGCCTTTGGTGTGGGATACAACATGTGTCGACATCCTTGCGCCATCCCATCTCTTTAGCACGGCGCGCTGTGCTAAAGAGATGCTGCTACAGCTGCAAAAAACCTCAAACGGTGCAAATATAACAACCTTATTGGGAAGTTATATGTTTGAGCCATTTAGGGTTGAAACACTAGGGCCATGAGGTCCGAGTGCCCATCGAGTTTTTCGGTATATCAGCAAGCAGTTAGTCGACTCTTCACGTGACCAGAGGGCTGGGATTTTCTTTGGCCAAGGGCCAACGAATCAACATTGCTATTCAACGTAGCAATACTGCCAGCGTTCTGGATACTTTTTTCATTGACAGCGATGTGGAAGAATTTTTTGATGCCCAGTGAGTTGTTTTTATACGCATTTGTACATATTATTAGTTATTATTATCAGTTTGTAAATATACTTTAAGTTATTTAGTTTTATTATAAAATCAAGGACATTTTGCTAGAACGTGCAAGTTGAAAAACGTACTTAGAAGATGTAAGATATAGATTTATGTAGGTGAAGAAATTACAACAAAAACGATTGTTATAATCTTTTTAAATCCGTTTTCATGCGGTTTCGCCAAAGTTAAATTATATACAATTTTTACACAAATGCGATTATAATTGGTAGGCTACAACAGGTATGACGAACCTATGGCACGCGTGCCAGCTGTGGTACTTGTGCCAGCTGTGGCACTCCTGCCAGCTGTGGTACGCGGCATAATAATTCGGGCACGCCAGGGTAACATATTTAAAGTCTAGATCATTTAAAACAGCAGAGATCACACCGTTTTCTTTATTTAAATAAACAGTAACTGGATAACCGAGCTTAGCTCGGTTTTTTTTCGGTAAATCGTGTTTTTTGGAAATGAAACCTAGCTAGATCGTTTTTATCGCCCCCGAATGAAACCCCCTGCATACTAAATTTCATGAAAATCGTTGACGCCGTTTCCGAGATTCAGCTTATATATATAGGTACATATATACAAGAATTGCTCGTTTAAAGGTTTAAGATAATAAACGACTGCAACGTTACGATGATCGCTGTAAGAATTTCGGGTTACAAGGTAAGAGTTAATAAGATATAGTTTTATTATTTGTTCTTTAAATCACAAAGTCAAGATTCTTTGGTGGCACGTCTTGGCCGCATTATTATTTTTTACAATGTGGTATTAGAGTATGGCAGGACACCTGGCAATACGCGGTGATGATAGGTAGAGTAAGGCAGTTACCGAGTGATGTCCAAGGACAGGAATAAGAAGTATTGCTCATCCGGTGGCGAGATGTGCAGACGACATTCTTGATAACGCGGAAAGCCTGACTGAGGCTGGCACAGGAGCATGGGAATTAGCAACAGAAGAGAAGACTATGCTCTGCAGAAGCGAAATATAACTGTGGATGATGATGATAAACGTGTCAGGAGTCGTACTAATATAAAGCGACCATCGCGCGAGTACCCGATCATCCTGCTTATTTGTATGGCAAACCAGCCCCCTTAGCCAAAATACATTTCTGTTAACGTTAACGCTAACGCTTCGTGCAAAATGTATGGCAAGGACATTACCTGCGCAGAGAACTGTCACGTGACTCACGCCCAGCAATGTCGTTGCCATACATTTTGCACGAAACGTTAGCTATAACGTTAACAGAAATGTATTTTGGCTAATCATCGCGTTGTCGCGTCGACAGAAGGCGCTTTCCGGTTTTGCCATACAAATGAACGCGACGATCGCGTGGTTGTGTTCGCGATGCTCGCTTTCTATTAGAACGACGCCTCATACGATCCACGATTGTCCGAATTGCAATTTTAAAAATTGTAACTTAGAATGCAAACGCAACTGGATAAATTCTCCGACGATTGTTTGGGTTGCAAGCTTGTCTAACTGTGATAGTGATAACTTAAAAGATTTCATAATATAAATCTTACATACGAGTATTATTACGATCTGCTTAATGGGTTAGACTGTTTGCCAGGTGAATATCACATTGTTGTAGACGACTGTGGCAGAAGTTCGCAGAGTTAAACAGAATGGTTGAGATAGGAGGCATTAGAAAAGAGAGCGACCCAATGCCGTGGGTAAATTCTTTAGTGATAGTCGCTTTGGAGTGCTCGGCAAATTTATTAAAAATATAACAGATAAAATGTATTCGTATTGAGAAAGTGACTTAGTTGGGTCATAGTATTACTAAGTCGCAATGAAAGTGGACTCATTATAATATGCCAGAACCAAAGGATCGGAAAATCTTAGAAAAAGGCTGCAAATTATCTTCCTAAAATACCTAATTACTTACTGATAATACGCGCGAATCAGACCACGCGCAGTTTAGGGTCCCGAAGTCGCCCGTTACAACATGTGAACTTAAAAGGGGGCTTTATGATTATTACTATGAACATATCAATTACTTTCACGGTTTAACGGCCAATAACGTTCAAAAACGAGCCCACATAGACGATGGTATCGGAAGAAAGAGTTATAAAATCGGACTTCATTGTTTGAAGCTTTCAAGGTTTAGAACACGCGAGGGGTTCACATCGGCGTGGAGTCGACGATGAAGTACCTGGGATTCGTCCTCGACAGCTGGTGGAACTTCGTGGAGCATTTTCGACGTTTGGCTCCCAGACTGGAGCGGGCGGAGCTGCCTTGAAGCGGCTCCTGCCCAATCTGGGGGTACCAGACGCCTCCTGCCGTAGGCTCTACACGGGGGTCGTGCGGTCCATGGCCCTTTACGGGGCCATCGGTGTAGGCGCGTTCCTTGAGGCGGCGATCAGTTCGCCGGTTGAACGCGTCCCATAGGGTCCTGGCCATTCGGCTGATCCGGGGATACCGCACGGTCTCCGATAAGACGGCGAGCCAACGTGCCGGTGTAACCCCACTGCCGTGACAAATCATGGCACAGCGGACAGAGCTCCGGCGAGATCTCATGGCGGCATGGTGACTGCGACTGTCGCAACAATTGCGGCAGTAAGGCCCCTCTTTTAGGAGTGGCTAGAGAGGCGCCTCGGCGTCCTCACCTTCCCCCTGAGGCAGGCCCTCATCGGACAGCTGTTTCAGGAGGTTTCTGTGACGTATCAGGCGAGAGGAAACGTCCGGGTGTCACCACTGTGTGGATCGCCTAGAGGACACGGTGGAGGTCTACCCCGCTGGGACGCCACACTGCCGAATCCTCGTGGAGGCGATCGACGGCAGCGACCTCTCACGCCCGGCTTTGGTCCAGGCCCTGGTACGGACCAAGAGGGAATGAAAAGCTTTAACTTCCTTCTGCGAAGCAGTAATGCTCGCGAAGGAGGAGGCGGAACGAGTGAGGGAGGCTCAACGGAGATCACGCCCCTAGCAGCCGCGGAAACGCCCCGGGCGTCGGGAGACGCAAGCAGACTCCCGGCCACCGTAGGCGCTGGTTTTCAGACGGCGACTAATGAGTAGGTGGCCGTCCGATAAAGACCAGGCCCGAGAGCCCGCCTCAAAAAGATGTAAGCAACAACTGACGGGGTCCGCTAGGCCCGATGCCTGTCTGGGTCGCGGATAAATTCGAACGAGAGTTACCGCGGCCCTGGCACAAGCAACCGATGGAACAGGGATGAGTTTTAGTTAGTAAAAGTCTGACACGACCTCCCGCTCCACCCAGAGCGGGATAAGTCAGTGGATGATTTCCCACCCCAAAAAAAAAAAGTTGGGCGACTACTAGGTACTCTTAAAGTAACAAAGCAAACTTAGCCGTGATACTTTTCTTTCTAAATCCGTTATACATTCTACCAACATGTTTTTTTCAGCTTTTTCAAACCAACAGTTTAGCTTTTAGGGGAGGACACGTGACTCAAGCAAAATATTTCGCAAACTGATCAATCGAAAAATAGTTTTCACATTACAAAAAATAAAAAAACACCACGTAACAAATAGAAAATTAACGATTGGCAATACGATTCGCTTGTGAAGTTTCACAAGTATCCTACTAATATTATAAACGTGAAAGTTTGTGAGTGTGTATGTTTGTTACTTCTACACGCTCAAACGGCTGGACCGATTTGGATGAAATTTGGTATGTTGATAGCTTATATCCTGGATTAACACATAGGCTACTTTTTATCCCAGTCTACGCGGGTGAAACCGCGGGGCGCAGCTAGTATTTAATATTTATAAAAGGTTTTTTACAAAAATCGGTTCACCTAAGTATAAAAAAGTTCTGAAGTAACACACATTAAAAAAAATTGTCTCATTGAGAATTTCCTCCTTTTTTTGAAGCCGGTTGAAAAGTAATTTAGTCATCGAATCAAAAAGGGCATTCAGGGCAATGAAGGAACAGAGGTGGATTTTAGTCAGTAAGAGTCTGACACGCTAAAGATTTTCTCAAAGGGCATTTTGAGAAAATCTTTAGGTTCAATCCCAACTCGCCTGTAGCGAATGAAACAAGCTTGGGTTGGTTGGTGACATTATAAGCCTTTTCTTTTTTGGGGATGGGAAATCATCCAATGACATCTCCCGTTTTGGGCGGAGCGGGAGGGCGTATCAAACTCTTACTGACTAAAACCCACCCCTGTTACTTCACTGTCTCGAGTGTCCAGGGGCGCGGTAACTCTGTTTCGAATTTATAAACCTACGACCCCTGGGGTGTGATATGTAAGCCTAACATCATAATAATATGACGGTACAATTTGTAGGGCTATCTATACTTGAGGGCTATGCTGACGAAGACAGAAAACTGGAGAGAAGTTTCCTCTGTGAGACTGTGATGGTCCTGAAGGAGGCTACCAAGCGGGATCGTGAGAGGGCCGATCCCACTCGGAGAAGAAGCTGTCGAGGAGGCAACCACCACGACGCCTAACACGCCGAAACCTCACCTGCATCATTTAATGCAGGCGGGACTTTGGAATCTCGGCCGCTCAGAGTGGGGACTCTGATAGCCCACCGAGTGATTCCAGGGAATACGGCGGCACTGTGATTACGTGCTAGCGTGCACAGCGAGGCTCAGAGGAGAACCCTTTTTTAACCGACGAAAAAAAAGGAGTAGGTTCTCAATTCGACCGTAAATATATTTTTTTTTGTATGTTCAGCCCTCACTCTGTCATTTATGAACCGACTAGCTGCGCCCCGCGGTTTTACCTGCCTAGACCGGAATAAAAAGTGGACTATATGTTAATCTAGGCTATAAGCTATCGACATACCAAATTTCATTCAAATCGGTCCAGCCGATTGAGCGTGAAGAAGTAACAAACACTCACAAACTTTCACATTTATAATATTAGTAGGAAGGATTTTGATTATTCTTTTTTTGTTAGATAGGGTATACCTCAAGGGTGGTCCCATTTCAAGGAAGTAGAACCTCGAAAATTGGGCACGATAATTGTTTCTGCTTACTTTTCATAACTTAATCAGGTATTTGCATTTAGGAATCATCACATCATGAAACTGCGCTGATGATGGAAACCATACCTTTTCTAAACAATAGAAGTTAGATATAAAAACTGGTTTTAGTGACACATCTGGAACCATATTTCTAACACTATGATTTAAGCAGTGAATTTGATGTTTCATATTAGTACTGAAAATGGACAACAGTGAGCTTCCTATGACCTTCATAAACACCCTAGAAATTCTTAGAAAATGGGTAAGTGCTAGCTGTCATCTTGTGATAGTGAAACCAGGTAAAACGCATGACCTGAATATGCACAACTCTTCCACATAATAATGCATTTTGACCACAAATTAACAGAATCAAGGATACATATATAACATTGAAACAACAGCAGAATACTGGACTCTGTAAAACTAAACACACATTGTATACTGAAATCATTCTAGGATACAACGGGGCAGGACTGAGACACCAACACCAAATAATCCTAGGGAATGCACACATGAAACCTAGAAGGGAAACAGGGTCGCCATCTTGAAGTATTATGTCTTATTGGAAAATGGAAAATTATCCTAGGGACCTAGAAAAATATCAAGAAAAATATGTTTTTCTAATTGCATGCTTATCTGGAGATTACATAATTATTATGAAAGTATTTGATCAAATTTAGCTTTAGCTGTAATGCAAATATTTTGTATTTTATGTATATTTACAAAATGAAAGCAAGTAGCTCTCAATTCTATATGGCTGGTTGATAGCGGTAAATGTTTTCCCAGATTCAAAGTTAAAATCAAATTCTGGAAATTTTGCTTTAATTCCTAGAAGGCAAATGCATTTTAAAATATAATTATTAAATAAGTCGCAATGGAAAATTAACACTGCATGAGCAATAAAGAATATTAAGTTGGTAGCAAGAGCTTGTTTAAAGCTGTTTATTTAGAGATTTTTTTCTATTAAATTAAGATTTTTGTGAATAATGATGCATTTTTATTTATATTTGGACAGTGCAATTATAGCACATTCAATACAAGATGGGATGCAAATCTACGATTATTCACCCGAGTTTTTTTTTTTTTATAATACCAAAAATCGAATTTAATTTTATGGAGAGAAACAACATCTATATTACAGTATGCTAGTAAAAAATTATAAAATAAATCTGCAATGGCAAGGGCAAAAAAAAATAAGTTCAGTACACACACTGTTTTCCGAGCTGCTTTCAACTAAGAAATCTGAAGAAAATCACCGATTTTAGAAAGAAGACTATCAACACAAGATTATTAGAATATCACAATGGCTTAGAGACACAGATGGCAACCCTTAAAAATGGGGTCAAGGCAAGCTAACGTGCCGGAATAAAAAGTGCCACAAAATTGAACAGCTCGCTTGTACGAGCTCACCTTTCAAGCTCAGCTCAGAGTCCGAAACCGAATACTGCATGGTATCCTGTGGTCCCTGCATTTGGGTACATATAAAGCACTACTCAACGACCCCCCTGATTCAACTCTGAAAAACAAACGCGTTAATTTCCATGCAAGGCGTTCACTGAATTTAATGAAGCGCTATTAATTAATAATTTTACATACATGCCGCTGCCCGGGTTCCCATGTTGATGAGCTGGATCTTGAAACTCCCCTGCATTGGAGCACCGGGTAGAATGCCCCGCTAACTGAACTGCACTCAAATCAATAAGGGCCGGGCCGACCGACGAATGCAGGGGGGCCGGGCGCCGGTGGGAAGGGGTATTTGAGAGAGAAGACCTATATCTAGATCATCTATCCCGTTCAGGCAATTTGTTATCGACCGGTTTATAGCAGGCCGTGCATATTATATTTGTTATTGTTATGTCGTTCTAATACGTCAAATTGATGATGTCCGGTGTAGATTTATGCAGGTGGTGCATCCGGCATCAATTACGCACTTTTTCCTTTGTGAAAATTACAACATTTTTCTAATTCGAATTTAGTGATTCAAAAAAAGTCTTCAAAAATAATAACATTGCAAAATGTGAAGATTAATTTACAATTTTTTCGATGATAACGAGCAGGAACAAAATAATAAAACGAATTTAAAAATGGGGAGCTTGGTATTTTCACCAAATTGAAACACTGGATAATATTTTTCACTGATTTATATGATTTATCGTCAATAAAATCCGAATTTAAAGCAAAGGCCTGTATTTTCGTCTTATAAGAATCTTAGTTGACCCCGATTACAGCTGTCATTGGAGCTGCGCGCGAAACACTGGAACAGAAAGGGGATGGGGTGAGAAATGTGGGATGGGGTAAAAGGCGCGAAGATTCAAATATGCTATTGTCATATATCGTAATCGTTTGAAATGGTTGTGAATAAATTACAACAATAACCTTTAAAATTTCTGGTAGGTTACATAACTTACCGTTTTGTGGTTGTGTTGTGATGATTTGTAATTAACATAAGTAAGATGTGTTTGTGATTTTAGTTTTTGAATGTCGGGTGAAGTCAATGCGAGTAAAGTAGTAATTTATTTCCTGTAGTGTAGGTACTTGAGAGCATTTTGATGTTAGGTTCTTAGTATGTAGAATAATTAATAAAGTTTGTTGCTGTGTTCGTGTTTCACCGGATTTAAGCCGTTGAATATTGTTATCTAACATTTTGCGAGATCATTGATATGATCGGTGAGGTAGGTTCTCGTTGTCATTCAATGTGATCAAAAGTGTTAAATCTATTGGATAAGGATGAAAACATCATTATAAATTGAAAAATAATTTTATTGACACGATTAATATCACAATAGAATCTATAATACAATATAATACCTACAATCACAGTGTCCAGTGCGTTCCGCATCAAACAATACAAAAATGTATTTTAGACTCCATTCATCTAAAGATTAATATTAATTAAATCGCTTAGAAGTTAGGTCTAAACTCGTAACTAGTAATTATATAAAATAAAACTTAGTTAACATTAGTTTGGGACCAGCCCTTAAATATAGTTTTTGCGATACAACACAACTGTGCATGAATGAAGTCCGCGACTCCATCCCCTAACTCTACACCCTTAATACACCGATAATAACCACAAAACCTCATAATATTATCATAATTAGGTTATTTATCCTAAGTAAATGACGGTGTAACGGTTTTCTAGATAAACCAAAAAGAAAAAAAATATCACCACTCTAAATGAATTTAAGTCAGCTAGTACACCGAGCTACCGAGCTATGTGGTACAATACCCACTGTGGTTTATTGACTTGTGTATACAGTGGCATTGAAAGTAAACGGCAGCCATTATATTATCAACGGTCCATCGCGCCGGACAAGGCTTGCTGGAGCACAAGCTGCTGCGCGTTTATCAGTTTCTTTAATTCCCTCACTTCCTGAGTTAGCTGTCGTACGTTTTCCGACGTCTCGTCCAACCTCGCCTGCAGACTTCCCAGCCCTGATGAGTACCCATACTCCCTGTAACCCGAGTCATTGTTGTTCTCATACTTCTTGAAACACGAGTACGCGCCTGTTGTTGATCCGCTCGACGATATCGTGTGACCATATTGTTTCCTCATTTTCGCGATGTCGTAAGCAGCCATCATTATGTCTCGAGGAAGTCGCTTCTCGCTCGGGTTTAATGGTTTGACGCTCAAAACAACTCGGTAAGCTTGTGGTGATACTAGAGCTGAGGAATGGAGAATTTTTAACAGACATTTCGGGAGATAGCCGTTAAATAAGGCCAGTTCCATATAGGATATCAGTTTGGTTTGCCTTACCAGCTTAGAGAGACCCGCAGTCTTTCTCAACCCCTGAATGTCATGGACAGCAATACCTACTAACAGATTCATAAGGACTACAGTAACAAACATTAAAAATAATACATAAGTGATTTGTGCAGAGAATTCTAAGAGGACAGGAGGGTCGTTCCCATCTGGCTCGTTTAGCAGTAAATCAAGATTTAGCTCGCCAATCATCATGGTCAGGACAGTTATAAAGCCCATGAAAGGGTTCGCAAAAGAAGACGAGTCAGGGAAGATGACACAGAAGCTTATAGTAAACCCGATTAAAATACAGGAGTAGGCCATCAGTAACTTGGCAAACTCTTTTTGAACTTTTTGGTACATGGCGACATATGTCCCGAAGACAGGTAGTTGTCCTATCATCATCATTAAGTTAGTCCAGCCAGCCAGCACCGCAAACGCACCTACGTGGTTCTGCCAGGTGTACGTGATGTTAGTGTAGATGTACGATATGAGAAACACGCTCACGATCACGAACCATTCGATAATATTCTCGGATTGCATCAAATATTGTTTCACAGTTGAGTAACCGGCTATTCCGTAAACCTTTCTGAATATCTCAAATATCGTGATTCCGGCTAGCACCCACCATTGCATTTCTATTACAAATGGGTTTTTCCGTAACAGGTCTCCGAGTATGGACTGTTTCTGACACAGCTCCTGCTCTTGTATCGTTTCCTCCATATCTTTACTGCCATTGTAACAATTATGCGCCAGAGCAGTCAACACATATAATGTTAGGCACAGAACGAATATGAAGCTTAGAAACAGCCGAGCTACGTAGTATTTTCGTATTTTCTCCCACTTTATATAAAGGAATGCTGAACAAAGTGGATGGAGGAGGACCTCTTTCTGTCCCTCGTCAACGAATGTGTTCAAGTAACTAATCTCACGCGGGTAACAGTGATGTAGTATGCTACGAAAGTCGAGCTCCAATTCGACCTCCCTATTGCTCGTCTGAGAGTGTCGCAGCGTGATCGCACAGTCCAATTTTCTAGTTACCATCGCTAGAGACGCCGGCGTTTTTCTAGCTATTACATTAAGCGCCGAGTTTCCTTTTTTAGACCTCGTCGTGACGTCAGCGCCGTGGTAGATTAATGTCTCGACGCACGCTGACAGCCCGTCCAGGGCGGCCAGGTGCAGTGGCGTGAACCCATACTCATCCTTCTGGTTCACATTGGCGCCCCAACTTATCAACGTCTCGATAATATCGCAAGCGCTGTCGGACTTGCCGATAGCGGCGTGAAGTGGGGTCCTCATGTCGAAGTCGTTGGCGTTCGGCTCGGCGTTCCCTTTTCTCAGCAAGGACTCCACACACTCCAAACTCGATGAACGAGCAGCCAGGTGTAATGCCGTGAAACCTCGGTGATTTTTCAAACTGGCTTCAGCACCCTTAGATAGCAACAGATCCACACATTCCACAAATCCACCGTCAGCTGCAAGATGTAGCGCGGTGGACTCCCTGTCGCCGACTCGCGTCCGCACGTTGGGGTCCGCGCCGGGCGTCTCGAGCAGTATCGTAAGGCACTGGAACATTCCTAAATCGGCCGCAAGATGTATAGAATTGGTGCCGCCCGGTTCAATTTGATTCACGTCGACACCGTGGGATATAAACAATTTAAGGCATTCCACGGAGTTGGCTCGCACCGCACAATGGAGCAGGCCACCTTCACAGTTGACATACTTCACGGCGGAATTTACGGATGCACCGCGACTGATTAGTAAATTAGCCACTTGCACTGAGTTCCCGAACGCGGCACAATGGAGCGGGGCGAAGCATCTTGGCATATAATTAGGGTCTGAGCCGCATGACAGCAGGTAGGTAGCGCATTCAGTGGAGCCGCTGAAGGCCGCGACGTGCAGCGGGGATAACCCCAGGGCATCGAAGTATAGCGGGTCAGCTCCGACCTCGATTAGCGGCTGTAGGAAATTGGCAAGTTTCAGGAAGGCCGCCCAAAACAGGCATACGTTCTTCTCGGCCTCTGATGCGGTTGAGAAAGTAGTGGCAGCGGATTCTGCGGTAATGACCCCGGTCTCTAGCTCGTCCAGTAATCGCAGACGTCCGCCGACAGCGCGCATCTGCTCGTGCGCGCTCTGACGTAACGAGTCTCCGCAGATGTGCGCAGTTAGGTCTAGGGGTGGTTCTTCAAAACTGTCGTACATGTTGGGGGCGCTCTCGGCGGGGGGCGAGGAGCCGGCGTTGACGTACTCCAGGTGTCCCATGGAGGGGTAGGCTCGTTCGAGGGACTCTTCGTCGAGCGGGGGATGGGGCTGGTGCGGCGTCCTGGCGGGGGAAGAGAGCACGCGGGAGACACGAGGCCGGCGGTCCATGTCGGCGTGCGGGAGGCTCCGGGGGCGGGCGTCATCGTCGGGTTCTCGGCGGCGCGCGAACCAGCGCGCGGGCAGCAGGCGGCGCGTGGTGGGCATGCGGGCGGCGACGCGGCACTGAGCGCCGATCGCCGCTATTATGCGCCAATTGTGACCGCACATGAATCGCGCGCACCTTTTCGCTGTTAGGCTTGTTGTAAACGTGGATATTTTTTTCGGTTCGAACAACTTTGAGCTGCAGCGACTGACACGACGATGGTGATGTATTATTATTATATTCATAACATTAACACTACCTCCGAAAAATCACATAAGGCTTTCCAGTCTGGTGACCCAGGACTGACCTGAGCAAAGCACAAAATGATCTTGCAAAACTGTAATGACTCGTCTGTGTGGCGATCACCAGCAGTACGAGAACTGTAACCACTACTACCCTGCAATACTGGGGCTGCCACCTCTACATCTCATAGTGCGGGAGGAGGCAGCACTAGCAGCATTCAGGCTCAGAATCATTATCTGGCACCCTAGGAAACGACTCTAGACTCAAACATAGGTACGCATAATGGAAGATGCTGAAAATTTACACTGAAGAATTAAGACAGATACTGGAACCTGAGATAGAGTTTTCTCCAATGACCTCAATATCAAAATATCCAGGCCGCTGGGAAAACTTAACAATGTCTATCAGGCCAAATATGTTGGCATCATCCCAGCGGCCCATCCCATAGAAACCAGGAGAATCAGACGGATACCCACATTCACATACTCTGTGTAGTGCCTGAGTCCTTCAATCCCTAGAGAGAGAGATTCATACTTGAGTGCCACATTGACACGCTACTATGAACAGAAGGACACAGTGGTTCATTGGGCAATGACGCGGCTGATAAGTTGGCTAGGAGAGGATCTGGCACGGTTATCTTCAAACCCGAACATAATGTGCCCTCTCACTTTCAACTTGAGAGCTGGTGGTCCTCGGCACCAGGTTGCATGCGGTCCAAGGAGGCCATGCCATCCCTGAACAAAATCTAACCAGAAGCCTTCTGCGACTGGACAAAGGTGGCCTGCGACTAGTGGTGGAGACCATCACCGAAACAACAGCCATGACGAATAGTCCCCTGTATATAATATATGTATATAATAGCATGCATGGAGATGGAGGTAACGGTCACGCACGTGCTCCTTTAGTGCACGGGCGTCGCCGATATACGTATACGAACCATTAGAGCACTAAATTTAATCAAAGACGCCCTGAACAAACTGGAAGCCCAATCTGATTCTGATTTTAGCGGCCGCTAAAAGGCCGGTGATTGGAGTAATCCGCCGGGCCGCTACGGCTTACGTACAATGGTCCACCAGGGACTAAGTGCGGAAACAAAACCTTGATAGATAGATATACTATAATATGCATCTATCTACTCGTACTTAGATAGAAGCTGATAAATTATTAAAAATACGGAAATATCTACCAATGCCTACAAACATTACTTAATATATTTCTTTAGATAACTAATATGCTGACAATGTCCTTAACATAATTTACCCTGTAGAGGTATAACTGGGTCTAAAAAGTATTGGCCACTTTGTCAGCATCGCCCGACGATCGCTCCTCGCGAAGCCAGCCTGCTTCCAATCAACAATACCCCTGACAAATGAATGTATTTACTAACATTTCCCGCGGTGATATCACTGTGTCCAAGACTTGATCTCACAAGATCTCGGTCATTACCGCCACTTACTAAAAACGTGCCGCTCAGGTTAAGGAGATGCCATTGGAGATTGCAATCTGTAGAACATATGTGAGTCAGATCTTTGGATCAACTGGAATTGACTGACTCATTGATAATTTCAGGATCTCTTTGACTGGCGACTGGTTAGGACAGACGCGGTCGCAGTCATAAACTTTGGGATGATGTGACCCGTCAACGTAGTAAAATTATTAAAATATTAATAATAGTAAAATAAGTCGACAAAATTATGGTTTATTGCACAAAAATATCAGAGGATCTCGGGGCTAAAGTAATAACAGCCGCACAGGTCGGTTCATCAGGTTAAACTACGCTTGCCGGGGTTGATCCATGGATGGGTAACCATCTTTACATACCGAGACTCCATCGTGCCTCGAAAAGCACGTTAAGCCGTTGGTCCCGGCTGTCAATCGTTGATCTTTGACAGTCGTTACGGGTCGTCAGAAGCTCGAAAGTCTGACAACCAGTCTTGCCAAGGAGTATCGTATTACCCAGTTACGGGTTGTGGAGGTCAGATAGGCAGTCGCTCCATGTAAAATACTGGTATTCAGCTGCATCCGGTTTGATTGGAAGCCGACCCCAAGATGTTGGGAAAAGGCAAGGCAGATTTTTTTCTTTTGCACAAAAATATTCAAGGAAATTATACAACAAATAATAAAACAAAATGTGAGTTGTCTATCATAGTTGAGATGTCTAGGGCTGGGGTTATTCTCTGGGTAAATTTAAGAAGCGCTAAACCCAAGTAGTGTTTCTAGTTTTTTTTTTTATCAAAGATAGACTCGCGTTTGACCATTATCTAAACTAATGGTAAGCGATGATGTGGTGGATGATGGAGAATGATGGAGCACGTTTACCTAGAAGTAACCTATTCACTCTTGACTTAAAAACTCCCAGGTTGTAGCTATCAGAAAACACAGACTCCGGCAGCAGGGACGTCCAATCCTTAGCTGTACGTACAATGAATGTGTTCTCGCAGGTTTAGGTTTTGTCTGAACCAATGTTCAGACAAAGGACTTTCTTCACCAATACATAAGGACTTTCTTCACCTGCCTGCGTCGTCTAAGGCGCAGTTATACGACTTCTAATGGTTTTTAGTTGAACATCACGTCTAAACGACTAGTATTATTTCTTTGAAAAAATATCTATATGTTACTCTAGAAAATTTTCTTCATAATTTCATATGTGAATATTTGAAATTATATTTTCATAACATAGTGTAATTAATATGTAAAGTTACGTCTAACGCGGATAAAAAATTGAGAATCACGTAAACACTATAAATCTTATTTTATGAAACCTTCATCATTTTAAAAATAATTTAATTATTTATATTTTAGTATACGTGTTTTATTATAATACTTGTTGTTTTATCCTACTAATATTATAAATGTGAAAATTTGTGAGTGTGTATGTTTGTTATTTCTTCACGCTCAAACGGCTGGACCGATTTGAATGAAATGAAATGTAGATAGCTTATAGCCTAGATTAACATATAGACTACTTTTTACTTCCGGTCCAGGCGGGTAAAACCGCAGGCCGCAGCTAGTGTATAATAAATTAATAATGCGTCTAATTTCGGACAGCGCTCCCTGATGGGCGAGTCCTATTACTGGGTGGACGTACGACGCGTTACGTGAGCTCAGCACAGAACACGCACGCTAACCACTCAAGGTCATTAGCAGCTAGTAGCGCCTTAAGCTTTTCTTTTGACCTTTCATAAAGAAAAAGTAGTAACTTTGTAGACTCACGCAAAAAGGTTTTAGGAAGAAGAGCACGTAGATCGCAAGAGCGAGCGAAGCGAACTCGAAAATTTAAGCAGCTTCCAAAAACACAATTAAAACCGGACAAGAGCGTGTCAGACTTAGCACATTTAGGGTTCCGTAGCAAATAAGGAAATTTCAAAGAAAAAACTTGATTTATCAAAATTTTTGTATTTATTACAAGTTCATATTGTCAATGGGAAGTTAAAAAATTCTTCGGAACAAAATTTTGTGACAGACGAAGGACAGACAGACGGGCAGACGGACACGTGAGTGACAGCAATAGGTCTCCATTTGGACCCTTCGGGTACGGAATCCTAATTTTTTTTTATTTCTGAACTAGCTGCCCTTTTCGTTTCGCTCGAAGATGTCAAAAATCGACTTTTTTTCAATAACTTAGCCCTCATAAAAAGGCCATTGTAAAAAGCGGCAAATATACCTATTGCCCGGGACGTAATATGTGCCGGGACGGCTAAATAGCTAGATCGGGCCCTGGATCTTTAGCACAACAGGATGTTGAATCACATGATATCTATTGTGTATTTGGAATCTTACTATGACGTCCTAGTTTTAATGAACTAATCAACTATCTAGCAAAAACTAAGTATGTACCTACTTAGGTACTAGCCGTGAGAACGGAAACAATCAGCGCTCTTTAAAAACAATGGTCTATTAGCCACTTTGCTAAAGGTACATTATATTTATACTTCATTGCAATGTGATTGTGGATTGTTAAATTACTTAGATGTTCGTCTAGGAGACAATAGGTCAAAATATTGAAAAATGATTTACTTGGTGAATCATCTTGGTGAAAACAGAAGGCTAGAGACACATATCAGTTAGTAAATAGGTATTTGTCAACAGGTATTTTCCAGTAGCAATCATAGTGTTACGAGCTGGGTATGGGATAAATTATTTTACACCAATTAATTAACCAAATATCCTTTATTAACTCAACAACTTATTTAAACAAACACTAATTCACTAATAATCACTATTCTCTTGGTAATCGAAGTCGAAAACAGACTGACTCGCTCGCCCGCCGTCCGGCCTATTTATACGGTCATGGAAGTTTCCAGAACATTGTCGAACTATCTTATAGTGGAATATTCTAGAAACATCTATGAACTTCTACACAGTACCACAATGGAATGTTCTCGAACCTAGTGGAAACTTCTGGAAACTTCGACCACATTCTCGAACGTTCCAGTGAAATACGGTCGACGTAACACTGCCCCCTCCTTAGACATGCTCGTCCCGAGCATCATTAGTCCCGTAGTATCGCGCCAATCGGTCTACATGGACTATCTTAGGCGCACCTCGTGGACCCTTCTGTATTCGGTAGGTAACATCGTTGATCCTGGTCACGATTCGGTATGGTCCATCCCATTTTGCTTGCAATTTGGGAGACTTCCCTTTGCTGCGGACTGGGTTATGCAACCACACCAGTGAACCCTCGTCAAAACCTCTATGGTTTGCCTTCCGGTCGTATCGGGTCTTCATCTTATCAGACATTTGTTGGCCGGATTGTCTGATATGCTCATATACATCGTTCAACTTGTTACGCAAGTCATTCGCATAATCGGTTACACTGCGTGGGGCATCAGGGGGGGTTCCGGTGATTAAATCTGCAGGCAACCGTAATTCCCTTCCAAAGTTCGCGAAGGCTGGTGTCACAGTCGTACTTTCGTGAACTGCACTACGGTAGGACAGAAGAAATGGCTGTATGTGCTTGTCCCAATCCCTTTGCCTGCTTTCCACAACTTTTGCCAGATATCTCTCCAACGTTTGGTTGAAACGTTCTACCATTCCATCAGATTGCGGATGGTAAGAAGTGGTTCTGGTCTTGTGAGTACCCATCAGTCGACAAGTCTCCTGGAAAACTTGTGATTCAAAATTCCTCCCTTAGTCGCTGTGAATTTCCAAGGGTACTCCAAAACGACAGAAGACTTCCTGAACCAATTTATCTGCGGCTGTTGTTGCTTCTTGGTTGGGAATGGCGAAGACTTCTGGCCACTTCGTGAAGTAATCCATGACAACCATAAAGTACTTGTTTGCGTTTTCACTTTCCGGAAATGGTCCTGCAACGTCTAGTGCTATCCATTCCCAGGGGGCTCCCACGTTGTATACGTTGTATGCTTTTTAGTTCTTTTTCGTCGGTTAAATTTTTTGTTAAAAAGTTTATTATTTTATGATTTTTTGTGACTCGCATCATGTTTTAATACTCTGAGGCTAATTTCTAATCCTTCATCATTCCTCTTGCCACTGAGCTAATGATGTAACCATCATTCCTTGAGGTTCCCAGGATATTGACCAGGTGAGGTTACCACCAATATTCTAAAGACGTCTTTTCTTCAAAGCATATTAAGTGGTATCTGTCACTAAAACCAGTTTTTTATATCTAACTTCTATTGTTTAGGAAAGGTATGGTTTCCATCATCAGTTCAGTTTAATGATGTGATGATTCCTAAATGCAAATACCTGATTAAGTTATGAAAAGTAAACAGAAACAATATTCGTGCCCAATTTTAGAGGTTTTCTCTCAATTTTATAAGGATTCCATGATCAGATCCTGATGTCCTAGACATGGGACCACCTTTGAGGTATACCCTATCTAAGGAAAAAAGAATCATCAAAATCTGTTCATAAACAACGGAGTGAGGGCCGAACATACGTACAGAAACGCTTAACGTGCCCACAATTTTCGAGGTTTTCTCTCAATTTTATCAGGATTCTATTATCAGATCCTGTTTTCCTTGACATGGGACCACCCTTGAGATATACCCTATCTAACAAAAAAAGAATTATCGAGATCGGTTCATAAATGACGGAGTGAGAGCTGAACATACGCACAGAAACGCTAAACGTGCCCACAATTTTCGAGGTTTTCTCTCAATTTTATCAAGATTCCATCATCAGATCCTGATTTCCTTGACATGGGACCACTCTTGAAGTATATCCTATCTAACAAAAAAAGAATTATCAAGATCGGTTCATAAATGACGCAGTGAGAGCTGAAAATACACAAAAAAAAAATATATATATATATATACGGTCGAATTGAGAACCTCCTCCTTTTTTTCGTCGGTTAAAAATAGGTACTTAATGCTTGTTTTTTGTTCTCGTTTTTGTTGCACCGGAGGTGCGTTATGGTTATTAAATATCTTGAGATAATTTAACCCTAGATAAATTGTAAACTGAATACCTATGTCTTCTATGTATAATGCTACGAATCAAAATTCGATAGTTCATAATCTCTCCGTGTCGTGCCGAGGAATTGTAAACTAATCTAAACTCGCGATCGATCAGTGATCTTGAGGTCACAGATCTTCAATTTATCCATTTTGAAATACGAGTAAATATCTAAGATAGTACGGATAAAAATTTGCCAAGGAGTAAGATTTATAAAGGACGCATGGAAGCAGCCACATCTCTTGGACAAAATCGATCAAATCATTCGATTCACTCTCACGTTCATCTTAAATGTGGCCCTGGGTGACCGAGCGTATGGCATCAAGCCACGCTATCCATTCGCTTTGGTGGGCTCGGCATCTGCAAAATTTCTAGTAAGCCTACCGGCGTTCCCGTCTTCGGTCCACAGCACTCAACAGTTAACCGTAAGAATGCTAACCCCATCACTGCGCGGTACCGTGCTTGACCGATGCTGTGACCCGGCGTTGCCCGAGAACTCATCTTCCCAGAGAAAGTGAGATGAGCCGCTGTGCAGGTTGGTAAGAAATAACCTCATTAATACGTTTACCAATACTGCTGAGCGTGACGCCACCTTCCGTACATGTCTGCGTCTGCATGCTCTAATGGAACTCCACATCGTTATCAATGCGGTGAAGCAGTCGACCGCCTCGGAAACCACGGCCTATCCTGCAGTAAGAGCGCTGGTCGGACACCACGGCACGCCAGCATTAATAACATTCCGCGGGGTTCTTGTAAATGCCGGGGTGCCAGCTGTTTTAGAACCCAATGGCTTGGTACTTGACGATATGAAGACCATATTGCCTTGGGTTGGCCTTTGGTGTGGGATGCAACATGTGTCACACCCTTGCGCCATCCCATCTTCTTAGCACGGCGGCCTGTGCTGTGACAGCTGCTGTAAGTGCATAAAACCTCAAACGTTGCAAATATAACACCCATCATTATCAACCTTTTAATGTCCCCACTGCTGGGGCACATGCCTACACTCTGTGAGAGGGTGTGGGCCGTAATCCACCACGTGGGCCCAATGCGGGTTGGTGGATGTCACAAAATGTCTTCGAATTTTGTTTCGCGAAAGTAAAGCGCCAGACGTGGTTTGAACTCATGACCTACCTACTTGTAAGTCGCAGCCGTTACCACTGGGCTATCACAGCTCACTGCTCATTACTTCTGACGGATGCATTACTGGAATTGATGAGTTCAATTTCAGTTGGACTTGGTGATGTGAGTTTTATTTCGCCTGCGCCCGCGCCGCTTTTGGGTTATTATGGTTGGTACTAGTGAGTGACCTGTCACAGAAAAAAAAAAAAAAAAGAAAAAAAAAAAAGCGGGTACAAATTATACAGATAAACCTTCCTCGTTTATTTCTCTTTCTTTTAATAAAAACCTCATTAAAATCCGTTGCATAGTTTAGGAGGATTTAGCGGAAGAACAGACAGACGCGGAAAGCGACTTTGATTTATACTAGGTACGAGCATGTAGAGAAATTGACTTCCTACCGTAGAGTGGCCAGCTAAATCACATCTATGATTTTGGATTTTGTTTATTTTTTTAGATAATATTGAATGTTGGGAAATAATAGGTTATAGGTAGGCCCATGGACGTATGGTAGGCCTCACCTTTTATGTACCCACACTCAGTGGCAGTAAATATGTATTTTAACTATGTATTTTTAATGAAAATAGAACAGGTGCTTTTTAACATCTACCCTCAATTTTGGTTCCTTCATAGAGGCAAAGGCTCAAGTGGCTGCCAAAAAGTTAGGGATCCTCACAAAGGTGAGACGATACTTCACGCCAGAACAGCTGCTGCAACTCTATCAAGCGCAAGTCCGACCGTGTTTGGAGTACTGCTCTCATCTTTGGGACGGATCTGCCAGATACCAGCTTGATGCCCTTGAGTCAATTGAGAAACGAGCCAAGAGGATCATCGGCAATCTAGCCTGTCGGTTTTCTATCGATTACATTTTGGGGAGTGTGCGACGGAATTGCATGATTTGATTCCGCCAAGCCCGTTTAATCAAAGGACCACAAGACGTACGGCGAAGTGCCACCGGTTCATGGTGGACATCCCATCCATACGCACAAAGCGTTTTGAGAAAACATTCATTGTGCGTACAGCTAGGGAGTGGAATTCCCTACCGGAGTCTGTTTCCTGTAAGCTACAACCTGGGAGTCTATAAGTCAAGAGTGAATAGGTTACTTCTAGGCAAGCGTGCTCCATCTTCGACCACATCATCGCTTACCATCAGGTGAGATAGTGGTCAAACGCGAGCCTATCAAACATAAAAAAGTAACTTCTTTTGGTGGTTTTTGAGGTTTAAGTAAATAATCTCACATTAGATTAGTTTTTAAATTGACTTGCGTAGGAATTTATGCCAGAGTTGATTTAACGGTAAGCTAGTTTTTGATATGAAAACTTCTTTAAGCGCGTTGGGCATTTTTGAGATGAGAAAAAACAATTGAACTCGCCACCGACACCGATGCCGACACCGACATCGACAGCGACATCTATGCTACGCGATCCGCTCGCGCGCGGTTCGTAGCGGATCGCGCAGCGGATTGAAGTGCAAGCTTGTTTAAGCACTTTGGGAATTTTTATTCAAATTTTCACTTCGATCGGCACTCCCAGAGTGCCACTCTTTTTTTTCAGCTCCAATAGTAATATCTATCTACTTATATAAATATAAAATGACATCAACATCTATTAAAAAATCAACCAGAAATAGTATTGTTTGCTGACGATACTTTCTTAATTTTTAAGATAAACAGACGTTCCACAAATCTTGGCGACGTAAATAACGCCCTACATCAGGTCTAAAACTGGTTCACTGCTAATATTTTAGTATTAAAAGGGAAAAAAACTAAGTGCCTAAGATTTGCTTTACCGAATGTTAAAAGTAATATTAAGGCCTTACTACCGGCCAAGTGGCGTAGTAGGCAAA
Organism: Polia nebulosa; assembly: GCA_951329385.1. NCBI lineage: Eukaryota > Metazoa > Arthropoda > Insecta > Lepidoptera > Noctuidae > Polia > Polia nebulosa. The sequence continues at coordinate 1,872,172 of OX589609.1, forward strand.
AGTACCAGAAACGGCCGTTTCTGACACTTTTGCCTACTACTTTGGAAACGAAACATTCTGAGACCTGTTTTATCAACGTAAAAATACTTTATCTTCTTTGTAAAAAATGTGACATTGGATTCTTTAATATTTATTTTCTATCCTATGCTACGATTCTTTATTCAATGAGGGCGCCACTTGGCCGGTAGTAGACCCTTAGTTGTGATACAGTATTCAACATAGAGAGAAACTAGAATTCGTCGAAAACACGGTTTTACTGCGAATCACACTCGACTCAAGGCTACAATGTGTTCCTCATTTAACATCTCTTGCAGGACGGTTCAGTTCAGCAGCATATAATAATAGCACTTTGATTGTGAACAGATAAATTTTTGAGTTCACACAACCAAAGTCATACAATAGGTGCATGCATCAGGCTGTCAGAAAAATCCGTCAATTTACTGATGTAGATACCGCGAGGCTGGTCTATTTTAGTTACTTTCATATTATCATCAATCAATCTCCCTAGCCTTTTCCCAACTATCTTGGGGTTGGCTTCCAGTCTAACCGGATACACCTGAATACCAGTACTTTACATGGAGTGACTGCCTATCTGACCTCCACAACCCAGTTACTGGGTACTACGATACCCCTTGGTAAGACTGGTTGTCAGAATTTTCGGGCTTCTGACGACCCGAAGGACTGTCAAAGATTCACGATTGACGGCCGGTACCAACGGCTTAACGTGCTTGCCGAGGCACGGACGAGTCTCGGTATGTAAAGTTGGTCACCCATCCATGGACCAACCCCGGCAACCTTAGCTTAACCTGATGGATCGACCCGTGCGGCTGTGATTACTTTCGCCACCAGGTCCTCGAGCCTCGCTACTTTCATATTATCATGTCTATTTTGCTATGGGGACGCGGGGCGGGAGTAAACGGTTTATTTGAAATAAATGTTTTTTTTTTTTGTTCTATTTGGAACACGCTAAGGACAGAGACTATGCTGCCTAGTCATCTTATTAGTGTGTTTTTATTTTATTTTCAATAGAATGCTGATTTTTTTTTCTTTTTTTTATTAGTGATCAAAATATTTATAACAAAGTATTACATTACTACAAACCACAGAAGAAGATGTAACAACGTTATGTTTTTTGCAGTATTTGGCAACAAATGTGTCGAGTCAGCCTTCTCGGCAAACTTCGCTGAGGTAGTCAATACAACAATAAAATTCTCAGCTCCATTCTACCGAGACCGCGTTTGTTTTTTTTATTATTTTTTTTGGTTGGGTTTGCTCGTGACTCTAGTCTAGGTCAGAGGTGACAGAGACAAAGTCGACGATGGAGCGGGCTTACCCAGAAGAAGCCTGTTCACTCTAACTTTGAAGAGATTAGGGTTGTATGCATTCGGAAATACAGACGCAGGTAGAGAGTTCCACTCCTTTGGAGTGCGCATTATGAAAGACGTTCGGAAACGCTTAGTGCGAGCTCGTGGAATAACAACAATGTAGGGGTGGTAACTTGCAGTGCGTCTTGATGTCCGTTAGTAGAAGGGGACCGGTGGGATGAGGTAGTGGAGTTCCTGGGCACACTCTCCGAAGTACAATTTGTAGAAGATCGACAGGAACCCTTGCGGCGATGAGCCAAGCTGTGAAGGTTGGCATCCACCTGTTTTACGTCGCCAATGAGCTTCTTAGCTCTGCGTTCCACTGAGTCAAGCGCAGCAATTTGGTATTTAGCTGAACCATTCCAGAGGTGGCTGCAATACTCCATGCATGATCGGACTTGTGCTTTGTACAGGGTTAAAAGTTGTCCAGGCCTGAAGTATCGCTTCACTCTATTTAGAATGCCAAGTTTTTTTGCCACAGTTTGGTCCGTGTACTCAATGGTGGCGCCAAAGTTGAGACTAGATGTCAACTCCATGCCTAGGAGCTCGAGCCGATCTATAAGAGGAATAGATGTACCCCGAAAAGTAGGAGTTTGGTCGAAGTGACTCCTTTTTGCGGTGAAAAGACACGCCTGTGTTTTGGAAGCGTTAAAAGAGACCAGATTGTCATCACCCCATTGGGAGACAATGCTTAAGATCTTTGTTCGCTCTACCAAGGCCTCTCTCAAGAAACAAACTTCATCCCCGCCGGTTTTTGCGCTGGACTGAGTATCTCTCTGAAACCGTACTGTCATCTGTGTACCCAACAATACCTGGCTGAAGTAGGTCATTGATGTGCAGCAGGAAAAGAGTTGCAGAGAGAACAGACCCCTGAGGAACACCGGCATCAATAGCCATGAGGTCAGAGGAGCAGCCGTCAATGACTACTCGGATCGACCGTTCACTAAGGAAGTCTGATATCCAGCTGCAAAAATCAGCTGGGATGCCATAAACAGGAAGCTTGCTGAGTAGTCTCAGACCCTGTCAAAGGCCTTCGAGATATCAAGCGATACAGCTAGTGCTTCGCCGTGTTTAACAATGGCTTCACCCCAGCAGTGCGTGACATACACAAGAAGATCGCCAGTTGACCGTCCCCGGCGAAAGCCATATTGACAGTCACTGAGGAGATCATTGTCTTCAAGGTATGTCAGTAGCTTACTGTTAAGTACCCTTTCCATAACCTTGCACAGAATTAAGGTAATGGCGATCGGACGGTAATGAACAGGGTCTGCACGGTTGCCCTTTTTGGGAACAGGTTGTATTTTGGCACTGTCTTTTTATCAAAAGAAAGGCGGAACAAGCGTGTCAACACAGGAGACAGTTCAGGTGCACACTGCCTCAACACTCTTGCTGGAATGCCGTCAGGCTCGCTGGCCTTCTTCACGTCAAGACTGCACAATACTCTTCGGACCTCTTTAATGTGGACAGCGACCTCCGGCATCGAAGAGTCACAACGAGGTACAGTTGGTGGTTGCTTCGAGCCAGCGTCTAAACGTGAATTGTTTGCAAAGAGAGATGCAAATAAATTTGCTTTCTCACTTGCAGAGTGAGCCAGCAACCCATCAGGTTTCAACATTGGAGGGAAAGTGGGACGACAGAAATTCGTTTCAACAGCTTTCGACAGGGACCAGAACTATTTACTACCAAGAGGGTACGATGCCAGCTTGGCCCCGATACGTCGGACATGGTCAAAACGTGCTCTACGCAGAATCCGCTTGCAGGACTTGGCGGCAGAATTAAAGGCTCTTTTCCTCGTGCGAACCATACGTGCTCCAACTTTTTTGTCGCGGGCCTTGATCCAGGCTTGGTAGGCAGACTCTTTTCAGGCCTCAGCCAGGGCGCATTCTGCATTATACCAAGGCCGGGAGTTGTGACCGAGCGGGATGTCGGAGAATGGAATAAAATACTCCATTCCCTGCCGAATCACGTCCGCAATCACGTCAGCACAGCACGAGGGGTCACCCCAGGAGAAGCACACTTGCCGCCATGGATAAGACGCAAAAAAGTGCCGCATCTCATCCTAATCTGCTGACTCGTATCGCCACACTCGTCTCGTGCCTCTAGGGCTTTCATCTGGAGGAGAGCAGGTCGATACAGATTTCACCAGGCAGTGGTCAGACGTTCCCAGCGGGGCTGAGACAGTTACTGAATGACTGTCCGGATCAGTTGTCAGCAGAAGATCTAAGCAATTGAGTATATGGCCGTCAACATCCGGTATCCGCAGTGTCACATTCACGAGCTGGATTAGATCTAGCGTTACAGCAAAGTTGCGCGCCTCTAACCCGGCCTGGACAGTTTCCTGGTACGGGAACAACCACTCTTTATGGTGGGCGTTGAAGTCTCTCAGAAAAATGAGCTTCGCTGTTGGGTACCGTTGCTGGGCTACGTCAGTCGACTCCATGAGGAAATCAAACAGCGCTGTTGTCTCCTGGTCGCCGCTGTGCGATCGGTAGACGCCGATGTAGAGTGATTTCTCCACGCCAGTGTCCACAAGTAGCCATATGGTAGAAAAACCCGATTTCTCAAGGAATCCCACCGGACTCCGGTGGGATGGTGGTCTCGAGCCAGGCGGCCCCTTGCGGAGCCTACCACCGCTTAGGTGGGATCGTTCAGCCGTACCACATGCAAGCCTGTGGTGCCGTTGCCCGGGGTGGACCGCTAGGAGGTAGATTCCAAACCACCCCAAAAAACCTGTTTCAATGATTCCACTTATTGTTCAGTTGCGTAGACAATTGAGACATAAAACTACACCAATTTTACATCACAATATCCACCAGGAATCAATTCATATCTCGAAATCAATTTATATTTCGAATAATAAAATCAGCCTCACAACACAACATTACTCGAAGAAATCCCGTCAAAAACTCTTGAAACAAATGCTTTGAATTTTGTTTTTTTCTTAATTTTGAATGAATGGCGAAATGTGTTGCCAAGTGCAAAACTCGAGAACAACTGGACCAATTTGGTTGATCTTTTTTATACTAAAAACCACATTTTTCTTTGTTAAGTATAAACTATCCCTACCTGTCAATATTAGCGATAGCTGTACATCCTAGGGATAGTCTCGAATAGAGCGAGAGTGAAACCGCGGGAAAAAGCTAAAATTAAACAAAAAAAAAGGTGTAATTCTTTCTTTGTTTGACTTGTTATTGATGTCTAAGTTATTACTTTTACAGAAAGAAATCGGACATCCCATATGTCATAGCGCTATGTTTCACACATGGGTCTGCTTGTTAACCGTCGAAGGACGATCTCAGTGTCAAGAGGCTGATTTGCTGCATGTCGTAAGTTCTAAAGATTTGGCGTGAAAATAATAATAATAACGAGACTCTAGGTTTTGGTTTTTATTAGCGAAGTTTCCCGATGATTTTGCAGAACATATCATTCACGGTCAAAAAGCGACGGACGCTGAGGCATCAGCTAGTGTGAGCAATTCACAGAATTGCATGGAACGAATTCTTTCAGTAAATTCGATTACCCATGCGAATTGGTGCCCGACCGGATTTCCGCTAGGGCGACCGCACACAAAGAAGCATGGCGTATTGTGTGACCAATGTGAACGGAACGGCTTGGACATCTCATGGTGGTACAATGGGGGTCAAAGTATAATAGGACACGTGGATGTTAAGGTATAATGAAGATTACAATGATACCTATTATGTATCTGCGTATTTAGATACATTTTAATTTGTATGTTTCATTCAAAAATGGAGATTATTGTGTTTTCTTACTCCTCTGACGTTCTTTTCTGCTTAATTTCTTTGCGGGACCCAAGATAAATCGTTAATCGTTTCTCCGGGACTCGTTGAGCTTCATTGCCTCGGCGTTTTTTGGTTGTCACCACTGTTGATTCTTGATTCCAGGAGTTGTAGGGGTTGGGAAAAGTGCGGCGGGCTTGACCCAAAAAAAAAGCATACCAGCTATTCAACGCTTGAAAACTTGGCTGACTTTAACAAGATCTGATCAAGGTATTGACTATGATCAAGGGTACGGTTGGACTTCGAGTTTGATTCCTATAGCAATTGCATTAGCATGTTTTTGTTACTATCATCAGATAATTACAAACTCCATAACGCACCCCTGGTGCAACACTGACACTTTTGCAAAAATGTCTTTTTACATGAGTAGGTAGGTATTACATTTGATAATTATTAATTGCTGTTGTGTAAAATAATGATCCTTCTTAATTAAAACAAGAGTTAGTAGAATATTGTATCTATACGATTATTGTTAACTTTAAAATGAGCAAAAAACAATCCTGAATATTATTATAAAAAAAACTTTTTAACAAAAAAATTAACCGACGAAAAAGAACTAAAAAGCAAAAAATAAATAAACCTTTTAAGTCTTGAGTATTGAGCTTATTTACATATCAAATTTTATATAAACTAATTTTGAGTCGGCGCCAAACAACAGTCTTATTATTAAATACGTATTTAAATTTTATTTGTACGTAGAAATGAAGAAGGCTAGATGTAGGTAGGTAATTAATCATTTTATTATTTGGCGCCGACTCAAAATTAGTTTATATAAAATTTGATATTTTATGTAGGTAAATAAGCTCAATACTTAAAAGGTTTATTTATTTTTTGCTTTTTAGTTCTTTTTCGTCGGTTAAATTTTTTGTTAAAAAGTTTTTTATTTTATGATTTTTTGTGACTCGCATCATGTTTTAATACTCTGAGGCTAATTTCTAATCCTTCATCATTCCTCTTGCCACTGAGCTAATGATGTAACCATCATTCCTTGAGGTTCCCAGGATATTGACCAGGTGAGGTTACCACCAATATTCTAAAGACGTCTTTTCTTCAAAGCATATTAAGTGGTATCTGTCACTAAAACCAGTTTTTTATATCTAACTTCTATTGTTTAGGAAAGGTATGGTTTCCATCATCAGTTCAGTTTAATGATGTGATGATTCCTAAATGCAAATACCTGATTAAGTTATGAAAAGTAAACAGAAACAATATTCGTGCCCAATTTTAGAGATTTTCTCTCAATTTTATAAGGATTCCATGATCAGATCCTGATGTCCTAGACATGGGACCACCTTTGAGGTATACCCTATCTAAGGAAAAAAGAATCATCAAAATCTGTTCATAAACAACGGAGTGAGGGCCGAACATACGTACAGAAACGCTTAACGTGCCCACAATTTTCGAGGTTTTCTCTCAATTTTATCAGGATTCTATTATCAGATCCTGTTTTCCTTGACATGGGACCACCCTTGAGATATACCCTATCTAACAAAAAAAGAATTATCGAGATCGGTTCATAAATGACGGAGTGAGAGCTGAACATACGCACAGAAACGCTAAACGTGCCCACAATTTTCGAGGTTTTCTCTCAATTTTATCAAGATTCCATCATCAGATCCTGATTTCCTTGACATGGGACCACTCTTGAAGTATATCCTATCTAACAAAAAAAGAATTATCAAGATCGGTTCATAAATGACGCAGTGAGAGCTGAACATACACAAAAAAAATATATATATATATATATACGGTCGAATTGAGAACCTCCTCCTTTTTTTCGTCGGTTAAAAATAGGTACTTAATGCTTGTTTTTTGTTCTCGTTTTTGTTGCACCGGAGGTGCGTTATGGTTATTAAATATCTTGAGATAATTTAACCCTAGATAAATTGTAAACTGAATACCTATGTCTTCTATGTATAATGCTACGAATCAAAATTCGATAGTTCATAATCTCTCCGTGTCGTGCCGAGGAATTGTAAACTAATCTAAACTCGCGATCGATCAGTGATCTTGAGGTCACAGATCTTCAATTTATCCATTTTGAAATACGAGTAAATATCTAAGATAGTACGGATAAAAATTTGCCAAGGAGTAAGATTTATAAAGGACGCATGGAAGCAGCCACATCTCTTGGACAAAATCGATCAAATCATTCGATTCACTCTCACGTTCATCTTAAATGTGGCCCTGGGTGACCGAGCGTATGGCATCAAGCCACGCTATCCATTCGCTTTGGTGGGCTCGGCATCTGCAAAATTTCTAGTAAGCCTACCGGCGTTCCCGTCTTCGGTCCACAGCACTCAACAGTTAACCGTAAGAATGCTAACCCCATCACTGCGCGGTACCGTGCTTGACCGATGCTGTGACCCGGCGTTGCCCGAGAACTCATCTTCCCAGAGAAAGTGAGATGAGCCGCTGTGCAGGTTGGTAAGAAATAACCTCATTAATACGTTTACCAATACTGCTGAGCGTGACGCCACCTTCCGTACATGTCTGCGTCTGCATGCTCTAATGGAACTCCACATCGTTATCAATGCGGTGAAGCAGTCGACCGCCTCGGAAACCACGGCCTATCCTGCAGTAAGAGCGCTGGTCGGACACCACGGCACGCCAGCATTAATAACATTCCGCGGGGTTCTTGTAAATGCCGGGGTGCCAGCTGTTTTAGAACCCAATGGCTTGGTACTTGACGATATGAAGACCATATTGCCTTGGGTTGGCCTTTGGTGTGGGATGCAACATGTGTCACACCCTTGCGCCATCCCATCTTCTTAGCACGGCGGCCTGTGCTGTGACAGCTGCTGTAAGTGCATAAAACCTCAAACGTTGCAAATATAACACCCATCATTATCAACCTTTTAATGTCCCCACTGCTGGGGCACATGCCTACACTCTGTGAGAGGGTGTGGGCCGTAATCCACCTCGCGGGCCTAATGCGGGTTGGTAGATGTCACATGTCTTCAAAATTTTTGTTCTAGGACATGCCGGTTTCCTCACGATGTTTTCTTTCACCGTTTTGAGAGCAGTATTTATCATCATCAGCCTTTTAGAGAGCAGTGGTGGTGAATAATTTACACAAAGTAAAGCGCCTGCCTGGGTTTGCACTCACGACCTGCAACTTGTAAGTCGCGGTCGTTACCACTGGGCCACCACTGCTTCCAATATAACATCCACACATACCTTAATGGGAGTTATATGTTTGAGCCATTTGAGATTTAAACACAAAAAATCGGGACGTCAGCAAACAGCATGTCGACTCTTCGCTTGGCTAGAGGGCAGGGCTATTCTTTGGCCACCGAATCGGCATTGCTATTCAACGTGGCAATGGCAATGCTGTTAGCTTACCCTTTTCCCATTGACAACGGCGTGGATAAATTTTGTCGATACCCAATGATTAACGATAAAAACTAAAAAGTGGAAGTTCTATGTTCCACTATATGTACCTCTGTATGCTTTTTTTTTTCTCTGTGAGTTGTGGACCGATTCGCAAAATTCTTTTTTTATTCGAAAGAGTATACCTACTTCAGAGGTAGGCCACATAAATTTTATCGAAATTGCTTCAGCGCTTTTTGAAAAAATCAACAAAAACAGAAAATATGTACCTATACATGATGTTTTGGTATCCACCAATCACATTAATTTATTATTTCATGCTAATGGGGTTATCAATTCAGGCGTAACTTGATTAAATTTATTTTTAGTTCTGGGGTATAACAACTAAAAATTTAAAAATAAAAAACTTATAATAAAAATAAAAGATTTTTTTTCATAGGCGTTTGTACTTACATAATTATTACTATTAGCAGGCTGAAATATACCTAAGTTCAAAACGCTTTTGTTAGTTAGCAAAAATCAAAATCCTGGTGTCTGCGTTGCCCTTTCGAACATGAATATGCAAATAATTACTCTGGCACAAAAGACCTTCACAACAGATATTTATCTAATTAACCCTACTTGTGTGATTATACTGCACATTATTCCATAAGTGGTGTTGTCCAATGTATTAATAGTACCTACTGTTAGGTCCTGTGTACTTGCCTATTCTTTTCTAGAGTGGATACTTAGGAGGGACCAGGGCCTGCGAGGAATTTACAAAATAGGTATTTGAAGAAACTATTGCCATCGCACTCTACAGGGGCAGGCTTGAGGGAGCACCTCAAGCCTGCCCCTGTAGAGTGCGATAGAGACAGCTGCAACTCGGACCTATTTTATCACAAGATGTTTGACGAGATCGACGTTTCGTATTCCCCTTTTTTCTCCTCGAAAACTAAGGCGATTCAATAATTTTTTCACCAAATTTTTAAGAAAGAGTATGTTTAGGTCCTTATTAAATGTTTTCTGTTAAAACTTTTCTATTTTGTCTGGTAGTTTTCTAAGAGCGGCGGTAAAAATAGGGCCATTTTTTGTCATTTTTGGAGGGTCATATTTTCTTTACTTATTACTTGCTGAAAAAAAGGAAATGACAGGGACGTGTCAACAGCAGACCTTGACTTTATAAAAAAAAAATGTTCTAGAGGCATTATTCAGGAAGAAAAAAAGGGAATACATTTGTATGGAGAATAGCAGCCCCTGTTCCCTCTTAAGCCTTTTCTGATAGCTTTGAATAACATACTTTATTTTTAAAGATTTATAGTGCAAAGTAGCTTGGACAGTACAATTTTATACTATACGTCACTGAAAAAATCCTCTGCACCCAGGTCTTGATTCTCACTCGCATCTGCCAGTTGTAATCGGAGTGCATTTCTTTTGACATAGGTATAAACAAAATTTTAGCTTTATATTGTCTCATTCCCCTTTATCTGTTTTCAATAGGTTCCATGTTTAATCTGCCATTGACTGAAAATAATACTGTCTGGCAGTGACCATTATAATAAAAAACTGGATCAATTCTATTATCACTATACTTACTAGAATGACGGCCGTTGGTCCATACCTAAAAATCTGATCTGATGCTGGTATTTCACCTTGCGTCCCTCGCGTATTTTACTGGCAAAAGAATTCCTATGCCTGTTCCAATAAAGTTTATTTTGCATTATATTCCCTAATTGTAGCGTTTGAGATTAAAACCCTTTCAATAAAATCTCTCACGGCAGATGGATGACGAATTTATAAGGGTAGCTTTATTTCCCTTTAAAATACTAGTATTACCAGTTATCATAGGGTGTTTCAAGGCCATTTTCAACAACATTTGCGAACGTTTTAAAAGATAATGATCCAGAGCATTCAAAAGATCTTTTTGTATAGTTTTTGCATGGGCTATTGATTTAAATGAAGTCTTTTTTAATATACTCGTACCTACTTACTGTGCCGGTTGGTTTAGTTCGGTTGTCATCTGCCATGGTCTTAATGAAAGTGACCCTAACCACAACGTGTTTTGTGAATTTCGAAACTGATTGAATCATCAAATCATTTATTCCTATTACCTTTTTCTGCACTGGAGTTATAAGTTATAAATCTTCAGTGCCTTGTTCTTGGGCACATCATGTGTTAGATATAGTCATTTAGATTCTGCTCTGCTCTAGTGGAGTCAGATTTATCAATTTATGTCACAATAATGTACGCGCCGGTTTTAAAATGTTGTGCGGAGATATGGCGAGTTTCTTTACTCAATCAATAGTTAAAAAAACTTTTTTACAAAAAAGAAGTGTTGTATTTTATTTCTTCGTTATTTGACACCGACATCCGAAATGAAAGTTATTTTTAAATTTTTAATGTTTTTTTTTTTTGGAAATCTATTGTTTTTTTTTTTTATAAAAAAGTTTTTTATTTTTCACTTTTTAGTGAATACCCCATATCTCAAAACCCCAATAACATGGAACGTGGCATTTAAACAGCGCTGAAGCAATTTCGATAAAATTTATACGGGACCACCTCGGAAGTATATTTTTTCGGATAAAAAAAGAATTCTGAAAATCGGTCCACAACTGACAGAGAAATCGGTGGACATACATAGAACCTCCTCCTTTTCGAAGTCGGTTAAAAATAGTAACAAATTGTAAAATTACCGGGATAGGACGAAATGCTGCCCAGACGTGTGAGTCCTTCCAAATGGCTGGTACCTACATCAAATTAAACTAAAAAAAAAAACTTTGTCTATGCCAAATTAGATCCATTCATGGCGTGATTGAGTTACAAACATCCAAACTTTTGTTTATAAAATTAGTAGAATGTTTGAGTTAGTTAACAAATAATTACTACTTATTTTTTATTTTTGGTTGAGATAACTATGGATAAAAAAAGCTGTCCCTTAGCCTTACTAAGATCCTGCCACGGGTCACGGGAGTGACTGAAGGAGTCACCTTGCCCTGGCACAGGTAGCTGACCCGGGTGGGTTTTTGTCAGTAAGAATCCGACACGTCCTCCCGCTCCACTTCTAGGGAGAAGTTTATTTGATGATTTACCACCCTACACAAAACGCCTAACAAGGATGCTTTACTCAAATATTTGCCTAACCTTTTCCCAACTATATCGACCGGCTTCCAATTATATCAATAACATGGAGAACAGCTAAGATAGGCAGTCAAAATCCTAGTTCAGAAAGGGAGTCGACGTTGATGTTTAGGTAAGTAAAATCTAAAATTGAAAGATCAACGTTTGTATAATTCAAATATTTAATGTTATACAATTTGCAGCTTATACTCATAGAGAATGTACATATGTATCAATATAGTTAACATAATTACAAGTAGGTGCACTCACGAGTTAATGATGTACAGACAACTGTTAGGTGACGCAAAACAATATGTATTTAGATGTATATAACATGTGACAGCAAAATAGCTTAAATTCTATTCAGTTTAGATGTTTCTAGTGTCAAAGGTGAAAAATTATGTTAATTTTGATGAATTATTGTAGCATATTCGATTTTTAGAGTAAAAAAATATGAGAATCGTATGAGATCCGTTAAGTGAAACATTTACGACATCATCTCCATATTACTTAAGCCATTTTGCATTCAAACGATTATAATATTTTATTAATCATACACATTTTTGGATGGATTATGTTTTTCATTTAAACTAAAATAATAACTATTAAAGCTAACCATTAAAACATACTAAAGTATAAATTAAAAACTATTTACAAAATATTACAAAAGTTTTATTTTCATTACACAAAACATTAATCGTTTATTAGTAAAAAAATATTAATTCAATGGTATTCTTAATTATTATTGTTTCTGTTTATGTACTTGTTGAACACAAGACAAATATGACATGGCACAAAATAGACCGAAATTATGTGACAAACGTTAATACTGTGACAATGTCGAAAATGATCAAAACATGTGCTTCTGCCGACCGCCACCTGCGAGCCGGCGTGAGGATATCAAAAGCGTGCAGTAGCCGACTCAGAACTGTGCTGAGTCGCTTAGACGTTTTGGAGTTGCTGCATACACATACTGACAGACAGCGTGGTAGGAGACTATCGCGCTGGTGTCAATAAGAGCCCGCACTTGTGTGGGTATGTCAATTTCTTTCACCTCTTCGAGTCTTGGAAAACTGTCGTGTTGTTCTCTTCATCTTATATCATAGAATTATTTGGCCATTTTTATTCTTATTTTATGTTAAAAAGAATCACGCAGGCACACTCAACATTAATATTCTAATTCCCATGAAGTTCCCTAGACGAACCCACCATAGTTAATTATTGTTTATTTATGAGATATATTAAAATGAGGGTTTTAACGATAGTTGTACATTACATTATGGAAAAACAAATACACTTTGATAACAGTATAAAATAACTTCAGGATTTTAACAAAATATCAATATTATATGAATAACTAGTTGATTCACACTTCTCTCTGTAAAGTCTTTGGACCAGCCCGAGTTCTGTACTTTTGGTACGAAAACATAACGAATCCTGTGATTTCAGTCAATTCCTAATACACTTTTAATAACACATTTAGAGATTTAATTTTTAGATGAATAGGTAATAGTTGCACTCGAATAACTGAGCTCGAACAATCACAACGAACTTATGGTTCGACAGTCAATAAATTTCAAGATATCGGTTTTGATGTTTATCAATCACACTGCATAATACCTACGTTATTGATGATCATATTTATTGACTGTCTTTAAGCTACATCACATTTGCAATCCAGAGCCTTATGTCTTATATTTTTAAAGTCCAAAGCTGGTAGATTGCTGCTGTAAACCACATTCGTTTATAATTTTTCACATCGAGCCTAGCCTAGTCCTTTCTACACACTTCACTTAGCTGCCCCGAGAAGGCACTGGCACTTAGTTCGTCCACCGCTGCACACTACACGGCGGAGTACTTCCGTCCGTCGTCGCTGGAGTAGCAGTGCTGGCAGTGCAGCTTGTGCATGCGGACGCGCACGTCGGCGCCGGCGCGGCCGTCCCCGAGCCGCGCGCCGCACACCGCGCACGTGAAGCACCACACGTGGTAGCACAGCGAAAGCGACTCGATGATCATGGCGGCGCCGCGACCTGCAACAACAGAATTCCTCATGAATCACTCTATCTATTGGTGAAAACTGCATGAAAATCCGTTCAGCAGTTTTTGAGTTTATCGCGAACAGATAGATTGACAGGCAGACTGACGCGGCAGGGAACTTTTTATAATATGTAGTGCTATGGCACGGTTGACACTAGTGTTCCAGTCACGGTTCACGGGTTCGATTGCCATCCTGAACAATACATATTCCTAGTCAGTTTGAAAGCTTAGTCGACTCAGTCGTCATGCTATCGGAAAAAAATCCTCGACTAATGTTAAATAACGAGTTATAACTATCAATTTGATGACTGTGTGGGACTCTACCACGGGGGCTCATCTCGAACTAAGAAAATTTAGTTCAAATAAATCTCAATAGATGGCGTAATATGCATCGATTTCTTATTAAAGTTTAAGTAATATTAAGATTTTGAAAATAAATATGGTTAAAATTGTATTTTCTTATTTAATAAACTGCCCTAAGCATAAAATTTTGGAATAATTGGCTTGTCATTCAAATTTAGACGATTATTGGAACGGATCCTTAGACATCTATATTTCTTGTACCAATAGATGGCGCTTTTTGAAGTTTAAGAGTTAATCCATTGGCCTCTTTAAAATTTTAATAGTGACACATTATGAAACAGTAAAACTGCTATGAAGTGCTAAAATACTTTAAAGTAATTCCTCGATGTGTGAAATAATATTGGTAAGACTAAGTAAATTCATTCAGCTTGCAAGCCGTCGCTGCTAAGTCCATCTGGCGAGGTGTAGAGGACGGGCCCAAAAAAGACCAAAAGTTACTTGTGCCAGACGAAAACCCGTAGTTACGGCGGTACCGTTTCTTTGTATGGGATGAGGCATCTGTACGCTAGTGTTATATTATCTGTGGACTCCAACCAGTCATCAAATTGATAGTTATACTAACGACCGACCGACCGACGAATTGATAGTTGACTAAGTTAGATTACATGACTTAGAATGTACTCTTAGATTATTATTTGGTTTAATTTTATCAATTGTTTTGTTTTGTTGGTTCGAAAAATAAACCTCGATGTAAATTAATTGAAGTCACTTCTATTGCCCATATCTGTCATTGTACAGAGAAATTTAATGTTTTAATTTGTTATTACACTTGCAAAACTCTTCACTTTTACCTACTTGTCTTAAGGAAAAAGTTAATATAAGAACAATACATACACGGTATTATGTATGATAGAGAGAGAACAATAGTTCAATGTCTGTGTTTTTTTTTTATAAAGATAGTGCCCTATTTAAAATCTACTTGTAACTTTGACTTGTTTCTATGGCATGCAGAATTAAAGCCTCTATAGAAAAGTATGAATTATGTTGTTCTTATTCATGAAAATGAGCAACTTTTACTTTGGGAACAACACTAGCTAAGCAAGTAATCATTTATTTAGCAAAAAGATTAGCTAATAGGTAACATGAGTGATGAAATTACAAAAGTGGCAGTTGCTATTTCATATAAATAAGACCACTGTTCTTCAAACTAGGATATTATCCTGTATCTTGAAGAACAGTGAAAATAAGAAAGTAATACTAAAATATAAGAAAGTGCCATCTAGTGACTCAAACAAATATATGATATTCACAACCAAATGTGTGTAATAGCATTTTTTACAGTTCAATGTTGTTCCCAGAGTTACTTATCATAATCATCTCAGCCTTTTAACGTCCCCACTGCTGGGTCACAGGCCTCCTCTTCGTGAGAGGGTGTGGGCCGTAATCCACCAGTGGCCCCACAACCGTCATCAGTGGATGTCACATGTCTTCGAATTTTTGGTTCTGGGACATGCCCGTTTCCTCACGAGTTACTTATAGTTGATGAAAATAGTGAGTACTAACGCCTGCTTTATTATTAAGGGAAATAACTCATAAAATGTGACATTTGAAGATTTAATCTTGTAATATTAAGTTCCATGATTATATCTCCATACCTTATTTTTCCCAGAGCATTCCTTCATTCAAGTTATTTGATGATTTCTCGCCCTTTAAAAAAAGCCCAATTTTTGACTTAATTTTGTTTATGATTAAGCGTGTGCTATGTTCTGCTAAAGTCCGCACAGTCGATAACGCGACGACCTGTATACATTTAATTTTTAATGTGGCGTGCCGAGCATGCTGACAACTTTATGTGGTGGTGGTCAACAAGTTACATCTAAGTGGCGTATAGCGGTGGTGAGTAGTTAGTGGTGCAGGCGACTGTGCGTACATTCGTACCTAGTTCCTCCCCGCAGTGCGAGCACTTGCGCCGGCCGGACACGCTCAGCAGCGCCGCGTCCCGCTCGGGCCGCAAGGGACGCTTACTGTCCGTCGATAGCTGTTGTTGGCTGAAAAGTAATGGTAAATTGGGTTTTAGTTCTGTGACTCAGAAATTCAATCTGTGTACAGGATTTGTAGCAAAAATATAATTAGTTTTAAAATACGGTTACGGTAAAGAATCTTAAATAAGTCTTATAAAAAAGGTACGATTAGATCACATTTTCTACATTTGTTTATAATACTCTGTGGCAAATGCTCTTTCAAATATTTCATCAATTTAACTGCAAGACGGCACCACTGGACGTGGACACAGGCCTCCCCGTGCGTCGCCACACCGATTGGACCATTCCTTGCACAAGCGAAGGTATGCGAATGTGCGATTGGCACCAGGTCATCGGTCTATCTTGTGGCCCGTTCCATCATCGGAACACAAGACGTACGGCGATGTGCCATCGGTACATATGGACATCCCCCCACACGCACAAAACGTTTTGCGAACACATTCATTGTGCGTACAACTAAGAAGTGGAATTCCCTGCCGAAGTCTGTTTCCTGATAGCTACAACCTGGGAGTCTTTAAGTCAAGAGTGAATAGGTTACTTCTAGACATGCGTGCTTCATCTTTGACCTCATCATCGCTTAACATCAGGTGAGATAGCGGTCAAACAAATGCCTATAAATGATAAAAAAGGGCTTACAAGTATCCAGTAATTTGTTTGTGAGGCATGTACTTACCTACAGTATGGGATTTATCGCTGGGAAGTATTTAGGACACTGATGACACTTTCATTTTGTAATTTATGATTTACAAAAAGTGCAGATTCTCAGCCTTTATTTGAAGAAATGATTTAATTTTTTTTTTAAATTTAGTTACCTAGTGCTAAGCGCGTGCATGGCATGTAGCGGCACTGCCGGCGCCACGGACGACGGCGGTGCGTCGTGGTGGTACGAGTGGCGCTGAGTGGCGCGGAGCTTACTGCGCTGCTCTTCTATACGACGGGCTTCCGCTTCCTGGAATCACACAATATTACATTCAGTAAGGCAACTACAGAGAAAAAAAGAAGAAAGTTTTTAGTATGAACTTGGATGACCAACGGCAAATGCAGGAGACATTATAGTCCACAAGTGTTTGCGCAAACACAGGTGCGCTTTCTGTTCCATTACTCTCATAGTTCGATGGGTCCGCAATACACACGACCGGGGAGAGAACAGTTGCTGGGCCAACGTCTTTACGTTCTTTCCAGGGCACAGGGGTTTCACACCAGTAACTTCCAAACTGAGAAATTCTGAATGGTAAAAAACCTAATAACACTTTTTGCCCGACCTGCGAATCGTACCCAGGACTCGACCACGAGACCAACAAGGCAATTAAACTAGAGGAGGCCAAATAAACTATGTATGGACTGTGTTAAAGATGATGTCTAGAAAGAAAATGACTGCAGAGATGACGACTAACAGATAAGTGTGGAGAAAGAGGACTTGTTGCACCGGCCTCAAATAAATTGAGATGAAGGCAAGAGAAGGATGATGAGAGCTGAGAGGACTCGATTGCCTACAGTTTGACTAGAGGGTCAAAGGCCTGTTTTCCATGTTGATAGCTAAATCAAAGCCTGGCAATAGGGTATTTTACTCTTTAAGAAACTTAAAATATATTATTGAGATAGCTTAGGCAAAAAGCAGTCGGAAAATGTTAGTTTTAGTTCATAAAATAACAAAATAAATTTTAAGATTCCATTAAAAGTTTTCAGTTTTTTTTATCTGTTTTTTAACACCATGGAATAGTAGCCGCCATGTTTTACGTCATACGGCTGTGTAAACTATAAAGTGTCAACTGTCAACTGATCAGCGTATCTATGCTGTGTACTTTTATTTACATAGCCAACTGACGTCATAACCATAGCGCAATATGGCATCCACCGCATCCAGCGTTTTCGTCAATTTACGCGCGAAATTTGAAAATGTAAAATTTAAATGCTTTTATATGGCACTTATTGAATGAATATAATTTTTTTGTTTTTTTTTAATTTGCTTATTAGTACTATATAATTTAATTTAGATACTTTTCAAAAATGGGTGGAATACCCTATTTTGTCGATTTTAGTATGTAATTTTGACGTGTTATGAATTACACAAACGTGAACTAAGTTTTAATCATAATGGTCTGAAATCGCCATAAGGTAGTCAGCAAGTGTGGTGATCAATGCTCGTTCTATTAAAGAGGTTTGATTGTTGGTCGACTGAAGTTCTGATTCGATTACAAAATTTTCCCTGAGAGAAAACCACACTGCCACAGAGTGCCGTAGGCTACGGTTCGGTTAGCCGTACCGGCTGTGCTTTCCGAGCCACGGGACCGTGTGACATTTCGGCAATTCATATCAAATAAGCGATAATGATTCTCGAAAAGTTTAAAATGTATGGGACATTTTAAACTTTTCAAAAATCATTATCGCTTATAGAATGCACTCAGCCAAGGTCTTCTTGTCGCAGAAGACGATAATGAACGTTTAGTAGTATTGTGTGGCATACATAGTGAGTGGATGTTACCTGTATGAGCCAGTGTTGATTGTAGTTGTAATTGGCTGGCTTTCTATTCCGCGCCTGCATCCAGTCTGTGTTGGAGATCAGCTTCGGTGTGGGGGCAGCGCTCAGAGCCTGGAATTATACAGCATAAGGATTAGAAAATATTTTTAGTGTCGATTTTACCTTGGACAGAGGATAAACATTGCAATACAACGTAGCAATGTTGTCAGTCTTTTGGGCACGTTATCAGTCGACAGCGATGCAGAGGAATTTCTCGACGCTATATTTTAGATTATTTTTAGGTTTTTCCGTAAACAGGATGAATCTGGAAGCTGGAAGATCCAAAAAAGTTTGAAGGGGCAGGCAGATAACGGAATAGTTCCGCATTTATGTAGTCGATGATAGATCTTTTTGTGAGCAAGCTCGCACCGTGTGAGTTGGTGTAGTGTCCATGTTAAGAATTTTATTTAGTCAAAACCGCCGTAGAACAAAACGGTTTACATAGTTCAAGTTACTTACCACTGAAATAACGTACTAAGGCTTTCTTTTTCTGCCAATCAGCATTTGAAAGGTAGGTATCGATGCCGATTTTAATACAGGAACTTTACGACGATTTCTGACAATTGTGTTGCATTGTGTGGCAGATTTATGTCTACCACTTTTTATTAGGAGGGCCAATCAGCAATATAGTATTCCCCTGTTGGAACAGTACGTCTCTTCTCTATGAGTGGGTGACAATTATAAACAAAAATATAAAAAATATAATATTATAACAATTAATAATATACACAATCCTTCCTAGTTTATCGTTCTTTCTATTATTGAAAACCGTATCATAATCCGTAGCGTGGTTTAAAAGAAAAGCGGAGAAACAAACAGAAGCAGACGGCGAACGTGTTTTTTACTATTTTGAGAAGAGATGCGACTCCTAGGCAAGCGTGCTCCATCGTTGACTACATCATTGCTTACCATCAGGTTTTTTTTTTTTTTTTTTGGGGGTGGGAAATCATCCTATGACTTCTTCCGCTCTAGGGTGGAGCGGAAGGGCGTGTCAGACTCTTACTGACTAAAACCCACCCCTGTTCCTCCCTGCCTCGAGTGCCCAGGGGCGAGGTAACTCTTTCGAATTTATCCTCCACCCCCGGGTACCACCACCACATCACCACATCATTGTTTACCATCAGGTGAGATAGTAGGCAAGTGCGAGTCTATCATAGATAAAAAAACCGGTCAAGTGCGAGTCGGACTCGCGCACGAAGGGTTCCAAACCATTATCTAAAAAAAAAAAACAGCAAAACAATCAAGTTTTTGTATGGTAGCCCCCTTAAATATTTTTATTCTGTTTTTTTAGTATTTGTTTTTATAGCTTCAACAGAAACACCATCATCTGTGAAAATTTCAACTGTCTTAACTATCACGGTTCATGAGATACAGCCAGGTGACAGACGGACAGACCGACGGACGGACAGCAGAGTCTTAGTAATAGGGTCCCGGAACCCTAAAAAAAGATTTATTCTTACCTGTAGCGTATGCCTGGTCATGGGGTGGTAGTTGGCGTTCCCGTTGGCGGCGGGCTTGTGGCGCATTTGCACGTTCGCGTACTCCACCGCCGATGGCACGCGGCTGCTTCTGGAAACATGTGGGACTAGGGTTACTGACTGTTTAAAACTTAGATATTTATAGGGGAATATATGCAGGGAATATGCAGGTTAAAGGCCCCCCTGCCAGGGTCGCGGCCGGGAGTGTTTGTAAGAGTCACCGGTTGGGTTTTAGTCAGTAAGAGTCTGACACTCCCTCGTGCTCCACCCACCAGGAGAAGTTATTTGATGATTTACCACCCTCAATAAAAAAGGATAAAGGCCCTCTATTTTAACCGACTTCAAAAAGAAGGAGGTTATCAATTCGGATGTTTGTATTTTTTTTTATGTGTGTTCGGGCATAACTCCGTCTTATCGGATTTGCAAAATATTTTTTTTTTCGAAACGGGTTTATTCCGAAATGGTCCCATTTAAATTTCATATAGATCTGATGATGAGTTTCGGAGACAGACAACGGAACTCTTCAAAAATTGACAGCAAATCAACCGCGATTGCTGCTATCGTATGGGTATGAATTGTTAACAAAGTTTAATGGAGAACCACAACCAAAAAGTGCAAAATAAAAACTTTTTTACAAAAAAATAGAACCGACTTCCAATAAAAGTGCAAAATAACTTTAATTTCGGAAGTCGGTGTCAAAAAACGAAGACACAAAACCAGGAACACCGACTTCCGAAATTAAAGTTATTTTGCACTTTTTTCGGAAGACGGTTCTATTTTTTTGTAAAAAAGTTTTTTTTTCTTTCTATTCCTCCTGGTTTTGGGCAAGTGTGGATCAATCCTATTCATAGGTGTCAAGCTTCAATTGGAGTGTAAAATAGGTGATAATTCTATTTTTCTTTGAAAATTGTATTAATCCCTCTCAGTGTCTAAACCAAAGACATTGAGAGAGGTGAGTATTAGATTTATAGCACTAGTGAAACTGTTCATAACAAAGATCTAAAAAATTGTTGGGAAAACCTGTCTCACATTAAATTACAAAGGTGAGTTGGTAATGTATGGGAACCTCATTGTTCCAACGTTTAATTGCCAATTACGAAATACAACATAACTTATGCTATTGTTTAATATCATATCTCTGGCTTATGTATGTTTTTTTTATGTGTTCTTACATTTATGGCATCGACGTCTTTCGACTGATGAATCTAAGGTAGCCAATAAAATATTTTCATACTCGAACACATCACACACTAGCATCCGCCAGCGGCTTCGCCCGCATGGAATTATGACTTCCCCCATTATAATTATAGAGTATGTGCTATTTCAGACATTAGGGACCGTGCAGGAACTATAGATGGCAGCACATAAATGTCAATTTCAAGTATTTATGCAGTAAAAGTTGCGGATTTCACGCACTAGTTGCCAGTCTACGTTACGCGTGCTGCATGTGTGCATGGTGCGTGTCTGTGTATATATATAAAGCACGGAAATGTCAATGACAAGTTTTTAAAGTGTAAAAGTTTCGGATTTACTCCACTAGATGGCACAGACTACGTCGTGCACGTTCCCTATAATCTATCTCTGTGTCATATTTCAACCAAACCCGTTCAGCTTCTGGCGTGATTGAGTAACAAACCATCCAAACTTTCGTATTTCTAATATTAGTAAGTAAGTATTAGTAAATTGACTTTTTTTTTTCGACTACTAAATAACACAAAACTAACCTCATAGTAATCTCCCTCTCGATGGACTCGCGACTCTTGGGTTTGGGCGGCAGCACCGGCTGCGGCACTCTCACCACCTGCGCTCGAGCCTCCTTCCTCTCGTACAACACCCTCCGACTTTCCTCCACGCCAAAATGCCTCTGCATATGCTCCTCTGACACTATAGGCTTCCTCTTCTCATCCACCATCCTTCCATCCACCATTCTCTCATCCACCATCCTCTCATCCAGCTGTCTTTCAGGGACAGACGGTGGAATGGATGGAAAATTCTCGTTTAGCAGTAAATTTGGCATTGAATGTCTGTAATGAGAATTATTAGCCTGAGGTCTGTTCAATGGAGGCTTTTCAGGCGAAGAAGGGATGGAAGATATGTCTTGAACAGATTTCTGGATGATCCTGGTCTGGTCTCGAAGCAGGTTTTCTCTTTGTCGGCGTAATTCTTCTTGTTCTAGTTGGAGGAGTTCTCGTTCGAAGCGTAGTACTTCCTATTTTGGGGTAGAGATTGTTTAAGATTTTCGTTTTAATTTTGTAAGAGTGTTGGTATTGGTTTAAGGTCCTATCTATAGTATTATTAAGGTATGCTTATAAAGTAGGTACCTATTGAATATTGTACAAATGTTTTAGTATTTATGTATAAGGTTTGTTAACTTAAATTATTGATTGTTAACTTATGTATGAATTAAACTTAATCTGTTATGATTGTCGTCCCATCGCTTTGTAAAAATAATTTACAACTGAAGTTCATGTTAGTAGCTTTGAGCTTAAAAATACTATAGGAACTTACAAGTGAATATGTAATTGTTTTGATTAGTAAAACATTTAATTTTAAACATGAAGTGCAAGGCTTAAGCTAGCGTGGATTAGATCACATTGATAACACATTGTTGGGGGTAGTAAGTATGAAAGATACTATGAGAAACTTCGGTTTCAGAAACTGTATTTTTGCTTGAAGACCCAGAATGAAGTACGTTTGATTCTTGCTTTACCAACATTACGAAAATATGCGGAATTAATTTGATTGGATTTAAAAGTTAGAAGTAGTTTATTTTTCTCTTTATACAGGGTGTAACGGAAATACGTGGACTGATTCTGCCCATAAAAATGAACAGATATTTTACAGAGAATATGGGTAAAAAGGGGGTGACTCCAGAGATGACGACTAACAGAGAAGTATGGAAGAAAAAGACATGTTGCGACGACCCCCAATAAATTTGGGATAAGGGCAGGAGACAGATGATGTAATATGCAATTCCGGAAAATAAATTTTGGCCCTCTCATATTAATTTTGATCAACTGATGATAAATTTGTACGGAAAGTACATTTTCTTTTTAGGTAATTGACTAAGACTTCTTTGAAAGAAAGTTGTTCATTTTCACGGGCAGAACAACTATCAAAAAAAAAAAGTGTGTATGTACTGATTTACGCACGTAAGAAGTTATATTTCTTTGGCCAAACTGTCACAAAGTTTACAAAAGGAAAACAATAATTCTTCATGAACCACAGACTATAGCTAACTTCAGGGTGTCGGTTCTAGCTAACTTCAGGCTGTAGGTTTTTTGTGACGGTGTGCGCGCGCATCATAAAAATTTACTCTCATCATTTTTCCCTAACGCGCCAAAAGAAGTATAACTTCAAAAATATGATCATACATTTGCGTTATATCTTGTAGTGTTAGTTTTTAGTAGTTAAGCTGTCTCAACATAACACAACTTCACGCCTGTGTTCCCCAAAAGGGTAGGCAGACGTGTACAATGAGCGTTACCCTGTGTGTATGTAATTCTGCTTCACAGTGGTCACTTTAAGGGACCAGTTTTTTTCGAATCACCTCTACAAAATAAGTTTGTTTTTTTGGGTTATTTTGTTTAAATAGCCTACAAGTTTCTAACATGCCCTAGACAAAAATTGTGCCGTAAAGAGTTAAACCGAAGTTTCCCCTTGGTATCTATGTAAGTGTAAAATGTCATTCACCTTGGTGTTGGCATCGTCATACGCGCCGTCGGGCCACGCGCCGGGACTCGACGTCTGAAAGGGACGCCGCACCACGCTTTGTTATTTACAATCACAACATGGCCACCAGTGTTAGGAACCACAATATTTTCAATTTTACTAGAATACACTTCTAGAATGTAGACTCTGATAATAACAAAGAGGTAATTTTGCCCACTGACAATGCAATATTGCAACAAATAATTGCATTTAAGGTGAAAGCTCCAGTGTAGTCCGCGAAATTCAAATTTTCTTACGTTTTTTGCAATTTGCAGGTCAGTGTCAGGTGGTATGTTGGTCTAAATTTGATTCGCGGCCGTAGCAAGTACATAAATCATGACATTTGGCATCAATTCTAACTGAAAGAGTTGTATTGATGATTTTGATGATTACAGTTCTGTAAATATGTACTTGCTACGGCCGCGAATCAAATTTTGACCAAGATACAACCTGACACTGACCTGCAAATTGCAAAAAACGTCAGAAAATTTGAATTTCGCGGGCTACCCTGGCGCATCCACCTTAAAAGGCAAGTTATATATCAAATCAAATCAAAATTAATTTATTTAAACTAGGCTGAGAGCCACCACTTTTTGAACTTCCAAGTTCTACATAAAGACAGTCCCCCAAAACGCCCCCTCTTCACCACTTCCCAGTGTTTTAGCTAGGTAGAAGAAGTAGCGCATTAAACTCCCCAGCAAAATTTCTATACTCCATAATATCAGAGTTTTGCCTATCAAATACATACATTGAAATTATCAGATGAAGAGACTATGTGTGTATGATTTTGACCTAATTTTGCTTGACCTTATCAAGGTGTATAAGCCTTGTAACTATTAAGGTGTACAGAGAAGAAATTACTCTCTATAGGATTCTAATTTATTTAAAAGTTTGAAATTACTATTAGAGATTATTCCATTAAAAAAATGTTTAAATATTATGGTTCCAATGTTAGATGGGAGTTAATTCCTTGAGCATGTGACAACATGAATGTAGTCCTGATAAACACTTCACAATCATTTTAGATGATATGTTTTAGAAAATAAGTTATGGTAATGTATGTTTCTTATGAAAAAATATATCAAAATGCATGTATTAAGATAGACCATGCAATAACCTCTTTGCTAAGGATAATGGAGGTTTTTCCCAGTATTGGGCTAAATATAAGTTTCAGTGCATCATGCCAGTGCATTCTAAATAACTAAGAAAATAATTGCAGTGAAGAAAATAAAAGGCAAATAATAATTTTAAATAAATAATATTTATTTAAAGAATAAAGTATACATACATAATCAAGAACTACTTTTGTGACTAATTTAGGTGTTTTTGCTATTCTTACCCAATAATTTGGTAGGTAAATAAAGTGATTCTGGCGTTTAAATATTAAAAAAGCGTTAATTAAAAGCAAAGTAAATGTTAATGGCAGCATAATTATGTTTTAAATACCACGTATTTCACATACATATTTACACAAAACCATTCGAACAAAATCTAAAAGAAACATTTGAAATCAATGTTATAGAAATTACATAATAATCATATGTTATTATGAAGTATGGTTTGTACATATTTGTACTTTAATGTACCTAATTGTAAATAACTTACACCTAAAATTAAATCAAATTCCTAATTTACTTAGCATCCTACCACCTACATTTCTAAACAATTTTGATCACCATTTTGATTTCAGTGGTATTTAAAACGACGTAAATTAATCACATAAAATAAATATTTATCCTTACATCTAGAGTGCTTGCAAAGCGTGTACTGTACAGTGCTAGCCCCTACAGTCACAGATGTGAACTTAGCTTAAATATAATACACAGTGACTATCTTTTATGGAGTAAAAATACTCAAAAAGATAAAAAAAACATTTACCTACCTACTTCAAGGTAATGTTCTATTTTATTTTTTTGAGTATTTTAAGATTACCCTTGATTTATAAGTCACCTGTATATTAAGTAGAAAGGATATAGCCGCTTTTGCTTTGCACGTAATATGCCAATTATTAATAGCAAGTATTATAATAAATTTATTAAAAAAATATAACCATTTCTCTTAATAATTTTGAAATTGAAACTTTTAATCAAATAATTTTTGACTCCAATAGAAAACCGAAAGTTTGTCAAACGTAATTACGCTGGGACATAATTAAATTGCCTTGAAGCCAAAGCGAAAGCGGTTGAAACAATAATTAATTACCCGCTAATTTACTAATCACCAACGCGGAGAATTCGAGAATCGACCAAATATATCTCCCATACACAATATAGCTTACAAAATATAAAGAGATCTACTTTTGTACATCGCGACAAAATTATGCATGCTGAAGACTTTGCTCCAAAAATCACAACCGTATTTCCTTGAAATAAGGTTGATTTACCAACGAGATATAATTCAGCATGCATACAGTTTTACTCTACGTAAGAAAAATAGGAAACAATGTTTAAGTAAATAATAATCTTCTAATAAATAATAATATCTTCTAAATAGCATTTCTTATTAATGAAATGAAGAAGAGTGCATTATAGCAATTAATTTCGATTTGACACTAAAAATCTCTAAATGATTTTTGTTAAAAAATGCGGAATTCACCATTGAAAACCAATTATTAAACCACCACCACACAGGCTTTGTAGGTATGTTTTGGAGTCTGCTATGAAAAGTATAAATAACAGAGCTTTACAAGATAAATAGAGGAATCTTTTGCTGTGACTTTTTAATAGCAGTCTCCTAAAATGTGCACATGATGTCAATGAAATGTAGTGCCAAATCAAAATGTTTACATGAAGTAAAAAGTCCAATCCAAGGTGCAAAATTAGATAATAAATTATTACTAAGATTGTGTATCTTTCTGTGGCTTATCGTGTAAGCAAAAATATGTGTCAAAGAACAAGCATTCCGTGAATATTTTTAGACAAATAATCATGAATGTTATAATCTTATAATCCTTGTGATTACACACATTATCTGCCGATACCATTCATTCAAATACTTATTAGTCATGTCTTTTATCAATCAATTCACTGATTATTAAATGAAGTTACCTTTGCACCCAATTTTGCACCTTAAAACAACCTTTTAATTCCTCAATCCCGTAATAATCATATACATATATAACATATAAGTTTTAAAGTACCTGTTGCTGTTGTATAGTTTTGTCGAGGCTCTCGATCTTGTCTGCTGGAGCCTCGCTAAGCTCGGTCAGCTTAGAGCTGAGGTTGGTGGAGAATGTGTCTTGTTGCTTCTTCGCCGATTCTTCCTCGTCTGATGTGACTGTCACGTGTGTGTAGGGCTGGAATTGAGACAATGCCTAGATGAGAATGGGGTTAGGTTTTTTTTGCTTGTTTTTTATATTTCTTTATATTAGTTATCGTTTAAAAAAGATAGAAATGGGATGTCAATTAATTCACTACCTTCATCTCTCTTATTGGGATTAGTTATTAAAAACTTATTCAAGCTTAGCAACTTAGGTGGGAAATCATCCAATAAACAACTTTTCTCGCTCTGGGTGGAGCGGGAGGGGCGTGCCAGACTGTTACTGACTAAAACCCACTGTTCCTTCAGTTGCTTGTGCCAGAGCCGCGGTTACTCTCTTTTGAATTTATCCGCGACCCATAACTTAGCACCCCGTGTTTTAAATAATATATAACTGGACTCCGTTGTAAATGACTGGACTTACTCGGATATGGCAGTAGCTGGACATAAAAAAACAAGAATGGAGATATTTGCCCCTTTGTTTTAAAAGGCTAAAATAAAAAAATAATAGCCAAATCAATTTTTCAGTTTCTAATTATTTACACAAAATTTCCTTATGACTGATTCATTGTGCAATTTATTAGATGATTCAGTCATAGATTTCATAGTAAAATTGATTTACAACGCAATTACGGTTTTTATCTACCAAGATAACGCTGATTGAAAAGTGGTGTGGAAACCGGTTGTCGTGGTATGGTCATATGATGCGAAGGAATGAAGAAAATGTCGTGAGGAAAGTCTTGTGTACGGATATGGATGGCTATAAGAGTAGAGAAGGCTAAAGAAACGATGGATGGACTGAGTGAAAGAGGATATGAGTAAAAAGGGGGTGACTACAGAGTTGACTAATAGAGGAGTATGGAAGAAAAAGACATGTTGCACCGACCTCAAATAAATTCGGATAAAGGCAGGAGAATGATAATACTTTTATCAACAAACATACTAGTTTTATTATTCTCCTACGGAAGTTTTACAGCGGCACACGTACAATTACGGTTCATGATAACCGCAGTGGCTCGTGATGGCCCATCGCAGTGGCCTATGATAGTCCATGCTAGCCTAGTACTGTGGCCGATGATGAACCATGTTAATACTTTGGGTTTTTTTTTAGTGGGAAATCATCTAATAACTTCTCCCGCTCTGGGTGGAGCGGAAGGGCGTGTCAGACTCTTACTGATAAAAACCCACCCCTGTTCCTTCAGTTGCGTGTGCCAGGGCTACGGTACCTCTTTCAAACAAATCCCGAGACCAACATTTTGGGTTTAGGGCAAACTTCAGTATATTTTTAGCTACCGTTATCTGACAATAGCCAAAGACTGAGTCATAAAAAGGATTAACTTTAATGACCATCATTATGTGATTAATGATAAGAATTGGGGATAGACATTCTTGAACTATGATACTGAACTAGAAGGAAAATTAAGAAAATCTAACGTGAATTTAAGAACGGACATCGACGGTTTTCGCTTGCCCGGAAATGAAACACTTCCTTTTTAGGGTTCCGTACCCGAAGGGTCCAAACTGAGCCCTTTTGTTGTCAATCACGTATCCGTCTGTCTGTCCGTCCGTCGTCTGTCACAAAATTTTGTTACGAAGGAGTTTTTCACTTCCCATTGACCTTGTAATTGAACTTGTAATTTGGTGATAATTTTTATTTTTACGTGTAATTTACTAACAAGTACCGATATATGGTACGGAACCCTTAATTTGCGAAATCCGACACGCACTTGGCCAGTTTTTTTAGTGCAGTTGTATAAAATCAGGAAAAAATCGCCGTTAGTAGAGTTGCTTCTACAGGATGATTTTTAACCAACAATACAGCAGCGAACGTGCAATGCAACATAATCCTACTAATATTATAAATGCGAAAGTTTGTATGTTTGTTTGTTTGTTTGTTTCAATCACGAAAAAACGGCTGAAGGGATTTTAATGAAATTTTGCACACAGATAGATCATAACCTGGATTAAAACATAGGCTACTTTGTGCCATGCGGGCGAAGCTACTGGCAGAAGCTAGTCAGTAATATTATCAAAATAAATAGGTGAATAAAATAAGTTTCCGTAATAACGTACAGAATATTCGCAAATAGTGAATTGTTATCAACCTATGCAGTCATCTCATGAATACCTTGACCACCTTTCTAAAACATTGTTCGAGGCCATGAGGCTCGATCTGGGTATCCTGTATTGTTTTCAGTTTATCTGATAACGGATAATGTTTACTTTTATCTCATTGTGAACCTGAAACACTGATTTCTTGTGATTTGCATAGTATTAATCTATGCAGTACTCCTTTCATGTAGATGTGATGATGTTAGGTGCCACTAAGGGCACTAAGGGGTTAAAGAATAACGTGGACCACCCTTTAAATGATAATTACAACATACTTCGCATAGTACGCCCTTTATCACATCATCATTTTCATGATAACCCAAAAAAATGCAGAGGTGCTCCATACCTAAAAATACATTTATGTACAAGTAAAATAAAAACAAACATACCTCACTATTCTGTCTGCTATGAGGGTTAGAGGTTTCAGGAGACGAATGCCCCTTATACCAAGCTTCAGCCGAAGGTCCTCGGTCCACATCCACACCGGAGTCCCGACTCTCCCTCAACTTAGCATCCATGTCATGAGACAAAGTCTTCTTGTACAGAAGCTTCTCGATCTTCGTCTCCTCTTGGAGGAAGGAGGTGATGTCAGGTCTGGGAGCCAGGGTCAGGTCCACATCCAGGTAGCTATCGTCTTGACCCTCGATGCCGAGAAAGCTGGTGCGTTTGTTCCGGATCTCCTTCTTGATGCGGCGGGCTGAGCTTGTGTGTTTGAAATTGCCCTGGAAATGGTGGAAAATTAGGATATTATCATTTTGTTTTAAACTTGGTTACTGTCAAGCATTAACCATGTACTCGGGTTATTGATTTATTGGTGGAATAAGCACTTACGGTATACTCAATGATAACTATTGATAACCTGAAGTGCTTTTACATAAATTCCACTCGTTTGACTGATGGTTGATAGGAAAAAACTGACCACACCTAAGTAGAAAATTGATAATATGGATGTGGATGGCTATAAGCTCTACTCTTATAGCCATCCACATCCATAAAGGCTAAAGAAACGATGGTTGGACTGTGTGAAAGAGGATATGGGTAAAAAGGGGGTGACTACAGAGATGACGACTAATAGAGGAGTATGGAAGAAAAAGACATGTTGCGCCGACCCCAAATAAATTGGGAAAAGGGCAGGAGAATGCTGATGACCTAAATAGAAAATGACCGTTTGTTATTAAATAGTTATGAATTTTCTTTGCGACACCATGAGATAGTGAAACTACCGTAGTATTGACTGTTTTCAGAGTATATTTTGAAAATTGTCTTTATAATTTTTTTGAAACCAAAACTATAATTAAATTTTCCTCTGCTGAAGTAATATTAGGAGCAGTGGTGGCCCAGCGGTATTGGCCGCGACTTACAAGTTGTAGGTCGTGAGTTCAAACCCAGGCAGGCGCTTTACTTTGTGTAAATTATTTCATCACAACTGCTCTCAAAACGGTGAAGGAAAACATCGTGAGGAAACCGGCATGTCTTAGAACCAAAAATTCGAAGACATGTGACATCCACCAATCCGCATTGGGCCCGCGTGGTGGATTACGGCCCACATCCTCTCACAGAGAGGAGGCCTATGCCCCAGCAGTGGGGACATTAAAAAAAAGGCTGATGATGATGATGAAGTAATAAAAAAAAAAATTAAAAAAAAAATAATTATAATTACGCAGAATCATTTAAAAGGGATAACCCTTTTAAATTATTCTTCCTTCGATGAATAAATATAAATAAACATCATGAATATTGATTTTCACTGTCCCACTATTCAGTATGACTATAAAATCAAAACCAACTAGGTACTCACATTGCCCAGCAGTTCATCATCAGCTCCGTCATCAGTTGGAGGCGGCGGAGGTTTCTCCTTCGGAGGCTCCAGCACATTAGTAGGCATATCCAGAGGGAACGCACTCTCAGAGGCAAACGCCGTCGAGTTCTGGTAGAAGATATCCATGTTCTCATATAACGGGGTGACCGCTATCTTCTTCTCCATAAAGTCTACTTCTTCTTTCTTCTGTGCTTCTGTCTCGTCCATGACAGCGCTGTCTTCCGAGTCTAGTTCTTTGAATGCCAGTTCTAGAGCATCCAGGACCTATGGAGGTAGTTTAAAAGTTGAACTTTTTGTCTTTGGTTTGACCGTTGGAACACTAAGATTATTTAAAATGTTTGCATTGTAGAAGCATTGCGTTGGTGTATATGCACAGATAATAAGAATAAAAAAGTGAATTTAAAATCTATAGTAGTTTACACAGGAATTTTTTTTAAGCTTTCAAAATTGACAGTTACAAAAAGTATTTTTGCAAAAGTGCTTCTACAGTGCTTTTAAAGAAAATTAACACATATTAAAAGGCTTTATTTTAGAGGAAGCTAATTCCAATTTAAAAAAAAAACAAACGACAACACATTTAGAAGGAAATCAAATTTGGAATCAGAAAAAAACAATAAATTCCTAATACTAAATATTGAAAAAAAAAACTATACTTTTGTAATTTGAAAGTTGGTTTTCAAAAATATTACAGTTGAACAAAAAAAAAAAACCCACGAATTATAGAACTATTTCTAAAAAAAATATACACAAGGATTTTAACAAACGAAAGTGCAAAAGATGCATGCAGAAAGCGTATTGGTTAGATGCAAAATGAAATATGAAGCAACACCCACTACTTGAAAGTATTCTTACCTTTATTAGCCCACCACCATTTTCTTAGAATATTTAAATTTTATAGTTCGCCTATACTCTGAGGAGACTTTTATCATACTGTGTCATGTTATACAGATAAAAATGTTTGTCTGAGATAAAAGTAGGCTGATAACATTGTACTGATTTTATAACTATTATAATACCATTTTGATTAATGATTGCGTAGTAATTATGATAATATGTGGTTATATATAATTGATAATGGCACAGATATAATACGGGTAACATGTGTTTGCATAAACATATAAAAATGTATGGAGATATTGGTAATAGAATTTCAGACTTGTGTGTGCCTGTTTTTGAACAACAACAAACAGACAAACAAAAGAGACATTCTTAGCTATAGCTTAAGGCAGACGAGTATTTTTTCACATAAAATATTTTAACATAATAAAATTCGAGGTCAATAATATGCTTCTTTAGGACATTAATAAATGAGTACTAATAACTACGTACATAAATAAAACTCATACAAATAACTATGTAACATGTATTTTGATATAATGACATTTACATATCACGTTAATTATAAAATGAATAAATACTGGGGTCTAAGCTAATGTATATGAATAAGGTTTCTATACAAAACTGTGTGATGCTACATAACCCTGTAAGTCTAAGGGCTCGCGTACACGAGCTACTTTGTCTTGCGACTATTTTGTCGGCGCGTTTAGTACCGTTAAAAACTGTCGCACATTGAAGGCTTTTTGTAACATGCACTTAAATGATTGCTAAAAATATATCCAACTATAAAGAGTGTTATATTAATAAATATAAGACTTACGTCTGATTTAGTCTACAACGTGCGACTTAAGAGGTATTTAAAGAAAATCGACACTTGTTTAAGTTTGTCTAACGTGTGCAGGAATCCTAAATATGGCGGAATTCTTTAGTTTTAGCACAGTGAAGTTTAAGGTATTAATAAATGGGTCTACGTTACACAGATAATATTAGAGATGACTGACTGGTGAGATCGATCATAAATATACAAGAAATGGCATCCATGGGGACTCTCATCTAGGCTTGCGATGCAATTTATGAGAATGATATGGATAATACTGATTTTCTATAAAGATATAGGTCAGTATAGGCCGGTGTTTTCCACATTCATAGCTACTTTAAAGATTTATGACAAAATGTCTTGCGACAAGTCGCATGAAGCGGAGCCAAATGTGAACAAATCTTAATTTGTTTTAAAGATCGGTCACTTTGTGTCAGTACTAAGATATCTGGGCTCGAGACAACAAATTTCGAGTGAATTTTTAAAATATTATTTATCTATCACTGACATAATCTACGCAATAATAAATTGACGTAAGATTAAGTATTCCACCGACTAAAAGTCGAATGAATCTTCAAGAAATCTCCCCTTTTGTAGCAAACCTTATCTACTCATGCTCTAGAGATGACGTGACGATGATGCAACATTAATCTAAACCTCGTCGGCGGCTACAGAATTAGTCAAAGTTTTCGTCGTAATCTTATTGTTAATAAACAGTATAGTTTTCCGTCTATTCGGCTCTATACTACGCTTAGTCCGCTTCTCCCAAAACGGGTTCTCGTCCTGCGAGCTACTTACCGCTACTTCGCCTTTGTTAGCTGTAATATCACGAGGTTGATGTATATCTTTAATACTTATATCATTACGATTAGATAAATTATCTAATTTAACAAGAGAACACTCAGATGTACAAGATACGGCGGGTATATCGTTACTTTTTAGCGATTTAACTGAATTTTTGGGTGAAATGTTAGTAATAGTTGTTATATTAGAGACAGTTACCATTGGCATGCTGTTAGTAGAGTTAACATTGTTAGTAGTCCCGGCACCGGCGTTCATATTGTTGCGTATCTCATTCAGATTAAGATGTATGGTCATTTTGCCCTCGAACACCACTGTGTCGCTGTCCGACCCGGTGGAGACAGGCTCATTCAAACTTACACTGGTGTCCTGGTTTTCCAAACTTTTAAGAGTGTCTTCGTCGTCTTTGTCTAGTTGTATCTCAGTAACCTCTGTCACACTTAGCTCTTCGGGCTGAGATACGCACTGTAGGTAGTTACTTGCACTGTCATCGTCAGTTTTGATGTCTTGTTCTTCAGTTTCTTCAACTATGATGTCTTGGATTAGTTGAACGGGTTCTGGCATCTTGTCCATGTCTTCCATCTTAGCATCCATGGCTGTTCCGTCTTCGTTTGATGACTCGTATTCAGAAACTTCCACCATTGGCTCTCCGACAGGGGAAGCCACTTGGGTCAAGTCAGCGATGTCATCAGCAGGCACGCAAGAGTCTCTAGCTGTGTGGATCCCACTGTCTTCGGTCTCAATATCACTCGGAACAGTGTTGTTCTGCATGTCAGCGCAATCGAAATCTTCTAAGCTTTGAACTCTGTCAAATGAATTGGGAGACGATTGACCGTTGATGTCCAAACTGTCCAGAGAGCGACAGAAGCTTTGCATTTGGCTCTCGATTCCGGACAAGCTCGATTTAAGAGAGCTTTCCATCATTGATACTTTTGTTTCTTCGATCTTGATTTCGATATCTTTGTTGTGCTGCAGCTCTTCTTCGACTGATATTTTTGGTATCTCCTTGTTTTTGGCCGCGTCAAGACAAGACAGACGTTCTTTGAGGCTCATGGACACATCCTTGACTTCGGTTTTGGTCATTTTTTCTTCTTCAGAAGTTTGTGATTTTAGACTGGAGAGACGTTCCTTCAGAGATCGTGTATTGCTGAGATCTCCGTTCGAGAGCCTCTTCACCTTTTCAGGTTCTGTGGTCTTTACTTTTTCAAGGGAA
The DNA here is from genome assembly GCA_951329385.1 of Polia nebulosa. Classification (NCBI taxonomy): domain Eukaryota; kingdom Metazoa; phylum Arthropoda; class Insecta; order Lepidoptera; family Noctuidae; genus Polia; species Polia nebulosa. The sequence goes on from OX589609.1 coordinate 1,906,711, forward strand.
GAGAGACGTTCCTTCAATGGCCTAACTTCTGTTGGTAACTTGGTCAGGTCGCTCGTAGACTTTTGCACATGCATCTCTTCCGTGAACTTTTCTAAACTAGACAGTCTTTCCTTGATAGATTTTTTGTTCGCAATTTCGGGAATTTTCGGTTTCGTCTGTGGCTCTTGGGAATTTTCTCTTTCGAACTGTTCCCTTCTCTTGTGTATGTCGACTTTCGGCAAGTCTTTCTTCTGGTTGTTGTTCTTTGTGTCATTGGCTCTCTCTTGCTGAAAAGAGGAGAGTTTCTCTTCAATTTTGTTGCTGACATTAGTCCTGATTCTGTTGAGGTCGCCATTTTTCTCTGGAGACTTTTCTTTGAAGTTGTTGTTGACGACTGTTTTGACGATGTTGCTGTTAGTTTGCGAGATGATCCTGGACTTGTAGCCCTCGATGGCTCCCTCGTACGTGTACTCCTCGGGTTCTGGGGAGCTGATGGTGGTGGTCGTGCAGGTGTCGTATTCGTTGGCGCTGGAGCCAAGCTTGCGGTTTGTGTCGCAGTTCGACAGGTTGTCGACATCTGAATGATTCTTATCCAGGTCGATACCGTCGCTCTGGAAGTAAAGAATTATACAATTAATTGATGCTGAAGACGATAGAACATAACTTTAATCAGAATAGTCCTTTTGCAGTTATATTTGATAAAAAAACAATGAAGACTATAAGTGAATATTGAGATGCTGGCTGAAGAAGTCTAGATGTACAGAAGAGATGTCTTTCTCTTCTGTACATCTAGACTAGTCTACCAAATCCATATTAATAGGGATAAGGGCAGGAGGATAATGATGATGAAATATATTGTTTTCTTCTTTGGATAAAAGGCCAGGAACATATTTTTACTCATAAATAAATGTAATATTAACGATACTTACAGCGAGGCTATGCGTATCGCAATCTTCGCTGAGACTGCTCTTGGTGCTGGAGGTGCCGATCCCGAGGTCGCTCAGGTCGTGACTGTCGTCTTCTGTGTAGAGTGCCAGGGGGTTCCGCCTTCTGCGACCAGCGCTGGAACAGAAGATGCAGAAGAGGTTAGTTGGGATATCAGGCAGAAGAGATGGCTTACTTATTTAAGTGATATGAGGCGAGTTTTGAACTTAGTCTATTGTTGTCACAGATGAGAATAGTTTGGAACAAAATTGGTTGTTCGTCGGATTTCAGTCGAGTTTTGGGCGTAAGCACATAATAGTACTTGCTAAATGGCTTGTAATCAAAACGATATTTGATTAAAATAATGCGTTATGAAACTTGGTTTAAATTAAAGAAACTCGTTTTGAAGCTTAGATATCTTGTACCGAGTGCAGATATCTGAGCTGATCATAGTTAAAACATGCAGTTGATTCTAACAGTCTTCTCCAAACAATACTAGTAAGGTATCCAGCAGATATATTCCCAGAAACACGTGTACCTATAATTAGGGGCCACTCACATCGGCTGTTGCCACTTCTCGACTATATCCGTCTGTTAGTCAGGTCTCTTACTCATTGGTAGTACATCCTAGATAGTGTTGTGACTACTAATTCCAAGAATAGAGGTGGGACATGTTTGTGTTATGATTTTAGTGTGTATTTTTAGAGCTGTGTTTGTTTTCGGATAGTCTAGATTTTTGATATGGTAATCTGTGTTATCGTTATGTGCTTAGTGTCTAAAGATATAATAATATACATATGTGATTAGGCCAGCATCGGATATTGAAGTAACGTTATAATTGAACTGTGTTTAAGGTGAAATATTTTTCATTCTAAGAAAAAATGTTTTTAGGTAATTATGAGAGATTGTTATGATAATGAATTAATGACTGTATTTAAGTCTGTGTATAGCAATGAGCTATAGCGAAAGACTACACGGAATAGATATCCAAAACCTTACCAATTCACCAACCAATTAAATAATAACCTGAACCGCGAAACTAACGAAAAAAAAACCTCAAGAAAAGTCGAAACATTTCGAAAAACCAGTTTATTATTCAAGGTTCCATGACGCAACAGCTCAAATCACATCATTACGCTCATGATATAACTAACGTATGAAAAGTGAAAACATGTCCGAACGAACTTTCTTCGTAACACTTATGTATTTGAATAGAAAGCCGTTAAAATGGCGGCTCTGATAATGTTATGATTTACGACAGATTTGCGTGAGATAAACTTTGTTTTCTGATTTGTATGTTATTCGGTTTGTCATGGGGACATTGACCTTAACAGACCATGGGAAATGGTGTAGTAATTATCGTGGTTTGCGAGAAAGATCTGTGCATGCACAGCTTCGTACTCGCGCGTGGAGATTGGTGCTCTTTTTACTATGTATGTTGTGTTATTTTTCTTATTGTGTGCGTCATATTTGGTGGAAATAAACATATTTTCTTTTTAACCGACTTTCGAAAAAGGAGGAGGTTCTATGTTCGACTGTATGTATGTCCGCCAATTTCTCCGTCAGTTGGGGACCGATTTTCAAAACTCCCGAGGTGGTCCCACATATTATCATTTATCGAAATTGCTTCAGCGCTTTTTGAGAAACTGAACAAAAACGAAAAATACGTATATACCTAGATTACGTTTTGGTGTTCTCTAATTACAAGTATGTTTTAAATTCCACGTGCTTATTGTGGTTGTTAGTTCTGGGGTATAACAACTAAAAAGTGAAAAATAAAAAACTTTTTCGGAAGTCGGTGTCAAATAACGAAGAAATAAAATACAAACACCGACTTCCGAAATTAAAGCTATTTTTTCATTTTTAGTGTATTTTTTTTGGAAGTCGGTTTTTTTATGTAAACAAGTTTTTTTGTTTCTTCTATAGATTGCCATCTGCACAAGAAAGACAACCCGTGAAAAAACGACGAATTATAACTTGTCATCATTCATTGCAATATGAACAATCATCATTACGACAAGCATCCATAATTTCATGACTTTCGATGACTGCTGGAAAATTAAAGATTTTCTAATTCACACTTGTTTTTGTATTTTCTCGTTTGTGTGAGTTGTTTTTTCCAAATTCCGTAAAATAACGCGCGAGATAAAGGAATCCTTTATCCTTTTTTTTTTACTTTATCTTTTTATATTATTACATTGTTTGTTTTTTTTTTATGCACCTGCCTTATTATCTCTCCACCGCCCTTGGTTGACTGGTAGAGAATGCATGGCATTAAGTCCGCCTTTGTACTTTTGTTGCATGAAGTGTAAAGAAATAATAATCCTTTTGTAGGTCTTACAAAAATTTACTTCAAAATGTTAAGTCTATCTAGAAAATGAAAAAGGCATTTCAACAGACCTTCTCCGATTTTCTTTTAGATCACTTTACAGGGTGTGAGATCACAGCTCCACTTGACTTTATATCATATAGATTTCATCTTAATTGCTATAATTACGCATGCCAGTTTCCCGCGGTGCCTGTCTACCCACTGGGCGAGATTGGAGGAAAATTAAACGTATTGTAGTCGCAGGCGCAAGATTGGCGATCAGACCTTGTTTGTAGACTTTCAAATGAATAATGTCATTGATCAATGAATTAGGATATTATGATCTCAGATCTGTTTTGGTATAAAGTTTTACGTAGTTACCTATGTAGAAAAGATGAGGGAAAGTGGTGTATGTCTTGATACTAACTAATATCAGCAAGGTTTAATACAAATAGGGTGTCCAACCGTACTATATTATACAGTATTGTACTATACCTATTTCGAGTCTGCGTACTATATAATGTTGAACAAATATATGTAGTACTCTAAAATATTATATTTTCAACACCGAAATCTAACAAACAAATCCATAATTTTAAAAACATTAAGAACGCGCCTTTCCATTAACTTTTGACTAATGCCATAGCATGTATCCGAACTAATAATTATGTCATAATGCGTTCCGAACTTGTCCATAATGTCAAATTGACAACGTCAAGTTTTATAAAAATAAGACATAATATAGTTATTATTTCTTTGTATTTTAAGTAAACTAAAATAACTGCCACCAACTACATAATACTGCTTCAAAAGTAACTTTTTAGTTCTTTTTTGTAGTTGTGTTTTTTCAAAAAAATTTTTTTTTTACGCCGAAGAGAAGAAATGTTGGTAACCCTAGAGCCTAAATGCAGGGCATACTGCTTGTATCATCAGGAGGGGACCTACCTAGATGCCAGCTAAGTGTAGTTATAGTGGGGGGGAGGGGGGGGGCTCCCCAATGTAACTCCAGGGCAGGGTGTTATGGTTTTAGTCAGTAAGAGTCTGACACGCCCTCCCGCTCTACCCTAGCGGGAGAAGTCATTGGATGATTTCCCGCCCCACAAAAAAAAAAGTTATAGCGGTAACTTCGTCATAATGATATCTAAGCTTGTTTTCGCCACCTTAGAAAAGTAAGGTCATCACACGAAAAAAAAAACAAACCATAAATCAACTCGAAAGTTTAGTCGCTTGAAGAATGAAATATTTACGAAACTAATAAGTTTCCTAAAGCCAGTCGGTAATAAATCAAACGACACATTTCTTTTGGCCATAAATCAAGTTTAAACGAAGTCTGTATCCGCAAACTAGTACCAAAGCTGGTTGGGGCCAGCTCAAATATTATTTAAGGTCCAACTTTCACGTTAAAAAGTCAAATTTTAACTAATTACAAAATTAAAGTGAAAAGGTTACTTCTAGACAAGCGTGCATCATCGTCGACAAAATCATCGCTTAGGTGAGCAAAAGCGAGCCTATCGTATATAGTGATAAACAACTCAATCGGGCAAATAGATTCGGAGTAAATTGGCTGTGACAGACAGACGGACATCCTATAAGGGTTCCGTTTTTAAATTCGGATGTCCGAAGCCCTAAAAACACTAACTTGCCTTGTACCTTGCCTGTATTCCCCATTAGGATATGCAGAGGACAGGGTGAATCTCCAGGTGTTTTGCAGAAAATAATGACGGAGTGTTGCCGACAATGACGAATCGTGGGAAATTCAACTTTAATACACTTGTATTTAAAGTACACTTATAGTATTCATTGCCTAGTAGTGCTAGTGTAAATTAAATACTGGTGTTTTAAAGTTGAATTTCCCACGATTCGTCATTGTCGGCAACACTCCGTCATTTTTTTTTTTTGCAAAACACCTGGAGATTCACCCGACAGTGACACTCACATTTCGCAGATGACACAGAATTGATAACTTACCTCACCAATTAAATATAGTGGGCCTATTGTCATTGAACCAGGCGCAAATCTAGACGAAAGGCTGCTACTGAAAAGCCCAATAACACTGTCTAAAATTGGGATCGAACTCTGAATCCCACGCTCAAAAGAACCGCTTTCGACCACTAAGACCAACAAGGCTGTCATATTCACACTATCTAATTACAAAATTCCAACTAATAATAAAGAATAAAGTCTTAGAAACAAGACCGCGTCTAAATACCACAGTTCCGCCATTTTGTGACACGCCTGACCTCTGGGTGTGAACTCGCACATATGACCGTAATTTCGGCGTTACATCACAAGACTAAATTACTTTAGTGAAATAATAGTTTCATTTGATAGCCACGTTCTTAGACGTTAATTTGTCTGTCTATGTTATTATTTCTTAGGATTTCTTGGTACTTAACAACTTTACTGTTGTTTGGAGGTAGAATATGGGAAGACTGACATTTTCAGTATGTTAGCCGAACCCCCTTTTTTTGTGGGGTGTGAAATGATCCATTGACTTCTCCCGCTCTAGGGTGGAGCGGGAGGTCGTGTCAGACTCTTACTGACTAAAATCCACCCCTGTTCCTTCCTGCCCTGAGTGCCCAGGGGCGAGGTAACTCTGTTTCGAATTTATCCTCGACCCCCGGGCAGGCATCGGCCATGACGGGCCCCGTCCTTATTGCTGACAACTCATTGAGGCGCGCGTGGAACACTACGCGCCGTCGACTCTCGGGCCTGGTGCTGATCGAACAGGGGTTTGTTTTAGTCAGTAAGAGTCTGAGACGCCTCCCGCTCCACCCAGAGCGGGAGATGTCATTGAATGATTTCCCGCACCACAAAAAAAAAGAGCTAATGGTGCCGATTCTCTTGTTCAATAACTAAACTAAAATTAGAGAATCGCTATCGTTTACTAAAAGACAGTGTGAGAAACGGACGGCTTAGCTATGAACAAAGTTAGAGATGTCAAACTAGTTTACTCCTTGCGCTTTACCGTGTTTTTAGTCGACATGTTTTTACGTCTACCCTTAATTCGTATGGAAATATTGATTCAACTAAATTAGACAGCTCTAAGTTACGTCCGTCTTTTTCTTGTTTTATTAGAGAGAAAAAGATAGCAATAGTCTAAATTAAGTTTAGTTTGGGCCTAACAGAATTGGCACCAATATATTGTTGCTCATAATTGCTAAAGATGGGTCTTCCAATTACTGTTTCAATGCCCCCGTAGAACTGCCAGGGAAAAAAAAGAGTCACGGGACTAATTGAAGTAGTCACCTGGCAAAGGCAACTGAAGGAACAGGGGTGGGTTTTAGTCACTAAGAGTCTGACGCGCCCTCCCGCTCCACCCAGAGTGGAAAAGTTATTTGATGACTTCCCGCAATCCCGCCATATCAAAAAAGGCTCCCGTAAAAAGGTGTGATGCGATATTGAGACATGATTTTTATTGATAACGCGTTTTAATCTTTATCGCGTGGTACGGTGCGATACGGCGGAGATGTGCTGCGCCCTCGACGGGACCATTCATAAGAAAATGACTTAGGGAAAGTGCTGTCAAATTTTAAAATAAAATCGATAAAAAAAAACCTGATAACAGTGGTTTTATTATCTTGCTTGTGGTCTGTACCTCATCAATAAATAAATAGTTTTATCTCACAAATAAGAAACTACCCATTAAAAAACTATTAAATTAATGCCCACATATTTATGAAAGAATCCCATTTTAGGTATGTAATAAAACGAAATTCCTTGCTGTTTTGTTTGCCATTTTGTTAGAAACAAAGTGAAGCTTGTTACTTTAAAATTGAAATCCTCTAACGCTTCAAATGTAATAATTTTATAAATAAAAACTTCTAACAAACGCCACGTATTACCAGTATTACAGAATTTCTTTGAAAATATTATTCTGAGCAAAACAAAAATGCCATAATCATATTACTGGCACATAATAGGAAGAAATCGAAGACACAGTCCAAACGAAGACAAAAGGGTTAGGGAACTACTGTTACTGACCGGCAAGACCGACCTTCCCCTAATTAAGATCAGGGTAAAAACCTTGTCGCGGGATTGTTTGAAAAGCAACTGAAGGATAACGGGTGAGTCTGACACGCCCTCCCGCTCTGCCCAGAGCACACATGATGATTTTCCACATTCGACAAAAAAGGGGTAAAATCCTTCTTATACATTTGGCCCACATATTATTATTGAATCTCCTCTTGTAGGAAAAGACAAATAAAGAGTTTAGAAAAGAGACAGTGCTACAAATATCGTTTGGCGATGTGGCTCATACTTTGTGAATATTTTTTGGAGAATTGTATGGAAAAAACCTGAGAATATGAAAGGTTATAGAAGAAGTCTCATAATCCAGCAATCTAAAGTACCGGAATGAGGAGCCGGCTTGTATCTGTACACGCGAAATAAGCTCACATAGATTAAATGAGAAGCCGATACGTCATCCTTACGATCGTCAAGGTCACTCATACATTTTAACGATCCTGCTTCATTTAATGTCCAATGACGTTCCGTCTATACCCTTTCATAGTCTAAGGAAAAAACAATAATCGCGATTGAAATTACGTTTTTGACCACACCTTGTGCCTACAACCCGCAGGACCTTTGGGAAACTTTTCAAAAGGTAAAGAAAAATTTTACTGGACCGCCAACTTCATAGTGATATATTTCTGTTAAGATTTTAAAATCTTATCAAAGCTTGCCTTCTGTGCTCCTACTGTACAACCTAGCTCATTTCCTTTAACCATTCCCACATGCAAGGGGGGATAATTTCTCCCAGGATCGACGGCTGCCTCACGGTGCGCGTGCGCCGAATCACGAATCGATTTAGTTCGACTATTACGTATCGGAAAAATCCGCGTTCTTCCTCATTTCTTGCCTTAATAATGAGTAATGCGAGTTCTTATGTTCTTAATTTACTTATGTATGGTTGCGTGTTATGTAAGACTAAATTGGAGTTAATTTGATATTGTGTGTGTGATTGGAGGTGCCGTGTGGCTTCAATCGATAATACAATTCGTAGATATACTTCCTACTGTGTAGTAGTTAATATTTGAAAGTTTTTAGTTGAAAATTTGTAGCCGAAAAAAATAAGCCACCTATTATTTTTTTCGGCATAACTTGCGGAATATGTGAAGTCATTTGGTTTATAAAATCTATTAACCAATCCTGGGCAATGGCTTTCCCAGGAGAGGTACCTACAGAATAGACTAGCAAACATAGGACGACATATCTGAAAGCCAGTTCTACTACTTACTACTTCAAAATGTATGAAAATTAGATGAGTGTGTGATGTTAAACACGAATGTTCGTAATAATTATGGGAATGGCCTTCTGATGTAGGAACTTTTATACAGATGGAGAGAAAAACCTCTCAAATACGCAAACAACAGTCAATTAGCCGTGGCCACACTGCCATGTCGTCCATAAAACGTAACGACGCACGTACAACCACGTGACGTCAGATATTCGTGGATTTTTGCACGATATGCCACTCCAGCGCATTCCAGAAGGTTTTAGCAAAGAGGACATAATAAATGGAGGGATATGTGAAGCAGACACGTGGTTAATGCTGCGACAGATTCAGATACCAGCACCGGCTGTCAGCGGCGTCAGGTTAGGAATCGAATAAAGCCTCGGCTGTCTAAGACTCGAGCCATACCTTTTTTTGTGTGTGTGGGAAATCATCAAAATACTTCTCCCGCTATGAGTGGAGCGGGAGGGAGTATCAGACTCTTACTGACTAAAACCCGTGTTCCTTCAGTTGCCCTTTACGTTCGAGAGCCATGGTGACTCTTTTAAATAATTCCACAACCAAGACTCTTTCCCTACCTAAAATTTTGACCAATACATTAATACTTTTTTTAATTTCTTACACAAAATTACTTATAATAAATTACAAATAACTGCTATGAACAGTATTATGTACACTGAAGTTTTAGCATCTGGAGTCGAACTAGGAACCTGTATTTCGGCTTACAGTGCCAACATTGACTCTTGGCTACAGCAGTCTTAGAGTAGCGTATACCGCTAAGAAGCAGTATGATGAGCTTAGTACTTAATACCAAAAATTGTCCTAGCATATTTACTAAACTGGGTAATGGTGATGTGATCATCAATCGCGGAGTAATTAATAGATGGAGTACTAAGACATTTCTTAGTACTCCATCTATTAATTACTCCGCGGTATGAATGTTTGAAAAGGGAGTGGCGCCAGTGTGGGCGAAGCTATTAAGTTTGATGGACTTGTAGGGAATAGATTAGTCTGTCAATTTATAGCTCCTGTAACTAAGATGCTGTAGGTCAGTATCTGCAGCTTTCTGATTGTAGCTATACGTATGAAATGCTAATATTTCGACCATCTTTTGTGATCAAACGAAATAAACTAAACATCGTTAGAAATCGACTAAGTTAGATAACAAGAACTGATCCATATGATTCGACTATTTGAACACATATTTTGCCCATTTATCAGAAAGTACCACAAAATCATTACCCGCCTGGGGCTGTGGGGTAAATAGTACCTAAACAATTAGGTCAAAAATCAAGTCAGCAAAATCTTTAACAGAATTTGTATTTTTATTCCACAGTAGGTATGTCACAATACGAGCATTCCTTGTCCGAGCCCAGTGGGAATGTCTCGAAACATGCGCATTGTGGAGTATTGTCAGCGCATGATTATGTCGCAACGTTACGTGCGCCCGCGCAGCCGTGTGACAACTTACAACTTCATGTACTTGTCTCGCAGAGTACGTGATACTGAGGTACATTTTTAACATTATGATCGTGAGAGATTTTTCGTGATGACTACACTTAATGTTTGACGGCACGGTTGGCGTAGTGGTTGAGCGTTTGGCTACTGCGCTGCGTGTCGCGGGTTCGATCCCCGCACGGAACAAATATTTGTATGGCCTACAAATAGTTGTTCCGGGCCTGGGTGTCTTGTGTATGAGAGTTTAAATATTTGTGAACGCACCCACGATACAGGAGTAATTCCTAGTGTGGGGCAACGTTTTTTTTTAATAAAACAAAAAAAAAATGTCATTTAAGCAAGGTGTCAAAAAGTCCTCAAGTGGATGTGATTTTTAAGAACCTTCTTTTTACTGAAAGAGATATTTAAAAAAAAATTGAATCTGAACTAAGATACTTCAAAGAGGAAAATGAGTTTATTAAAGAGTTACATAACAGTATTGTTACATGCAAAATAGATCTTTTGGTGTCACGGTTATTACAACATAAATGCAGTCATGAACTAAAACTAAAGCGCCAGTCCGATCGTGTATGGAGTACTGCTCTCATCTTTGGGACGGATCTGCCAGATACCAGCTTGATGCCCTTGAGTCAATTGAGAAACGAGCCAAGAGGATCATCGGCAATGATAGGCTCGTTGAGTCGAAACTCCAAAGTCTTGATCATAGACGCCGAGTTGCTAGCCTGTCGGTTTTCTATCGATTACATTTTGGGGAGTGTGCGACGGAATTACATGATTTGATTCCGCCAAGCCCGTTTCATCAAAGGACCACAAGACGTACGGCGAAGTGCCACCGGTTCATGGTGGACATCCCATCCATACGCACAAAGCGTTTTGAGAAAACATTCATTGCGCGTACAGCTAGGGAGTGGAATTCTCTACCGGAGTCTGTGTTCCCTGTAAGCTACAACCTGGGAGTCTTTAAGTCAAGAGTGAATAGGTTACTTCTAGGCAAGCGTGCTCCATCTTCGACCACATCATCGCTTACCATCAGGTGAGATAGTGGTTAAACGCGAGCCTATCAAACATAAAAAAAACTATCTCCTTAAATAGGCAAAAACCATAACCATCAATAGGTCGGTAGACCTAACCATAAAAAACCATCTCAGCACCTGGGAGGCTGCTTTAACTCAGTCATTCATACTTTATATGATAACTAACCATATTTTTTTCCCACCATCGTAAAAACTGGGCCTACTTTTGTGCCACATCTGCAGTCCCACCGTGATATATGTACGTAGCCTTAAGTACGGAGACATTAGCTTTCGAGCCGCGCCCACATCTTTAATTGGCAAGCAACCGGTACGGCGGGAAGTTATGGGAAGACGATGTGTTTTTTGTCCTCACTATTCCAGTAAGACACAAGCGATGGTGTGGACTAGGACTTATGGAGTCAGGGTTGGCAAGTACGAAATTTGTTATTGAAGTTGGAGCTACAGTCAGCTGTTTTGGAAATGCTAAGTTAAATGGTAACAGTATTTTAAAGTTCGAATGCGCAACAGTTGTTTTGCAAAAATTAGTTACCCATGGATAATGCACAAATTAAACTTAATTAAGGCTGTTGGTATCTTTTTCTCTCTAATAACACAAGAAAGAGACGGACGTAAATTAGAACTGTCAAATTTAGTTGAACTAATATTTCCTTATAAATTAAGGGTAAAAACATGTCGACTAAAAACACTGTAAAGCGCAAGGCGTAAACTAGTTTGAAATCTCTAACTTAGTTCATAGCTATAGCCGTCCTTTTGTCGCACTGCCTTTTTAGTAAAAAATAGCAATTTTCTAATTTTATTTTAGTTATTGAACAAGAGAATCGGCACCAATATCTCGATGAGATACAATGAGACTGTAAAACCACATCATGACAGACAATGCCTCAATATTAGTTCTGCTCTATGAGTAGCAGAACCTATAAAGGATCTGTGGGAGACCAGAGATAAAGTTACCTTAAACTCTAAAAGAAGAGAGATAAAATAGGAACTTCAAAATAAATGGGGCTACCACGCGATATTAGACTAGCGCTTGTCAATTACACATTTTGGACGTTTAGACAAGCATTACAGCTGACTTTGTCTGGATTTTCTTGTTAAAAGGTATTGTCTGAAGCTAAATAACAATTGTGACGGTGTAAACAGACAAGAGTTTTGTATTACGCCATGTTTTGTAAAAGATCACATTCAATCAATCGATTCTCAAGAATGTACTGACGTATGTTCACTTGCATCTTGTTATCAACATTTCAGCGATATGGAATTTTTGCTGACTCAAAGATACCTAATTCACGATTATAAATTGACACCAACAATTTTGAATATTAAGTAGGACTTATGATTGAGAAGTCTTATATCTGCTTTAAGACATCCGTCTTGATAACAATGAACATTATTTTTAAATTCAATATTTTTCGAAAGGTAGGTATTTTGGTTAGTGAACGACAGAATCTTCCTTTTCGTTTTCAGTTGTTTTCGGCCAAAAATCATGATTCGGTCATATTTTTTTTTTTTTTGGGGGTTGGGAAATCATCCAATGACTTCATCTGCTCTAGGGTGAAGCGAAAGGGCTGGGCTTACTGACTAAAACCCACCCTTGTTCCTTCCTGCCCTTAATGCCCAGGGGCGAGGTAACTCTTTCGAATTTATTCTCAACCTCCGGGCAGGCATCGGCCACGACGGGCCCCGTCGTGTTTGCTGACAACTCTTTGAGACGCGCGTGGAACACTACGTGCCGTCGACTCTCGGGCCTGGTGCTGATCGGGCGGCGAGTTACCCACTACTCGCCGTCCGGAGGCCCGGGTATTCGGTCATATCTTCGTTTTCGACCAGACGAAACTTCGGCCAAGTCGAAAGTAAGAAGTTCCTGAATTCAGCCTACTTCGTAAGTTCGCCAAGGGTGAATCGGGTCCGCTCGTGGTTTCACTCAGCCGACTTAAAAGGACGCCATTTTGTTTTGAAGTTGTCAAGCTATGTTGTATTTTTTCGGCTTCGTTTTCCAAACTTCTTTTTAAAAATACACTAATTTTGATTTCAATAATATTTCTAGTCGCGCCAGCCCTAAGCCGCATGCCTCACTCCAGCCGCGCGACTAGTAACCGCGGTGCAACCAAGTCTAATGTGAACAGTCCTTAACGCAAATGTCTCCCAGTCGTTTTGTCTATACTTCGCGTTAACGGCAGTTTCATTATTCATAACTTTTTTAGTCGATCGCCTCCGCGACAAATGTGTCTACAAGATCTTTCTCTATGACTCCTATGATGGCTGTGTGTGGCGAGATTGAGATAAATATGGTTTATGATTATGATACCAAGCGGAATATATGAATGGTTTTTTGCTTAAGAGTGGTTGCCATAACCGAGTGATGTTTATAAGCAATTAAGCCAAAAGAATATATGTCTACATTTTTGATTGGACCGATATGTATATCCAAGTCGGTACGGTTCCGGTAGAAATGCAAAGCCTTGCACATGAGTGACATGGCTTTGCATGTCATATAGATAGATAGAACTTTACATATTTGATGAATGCATACGCGAAACCGCAAGAGCTTCAAAACAGAAATCAAGGATTCAAGCCACGAGGCAAATAATCCATCAAATTATCCATACAATTGCCCCTTCAATCCTCCAATAAGGAAACAGCACACAACGATAGGCGTTAACTTTCCAATATTTACTACTGACACATTTGCAAGGAATGCACCTATAAATAAACTCGTACCTTCATTCGTTCCAGCACACATTGTTATCTGCCATTTATCAGCCAGATAAAACAGGAATTAAATTGCCGAGTGGCTGACAAGGGTCGATAGCATTGGATCTAGCAGTTAACTTATATTTGAATAGCAAATGAATTGGCTGATAGATAGAAAATATTACAAATGGTAATGTATGTAAGTGGTCTGCAAATAGGATCTGAAGGGATCAGGAAAGTGCTTGAAGAAAGTGTCGACGTTTGGACGAGTTTTAATATTCATATATTTAAGTATTTGTGTATATATAGCTGTAGAGCATTAAATATGCTGTAACTAGCTTTTGCCAGTGACTTCGCCCGCGTGGAATTAGTACCTACTTCCATCCATTATAAATTATTTATGTTATTCTGAGGTATAAGCTATATTATTGTAGTTTCATCCAAATGAGTTTTAGTTTTTGCCTGAAAGAGTAACAAACTTTTTGACGCCGTATTTTAAAGTTTTATTTAGTTAGGAGTTTTTGTTTTAATTATAGTTAGTCAAAACATCCCCACAAACTTTGTCATTTGTAATATTAGTAGGATGTGCTATTCCAGACCATAATCTGTGTCTGTGCCAAATTTCATCCTGGTCCGTTAAGCCGTTCTGGCGTGATTTAGTAACAAACATCCAGCCAAACTTTCGCATTTATAATTTTAACAGGATAATTAAATGCTAATGCAAAGATATTAACTATCAAAATCCCTGGTCTTACTGGAATACGAGAGAAACACTATTCAAAGTAATACAAAAAGAAACAAATGAGGGTAAAATCTAGATTCATAAGCATCTCGTGTTTTAACAACGATGAGATAAGAGAGAATTTATTGTATCAAACAAGATAAGACTTACCCTAGATCCATTTTACAGCTAGAATAAAATACTGGAAAGATTACCTACTTAGATTAACCTGTGTTTTAAAATATACCTAATATTCTCAAAAAAGATAAACGACACTACAACCTGGACCATATACGTCAATGAAGATACTAACTTTCAAATATCAACTTAACCGCGAACACATACAGCATAAATTACTTCATCAAGCAAAGGACCTCATTCATATGACGATTTGCACAAGCAAATGGCATTCATATCCTACAAGTAATACAGCCTAATTTACTTTATCAAGTACAAACGTCCTCAGCCAAGATATCATATGAACAGGTAACAGTTGTGAGCGTTCAGGAGACAGGTCGCAATACGATATGCTAAGTGTAATACAGTACTGGGTAATTATAGTGATGTAATTGGAACTAGCTGGGGACTGAGATTTCAACCACTTGGCTGGTAGAAGGATTTTCGTCTTGAAAAAGAGAAACAATAAGAGTTGCTGCATTAAATGTCTTAATTGTCTATGTATCTGACCTAAATTAATTTTGTTAAGGACAAAAGAATGATGACAATCATTCATCATTTCCGCCGAAAGACGTCCACTGCTAGGCATAGGTCCCTTAAGTGTCCAGAACCAGAACGACAGGTCATGTGCGACTCGCAGCCATCGGCTACCCGTGACCCTCACCAGGTCATTGGTCCACCTTGTGTGAGGCCTTCCAACGCTGCGCCTTCCGATACGCGGTCGCCATTCCAGAACTAATCGGCTGCATCGACCATCTGTTCTGTGCTGATGTTCTTGTGATGATGATGATACTAATCCAATAATTAAAAGATCTTTTGATACGCATCTGAAATTCGGTATCTATCAACAAAACCGACCTATTAAAAGACTTGAGCCTTTAAAGAGTTCGTGCAACTTCAGGTGTCAGCTAAAGAGTAAATGAACCCAATTGACGAACTAGGAAGTAAATAACCAATCAAGATATTTAAATCAAACAATTTCCTTAATTACAAATGCAACACTTCAGCATCAATTTAGAATGCTAAATAGTTCACAGACCCTAACTAATAGAGCGACATATAACAGTATCTGTCGAATAGATCTCCAGCTTGAACCAATCGGTGAAGGTATAAGACTATTTGATAGAAAGGCAATGACGACAGACCGACTGACGAAAAGAAGGTTCTTAATCCATTTGTCAAGATAAAAGATACTTTTCCATGACCTAAGACAATGTGTTATGTAGGCCACAAAACAAACCAAAGAACATCATGTAACAAAAACCTACAATGTATCTTAATGACTTTAAAACAAATGTGTGTAAGCAGAGTTCACCCACGCAGTACTTAATGCTGAGGTCGTGATGTATACCCACGCTACAGGCTTACTTTGGGCTTATAGCAGGATAAAGCTAGTACAATTTGCAAAGATCAGATCCGAGTCATTAAGCATGGAAATTGTCTATTTCATGGTTTGTATTTAGCTATGGTAGACGATGATGGCGATTAAAGGTTTCGTAAGAAGCTTATGGTTATTAAACTAGATGGTTATTAAGCAGAAATCATTGCAGAATAGATAAGTAAGAACTGACTACCTATCTAATAAAAAACACTAGAGAATATTATCGCTGAAATACTGCTATAACAAGACGCTAAGCTTAGTGGCAGATAAAATTATGGTGATTGAACTTTCGCCAATGAACTGAACCACAAAGACCACAATCTCAGAACTGCTTTAAACAAGACTTTCCTCCAATACTCCTTATTCCCTATCGGTAAAGGAATGGACTATTATCAAAGGAATAGAAATACAATACCTTCTAATCTCGGACTTACAAGATATGGCTGAGAAAGCTGATGGTAGTATCGGAACAGACTCTTAGAGCACTACTGTTAATGTAGCCTGATTAGATTCTGGTCTACATAACAATAAACTGCTTGAGAAAGGAATTAGATTGTTACAATTGTAATCAGAGGACGATAAATTAATTAGTGGAAGTTGTTGTACTGATACTGTAGTCTTTGGTTCAGTGGAAGCAGACTACACGGTTTCTAATTAAAATATATTAGGTATAGGTATTGAGATGAATAAAAGAGTTATTAATATAAATGTTGATGGATGGAAAGTGAGAGGAAGGTCAGCCTGTGAGGAATGGCATGAAAGAAAAGAGAGTAAATGATGAAGTGACGGTTGCCAGGGGAGAATGAGAGAAGATAACGTAATGTACCTACCTAAAGTAAAATAGGACAAGTGAAGAAGATGATGATGATGACATAGAGACAGCCAAAGGAAAAATAAGAGTTTAAAGAATGTTCAAGCATATGTGTTAATATTGCTTTGAAATTCAGCAAATCGTAAAGGACCAAATTTTCGACAACAAAGACCAAGTGTATCGTGAACAACATGAAACCAAACAATCGAACTATGCTATTAATCAAACAACAAACATAGCAGTGTTTAAGGTTTCAAAACAAGTGACGATATCGATAGCTAATCAATCAAATGCAAACACCGCCTACGCCAAAATATTGTGGTTTTAGATTCACTTTAGCAGTTGAAGGTTAGCTGTTTTAGCATTCGTTTTGAAACTAGCACCTTCTGATATAGACTTTTGTAAAACTTTGAAATTTTATGAGTGGGCAGCCAAATACTTTTAGAGATGACGTAATGGCGTTGAAAATATTACAGGTCACACATCAACCGAACCATCTGTAAAATTCTTAAATGCCCACCTCAACAACACCAAAGTCACTGATGGACACTGCTAATTCTAATTTACCAACGGTCGTCGTAAGTAACACGTACCGGCCGGTAGAGCTACAATTACCAGATATGAAGTAGTTGGATTCTTAGAAAATCTACTCGTATTTGCGTGCTGTGAAAATGAACGTAAATTACTGCTGTTGGTTGCTGCTGATCGGTTATGAGCTAGAAAATATCTGAGAAATATTAACTCTCACTTGTGTTAGACTTTAACACTTTAGTTTGATGTGTTTGAATAATCATTTCTTTTATAGATGTAATTTTATAAATGGTAGATGTATAAATATGCAAAACCTCGACTGAAGGTCAGATGTGTATGTCTTGGTGTAATAAATCGATTCCAATATTTTCAGGTTCGAAGCACGAGTACCCAAACGACTCCAATAAAAAAATCTTGCAATATGGACAGGTTTACCACAATCCTTAATCAGTGAAGCCGAAGTTCGGGAAAAAAATTAACATAAGTCCCATTTTTTTTCCGATACAGATATCCAGCACTCCCTCAGAAAACCAACTAAACGAATCAAATAATAGAAACAAACCATCACCATTCCATTAACAAACGCGGAACAGTCTCAATACGTTAATAACTATCTCTATCAAATACAATACAAACAATTACAAATATCTTCCTGAAATGGTCAGAAACATTTACGATGCGACGCGTGAAGCAAAAATATCGAGTTGGATGTAACAAAAATGACGTAAAGTCATTCCGCATAGCGTATGGAGTTCACGATCTCGGAACACAAACTGTTCTGTAAGACTAATATGGAATTAATTATCTGCACAAGCTGGGAACGAGAGCGTTTTGCGGAGATGTACTAAAGGACCAGGGTATTTGTGGAGTAGCGGGAGTGTTCCAAAGAGTCAGCGCGTGCCTGGCACTGGTAACTGAATGTACACAGGTGGGTTTTAGTCAACAAGAGTCTGACACGCCCCCCCACTCCACTCAAAAATAAAGGACCAGCAGGTATTCGCTAACTCAGTTGACATCAATTTGATATGCACTATGCAGTACATTGCTCGGTGGACACCGATTATAGTAGGCACTACGGTTTTCCTACACGTCAAAGCAGCAATGTACGGCAAAGTGCCTATCAAATTGATGACAACTGAGTTAGCGAATACGCCTGCTGGGCATTACGATGAGAATTATCAATTTTAAGGATTTATGGTTGTTATAAAGACGTGAAATAAGTGAGCACCCATAATTTTGAAGACATGATTATTACTTGAGGAATGTTGCCACATGTATACATAAGGTATTTCTTGCCTAAGTTTACGAGTGTCTTAGTTAAACTTGACAGACGCAATTTTCGATCTCTTTCCAAATCTTGCCAGTGTTTTAAACACTCGCTCTTTCCTTACCTTTGGACCATATAAACCCTTCCAAATATGGCATCCCCGTGTTCCAATAAGGAGTACTATCATAACACCGTGCTAGCCATGGTCTGCAATGCCTAGGTTTATGGGGGGATTGCACATAAGAACTGGCTATGTTACGTTCAGGACATTCCCCTGTTTTGCTCTGAACGTGGGATGCCAGAGAAATGAATAACTTAGAGATACATTGGATGGTTTGTTTTGTTTCTTGTTTGTTTGCTTTTTAATCTGTACTTTCTTTGTTTTCAATGTTGTCTAAAAAACGGTAAGCTGCTGTTGTATGTATAGTTGTATTCGCTCGAGGCTTTGAATCTGGTTATGGGTTACCCATATCAGTGTTTCCCAACCTGGGGCCTAAGGAACCCTGGGGGACCGCGGAAGAACATCTCTACATATTAAAATATTTTTTCTAAGTGTAAGAATAGTCTTATTCTTTTTCCATAAAAATCTTGATATTTCTATTTTTTGAAGTTAAAACATTTTTAGGCGCTTTGGGCATTTTAGAGATAAGAAAAAACTATTGAACACGCGCGTCACCGTCACCGACCGTCGTAGCACTCGTAACGGATTGTTTTAATTTGAAGTGAAAACCGACACCGACACCGCGCAAGTTTTCACTTCTGTCGGTACTCCCGGAGTGACAGTATTTTTTTTCTTAAAAGTTCCTTGACGATGATCGTTTACCCACAGGTTCCGGCGTTAAAATAGGTTGAGAAAGGCTGACATTACTCCAATTGTATTTTCTATGTCAAATAAACGATTTTCTGTTATACGACATTTAAGATAGGACAAAGTTTTTTTTTCCACATCTAGATCTCTACAGCTCCGTCATGTGCATCTGGACAACCGTCATAAACCAATAGTTTCTAAAAAAGCATCGAAAAGCTCATAAAATTGTTGTCCTATATTCAAGCCCTCTACAAATCCAGTTTAAACAATAACCTACCTCAACTTGAAGCCCAGTAACCATGGCAACAGGAGTATTGCTCTTGTGAAAGTGGCAGACTTTACTATCAGGCATCACAATTATAGTGCTTACACCCCCAAGCTAGGCGTAATGATAGTGTTAGCTTAGAAAGTGATCTCAGAAGGTGCAGATAACATTTTTGCATAAGATTATTCCGTTTGTGGGCGTTTGAGTGAAAATCGCTTGCAGTGATTTTTGGTTTTAATTAATTGGAATAGTCGTTTATTACGTGTTAAAATAGGTAAAGGGTTACTGCGGTAACACAAGAAGATTTTTTACAACTGGGAAAGAAAGTTCTTGTTCAAGATTTCTTCTACATAACAAAGAAAAACTTTATATTGTTTTGAGAAAATGATCATCCAATCTTAATTATTTTTCTCGTGTTCTGGGGGCTTTAAAAAAAAAAGAAAGGATTGGATCTGACTTCAGAATCCCAAAAGAGCATAGAGAACTTAAGATTTTTTTTTTGCCTCAAAAGCACAAAAACTAAATATTTCTTTTAAACTCCAACAAAAGCCCTTTTAACCCTAAATCAGCTCAATTTAAGTCTAAAAGCGCCTACGTCAATCAGGCAGTCAGGCTTTAGCCATTTAGCCCGTCGATCGGGTCGTGCATCGTCCAACTTTCTAGCAAACAATTAGCTATTTACTTGTTCGGTGTTCTCCATTTGTAAGACCTTCTAGTTTCCGTGGGATTGTGTATACTGTAATTATGTTGGTATAGGAAAATAGAAATGTTCAATTGAAGTATCCGCTTTGGGGTTTATCGTTTCTACGAATGAAGGTAATTAAGGGCCTACCTCCGCTTAAGTGGCGCCTTCATTGAATAAAAAATCGTGTGTGTATAAAAATGTTGCGTTTGTTACAAATAGGATAAGGTATATTTACGTTGTTGAAACAGGACTGACAATGTTTCGTAAGGGATCATCCAATGACTTCTCCCGCTCTGGGTGGAGCGGAAGGGCGTGTCAGACTTTTACTGACTAAAACCCACCACTATTCCTTCAGTTGCCTGAGTGCCCAGGGGCGCGGTATCTGTTTCGAATTTATCCGCAACCCCTGGGTATCGGCTATGACGAGCCCCGTCATGTGTTGCTGACATCTCTAAGGTGGTTACCTTGGTGCCTCAAAAATGATTAGTTAATTGCTATTTCCAACTATTTCCGTCTATAAGGCTTACAGCAAAAATATAGGAAAATATGAAACACCTAAATTGCGTTGCCCAAGCATACTTACTTGAGCAATCTAATATAGACGTTTTACCAGCCCTTATTATTATCTAAGCATAACAGCGTTTCAATGTAGATCATACAATTTATCTGCAGACAAGCATGAAAATTGACGTAAATTCAGATTGGCAGCAAAATAAACGTTCATTACAGACTAACACATAATCTTAACTGTTGCAATACTAATTCAGTTAAACCAATTATTATGATGCGGATTTCAAAACAGACTTTATTTCAACAAGTTAAAGATTTGTTAAGCCTGTCAATCTTTATGGAACGTAATCGCTATTTTGTCATGATCTTTCATGTGATGTAATTGGTATCGGAATGGAGATCTGATGATGTTGGGAATGCAAGTGATAGGAGATTCTGATAGCATAATCCGTGTCATGAGGCGCACGACAGATGAATTTCACAATTTTCTTAGATATTCGTGCTGGTGAAAAAGCGTGGTATTAGCGATATGGGAGATAGATGCTGATAGAGCGAGTGATCTCGTTTTTAAAACGCAACACTTGAGGCAATGACTTGCTTGAAAGAAAAAGTTGCTTTTAATTGTCGGGTTTACTCGATTTATGTATTTTTAATGAAAATAGTCACGAGTTACGTGTTATGCGTAGTCTAATATAGCCCGTAACGTAACCCTATAATCCTGACTTCTGCCTCATTAATTTTATGCCTGATGGTAAACGATGACATGGTCGACGATGGAGCACGCTTGCTAAGAATTAACCTTTTCACTACCTAATTACGAACTTTCATTAAACTTCCAACTACAAAAGACGGTCAATCTCTACAAAATATACATGACAGTGTTTTTAAACAATTTCGGAATTCCCTGCCGGGGTTTGCGTTTCCTAATAGCTACAAACCTGGGAACTTAGTCAAGAGTGGAATAGGTTGCTTCTAGGCGAGCGTGTTCCAACGTCACATCATCGCTTGCCATCAGGTGATATAGTGTTCAAACGCGAGACTCATCATCATTCTCCTGCCCTTATCCCAATTTATTTGGGGTCGGCGCATCAAGTCTTTTTCTTCCATACTTCTCTATTAACCGTCATCTCTGTAGTCAACCCCTTTTTACTCATATCCTCTTTCACACAGTCCATCCATAGTTTCTTTGGCCTTCCTCTACTCTTATAGCCATCTACACCCATACACAGGACTTTCCTCACGACATTTTCTTCATTCCTCCGCATTACATGCCCATACCACGACAACCGATTTCCACACAACTTTTCAGTCCGGTGCCACTTTCAGACTTCCTCTTATATACTCATTCCTATTTCTATCCACGCGCGTAACACCACACATCGCTCTTAGCATTCTCATCTCAGCTGCATGCAATTGCTTCTCATTCATCCCTTTTGTGGCCCAACATTCTGAACCATACAAGACAGCAAGTCTGACCATTGCTTTGGTCAAACGGAAGACTATCAATAATAAAAAACGACTATTACTAATACTTTTAATTACTCCACAATTAAATACAAACTTTCTCACCTTTAGTACAACATGTCATTGTGTTATATTAAGCTCATGTAAGCGATATGACAGCGGGTTCCACGACCCGATTGTGGTGACCGCTAGGGTGACCATCCGACTGAAACCGACTCTCCTGTCATTATACGTGAATAGTTTAACATCATTTATTCTAAAGTTTGGGATTTTATTGGAACGTTTATTCAAGTGGGAAAAATATTGAGTATCATATCTTTGATAGGCTAAATAATGTGGATGGATGGAGAGGGAGATCCGGCCAAAGAAAAGATGGATGGATTAAGTGAAGAGTGATATGAAAGAAAAGGGAGTTAGTGATAGCGTAACGGCTGACAGGACAGAATGGAAGAAAACAACGTGTTGCGCCGACCCCAAGTAACATGGGATAAGGGCAGGAAGATGATTCTATCTTTGATAGGTTCGCGTTTGAGTACCATCTCACCTGATGGTAAGCGATGATGTGGTTGACGTTGGAGCACGCTTGCCTAGAAGTAACCTTATTCACTCTAGACTTAAAGACCTCCAGGTTGTGGCTATCAAGAAACACAGACTCCTGATGCAAAAACATTGTTGCTATCACGGGTAAAACCACGTTGGCACAGGATTGTGGAAATTGGCACAAGAAAAGAGAGGTATATGCTCAGCATTACTTCGCGAGGTTAATTCCTGTTCTCAGATGAAGAAGTACTTTAATTAAGAAACATTGATCAGCCATGCTTGCTGATTTTATATTGCGATTTCGGACCATTGAATCTATACAGGGTGTAACGGAAAGGTGTGGTCATATTTTAAGAACCGGTTCTGCCCATGGGAATGAACCACTTTCTCAAAGAAAAAATAGAAAATTTCTAAAAAAATAATGGATTTTCCATACAAAGTTATGATCATCTGATCAATATTTGTATGGGAGGTAAAAAAAAATTGAAAATTTCCTCTGGTTTTCTTGAAGATAGTTGTTCAAATCGATGGGCTGATGCAGTTCTTAAAATATGACCACACCTTTCCGTTACATCCTGTATATATAAAAATGAATACCTATTTCTCTTGGACACGGCATCACGCGTGAACGGTTGGACCGATTTTGTTATTTTTTTTTTTTGGATTTGTTATTGTCAGGAGAAAGTATTTTTGAAATAAAAAATAAAAATAAATTGTGCGGGAAATTAGTAAAAATTATGTATTAAAAAATCACAACAAAGACAGCTAAGACAGGGCCGCGTCTGTCGGGTCAGCTAGTCTAAGATAATTTCAGAAGAGTCCAAGATCATTCAAGATCAAGAGCAGTGGTGGCCAAGGTCATGGGATCGAACCCAGGCAGGCGCTTCACTCACTTTGTGTGAATTATTTCATCACCACTGCTCTCAAATCGGTACAGGAAAATATCGTGAGGCAACCGGCATGTCCTAGAACTAAAAAATCGAAGACATGTGACATCCACTAACACGCATTGGGCGCGCGTGGTGGATGACGGCCCACATTCTCTCACAGAGAGGAGGCCTGTGTCACCATTAAACCCAGACCCAGACCAGTGGGTACATTAAAAGGCGCATTATACGTATGCCAAGATCATTTATGAAATGATATAAAAAAACTCAATGATCCGTAAGTATACATATAGGTAGTGTTGACTATTTCAGAGACAAAAACAAAGCAAAGATACAAAAAAACCATGTTTTTGTAATGACTTTTAGTAAAATGGTAGAGTATATGTTCTTGGTTGTTTTAAACACTTAAAAATTCTATCTTCGGTAAAAATAACATAAGCCCCTTCCACATTACGTTACACACGGATCCCTAAAAGCGGAAAGGATGCGGTTATGGTGTTAATAAAAAGAGAAAAGTTAAGATCGTGTTACGTGATGCTGCGGTGTCTTTGCTATTACGTGTTTGAGCCGTGATTTAAACTAACACACGTCTTTTTAATCGTACGCTTAGTTATTTTAAGTTTTATTTGACGTTTTACCGCTCAATAGATTGTGACGAAAGACTGCTATAAAGTATCTTCAGATTATACTCAACTAGCTGCGCCCTGCGGTTTCTAGGAAGATAGCCTATATATGTTGATCCAGGGTATAAGCTATCTCTGCCCGGGGTCGTGGATATAATCGAAATAAGAGAGAGGCAACTGAAGGAACAGGGGTGGGTTTTAGTCAATAAAAGTCTGACACGCTCCCGCTCCACCCAGAGCGGGAGAAGTCATTCGATGATTTCTCATCCCCACAAAAAAAGCGTATAATCTATACACAGACATACCAAATTTTATCCAAATTGTTTTAAATGTAAATTAACATACAAACACATTCACAAACTTTCGGTTTTATAATATTAGTGTGATTGACTTTTAGCACGAAAACATTGAACAACAAAGAAGTTTACAGGAAACATAGAGCAAATTCACTTCTTATATTAATAGAATAGATCATTTCAAATGCAATAAATCTCTTCCTTTGATAATTTACAATGTATCCGAGGCTTCTTGAAAACAAAGAGTTTACAATTTTACGCAATTTTTCATAAACTAACAATGTTTACAATTAGCCGGTGACAAATATAGATTAAATGAGGCTGACGAAGGGCGGATGATGACGTAAGTAAACAAGGCAGTTTTCAGAGTTAACAGTAAATGTTTGATATTATTAAATTAGCCGACAGCGGCTGACATCATGTTTGATCTTATTACTAATGTTTATCTAGTTAGGTCATCTTTTAATTATCATATTTATTAAGATCTGACGACTTCTATTCAGCGTTGATTACGTAAAATAATTAAGATCTTTGTTATTTGTTTGATACAATTATTATCCTGGTAAATCTGTTATTCTTTTTTTAATATTATAAATGCGCAAATTTGAAACGATGGTTTTTTTTTGTGGGGTGGTAAATCATCCAATGTCATCTCTCGCTCTAGGGTGGAGCGGGAGGGCGTGTCAGACTCTTACTGACTAAAACCCACCCCTGTTCCTTCCCTGCCCTGAGTGCCCAGGGGCGCAGTAACTCTGTTTCGAATTTATCCTCAACCACGATGGATGGATGTTTGTTACACAGTGGAGAAGATGACACACAGATGGATGGATGTTTGTTACACGTGATGGATGTTTGTTACACAGTCACGCCAGAACGGCAGACCAAATCTGGATGAAATTTGGCAAGGAGATAGATTATAGTCTGGAAATGTTTGTGGTTACAGGAGGAAACCATAAATACAATTGCACACCTCTACCTACTTATTTAGAGTACATACTGCTGTGCGTACAGCTAAGGAGTGGAATTCCCTGCCGGCGTCTGTATTTCCTGATAGCTACAACCTGAGGGTCTTTAAGACAAGAGTGAAAAGGTTATTTCTAGGGAAGCGTGCTCCATCGTCGACCACATCATCGCTTACCATCACGTGAGATAGAGGTAAAACGTAAGCCTATCAATGTGAAAAAAAGAAACATACGTGTCGTTATGGCAAATCTCAAATGGCCAACATTTCACAATACAATATTATACTTAAGTATCGGTATTGTCCTTTCATAATTACAGATTGGTCACACTACACACTTTTACTAGTCAATGTACCTACGATTTTTCTTTCAGAATGTGAAAGAACTTAAGTCTGACGTAAATAGACCAAGAAATGCAGGTTGGTTCTCAGAATGGTCCCATTTACAGCACAAGTACGTGTTTGTTTCCGAATAGTTTTCGAGTGTGTGATGAATGAACAGCACAAATCACAATGTAGCTGTACTTACTCACACGTTATTAAACATCCTCTGGTTTTGAAAACTATCGCCAATTATGTGTGGCTCGCTAAACGGTACACAATGCAATGGTTTTGGTTAGAAAAACGGTACATATTCTGGTGTTTTACTGTGGTGTATTCAGTCAGCATAGCATGACATCATGCTATTCAACGGAGGGCTTGCAGATGTGTTAGTGCGACATTTAGACTTCGTTTATTAATTAAATAGACACATAAATTAAAAAAAAAACCATTTAAAAATAGTATCCCACCGGTATCGCGAACAGGGTCCAAGCTACCAGCGGCAGCGGTCAGTACTCCAGAGAGAGGAACCGCCTAACAATGCGAGCCGTGTCCAGAAGTACAGCTTTCTGAATCAAGCCCTTGATCCAGTCGCCTAACGAGAGCCTCCTGAGGTTTTATTCGAGGCTCTTGGCTTTTTAGCTATTGGCTGACTCGACTATCGCTACAATGATCACTGTGTCCACATCCTACATGTCGACAACCTGGCGAGCCAAGACCTTATAATGTTAGGCAATAGGGGTCAGCCTTTTGACATTAAAATAAATCTGTCTAGCTTTTTCCTAACTATCTTGGGGTCGGCTTCCAGTCTAACTGGATGCAGCTGAATACCAGTATTTTACATGGAGCGACTGCCTATCTGACCGCCACAACCCAGTTACTAGGTAATACGATACCCCTTGGTAATACTGGTTGTCAGACTTTCGGGCTCCTGACGACCCGTAACGAACGATAAAGATTCACGATTGACAGCCGGGACCAACGGCTTAACGTGCTTTCCGAGGCAAGGAGGAGTCTCGGTATGTAAAGATGATCACCCATCCATGGACTAACCCCGGCAAGCGGAGCTTAACCTGATGGATCGACCCGTGCAGCTGTTGTTACTTTAGCCACGAGCTCCTCTTTACATTAAGTGTGCACAAATTCAGAGCCCGTAGTACTGAGAAAATCCTGATGGAAAAATCAAATAACACTTCTCGATTTGGGATTTGAACTTAGAACCCTAGTTAAACTAACAATCACTTGACTAAACGAGGCAATGCCCCAGGGATATATTAATATACGAATATACTAATACAAAATAAAACAACTTAATATTTCGGAGAACATAACAATTTCCTATTCATAAATTACGCTACTAATAACAGTTGTTTAATAAATACGCAACAAGGCGTTACTATATTTTGGGAATAATAGATGCCACTAGCGATAACCTAGTCAATGAATGTTTTATTTTAGTTCTGTTTTTGACTGTTTGAACACTCGTCAAATGTTTTGAAAGTTATTCGCGTTAGAAATATTTGTTTATTTAACTAAAATAGTAGGAAATATTGTAGACTTCACAGTTTAAAAGATTCTGCCTGTATAGAATATTCAACAATTATGTCTGAAATTAACTGAACACAAAAATAATAGTGCATTCGACCGCGTTCCTTTTTGTCATAGCAAGTAGAGCTGGCCTGAGGCTCCAGACAAAATGTAAATCTATCATCGATTGTCGAAATGTAAGGAATTGGGGCAGTTGTGGCCCAGTGGTAACGGCCGCGGCTGTAGTAGTTATAGGTCGTGAGTTCGAACCCAAGCAGGCGCTTTACTTTGTGTAAATTATTTCAACACCACTGCTCTCAAACCGGTGAAGAAAAACATCGTGAGGAAACCGGCATGCCCTAGAACCAAAACTTCGAAGACACGTGTCATCCATCCACCAGTTTGCATTGGCTACTTCGTTACGAAAATGTTCTAAAATTACGTCTCAACAAACAAAATACCATTCAAAATATTTTCATTAGGTAGTTTAGCTGCACAAATTGTTTGTTAAACGGAAATCCGGATATCAACCATCGTAATAGTAACGAAAGTCGATCGACTTTCGTCGCAGCAGATCAGCTGATGATAAATTAATCGATTTTGGTATTACTTCGATTATGTAAGAACAAATTAATTGGTTTATTTGGACGGCAATTACAATTGGATCGCAATTCCGATGAAATGATTAAAGATTAACGATTGATGGCTATGCCCGATTGGTTGTTTAATGACATGAAAAAAAATTGGTTTGGCAGCCGAAATATCGTTGAAATTCTTTGCAGTTGGTAATTGCATAAGGACACTTTCTACAAAACTAGCAAATGTGCATGAATAGTTTTTATGAAATAATCAATTACTGGCATTTTGCCTGCAGTGAGGGAGTGAAGATCTACGAATCTGCTTATCTATTTTTTGCAAGAATGTGTCACTCAATAGTTTCCAGTAGTGACCCTACTTTACGGGTTTCTCTCGTACGGTTTTATAAATATAACCATAATAATGAGAATTTCCATCAAACCGTAGGTTCTTTTGTTTATTCCTTAAGGGTCTACTACCAGTCCAGTGGCGCCCTCATTGAATAAAAAATCGTAGCATAGCACAGAAAATAAATATTAAAAAATCCAACTTCATGTTTGTTACAAAGAGGATAAAGCATGTTTACGTTGTTAAAACAGATCTCAGAATGTTTCGTATCCAAAGTAGTAGGCAAAAGTGTCAGAAACGGCCGTTTTTTGGATTTTTTAATATTTATTTTCTGTGCTATGCTACGATTTTTTATTCAATGAGGGCGCCACTGGACCGTTAGTAGGGCCTTAATCATTACATTACCAGAAAATCTAGCCAAAAAATCATTACTCCAAAGTAAACGTACTCGCGCCACGCCTTGTTGCGCTTGCGCATGTAGGTACTCTCATGTACTCGGTAACCTGATCAGTCGCGCCTTGCTTGCCGACCGAGACGGACGTGTAACTTACACCCACTCCCCGTCACACACGAAAGTCGATTTCCTTTGGGGGAAATTCGAGTTTACATCCGATTTTTAATTATTTAAGGTGTTGGATTACTGATGGGATTGTTTAAGGGCTTCGTTTAGTATCTTTATTGGAGGAATTGGGAGGAGATAGCAGTCAACCATTTTGGATTTTAATTAGGAATATTTTAGGGTGATGGGGCAGCTCAGCCATATTTCTTTGTATCGGTTCAAGCGTTACGATAATGACATTGTGTAAAATTGATTAAGCAATTCATTTCTAAGTTATTTTTTCTGATGCAACTTCCGTTTCTGGAATGCTTACTGTTCGGTAAACTGAAAAGTATGTGTTCTTACTGAATTAAGTGAAGTTTTAAGTTAAAATTTCACAAAATAAAACACAATTTTCTGGCCAATGTAAATCGACTTCCAGTGACCCCAAACTATTGCGTGTTAACAACACATAACATAATATATTCCCATGTTAGCAATAACCAATAAGAAACGTAACAGAACATTCTCATAGTTAAAACAACTTTATTTTCTGAACTCAAGACCGCTCCCAATTGATTTGGTATAACTGCCGAAACAATCAATTTGCACTGACCTGGATTTAGAGTTTTATATCTTTACACGTTGGTTTTAAAAGCCAATGTATTGGAAATGGTGTACATTCCTGGTTTTGTATGGAAGGTTTAT
This sequence comes from Polia nebulosa, assembly GCA_951329385.1. Taxonomy (NCBI): domain Eukaryota; kingdom Metazoa; phylum Arthropoda; class Insecta; order Lepidoptera; family Noctuidae; genus Polia; species Polia nebulosa. The sequence goes on from OX589609.1 coordinate 1,936,286, forward strand.
GCAAGATGTTAGTGATGCAGGTGGCGTGACGAAATGCATGATTTGGACAGTTTAACATAAAAGCCTGCACTCTGGTGTAGCTTACTTTTATTATTTTTCTGAACAAATTCTTGTAGAATAAAGAAGATTTTCGCATCAATCCAAGTACCTACATAAAACGTAAAGATTCGGCTTGGGTTTTTTTCCGTTGAAAACAATACCCATTGTTGATCATGATCATTATGAGAAGACTAGCTACTGCCAGCGGCTTCACCCGCATGGAACTAGTACTTCTCCCATAATAAATTATAGCCTATGGTCTATTCTGGACTATAATCTATCTCTGTGCCAAATTTCCTCCACATCCGTTCAGCCGTTCTGGCGTGATTGTGTAACAAACATCCATCCAAACTTTCGCGTTTATTATATTAGTCAGATATAACTTACATTTATAAAATCACTGAAATAGTTCGCACCTGTAAAGCAACCGAGATTTTTAGGGTTCCGTACCCGAAGGGTCCAAACGGAGACCTATTGTTGTCACTCACGTGTCCGTCTGTCTGTCCGTCCGTCGTCTGTCACAAAATTTTGTTACGATGAATTTTTTAACTTCCCATTGACCTATGGTTTATTATAACGTATATACTTTACTAACAAATACCAATATTTGGCACGGAACCCGATACGCATTTGGCCACTTTTTTATTATTAAGACTGTCTTCTCAAACAGAAATTCCTATTTGAACACAGTATACACACAAGTAAAATCATCGCGCATCTGGTCAGCCACCAACCGCTTCGAAATCAAAGTCAGTGCGTATTCGATTTAAAACAAACCCGAGCAATACAATACCGTATATCGAGTCAATGACATCGATATTACATTACAAGCATTGCGAATCGATAACCTTACTATTCTACCGCAGCTCTAGTATGTAGGAAGCCTACACATATGTATCACGAAACTTTGGAAAAGCAACCTTTATATGGGAAAACTAAAGTCGAAAATTATATGGAGCGGTCTGAAATTGGAACTCCAAAATTGTGCTACTGTAATTTCAACCTTACTGAACTAAAGCTAAGTTTCGAAATCAACTAATAAGTAAACTATTACCAAATATAAAGATGTTTTTATAGAGCGAGTCGTCAGTATTTTTACGACAACATTACAATGTCTAAATGTTCTTGTTTGACTAAAAAATGTGTTAAACAACGATGTTTTTACCATGTCAGCAAACTTTGTTGGTTTTACAACTTTTTTACATTCTATATCACTTTTTACAAGGCCAGTCCAACAGACGAAAAAAAAAATTTAAAGGATTCACACGGCAGCAAAATGATTCGAAATGGTGACCGGAAAGTTAATGATCTATCCTTCCAGAACAGTACTTTTTCCCTAGAAGAAAAATACCCTATGTCCTGTTATGTACCCCTGACAACGTATATGCAAAATTTAATGATGACCGGTTCAGTAGTTTAGGCGAGACAAGGTAACAAACTTACTTTCAAATTTATAATATTAAAGTTTCAGACTACAATACAATAGAAAAGAAAAGGAGGAAAAAGACAGAGATTCACACGAGATTTGTACAATCCACATATTAAATAATTATAATCTACAACTAATTACAGTAAATAATCACGTTCGTCACATTTGCAACAAAAAGTCATAACGAATAAAATAATAACATAATTTACTATCCGTTGTGCAAGTAATAGTAATATCATAATAAGCAATAAGCCAATACGTTAAGAAATAATAAATTAGACTATTGATGTTGGTAATTTTATTATCTGTGGTGTAATAAGATCATCTGTGTGGGAACTTTTTTGAAGGATGCTGATTGCTAGTATAGTTTGCAGATAATGAATGAAATATAATAACATAATAAATTGTGGAACAATGACATTGATGAAGGTAATTTAGAAGGTAACTAAAGAGGTTTTTTTTTTCTAGGGACTGTCAGACTCTTAGTGATTAAAACCGACCCGTTCCAGGGCCCAAAGAGTAAAGGTTCCCACAGACAGGTGCGACGCTACAATGCGAGCACGATGCGACGATTTTTTTTCATAGAAATTGTTCTAAAATTGAATTAAAGATAGAACAATTTCTACGAAAAAGTGTTGTCGCATTGTCACGTCGTATCTATCTGGGGGAACTTTTACTAACCATAACAGTCTCAAAGTTACCAACTTTATAATTTGAGACAAAGTAACTTTACGGAAACTCAGACAGTACTTTCTTCGGAGTAAGCCCAACAAGGATATGCAAACATACACAGCCAGGAAGCATTTTACGACATTATGGAAATCTAAGAATATAGAATAGAAACTCAGCACAGCCACACACACACAGTTTCAAACTATGCTTGACATGTAGTTACAATTGTGTTTGGTTAGCTTAGTTTTTGGTCATTGCAAAATTTCATGTCAGATGGTCGGAATATCCGTGTAATCTAGTTCTAAAATGAGCATAGAGTAACACTTTTTGCTCTCGTCATCATTAGCCAAGCTTTTTCGTATATTTAAATGAATGGGACTGCTTCTGGCTACTCTTCTTCCACCACTATTTGGGCAAACGGCATTCCCTAATAAGCAGTCTTATACAATCAATCTGCCTAGCCTTTTCCCAACTATCTTAGGGTCAGCTTCCAGTCCAATCTATTTTTATTTTACATGGAGCGACTATCTATCTGATCTCCACAGCCCAGTTACTGGGTAATACGATACCCCTTGGTAAGACTGGTTGTGAGACTTTCGGGCTTCTGACGACCCGTAGTGACTGTCAAAGATCCACGAATGACAGCCGGGACCAACCACTTAACGTCCTTTCCGAGGCACGGAGGAGTCTCGGTATGTAAAGATGGTCACCCATCCATGGACCAACCCCGGCAAGCGTAGCTTAACCTAATCGATCGACCCGTGCGGCTGTTATTACTTTAGCCACGAGCCTCGTTATCCATATAAGTTTAAACACTGATCCTAAATTCAAGATAACATACGTTTCATGGTTTTCTACCCAAAAACCTCCTTCAATTGATTTGTCAGTACTTGACCACCCACGTCTATTCTTCTAATGGAGATATTTATTTTAATAAGAACCCGCTAATCAGTGTTTAAGCTAATCACATGGTCAACTTTCCTATAAATATGGCCCAAGATGTTCGACAGAATCTACACCTAATCAAATGCCACTACACCATAGTAACCCCTCAGTCTACCAAGACAAGACCAGAATCTAATCCATACATTATGTTTCTCTTTCGTTTCACGCGAAGACAAACATACATACACATTATATGTACTTACACATATTTATCTGGTAGTTGAACTCGCTGCCAGTCAAGTGATGCTAATGTATAGTCCTGACACTTACGGCTTTGTTTACTACGCAGCTTGGGAGTACTATAAATAAGACCACAGTGTCTTTAAAGCTGAAAGGTGTTGCATTTAAACATCTTGCTACTGACTTCTTACGTATACTTTTCTAAGACTTTATCTTCAGTTTTAGAGTCTGCACGATCTCTTAGATTCCCCAGTTCGTAGGCATCTAGATGTAAACTTAAAAATTCAACAGGGTAGCGGACGATAAAAATCTATTTAGTCCATATTTTTTCTAGTGTTACGTGAACAAAAAAATAACGCGATACAGTGCGTTGAAATTTCGAATGACGTGACACCTGCGTAATAAATGTACCACTTTTTACCTAATTTGACGTAACAAGCCCTGGCAACTGGTGAACTTTAATGATTTTTATTTTCTTATAGATTTCATAAAGAAAAAATACGTTTCCAATATTATTTAATAACCTAGCTGACGAACTAAATAGAATTATTAGTTTTTTTCTCACAAACCATCCCTATTGTTCGAAACAAAATGAAATATAAAAGTATATCGATAGCTACCGTGTTCACAGCACTAAGCTGGTAGCCAAATCAGAAACATACATCCATAAACATCCCGACTTAGACGGACATCCGTTACGTAGATCACAGAGCTTTGCCCGACGCCTAGCCAATTAACCATGATCACAGACAATCCAAAAACCAACAATCACTGAAAATCCAAACATATTGTCCAACAAAATTCATCAGAAACTCCCTTAGATTTTGAGAACCGACAACATTTACGAATTGGTTTTTGGCACCGTTTGGTAAGCAATATCTTTATGTCATTGGATGGTAAAGGAAAAGGCAGGTCACCCGATGGTCGGTTAAGCCGTCTGCCAAACCAGAAGTATGGGATGCATCATCACAGAGACAGTTGAACAGTCTCTTTTGCCTGTAATTTACACCGGAATCTAACTAGAACATGGCAGTTGGGTAGTTACGCAACTTCTTCTACGCTAAACACTAGGAAGTGGTGACCGGTGGACATTTTGGGGGACTCTTCTATGTAATTTATGTCTTCAAAGATTGCTTATTCTTAACCTAATTTGAATGAATGTGCTGCTTGGTAGCAGACATATTTATGAAGTAGTAGATGTAGGTGATATGACTGATGACAATAGTAAGTTCTGTTCGTGTATACCTATGTACTGACCGTTCCTCCAGCATCTCGTTGAAGGTCTTGGACTTGGCGCGCGGCTGGCTGGGCTCGTGCTCCATTCGCCGCACCTCCACGCACCGCTCTATTATGTGCTCCACCCTCTTCCGCCGCGAAGACTTCCAGTTATCCAGGTTCTGTAACAATAGGGATTAAATCATTAGGTTTATTACAAACATCTTTAGCTTGGTCTTGTAATTCGTTTTTGTTATGCAATTCATCTCTTTCGGCTTTCATATCATCGTCATCATCATCAGAATCATTTCTTGCAATAATATTATCAACAGAAGGTCATATAGTATATCACATGATCATGGTTTACGAGAAATCGAAAAATTATCTTGAAAATCTTTACAAAAAGTATTTGTTCTCTATATCAGGTCACCAAGGACTGTTCGGAAACCTGCTATAAATACAACAGGTCATTTTTGGAACTTCAACCGATATATCTCCTTAATATAGAAGTCAGATTAACAGGGTTATAAATTTCAGGGTTGCAAGATAAAACTCACATTACGAAGTCTGTCACGTAATTTTTTAATCTTTTCCTCCATATTAATTAAACTTCAGCTTTTAATACACCGCCAGTTACCACAGTAGCTATGATTCAACTAAAACTAGTTCACTTACGTAAAACTGATGCATATTTAACTTTTGACCCGAAAGGTGACAGATGCTTGGAGCCACTCAAACATGTTTACATATTCATCTCAATGCCGCTCAGTTTAGATCGTTAATTATGAAGAACTAGACTAATTGGTTTATGTATATCTTTATAGCGGATCTAGGTGAAGACCTTGGGAAGGGAATTCCGGATGTAGTGCTAGGCTGATTGGATATTATTAATCGCAGTATGTTGTTATTAGCAATTACAAGGTGTAAGGGAAATATGTGGTCATACCCATAGAAGTTTGCTTTCCCAATCGTATAATTTGTAATAAAATTGAAGATGTTCAGCATTTGCTAATGGAATGTGTCCGGAATAAAGATGAACGCGACTCGCTGCTGAATGAATTTAAGTTAAATAGGCTGGATGTAGGTCTGATTCAAAGCATATTAGCAAACCCTAAGTTGGCTCAGCATTGAGCAGCAGCTTTTATAGTATTGCTGTAATTAATTCTTGTGTGCTATATTACTAAGTGTATTTACTTTGTTATAAGGTATGATGGGGTTGGCATATCCGTATTGGACAAAAACCCAAAAAAAGGATTAAAAAAAACCCATAGAAATGAATAACTTTCTTCAAGAAAATCATAGTCAACTCGGAAAAAAAATTGGACCTCCCATACTAATTTTGATCAGCTGATGATAACTTTATATGAAAAGTCCCAATATTTTCTAAGAAAGTTGTTCATTTCCATGGGCAGAACCAGTACGTAAATTATGATCACCTTTTTACGTCAGGTACTTAGAAAGATGTAGACTGCTTTATTTTTGGACACTACTTTTGGAACTTTGGTTTTGTTCTGAACTTAAGTGCGAAAAGATAGATGTGTTGCTGTTATTGAGGAATAATATAAAAAGCCAGTTGATATAGCTTGTCAGTTGACCGGACGCCAAGTGCCATTGGGACCACAAGGCGTATTCGCTAACTCAGTTGACGTCAGTTTGATAGGCACTTTGCCGTACATTGCTGCTTTGACGTATAGGAAAACCGTAGTGCCTATTATAAATCGATGTCCACCGAGCAATGTACTGCATAGTGTTAGCGAATACATCTGCTGGACAGGAGAATATTTGCATTGTTCGTTGTTAAAGTTGTAGTCATATGGAAGGTAAATTTTTTTTGAGAATTGTCTTTAGTGTCCTTGAAGAAAATTATTCATATCGATGGGCAGAAACTGTTCTTAAAATATGACCACGCCTTTCCGTTACACCTTCTATATATTTTCATCGCTATAATTATGACTCAATCTATTACAGTTTGCAGACTCGGAAGTCTCCAAGGAACTGCTCGCTTCCTTTCTAATGACTTCATTATATATCTCATCAACGTGATCTAGAGTAAATATTAATTATCGTATAATATATTCTAGCATCGTAAATCTATAAACAAATAGTTTCTCTGCAGTAATATACATATGTATTACGTCTTGCGGTCACGCTCTCTTGTTTCATGGGCGGGGAGAAAACGCCGATATCACGCGTCTAAATTACAATCAAGATTATAAACCTTCTTCACGCTTTAGTCTTATGTGGACTGAGCAGGACTGTATGGTGTCTTACTGTTACATTATTTGTTTTGCAGTAAATGCCATATCTGGTTAATGATTTAACAGTACCGTTTAAACTAGCACACAACGCAGCAATGCTGCTTGGCGGCCCAATATTTTGCTAGTTTGAGTTTTTTTTATAGCCTTTTGGGTCCCACGGCTGGCAAAGGCCCATATATTTCCAGACACTCTTTTCTTACGCCACCTAGAACCAGCCTTCATGGTGCGTGTCCAGGTCATCTCGCCACTGCTTTCTAGGCCGGCCTCGGCGACGAATCCATCTTCTGGCACCCATTGTGAGGAGACTTTTGCGGAGCGGTCATCTTGCATGCGGCCGACTGGTTAAGACTTCAATATAGGTACTATGTTCAACTATCACTTAAGTTGCACAAGACTTGTAACTGTGACATCAAGCTAAACATCAGATCAACACTCTTTTAGCGCAACATTGACAAAGGATCAAGAAACCACCACAAAATTCTTACTGAAGTTTGACTTTTTGTATCTTCAAAAACAAGTCATAACATTGACAGCTCATCATCATCATCATCATCAGCCTTTTAATGTCCCCACTGCAGGGGCAGTGTCTTTGTAAGCTGCTATAGCTCATGGCTGCATTTAAAATGCCAGCTAGCGGGCTCAAAGTATTTAAAAAAAAGTTGGCCGTCACGGGACGCCCAGCAGATGTGGAACATCTAATCAAAATTGTTGTTGGTGGTGGTGTGTTGTTGTTTGTTGTTGTTGTAGTAGTTGTGTTTTGTGTTACTTTTTTTTCGCATAGATGTTTCTAGGTAGGAGGTAGACGACAGCGTCATGCCGTTTTCCGTCACGGCATTCAAGTCGATTTTACTGCCAAGCCGCGCCAATAGATGTTCCACATCAAAAGTTAGGAAACCGTCGGTTTCAAAGAAGAAGAAGCATAATTATGTCTTACGCACATTTTTTTTATAGGGTGGGAAGTCATTAGTAACTTCTCCTTCTCTGGGTGGAGCTGAGGGCGTGTCAGACTCCTACTGACCTAAAACCCACCCGTGTTTCTTCAGTTTTCTGTGACAGGGCCGCGTGACTCTTTTTTTTTTTTTTTTTTTGGGGGGTGGGAAATCATCCTATGACTTCTTCCGCTCTAGGGTGGAGCGGAAGGGTGTGTCAGACTCTTACTGACTAAAACCCACCCCTGTTCCTCCCTGCCTCGAGTGCCCGGGGGCGAGGTAACTCTTTCGAATTTATCCTCCACCCCCGGGCAGGCACCGGCCTTGGCAGGCCCCTACACTTTGCTGACAACTCTTTGAGGCGCGCGTGGAACACTACGCGCCGTCGACTCTCGGGCCTGGTGCTGATCGGGCGGCGAGTTACCCACTACTCGCCGTCCGCAGGCCCGGGTCCGCGTGACTCTTTCAAACGCACCCGCAACCTAGGCATGCACATTAACACCAGCTTCATCAATCTCGTCTCCATCTTTCACCACAGACCAGTTCACTCTTCAATCATCTCAGCAAACATTGTCGTCTATTTATTCTTACAGTCCAGTTATTGATAATGGCCACGCTACAGGTTGTCGATACACCGAGAGAGTGGATCGTTCTAGTTGGCATGCTGAGCATCGCGTGCGCCGGTAGCGCAGGCTTTTTTATACAATTTCGCTTGCTGGAGTTAAACGTTGCCATTTTGTGTGGCACAAAGAGTAAGAGGCAGCGGGGATAAATTTGCTTTGATAGGCTAGATACAAGTATGTAGAAGGTATTTTCGACGCCATCATTTAGTTTTTTTTTTATTATTATTATTGATAGTCTCGCGTTTGACCAGTATCACACCAGATAATGGTAAGCAATGATGTATAATTTTAGTTAGTTAAAAGTTTTTGTTTCATGTAGATCTTCTTCTTTTCGTGTCGTGGTACATTTAAATATGTTGTTATACAGTTTGTGCCCAATAAGTGGCCACGATTATAGCGGCGTCGGAGGCCCTGTTCAGTGCAGGTTAAAGCACATTTGGGATACTCCAGCAGATGGGACATAGTTTGAACAGAAGCACCGCACTCGCATTGTGTATTAGATGGATCGATGATCCCCCACTTCGCCAGATTATACTTGCAGCGGCCCACTTGGGTACGCAACCTATTCAGGGCCCTCCGTAAAGGCCACTGCAGCTCTCGACCGAGAGGCAACTGTTCCTTGTGCTTTACGAAGTCGTAAGGTGGTGGGTACTTCTCTTCCCACATAACTTAATTATTAAAACTAAATATTTGAAAAATAAAAGTGTGTGGCAAAAATTTGAGACGAAACAGGCAGAAGTAAAAATAACATAAGCTAGCAACGACCAGAACAAATTCGGGAAATAGGAAACCAAACAAGGAATTGACATTTGAAATCAAGAAAAAAAAAACCGGCCAAGTGCGAGTCGGACTAGCGCATGAAGAGTTCCGTACCATCGTACCAGATGATACTCATCTACTTGAAGTGGTTACTTTTGAAGTGGTTACTTATTTAATATTTAAAATGGGTAGTAAGTATATGTAAAATTTTGGAAAAATAAAAACATTGTTTTTCGTTTTTAATTCAAACGTCCGTTAATCCGTGAATTAATAATAATAATATAATGTTATAATGTTTTTTTATATGTTTTCTTTTAAAAATATTTAAAAATGTAAATAATATGTGTAAAAATAAATATAAGAAATAATAATATTTTATTGGAACTAGAAAACACAAAATTACAGTAAAACTGTATGTGACTGCATTAGTTACAAACTGTGTCGCAGCCATTAACGCCCAAACAAAAAAGTTTATGCGACAATGCTCCAGGGTTGAGAAATAATTATTAACTTATACAGAGAATTACAGAAGAAAATAATAATAAAAATAAATTAAAAAATAATATAAAAACTTGTTGCCATTATCGTCGTCGTCCTATCGTCTTTTAATTTATTTTTTATTTTTTATTATTTGTTGTTATACTGGCAACAGAAATACACATTCAGTGAAAATTCCAACTTCTACCTATTACGGATCATGAGATACAGCCCGCTGACAGACAGACGGACAGCGGAGGCGTAGTAATACGGTCCCGTTAGTTACCCTCCAGGTACGGAACCCTAAAAGCTGTTGCCTTAGGTTATTAGGAGAAGTAGCACAACAAGAAGATGATGATAATAATTATGTTGGCTGAGATATACAATTACAAGCAAGTGGATAACGATATTGTAGTTCTAGTTCTTCACTTAGCGTCAAAACAAGAACATAAAATTCTTGGTTACAAAATCCCTTGTTCACTTTGCAAGTTACATTCTACATGTCAAGAGATCCCAACATAAGTTTACACTTTAAACCAAGCAAAATAGCCCACCAGAACTTAATAGACCTATTATTGAGTGGCGGCTAGGAAATACAGATATTTTTAAATCGCAATCGCAGAGCAGTTGCACAACAGTCGTCTTGGCAGTTAAACGATAGCTAATCTTGGCTAATCTCGGCTAATCTATGTAATGACCGCAATAACAGCTGAAGTGAAAAAAAACGTAAAACGTTAAGTTCTTGTTTGGCATTCTTTGGGATGTTTAGAACATGACTTTTATCGGTATTTGGTATGTCAAGTTGTATGGAATGTTCTATTTTTAACTCCTTCGTTAGAAATATCTGAAGCAACAGGATAGGTGAAGAGTTTTTTTTTCAACTTGCTGGAATCGATAAGAAGAATTTGCAACACATTTTATAGATGTAGGACCAATTGATTTAGGATTGTCTTCCGTATATACGTCGACTCTTGAATAGCTGGCAGATGATCCTTTGGTGCCGATTCTCTTGTTCACTAAACTAAAATTAGAGAATCGCTATATTTTACTAAAAGGCAGTGCGAGAAAAGGACGGCTACCGTTTACCGTGTTTTTAGTCGACATGTTTTTACGTGTACCCTTAATTTGTATGGAAATATTAGTGCAATTAAATTTGACAGTTCTTATTTACGTCCGTCTCTTTCTTGTTTTATTAGAGAGACAAATATAGCAAGAGCCTAAATTAAGTTTCGTTTGTGCATAAAAGAATCGGCACCATTTCATCTACCAACAACTAAAGACAACGATTTCTGCCTCCAAAAAACATACCTTTAATTTATTACCAGTAACCCAACTAGTGCTACCTCACAAAAACAATCACAAACTTAATATACTCGCCACAAAGGGCGGCTCGTTACTCCTGTGCCGACCGGAAGTCGTCGCTGCCATGCGTATGCGCACAACTTCCGGCCTTCACCCGCACCTAGGGTTTCCAGCTCCTTAAACCCGTTAACGGAAAGACTTGTCAGTTTAGCCGGAATTTTTGGTAAAACGGTCTTAGTTTAGAAAAATAATTTTGTGTGAAAATTCAGTCATCTTGATAAGGATAAAGATGGCTGGCTGGCGGCGGATCATAAAAATACTCTTAACTTCTAATGATTTAACACTTCCACTTAAGCTGTATAGGCAGGACGCCTACTAATTTGCTCCGACACGCTTCCAAAAAGCCTAATTTTGTCCACTACATATGTCCAGCTTCATCCGGACGCCTGGTGCTCTAGACTTGGTTTGGGAATAACTACATGACATTTCGTTAGAGCATGTCAATCCTATACTTTTTGAATTTTCGACCATCGTTTTTGCTGTCTATCAGCATCACTTTGTCTGAGGATCTGGACAGGGTGGGAAGTCATTAAAGCCTGACACGCCCTCCCGCTCCATACAGAGCGGGAGGGCGTGTCAGACTCTTACTGACTAAAACCCACCCGTGATTCTTCAGTTGCCTGTGAGAGGGCCGCTGTGAATCCGGACAGGCTGGATGCCGTTTTATTCGAGCATACATGCATCTAAAAAGCCCATATTCGGCTTCATCCGGACGCAGGACAACCCTACCAGCGCCGGAGGCCACGTAAGCTTTGTTATTGTTTTGTTACGATCGAACTAATTGGTCCAACATGGCGGCGCTCCCGTCATTATCAGATGTTTCGCATGCCGCCACAGGAATCTGTCATCGGAGTAATTGAAGGGAAACGAGGCAGCATGACAATGTTGAAAAACTGGCGTATGTGAACTATTTGTGGCGTGACTTTTTGTCACAGTGTCCGATTTTTATTAATGATCGTTTGTTTGTTCATTGGCTTGGAAAAGAGTCGTCATTCATTGCGAAAGTCTTACGAAACTGATTTTTTTAAGTGGCAAACCAAGCCCGGTGTGGTAAGTGTTTATTGGTTAACGAAATCTATGGACATCTGCAATACCAGAGATACTGCAGACGCGTTGTCTTTTTAAGGCGCATTTTTACGACTTTTAATGGTTATTAATTGAACATCACGTCACGTCACGTCACGTTGAACGACGCGTTTCGTGAGCTCAGCACAAAACACGCAAGCTAACCACTCAAGGTCATTGGCAGCTAATAGCGCCTTAAGCTGGCCATGTCGTTGTTACTTAGATTTTATTGATTTTTGTTTAGAGAGTTCAATTATCATCAAATTGTAGAACAACAGACGCATAAGAAAAGTTAATCTTTCAGCAAGAGACTTACATACGAGTAGATCAAGGATAAAACTATTCAAATATTCTGAAGCAATCTTCATATGAATCATGTCAGAACAGACAGCTGCCTACCTACCAGTACTACATCTGAACATTTTACAAGCTAACCATAGCTGCAGATCACAAAGTGTACCAAAATATGATCAAGCAGAATTCGAGATAAGTGAGCTTAAAATATACTTGAATACCTTCACAAATGGATTCTTGCAAAATAAGGAATACGTGGTTACTAGAAGACGGAAGAATAATTCTCATTACGGTAGGTATATTATTAATCATATCCTAATTCACAATCTGCCAATAATATTTCTGAAAGAACTAAGAAACAGTCAGTTCCATCAAAGGTATTCTGTAAAAAAAAAGCCTAATTGATGCTTTCAGTTTCCTCAATTCATCATCATAATCATATTCATCATCATTTCAGCCGCAGAAGCAGATTTTTCCTCAATTAGTAGATAATTATTTATGCCATGTTAGTTACATGTAAAGTCTACATCAAGGACTGGTCTACTATACAACTAAAACTTTGGCTTAGTTTTTTCTTCCTTATCCGAAGGGTCCAAACAGACCCCTATTGCTGTCACTCACGTGTCCGTCTGTCTGTCTATCTCTCGTCTGTCACACAGGTTTTACAGCCAAGCGGCTTCACAGATAAGCATCTTGTTTGGGTCAACAAGATGCTTATACTGTGAAAATTTGAAAACTAAAGCTCCAGCCTACAAATTGTAAAAAATTAGTACGGAACCCTAAATGTGCGATGTCCGACTTGCACTTGGCCGGTTTTTTTTAAAATTATAATTGTGTTTTCTTTTTAGTTATGTAAGTAATTGATGTGGACGTCTATTATTGACATTAACACTAGAATAAGACCTGAAAAATGTAATTATGTTCATGTGTGTGTTTGTGTTGTTGATGTGCCATAAATAAATAAAATATATGATTCGTCGTAATTTAGTGGTTGCGGCAATTTGGTCACAGATAAAACACGACATGCACACAGATTGTGAACCCACCTTACACCCAAATCAAAAGTTATGGTATTTTGAAAACTTACAGAAAATACATAAAATATATCGAGCATTAACGTCACAAAGACATAGCAAACAAAAACAAGGCACTTTATAGGATTTACGAGTTATAAATCAATACCCACTCAGGGCTATTAACTAAGGATTTTGAAATCGCTACACGTAGAACGGAACTGCTTTTTCAAGCAGCTGCGCAGGCGCATGGGTCTGAATTTTGACGAATGTTGTGAGGAAAGGGAAGTAGATATGTTTTATTGTTGAAGAGGGAAGGGTTTTTTATTGGCTTTAGGGACTGACCCAGCTACACTCTACACTAGCCTTACTTAGCTTGATACCTAATCTTTCATCCATTTTTTGGGCGCCATCTTTGTTTCATTCTTCTCTGATCAATAGTGTTACTATAATAGTTGATGGTTAGGAAAATATGTAGGAAAGAAATGTGAGGTTGTCTCTCGGAGGCGATATATCACCTAATTATAAGAATTAATGGTCAATCATAGGCAGTTTGGGTAAGATTTTGCTTAAGCACATCAAGCAAAGTAATTTTCCTATAATTCACACATAGCATAGCATTATCAACCTTATAATGTTACCACTGCTTGGACTCAAGCCAATGTGGTCCACCATGCGGGCCCATTGCGGGTTGGTGGTAGTTCACACATTGGACGGTTATTTCCAATATGTGAATTACTGGAAAATAACTTTAGAAATGACATCAAGTATATAGGCAAGATTTTCTAATCCCACCACGGCCGCAAAAGGGAATAAAGAAGCTCAAGGCACACAAACCTCGGCAAACTACTTACAAGGGAATAATTTTTGCAGAAAACTTCACATAAAAAATGTCTGGCTATTAACCTGGTTTTGGCGCGCTTTCCAGTTTCGTCGGAAGCTCAGTAATTAACCGCCATTAGGAAAAAAAGTGAAAAACTTCACTCGACGGGAACACTGAATTATTTTAACTGCGTTCTCTGGCGGTTAGGGCTGGCGGGAAATAATTAGTGAAACATCCAGGGAAAAAAAAAACAAAATTCTCTGTTTTTTTCGTTAGTAGGTATGGTAGCTTATTCTTAAGAGCCTACCTCCCCAATAAAAATTCGTATAAAAATTAAAAGTAGTGAAGTAGTGTGTGTGGGGTGTGTGTGTGGTGTAGTAGTGTAGTGGTAGTAGTGTGAGTAGTGTATTCGTAGGAAATAAAAATTAAAGAATCCTATGTTAAGTTTGTTACAAATAGGATAAGTTATTTTTACGTTGTTAATACACGACTAAAAGTGTTTCGTATCCAAAGTAGAAGGCAAAAGTGTCAAAAACGGCGGTTTTTGGTACTTGTGCTTACTACTTTGGATACGAAACACTTTCGAGTCCCCTCATTGAATAAAAAATCGTAGCATAGCACAGAAAATAAATATTAAAAAATCCAACTTGTCATTTGTTACAAAGAGGATAAAGAATTTTTACGTTGTTAAAACAGGTCTCAAAATGTTTCGTATCCAAAGTAGTAGGCAAAACTGTCAGAAACGGCCGTTTTTGGCACTTTTGCCTACTACTTTGGATACGAAACATTTTGAGACCTGTTTTAACAACGTAAAAATTCTTTATCCTCTTTGTAACAAACGTCAAGTTGGATTTTTTAATATTTATTTTCTTTGCTATGCTACGATTTTTTATTCAATGAGGGCGCCACTGGACCGCGAGAAGGCCCTTAAGCTCTTTGTAACAAACGCAACATAAGGGTTTTAATCTTTATCTTCTACGCTTTGCTACGATTTTTCATTCAATGAGGGCGCCACTTGGCGGCTATATACGCCTTAAGCAGCCCTATTTAAAAAAAATGCTAACCATAAGCTTAGTTTAAACACTGATTAGCGGATTCAAAACTCAAGATAGCATACCTCTCATCCATCAAATTCAACTGTCTATAGGACAAAACCTTCTTTAAGGCGCTATTAACTGCCAACGACCTTGAGTGTTCAGCTTGCGTGTTCTGTGCTGAGCTCGCGTAACGCGTCGTCGTATGTTCACCCAGTAAAGGACTCGCCCATAAAGCACCGCTGTCCGAAATTAGACGCAACATAAATTCGCCAAAAAAAAAATGAGCTCCAAAGCTGTTTGTAGGGTTCCGTACCAGAAGGGTAACGAACGGGACGCTATTACTAAGCCTCCACTGTCCGTCTGTCTGTCCGTCCGTCCGTTCATCCATCCGTCTGTCTGTCAGCGGGCTGTATCTTATGTATGATCCGTAATAATATAAACATTTCGACAGTTGAATTTTTTACAGAATTTGTGTTTCTGTTGTCAGCAACAAATAATAAAAATAAATTAAAGGGGGCTCGGGACTACTAGATACGTGTTTCTCTGCCTTTTTTTTCTCGTGTTTCTCTGGCTTTTTTTTCTCGATCTTAATAATGGCAATACCTACATAGTGCGCGAGTCCAACTCGCACTTGGCCAGGTTTTTTTTCAACTTGTATTACGAATTGTTTGCAATACAACACATCTGTTATGTCTCAAACGCGAGGTATTTGCCATAAACTTGATGTGCACAAAATATGTCACCACCATGACTACTAGGAACACTCCTCAGCAAGTAATGGTCGTGACGGAACGTTTGAGATGAGAGTCAGACACGCGGTAAGTGATACTTAACCTACTAGAGATAATTACTGACAAGTGCTAGTACGTAAAATGAATTTACTACAGGGAATACAAGTATTTTGTCTTCATCATCCCTCAACCATACCATTTCAGAGTATTTATCCCACGAGTAGATAATACGGAAACTGAGCTAGCAAATTTAATTAATTTATAGGCATTTCGATCGACGCGACGATTGATAGTAAAATATGGGCTCTTTATCAATCAGACTCTCGATCATTCCATTAGGGCAACTCAAATAGCCCGGAATTCCGGAAAGAAGACGAATGGGGAAGATATAGACTTACATCAATTTATTCTTTCGGTCTTTCAATGATGGGTAGTTTAAATCGGCACAGTTGAGCACAAAGTCAAAGAATATGTTTTTGTAACAACGAGAAGGAACAGAAATTTAAGCACGTGGATGAATCCGTATCAACACGGCGCAGTGGTTAAGCATTCAGCGACTGTGCTGCGTGTTGCGTGTTCGCGTTCCGCACGGAACAAATATTTGTATGGCCTACAGATAGTTTTTTCCGGGTCTAGGAGTCTTGTGTAAGTGAGTTCACATGTTTGTGATAAAACCTACGGTACAGGAGCAATTCCTAGTGTGGGGCAACGTTTTTTTTTAATAACCTTGACACAGAAACTTAACTATAACTTCACAAGTGTCGTTATCATGAACTAACCAAGAAGCTCCTCCCATAATAAACCACTCAAGTCCCGTTAATCAATTACCGATTATCCAAACACTAAAATTCGACAACCCTACAAGTCTTGAGAAACTCGCTTCCTTATTGGTCCACTAAAAGTGTCTGCAGAAATAAAACTGTAGAATGTTTATGTTGATTCGTTGGTGTTCTACATAGACACGGAGAGGAAGAATGGAGTGAACGTTCCTTATTCAAAAAATGTGTGAGAGAGGCCAAGCGATCGTCCGACCAGAGCATCTTAACTTACGCCTGAACCCGATAACGTATTTGTCAGTACATTTGACATTACTGGGGGGGATTTTATGTTAACATCCTATCTCTAATATGTCGAAAGTGACATTTAATCAGCTATAATGATTTAAAAAAAGTCAAAATGTATTGAATTGTCATGCGCTATCGAAATGACACGTGGTCAATAAAAAAAAATGTAACATTTTGAAAATCCCCATGCATCACCGATAGAATATCACTTTGACTAGAGCCCTTTTTTTTTGAAATGGTGGGAAATCATCCAATGACTTCTCCCACTGTGGGTGAAGCGGGAGGGTGTGTCAGACTTTTACTGACGAAAAACCCACCCTTGTTCCTTTAGTTGCCTCCGTGCCAAGGGCCGTGGTAACTGTATTTCGAATTTATCCGCGACCCTTGTCTAGAGCCCTAGATGTTGTCTTTTCTAGATTTCTATTTGGGTCACATCACAAGCTTGCATTATCACCTTCTTTTCTAAGACCTATTGAAAAGAGATAGTTATTGTCTGGAGTAGCTTCGTCTCTTTCTACAGAGTAACTAATTTTGTGACGGTATGGATCCATCCATTCCTCTAAGTCTACGGTGTTCCAGATGAAGATAGGCGTACACGCACGCTGCATAGCCAATACGTTCCCATGCTTTGAATATAATGGATTTGTCATCTAGTTAGTCATAGCTCGTGATTATCCTTTGTGGGGTAAATGGTGCGGTAATGAACGGATGTTTCTTGGTAAATGGTAAAATTGTTTGTATTTTCCAAAGAGCAAAGGTAGGTTGGGAATTCTAGGTCTTGGGTTGGGTCTGTTTCTTCAACGTCATCCCACTTGGGGATAATTGTTTAGTCCAGTAGGGTTAGGGAATTACCTAGGCAGCTTTTTAGGGTTCCGACCCGAAGGGTAACCAACGGGACCCTATTACTAAGTCTCCGCTGTCCGTCTGACTCTCAGCGAGCTGTATCTCATTATACGTAATAGGTAGACAGGTTAAATTTTCATAGAATGTGTATTTCTTTTGCCGCTATAACAACAAATAATAAAAATAAATAAAAAATTAAAGGGGGCTCCTAGAAACGGTTTTTAATTGGCTTTTTTTTGCAACAAGTAGACGCGTATAATCTTGTACAATAGTACGGAACACTACATGCGCGAGTACGATTCGCACTTGACCGATTTTACAGAACTGCCATCGTTTAAAATAGCATTAACCGTGCTTCAACTTATTTAACAGCCTTCTTCATCTATGACAGTTGTGTGTGGTCCTCAATTTCAGCAATAATCATTGAACAAGACTGTTTGATCTTTCGATTTAAATCATCTCTTAACAATACAGCATAGCTATTTACAACCATTCGACAAGCCTCTGTGCCGAGTCCAACATGAATATTTGACTGTCGCCGACGACATTAGAATGCGGCTAGATTTTTGAACCTTTGTAATAAGAAGTTATGAGACAAGCTTCAAGTGATTGAAAAAGTACAGTTTTCGACAAGGCTACCTTTCGAAAAGTTATGAACAGCTAAGGTAGTCTACATTAATTCAAGTTCACTCACGACACTCACCGACTGCCAATCCTCCTGCCTCTCAATGCGAGCTGGGTCTGTCCTCTTCGCTAGCTCTGCCCTTCGGAGCTGCTCCCGAGCCCGGCTGCCCAGATCCGCGGGCCCGACGCGCACGAACTGCAGCGGATTACCCGCGGGCTTCCCCGGGATGACAGCCGCCGTGTGCGGCCGTGTCGCCAGGAAGTCTGCGCTGTCTGTTGTCTGGAAAAGAGAGAAGATTTTGGTTAGGAACACATTCAAACGTACACAGATTCGATTATTGGCATTACAGAATAGTGAAGAGTCGTCAGGTAAGATAAGGACATAAAATGGAAATCATCTTTTCCCAACAATGGGATGACACTGAAAACAGATTTAATAAATCTGCCAAAGGCTAAAATTTGGGCCGTTCGAACTTAGATTTTTTTTTTCATTCACAGACTCGCGTTTGACCACTGCCTCACCTGATGGTAAGCGATGATGTGGTCGACGATGGAGCACGCTTGCCTAGGAGTAACCTATTCACTCTTAACTTAAACAGTCCCAGGTATGATTTACATGACATTAATTAAAACTAAACTCACTCATGTGTTGGAACGCAACACTAACAGACTACTGGTTGAAGTTTACCACCGCCAGACACTTATAAGGATTCTTAGTGTGAAGTTCAAACCCCATAAGCCAATATTGAAATCGTACAAATGTAAGTACTTGTAATCTCGTCTTTCTAAGTATCTACTCGTACAACTTCCTTCCTAGTCATCCTGCACAAGTTACTTATACAATTTGAATAAGAGAAATGTATAAATTCTGGTGTTTAGTTGAGGATGCTGCATACACAAGTTTTACATGACAAGTGAGAGAAATGGGAAGCACAATACACACCTGAGACCAATACTAACATTTTACCGTTTGCGATTCTCCTCATACATCAAGAAAAACGAAAGTACTTTTACGTAATTTTCCTAACGTGCTTGAAATGGGCGTGGTCGCATATTTCTTGATAGATTAACTGGAATCGTTAACTGATATAACATACAATTATATCGGTTTCCACGCCTGAAGATAAAATGTTAATCACCATTTTGTGACGAATAAAGAAATAATATTAGCTAAGTTTAGTTGAAAATATTCTAGCCATTTCCGATGTAACAGTTGTATGGTCTGAATCATGAGGTTTTAGTAAACGTCTAGGTATTTTAATGGTATAGCATCATCGTGGTGATGATGACATTATTTCTAGACTAAAGGTTAGCTACAGTATGTTAAAATGTCAGTAAATTGATTTCTTCATCTAGTCGAGCTAGTAGCTTTGAATACTGATGTTTGCTAAGTACAAGGTAGATATGTGTAAGGAAATATTTTCTAGATGTGTATTTAATTAACACATCAGAACTGTGTAGTGTCCTTTTTTTATGTGGTGTGTGAAATCATCCAATGACTTCTCCCGCTCTGGGTGGAGCGGGAGGGCGTGTCAGACTCTTACTGATTAAAACCCACCCCTGTTACTCCCTGCCCTGAATGCCCAGGGGCGAGGTAACTCTTTCGAATTTATCCTCAACCCCCGAACAGGCATCGGCCATGACGGGCCCCGTCCTGTTTGCTGACAACTCTTTGAGGCGCGCTTGGAACACTACGCCCCATCGACTCTCGGGCCTGGTGCTAATCGGACGGCGAGCTACCCATTCCTCGCCGTCCGCAGGCCCGGGTCTACGGTGGCCGGAGATCGTCTCACGGCGCCGAAAGCCCCTGGCGTCTCCTGCTGAGGGCGTGAGTGTGAGGCTGTCGTTCGAGCCTCTCCCTCACCCGTTCCGCCTCCTCCTTCGCGAGCATTACTGCTTCGCAGAAGGAGGAGACTGCTTCCCATTCCCTCTCGCTCCGTACCTGGGCCGGGCGCGAGAGGTCGCTGCCGCCGATCGCATGCACGAAGACACGGCGGGGCTCCGCCCAAGCGGGGCAGATCTCCACCGTGCCCTCGGGGCGATCCTCACAGTGGGGACATCCGGACGTCTCCCTCCGCCTTATCCTACACAGGAACCTTCCAAACCTCCTACCAATATTTATTGAGAGAAGTTGCGAGAAAATTTAGATAGAACGGTCTGAAGTGACTAGGTTTTACAGGAAAATTTACCCCATCATTTGGCGCTAACATGACGTTGACGTCAACTAGACACATTGTCTAGTACCCATAACACAAGCTCTGCTTAGCTTGGGACTAGATGGCGTTGTGTGATAGTTGTGGAATATTATTTATATTATTATATTATATAATATTATATTATTATTATTATTTATATTAATATATTATAATATTATATAATATTATATTATTATTATTATATTGTCAGTTTTAGACATTAATAGGTTAGTTTCCTCAAAAGATCTAATTAGTCCGTCAGTTAACCAAAAAAATATTGAACTTACACATATTTTTTCTTTCGCCACGTAAACAAAAAATTAGAACGATACAGTGCATGACGTCACGGTATGCAACACTTTTGACCACAAAGTGACGTAACAAGCCCCCGCACTCCTGAACTTTGATGCGTTTTTTATTGGTTAGGTGAAGCAAAAAATACGTGTCCTATATTTTTTGATAATCTTGGACTAGATAGAATTTTAACTACTCTATTGAAGCGTTTTGACAGGTGTCTGGACCTGACGCCTCAGTGTTGCCATCTGGTGTACGCCATTTCAGAAAACCCTCATTGTTTTTCTCTGATGTGAAGGTCAGGCCCTGGAGTGGAACAGATGCAGGCTTGTTCTTTACTATGAATATTTTTAACGAACATACAAAAATTTACATAATTTCCCGGTATACCACGGAAATAATAATTATGTAGGTCCGTAAATCTCAGTTAGGTAATTATTTCAACGTTATCTCAAGATCAGAAAAACGGTGCTTTTTGGTAAATTTTCTCAATTTGCGGCGACTGAAGCATGGTTAATTATCAAAAATTCTGATTTAATAACCGTTAAATCGAAAAAACGATTAATCGCGTTAAATTGGAATTCTGGAAAAGAAATTACTGAAATGCTAATTTATAAAATGGTCTGCGAATTCATGGAGATCCTTTAATTTGCAAAGTTAAAGCATAATTGTTTTGCAAAGTTCAGCCGATCACAATAATTGTGTAGTCTGAAAAATAATTGTTAGACAAAATTGTGTTACTAGTTTGGTGTACAGCAGCCCTACCATGACGTCTTAAAACCATCATATTTTCGTTGAGAGAAAGGGATAGTGCTATTCGTCCTGTATAACGACGTTTCTCTCTCTCACCGAAAAGATGATGGTTTTAAGACGTCATGGTAGGGCAGCAGTACGGTACACCGAAATAGCAACAGTGCAGAGCAGTGGTGACCCAGTAGTAACGGCCGCGACTTTCAAGTGTAAGTCGCGGGCTCAAACCCAAGCAGGCGCTTTACTTTGTGCAAATTATTTCATCACCAGTTCTCAAAACGGTGAAGGAAAACATCGTGATGAAACCGGCATGTCCTAGAAACAAACTTCAAAGTCATGGACATCCACCAACACGCATGGGCCCCGCGTGGTGAATTACGGCCCGATACCTCTCACAGAGAGGAGGCCAGTTCCCAGCAGTTGGTACTTTATAGGCTGACTATACACCATAACATTGTAACACAGCCCTGTTGGAATATTCCTAATAAGGTATTTTACTCTATATGAGAAAAAAACTAAAAATATATTATTGAGATAGCTTAGGCAAAAAGCAGTCGGAAAAATTAGTTTTAGTTCATAAAATAACAAAATAAAATTTTAAAATTCAATTCAAAGTTTTCAGTTTTTTTAAATCTGTTTTTTAACACCATGGAACAGAAGCCGCCACGCTATACGTCATACGGCTATGTAAACTATAAAGTGTCAACTGATCAGCGTATCTGTGCTTTGTACTTTTATTTACATAGCCAACTGACGTCACGACCATATAGCAATATGGCGTCCATTGTGTTCAGCGTTTTCGTCAAATTACGCGCGAAATTTGAAAATGTAAAATTTAAATGCATTTTTAGAGCACTTATTGATTGAATAAAAATTTTGTTTTTTTTTATTGGTTTATTAACACTATAGAATCTAATTGAGACACAAAAACGGGTGTAAAACCCTATTCTATGCGTATAATCCGGTCTTGGGATCCAGATAATCTTATGATGATTTGAAAAAAACTAATGGTCGATCGTTTAAGAGGGGAGGCAGAAGATCTAACTAAAAAGTTTCTCAATAGAGAAAGTTTCAGAATTTACAAGTTTTAATAAGTTTTTTTCCGATATGAGAGAAGACTTGATCAATCTAATTCCCGCCACAATATGGAACACAACATTTCTATCGCGTATAACCATAACGCAGCGTCAAACTGTCATGGCGGCGCAGGCGCAATAAATAACGAGCTTCCTCGGATTATTGTGCATTACCGCACTTTCTATGTTCACTTACGTAAAGTAATGACAGGAACTGGACCAGTTTTTTGTAATGTAATCTATATTATTATTAAGCTTATGGGGAAGAATTTATATTCTTCAAGTTTTCTAAATTAATATGATCAAGAGGAAAGTGGTAGTTTTTAGGAGTTTATCTCTGAAAGTGCTGATCTGATTTCCAAATACATTTTACTGACAGAGACACTACGACATTTTACTGGTAGAGTCAAAGACTACTTTTATCTTGGAAAATTCTCGTTTATGTGGAATAGGCGACAGGAGATTTATAATTCAAGAATGGCTCGACCGATTTTTATGATCTTTGATTTGTTGGCTTTATTTCCGACCCGAATAGCAGAATAACTATTAAAACAATGGAAAATACAAGGAATAAAAATTATTTAAATTCATTTTCTCATTTATTTGGTATGGAACGTCTTTTTCTAGGGTTCAGTTCCCGAAGGGTAACCAACGGAACCCTATTACTAAGCCTCCGTTGTCCGTCTCTCTGTTAGCGAGCTATATCTCATGATTCGTGATATTTAGACAGTTGAAATTTTGTCTGTTGCCGCTATAACAACAAATAATAAAAATAAATTAAAAATTAAAGGGAGCTCCCCTACTAGAAACGTGTTTTTTTTGCTTTTTTACTGGATCTTAATAATAGCAACAAGTAGACGCGTATAACCTTGTACGAAGGTACGGAACCCTTCATGCACGAGTTCAACTCGCACTTGACCGGTTTTTTTAACCAATCTCGAGACAGGATTAATTTATTGATTCTGAGACGGTAAGAATTTTGCCGGGTCAGCAATTTTTTTAATAAATAGAACACAATATGGCGTAGAATGAGCACCTGATTAAATAAATTCGAAACAGAGTTACCTCGCCCCTGGGCACTCAGGGCAGGTAACTTTTAGTTAGTAAGAGTCTGACACGCCCTCCCGCTCCAACCTAGAGCGGGAGATGTCATTGGATGATTTCCCACCCCACAAAAAAAAAACCCATTTAATTTTAGGTATTTAATTCTATATACTATAAATCATGGATTATTAGTTGAACTTATGGATTAGGTTCTCATAAGAATCACGAATACTGTCGATAATTCGATTCTATTCAAAGTCACGTCTACAAAAATAGCGTGATAGGTCACACGGGTCTTAAGGAAAAGTGACTGTAAAGTGGTTTTCGCCTAGCATACCTAGACTTACTTAACAACTCTTAAATCTTTTCAGGAGTTAACACAATTGACAAAGAGAACCGTACCAATACCTATGAAGATAGTTGTTCCGGGTCTGGGTGTCTTGTGTATAACTCACGTTCACAGGTTTATGAACGCACCCACAATACAGGAGTAATTCCTACGGTGGGGCAAAGTTCAAAATAAATAAAAACTTGAGAGGTGTCAAGGGACACCCGGATGGAACGAAGTTCCTTTCGATTAATTAGTGAAGAATTGTAACATAATTTTATTTTTTTTAATTTATAATATTTTTTTTATTATTAACTACGCAGACAAGCACGCACGTAAGAAGTTATACTTCATCATCTCATCTCATCTCATCGCAGCTCAGCTCAGCTCAGCTCAGCTCAGCTCAACTCAACTCAACTCAACTCTTTAGCAATATCTGGCTTGCTTTCTATAAGAGAGAGAGAGAGAGACAGACAGAGAAACATGCGAAGCCGCACAGCTTACAATAGCTTACTATAGCAATAATGCTTGATCTGCTTGCAAACTTTGTACCTACCCACCAAAAATACAAGAAGTTTTTATTAGATTGTTTTTCCAACACAATCTTTTTGGATGGACAGCCTCATTAGTGTCGTGACAACTTTTCGTAAGAATTTTTTCCGTCTAGCCCCCTTTCACAACGCGCGATAAGGAACTTCGTTCCAAAAATAAGAAAACCGGTCAAGAGCGCGTCGGACTCGCGCGCAAAGTGTTCCGAACAAATCATATTTTTTTATGAATTTTTTAAACAACCTCCTCCTTATAGGTTTTCCTGTAATCTAAATAAAGAAAAACTACTATCTGATTTTTTGTCAAAAAAGGCCTATTGGTTTCGGAGGTGAGGTGGAGGAGGAATGGTCATTGTTCATCTATTTTCTTAAATAACTTTAAAACTACTTTAAGGTGCAGTTATACGACTTTTAATGGTTTTTAATTGAACATCACCACTAAACGACTAGTCTTATATAATTGAAAAAAATATATGTTACTCTAGACAAATTCCGTCGTAATTTGATCTGAGAATATTTGAAATTATATTTTTATAACATAGTGTAATTAATTTGTAAAGTTATGTCTAACGCGGATAAAAAATTGAGAATCACGCAAAAACTAAAGCGTATTTTTATGAAACCTTCACCATTTTAAAGATCATTTAATTATTTATAATTTAGTCTCAATGTATTATTTTAATACCTGTTCTTTTATTAATTAATAATGCGTCTAATTTCGGACAGCGCTCCTTGATGGGCGAGTCCTATTACTGGGTGGACATACGACGCGTTACGTGAGCTCAGCGCAGAACACGCAAGCTAACCACTCAAGGTCATTGGCAGCTAATAGCGCCTTAAGAAGACTACAGGAGTAATTCCTAGTGTGGGGCAACGTTTATTTTTTAAAAGGAAATGAAAGGAAAACTATTATATCACAATGAACTCCTAACACAGCCCAGAATACCAAAAAGGCTAAAACACTCCATGTCCACTCGATCTTTATTCCAACCACACGGCACTTCCTACACCGGATGGATTCAACTTATTGCATTTTAAGTACAATGTCGTAACAGCCCACCCCGCAAGCGAATAGCGTAATAATAGTTTTAAAGCTGTTTTACACGAGGAGCTTGTCTTGCTTGTTGAAAATGATCACCTAGGCGAGACTTGACAGGCCATTATTGAACCCGTGAGAACATTTAATAATTTAGACAATGTTTCCAATATTTTCCTATTTTAAAAAAAAACCTATTGATAAATATTGTCTGAAATAAGTAATATTATTAAGGGGTTACTTTTTTTGAGTATTTCTTGGTAAAAGGATGTCTTTGACTGATCCGATTATGCCAATTATTTCACTGTTAGAAAGCTATGTTATGGCTGAATGAGTGCCGTAGACTACTCTTCCCCTAAAAATAAATAAAAATAAATTTCATTTATTTCAGGTTATGAAAAACCCATTGTAAAAATAAGATTACATAACAATTAAAGCGTTGAACAGCATTCACATTAAAAAAAAGAACAAAATATGCACAGGTTCTGTTACAGTGGGACAGGAGATTTTAATAAAATGCGATATTAGCAAGTTTGTTTACACGAGTCACCTTTTTCTCTTCCTTTGTTAATCGCATTATTCGATGCAAGAAACTCGTCTTCGTGTAAAAGAGCCTTTACGTTAACTTACGTAAGGAGGTTAGCAGAAAGGAGTGTGTATTCAAAACACGCTACTCCACAAAGGAGGTCGACATGATCAAATTTTACGACGTTTTTATTTTATTTATTTATTTAATGTTGTTAATAAATATTTATTGACAGTTTGTAGATTAATTGCTTTTGTCATGAACTCATGACCCCTGGATAATTGATTATTTTGGTATTGAAATGTTATCTGAGTTATGTAAGAACTTAGACATATTAATTTAATGTTTTTTGAAAGAAATATCTCAT
This sequence comes from Polia nebulosa, assembly GCA_951329385.1. Lineage (NCBI taxonomy): Eukaryota > Metazoa > Arthropoda > Insecta > Lepidoptera > Noctuidae > Polia > Polia nebulosa. The sequence goes on from OX589609.1 coordinate 1,962,832, forward strand.
GAAAATTATTTTAAGTTTTCTTCCCTGGTATATTTCGATAATTTTATATTATATGGAACGTAAGAAATCATAACGCCTGTATTCACCTAAGGACTGAGCAGAGGTAATCTACAGGATACTCATATTTCGCCAGATTTAATATCTGGAACTTATATAAATAATTTAAAAAATAAAAAGTAAAAATATCTTGCTGTTTTTATGTTGAATTCTTGGAATATTTCTGATTTTCCACTAACACACTACTTTCCAAGTTAAATCCTTTACAGTCCAGGCCGCTCGTCTGTGGAATGCATTGCCAGTGTCAATAAAATGCGCGCAATCACTTCCAATATTTAAAAGACTAGTAAGGGAGCATTACTTGTCACTGTGACAATGTTCTTGTTCTAGCTGTTTTTTTTTAAATTTTAGTTTTTCATTATCATGTGTTGTCACTTATTTTCTTGCCTATATATAGTATGTATGTATTTATGTATCTATTATTGTATTGTTTTTTATTGTATTCTTTATATTTGCACCAAGTGCAGCCCCATTTTGTGTCCAGGCAATCTCTGTCCATTCCAGGTTGCCTGGAAGAGATCGCGGAATGCGATAAGGTCGCCAATTGTATGTTTTTTAGTATAAGTTTTGCTTAATGTAGTGTATTTTTTTGGTGTAGGTACAATAAAGTATATAAATAAATAAATAAATAAATCATCTCAAAGGTAGATAAATATACAATGCTTATTAACTTCAAAATAACGAGAGTTATTGTGACAAACAAATCCGTACACAAAAGGCATTGACAATACTGACATGCTTGAATTCTCTCATTCATGTTATTCTTCCACGGCCCATTTAACTTGCAGATTGATGCGTGATCCACCTCTATACATCACCATAGACAATGATTTGCCGGTTTTAAGACAATAATTAATATCAAATGATGTCATTACCTCTTTGCGGCACAATTTTTTGTCTAGAACATTTTTTTTTTTTAAATTGCATTTTAAAATTGTAGGGGATTGTTCGAAAACAGGTGGTCCTTTAAAGTGACCAATGTGAAGCAAAGAGTTAACAAGAAATTTCTCAAAGGTCACAGTGTTTTTCTGTCAAAACATCACCAATATTAGTCTAGCCGGTTACGAGTTTGCAATGAGTTCATCACGCAATTTGTGGTCCAAGACACTGATGAGTAGAACAACCACCGATAATAAATACCCGCGGCGCACGCTATCATTGCGTAATAAAACAATTTATTTGAAACAAACTGCATACTACCGCAGTACTACGAAGTTACGAACAGTGAAAGTCCACAAACGTTAGAAAATATTTACCAACAATCTGACGACGGCCGTCAAACACGACACTTTCACTATCAATGGCAATTACAAAACAATCGATAGAATCGATCACGCCCCTAGATCACGATCGATCAAACCATCATATTAAACTATAGATCACGATCGATCAAACCATCATATTAAACTATCGATCGAAACTTTAAAATAAACTTACTTTTTAAAAGAAAGCGGAATCCCGTGACAAAGTTCACACTGGCAGCTGCATTCGGGGTTTTAAATTTAGAACATGCAATCCGTTGGACGTTCTATATTTCCGTTCGGTATGCGTAGTTAAATTTAGAACCAGACTTAGTTCACTGTTCGACACTGTCGTTTGTCACTCGCTCGTTCTATTTTTAAAATATCGATCGAATTTTTTAAATCGATATTAAAGTTTCGTTTTGTTTCATGTATCAGGTGCGATGGCTGAGCGTAAACTGCGTGGAGAACTAACTTTCGCGGTTTTCCAAGCTACTGAGAGAGGGGAAAGTAACGTGTTGTGATAATTAATGCATTATTTTAAGTGTGGAAACAAGCGTGGTTTAATTGATACGTGGATTCAATCTTGCGTGTACCGAGATCATAATTTGTAACGTTTTGTTAATTTTGACTGAGTGACTTTTGTTGGTGGTTTATTGTTACATTAAAAATTGTTTATGAACGATATTATTTTGAATGGCCACGTTTATTGCTGAGTTTATCAAAATATTGTTGTCTTTGCTCGTAATTTTTTGTCGTAGACGTAATTACAACATCGCGTGCCGAGTACCAAGTTTTCTGTTGTCACTCAAAGTAGCGCCAGTTCTTTCATAATAAATGCAATTACTCAATTAAAACTTCAATTAATTAATTGACTGACTGCTGGACACAGGCCTCGTCTAAGTCGCGACGGAACCCCGCATTCAGTGTAAATCTATTAACATAATTTAAAATGCGCCTGAAACCTTAAAAGGGTACCGTCCGTACCGCAAGTAGTGACTATAGTACGCACGCTCTCACTCAGTTAGCCAATGACAGTAATAGATTGTGTTAAAGGGCGAACTACATCTATTTTTACATTCTAATTATAATTTTCCAACACATTGGTGCAAATGTTTGCAAGAACAGCTGGTGAGTGGGATGAATTGGGAGTTAGGGTGTATTTTTTTCTGTTACTTAAATTTCTACATTTTCTAAAGGTGGAAGGAGTGCAGGGGGGGGTTTTGCTTAGGAGTGAGACAGAATAGGCCAGCAAAAATAAATTACCGCTGGTTGTATTTTGGGGCTAAATACATATAATAGACTCACCTCAACTTCATTAAACTGAATTTCGTCATTAAAAACTGAGTGCAAGGACCTAAAAACACCGTTTCCGAGAGGTGTAAATTAACATTTTTTAGGGTTCCGTACCCGAAGGGTCCAAACGGAGCCCTATTGCTGTCACTCACGTGTCCGTCTGTCCGTTGTCGGTCTAAATTTTTTTTTTCGAAGAATTTTTTAACTTCCCATTGACCTATAAACTTGAAATTTGGTGATAATGTTTTTTTTATATTGTTGATAGGCACGCGTTTGACCACTATCTCACCTGATGGTAAGCGTTGTTGTGGTCGAAGATGGAGCACGCTTACTTAGAAGTAGGTAACCTATTCACTCTCGACTTAAAGACTCCCAGGTTGTAGCTATCAGGAAACACAGACTCCAGCAGGGAATTCTACTTCCTAGCTGTACGCACAATGAATGTATTCTCAAAACGCTTTGTGCGTATGGATGGGATGTCCACCATGTACCGGTGGCACTTCGCCGTACGTCTTGTGGTCCTTAGATGAAACGGGCTTGGCGGTATCAAATTATGCAATTCCGTCGCACACTCCCCAAAATGTAACCGATAGAAAACCGACAGGCCAGCAACTCGACGTATATGCTCAAGACTATTATTACGTATATTTTACTAACAAATAACAATATATTGATAAATCAGATTTTTACTTTGATAATTCCCTCATTTGATACGGAACCCTAAATGTGCGAAGTCCGGCACGCACTAGGTCGGTTTTTTAACATTTCTCAAAGAAAAACAAACCACCTCAACTTAACAAATAGCCACAAACACATACTAACCAGGTTATAATTACTTATAGAAAACAATAGAATTCCTGTATGACATGAAAACCTCATTGTTTCCAGTTAGCAGACCAGTTTCTTATGATATTTTACACCAGTGTGTAGTTAGACCAGTCTTATTGTTGAGTTAGACATATTGACAGATTTATATGTATACCTGTTAGCTGGTAATAAACATTTTATAAATGAAATTCTAGTGTCTAGATTTTGTAGTAACGAGAAGTGGTTATTTATAGAGAGATACAGCTTGGAAAATATGCTTGTGAAGTCATTGAAGGTGTAAAACTTAAGGTTGACTTCTGTTTAAATAGGTGGTTGACTTTTTGCAAAGTTATCATCAGCTGCTCAAAATTAATATGGGAAATTCATTTTTTTTTGGGTATTTATTATTACTATTAGTATTTCCTTTCCCGAAGGCAGTTGTTCATTTACAGCAGTATCTAAAATGTACACCTCATTTCCATTACCTACGTCACTACATATCATAAAACAGACTCCCCGCCGCGATTGTACGCGATTTTCATGCTGTTTTCACCAATATACAGAGTGATTCATGAGGAAGGTTTAGGTGTATAGTTTGTAGCCGAGCAAAGCTTAGGCGAGTCGCTAGTCCTGTATAAAACACAGTCGCTGTCTGCCTCTGTCTGTTTCTCCGCATACTTCTTCTAAACCACGTAGTGGATTTTGAAACGGTTTTCACTAATAGAAAGAGCGATAAACGAGGAAGGTTTGTGTATTTATACTGCAGGTACTTTATTAAATATATTCAGTATGTCTACTGTCTACGAAGCATTACGCATTAGATATGGCCTAGAGCGAAATAAAATTACGTAAGTCCGTAATTCCGTAGAAATACTAAGAATGGCGACAAATTACATATTTTATAGAAATTCTAATCTGTCCTTCTAGGTATATATGGTTACAAGTACGCGATTTCATAAGAAATCTATGCATATAGATATCAGTAAAATAGAAAGGGAAAATAGTCAATAATAAGACTTACCAACCGATAGATACTCTTTACTATTTAAGGACAAGTTCAACTAACAATTCATGCTTCATTTTAATGATCATGTTTAGCAGGACAGTAGTTATTGCAGTTTTATAACACGTAAATTTAAGCCTAATAACCTCTTAAATTGACGGTTATACTGTTACTTATTGACATAAACTAAACCGATCGTTTTTTTTTCATTGTTTACATCAAAAGGACTTGAGATTAGTCCTACCCAAAACCTATTTTAACTTTCAAAAACAAAACAAAAAATATGCAACACTTACCAAAAGACAAAAAGAACTACAAAAAAACAAAAGTGAATTTGTCTCTTCTTGTACTTTTAAACTATCAAATCCTCCTCTTGTTCTATCTTCAAGTTGTATGCCTTTTATTCCAAAAAGGTCGGAATAAATCCTTTTCTCTTTCTATTTTCAAGCTATTTGTCAATTGTTCTATCCTTGGAAATTAAAACTGTATAATCCATTTATTCCAAAAAGGTCCGAACAAATTCTTTTCTCGTTCTACTTTCAAATCTTTATTTGTTTTTTTGTTTGGTTGTCTTGAAATTAAAACTGTATAATCCTTTTATTCAAAAAAGGTCCGTCCTAAGCCTAGTGCACACTCAGACTGGCAGTAAAACCGCTACACACACCGTGCACTTTCACCAAAATCGTGAGTGTTTTGTCAAAGCTCGCACGTAATCCACATGTATGCGGTATTCTCATACCAACCGTGTGGACGTGGCCTTACTTACAAATGGCGGTTATGTATTGGACTTGGCTGTTTGGGTGAACTGAATTTCGAAGTGGCGTTAATGCATAATGGTGGATTTGAATTTTAATTAGGAAGGCGCCAATTCTAAAAGCATTTATATAATTTTAAGTTACCACAAATTAAAAATCAACAACCGATTTAATTAAATGTTTTTAGAAGATTGAAAGTTTTTTTTTTTTTTCAAAAATATACTAAACCTTATTCTGAAACAGAAAATGATCACACAAGGTTGTATGTATTTTTTTGAGAATATTACCCTTGGGTCAGAATTAATATATACATATACCTACATAGAGAGAAACTGTCTATTAGTTCCTTACGTGAGTTTGACAAACAATTGACAGCATGCAACGTTTTACGAAAAATAAAAACCGTCATATTTGCCACACTTACACATTTATTTTAGAAAATTTAATCTATGAAAATATTCAAGATGAAAACTTACTATATGTACGAGTAATGAAGAACTTCAAAATTCAACAGCCAAGTATGCCTCCACCACATGTATGCTAATTCTTAAATATAAAATCTACGTGTACATCTCGGTTGCGCATACGCACCTGCGGACAACTCTCACCGAGTAATTTTTATTATGAGACAAACATATTGATTACATTGATTATCTCGAGAATTATAGATAAACAATGTTTATTGGATATTAGCTGATTACACAGTAACTGTGGAGAGAAAATTAGTCAATAAGTGAAATTATATGTGCAGAGAGTATTAATTATTATGATGACTGGTTTGAATCAAGTAGAGAAAATATCGATATCATCCAAAGTAGCTGACCTACATATTAGGTACACAATAAATTAAAAAAATAATGGATTTCCCAGACCCTGAGTTTAATTAAAATTATTAATGGCTTCAAAAAGAAGGAGGATGTATGTTCGGGCATAACTCCGTCATTTATTGACGGATTTGCAAAATTATTTTTTTGTTCGAAAGGAGTTTCATTCGAAATGGTCCCATTTAAATTTCATATAGATCTGATGACGATTTTCGGAGACAGACAACGGAACTCTTTAAAAATAGACAGCAGCCGCGATTGCTGCGATCTACAACTGAAAAGTGAAAAATGAAAAACTTTTTTACAAAAAAATTTAACCGACTTCCAAAAAAAGTGCAAATAACTTTAATTTCGGAAGTCGGTGTCAAAAGATAAAGACACAAAACCAGAAACACCGACTTCCGAAATTAAAGTTATTTGCACTTTTTTTGGAAGTCGGTTCAATTTTTTTGTAAAAACGTTTTTTATTTTTGTAGAAGGTTTAGGTAGTATGCACATTGCACAATGCGATTCAGGGAAGACACACATTTTACCGTCTCCCCATGGGTTTGATACGTTCTTAGCTCTTAATCCTAAATTCAGAAACCGGCCTTAAGTTGTGATTTTTTTTCTCAAGAGAATATTTTTTCATTGAGGAATTCTTCCACCAAATTAAACGTACCTACATAGCTTGAAACTCTACTCCTCCAATAAACAACAACCAGCTTGAAGATGGAACATGTCAGGGTCAGTAACTCCGACTGGTGACCTTACCGCGTTACGCAACATCAGAGGCCGGTGTCACAGAGCACAGTGCGTAGGTGTCCGGCGCAGGCGCATACCGGTGTGTATTAATGACTGGGGCATTGATGTTGAGATAGGGGGATATCTTCTACTTTCATTGAAGACTTAGACAAAAAGAAAAATCGTATTCATTTTAATCAGCAATGTTATGCAACGTGGCAATGCTGCCAGTGTTCTGGGCACTTTTCCCATTGACAGCGATGTGGACGAATTTTTTGATGCCCAATAAGTTGTTTTCATACGAGTTTAGAATAGAATAGAAATCATTTATTCGACACAGACACAACACAACAGCAACAAACATAAGGAAAAGAGAAGTACACAAAGATACAATAAAATTGTGCTGAGCGTGCCCATACCGAAAGGGTTACCATCTCAGCATTTGCTAGGCGTCAGACACCTAGCGCTGGTTTTCGGTTGGCACCCCGCAGTGACGCACGGATGGGGGTAAACAAGAAGTATATTGTAGTAATACTCTGTTGTAAATAAAAAAAAAAACCATAGACAATTAAACCAAAATGCACTTTTAGCTCTAGTCCAAAAGTGAGAATATATCGAGATGACGTAAACATAGATTTAAATTGTTTTGTTTCGCCTCTACGTATGGGTGCGAGCTGTGCAGGACCCCGAGTGGAGACGCCAGTGGAAGGCATAAATGTCCAACAGTGGACCACGTTTGACAGGCTTACGTCTAACAGTGGACGATTTTTGACTATAAAGATCATGATCTCTACATAGTTTACTTCATCTTTAAATGTATCTTCAACACATCTCAGCATATGGATGCGAGAAGTACAGGACTCCGATTGGAGACATAAATGGGAGGTTATCTCCAGCAGTGGACGTTTCTTGTCCATAATGATGATGATCGCTACATAGTTGACTTCACCTTTTAAGGCGCAGTGATACGACTTGTAATGATTTTTAATTGAAGATAGTCTTATTCGTTTGAAAAAAATATATGTTACTTTAGACAATTTCCTTCATAATTTGATATTTGAATATTGGAAATTATAATTTTATAACATAGTTTAATTAATTTGTAAAGTTATGACTAACGCGGATAAAAAATTGAGAATCACGCAAAAACTAGCGTATTTTTATGAAACCTTCACCATTTTAAAGATCATTTCATTATTAATATTTTAGTATACGTGTTTTAGTATAGTATGTACCTGTTATTTTATGTATAATAAATTAATAATGCGTCTAATTTCGGACATCGCTCCTTGATGGGCCAGTCCTATTACTGAGTGGACGTTACGACGCGTTAGTGAGCTCAGCACAGAACACACAAGCTAACCACTCAAGGTCGTTGGCAGTTATGGCGCCCTAATATATCTACAACACATCTCAATTTTAAAGTTTTGCTAGCTAAGAACAAGGCATTTCTTGCTGTTGCGTTTTTCTTTAAAGCAACAGATTGACTTCACTCGGTCAAGAGATCCAGACATGCTTTCTTTACCATATATTTCATCTACCTACTGCTGAGCGGTATACAGCTTCAGGTGATTAAACATTGGTTTTATTTCACATAAGCAACAAATAAATAAGCTATAAGCAAGTACGTTTATGAATCATGACCTCACAGCACTTTGGGTGTCAAAGTTCGACCTGAGAAAGTGCAGGCATCTAGTAGAAACTATGACATTTGATACTTGGTGTTAAATTCGATACTTCTTGATAATTTTGATACATGGTGCTGATATCATAGAAGGGGTGACAATACCGGAAGCATAAGCATGCCTTGTGAACTGGAGACAGTGGTTTCCGGTAGATAATAATGTGTGCATTCATGTATTTAAACCAAAGTTATGCTAGCAAGCAGATTTCAGTATTTTACTGCGGGGTTGGAGAACCCTTTTCCTGCGGTAAATGGTTGGGAAGAAATTTATCATACCGACATCATTCACCAATTACGTATTCCTATGAGTTGGTGCTAATTATCCGTTTCAAAGGTAAGACTGGTTCCTAGACTTTCAGGAACTCTATTTAATAAGATAAGCCAAACTAATCAAATGATAACGATGTTAATCCTCAAGATAAGTTATCTACAGAAATCAGGAAACTTCAGTTTCCATCAATTTTAAAATGTTGGACATAAAAGTAGTGAAATTGCCTTTATGGTGTAGTGGTATAGCGAGCGCTTTCTGCTGAGTGTGATGTCCCAGTTTCGATTCTCGAATTGAGCAAAGTTTTTGGATTTGTGGTCGGTTGGTGGCTAAGGGATGGCGCCCATGAGAAACTTAGTTTTCGCAGCAATTTGTCTTTGTCGCTGTCTCTTCGCCGAGATTTTCACGATGCGCACACGGGAGCGACAGCAACGCAACTATTTTGTAAAAAAGATCTGAGATTTTATATTTAAATTTTCTTTTTTGAGCGGCAGCTGGCTGGTCGGAAACTTTTTTGTCGCTATGCGACTAATAAGTCTCCCCGCTGTCGCATCGCTACATGCGCGCACTTTCATACAAGTCCATAGACTTGATGCGAGAGACAAAATAGTTGCGGAGACAAAAGTTGCTCGTGCGCGTTATCATTAATATCCTTAATCCTACTTCACTACATAGTATAAAACAAAGTCGCTTTCTCTGTCCCTATATCCCTATGTATGCTTAAATCTTTAAAACTACGCAACGGATTTTGATGCGTTTTTTTTAATAGATAGAGTGATTGAAGAGGAAGGTTTATATGTATAATTTGTACCACAGCGAAGCTGGGGCGGGTCGCTAGTATTATTATAACTGCGAAAGTTTGGATGAATGTTTGTTACCCAATCACGCCAGAACGGCTAAACGGATCTGGATGAAATTTGGCATAGAGATAGATTATAGTCTGGAATAGCACATAGGCACATTGTAATCGGGGAAGTACAAATTCCACGCGGGCGAAGCCACTGACAGAAGCTAGTCAATCATATCTGGCGAAATGTTTATTGAGTTTCAAACGCCTCTGCTTGATCCTTAGGAGGATACAGGCGTTATGGTATGTTATATAAAAGTATAGAAAATTAGTAATTTATAAAAGACATGTAACCGCTTATGACCTTTTGTGCCGTAAGTCATCGTGAGCGATCAAGCGGTCACATTTCGCTCTGCAACGTTATTACAATATAACAGTTTTGTACCTAGCACATTGTTAGCAGTAGATCAACATTGTATTTGGCAGGAAAGATTTTGAACTGCGAATGTTTATATGTATGTTTGTTACGTAATAACGTCAGAAAGGTTGAACAGATCTGCATGAAATTTGGGACAAAGATAGATTTTGGTGTTTTTTTTTTTGTGGGGTGAGAAATCATTCAATGACTTCTCGCGCTCTGGGTGGAGCGGGAGGGCGTGTCAGACTCTTACTGACTAAAACCCACCCCTGTTCCTTCCTGCCCTTAGTGCCCAGGTAGCTCTGTTTCGAATTTATAAATCCACGACCCCTGGGCAGTGATATGTAAGCCCTATGTTTAACGAAAAAAAACCTCCAATAATGTTAATACGGGACTTAAGGAAGGGTTTATTGGATTTTTAAATTGCAATAGCAAAATTAATTTTATCATTTTAATTTGATAAACCTAATCGTAGGTAAGTAAATTGTTACTAACATTGATTTTAAGATTGACGACAAAACTACAAATTACCATGTCAACTTTTATTCTATCTAAAAACTTCATGGACAACACTAACTTTACCCACTAACACGCAGCTTCACTGTACCAGAGCTATTCACCTCACGCACAACACAAGACAGGGTACCGGCCAGGCCGTCGACCCCGAGCATTTCTACTGTTTGATAACAAGTTCAAGTTATTGATAATACTTTGTGATTCTATCAATCAAGTCTATTCTATTGTTGGTCTCTAACAGGTTACATTGATAATGGGGATGTTTTCTTGGATTTTTAAAATAGTTCTATTTAGTCCGTACGCGTAAGCTAGATTATCAAACAATTATTGGACAAGTATTGTTAAAGTTCAAACAGAGCCCTATTGCTGTCACTCACGTATCCGTCTGTCTGTTTGTCTGGCTGTCGTCTGTCTCAAAATTTTGTTCCAAAGAATTATTTAACTTTCCATTGATCTATGAACTTGAAATTTGGTGATGTTAATTATTACGTATATTTTACTAACAAATACCAAAATATTGATTTCCCTCATTTGGTACGGAACCTTAAATGTGTGAAGTCCGGCCGGTGTTTGTTTCACATAACCATTAAAAAATTACAAAGATAAAAACGCATCAAAGTTTAGGAGTGGGTACTACTACGTGGTAAAAAGTGTACCACGGAGTAACGTGACGCAAAATTCAAAGCACCGTATTATTTTTAACTTCTGTCGACGTGACAAGAGAAAAATACGTGTCCAATTTTTTTAGATATTCTTACTGATAGACCAAATACATTTTTATAGGAAACTATTCACGTTTTGGGGGTTTTGTTTTGTTTTTTTTTATACTGCGATGACTAGGTGTATTTTGAAGTTAGATGTTTAAATTGTCAGGTTACTTCTAGGCAAGCGTGCTCCATCGTCGACTACATCATCGCTTTCCATCTCGTGAGATTCCTACACCCCAATAAAAAAGGGTCCTCTACCTAATTTTGAACGTTTTAATAGTAATTATACCACTCAAACAATTAATTACAAAAACCTTCTTTTAATACAATACCGAAAAATATGACCTTATGCTGCAAAGATTCCTTTTACCCAATGTTATTATAAAACATTAAATTCAGCTAAACTAATACCAAAGACATCAAAACCAATCATCTCAAAACATCTCAAAATTACCAGAACACATTCATTGTGTGTAAAGCTAGGGAGTGGAATTCACTACCGGAGTCTGTGTTTCCTGATAGCTACAACCTGGGAGTCTTTAAGTCAAGAGTGAATAGGTTACTTCTAGGCAAGCGTGCTCCATCTTCGACCACATCATCGCTTACCATCAGGTGAGATAGTGGTCAAACGTGTGCCTATCAACAATAATAAAAAAAAACCTATCACCAGCAATTTCAAAGACCATCTCGACTGACACTACTGCTGTCACCTCCACAGTAACAAGCGGAGTGGGTGTGGGTCAGTGACCCCGTTATCGGTCAGACACTATTTGCTCTGAGCGTGATTGCCGCGATAACAATGCTTCTGGACTTGTTACGTGCAGTAGTGCACTGTGAATCAGTTTGATGGCGTGGAGAAAGTTTTCAGTGACTGTGAATGAACGAATGAACTTGAGTTAGTCGTATTTATTATATATACTTTATTGTAGACTATAATACTCACTCATATCCCTAGTAGCATTTATTGTTGGCCCAACCAAATGCTAGAAATAAATACTATTAGGGTTATTATAGTCCCACATATTATGTGTTTTAGTTTCCGTTACATCATCATCATCATCATCATTCTCCTGCTCTTATCCCAATTTATTTGGGGTCGGGGCAACGTTTTTTTCTTCCATACTCCTCTATTAGTCGTCATCTCTGTAGTCACCTTACCCATATCCTCTTTCACACAGTCCAACCATCGTTTCTTTGGCCTTCCCCTACTCTTATAGCCATCCACATCCATACACAAGACTTTCCTCACATTTTCTGCATTCCGATTTCCACACAATTTTTCAGTCAGCGGTGCCACTTTCAGACTTCCTCTTATATACTCATTCCTAATTCTATCCATGCGCGTAACACCACACATCGCTCTTAGCATTCTTATCTCAGCTGCATGCAATTGCTTTTCATTCGTCCCTTTTGTGGCCCAACATTCTGAACCATACAAGACAGCAGATCTGACCATTATTTTATAAATCTTCCCCTTAAGTTTAAGGGGAACGCGGGCGTCGCAGATAGTTTTTTATTTTCCTTTACATATTCAACCTTATCCATAAAACTTGCTAACCACATCAATCTGCCCGCGCCTTTTCCCAACTAACTTGGGGTCGGCTTCCAGTCTAACCGGATGCAGCTGAATACCAGTATTTTACATGGAGTGACTGCCTATCTGACCTCCACAACCCAGTTACTGGGTTGTGGAGGTCACCCTTGGTAAGACTGGAAGTCAAGACTTTCAAGCTTCTGACGACTCGTAACGACTGTCAAAGATCCACGATTGACAGCCGGGAACAACGGGTTAACGTGCTTTACGAGGCACGGAGGAGTCTCAGTATGTAACGATGGTCACCCATCCATGGACCAACCCCGGCAAGCGTAGCTTAACCGTGCGGCTGTTATTACTTTAGCCAAGAGCTCCTCAGACATTTCTATCTCAATCCTTGATAATTACAGATTGCAATTGTGTCAAACGGGCAGCTCCAATCCTCCTCGCTTTTAATACAGACGTCATCAGCATTAATTCTGAATTAACAATCAGCCAGATGACACGCAATTGACATTATGTTTTTTTCTCTGATTCCCAGAAGAAGAAACCTAAGAACAATTGAGTGTGGGAAATACAGTGATTAGTATAGTCACGGTGTTATGTATGTATGTCTGTTTGTATGGATGTGGGAGACAATAAAATGAGTGCTTGCAACTAAATGGTGGTTTCACACGATGATATCTACCGGGTGGCGCAAAAGTAAAGACCCTATTTGGTTCAGCTATAACATTTTTTCTAAATTAGAAAACTAGATTTAGATTTTTTTAAATGTATATTTGTGCCATTAAATTTCGTACCATTAGGATTTAAAGATGATGTCTTTTAAATGGTGACCTCCAGAGTTGATACACATTTGAGCCCTATTTATGACATTTTGCATAACTTGCCGTAACACTTCCTGCGATATGTTCGTTATTTCTTGACGAATGTTTTCTTTTAGAGCTGCGAGAGTCTGTGGCTTGTTCACATACACCCGAGATTTCAAAAAACCCCAAAGAAAGAAGTCTGGACTGGTCAGATCGGGTGATCTTGCAGGCCAAGGCAAATCGCCAAAACGAGAGATGACGCGCTGGCAGTAATCTAGACGAGCTCGGTGGTCAGCAGGCAGCAGCTGATGAGTCATTTGAGTTTTATACGGGAACATCTTTAAGTCTTTCACCAAAATACGCTGCAGGGTCCGTCTGGAAATGCCCAATTGCGTGGCACGTCGCCTCGTTGATGTTTCTGGACACTCTTCCACATCTTCGCGCACAGCATCGATATTTTCAGCTGAACGGCCTGTTCTTGGTCTCCCAGACTTAGGTCTATCCAATGTTGAGCCAGTTGCTTCAAGGCGTGTGGCAAAGCGTCGAATTGTGCGACCAATCGGTGCCGGACGGTGGGGAAATCGTCGACGAAATTCACGTTGTGTTCTTATCACTGATGAATTATTCCGTAAGAACATTGACACAATTATTCCACGTTCTTGGGGAGTAAAACGGTCCATGTTTATTTTCAGTGTATTTTACATTTGTTCACTACACAATTTTCAACAACAGAATGACAGAAAATGTCATATAAAAAAAAAAAGGTATTTTCTTTAGTGCCACTACTTTTGCGCCACCCAGTACAATGTACTGTCCAGTGTCCAGTAGTAGATTATACATATATGTTTGTTAGTTACATGTTAGTATTGCAATACTGAGTATTAGGGTAACGAAGCAGTTATAAAAAAAAATGTTACGATCGTGCTTAAGTTTATATTATGTACGTTAACAGGTATGCGGAACAGGGTGTGAAGTCCCGCAAACCTCCATTGAAAAGGGCAGATCCTCCAACCAGACGGGTGTTTTGTCTGGTCCAGGTAACTGCCCGATTGTTGATTTCTGACTGTTGTAAAGTGTTCAAATTGCGCGGAGAACTCTGCTTGCGCGATACAGCGTAAGTGACGACATAGACGTCGCTCCACTACCAATAATACCGACAGCATATCAAAACATGAAACATCACATTATTGGAGACATTTTAACTAGTTTGATTCCTACCGAAAATACTGGCCCGCATTTGAAGAAGTGAGTGAGAAATGGGAGAAGGGAGGTCTCCCTTTGCTCTGCAGTGGAACAATACAGGCTAGTCAGATGTACAGCTTCCTTCCCGGGTCGCGGGAGTGTTTGAGAGTCACTGCTGCCCTACTGAAGGAACAGGGGTGGGTTTTAGTCAGCAAGAGTCTGACACGCCCTCCCGCTCCACCCAGAGCGGGAGAAGTCATAGGATGATTTCACACCCCAAAAAAAAAAAAAGGGGTCCGTTTTGACCATTCAACTCAGATACCTACAGCTCAGATAAATTTCCCCATCAAAACGAATTACAATCCTCGAGGAAGGAAATGAAAGGCAGAATTAGTTGGAAAATAGGAAAAGCTTTCATTGATAACGACCCTCACCAAGTTTACCTTCCAACACAACCAAACCTTATCACTCACATGTTTACCATAACATTCCCGAAACTCTTTGAAGCTAAAGTTCTAACAAACCGACTGTTATCTGCTACAAACATCTGGTTACGCTTATCAGGGCTTATCATACGGTTATGAACGGGAACACACACTGAGGGATACCTTTTACGTTGCACGGCTTAATGAGAAATCAAAGGCAGGTCTGTTCTGAGAATGCATGACTGTGTTTAGAGAGATTCTTCAACATCGACGTCAGTGTAAGTAGTGTTAGGGAACTCCTTGATATGACAATGTGGTTAATGTTTGAAACATTGGGTTGGTACTGAAGTATGGCATGTATTTAACGCAGCGGCAAATTAATCTAAATTTGGGATTAAAAAATAATTAAAGCAGGTGGCATAAATAATTTAATGCGGCGACAAATTAATCTGAATTAGGGATTAAAAAATATTTAAAGCAGGTAGCAAAAATAGTAAGTTGGCAGCTACAGCGAAGGCATCGGGTTTTTGTTTTGGTAACTGTCAAAAATAAAAAATTAAAAACAACATGCTTTTTTCTGAAATGTGCTAACGACAGTTGCAAGTAAGGTAGGGTGACGGAGCCCCGCTGTGCTGGGCTCCTATTTCTGTCTACAGGGTTTAAAGGAACCTAACACGAAGGGGATAACCCGTCATCCCCTTCGAACCTAACCTGTCCGTGTAGGGATGCCTTAAGGCCGTACTACCGGCCAAGTGGCGCCCTCATTGAATAAAAAATCGTTGAGTAGCATAGAAAATAAATATTAAAGAATCCAACGTCACGTTTGTTTTGAGTTTAAACTGCCCAAAACTTTCAAGCCCCTATCCAATACACGCAAATAGATTAGTCATTCATACCTACTTCCGAAATCAGGGCGGAAATTGCGGTGATCTCATTAAATTGATCCTATTTCGTGCTTCCGAAAATTGGGTCGAGAATCTTGGCCTGGAGCAAAGTTTAGTTTAGGATTTAAAATTAATGTAAATAAAATCAGAGTTAAAACTACTACTATATTCATGCTTCTAGTGTTATGTAAAAAAACTGCAAAACGGTTATCAAGTGCCTGTTTATAAGCAGTTACCTATACAACACGTTTGCCTTACAGCCTTTAAGTCAAGAGTGAATAGGTTACTTCTAGGCAAGCGTGCTCCATCTTCGACCGCATCATCGCTTAACATCAGGTGAGATAGTGGTCAAACGCGAGCCTATCAAACATAAAAAAAAAAAAAAAACAGCACACGTCTTTAGTATCCACATGCAAGTTTAAGGCGTAGATATACGACTTCTAATGATTTTAAATTGAACATCACGTCTAAACGACTAGTCTTATTTCTTTGAAAAAAAAAATATGTTAATCTAAACAATTTTCTTCGTAATTTGATATGTGAATATTAGAAATTATATTTTTAATAACATAGTGTAATTAATTTATAAAGTTATGTCGAACGCGGATAAAAAATTGAGAATCACGCAAAAACTATTAAGCGTATTTTTATGAAACCTTCACCATTTTAAAGATAATTTAATTGTTTATCTTTTAGTATACGTATTTTAGTATAATACCTGTTGTTTTATGTATAATAAATTAATGATGCGTCTAATTTGGAACAGCGCTACTTGATGGGTGAGTCCTATTACTGGGTGGACGTACCTACGACGCGTTGCGTTAGCTCAGCACAGAACACGCAAAGATAACCATTCAAGGCCGTTGGCATTTATCTGCGCCTTAAACATCAGCATTGCTTTCGCTCATCGTCGAAGGGAAAATGCGTGCATACAGAAACTCCACATAAAAAATGATAGAGATCCATTACAATTCACTGAGCGCTGACAAAATGACAAGTACTAAGCACATCGTAAGGTATTTGTGTAACAGTTTCGGCGCACACGCATGCCCTACTTGTACACACTTTTACTGACAGCTAACATGGATTTTGGGCAGAAGGTTTGTGTTGTATGCGTCATAAAGAGATACCAAAATAATATTTCTGGATAAAGATTGTGCAGGGGATTTAATGCCTGAAGCATTATTATGATTATTCTTTATTGTACACATAAAACATATACAAAAAAAAAAAACACAATGGGACAGTTAATTACAAAGGCGAGCTTAACCCAGCGTTTGGGTTTTCTTACAGCAAACCACAAGGTGAAAAATACATAATTGCTTAGGATTATCATAAGTGCACAACAAAACACAAAATCTAATATTGTAAGCATTTTATACCAATCAATTTACTTACTCAATAAGTAGTACCGACTTGGGTTTTTATAGATCCACTTCATAAAATGTAGATCTTAGTTACTCACTATTGGTTAATGGTGAAGGATAGGTCTCATCAAAAGGAAATCTAGACTGAATAGTTCAAGCTAAATGTAACTCAGAAAAATCAATTTAATTGAACACTATACAGACGTAGATTAGAGTTAGTTTGGTATGCTATGTCCATAGTTCGGAGCTTTTCTGTGCCGTAGTATTTCTAAAAATAATCCTGACTATAAAAAGCAGCTAAAAAGTTCCAAACAAGTCACTTTTCAAGCAGCAGTCTGATGCAGTTGGTGGCAGTTATTTAAGTTCAATTATGATCAATGATTTCATGCCACCAACTGCATCAGACTGCTTGAAAAGTGACTTGTTTGAACCTTTTTAGTTGCTTTTTACAGTCGGTTTTTTTGAAAATATTCAACTTTTTTTTTACATTTTTGTGAGCTATATTTTTGGAATCGCCTCTTCGAACTCTTTACTTTGATAACCCCCTTAATAGTTCGTTTACTCAATTTTTTTTTTTTTCAATATGGCGTCTGGTTGTCGCCATATTGTTTTCAGCGGTTTCTGTGATGGCTCATTGCTTAGTTTTTGACTCGTAAATTTCTGATGACGTTTGTTGCCCAGATTTAGCCTGCTGAGCCTTTCTTGCTCTGTGATATACGTACGTACGTATAACTGTCAGATCCTCGCTTGTCAAGCAGCCGTCCGTACTTTCGCTCAGGGGTTTAGAGGATTGAGAGCTCGGTTCTAATCCCTGGACGATTTATAACTGTATCAAGTTAATAGTCGTGAGGTCGGAACTTTCTAGTCGCTGATAGGATTAAAATAGTTTAAGGTTAGAGTTTGATGAAGCCTGTTGAGGTCTGAGGATTAGAGTAACTGAGTACACTTGACTGTGGTGGTCGAGTTTGATTTTTGTAGGTCTGTAGAGACTATCATAAAATTAATACTAGATTTGTTTTGGGTAACTACCCCGTGTCCTGTGGCCTAAAGAGAATAAAGTTATTAATTATAGACATTATTTTAAGAGATAGGCCGACTAGTCAAAAAAGTCCTAAAATCCTTCTACATTTAATTATTATTTCGTTTATTTATCTTATTTACATTTTTAAATATTTCTTAAAAAAGTGTTAATATTTATTTTTAGTCGACCTTTTGATCCTCGACTGGACATCGGTCAAGTTCATAGTTGGCCGATTTCCATTTTTTAGGGCCCCGTACCCGAAGGGTCCAAACGGAGCCCTATTGCTGTCACTCATGTCTTGTGTCTGTCTGTCTGTCGTCTATAACAAAATTTTATTTTGGACATTTTTTAACTTCCTTGAAATTTAGTAATGATGTTTATTATTACGTGTATTTTTACTAACAAATACAATTATATTGATAAATTAGTTTTTTTCTTTGATAATTCCCTCATTTGGTACGGAACCCTAAATGTGTGAAGTCCAACTAGAACATGACCGGTTTTTTTTAATATTAATTTAGATAAGTTCCTAATAAAATAAAATAAAACACAAACATATTGATGTTCATCATCTACCAGTTTCCCGACCCCATTTTTCCTCCTATAACCTTCCATCTTTCCTATCCGAATGAAACCATCAAATGTTGATAATCAACAATTCTTCATGTCAGCCACCAGCCTACAGCCATGCACCACGAGCCAGCTTCCCATAGGAACAATAGACAATGAACAATAGTGATACACGCACGACCTTGGAGGGAGAAAGTCTATGATGTCTGTGATCTAAACAAACATGTGAGTTTTTAGTTTATGGTAGTGTGGGGATATTTTTATGGGTTATCTAAGAATGATCTGGAAATAGACCTTTCTTAATGATTAGTCAGGTGGCAATCTGGTGTTACTTGCCTGTTAGAAATAGTAGAAAGTTTTTAAAAGGACGGGATTTTTTGAGCTCATTTCCATCTCAAATATAAGAAATAGCAATGAGAATTTGAAAGATACGAGTACATTTAGAAAATCCTACTTTGTATGGATGTTTGTTACTCAATCACGCCAGAACGGCTGAACAGATCTGGATGAAATTTGGCAAAGAGATAGATTATAGTCTGGAATAGCACATATGCTATAATTTATAATTGGGGTAGCAATAATTCCGCGCGGGCGAAGCCGGTGGCTGAAGCTAGTGGGCGTATAAAAGTGACAATGTTAGTGACGTGGCTCTTGTAATTTCTTATCCTACAGTTAGAATATTCACAGAACTTCAAACATTTAACATGAATAGGTAAACAGACCCAACCTCGTGCTAGTTTACTTAAGTGGCTTAAGCATAGTCATCGTGTAAAATGAGTAAGTTACACATTGGCATTGCAGTTTAAATACCTTTAGTAATTAATCACCAATCAACGAACCCCCTTTTATAGGGAAATCATTAAATGAAACGCGGGAGGACGTGTCAGACTCTTACTGACTAAAACCAACTCGTGTTCCTTCAGTTACTTGTGCCAGGGCCGCGTTGACTCTTTTTTTTATTTTTTTTATTTCGCACTAGTTGCGCCCCGCGGTTTATTTATTATTTATTAAACACTTTACGCACATACAAGTACAGAGGCGGACTTAATGCCTCAGGCATTTTATACCAGTCAACCTAAGGGTGATGCAGAAACAAATAGTGGTAGGTGCCATAAGGAAAAAAACAAAAAATAAAACCAGACCAGGATAAAAGTAGCCTATGTGTTAATCCAGGCTATAAGCTATCTACACACCAAAATTCATCCAAATCAGTCCAGCCATTTGAGCGTGAAGAAGTAACAAACATACACACTCACAAACTTTCGCCTTTATAATATTAGTGTGATATGACCTGCTTACAAAATTTTCGGAATGTAACACATTTACAAAACGATACTGTGTAAACTGGTCACTTACAGGCATGCACATAATTCATACATAAAGAAGATAATTAACATTTCAATAAAAATTAGATTGTCCAGAAAAAATTAAAAACATAATATAAATAACCAAAATAAAAATGTCAAGAAAAAATTAAAATCAAAATATAAAAAAAAACGAAATAAAAATGTCACGTAAAAATCTATATACGAGTATATAAAAAGGAGAAACTGACTTGACTGACTGACATATCAACGCACAGACGAAACTACTGGAACTAAGAATTTGAAATTTTGCATACGGCTTCCTTCATTAATGTAGAGAAGCACTAAGAAGAGGTTTTTGGAAATTCGACCTTCGAATCCCGGGGGGATTTTGTTTCTATGACACTTGCGTCATTTTGCGCGGGCAAAGCCGCTGCCGAAGCTAGTCGAAATATAAAACTCTTCCGGGGTCACACCTGCAGCATTTTTTTTTGACAGATCTCTGGACCCTCAATGGAATATATTAAGCAATGATTCACATAAACTATTATTGAAAATTGTTTACAACAAAACCCTGTCTACCATCTTAGCAAACACCATTACGGTCCCTTGACCCCATGAACTAATTTTAAACAACCTGAATATTTAAACAGCTGGGTCCCGTCATACCTATACAATTTATCTCTTTCATTCTTATCGGTAAGCCAAATATTTTGGCAAAGTATTTAGAATGTAGGCTGTAGGTCAACGTGCTGGGTGTAAATATTTTTTTTGGGGTAGTGTGTTACTAGCTTTATCGGAGTGACGTGGCGCCATCTTTAAAATTTGACAAGTGTGTGCAGTATGAGATATATTTAATAGAGATCGTTTATTTTTGAATGATTGAGTACAGATTACTCTGCTGCTGATGGCTGTTAATGATTTAATCATCACCAGAATTTTAATGTCCCCAATGCTGGGGCACAGGCCTCCTCTCTGTGAGAGAGTGTGGACCGTAGTCCACCACGCCACGCTACTGCATCAGATCGGGCGGGAGGAAACGCCCGGGTGTTACCACTGCGCGGATCGTCCAGAGGACACGTGGAGCATACGGTGGAGGTCTGCCCCGCATGGGCGGAGCACCGCCGTGACCTCGTAGATGCGATAGGTGGCGGCGCCCTCTCGCGCCCAGCCCTGGTTCAGGCCATGGTACGGAACGAGAGGGAATGGGAAGCAGTCTCCGCCATCTGCGAAGCAGTAATGCTCGCGAAGACGGAGGCGGGACGCGTGAGGGAAGCATAACGGAGTGGCCCTCACGGTCCCGGCCGCTACCACCGCTGGAGAGGTATTGGGCGTACTGGGCGTACGAGACGATCTCCGGCTACCGTAGACCCGGGCCTGAGGACGGCGATCAGTGGGTAGCTCGCCGTCCGATCAGCACCAGGCCCGTGAGTCAACGGCGCGTAGTGTTCCACGCGCGCCTCAAAGAGATTAGTGTCAGCCACCACTGACGGGGGCCATCGTGGCCGGTGCCTGCATGCCTAGGGGTAGCGGATAAATTCTGAAAATGTGTTACCGCACCCCTGGGCACTCAGGCAGGGAAGGAGCGGGAGAAGTCATTGGATGATTTCCGACCCCCCTCCCCCCAAAAAAAAAAGAGGCAGATTGTTTTTTTTTTTTCCATCATTACTTTCACTAGTCTATATTCAGTTCATTGTCAAATTGTAATGTAACCTGCTATTCAATTCCCACAAACCAACTTCAAATAAATCGGTGCTAATCTGTTACAATGGAAAACTAATCCTCCATTAAGCAGGCCAATCACACCGTGATCAAGACGACCTTACAGAAATAGTCCATTCTTTACCTCTCATAGCTAATCGTTACTATTACCAAACATTAAAACTACAAGCATTGACCCACAGAGCACAAACATGTCTCGACACGGTATTATCAAAACTTTTCAAACAAACCAACCGTGGTCAGTGGATCTCACTTTATTTTTTCGCTATTGACAAGCTTGCGATTGACCACTATCTCACTTGATGGTAAGCGATGATGTAGTCGAAGATGGAACAAGCTTGCCTAGAAGTAACCTCTCTGGACTCCCAGGTTGTAGCTATCAGGAAAGACAGACTCCGGCAGGGCAGGAAATACCGCACCTTAGCTGTACGGACAATAAATGCCCAAAAAGTTTTGTGCGTGTACCCTGGTATGTCCACCATATACTCGCACCGGTGGCGCACCACCGTACGTCTAGTGGTCCGATGATGGAACGAGCTTGGTAGAATTACACTATGCAGTTCCGACGCACCATCACCGTTTCAACTTTCAACCTGTCTATCCTTTTGCCAACTATATTGGTATGGGCTTCCAGACAAATCAAATCCAGCTGAATACCAGTATTTTACATGGAGTGATAGCCTATCTGACCTCCACAACCCAGTAACTGGGAAGCACCGGACCCCTTGGCAAGGCTAGTATCAGATTTTCTGGCATCTACGAGTTACAAACGTCAAAGATCTAAAAATGACAGCCGAGAACAACGGCTTTACACGTGCTTCTGAGGCACGGAGGAGTGGCATGCATGATGCCAAGCATGAGTGTCACCTTGTACTCATAAATTAATAATTAAAATTGTGACTATAGCTATGACAGTCAGGACATTGCGCAGAGCAATTTCGCGGGCACGAATATTTTTATAGTCTTGTCGCTGTCAGCGTTCCGTGCTCTGTGGTATTATTACCAATACATACTATGACCTTACGATTTCGACCGCTAAAGAATTCAGATGATTGCACCAAATGATTAATTTTATACCAATGCTTTGTGACAGAGACTCAAAACATTTCTTTAATTGATTTGAGATAATATCGAGTCGGTATGTAAGATTTTAAATGTCCGCATACTTTTAAATGACCAATTATGGTTTTGGTTCCGCTCTTGATCCACAGGATGTTGTTTTTATTGATTAAGAATTTACGTGTTTGACTGTTTTGAACTTTGTGATTGTCGCTTGTTTTTTTAGCAATACCTAGTTCTAGGTTCAAAGAGCACTGAGCTACTTTTTGTAACGTCTCCAAATGCTGTCATGCTAAAATCAGGACACTTCTGGCGCATTTTAGATGAACTTTGACCCCGTTTGAAGACCTCAATGGAGGTGAGGGCGAGTTCGACTACTTTCGAAGACGACAACTCCTTGATAATTTTGAGTTATAGATAAATAGAAATGCAATAAGATTAGGAAAGCCAGCAGCATCTAGCAGTAGGTCTAAACACTTGTAGCGACATCTATAACGCCACAAACGAACTAAAACAACAAAATCCTACATCGCGCAAGCAGAGTTCTCCGCGCATTTGAACGTGAACAACAGTCCGAAATCAACCATTGGGGCGTTGCCCGGACCAGACACAACAACCAAAGGATCCTCCATTAAAAAGGTTCCGCATGCCTCCAAACACTTAATTAACACTAGTAGGAACTAAAATTAAAAGAATCGAGGCAACATGATCATGCACAATTAAAACTCAACCGCGTGTTAAAAACAAAAAAATATAACACTGAATATAAAAACCGACCATTAAAATTAAAAATCAATAATGTAGATTTGCTCTCAAAGCAAATTGCCACACGGTAGCAACAAAACGCGCTTGCGACCTAATTTGTTTTTTTTGCCTTACAAGAACTGGTTTCTTTAAGTCAAATATGTTATGAGTGAGTCTTATAAGTGCTCTGGATATTTTAATTTAATTGTACAAGCGTTTTATGTAACTCGTTAAAGGAATTAATGAATGCAGGCTAGCAGTTAAGATTACGTTATGATGATTGTTAATCAAAGTTCCGTACCCGAAGGCTAACCAACGGGACCCAGTACTAAGACTTCGCTGACCGTCTGTCTGTCAGCGGTCTGTTCTCATGATCCGTAATAGTTACACAGCTGGATTTTAAACAGAATTTGTATTTCTGTTGCCGCTATAATAACAAATAATAAAAATTAAAATCAATTAAAAATTAAAGAGACCCCCCTAATAGAAACGTGTTTTTTTTTTGGCTGTTTTTGTTCGATCTTAATAATGACAACATAGACGCGTATAGTCTTTTACCATGGTACGGAACCCTTCATACGAAAGTTCGACTCGCACTTGGCCGGTTTTTTTTTTTAAATGCCTCAACCATTTAATTAACTTAATATAATAAGCTGCCAACAAAATGCAAAAGTTAACAGTTAGCTTTTGATTGGTAATCACGATCCCTGTCACTTGGGATTGGCGACCACAGTTTTGAAATTATCAGAAAAAAAAAACGCACGCCCTTCTCACGTCAAAAAGGACTGACAACGCAAAATTAAATCTCGTCCCAAATTCTTGTTCCGCTTCTAATTTTGAATGATGCCCCATTTCGAAAATCAAACACCCATAAGTTGAATCACTGTCATATTGGTATTGTCATTCCTAAAACCTTTATTAAGGAACCCTAAAAATAAGCTCAATGGCGAACTGGTAAAAGTGGTATGCGACCAGTTCCGGCGGCCTAGGTCTCGATAAGGTCCGCAATTGGGCCGCCCCGTACTCCGGCCAAACGGGATCCGGTCCGTAAGTCCGTTTCACTCTCAGTAACTGTTACTTTTAACTGACAGTTTTTTGTGCTAAGGAATTCTGAGCTGCATGAAAGTTTGGCAGTTCCTAATTGACGGTTTTTTGGTAATGGCATGTGGTGGCTAGTAGGTGCACTCATTAAAATTGACAGTCAGCTCTCTTTTGAGGTGTGCTTGGTGATAGTTGTACCTGCAATGTATTTCTGGGTGTGATTTTCAATTGTCTTGTTAACTGAGCAGAAGTTCCCAAGATGGGACGTCTATTTTGTTGGCAGAGACAAGTTGCAATTCGCTTTCAAAGCATAGTTCTGGGATGGCGATTCGGGATTGTCGTAAATATTCGGTAGTTTACGTCAGTTTCATGCATTATTTAGGGTTCCGTACCCGAAGGGTCTAAACGGAGCCCTATTGCTGTCACTCACGTGTCCGTCTGTCTGTCTGTCCGTCGTCTGTCACAAAATTTTGTTACGAAGAATTTTTTATGAACCCATTGACCTATGAACTTGAAATCTGGTGAGAATGTTTATTCAATCTGCCTAGCCTTTTCCCAACTATCTTGTGGTCGACTTCCAGTCTAACCGGATGCAGCTGAATACCAGTATTTTACATGGAGCGACTGCCTATGTGACCTCTACAACCCAGTTACTGGGTAATACGATACCCCTTGGTAAGACTGGTTGTGAGACTTTCGGGGTTCTGACGACCCGTAACGACAATGTTTATTATTAGGTACTTATATTTAACTAACAGTGAAAAAGACGGATGAAAAAAAGATTGCATGTGGCGGAGATGAGAATGTTGAGATGGATGTGTGGAGTATCGAGAATGGATGAAGTGAGCAATGAGTACATTAGAGGTAGTTTAAAAGTGGCGCCAGTCACAGAAAAGTTGAAAGGGAATCGTTTATCTTGGTATGGTCATGTAAGGAGGAGGGATGAAACACATGTAACTAAAAGAGTTATGAATATAAATGTGGATGGATGGAGAGGGAGAGGGAGGCCAAAGAGTAGTAAGTATGGATGGATTGTGTGAGGAGTGATATGAAAGAAAAGGGAGTTAGTGATAGCGTGACGGCTGACAGGACAGAATGGAAGAAAAAAACGTGTTGCGCCGACCCCAAGTAACATGGGATAAGGGCAGGTAGATGATGATGACTTATATTTTATTAAGAAATACCAAAATTTGGTATGAAACCCTAAATGTGCGGAGCTTTTAATTAATTTACAATGTTCGTTTACACAGGTAAAATCTTGCAAGCTGAATTAGGACCCTTTCTCTTACCCTACGGAGCTGAATTTCTACAAGTTGGTTCAGTTCCGATGCATTTTTAAGGTAAGCATAGCAAGAATATTTAGGATTGCACAAACACGAAATTTTGGGTATGAATTTAAAATCTTGTTTAAAAAAGGTTTTTTTTTTGTTTTGGAAAATCATTCTATGATTTCTCTCGCTCTGGGTGGAGCGGGATGGCGTGCAGACTCTTAGGCCGGGACTCCACCAAAGCGGAGATGTGTGCGGTGAGCTGTGTGCTGTGCGAGAACAACCAATAGAAGAAGCTGACCGGAGAGCAGATGTGTGAATAACACAATTCTATTGGTTGTTCTCGCACAGCACACCGCACACATCTCCGCTTTGGTGGAGTCCCGGCCTAACTAACTAAAACCCACCTTTGTTCCTTCCTTGCATGAGTGCCCAGCTAAGCTTATTTATTATGATAAAGACCAATGCATATGAACTTCATAAACGATCGCATGACCTTTGCAAATATAACATTAACAAGACACGAACCTAATGAACACAGAAAGAAAGTCAATTAACTCCTGCGTTAGAAGATGGCCGCGAAGTCAATTGCTTGAATTGAGCGCTTCCGTCAGGGGCGCGGGGTCGCAGGGGCGTGGGGGCTCGCACAGCTGTTGTTGAAGCAATGAGCTGATCATATTGATTGAGGGTCTGGAGGAAGGATGTATTGGTGGGCTTGATGTTGCATAAATAATACAAGACGATTGAATTGGTAACGAATTATAATAATAATAATAATAATGTTTTATTTTTCACCTTCAAGTTTAACATAAAACAGGTTTTCAATAAAATAGGCCGAAAGGTAGTTACATTAATTTACATATCTATAGTTGCAACTAATACCTAAACTAAGATAACTTAATATCTTGTAATGTAGGTATCATCGCCCACCCTTATTTGCATTAACATAATTTAATTATACATTAGAGCCAAAAACCTGATATAAATTAAAAAATAAATTATAAATTAAAAAAAAAAGTATTAAAAGGAATAAATTGAAATTAAATTAAATTAAAATTTAATTATAATATATATATATGTATATGATTCTGCAGGGTGTAACGGAAAGGTGTGGTTATATTTTAAGAACTGCATCTGCCCATCGATATGAACAACTTTTTTAAAGAAAACCTACTGAAATTCTCTTTTTTTTTTTACTTCCCATACAAATATTGATCTTGTATGGAAATTTAATGTATATGGAAAAAAAATTGGACTTTAATTTTTTTTTTTTGAATTTTCTATTTTTTCTTAGAGAAAGCTGTTCATGTTCCATGGGCAGAACCGGTTTTTAAAATATGACCACCTTTTCGTTACACCTTGTATAGATACGAGTATCTCACCGGATTATTGCAGACTCCGTATGATTATAATAATGTTATAGTTATTGGGATACTGAACATTAAACTGCATTTCCAACCAAAGATACCAAAAATTACTACTAATGCAAAATATCGCACGATTTTGCGATAGTACGAAAGTAATAAAAACCTAGATACGAATCAAATATAATAATAATCATCGTTAACAAAACAAATACAGGCATAGAAAAAAAACCGAAGATAGCTGCAAAAATTTAATTTGTGGCGCAACTATCAACTAATGGCATAACAAATACTTTAATTAATAATAATTAGTAATTAACAAAAAGAAAAAGGACGGATTCGACGTGGCTCGATAAAATAATACCTGGAAGGATTTGGGGAAGGCATTTTTTTTTTTGCCAGTTCGAAACAAAAAAAAAATTGAAAGAACACATTTTTACAAAAAAATAACATTACTAATAAGTTGCCACGGTTAAAATAACAACGCATTAAGGCACTACAATTGACGCCTTCAAACCCCATCCTACGTAGAACAGCACAAAAAGGCGAGCGTGCAACAAAAAGGCCATTACAGACGACCTCCGAGCGTCACGACTGCATTGTTTGTAAATACCCAAGCCCAATCGCACTGTCACTAAATACTTAGTTACCTGTAGTTATAAAAAAAATAATTAAATGGGTAATTTGAACTTTTTTTTAACGAGAGCTTAGTTCATTTAGGTATTTACAGCGAAATATAACAAAAATATACTGAAACACAACTAAACTAATAAATATCTACTTATTCAACTAAACTATAAAGAAAAAATATATACAAACTGATAATAATAATAATGATTATGAACTCATTAAAAAAACACAAGTAGATTTTATGATTGTCTGGCAGTTTGAGTATTTTTGCGGCCTACTCAAATGTCCTTACTTTGGTATTGGTCCTCAAAGTTCTGAGTTGAGCTTCGCGATGACTGACAAATGCTTGCACTGTCTGGACAGGTCCACTCGAATT
Source organism: Polia nebulosa (assembly GCA_951329385.1). Taxonomy (NCBI): domain Eukaryota; kingdom Metazoa; phylum Arthropoda; class Insecta; order Lepidoptera; family Noctuidae; genus Polia; species Polia nebulosa. Next base: position 1,991,218 of record OX589609.1, read on the forward strand.
TGTGTGTTGCTTTCTTCAAAAAGCTCATCCCAGATATAAACGTATACATGGTTCTCATATGATTTAACCAGTACACATTGTATGGATTTGAACACTTTAAAAGAGACTTTGACCTCTGAGTTTGTTTCGGTGTTTCTTCTCAGGGTAGTCAGCTAGGAAACACCGGCCTCATCTAGCTTAAACTGACAAAAAACATTGACGTGTAAAAGTGTTCCTTGTAACCTATTTACTGAATAAACATCATTTATCATTTATCATTGGGCATCAACAAATTCATCCACATCGCTGTCAACGGGAAAAGTGCCCAGAACGCTGGCAGCATTGCCACGTTGAATAACAACAATTCTGAGATGAAAAGCCAAACCCTGGTCACGTGAAGAGTCGACTAGTGGTTTGCTGATACCTATCCCGAAAAACTCGATGAACATTCGAATATGAGCACTTGAACTTGTTATTAATTATGAAATTCTGGTTGGTTACATTAACATATTTGTTAATAACTTGTTTTTAAATAATTATTACCTACTAAACTGCTTATTGCAAAATTAAAGTAATGGCTTTCGCCTTAAGCTTCAAACTAATGACTCCATTCCTGCCCAGAACCTAACGTAGGCTCGTGACGTCATCTCACCTGATGGTAAACCATCAGCCCCCTTAGCCAAATAACTTTTGTAATAGCGCTAACGCTAACACTTCGTGAAAAATTTATGGCAAGGACATTACCTGCGGAGAGAACTGTCACGTGACTCACGCCCAGTAATGTTGTTGCCATACATTTTGCACGAAGCGTTAGCGTTTTTAACGTAAACAAAAAGTATTTTGTCTAAAGGCACAGGTGAGATGACGTCACGAGCCTATAAAAAACGCAAAAAGGCTAATACAGACGACCTCCGAACGTCACGATTTCATTGTTTGTTAATTCCTGAGCCCAATCGCAGTGTCACTAAATACTCGTAGCTATAGGCTTTTTGTTGACCGTTCGTTGGCTAATAGAATGGAGAGGACTATTCTATGCAAATCAACAGTTTTTGCAAGCTAGGTAACAATCTTAGCAGGTTTTAGTGTTTAAAAGAATATCGAGTTTTAGCATGTATTTTTCACGTAGTGGAGTATACAAGCCCGTCAAACTATTCCCAAACCACTGTAACTCCTGTAAGCCAGAATCAACAGTGGCGACCACCAGAAAAAAGCCCGAGACAATGGTACGGATTCTCTTGTTCAATATCTAAAGAATCTAAACTAAAATTAGAGAATTGCTATCTTTTACTAAAAGGCAGTGCGAGAAAAGGACGGCTATAGCTATGCACTAAGTTAGAGATGTCAAACTAGTTTACGCCTTGCGCTTCGCCGTGTTTTTAGACGACATGTTTTTACGTGTATACAAATTAAGGGTTAATTTGTATGGAAATATTAGTTCAAACTAAATTTGACAGCTCTAATTTACGTCGGTCTCTTTCTTGTTTTATTAGAGAGAAAAAGATAGCAATAGCCTAAATTAAGTTTAGTTTGTGCACAACAGAATCAACACCAATGAAGCTCGACGAGTCCCAGAGAATCGATTAAACTGTCTTGCGTCTCGCAACGAAATTAGCAGAAAAGACAGCGGAGGAGTAAGAAAAACATAATTTCCACTTCCCATAGTGGAGTATAAAGATAGTGGATATAATTTTTATAGACAGTCGCTCCATGTAAAATATTGGTATTCAGTTGCATCCGGTTAGACTGGAAGCCGACCCCAAGATAGTTGGGAAAAGGCTAGGCAGATTGAATTAGGTATAAAAAATGGCTCTTAAGATTTTTTGATTATTGATTTTGGGCTTTAAAAGCAAAATTTTCCGAGACTACTCTTCTTCTTCTAAGTACCTACTACTGACTGACAACAAATATTGGGACAAAGTCTAGATAGACTTTGTTCCATTATTTGTGACTGACAACAAATATTGGGACAAAGTCTAGATAGACTTTGTTCCATCATTTGTGGTCAGCCCTCCTTGTCCTCATCCTCCATTTAACACGATCTTGTTCTTCGTCTGTATTTAGCTGAGCATCCTTCAAGTCCTTTTGAACCGCTGTCTGCCATATTATGGCGGGTGGACTTCCACGCGTGCGTTTCGTCGTAGGCATATCTAGTGTAAACCTCGCCATACGGACGCCTGCGTCTTTGTGTGTGGCCGTACCACCGTAAGCGCTTTTCTTTGATTTTTTTTCCGAGTTTTGCTAATTTTAAATGAGTTAACTACAACTTAATTGTTAACCTATTTAAAGGTTCACGTGAAAACAGACTTAGTGTGTTCTAGAATCGATTACAAAGAAAAAAAACATCGATCAGTTATTCGAGGCCTGCACGAACGTGGAGATAGCATGTTCTCTCTCCAAAGTCTCAAAGGGCAGCCATATTTAACCGTATTACTATTTTATCTTCGTTTAATTAATTGCAGACTATTGTGCAATCGATTTTATTACTTATTTAATTAAGTTTAGGTTCAAATTATAAAGCAATCAATAAACATTGCGTAATTAATTTCTATGACTACTAATTGACGTTAACGACTTATTGTTTAGCTCTTTAGCTAATTTACAGCTAAGACCTACTTCGCATTTGCATAGCCATAGTTATGTAAGATCACGCAAAATCCTTCCAACATTTTAATTAACATCTGACATAACAAAAAAATCGGTCTTGGAACAAAGGCATTTAAGTCTCTGGTAAATAATATGCGTCGGCTAGAGAGACTCTAGACAAAGTGTCGTTCTTTCACCTTGTTAAAGTACCTACACATTTATTCATTATATTACAAGTACGTATCTTTTTTATCTTTTTATCGTATATTTTGGTGAAACCATTTGCTCCGTCACTCGTCGCTCAAGGTTCATTGGAAGACCAGCGTCAGACAGTATCTGCCTGGCAACATTGCTGAAATGGACCTTTTTGGCACACGCTATGCTATTTTTACTTTTGGATTGTCTTTTTTTGACGTAATGTAGCCAAATAAATATTTTTATTTCTTTCTTTCTTTACCTTTAAAGATAAAATTAATGGGAATTATGGGAAATATATCCATGCGTTACCAATATTGCACGTGGTCAATGCCCAACATTTTCAGCTTTTGACAATTATTATTGTTATTGCTGACTAACACTGCCACTTAGTCTTGCTCTAGGAATGACAAAGTTTACAGAGTTACCACAGCATTTTTTTTCCGCTGGCGGGCGAAGACATCTGATGAATTTCCAGGCTCAAAAAAAAAGTATACTTAAAAAGTTTGTAAAACCTATACAATAAAAAATCAATCTGCCTAGCCTTTTCCCAACTATATTGGGGTCGGCTTCCAGTCTAACCGGAATAAACGGATGCAGCTGAATACCCATATTTTACATGGAGCGACTGCCTATCTGACCTCCACAACCCAGTTACTAGGTAATACGATACCCCTTGGTAAAACTGGTTGTCAGACTTTCGGGCTTGTGACGACCCGTAACGACTGTCAAAGATGTATCTGTAGATTTATTCAAATTTTAATTGCAAAGCAAAGTCCTATTTATCACTCAAACATAATCCCTTTGTATTATGCATCACACAAAACAAAGGTTGTCAAACGATGACCTCCTGACCTCCACAACCCAGTTACTGGACTAAGACTGGATGTCAGACTTTCGGGCTTCTGAAGACCCGTAACGACTATCAAAGATCCACGATTGACAGCTGGGACCAACAGCTTTTTTTTTTTTGGGAATTGGGCAATCATCCTACGACTTCTCCCGCTCTGGGTGGAGCGGGAGGGCGTGTCAGACTCTTACTGACTAAAACCCACCCCTGTTCCTTCCCTGCCTGAGTGCCCAGGGGTGCGGTAACTCATTGTCAGAATTTATTCGCTACCCCTAGGCGTGGCACCAACGGCTTAACGTGCTTTCCGAGGCACGGAGGAATCTCGGTATGTAAAAGAGTCCGCCATCTATGGACCAACCCCGGCAAGCGTAGCTTAACCTGATGGATTGACCCGTGCGGCTGTTATTACTTTAGCCACGAGCTCCTAAGTAAAGCCTATACAATAGTCAAAAATAATAGATAGTACATCGATCAACGTAATCCGTCTGCTGTGCATGACACACACTAGAACGCCCGATGTCATCGAATGACCGACCAATCTAGTAACACCTTTAGTTAGCGTGCCTACTTGGTAGATTTTGTCCTTAGTTTTTTGTTTAGATTCTGCCAACCTTCATTACATGTACCAACCTCCATAAAGCATCACAAAAAACTGTCTTTATCAAACACTCTACCAAACAATAGACTTGAGGTCCGAGTGGGCGTACATAACCAAACTAAGTACATAACAAATTAATATTATGCCACTCAACTGGCTGTGTTTCGTTTCATTCGCCCGTGCTATTACTTCATATTCGCTTAGCGTTCTTTCTGTCCTTATTTTCGTTTGCTCGGCTCCTAAGGGTCGTAGCGTAATGTTATATAGCCTTAAACCTTTCTCGAAAAATGGGCTATCAAATGCAAAAAGAATTTATCAAATCCCACGGGTAGTTCCAGAGATTTCCGCGGTCAAAGAAACTATTCACTTTTTAGGTTTCCGTACCCGGTGGGTTCAAACAGAGCCCTATTGCTGTCACACACGTGCCCGTCTGTCTGTCTGTCCGTCATCTGTCACAAAATTTTGTTCCGAAGAATTTTTTAACTTCCCATTGACCTTTGAACTTGAAAGGTGGTAAAGTTTTTTATTACGTATATTTTACTAACAAATAAATCAGATTTTTTATTTGATAATTCCCTCATTTGGTACGGAAAACGTGCTAAGTCCAACGCGCTGTCCGGTTTTTTTTATATACGTAAAGATTTTGTTCAATGCCTGCTAACGACCTTGCTGCAATGTCGTCATGATACAAATCTTACGATTAATCTTATTTTCGACAATACTCAGTTAAAACCTTTGGGAATCCACTCGGTTATAAATGAATTATGGTCAGTATAATTAAAAGTACTTACGTGTGGTTTCATTGTTTGCTTTTCTTGGGATTTGGGCCCTTTTGTAAGGTGAACTCGAGGTCGATTGTAACACATTTGGATCAGTAACATTGAGTCATTTGTATGATGGTTTATATTTGAGCCCATGGTTTCACCACACTGCTAAGTATGTTTTGGGGATGAAAGTACACGTATCCTGTGTGCTTACGCATGGTACCTAATATACACTTGACCACTATAATATCTGAATCCTTATGGTCTCCCTACCCTTGTCCCATGTTACTTGGGGTCGGCGCTTTGAATTAAATTTTAATTTGTTTTATTTGCTTGTGTTGTAGTCAATAATTTCCTCATTATTCCGTCCTATTCAGTAGTTTATCACGAGTCTATAGTTCCCAAATCTAATTAAAATATCAACTACATGTTTTGCTGTCAAATTCTCAATTACCTACGTCTCCAATTCCAACATATGACCTTTAATTATATTATTACCATTTACAGATACTATGTATGAAGATAAAATTACGAACCAAAAAACTGAATGACAACTTTGAAACGTCTTAAAAATGTTACCTTGACACGAGATGCAGAAACCGACATACTCATACACAGACAGACAGACTTAACGGACAAACCATTGACCACAATCATTAATCATTTTGAGGAACATACGACCTGCAAAATCACAATACACAAAGACTAAAATGCATACACGTGATAAACACTTCATAAATCAAATCTGGACCAAAAATTTACAGTAACTCAGGAACGACTTAGACAGAAAGACAAAGTTTAAAACAGGAAATGTCGCGAAATCCAGTAAAATATGAAAGTCTATTGTGTCATTTAGTCGCAAACTTGTGCTTGTCATTAGTCTGGGAACAAAGGAATTTAAGGAAATGTCACCAGGTATTCTAGAAATTATTACAATGGCTTAGCATCTGTTCTCATAGAAGTGTCAGCTAAGCTCTTACTCAATTTTATTTTCCTTCAAGCTTGTTGCCTCGCCTTTATGTCACATGATTGCGAATACGAACAATCCGCTCATCATATCCTATGGGAGTGTACTCTTTGGCAAACTGAACCCAATATTATGTTGGATAGTATTCAGCCTACGTCTGGAGTTGTCTATTACACGGACCTTGTGGAAACTAGAACGAATTTCCGTGCGTTCAAGCGTTTTTAGGACCCACTCACAATTTTAGGACCCATTAATATTAGTGTTTTTAACCAGTGGTGCTTGACAACTGGGCTTACCCCAATTGTAAATACCCCCTTTGTGCCTAATGGCCTAGCTTTGTTCTGTCTCACGCTTGATTAGGAGGGAAGTGGAAATTATGTCTTTTCTGATTGATTTCGTTGCGGGGCCTTTCTCTGGGACTCGTAGAGCTTCATTGCCTCGGCGTTTTTTCTGGTGGTCACCACTGTTGATTCTGGCTTACAGAAGTTACAGTGGTTTGGGAATAGTGTGGAAGGCTTGTCCAACCTCTTACTCAATACTATAATGTAGGTAGTAGATAGTATTACTGTGGTATTGTGTTTATTGTGTGTATTTTGTCGTCTACACTTTGTATAAAGAACTTGAGGGATGTATTGAAGACAATAGAAGAGGGATGTATGGTGTTACGCTATTACATAGAATAATAAAAGCGTATTTAATATACATCATACTCAAAGCATTCCTTACGACATGTTCCTCATTCCTCTGCACCACATGTCTACACCATTTCCACACAAATTTCTCGTCCACCAATGCCTCTTTTCGACTTCATCCTACGTACGCGTTACCTCGCATATGCAAAACAAGTATTATGAAGTAACGTAGGTACTTTACTTCATCCTCATTCTGAAATAGCCTGATATTGATCAAGAAGATGATCGTAGGAACTAACGAGCGATATCCTCTGGATGCATATATCATTCTGTTTCAGTCTAAGACTATGAATCAAACAGAACATCCACGTTACCGGCAGTTACACAATGCGATAAGTGGAACTTCCTACGAACGTAATATCGCTATCTGTTCCTACATCTTAGAGCATATAGGTTTAGACAATTTCCTTTCTAAGGCTATCTTTATATCGCTAACAGCTGGAAAACTTCCACGGCTGAGGAATGTTAGGTTACTTTGCAGAGACCAGTTCGATTCCCGCTTCAAGACACGGCACTTAGTCACTGCGGCCCTAGTACAAACAACTGAAGGAACACAGGTGCGTTTTAGTCAGTAAGAGTCTTTCGCTCCCAGAGCGGGAGAGGTTAATTGATGATTTCCCACCCTTGAATGCAGTTCCTTATCAACTGAGAAATATCTGTTGCTGAGCATCTTTCAATGAAGACCATATAGCATACGCAAACTTATTTCAACTAAACCATCACAAGCAATTTAGAATTGCCAAAGAGTCGGTCAATTAGATGGATGAAGTTAGTGGCACGTTCCAAAGCGTAGATCTCCATGGATAAGGTGGAAGCAACTCTACGCTCTTTTAAATCAAACAGTCACGAGGAATTCCAATATTGCCAACGCTGATAGATAGATTGGAGATCAGGATCACAGAACTTGTATTATAGATATTAAATTTTACGAAGGCGGGATGGTCTTGGTTGTGTGTGTCCATTCACGTGCACATACATGGCTTTTGTGTGCGTGAGCTATTTTCTATGACATCGAGCGCTCCGAGCTTATGCACACAGAAACAAGTGTACGTGAACATACACATACATCCAAGAGCAACCCGCCTTGTTGAGATAGGAAGACTATAAGTCAATCAATCTGCCCGCGCCTTTTCCTAACTATCTTGGGGTCGGCTTCTAGTCTAACCGGATGCAGCTGAATACCAGTATTTTACATGGAGCGACTGCCTATCTGACCTCCACAACCCAGTTACTAGGTAATACGATACCCCTTGGTAAAACTGGTTGTCAGACTTTCGGGCTTGTGACGACCCGTAACGACTGTCAAAGATGTATCTGTAGATTTATTCAAATTTTAATTGCAAAGCAAAGTCCTATTTATCACTCAAACATAATCCCTTTGTATTATGCATCACACAAAACAAAGGTTGTCAAACGATTACGAAAATCATAAATTCATAATGATAAGTTTATGTATGACGACATTCGACTCACGACAAATCGTGTCTGCCTTATACCCCGTGGCTACGTGTGCGCTGATCTTAAGCAAATATTAAAAACCGGGAAAGTGCGAGTCGGAGTGGCACACGCACAGGGTTCTGTACCATCGTAAAGCGATTGTTAAGAACGAACAAAAAAAACTTTTTTACAAAAAATGTTTGTAATTTACTTTTTTGTTATTTGACACCAACTTCCGAAATAAAAGTTATTTTTTAATTTTTAGTGTATTTTTTTTGAAAGTCGGTTGTTTTTTTGTAAAAACGTTTTTTATTTTTCACTTTTTAGTTGTTATACCCCACAACTAAAAACCCCAATAACATGGAACGTGGAATTTAAACATTTGGAGTACACCAAAACGTCATCGAGGAAAACGTGTTTTTCGTTTTTGTTCAGTTTCTCAAAAAGCGCTTAAGCAATTTCAATAAAATTTATATGGGACCACCTTGGGAGTATATTCTTTCGGATAAAAAAAATTTGAAAATCGATCCACAACTGACGGAGAAATCGGCGGACATACATAAAAAAAAAAAAAAAACATACATACAGCCGAACATAGAACCTCCTCCTTTTTCGAAAGTCGGTTAAAAACACCATTCATTTTATTTGTTGTTTCGACTCCTACCGAAGAGACTAAGTTGTGTGGAAGAGGGAGACCTTTGCCCAGTAGTGGACAAAATAGGCTTATCAGTTGTTGTCATAGCGACACACACTGAAAATTTCAACTGCCTATCTATTCCGGTTCATGAGATACAGGCCGCTGACAGACAGACGGACAGCGGAGGCTCAGTAATACGGTTCCGTTAGTTACCTTTCGGGTACAGAACCCTAAAGAGACGCTTCAAAAAGTCTTACAAAACCAAACAATTAGCCTGTTGATAGATTAATCATATGACAGACAAAAGGTTAGAGCGAAGTCTTAATTACGTATATAAATAGCCAAAGCAAGTGATGTTCTGATAGACATAGCCATAGCCTTGGTATTTCATTTTGTAATAACTGCTATAATAGCGAATGCTTGACATTAAGCGAATTCTAATCGTAAAGAAACACGCCTTTGTACTGTTTGTACTTGATTAGTTTTAGATAAATAAGTTATTCTTTTGAATATCTCAGTGACAACTAAATGACGAATTGACAATACAAAAACCAGTATACAAAAGAAATAATTACGTTGGTCAATGTTGAAAGGAATTCTACAACCATGGCATATTAAGATAAAGGTTTTTTTTTAGCTTTAATATTATACTCAATATATTCTTAAGTTCAAGAAGATTTGAAATCAAGAGTAGGTATAGGTAAAAGATACAGGCAACTGAAGAAATACGGGTGGGTTTAGTCAGTAAGAGTCTGACTAAAGCCACTGATGATTCCCAAGGTCAAATCTACAAGACCAACGTCCACGCAAAAGGCGAGAATTTGAACGATGTTTGAAAATCTCATAGTAGAATTTCAAGAGTTTAGCCAGAAAGAAATGTATTTTCCTGTTTCCGATATAATGAAGCATTAATATGCATACTACAACTAAACTTTCATTTACTACTCTGATCATAACTAACTACATATAAGTAAATGAGAATTCCCATTTCCCATACAACACGTAAATGTAAGTAACTTCCTAACACAGAGCCCACTGCAGCGCAACGAATGGCTAGTCTAAAAAGTAAATAACCACTAATTGTAGGCAAACACGCGATTTGCGTACAAACCTGTTTCCATTGTAACCAAATAAGATAGTAATTAACGTAATTAGAAGTTTGGATCACGCTTTTGACCATCGGCAGGTTCGGTGGTCAACGAAGCGTTACTTGAAAACAAGCCTCGCAAGGTGAATAGATAGAATTCCTTAAATGGTTCCACACCATGTATTTTAAATGCAAATTGCAATCAAACTACATGTGGAAGCAAGGAGCAAGAATAAACAAAGACAATCATTGAAAGGACTAACACGATTAACGATTTTGTATGTGAATATTCGTAGCAAAGCAGTAGCGGTGTTAGATAAGAATAAGGAAGCAAGCTCAAAAAGGGACTAAAACATTTGTTTTAAGGTGGATGCGCCAGGGTAGCCCGCGAAATTCAAATGTTCTTACGTTTTTTGCAATTTGCAGGTCAGTGTCAGGTTGTATCTTGGTCAAATTTGATTCTCGGCCGTAGCAAGCGCGTATTTACAGAACTATTATCATTAAAATCATCAGTACAACTCTTTCAGTTAGAATTGATGCCAAATGTCATGATTTCATGAAATTCTTACATTTGGCATCAGTTCTAACTGAGAAAGTTGTATTGATAATTTTAATGATTATAATTCTATAAATACGTACTCGCTACGGCCGCGAATCAAATTTTGACCAAGATACCGCCTGACACTGACCTGCAAATTGCAAAAAACGTAAGAAAATTTGAATTTCGCGGGCTACCGTGGAGCTTTCACCTTAACTAAAGACAAGAAGGCAACAGAGGTGTCACCGAGGCAGGCCTTAAAAACATTCGCGTGACGATCTGAACTCGCTCTTGACCGACTGGCCGGAGAGGATAGGACACAAAGAGAGCTGGTATGATATAGGACAGGTCTTTGCCCAGCAGTAGGACAACGTGGACTGATTACAAAAAATAAAAAAGATTGTTCTATACACCATTAACAAGAAACGCAAGGCCTAGAAAACCTATACTAACAGGAAAAACCAACAATAAAAAACAAAGAGATGAACCTAACCAAGATAATAATAAAGACAATTACGAGTCAACGATCAACTAAGACGACATCAAGAGTAATCGTTGCCAGTGAATCATTGAGACATGATCAATGGACAAGTTACGACATGTCCAGACGACAGGTCACGTTTAGCCAGTGCAGCAGAATTGTCACGTACTGACGATGACGGGGATGACGCTGGCAAGGCTGTCACGTTAGCTAATAGATAAAAGTGATGTTACATAGACGAAGACGTTGTCCTAGGATTGGTAAAAGAATTTGAAATATTGAGGAGTATTTGATGTGTCAATGTATTGTGGTGTGGGAGTCAGATCCATTGGTGATGTGGGAGTAAATATTAGCTAAGATTTATCAAGTGCAGTAGCGACAACATCATCAAAAGAGGCTGACATTTAAAAACCAACCAGCGGGGCTCCAGTACCTTATTTTTTTTGCTATAGGGCGCAAACCTTCAAAAGCGCCTGGACTTTTGGGGTGATTTTTCTCCCACTAACACCACCCCAGTGATAACCATCAGCACATGGGAGGTAGTCCCGTGACCTCTTAGGGCACATTCCTCAGACTGTCCAAGGGTCTCCCTTGAGCCTAGCTTTGCATGGCAGCATATGATCACTGTGCAACCTTCTTTCCTAGGGGGGGTCCCTAGTGAATCTGTGACTGTTCCCTCATTTGAATAAAACTGAATAGGCTTCGGGATGTGTTCCCTAGTCCCTTCCTTGTCTGATCTACTGGCTCCCAGCATCCTGTGACCTCTTTCAATTTATATCCTTTAGCCTGTTTCTTGGTAGGACACTTCAAAAAGCGTCCTTGGCTATACGCGATACTCAATCAAAAACTATGTCCACAATTGATGTAAGATATGTTAAAACGAATGATGATGATTTTCCGATAACGATGATTCGGTACCCAATGAAAACATTACGTAATGAGCACAATTTTTCTATGAATGATGTCATCCAAAGAATGTTTTATTGTGAAATAGGTAAAGGAAAATAACTGATCTCATCAGCTATTCTTTTCCCTTGCGTGTTTGAGACGTGATTACATCTTCATTGCAATTTTATCCTTGTTATACTTTAAGAACCTTGAAATGAAAATCTTAGATATTAATCAAGCGGCTGGTAATTCTTTAAGTAGCTAATAATTCATTTTAATAGTCTTCAACATCTTGATGATTAACAAAAAGTAGTAGTTAGAAACTGTCTAAATATACACAGCATAACTCAGAATTAGACCTTCCAGATTTGAGTGACAATAACTTTGGCCCCTTTGTTAAATGGTCATCAAAGTCATTACTAATTTCATAAATTAAACAAACATGAAGGTAGTAGGATTTGAAAAGCTCGTGGCTAAAGTAATAACAGCCGCACGGGTCGATCCATCAGGTTAAGCTACGCTTACCGGGGTTGGTCCATGGTCCATCTTTACATACCGAGACTCCTCCGTGCCTCAGAAAGCACGTCAAGCCGTTGGTCCCGGCTGTCAATCGTGAAACATTGACAGTCGTTACGGGTCGTCAGAAGTCCGAAAGTCTGTCAACCAGTCTTACCAAGGGGTATCGTATTACCCAGTAACCGGGTTGTGGAGGTCAGATAGGCAGTCGCTCCATGTAAAATACATCAGCTGCATCTGGTTACACTAGAAGACGACCCCAAGATAGATGGAAAAACGCTAGGCAGATTAATTTTGACTGTAGTAGGATTTGCCCTTAAGATGGGTTAGGCATTTATACTAACCATACGATCTCAATCACTGAAACGGTCACTTATATCAATGAATTTAACAAGACTTTTGACAAAGGGGCAGCAAACACTAAATTGGCAGATAAAACAAAAGCAATTGATGATCATACCCACATAATCATTACACTAAGGTCCATTACCAACTTCAGCTATGTTGGCCTAGAGTTAACAGCCCCGACTTACGATTTTCACGTCGTGGGTTAATAAAACCCAGGCAGGCGGTTTACTTTGGGTAATTAACTTAAAACATAACTCAAAACTGTGAAGGAAAAAATCGTGAGGAAACTGACATGTCCCTAAACCAAAAATTCGAAGACATGTGACATCCACCAACCCGCACTGTGCCTGCGTGTTTGATTACAGCCCATTCCCTCTTCTAGAGAGGAGGCCCGAGTCCCAGCAGTGGGAGTGGGAACATTATAAGAGTTGATTATGGTATATGCCAATGCCAACTTTACGAAGACTCTGATTACTAAAGATTAAACTATCAATACCACTATTAATGGTGAAACAGTTACACAAACAATTCTCGTGAGTGTTGCAAAGTGAGCTAATCCGTTTCTTGCCGATCTCCTTTTGTCTTATAATTAGCTTCATTTGTCTCACTTACGCACACAGTCTCGGTACAAATTAGTTTCATTTTATTATGATTCACTTTTGTTTTTGTTTTATGCTAAACGACCATCTTTCACTACAACCTACACAGTAGGTTGTAATGAAAAATGGTCGTTATTAGAATCTAGTGTTGATTTCAGTTCAGAAATCATATTACAGGCTTTCAGTATATCCTGCTAGAAAGAACACGGGTGGATATTAGTCACTAAGACTCGCCCTCTCGCTCCACCCAGAACGGGACAAGTTATTTCAGGTCTTCCCACCCTAAAAAAAAAGCTTTTCAGTACATGTCCTCAAGAATTTTTATGCTGTCAAATGTTTTGATTTCAGATGATGTTTGTTATGTCTTTGTGAATGAGTTCTTCAATGATAGTGTTATGATAACACGACCCTTGGTATTAATCTGTAATTTAGGTATGAGCGTCATCTTTTCATTGTCAACATTCATCTGTAACGTCATAATAAAAGGAATAGTCAGACTTAGTGTCTTAGGCATTCTCTACCAGTCAACCAAGGCTGCCGCGACAACTCGCGGCTCGGCGGACCGAGCTCCGGCAGGATCTCATGGTGACATGGAGAGAGCGACTGTCGCAACCCAGCGCTGGGCACGCCACCATCGAGGTGGTAGTGCCCCTCTTTGAGGAGTGGCTGGAGAGGCGTCACGGCGCCCTCACCTTCCGCCTGACGCAGGTGCTCACCGGACACGGCTGTTTCGGGAGGTACCTGTGTCGGATCAAGGCGGAGGTGACCCCTGCGTGTTTCCACTGCGAGGATCGCCCAGAGGACACGGTGGAGCATACGGTGGAGGTTTGCCCCGCCTGGGCAGAACACCGCCGTGTCCTCGTGGATGCGATAGGCGATAGCGACCTCTCGCGCCGTGCCCTGGTTCAGGCCATGGTACGGAGCGAGAGGGAATGGGAGGCCGTCTCCTCCTTCTGCGAAGCAGTAATGCTCGCGAAGAGGGAGGCGGCACACGTTAGGGAGGCTCAGCAACAGCCGAGTCGCCCTAGCGCCCCCAGCCGCGACCGCCGCAGGAGACGCCAGGGGCCGCGAGACGATCTCCGGCCACCGTAGACCCGGGCCTGCGGACGGCGAGTAGTGGGTAACTCGCCGTCCGATCAGCACCAGGCCCGAGAGTCGACGGCGCGTAGTGTTCCACGCGCGCCTCAAAGAGTTGTCAGCCAAAGGAAGGGGCCTGCCACGGCCGGTGCCTGCCCGGGGGTGGAGGATAAATTCGAAAGAGTTACCTCGCCCCCGGGCACTCGAGGCAGGGAGGAACAGGGGTGGGTTTTAGTCAGTAAGAGTCTGACACACCCTTCCGCTCCACCCTAGAGCGGAAGAAGTCATTGGATGATTTCCCACCCCCCAAAAAAAAAAAAAAAAAACCAGTCAACCAAGGCTGGTGAAGAGATAACAAACATGGCAGGTGCATTGTTTAATTTGTATTATTCTTATGTTTTTGTTATTGTATTGAGCTATTCTAGTTCACGTGACCAGAGCGCTGGTTTTGATTTTCGGGCAAAGAATCAGCATTGCCATTCAACGTGGTAATGCTGCCAGCAGCGTTCTGGGCACGTTTCCCATTGACAGCAATGTGGACGAAGTTTTTGATGCCCAATGAGCTGTACTCCTCCCTCTTCTATGCCGCTTGTACTTATTTTATTTCTTTTAGCCTGTTTATCCCATTAAGTTATTTATTCGTTTAGTTATGTATCATCATTCTCCTGCCCTTATCCCAATTTATTTGGGGTCGGCGCAACATTGTCTTTTTCTTCCATACTCCTCTATTAGTCGTCATCTCTGTAGTCACCCCCTTTTTACCTATATCCTCTTTCACCCAGTCCAACCATCGTTTCTTTGGCCTTCCCCTACTCTTATAGCCATCCACATCCATACACAAGACTTTCCTCACGACATTGTCTTCATGTTTAGTTATGTATATTGTGATTAAATTAAATAAGTTATTCTAGACATCAATTTTAACCCGAATAACATAACACTCTTTTTTTAGCAATCATGTACCTATTCACTAGACCATGATACGTTTTTAAAACACATATTCAACCGACTAAAGCGGGTGAAAACGGAACTTCATTTAGAAAGAGGCGAAAAAGGAAATTTGTTTTTTTTTTTTCAAAATTGTCCGAAAAACGGAGGCGAAAACGGAACAAACCGAATATCCTCATTTTGGCATCGGACCAAAAAGAAATGCGTACAAAATAAGATTTTTACCTCAATAACATAAATGAATCTACACGGCACACATTTCTAATTTAGCACAATGCTGCAGTAAAGCAAATCAATACGATGCTGAGTTACATGACTAAACCACAATGAGATCACGATTGCACAACATAACGCCAGTTCTTTTGTCTTATCGGCAATTATCTCAGAAAATTACGTCTTTAAGTTAAAGGAGAGTGAAAATGTCACATTTTTTCTAGAAATAAGATTTTTTTTTTTTTTTGAAAAAATTAACCTAAAGATTTGGTTGCATGTGTTTTTAACAATTCCTTATTAGGTCATGAAATGTGTCCAGAATATTGGTAATAAATTTATTTATAACCATGTTTTACCTTTTCGGCTAAGCGGTTCCAAATTAGTCACTTGAAACAATCGAGCGTTTATTTAGTCAAATAAAGTTTATTAGTTTAGCCAGACTTCAGCAAAAATTCATTGTTACATTAACATCATTACTGACATAATCTACTACATATTTTCCGAGACGTTGAATATCTAGACCGCTCAATGTCTTTAGTCACAGACATGACTGCACAGCCTACAGTCAGGTGTTTGTCCAAGGTCACTGACAATCTACTACGATGCAGATCCTATACAAACAATGAATCATCTTAGAAACTAACACACACATCTAAGACCTTGTTCAGAGTGAACGCAACAGCGAGCGCGATTAGGTAGTTAAAATGCAGTAAGCGCTATTAGGTGGCCAAAATGCAGCAAGTGCGATTAGGTGGTCAAAATACGTCGGGAATTGTTCAAGCCGAAAGTATTGGGTATTGATGGGATTCGATTGTTCACTGGGTAATTGGCTTGGCTTCAATGAACGGTTAGGAACGTTTGAAATCCTCTGCGGCTCCCATTCATGAAGAGATCCATCTGAACAAATGAAACTGATACGATCAGTCGTGCGAAATGCGTGCACGATTGCACAGTCATGAGACGATCAGACTGTTTTAGTTACAATTCGATGATATGCTGATATCGCAGGTGATCGGTGTTGAGGTCATCACTGTAACACACGCTACAGACTCATCAGATGGATCTGAAGGCATAACAGACCATGAATGTTATACTTTTGACGTACCCGCCTCCGCGCCCGCTTAACTCTGGACGAATCCTTAGGTACATATACCACGTAAATTATGTAGCCACAAGATGCATTATAATTAGTTGAGCACTATAACTCACATTTATCGAGTCATGATTAAATTTTATGACCCTGTTGACAACGCAGATATAAATTAGAAACAGTTAGAAACATTGTTTAGTTGAATCGATTAATTTATTATGGAGATATATCTGAGTAGCTGTTAGATAATTAGATTGCACATGTTTTGTAATTAAGTGCAGTGGATTCTAGAAAATCAAAGAAGGTAGTAGTGGAAATTGAAGCAAATAAGAAGGATATTTATCCATAATACAGAATTAAAGGAAACTGAATCAATGATAGCGTAACGGTGGACGGGATGGATGATGGTGATGATGAACAAAATGATAATTATGCTTTTCAGGACATCGGAAGACGATATTACTATTGAAAAAGCAGTTATTAACATGACTAATGAAGTCAGTTTTGCACATGTCGTAAAACGTGATTTACAGGCAGTTCCTACTTGAGAGATAATCAAAGTGTGCACTCTAAATGCATTCTTGAATGATATCGATACAAGAACTATTCATAAATAAGGCGTAGTTTTAGATTCCATTCGCGATATCGAGTACCTACTACGTGCCAATTCCGTATGGTTTAAGTCAAGAGTGAATAGGTTACTTCTAGGTAAGCGTGCTCCATCGTGGACCATATATCATCGCTTACCATCAGGTAAGATAAATGCTCAAACCTGAGCTTATCAATAAAAAACCGCCTAAGTGCGTGTCAGACTTCCACACATTTAGGGTTCTGTACCAAATGTATTTTTGACTACTTGTATGGGTTTGGGTCAACAAGATGCTTATTTTGAAGACTGTAGCTCCAACCGTCTGGCTGTAAAACCTGTGTGGTAGACGACGGACAGACAGACGGACACGTGAGTGAGAGCAATAGGGCTCCGTTTGGACCCTTCGGGTAAGGAACCCTAAAAAACAACTAAATCTAATTCCACAATGCATACTAACGACCAAGTGCTATAACATAAATGTATGACTGTTTTATCTACTTGTGCATTTAACGACCTGACGCTATGACAATTTTCTACACACTAGAAGTAAAAGAAAATCATAGTGTGCAAGTTAGCAGTAGGTTATTATTTCACACTAGTTGTAACGGAATCTGCATGTTTACTTTCAATGCTTGTGAGGAAATTACCATGATTGAAGAGTTCTCGTTACAGCGGTAAATATAACAGTCAACTTGTGGGGTTGGAATTAAACTTGTTTGGAATGATCAGCTATAAACCTTCAAGACAGGGAAAGAAAGAAAGGGAGAAAATATATAAAAGCCTAGAGGTAACCCATGTACACAATGCTCGGGAAATAACTGGGATACTGTGGATGACTGAATGACAGCATGAAGTTTGACAGAGGAAAATGCGAAAAGAAAACATGTTGCGTCAATCCCAAGTTACAAGAGACATGAGCAGGAAGATCAAGATGATGAGGACCTCTTTTAGAGCTCATAGAAGACATCTTAAAGAAACACAGATGGGAAATGGATTGCTGATCTTAACGTTATAAGTAAATTAATCAACACGTTCATGACTGAGTGCGTCAAGGATGATAATGTACACAAAATCAACATGCACAAACATACACGGTTACAGTGCAGATGTAAAGATCAAACTAATATTTGGCTTAGTGTGGGAAGCAGGACCTAACATAGAAACTACGTCATCGCCAAGAAGTCGATTCCATTTATATTAGGGTTGAGCCGTAAAAAGATGAAGGATTGAACAGAACAAAGGATTGCTACTGATTAAGATAACATATTATAATACTATAACAAAATAGAACAAAAAGAAAGGCCTCAGGATCAAAAAACTATCAGACAAAAAGAAAGTTGCTCAGGTAGCAGAAACCTATCTACTTAAAACAGCTTCAAATTCGGCTGAGACTGGCAATCCTTTTCTCAACCACAAGGTCAAAATAAAAAATAAAATGATCGAAATTGGACCACAATGGTTAGAATTCAAGATAATCTTCGACAAGGTCACGTTCTTAAAGAAAAAAGTAAAATGCGTGACTCTGGTTGGTTGGTAGTGGTACAGATTTCAATTTCATTTTGCGGTTATCAAAGATATCTGGGCTGTTTTGGTCTCATTTTAGAATGGGATTGGCTGGGTTCGATATTCTTTGAGTGGGATGTATTCAATGTAATTTTGGTTTGTTACTTGCCAAATTTGGAAGGTGTAACTTAGTTCAGTGTTTGATTGCCCACGAATGGTTGGTCAATATTGTCCTGCCTTATATTAATTCATTTTGATTTAGCAGAAAATGTATCCCCCAAGAACATTTTCGTTTCAGAGATCTTTGACCATCATTGTGGTGTGACTTAGCACTAACACAATTACTGTCTGTCTCTCAAGAACATTCGTTTCCATCAGTAGTCATATGAACTTTTGCATCTTTCTCATATTCTATCTTTTATTTCTTAGCCTAGCCTCTTTTATAGCCACATTCGCACCCAAACACCTATGCTAACATTCTTGCCAGTGCCCTGTGATTAAATTTTCAAAGTAGCCTCCTAGCCGGGTCGTAAAACGCGGCATTACTCACATAGTCACATTCTACAAACAGAAGCCTTACACATTGTACAGTGGCCGGTATTTAGCACGACCGCACAAAGGCGCAAGTGGGGCACGCCCCAAAGCCGGCCGGTGTTAGATGAGGCCGACTATGAGTGCAGTGACTCAAAATAAGGCTAGTTTGAAACTTTGAAAGACTTGCACGGGTGCAGAACTTTTGGTCGCTCTCCAGAATCTCTTGGTAGCCGAAAATTAAATACTTTTAAAGTAATCAAAGTACAAATGTTGTCTTAAGATGTGACAGACTTAGAAAAAATTGATTGTCTGTAAAGTTGGTTTACGGACGTTAGTTTAACGTGACAACGTCATAACAAAATATGGATGAAATATAGATGCGGCGCAATGCGGGACAATGAGCGTAACGGGACACTTTTTCGTGCATGCGGCCGGCGCTCATCGATATATTAGACGTTGTCACGTCAAAAAATAAGTGTCTCAAAAAATCTATTAGTATGAAAGAAAGAGAGGATTATTTTGTATTTGTTGAGAGGATTATGCGTTGGTAGAAAAAAAACTTCCGTGCTTCCTTGTTAGATGTCTCATGCTATCTGAGAGTAAACTGCCTGTTTGCAATCATACATATCACAGCACACATGACGTAGCTTGTGTTTAGACACAAGGTGAATGAACTTGGACATGGATTCACAGGTGGAAGATACTCAAAAGGGGAATCGTCTGACTTAGAACAAGCTTAGATAAATCTTTCTATGCCTATTCTTAGTTAGTAAAGAGCATTCATGATTTGACAAATGACAAAGGTGAGGAGCAAGTAATATGTACTTAACATAAAATGTGTTAAAAAAATCTGATATTAGATTTTTAAAACTCCTTAAGGCACTAACTGCCAACGACCTTGAGTGGTTAGCTTGCGTGTTCTGTGCTGAGCTCACGTAACGCATCGTATGTCCACCCAGTAATAGGACTCGCCCATCGAGGAGAGCTATCCGAAATTAGACGCATTATTAATTTATTATACTACATAAAACAACAGGTATTATATAAAACACGTATTCTAAAATATAAATAATTAAATGATCTTTAAAATGTTTCATAAAAATCGCTTTACAGTTTATGCGTGATTCTCAATTTTTTATCCGCGTTAGACAGAACTTTACAAATTAATTACACTATGTTATAAAAATATAATTTCAAATATTGACATATCAAATTATGAAAGATATTGTCTAGAGTAAAATTTATTTTTTTCAAAGAAATAAGACTAGTAGTTTAAACGATATATTCAATTAAATATCATTAGAAGTCGTATAACTGCGACGTAAAATGTTGACGATCCCTGACTGAGCACATGTTAATATGGGACGCGTGTGAGTCCACTATAAAAGTGATGTACTCTTTCTACTTTAGCGCCTTTTTATTCAAACTAGAGCATGTTTATTTTATTACTTTTCGTATACAATAAACATTCTCAACGGTATGTCTTCACATTGTTGCGTCAAAATACTCAGAATTGGAGTTTTTTGAGAAAAATAACTTATTGGGAGACCGCTATCCTACTAATAATAAAAATTTGGAAGTTGATGAGGATGGATGTGTGTGTGTGGATGGTGTGTGTGTTGTTGGTGAGGTGTATGTCGTTACTTCGTGGCAAATAAATACTTTTTCTTTCTTTCTTCTTACACGCAAAAACTACTGATCGAATTTTGATGAAACTTTACAGTAAGTACTTAATAGAGCTTTAGGTATACATCAGATTATCATAAAGGCTATAATATTTATGAGGTACCAATACCACGCGGGCGTAGTCCCTGGCAGAAGCTAGTAACATATAAAAATGGTTTCGACAAATACTGCCAGACATATAAAAATAAAACGAAAACTACTACTTTTACATTTCCAAATGCCATTGGTAATAGATTTAAACTACCAAATCGAACATTAATAGCTGCAAATTAGAACTTGTTCAAGCAGTTAATGTCTCAGTTTATTACGTATAAAATGCCCTTTAAATGGAATACAGAATACCTTCCTATTTTCAAGAAACTTAGCAAAGGACTTTCCTACTTCTCCTATCAGAAATGAATCATTTAAAGTACCTAATTCCGTCTAATTTACGAACTTGGCTATAAAGACCACCTCCGCTAATTTGAGCAGTAATTGACAATCGATCCATAGTTCCTGGTATTGCACGACAGTTCCTGGTATCGCACGATAGGGCTGACCGCTGCGGCAATCGATACCGCCTTTGCCCCGATCGAACTGTTCCATCTCGGTCAATTTGGTCGGCAAATGTTGAATCATGCAGACAGATTGCGGTTACGTATTGATCGCGATAGAAAGACGTGTTGAGAGAGGTACTAAGAAATTAAAATCGAAATTACTTTGAATAATATTGTATTGTGTAATTTGCTTCGTAGTATTATGTGAGCCCCTCTCTTTCACTGAGAAGAGGCCTGTGGTTCCGCAGTGCGAACCGTGTTGGGTGATTAAGCTTGTTTTAATTTGTATGTGTGAGAGGTATGAAAATGCTTCTACTTATTTTTATTTTAGATAGGGTTGCTCTTTACTCTAGTCTAGGTCAGAGGTGACAAAGTCGACGATGGAGCGAGCTCAGCGAAGCCTGTTCACTCTAACTTTGAAGAGATTAGGGTTGTATGCATTCGGAAACACAGGTGCAGGTAGAGAGTTCCACTCCTTTGCTGTGCGCATTATGAAAGACGTTCGGAAACGCTTAGTGCGAATTCGTGGAATGGAATAGCAAGACGGTAGGGATGGTAACTTGCAGTGCGTCTAGATGTCCGATGGTAGTAGGGGTCCGGTGAGATGAGGTCGTGGAGTTCTTGAGCACACTCTCCGAAGTAAATTCTGTAGAAGACCGACAAGCAGGCAACCTTGCGGCGATAAGCCAAGCGGTGAAGGTTGGCATTCACCAGTTTTACGTCGCCAATGACTCTTAGCTCTGCGTACGACTAAAATAATATTAGTTTGCTTCGTTTCAAGTCCAAAACAAAATGACCGCTAAGCTGTTTCATTTTTTTTTCAAACCGTTAAACAATTTTATTCGGAACTAATTAAAGAAAGTATTTCGATTAAATGGAAGGGTGATATTTATTCTTTCACCGATAGAGTAAAAAAAAGGAAAGTGGGAGGCGCAAATAATTCAGCGTGAAAGAAAACGCTCAAATTGAAAAGACACGAATTGTTCGCCAATATTTTTTTGTTGGTAACATTGTGTTCGTGGCCATTATTCGTGATGGCCTCATTTTGTCAATCACTTCATACACATGTAACTCATTCATAAAAATAATTACTTAATTAGTCAATAGTCAATTTAGTGTAATAAAATTGTAATAATTGTAAGGTAGGGTTCTCAATGTGAATTCCTTATTTAATAGCCTGTATATATGATAACTTTAACGATATGCGTTATAAGAATATTGTATTTCAATCACAAATAACACAAATACAATTAAAAAAAAAATCCTAAAATATATTTTCAAACGTACAACTTTGAGATAAGGTTCTAATTTGCATACTTATACACACAATAAGCGTTTTATGAATGCAAATCTACAGTGGATAATAATAGAGGTGTACTAAGGACCATTTTCGTACCGCAAGAGTAGTACCAATACCGGTCCATTTTAAGGTCAAGTGCGACATTTCATTGTTACTTCCTGATCGATTCGGTATTGGTATCGGTACCGGTCACCCGGTTTCGGTATCTCGGAGAGTGGCACGGAAATGATTGTTGTTTGTTATCTATTTAGCTTGGAAGGCTTTCACAATGTGTAATTAAAATGGCGGTTCTAGTTTGAGATGGATTTATTATTAAAATTTCAATTTAGGTCTAATTCTCATGTCATATTTCTGTAGAAATCATATGCTGAGGAAACAAAAAGTGTTATTCTGTGTCATCTTAATTTGAGCTCTCGTATTGGTTAGTTGAAAAGTTACTATTATTTAGTGTTTCTAAGACTTAAAGTATCACACATGGTCTAATTATGTTTATGGTAACAACATCTACTGACGTAGAGAAAAAAAAAAACGAGTAACTACAGTTGACTAAGTGTTCACGCTTGCATCATAATTTAATTCGGCCCTTAAGATATAGGATTTTCATTAAGATCAAACACGTCAATTAATTTCAGAAAATCATTAAAATGAACATTAAATCATTGCATTAAATTCTGCAATAAGCTCCCATATATCACTACCATCTTAATGTCCATACCAAAATATTTCTCAACAAGTAATTCGTGTATTACCAATAATTTAGGTACTAAAGCCTAAAATGCAATGATTTGTTTCGCCTAACACTGGCAGGTAATAACTTCAAAAGGTTGCACCGGACGAGGTCGAATACCATATTAGATGCGATCTGATATTATAAAAAAATAATAGGTTAGTCGTTACATAGGTTAAGTCTGAGAATTTTTAGACCACTTTGAAAATAAATCAATAATCATAACTAGTTTAATATACTGGCAATAAGTCATTTAAGTAGAAAGGAAGAAAGACCAATTTTAATTTTTGGTCCTTTGGACAGTGACCTTTTATATACTCCTGCCCAGTTTAAATGAATACCAAATGTTTTGATTTTCAGAGGCTTATTCTACCCTTTAAGATTTTGCGAACAGAGTCAAAATCTTGGGGTAGTGGAGGCCAGCGTAACCCATTTTATTCTTCGATTCTCCTCTGACAGCCATCACGCCATCATTCACTCCCCTTTCTTTGATGGCGATGCGCCATCTGTACATAGTGGACATCCTACACACACGCACAAACGTTTTGGGAACACATTCATTGTGCGTACAGCTAAGGAGTGGAGTTCCCTGTCTATGTTTCTATGTTTCCTGATAGCTACAACCTGGGGGTCTTTAAGTAAATAGTGAATAGGTTACTTCTAGACAAGCGTGCTCAATCGACGGCCACATCATCGCTTACCATCAGGTGAGATAGTAGTCAAACGTGTGCCTATAAATAATAATTAATCATTGCTCACACATCATTTCCTCATCAGTATGATATTATGAGACTTATAAAATCCGGTTGGATAATTGAGTCGATCACAGCACATTTTCTCACAAATATAATAAATCTCACCAAACAGGCATAAAACTGAAGACAGCTGATTCTTTTCACTCTCAAATTAAAATTAGCATTGCAAATGTGTCTAAAATAAAATATAAATATAAATGCACGCCTCTGACATGACGTGACACAACACAACTTTCTTTCTGGCATGTCGGTAAAACTTGTTGGGCTCGGTTATATTAGATACATAATATAGTGTTGTTATATGACTTTGAAAGTCTGTTCAAGGGCAATATGTGATGTCTCCGGCGAGAATAAGGCGCGCCTATGTCTGGCTAAATTATTCTATCAAGAGGAAATATTCAGTAGCGTTTTCTTATCTCCAAATTACAATATTAATCAGATAACTAAGGTAGTAATGGCAATTTCTTTTCAACCGTTCATGTAGAAGTAGCGGTCATTTGGAGATCTTTTTTCACCAGTGGATGTTGAACAAGGACCAAAGGGCTGTTTTTAAGAAGAAAGATAGAGAACACGTTTATTTACGGTAAACATGACCCAAAAACAGGGGAAAACATGCGTCACGGCCACGCAAAACGGCCATCGCTCAGCTTAGTGCTATGACCCTATGAGAGACAGAGGCCGTAACGACGTCGAACGGTGCAGCAAACACTTTGCCCTGAACTAGGAATTACTCCTATATCGTGGGTGCGTTCACAAACATGTAAGACACCCAGATCAGGAAAAATTATATGTAGGCCATACAAATATTTAATCCGTGCGGGAATCGAACCCGCGACACGCAGCTCAGAACACAATCGCTCAACCACTTTGCCAACCGTGCCATTATGCAGGAACTTTAAAATTTGCATTAAAACTCAAAGGTTGACCACTCCTTAATTTTGACACTTGAGTGAAACATGACTTGATTCCGCTGTAGTTTTATTTAAATTTGATTGTGATTACAAAGGTTATCAGCATTTGTCTGCCTTTTTCCACCACCGATTCCAGTATAAACAAATAGCCAATATCAGCATTTTATTTGGAGCAGCTGCGTGTCCGAAGTTAGCTAACCAAACATTCGAAGACGTGACATCCACCAACCCGCACTGGGCCTGCGTGGTGGATTACAGCCCATTCCTCCTGGAGAGGAGGCCTGTGACTCAGGAGTGGGAGCATCATAAAGGCTGATTATAATTGTGCTTAAGGCGCAGTTATACGACTTCTAATGGTTTTTAATTGAACTTCACGTCTAAACGACTAGTCTTATTTCTTTGAAAAAAAATAAGGTTACTCTAAACAATTGCCTTCGTAATTTGATATGTGAATATTTGAAATTATATTTTTATAACATAGTGAAATTAATTTGTAAAGTAATATCTAACGCGGATAAAAAAAATGAGAATCACGCAAAAACTATAAAGCGTATTTTTTTGAAAACTTCACCGTTTTAAAGATCATTTAATTATTTATATTTTAGTATACGTGTTCTAGTACAATACCTGTTGTTTTATGTATAATAAGTTAATAATGCGTCTAATTTTGGACAGCGTTCCTTGATGGGCGAGTCCTATTACTGGGTGGACGTACGACGCGTTACGTGAGCTCAGCACAGAACACGCAAGCTAACCAATCAAGGTCGTTGGCAGTTAATAGCGCCTTAAGTATTAGTCAAAGTGTCATGTATAAATCAGCCTTACAATAGTTTTGCGTGTGGGTGATACACGATTACAACGAAAGACATGTAATTAGTTCCAATGAGGATCGCGAGAGAGAATTTTATTGTCACGGAAGGTGGCATTGTGTTTTTTATTTCGTGATGAGCCAGCTCTTTTGTTTTTAATGGATAATTAAATTGAAATTAATTGGAGTATTGTTGGATAGCGCGCACTTTGTCGCTTATTATATTATTACTTATTATTTATATTATGCAAGTTAAAGCAATATGGGTTAGAGTTGGATTTGATTGTAGGCGAATGGAAAGACCGAAAGACCAAAAATGTTTGTCAGTCAAAGGACCAAAACGTATTAATAATATAATTGTCAAAGTTTGGATGGGTGGATGTAAATAGATGTTTGTTACTCAATCTCGCCAGAACTACTGAACGGACCTGGATGAAATTTGGCACAGAGATAGATTATAGTCTGGAATAGCATATAGGCTGTAATTTATCGTGGGTGAAGTACTAATTCCACGCGGGAGAAGCCGGTGGCAGAAGCTAGTATTTTACAACTGAACTTCGCTTAGGTGATGAAGAGTCTAAGGAATCAAATTTGAAAGCTTCATGATTCTTGGTTTAATGTAACCAAGAACCATTATGATTAACAAAGTATTTGTTTTTAATATCTGATCATTAGGAACTCGACTACTATTAGACACGGGCTCCTTTAACAGTGTTCTTCGTAGGAAACACCATTCTAGGACAAAAATATTCCTCTCGTGTGTGATGTTATGCAGTGATAGATGAACAATGTCGTAATGAGGAGCCTTTGTAGGCAACTTGTAGGAGTTAATTATACATGTATCAGGTCGCTAAAGGCAGATAATTACGGTTTTTACAAATCCAACTATACCTGTCGCCCTATCGTTGTAAGAATGTAGCAAGAAGGTCGTTATGTATCTGCTTACCCCATAAGATTGAAAGCGTGATAGTAGCATTAAAGGCATACTTTTGACAGTGAGAACTGCCGGGAAACAAACGCAGGATTGCATTTCTTACTCAACTATACCAGTAGTTATGAAGGGTTTGATTCCCGGGTTGGGTAATATTTATGAGGATTGTCTTTCTGGAATTTTCAAATTCTGAATTCATGCCTGGTTCACGTCAATACTCACACCTGTTACTTGGGACTTAAGACGAAATGTGGGGCGTACTATCGGTAGACCTCTGCCCAACCCTTTGGGACTACAGGTGTGTAGTTTTTTTTTAACTATACCTGTATCTTTATCTTCGCAGGAATGTAAGTAGGAAGGTCGTCAGTCTCTGCCCATCCCATAATATCAAAATCGTGATAGCAGCATTAAAGGCATTTCATAGTTTGGTACCAATAAGCCCCGGAGGTATACCAGATGGTTCCCGAGTCATGACCCTTAGCATTTCCGAATCGAACGAACGATACGTTTCGAAGGCCGACCGGTGTGCGCTGCTAAATGTCAGATGAGATAGGGCTGACCCATCTGTACGTGGGATGGTGAGGCTTGCTAAATATTAATCTACACTTAATAATATTATAAAGAGGTAAAGTTTGTAAGTTTGTGAGGTTGTATGGGGTAATCTCTGGATCTACTGAACCGATTTTGAAAATTCTTTTACCAATAGAAAGCCACGTTATTTGTGAGTGTCATAGGCTATAAATTTTAGAAATCCACGCTTATGAAGTCGCAGGTGAAATGGTAGTAATATTATAAAGAGGTACAGTTTGTAAGTTTGTTTGTAGGAAGGAATCTCTGGAAATACTGAACCAATTTTGAAAATTCTTTCACCAGTGGAAAGCTACATTATTTCTGAGTGGCATACCTTAGCTATATTTGATTGTGATTTAGGACGCTAGTTTGTAATAAATAGCATGAAGGTATGCATCGTTATTGGCAAAATAAAGGTATATAAATTATTATGCCAGACCGAACAATTAATATAAAAATATATATACGGTCGAATTGAGAACCTCCTCCTTTTCTACGTCGGTTAAAAATGTAGGTGTATCTACTTCTGGTACATGTTTATTAAAGATTGATCTTAATTAATATTATAAAGAGGAAAAATGGGTTGTTTGGGCAGAACGATCTGATTACGATAATACTTTCAGTATTAGATAAGCTGGTTTATATCCCGAAAAATAGTACGCTCCCCGTGGGATAGGCCATCGGAGCGGAGCTATGGGACGGAGCTAATCAAAGAATCGAGGTTTGAAGGTAGACTTTGGCATATAATGCCAGGCATAAGAAACAATGTAATTCTTGCATGAAAAATTACTTAAGTGAATAATAAATAAGGTAAAAAAATCCACTTTAACCCCACTTATTAAAACTATAAATTAATTAGCTGCTAATGTGACTTAATGACTAATTAAAACACCTTCACAATATCCTTATCTCGAACGTACTCTCGGGTCAGAGATTACAGACATTTATTAATAAACATAAATCTGTACGTCATTCTATAGAAATGTCAATATTATGAACTAATTAATGAATCTATAGGAGGAAATTAACTACGACTGAAATTAATAGTCACGACGGAACACTCCTTGGTAAGTACATTACTTCCATCAAATTTATTACTAAGTAACATTTAGTAGATTAAGTTGTACGAAGATCTTAGCTGAGCAAGATCATGCTGGGATCTGGTAGAAGTGTTACCCTGAGAGCTCAGTGATAGCAGAATTGACTGCTTTCAGTCCACCATACCTACATTTATACTATACATAAACAGACCGATGTGTTGCTAAGGAGTTTGTTGCGCCATTTCTTCTTCCTAGCTAAAACACGAGGAAGTGGTGATGGGCTGGTGTTTTATGGGACTGTCTTTTTTGTAGAACTTTGACGTTCAAAAAGTGCTGGCTCTCAGCCTAGTTTAAGGCCCTACTACCGGCCAAGTGGCGCCCCCATTTAATAAAAAATCGTAGCATAGCATAGAAAATAAATATTAAAGAATCCAACGTCACATTTGTTACAAAGAGGATAAAGTATTTTTACGTTGTTAAAACAGGTCTCAGAATGTTTCGTATCCAAAGTAGTAGGCAAAAGTGTCAGAAACGGCCGTTTTTGATAAAAAATACTTTATCCTCTTTGTAACAAACGTGACGTTGGCGTCTTTAATATTTATTTTCTATGCTATGCTACGATTTTTTATTCAATGAGGGCGCCACTTGGCCGGTAGTAGACCCGTAAACAAATGACTTTTGATTTCAGTTCTGCATACATTCATAAAACCACGCCTATTTCCCATGGGCAGAGGTAGAAACACGTACTCATTTTGCTTCGTTTACGTTCATTACATTAGGATACATTAAGTACAAGTATTAAACATAACTGAGTACGTATACTTCAGTCAAACAGGTAATAGCAAAAATTCTCTTTTCAATTTGAAAAGCTTTTGACATTGCCAGCCCTATTCCAGTCCGGGCGACTTCGACAGGTGCACAAAAATAACAGATGCGCTTGCGCATTGTGCTACGGGCCGAGATTGGCCGTGAGGGCCCGGCACTAACTATACTACACTATAGCAAGGGATCTACCTGCTTCCTTCCATGAATGGGATTGGGATAAGGAAAAATGCAACAGATTGCGATGAAGTTTTGCAGACAGAATATTTTTGTTTTGGGCTTGTGTGGAACTTGGATGGCAGAGTTGTGTAAGTTATTAATTTTACTCTATGGTATTATTAATGTCTGTGGGATCACTCAGTAAAATAAAGCTACTTTTATTATAAATTTTTATTTTATTCATTACGTGTGTTGCCATGTTTTTTTGAATAAGTAGCTGTTTTGATTTTTAAGCTCTCAGTATTGTATTGAAACGAGAAATGTCACTATCTGAAGAAATATATTCAGGGAGACGATCGTTTCCGGATCAAAGGACAAATTTTATTGCCTACTCTTGACCTCATCGTCTTTCGCGATGGTTTCCTAACTTTGAGAATTTGTGTAAAAAGTTGGAGATAAACGCAAACAAAAATGATTACAACAGTTACCAACACCAACGCGACCCACAACAGCAAGAAAGCCTGCAAGGTGTATTGTTGAGATCAATTTCATAGGCACTGCAGTACATTGCTGCTTTGCTCGGTGGACATCGATTATAAGAGGCACTACATAGTACGTTTTTCTTTTCCTATACGTCAAAGAAGCAATGTACTGCATAGTGCCTATCAAATTGATGTCAACTGAGTTAGCGAATACACCTGCTGGTCTACTATCCAGAAACTAACTACACTTGACCTCGATCTTGCTTAATTTGAATGGGATGGATCAGGTTTACCATGGAACGAAATATAGATCGTAAGGACCACAGACGCCGACAGTAATTTCGAATGTTAGCAATAGCTGTACAAAAGGACTGTGTGAAAGAGGATATTTGTAAAAAGGGGGTGACTACTGAGATGACGACTAATAGAGGAGTATGGAAGAAAAAGACATGTTGCGCCGACCCCAAATAAATTGGGATAAGGGCTAAGATGATGAATGAGTTGTACAAAAGGTGTGTCCTATCATTTCCAGAGAGGGGTGGTGGCCCAGTGGTAACGGCCGCGACTTACACGTTGTAGGTCGTGAGTTCAAACCCAGACACACAGGCGCTTAACTTTGTGTAAATTATTTCATCACCACTGCTCTCAAAACGGTGAAGTAACATCGTGAAGAAACCGGCATGTCCCATGTGGTGGATTACGACCCTCACCCTCTCACAGAAAGAAGGACTGTACCCCAGCAGTGGGGAAATTAAAAGGCTGATGGTGATGATCATTTCCAGAACGAATCCCAATTAAAACTGACTTGAAAAGCTTTCCATGCTAATGAATTGGTGTATTATTTTCCCACGGAGTCGGTACCGAACAGGTGTGGCTCTTAAATGTTGCTCAGAGATCGATCGAGTAGAAATCCGCCACGACTTTACGACTGGGCGTTATAGAGATGATTAAATCTGTATGTCACCAAAGATACACAGATTTAAACAATCTAATTTAATGAGAAGCGAAATTCTGGCTATAAACGACAATTTTGTAACCTAATAACAAATTTAAGTAGACTTTTCCATGGTCAATAAAATAAATTTAAGGTGATAGCTCCAGGTAGCCCGCGAAATTCAAATTTTCTTACGTTTTTTGCAATTTGCAGGTCAGTGTTAGGTTGTTTCTTGGTCAAAATTTGATTCGCGGCCGTAGCAAGTATGTATTTAAAGAATTATAATCATTAAAATCATCAATACAACTCTCTCAGTTAGAATTGATTCCAAATGTAAGTATTTCATGAAATCATGACATTTGGCATTCACCTTGAGGTGAAAGCTCCAGGGTAGCCGCGAAATTCAAATTTTCTTACGTTTTTTGCAATTTGCAGGTCAGTATCAGGTTGTATGTTGGTCAACGTTGGAAAATTTGAATTTCGCGGGCTACCCTGTCGCTTCCACCTTAAATCTTCAAGACATGTAAACCACCAGTGCTCTTGCTCACATAATATCACTCGCCTTGGTACAGTATCAGAGTAATCAGTGATAATAGGACCGGTGCATGCCCTTGCATAGAGAAAGGACCGCGGTGACCTCTTACAAAGATCATGTCCTAAATAGGAGTTGTTCATTTTTGTTAGGGTTCCGTACCCGAAGGATCCAAACGGAGCCCTATTCCTGTCACTCACGTGTCCGTCTATCCGTCGTCTGGCACACAGGTTTTACAGCCAAACGGTTGCAACTACAGTCTTCAAATTTTCGCAATATATCGGGTGTAGAAAGACAGTTTTCGAAGCCGAAAGCCACATATTCTACCCAATATTTGGATCATTTTTTTCCACTAGACCGTACCTGGGCAAACTGGTTCTAGAGATATTGAAGGTCAAAGTAGCAATTTTTTTTTTACTTTTTTAAGAAAATGAATTCTAAGTGTTATTACTAACCTTTTTTCAAACAAACATTACCTGAATTTTCGACTTTTTTTTTCTAAATTTCAAATTTGCAGTTACGAAAACGCAATGAATATCAAACGTATCCGACAAGTACCTACGAGTACGTGGCTTAGAGCGAAGGGGCGGGGTTTTAACTTCACTTGCGTTACATCGCGCGGCATAAAAAATAGTTTTATTTTTCATACCTAAAAATAAAAGTCGTTTCGCACTTGGCCGGGTTTTTTGGCAATGAGTACTGCTTGGAATAATGTAGGTTGCAGAACCAAATTCTGTCAGAAGGACTTCAGGAGTGATAACCACATGGAAATTTCATTTGTTTTTTGACTGTACACTAATCAAATGATTTTAACACGCGCTTTTATTAGCTTGGTATGTATCTATGTAACGGAATATTTGAACGTGATTTTCACCCACTTCAAAACGTCGGATTTAATTGAAACTTCGCACAATTGTCAAGGACCGATGACAATGCATGGTTAGCTAAGTGACGTCATTCTATATCAAATAGGGCGGACTTCAAAAGATGGCGGACTTGTTATTTTTTATGCATTTCCATGATATGAGTATCAAAGTAAAGGGGTTGCTGAAAAAAAGTGGTTTTAGTAGTTTTTAAACTATAGTAATTATTATTGTTACCTTTCTTTGGAATTAAGTGTTACAGCAGACTGATATTTTCCAACAGTGCAAAAAATCAGGAAGGATTTCGGGCAAGTTTTAGTTGTACCCGGGCCTGCGGACGGCGAGTAGTGGGTAACTCGCTGTCCGATTAGCACCAGGCCCGAGAGTCGACTGCGGGTAGTGTTCCACGCGCGCCTCAAAGAGTTGTCAGCAAAACATGACGGGGCCCGTCGTGGCCTATGCCTGCCTCGTGGTTGAGGATAAATTCGAAACAGAGTTACCTCGCCCCTGGGCATTCAGGGCACGGTTGCTGGCAGCTAGGCAGCTGTTCCTTACAGGGTTGGGTTTTAGTCAGTAAGAGTCTGACACGTCCTCCCGCTCCACCCTAGAGCAGGAGATGTCATTGGAAGATTTACCAACCCACAAAAATAAGGCAAGTTTTAGTAGCGTAGTATAATATCTATTACCTACGAGGGACCGCCCCGGCGCCCCTCATGAATCACTGTCTATTGGTGAAAATCGCATGCAAATCTGTTTAGTAGTTTTCGAATTTATCGCGAACAAACAGACATATGCTGCGGGCCACTTTGTTTTATAATGTGATAGTGATAATTTATTTATTTGGCATTATGCTGTAGAACAACAAAGTTATTGAGTTATTAATGGACTCAAAATACGCGTCAACACTCAATTAATTAATATTTTTACCGGGTATTACATTAATACATTTTGCATTATCAACTAGCTGATTTCCTCTTCCAATTTATACGTAACTAATTAGCATACAATTACTTTAAATATGGCAATAAATCTATACTTATGATATGCATGCAACAGTGTATTGATTGATAAATTTATACTTATGATATGCATGCATCAATGCATTGATTACTCCTATATAAATAACTACTACTTCTGCCAGCAGCTTCGCCCTTCCCCCGTTATAAATTTTCAACCCCTTTTTCACCCCCTTAAGGGTTGAATTTCGAAAAACCCTTTCTTAGTGGATACCTACTCTTCACAAAGAACACACCCTCCAAATTTCATGTCTCTAGGACCAGCGGTTTAGGCTGTGCGTTGATATATCAGTCAGACGACTTCAGGACTTTGAATTTTATATATGCAGATAATTCCTTAATACCTACCATATAAATTATAAAATTCATACTTAAGCTACCTCTATAAAACACGTTGCCATTTAAAACTCAACCTCATTTTATAAGACATAAGATTAATTATCAATTACACGGACAAACCGTGGGAAATACAAGGGAGAGTGGAGACTAATAGTGATGGATCGCGAACATCCTTGATTGTCGATACTCGATATAATTTGACGCGATGATACCACGATTATGAGCGATTATCGATGTCACTCGAATCCTGTATGAAACCGGAGTGGTATTTTTGCAAGCTAAGTAAGGCTGGTTACATGCGATGCGACACAGTGGCGCGATTTTGATGGGTTTGTCGCGTGTTTATTTTATAGAGTAACCTGTATGGTGGTTATCTTTAGTACGTGAACTACAACACGAATTATTTCAAAAAACACAACAGGATGTCCTACTGCTGTAGGTGCTTACAATTTTTGCCAAATTCAACTGCTATCTAAATCTCAGTTTTTGATGATAAATTTACATAGAGATGACGGTAAATAAATTATTGTTGGTAAAGCTGTTAAATTCTCTTAGGCAGATGTGTTCCTGATTACAAATTCTTAGTACACCCACATTTCGCCAACGAAACCAAAGTCAACAAATTGAAATTAAGATTTGACAACCATTTTGGAATAAATTCATTGTGCATACTCGTACAGCTAAGGAGTGGAATTCCCTGCCAGAGTTGGTTTCTTGATAGCTACAACTTTTTTTTCTTTGTTTTTGTGGGTTTGGTAAATCATCCAATGACTTCACCCGCTCTGGGTGGAGCGGGAGGCGTGTCAGACTTTTACTGACTAAATTCCACCCCTGTTCCTTCAGTTGCCTGAGTGCCCCGGAGCGCGGTAACTCTGTTTCGAATTTATCCGCGGTCCTCTGGGTATCTTTAAGTCAAGAGTGAATAGGTTACTTCTAGACAAGCTCTATCTTCGACCACATCATCATTTACCATCAGGTGAGATAGTAGTCAAAAAGGATATAAAAATAGTTCATATGCAATCAAAGTCTATTAAAAACTGAGGGATCGTCACCTAATAGCGTACTTAACCAATTGCCAACGCAACACCAGTGGTACACTTCAGAAGCAGTTATTCCAGTATCATTAGATTCATTGGACTGTCATTAGATTCATTGGACTGTCATTAGATTTGCGTAAAATCTGGTTGTTGTAAACAGCCTAATGAGCGACACTGCTATGTCGTTTTGCCTTACCGAGGAGCTCTCGAAAATATTGCTTTCTATCGTGGCGATAGTGATTATCAAAATGACTGAATGTTTGGGATGTTGGACACGTGACATATACACATGAACTTCTGTGACCCGAAAATTTATTAATGTATGTTACATCTCCGAGATATGTAACGTAAATAAATAAATTTTCAATTTGGGATCCGTTTCGGGAGACATTAGAATTTTTTAAACTGTACCGTGCGAAATTTAAATTAAAGGTCTTTGTTTAGATTTATAAAGAATTTAAATAATAATAAAATATACTACATAAACAATAACAGCTCAGAGAGATACCTAGCACAAGAATACGGATAGGTAACAATAAAAGGTAGAAACACTCGTAAAATTCAAAACACATCAAAAATAATAAACACAATTCATACATTCCCATAATGTTTGCAGAGTATTCTCAGCAATGTCAACTTATTTATAAATTAAGACTTAAACCTGTAATGTTCTCGGACTCTCCTCTACAAGAGGGAGTAGGCCATGGTCTACCATGTGGGCCCAGTGTAGATTGCTGGAGAAAGATTGGCCCATTACTTTAAGCTGTCAAAGTGACAGCTCAATTTCATGATCTGCCTAGCCTTCTCAATCATGTTGGATCAGCTTCCAGTCTAACCGTATGCAGCTGAATACCAGTATTTACTTGGAGCAGCTGCTTAGCAGACCTCAAGTTATGCTTCAATAATCTCGAGATGTTTTGAAGACAGATTTCAAAACGCACGGTGCAATGAACTTCGTTGAACTGTCAAAAACTCTTGAGTATTGCGATTATGTATGAGTGTTACGCAATTTAAATGCAAGTCATTCGCTTTCTATTTAACACACGTTTCTTTCCCTTTATAAAATCGTAAAAATAAAAAAAATAAAAATAAATAAAGGGTGGCCACGATTTGTCACAAAGCGAGACTTTCTCATAAATCGATGTGAATTTGTGTGAATTGCAAAATATTCCATTGACACCTGACGACCGTTCGAACACGATTTCATAATCGGAATTTCACTTGCTCATTCATTTTTCAAGGCTATTACCGACTTTTGTGTTTTCTTCGACATTTTAGGTACACAACACATCATTTAGTTTTTTTTTTTTAAATTAATACAATTACCAAATTCCTGCTATCACATTCTTGACAGTAATTCGATCTATAAAATACTTACTGCCGCATTAAAAAACCGCTGATCAAATTTTTTCGCAAACAAAATCCATAATTCGATTTTCAAAGCTCTAGAAAACGAATAAAGCCGGTTAAAGTTACGGTTATTCACCTCTAGTAAAAAAATAAAATAAAATACAAAAAAAAATCCGCGTCGCAAAATACTATTGTATTATTCCACCGAATAGTGCGTAACAAGAGAGCGGAAACGGATTATTTTAAATCAAATAAAAAATAAAAAAATAACTAGCTATCCACGGTGAATAACGACAGTGAAAGTTATTCGTAACGCATCGCTGCGTACTATTTACCTTCAGCTAAACGTTATTTTAAAATTAAATATTGGCTTACTTGGTCTACCGTTGCTAATCAATTGGCGATTGACAAAAAACTAGTTGGCGTTGTTTAACTAAGAGTGTGATAACATGAATTTGTGGTAAATAACTTTTTGTAGCGATTTTTTCGTGGTTTGAATAAAAGTGTGTGCAAATTGTTTCCTTTTGACGTGAATAAATTGAGTGAAACGGGTCTCTTAGGCAACCATTTTTTTTTGGTTATGGATTGCGATTTACAAATTTTCTGACGAAAATTAATTTAAGATACTTTCGTGTTCATGTTGTTGCTTTAACATTGCCAAAAAGAATTATTCGGACTTGTAGCTGTATTTTTACAGGGTCGATCTCAACATGTTAATTTTTACTCTTAACAAGAATAAAAATTATCTATCTCTCTGGGTTTGGTTTCAGCACTTAGTCCCTGGTGAACTACAGTACGTGGAGTAAAAAATATCTTTTACCTTCATTTTTTTTTACTGTCGTTTGATTAGAACTCTGTGGTAGCTTGTGACGATGACTATTGCACATAACTAGGTAATAATTATGTGGTTAACTAGTTCAAAGGAAAAATTAGTGAATCATCACTGTTATTACTTAATAGACTTCTAATTATGTGACCTTTTGTGGCTTTACCCGCGAGCAAAGGACACGTAACCTAGAAGAAAGTGTAGATATTTTTAGGGTTTTCTATTAAAAATGTCATCGAATGTTTGATTACACGGGTGTTTACGAGTTTTATCAGTAATTATACGCGCTCTTATCAGACAAAACAACTTCTGGGTAACATAGTAGGTGCTAAATACATAAATTATGATGCACAGTAGGAAACTAACCAACTTTGAAATTACCTACCTACTCAGTTGATGGAATTATATTTACTAGGTGTGTGAAATGAACCTTAAGATGTAAATATACTTTCATCAAACATAGGAAGTCATAGCAAGAAAATCAATAGGTGTCTGTTTGCATTACAACGATATCCTAAATTGACATTTCCGTTTCCCGTATGTCTAATTTGTGTTTTAACCAACTTGAGAAACACGACTGGTCTCTTGAAAATGTAAGTTACATCTTGCCTAAATAAGGCATTTCTTAATTTGGAACTACTGAGTGAATTAGGCAAACGGCAAAAATATCGTGACAGCTAATCTTTCAGATCTAAAAACACGGTTTCTCGGATTATGCATTACCATTTTGACCAGACGCAAAGCGACCTCGCGTTTTATAACACATTCGAGATTACGAGTACGAGTGTAGACTATTAAATGCATGTAATACAAAAGTATTGCACAAACGAGACTTTTGAAAGCCATTACAAAAGAGCACGTGAGACTATCCAAACATTTGGGCTATAAAATAACTTACAGCTTTAGAATATCCGCTTCCGGCGCTTCCATCTGAGGAGTTGCTCAACCTTCTTTCACTGTTGGACGCTGGCGGCGACCAGGCCGAACCACTGTCTGACGGCATCTTGACAAGCACAACTGTCTCACATCATAGCTATCAACCACTATTAACTCGTTATTAACCGTTATTCACAACACTAGCACATCACTATCGGTGTTCCGCGGTCCATTTTACTTGTCCCGTTTACCTGCAGAAGAGAAAAAAAAACTGTTAAGATTTTTTATGATACAACAATGTTTAGTTCACTATCTGTTGTAGAATATGCTAGATAGAACATAAAATCGGACAAGCGATAACAAAAAACATGTGTTAGATTTTTCTGTAGATAAATTGTCATAAAAATAAGCACGAAACCTTCTTAAATTACATGAGAAAAACTCACACAATAACTGGAAGTATAGCACAAAAATTCGTATAACATTAACAGTAGTAAGTTTACAATCGCTCGGTTATTTCGGAAATAGCCGTTGTTGGAAACTGACTGACGTCCGTTCGGTCGCGCGCGCGGCGGAGCACTGCCGATGCGAGCCCAGTTACACGACGACCGCAACACAGATAAATTATATTATTTCTTAACCTATAACCAGTTGTATTATTATAAAACTATTTTATTTTGCACAATGTTCTTTTAAGTTTTTGTCGGATTATTAGTTTTAATGCGTTAATGCATTAGTGCAATTAAAATAATAGTATCCATTGTATTGTATTCTTTACATAACAATGGGTATTACTAAATTGCTATTGTCATTGACCAATATTTTGCTTGTTTAATTCAGGTTTTGATGTTACGATCGGATTTTTAAGGCACAGTTTTTCTGTGCTAAGTGCACAGGCCTTTATGAGACAACGATTCATTCTTTTTTTTACGATTCTATTGAAAACTCAATCAATGACTTTAAGAATACCGTTTAAGCGCCTGTCACATTATACTTTCTCGGTACAAAAAATAATTTGGACACGAAACGCCGACGAAACTTGAACTACATTTAAATAGCGTACAATATGGCCTGAATACCTCATATATCTGATCGGTACCTATTTGTTGACACGCGATCAATTACCCATTCAAATGACACGGTGTTCACATGACGCGATCTATCGCAGCGCGGGCGCAGGGAAATGGGAGGCATTGTGCTTTGTGGGAGGCCATGGGCTCGGGATTTGTGGGGACAGTCCTTTCTTAAGGTAAAGGAGCGTTTAGGTTGATTTGGAGGTTATATGTAATTTTTGACAGCTGTCAATCTTGTATTTTATGCCAGTATTCGAATGATTGGCTGCATATAACAAACATCTGTACTTGACGCTTTCTGAGCACAGTGTATTATTCGCATTTTTGTAAATTCAACACAAAAATCTGAATTAATCTAGACTTCCCACGTTTGCTGAGGTCATTTAAAAGTTCTATATAACATTGCTTCCATTTGGAAATAAAAATTGGAATGCAGATTTTACGCCATTTGAATAATTAATAGAGATGATACGAAACCGAATAATTTAATAATAATTCTTGTGTTGCAAAGTTACATATTTTATCAATCGACATTTTAAATGTTAAGGATACATTTTACTGTCTAAATG
Source organism: Polia nebulosa (assembly GCA_951329385.1). Taxonomy (NCBI): domain Eukaryota; kingdom Metazoa; phylum Arthropoda; class Insecta; order Lepidoptera; family Noctuidae; genus Polia; species Polia nebulosa. The sequence goes on from OX589609.1 coordinate 2,030,473, forward strand.
CCAAGGCATTTAGTGCAAAAACTCAGATGATCACATAAAATATAAGATTATAAAAAAAGCAGAGATCGGCGATGCATAATAATACACCCACGGGCAGAATCAAAGCCCCTATCTCCGTTTATTATCAAATGAGGAAAACCGCATCAAAATCGGTCCAGGAATTTACGAGGTTATCCTGCCAGACAGACTATTGTATTTTTTTGCGCTAATTACACAGAGATTAGTAAATTAGTCGTAAATATACTTCCTATAGTCTATAAAAACGTTATTACTTTTTAGTAAGAAGTTAATAACAGTATTGAACAATAGGCAGTATGTGATTCAGCATTGTATGCATTTTTGTATCGTTAGCAATAATGTTTTGGGTCTCTTGGTTAATGGTCTATCTCCGGTAAGTAATTATAGGTGCACTTAATGAATTAATTTAATTATCTTGTGCATTATTGTCGCAGATTCAGTTTTTACTCTGTCTGCGAGTCTAAAAATATCATAATTAGAATCGGTTATTTTTTAAAACTCACAACTCACTAGTTTAAAAGCAGAACCGTTAAAATTGTGCTCAAATCATTTTTATGAATAAAAACCAAATATTTTCACCACAACACAGTTTTTTGTCAACTCCTAAACGTCGCTAAAACAATTATCATCAGACTCCTAAAATGGCGCTAGCTGAACCGGTTATTATAAAAAGGACAATTTTGCACCGTTGCGTCACTTTAGTGGCATCTCTGGTGGTGTGGGTGATTCACTCTAGGTATGAATGTTTGAACTATACATAGTTAGTTTGATTGACCTTGAACTTTGGAGATGTGATGTGATCTGACGGAACTAGTAATATTGACTCGCCTTTATTGGCCACTTACGCATGTATTGATTTTGTGTGAGTTAGTTAGTGTGTGTACGGACGGAAATCTGTCTCTTTGCTCTGCAGAGTACGGGCTAGCTCCAACTACTTCCTGAAGAACACAGCGGGGAAGTACTTACTATTCTCTTCTGTCAGGTGATGTTATTCTATAATGCTTTACGAACAACAACCTTATCTCGAAATATGTAGATAGTAATTTTACTAACATACGTATTAGTTTTCATTCTTGTTTATTAACAGTAGCTGAATATTTATTAATATTTATTGAATTAAAAGTATTTTTTTACCTACGAATTTACTGTGAAGATTGTTACTTTTGTAACTTTTGATGTTCAAAAAGTGCTGATTTTCACTTAGTTTCACTCACACTTAAATTTTTTTCTTTATACACGTACTTACACAAGACTTCTTAAGTGTTTTAAATTTAGTGAAACTGAGTTTTCTCCTGGAATGACAGAATGAATGAACATGTGAGAAGATTTAATGCTCAATGCATGACTATAAAAATTACAATTTTAATAGCAAACACTTTATGAAGTAATTGATATTTTGCCGCGAAAAGTAGTAAAAACAAAGAAGCAGTGTCTTGTGATAGCCATATTGTTTTCACACTCGCCCAAGGCCCAACCTCCCTTTTTAATCTCTTGGCGTTACTTATTAACCTATTACATTATAATTTTTTTTCTAAAAATACTAATAACCTTTTGTATTTTTACATTTATTTTTATTTTTTAAGTTAAAGTTTTAAAAGTTAGTCTTATCAGACTAACAGAACTAACCTTACAGTTCTCAGGTTAAACAAGAAATTCCTAAACTATGCAAAACGCACGGCCACCCTACAAATGGGACACTTTCTACGCTTACACACCGTGCGGAGATAACGGCGAAATTGTCTCGCTGAATACAATACACGGACACACCCTTATTCCTACAAACATAAGGTTCAAGATCGCTACCAAAGGGCACTTTGGGTCACAGTAAGTAATAGACAAAGGGCTAACAAGAGAAATCGGCCAGTTTGGCCTTATTCGTAGATTTATGTAATAGTGTATTATTAGCAGGGAGTTATGGGACCGGGCTGTCTTATGAAATATTCTAGTGCTAGGTCTTGAAACTAGTCTGTTTTAAGGTCTGCTAGCGCTGGTAATATTTTGGTTGTAATTAATACTTGATCAATGAGTATCTTGGTAAGTTATTCGAGCATTAAAGATGATGATTTGTTGAGGTAACTTTCTTCATTGCTTATGTCTGACCGTAAATGTCATGTATTGAACTTGGGGTTTCTACAGTAGCTTTGATTAACAGCCGGTGGATAATAATTCACGAAATTACAATGCTTGGAAATCTTCGGGAGGGAGTGGATTCTATTCCTAGGTCAGGCACTGTGTTATTGAGTTTTACATTAGGAATATATTAGTAATGGCCCGGAGACCGGAATTGTGCAAGGTTTATGAGCAATATAAAATGAGAAATACTGATTGGTCTGAGTAGTCTCCATTATTTTCATAATGCTTTGTTATCCGTCTATGCATAGAAGTGTTATCATCAGTTTGTCTCTTATCGATTCTCTCGGGATGATAGCGCCTGATCTAATCTCTGTTGATAAGAATGAAAGGTGCGATAAACAGCTGATATTGCGTGTTGTTTTATCCTATGAAGAAATCAGTGATAGGCGGGAGATGAAGTCTAGAAGAATCCATTGTGTTTTGGAGTGATAGTGGTCGGTTATTGAGGTCTTCAGATAAATTATCAGTAGCCACTGATTCGGGTTCTTACCTGCTCTTACTGAAAGAATTAGCCAATGTTAAAAAAAAAAATTGGTTGTCTGTAAAGTTGGTTTACGGACGGTAGTTTAACGTGACAACGTCATAACAAAACATTGATGAAATATAGATGCGGCGCATGCGTACAATGAGCGTAACGGGACACTTTTTCGTGCATGCAGCCGGCGTTCATCGATTTTTTAGACGTTGTCACGTCAAAAAGTTACGGGACGCTCGGCAGATGTAAAACATCTATATTAATATTAGAATTCAAAATTGTTGTTAGTTGTTGTTATTGTTGCTGTTGGTGGTGGTATTGTGTTGTGTACTTGTGTTGTTGTTGGTCGTGGTGTGTTGTTGTTCGTTGTTGTTGGTGGTGTTGTGTTGTTGTTTGTTGTTGTGGGTGGTGTTGTGTTGTTGGTTGCTGTTGTTTTTGATGATGTTGTTGTTGTGTGTTGTGTTACTTTTTTTCGCATAGATGTTTCTAGGGAGAAGGGAGTCGAGAGCGACGGCGTAGTGGGGACATCTAGGTACGACAGCGTCATGCTGTTTGCCGTTACGGTATTCGAGTCAATTTTACTGCCAAGCCGTGCCAATAGATGTTTCACATCAAAAATACTTGAGGAACAGGACCCGGTTTCAGGACGCGCTGAGTCTAGCTTCTTTAAACTCATCAGTTTATTTTTTTATAATTAGGTAATAGGCTCGCGCTAGACCACTTTCACATCCGATTGTAAGCGATGATGTGGTCGACGATGGAGCACGCTTGCCTAGAAGAATCAGTCTTGCTTTAAAGACCCCCAGGTGGTAGCTATCAGGAGACACAGACTCCGGCAGGGAATGCCGCTCGTCAGCTGTACGCTAAGTTTTATCGTTTAATAGTTACTCATTACGTTTGTCGGCAGTGTCCTCTGAAGTGTGTATAAACAACTCAACAACGTAGTAAGTCCAAGGGGAATTAACAAGAAATATAAAACTTGATGTAATGTCACGATACGACATTTAACAAACTACTGTATATTTGTTTATTGTACGTCACAGATTTAGATAGGGCTTCCGCTGGACTATGAAAACTGGACATATCAAAATCCAATTGCGTGAAAATAATATCCTGGTACACGCATTTGTACGCACAAAATATCTAAAACGCAATACCATCTAAATATTAATAACGACCGGTAGATGCCAGCCATCCCATACAAAGAAGTTTATTTGTTCGTCAGTTATATTACCAAAATATAGGATGAAGGTACTGCCCTTGGAAATGAACAACTTTCTTTAAGAAAAAATGGAAAATTCTCAAAAAAAAAAAATTGGACTTTCCATAAAAAGTTATCATCAGCTGATCAATATTGCTACGGGAGGTAATTTTTTTTTAAGAATTTCTTTAGGTTTTCTTGAATACAGTTGTTCTTATCGATGGGCAGATGCAGTTTTTAATATATGACCACATCTTTCCGTTACACCCTGTATGTACATATGACGTATTTTTTTCTTTTGTCATGTAAACAAAAAATAAGAACGATACAGTACGTCGAAATTTCGCGTAACGTCACATTTACTTCAAAAATGTACAATTTTTTGCCTAGAAGTGACGTAACAGCCCTCAATCTTGAGCTTTGATGCGTTTGTAATTTTTTATTGGTTTTGTAAAGCAAGAAACACGTGTTCAATATTTTTTAACCGACTTTCGAAAAAGGAGGAGGTTCTATGTTCGACTGTACGTATGTTTTTATTTTTATTTTTTATGTATGTCCGCGCATTTCTCCGTCAGTTGTGGACCGATTTTCAAAATTATTTTTTTATTCGAAAGAATATACTCCCGAGGTGGTCCATATAAATTTTATCGAAATTGCTTTAGCGCTTTTTGAGAAACTGAACAAAAACGAAAAATACGCATATCTTGATGACGTTTTTGTGTTCTCCAAATGTTTAAATTCCACGTTCCATGTTATTGGGGGTTTTTAGTTCTTTTCTCTCATTTTAGTTTTCGGAAGTCGGTGTCAAATATCGAAGAAATAAAATACAAACACCGGCTTCCGAAATTAAAGTTATTTTTAAATTTTTAGTGTATTTTTTTTTTGGGAAGTCGGTTGTTTTTTTTGTACAAAAGTTTTTTATGAACTAAATAAATTATTATATTTGTACCCAGGTTTCATCCGTTATGTTTTATTCTAGAGAAAGAGCCAAGCCCAAACCATTTTTCAGCTTGCCAACCCTACAAGCAGTCATTACTGTGCGTAGCATATCAATTAATAATAGTTGGCATTTAAAAGAATCTCGGCATTGCAGGAAGGCCCGAAGCCCGAGGTCGACCAGTAACATTCATAACCTATCCCTTTGCACAGAGATATCTACGGAACTCGAAACTTACGCTCGCTCCCTAGATGGGTAGGCAGATCCCTAAGTGAAGGTTTGCGATTGATAGTTGATTCGAGAGGTTTCGAATTGAATAAGGCTTGGCAGGTATGCAAATTAAGTAAGAGGTGCTAAGTAGTCGAAGAAGCTGTTGGAGTCGTTAATTTCAAGTAGAGATTGAAACCTGAGGCCCAATTCTGTAACTCTGAGTTAAGCAACACGCCATCGACACTCTATCGACACATAACAGACATTATTTTGCCACTGTTGCAAATTTGGTTTTCTGCAAAAACTTTCAAATGCTATTGACGTATTATAGTAGACCAGACTACCAATTATTACAATTGTCTTATTATGGTGTTTCAATGGCACTACAGTGGCAAGTCAATGACCATAAATAATTTATAGAATACCAAATGTCAATGACTATTCTATTGAGACACCACTGACACACTACCGACACACTATTGACAAGTTAGTTATTTTACAGAATTGGGCTCCTGGATAGTTGTAAAGAGGAAAATTATTTGAGGTTAATTTCTGGTAAAAAGATTATGTACTGATGCAGGTTCTATCGCTGTGTGGCGTATTATATTACTTTTTATCCCTGAGAAATGCACGATTTCGGTGGGATACGACACTAAAGCGAAACTAACGAACACTGACGAAATTAAGATCTCTATAATAAAACCAAATCCAAAGCTGTCAAAACTTAACTGTCATTTTGGTAGAATTTTAACTGGAACTCAAGTTTTCAAATAACATGGGTCTAATAAAGTTTCATGTATACGTAAGATTACGTGATCTTATTAAAGGCAGACTATGGTAAAAACGTGGTGATTGGCCTTTCCTGCCGCCACGATTCCTAAAACTGCGTAAAAAAACTTGAAGGCCTACATATTGACACTGACCACAGTGAACATTCACAATCAGCCGCTCGGATGCGCAGGCGCACCGTTACTACCGTTTTTGCGATCACACGTACAGCTATGTCGCTGTCCCGCTCTAGCTTAGCATAATGTTCGGCCATTGATGAACAATGGTCCGTTTTAGATTCGAAATGAGAAAAAAAAAATAGGTATCTATTTGGTATAACTTTGAACATAAATCCTAGAGGTGATGTGTCCTAAATAACTTCAAGATAAATAGGTACTATTTTTTTATGAGATAATACTGTCCCATTGCAAAAGCCTACCCTACAAGTCCTTCCAGGACCTCTTCACGAGCTTCTTCCAATCAGCTCTTTTAGTAAAATTACTATTATTATCACAGTTACCCACACTATTGTTAAAGTGTGAAGGCGTTTTTTTAATCCGCAAAAAAAACACGGATATACGGGATCGGTCTCTGAAATGAAGACCCCGGGGAAAAAGCTAATCTTTCTATGATCTCAAAGTCAAACTGTGAAGATGGCACAGACTGGGATTTATGGGAACTCTTAGGTACTAATTCTGCCTTTCCGAAAGGAAAACTTACTGTCTCTCTCTGCCTGCATTAGTACAAGAAATACCACTAAAAGTGAAACATGCCTTAAACCGTGACTGCAAAGTTGTCTAGCTAATTAGCTACTAACGATAATCACATAAAATAAATAAATATGTATGTACTTTACTACTAAGGAAAGGGAAATCAGGAGAAAATGTTATTAAATTAATAACATCCAATGAAAATGATATTAAGTTGTTGTTTTTAATTAAAAGGATTAGTTTAATGGCGATTACCGGTTACTTTTATACTTATTTTATACCTATCAGTACATGGCGGAACTGGTAGATGACCTGTCTGATGTTAAGAAGTAACCTCCGCCTATTTTAAGTTCTGCAACACCCCCTAAGGTAATGTCGTGACGTTAAGAACTTGATTACGTAACATTGCATTTCGCCAATCAGCCTAAGATGATGGGTCTTATGAGCCTCGTGTGTATATGTATAGCATGCGTCATGTCCAAGGAAGTCAGATGCTTCCTATGATCTTGAGAATTTCTCAACTGCCACGATTCAGTCAATTCGGAAACGTTCGGTTTGCCGAAGTTATACAAGATGGCGTCACGCTTGTTCCGTGTTTAAATACGACAGTTTTATGAATCGTATAGGTTTGTTCTGTTTTAAAAAAGTGTCAAGTTTTAGTATATTTATTTGTCAGAACAAAAATATGAGAATGTTTACCAAACTGCAGTGTATAAGGAAATGTTTCCCCAATTTATGCGATCGTAATATGTTAATATCCAAAAGGTTTTCGGGGCAGTATTAAAATGCGTGGCTGCGTACTTTTTAAAGTTTATAATGCGTAAGGCGCCATATTGTGCAAGGGTATAAATACGTCTTGTTTTGCATACATAGGTCAAGAGAGACGTAACTCAAAATACGACATCTTTATAGCAGAAGATAACCACTCCTTTATTTTATGAGAACAGCTGAAGAGACCTCGCTTTGAGTCATTGTTGTCAAGATGTTAAGAAGAGGAGTAGCAGCAATGTCCAGGCATAAATTGAGACGTCATCATCGTTTTAGCCAAGAGACGTTGACTGATGGATTTTCGGAGGCCTCTCTCAGGGATAGACACCCACACAAGAGATGTCAGAATAATTGGCAGAGACAAATTAAACGCTCCATCGGAGAGAGCAGTGGTGGCCCAGTGGTAACGGCCGCGACTTACAAGTTGTAGGTCGTGAGTTCAAACCCATCACCACTGCTCTCGAAACGGTGAAGGAAAACATCGTGAGGAAACTGGCATGTCCTAGAACCAAAAATTCGAAGACATGTGACATCCACCAACCCACATTGGGCACACGTGGTGGATAACGGCCCACACCCTCTCACAGAGAGAAGGCCTGTGCCTCAGCAGTGGGGACTTTAAAAGGCTGTTGACGATGATATCTCATCATAAAGTCACAGTTTAACAATCAAATGTAGCAATCTACATACGGCTTCCAGTAAAACGCAGATGTAGAATGTAGAACATCCTAAGTGAAGAGAATAAGCGTCCAAAAATAACAATTCTCTTTGTAGTGTTTCAGTTACGACTTAGTTATTCTAGGCATTCACGTGCGAGTTTCGTTTGCAAATTCGTGCACGTAACATGTGGGTAAGTGGGTAATTTTATTAATTAATTGTTAAATAATACGGAGAGAGTGATACGCATGGTAAATTCGATGCTTGCGTAAATTATTCTCTTTTGCATGTAGTGTAGGTTTGGCGTTTTATTTTTAATTTGTAGTAAGTACGTCCTACGTTTACTGTGTTTTTGGTTTTGTTATGTTGCAGTTTTGTTACAGGAAGTCAACGTTTTTAAAACAAATGGTGTAACAGTGGCATATTTCATTTCTTCTTCTTTTTGTGTTTAAGATACATCTATCCATCCATACAAATTTCCATATTTACATATAATATTATACAATAGAATAATGAAGTCTTCCTTCTGGCTAACACAGAAAAAGACACGTTAATAACGGTCATCATCATCTGCCTGCCCTTATCCCATGTTACTTGGGGTCGGCGCAACACGTTTTTTTCTTCCATTCTGTCCTGTCAGCCGTCACGCTATCACTAACTCCCTTTTCTTTCATATCACTCCTCACACAATCCATCCATCCTTTCTTTGGCCCCCTCTCCCTCTCCATCCATCCACATTTATATTCATAACTCTTTTAGTTACATGTGTATCATCCCTCCTCTTTACACCTTAATACCGGTATTGTACAATATTACAAATTAATGCATCACCGGTTAATCGATTAACGTAACTTCCAAGACAAATTCTTCAGGAAATGAGATACAATCTCACAATGTTGCTAAGCAATGGATTACCAATATAATGTTATGACACACTCTTAACCTAAATGTGATAGCTGTGTCTTTGTGGTGTTTTTGCTTGGCAAACGGTAACGACATTCTTTTATCGATTAAGTGGTATAGATTGATTGTTCTTTAAGGCGCGATTATACGACTTCTAATGAGTTTAAATTGAACATCACGTCTAAACGTTAAACGGAATTCTGAAGACTGTAGCAGACTTTTATTAAGCGGGTAATTTGAATGTTTTTATTTTTGTGCTATTTTATTTTAATTTAAATGTATTTTTATTTTATTTATTTTGAATGATTTAATTTTTATTTTTTAACCTATTTTAAATTTGAATGTTTTAATGAATTTTAAATTTTATCTTATTTGGAATCCTGATTTTAATGTTATTTTTAATTGATGATGCTACTTTATTAATTTATTTGGTTTTGTGTTAATTTATAATTTTTTAATACCGAGTCTAATTGCACTATATGGATCTTGTTATTTGAATTAAAGGAATTTTATTTTATTTTTATTTAAACGACTAGTTTTACCTCTTTGAAAAAAAAAAATGTTACTTTAGACAATTTCCGTCGTAATTTGATACGTGAATATATGAAATTATATTTTGTAACATAGTGTAATTAATTTGTAAAGTTAGGTATCTCTACAGCACCAGGCCCGTGAGTCGACGGCGCGTAGTGTTCTACGCGCGCCTCAAAGAGATGAGTGTCAGCCGCCACTGACGGGGCCCAACGCGGCCGGTGTCTGCATGCCTAGGGGTAGTGGATAAATTCTCAACATGAGTTACCGCACCCCTGGGCACTCAGGCAGGGAAGGTACAGGGGTGGGTTTTAATCAGTAAGAGTCTGACACGCCCTCCCGCTCCACCCAGAGCGGGTGAAGTCATTGGATGATACACCACCACACAAAAAAAAAAATGTGTATGTCTAACGCGGACAAAAAATTGAGAACGCAAAAACTATTAAGCGTATTTTTATGAAACCATCACCATTTTAAAGATTATTTATATTTTAGTTTAAGTGTTTTAGTATAATACCTCTTGTTTTATGTATAATATATTAATAATGCGTCTAATTTCGGACAGCGCTCCTTGATGGGCGAGTCCTATTACTGGGTGGACGTACGACGCGTTACGTGAGCTCAGCACAGAACACGCAAGCTAACCACTCAAGATCCTTGGCAGTTAATAGCGCCTTAAGTGTGTGTATAAATAGTTTATAAAATAATAAAATCCACGTCTACCGTTACTGTAACATGTTTATTGTAGCTTTTCGACAAAGTTTGCATTAAAACTAAACTTTTTTAACTTCTGTCTAATGCTATTTGCGGATGCAGTATAGGTTGGGCAGTGTTATTAAACCTTTCCATTAATTTTAGATCATCATTCACAGCCTGACTTTACGCACAGCTTGGCATAGCCCTTTTCTATGCCGATCCTCACGCCTGTGTCGACCTCATCCATCATCCATGATCCATGTACCCGGGATGGCAATCAAAACTAGGTATTACATACCATATGGGTTCTTTTTTTGTGTAAGTGGGACATCGTCTAATGACTTCTCCCGCTTTGGGTGGAGCGGGAGGGCGTGTCAGACTTTTACTGACTACAACCCACCTCTGTTCCTTCAGCTGTTTGTGCCAGGGCCGCGGTAACTCTCTTTCGAATTTATCCGCGACCCATACCATCTTCGGGGAACGGGCTTAATGTTGTCCTGTCTTTTAACTTTAAGATAATCTTCCTTTTTGTGTCTTTTTTGCATCGTACTCTAGATTTAATGGTCTGCCGTGTCAATCATCCGTCCGTCTTTATCCCAACTAGGGCTAGTCTGACCAAAAGTGGCTGAGTAACAATAATTTTAAATGGAGCTACTGTCATCTGACCTGAGGGTCTAGAAAAGTGACATTCTATCAGGGGTAGTGATTGTCAAAAAGTCAAAATGTTAGGGAATTTTTTTTAATTTTTTTATTCTTGTTAGGCACGCGTTTGACCACTATCTCACCTGTTGGTAAGCGATGATTTTTTTTTTTTTGGGGGGTGGGAAATCATCCTATGACTTCTTCCGCTCTAGGGTGGAGCGGAAGGGCGTGTCAGACTCTTACTGACTAAAACCCACCCCTGTTCCTCCCTGCCTTGAGTGCCCGGGGGCGAGGTAACTCTTTCGAATTTATCCTCCACCCCCGGGCAGGCATCGGCCGTGGCAGGCCCCGTCCTTTGCTGACAACTCTTTGAAGCGCGCGTGGAACACTACGCGCCGTCGACTCTCGGGCCTGGTGCTGATCGGACGGCGAGTTACCCACTACTCGCCGTCCGCAGGCCCGGGTTGGTAAGCGATGATGTGGTCGAAGATGGAGCACGCTTGCCTAGAAGTATTATTATTAACCACCTTATTTACCAGGTGATATTTCGGTAACGCTTCTCCTTTATCTTTCCGGTATATTGTACATTTTGAATTTCGACAATAAGACTAAGGGACAATCTATCAGCGATATCCGGTCTAGAGCAGTGGCTTCCAACTGAAAAGAAAGAAGAAAGAAAAAGTATTTATTTGCCACAAATTAACGACATACAACAATTATGATTCTTGATAACAGGTTGGGAACCACTGGTCTGGAGCGTCTATTGCAAACCTAGCAATTATTGAATAATTTCAATTATATTACATTACCAAGGAAAAGAAAAGTGGTCTGATTTTCAGGTTACCTCAGTGTCAACATTTTTTTAATAAAATGCAAGAACAACACATTTGCCGGCTAAAATGGTGTTTAACCATCTAACAACAAATTAGAATATTCCATTTAATTAAGTACAGATCTCTCAAACCCACGCACTCACACAATCTTAATGAAATATTAACTAAAACAAAGTATTTCTTAATTAATACGGCCATAACGTGATAACTTAGGAACTTAATTAGGTAAGTTCTCTCTTTCTTAGTTAGGTAGTTTTTATGTACGTAGTAAAGATTATATTACTACTTACTTTTTACTATACTTCGGTGGCATTGTTAGGAGAGTGAAAGAGATAGAGTTTAGTGTATGCATAGTGCTGTCTCTTTTGTAGATCCGTATCTGATATGGAGCGTCAGATAGTCTGTCTTAGAAATAATCTTGTTGGGTTATTTTGTCGATAGTCTCAATCATATACATCAATATTAGCGGGACGTTTTATACAAATATCTTTATTTTGGAAACTGTAACACGAAAAGGTTTTTTTCCAGGTTTTTTTTAAACTGCCTCCACTTTAAAGGTTTGCCTGTAATCTATTAGTAAAGAACTAGTTTCTGTATTTTTTTCCAAATTTTAGGCCCTGTGGTTGCGGATATAGGGGGGCAGGGGCTGGTCATTTTTCATCTATTTTCTTAAATAACTTCAAAATTATATGATTTAACGCGTCAAGCCCCTCATTAGCAGACACAATTAAAAACCTATTGTTATGGCGACGCGAGGGACCTGGCGCGTTAAAATTATGAAAATGATATATTCGAGACCCTCACAATGCGCCCCTTTATTTGATATGTCGCACAACACAGTTTGAAAAACTTTGATTTTTAATTTTTCGACTTTCACCCCAAAAGTGACCCCCATATTCCAAATTAATTTATTTAGGGTACACATCCGTGTTTGGGTCACAGATAATTCATTTTTGTTGTGATAAAATTGTGTGCCAAATTTTCAACTCTATCGGTCCAGCAGATTCGGAGCAAATTGGCTGTGACAGACGGACAGACAGTCAGACAGACAGACACACGAGTGATCCTTTAAGGGTTCCGTGTTTTCATTCGGACTTTCGGAATCCCAAAAATGGATCATGTGGTGAAGTTTGATGGACGCCTATGACCAGGAATGGATGTCCGTCACCTGAAATGATGATGATGACACGAAAATATTTAATAAAATTGACTTCTAATTTACATGGACATCAACTTTTTCAGGAAAAAACTACAAACATTTAAGTAACAGAATCCTGCCAGGGTCGCGGGCGTGTTTGTAAGAGTTACCGCGCCCCTGGCACAGGCAACTGAAGGAACACGGGTGGCTTTTAGTCAGAAATAGTCTGACACGCCCTCGCTCCACCCAGAGCGGGAGAAGTTATTTTATGATTTGCCACCCTAAAAAAAAGCATAGTAACAGAATAAACCAAGTCACTCAGGCAACATAAAATTACGCAGTATCCAAGATGTAACCATCTCATTAACAGCTCCATATACAGCCTGTCACCACACAATACAGGCAAAGTCACTGAAATTAGTTCACCGAAAAAAAAAACTGTCCAATTTTACTTCTTCAGTCGTGATTCGTCACGACTTTTCGTTTGAAGTTTTTTCTCAAACACACAAGAAGTGACGGGTTGACTATTTAGTTGACGAGACAAGTTTTGTTGTGGTTACTTCATTGGTTGTAAGACAGTGGTTACTGGTTGGAAACTAAAGCGAAGCTGTTTTGTGTAATCTGTTGCGAATTTTTTTAAATAGTGTTGTTTCAGAATGTGGAACTTGAGGAAAATGAGTTTTGATTGTTTGGTCGCGCTTTTTAGATTTAATTTTAGTCATTTTTAAGGTTACGTACCCGAAGGGTCCAAACGGAAACTCTCTGTCCGCTGTCTGTCATAAAATTTTGTTCCGAAGAATTTTACAACTTCCCATTGACTTATGAACTTGAAATTTGGTTATGTTTATCATTACATAGATTTTACTAACAAATACCAATATATTGATTAATAGAATAGAATAATTCTTTATTGTACACCAAAGCAATTAATCAGTTTATATTTAGGAATTGTATGGGTATTTTGGTGTATCTATGGTATGGTAATCAGATTTTTTCTTTGATAATTCTCATTTGGTACGGAACCCTACATGTGCGAAGTCCGTCACGCACTTTGCCGGTTTAAATATTGAACGACTCAATTTTTGACCGGATTGGAACGAATGGTGATGTGTAATTTAACATCGAACGAACGGTGATGTGTAATTTAACATTAGAAAAAATACGTATGTCAGTGTTGCTACAGCAAAACTGCGTGGTAGCGTAACTCAGTGGTATTGCCATAGCAACAGCTTAACAGTTTATATACTTTTATTAGTAGAACTAGGCGCCGATATGGGGTCTAAATAGGAAAACGGGAAATCATAAGGTGAAAAGGGGTTAAGAAAGACGCAGAAATAAGACAATGAACTAAAATCAGCGTTTGACATGTATAATATTGGCATCAAGCCTGAAATCGCAGTCGATGACAGCTGCATTACTAACTCTTTTACCGATGATGCAGCCCTTAGGCATTTAGGCTAAAGGGCCAATCGAATCTATTACTTAGCTAGCCAGAATGATTGACTATAATAAAAATTAAACAGTTTTAATTACACAGAAAGCTAACAACATACTGCAAGCATCTATCTCATTACCATTGCATCTAAAAACACTAGCCGTGCCCACATTCCGAGGGGGCTTGCAAAACAAACAAGTTGCGCTTATGTACCTTAAATGGCGTTGGCACATGTCCTCTCGTCCGGTGTTGTGGGGCTTGCAGAACTGCTCGATTTAGTTTAAGTATTTTGGTTATTGTCACTTAATTAGTGCTTGATTATGTGTTTTACGCATACTTGCTTCGGTGTTTGTAAGGGTCTTTGGCGGAAGCGCATAGTTAGCAGTATTCTCGAATGGGGAACCAACTATATTCTAGCTGACAGTAAAATAGTGGCCTGTAGCTGCAACTTCTACTGGTCACTATTTAAAGCCATCGGGCTAGTATCTTCAAGGCTTATCTTGCTTAATCAAGGTGTAGACTACTGGGACACAAGTCTCCTCTCTGTGAGTGTGGGCCGTAATACTCCACGCGGGTGGTGGATGTCACATGCCTTCAAAGTTTTGGTTCTAGGACATGCCAGTTTTCTCACGACGTTTTCCTACACCGTTTTGAGAGCAGTAGTGATGGAATAATTGACACAAAGTATAGCGCTTGCTGGGGTTTGAACCCACGACAACTTGCAAGTCGCGGCCGTTACCACTGGGCCACCACTGCTAAGAAAGGCGTGTGGCCAAATCTGTCGACGTCCGCGTCGTGAGATTCCAGCTCATTAACTTGAACAACTAAGTAATACTTGATCTACAAAATGGAGCTGCAGGCTCTACAAGACACATGTCTGTCGAAACTAGAGCCTCGACAGATGGCCGGTTGTATAACAAGTCAGTGAGATTGTAAAACTGTAACTTTACGCGAACAAGCCGAGCGTGGAGGAATGAGGAAAGATCGGAGACTCTTTGGTGTAGAGTTTCTTTTGTGATAGTTGCTTGTTTACTCCAGGGCGGGATTCCCAAACAATGGTAAGTGAAGTGTGTCGGTATGCGCAGGAAGGTTTAGCGTAAAATGTGACAGAAAATGTAGCGTCAAAGAGTAGCTAATTAGGTGGTTGGTTCAAGAGATCTTCATTCGGACAAAGATATTTAGTGAATAGGTTACTTCTAAGCAAGCGTGCTCCATTGTCGATTACATCATTGCTTACCATCAGGTGTGTCATAGTGGGAAAGCGCAAGAGTATAAAAGTTAAAAAAAAAAATGAGGCAGTAGCAGTTTGATCTGTAATTGTGTAGATAAAAAAAAAAAATACAAACAATAGGCTTGTTTTTAACAATTTGTAAGTTAACAGTTTTAAACGAACAAAAGTAAGTAACAGGAAGGCTTGACCATCGTACAAATCCAAGATCATGGTCATGACGGTGATTTTACGAGTCTGGTAGACCGCTAAGAGCGCAGTAACATCACTCGGGTAACCTCAAAATATAGAAACTGTAGCCAATACTCGTTCATCATTTACAAAGTCTATAGAAACCAATCCCCTTCAAATACCCAAAGTTTAGCATGTAGGTATTAGTCTAATTCGTTCCAGTCTAGAAACCAAGAAAGATTCAACGGAAGAAATTACCCGATTCGTCTCAATGATGAAACTAACGGACATTAGTCAAACTTTGCAAAGACTTTACAAAGAGATTTCTAATAATTATGAAAGCATTACAGGCAGACAAGAATTAAAAGGAAAATAACAGCACAGTGTATTAAAAACGAATGCAGATACGATCAGAGAGATAGCCATCGAAACAAACTCAAATACAGCCGAGTTGTTGGCTACAGACATCACAACCTATCATTTAGAGGTCCAAACGAAAAAACTTTTGCAAAAACGAACACAACACATGGCCTGGACGACCTTTGAATTTCCATTAAAAATAACTGATCAAATGGAAATGCACCTTAAATTAACAAAGTTAAAGTTGAATTTAGAGTGGATGGTGATTAGTTTTACGATGTTATGGTTTAGTAAGGAAGAAAGGTAATACAAAAAGAAGAAGAGGATTGTGAAGCGGTACCCTAACGACCTTGGGTTACTGTAGGCCGCGTATCGGCTGTTGCTCCGTCGGGTTCAGAGCCGGTTGCCTTTTTGTAGAACCACTTTTGGGTCGAGTTTGATCGATGGCTTTTTGGGGTACTCGGTTTGAAGTGGTATTCAGTTTGTGTCAGGGATGGGGATTGTCTATAGCGAATGTGGTATTTCTTTTGCATGTTTTGTTAGATTTTTGGTATTTTTTTCTTTAGACTGGAAGATTTTTTACCTACCATATTTCTTATATCCCCAATTTAACGACTGATCTCAAAAATCTGAAACAATTGTTCAATGGTTATTTGGTACACAAATAATTGCCAGTAACACCATATTCATATTGCTTCGAAGCTCGATTTAACTTACGGTGTATATTCAAACCGTTGTACAATTTACGTTAGTACAACTCATGGTAGTACCGTTTGGAGGTCTACTTACCCCCTTCCAGATGAAGCATTAAACAGCATGCATCTACTTTCTTTCAAATTATGTCTTGTAACCATAAGAACCTGTAAATGTCCATGGTTGAACATTATTTATTAATTAAAAGGCTATTTCGTTACACCATCCTACAAAGCTGGTTTTCCAATAGCGTCAATGTTGTACCTATGTATGTATTTAGACAACATTGTAAAATGAGGAATTGGAATCACAATTTTTCTCTAATTAGTTCTACGGCAACCTTCCTTCCTCACTTCTTTTGTTTCTCCAACAGTCATATCATCGAATATATTAATTCGATTATCAATTTCACTCAAAAACTTTCGTTTTCCACCAGTATCGAACTCGACACACTTACTTTAGTCCCTGTACCACGCCTCGTTTGTCCACTCCGGCGCATCTATGCAATTATTAACTTTTACTTTCTTTCGTGCTTTTTTCTTAAGTTTTGATGCAAATGCGGATAGAAAGTTCCGGGAAGGTAGGCGGAGAAATTTGTTGCTTTGACTTTTGATTAGTATGTAATGTTAACAGATTGTTTTTATAATGTTTTGGGCGATATGGCCCTTTCTATCAATATAAAGAACGACCTTGAGGTATTGTCATCTGAAAAGATTCATCTGTTTTAACATTCGTAGCGAAATGTTGAGTAACCATTTCTGAGAGTGATACACTATAAAAGAACAAAATATAATAAGATTAACCAAAGCATTTTAGCTTCTTCTATGTTCAAAGCTGTTAACCTTGACAAAACAGCGATAGTAATATAAATGAGTGAACATTAACAGATACATTAGGAGTCAAGTTTATCACGAGTAAGATGCATCGTGCATTTTTACATTACTTTGGAAAGGTCTAACCAATGCAGATGATGACATTTCACGCCACATATATACAGTTTCCAATATGGCTACTGTTAGGGACCGAAGGAAGATTGCCGAGTGGTCGGAGGCGGCCGAACAGCTACTTAATAATATAACGATTCTATTATGGAATCTTTCAATGGAATTTATCAGGTCTGTTTCTTTAGTCTCCTCCATTGACTGATCTTGAATTAAATCAAACCAACATCCTCTGATTCTCAAAATGTAATTTCTGTCTTATTGTATGCCTGAGTCATTGTTTACATCTAGTGTAAATAAACATTTCAATTACTATTTGTTCGACCTCATCTTCAGTTACACAACATTTCAATATGCATATATGCTATTCTTGTCTAAACCACCATCAACTCAAACTACAGCTATATCTTGTCGGGCTAGTATCTATAACCGTGAATCGCCACGTTCACGAAATTGTATAATTACATAATTAGAGCGTAAACGTTACCGGTATATGCATGTAACTGAATTGTAATTTTGATAATTATTACCTGTGTTGAAGGAAAATGTAATATTATAGCTGTGTATGATAAGCTGTCCGAGGTTAATGACTCCGGCTTGCATATTGTAGACTTTGCATTAAGTTATTGTGCTATCTATTTGAAGGTTTAATATTGTTTTAGAAAACCTGCTTAAATTTACGACAACATCTTACAATGAAGAAACAGTGCTTTTAGTAGGGCAACTGATATGATCGCTTCGATGCTATGCCATTTCTATTTATATAACATTTCTTCAATCATTAGCATTGCCTGCAACATGTACTTTTCAAGACAGAAAACTCGAAAACTACCTGTACAGTACAAAACCTCATAAAAAACTTTAAACACCATAGTTGTAACATGGAAAGGGCGGGCAGTTACCGACAGAATGAAGTAGTTGAAGTGGTAGAGAAATAACAAGTGTTACCATGTGTTTAGTTTTTACTACCACTTGGAACATTTCTATCATCATAGCTGAGAATGTTTCGAATAACTTAGATATGGAATCCCTTTCCAGTATTGCATAGTAAACTATTTCTAGTGTATATTTGTTGGATCTAAATCACATAGGATAGCTCTCTCCTCTAAACCAATATACGGTTTCGATAAAAGATTTAACAAGCCTTAAAGTTGTCAATCTTCACAATCAGAAAGTCGAAACTCGAAACAAGTAACACTTGATAGTTGCCCTTTTGAAATATTAATAGAAATCCAAGAAACCTACACGATACAGCACACGATCATTTTTACTGCAAACGATAGATAGACATGATAAGCAAGACCTTTAACACTATAAAGGACACTATGAAGAAAAATTCAGAAGTTTTAGAAATGGAAAAGGCGATGACAGAATCAAAAGAATGTCTTAAACCCATATGTATGATTTATGGCAGTCTGGCAACAGAATTAACGAATCAAATAAGTCTAAATCAACAAAGGTATAGACCGCTACAACAGATGATGACAACAAAACGTCTGACCGTCCTTACGAAACAGGAGATGGGATTTCTGCTCTTTTGTTTCATGCGTCTCAGGTCCCAATTTAGCCCCAGCTGGTAGCAGTATCTCACACAATAAAGGCAGTAAATAGCAATAAACAATTCAGTTAAATGAAGTGAAATGTCTTAAACATGCCACATTAGCCGCATTGATGCTTTGAACAAAATCTTATGGTTTATATAAATCGTTTAAGAAAGTGGCCCAGACTGGGAAAATGTTTCTGGAGGCACGAAAAAGATTTATTTGTCAGACTTTACGATTATTCTCCCTTCGGCTAACAATGGGTTATTTGATACGGTTGAATTTTATATCGGTTCAGGAAAAGTATTAGATGGGATATTTTGCTGAACAGTTACTAAAAGAGTAAAAGAAGTACTTTTTACTAATAAATACTAACATTCTCAAAGCAGTGAAATTATAAATCGAGGGCTATTAAGGCAAACAAAGAAATCAACTTTCTCACAGGTAAAGCGACAAAAATGTAAAGAATACTTTCATTCATGTGTCTACTTAAACAAATAGAGATGATTAAATGTAGGTGTCAATTATTCACGCTTAATACCTTTTAGAGCAAGCAAAGCCTCATAAGGCAGTGACAAATTTACGCAAATTAAGATTTAGCAGGAAATTGAAAGCGATACACTCCAAAATGTTCTTTAATATTCGAAGAATAACTACTTATAATGACATAGATGGAGCTATTTTAAGAGGTTTAGATATCAAAAGAAAATTAATACATAGCGGGATGACAGCCACATTTCTCCAATTGTACGCATAGAAA
This sequence comes from Polia nebulosa, assembly GCA_951329385.1. Taxonomy (NCBI): domain Eukaryota; kingdom Metazoa; phylum Arthropoda; class Insecta; order Lepidoptera; family Noctuidae; genus Polia; species Polia nebulosa. Next base: position 2,050,222 of record OX589609.1, read on the forward strand.
CTTAATCTACTCCAAAATCGGAAACTTACAACAACAACACATAAAACATCGATGTAAGGAGACTAAAGATTGCAAAAGCACAAGACGATAACATGCTAGGTTATCGCGGACAGACATCAGAATAATACATTTCCTTCAATCCAGAAACATGTTCAGAATGCTAAGTAATTGACTGCAGCTGACACACAACCTCCTTAAGAGCATGTCTCGTTACATTTTAAATAGACAAAACATGACGATTTCAAAGAAATCAAGTTTCTATTTCATGACTCAGATAAAATCATCGTGATACAAAGGGTTTAAGAAAATTTTGTAAGTGCTTGTCCCCGGTATCTCGTGTTGCGTCAGTTGATACAGAAACGTAGCCTGAATACTAAGCGAAGCCTGCGCCATTGTTGAATATTTCATACAGAGCTTTTGTAAGTGATGCGAGAGGCTCTTATGCAACATAACTGATATCATTCAGCTCAGCCGAAATAATTGGTTCGAAACATATCGATATAATTACACATATAGCCAAATGACTCAAGTATGCTCAATTCTAGTGGCAATTATAGTGGATTCGCAAAAACAAATATTGCTTCAAGCTGTGTTAAATGGCAATCAAAAATAGATTGAATAATTAACTATTTTATTTAATTGAATCCGTGAGCCATAAGGTTATCAAAGCAATAAAATATAAATTAGGTGTATCAGACAGAATAAAACATTTATGTGTGTGTTTTTTATAAGCTTTGTACTGACAATTTTTTACTATTTATTGTTTTAGAGACATCATCACAAATTGACGTGAAAAAGATTTACCTACAATCAAATTCATATCCAAAACTAATGAAGGCAATCATAGAAAGAGAATCATTCAAGATTGCAATAGTCAATTAAGTATGAAATAAGTTGAAATAACAGATGAAGGCTGGACAGCGAAAGGGAGCGATGGTGTGAAATAGTCTTAACGTCTACACAACCATGGAACAACAACTGGCACAGTTCAGCCATTATGGTAGCATTTTGTAACGGTCCGCCAGTTTTTTGTCAGATTAGAACTGACCGTACAATGCATCGTGATTATGGTATGTCAGACACTAAATTATACCAGATACCAAGAACTGGTTCCACGAAATATAGCCCCGTGTTGCACAGAAGCTGATGAAAAGTTACAACCGCCATAATTCATTCGTATCAAATGATATAATGTATTAGAATGCAACTGGCTTACGTAAATGCAATCGATGGGCAATACATCAAATGAAATTAATTCAATGGACCGAATATTTGACAATACGAATCTATCAGTGGTGGTGGCAGACAAATGAATAAAGCAGACAACAGAAAGGTAGACGAGATAAAGAACATAATAGTAGATCATTGACTGAACGCTATACAATGAAGCTCAAAAAGTTCAAAAGTGACTTTCAATATCGAAAACGCTCGGTAATTTGAAACTCTTATTTGATCTACGCTAATGATGTTAAAATACCTATAGTGAATGTTAATTTTCGCCGTGTACGGTTGTATGAGTTCGTTGCCCTTCGTCCGCCATATTTGACCATAGACTATGGAGTAGTGTTGTCGGTTAACAGAGCATGACCATAAATTACAAAAGCCTCCTATTTGCTTGTTAGCCAGTTTTGTGACGCATCACCGAGTTTTTATTTTGCATTCACTGATTTTGTTTTTGGTGTTTGAAATTGGTTTGACGTGTTTGGCTCTACAGTCTTCATACTTTTACCTTATGTAATGTGCCGGATGCCTTTTTTGGCTGGAAAGTAATGGCAGCTAACGGGTAAAATCTCTGCCCATTAACACTGCATATTGTGTCGAAAAAAACTTCTGCTATCAAAGAAAACCTTTACTGATTTGACACAGTTTACTGAAACTACAAACAATAGAGCAAGGTTAAATATAATAATACCGTTCTCATAATTATGAAGTCTGCAAATTATTATGATAAAGACGAAGTGATTGTTACTTAAAACTTCTTTCAAGCCACACACCATAGCATTGCAATATTTATTGTGAAATATATTTGTGGTAAAGCAACAATCGAGAGTTGTAACCGCAATATATCTCTTTTTTTTTACATTATTTACAAAAACTTCATAAGAAATAACACGTTTTGAAACAAGATCGTATCGGGGAACTGCAATCACAAGATTTCAATCTGGCTGATCGACAACTAGATACACAAAGTGAATATTAGAATTGAGAAATATTGTATCAAGAAGAATTACTAAAACAGATATACATAATTATATTGAGGTGTTAAACCCAATCAATCTAATCGCAAAGTCAATAAAAAAATATCTTGATGAAATGGAATAATTGAGTCGATTTTATCTCTCAATTTTAATCGATAGCTTTGATTTTAATTTCTTGATCATCTCTTAGTATTTATCTATCAATTTTCTAATCTAAAAAAACCCTAAGTCAGGACTAATTAACAACGTAGTTAAAACGATCAAGGTGATTATAAACTAGAATTCTGACATTTGACCTCCAGATAGCCCGGGAAGATAATGTCAAAGCAATTTCTCTGGAATTGTAACTGTAGCGTATGATAAGAACCGGTCCTAAGATGGAGTCTTGGAGAACGCCTGAGGCGAATTTTATCATACCCAATTGAATTTTTATGCAGCTTTGATGGACAGTTTTGTAATATTGTTTGAAGTTAAATAAGCGAGTATGTTCGAGACACGTATTGAGATGGTTTTTGGATACCGTATTCATGTTTTCTTTATTAAAAGCTTTATAATAAGGAATTTGTATGCAAATTGAATGATATTTAAAGCACGGAGTTAAGTTGCTCATTTAGATTATTTTAAAATCGATCCCAACAAAGTCGTAGTTCCCATTTTTAGAAAATATATTAATGTTCTCAGTAATGGCCTAATGACTCAACTAAAAGAAACCCATTCATATTCATTTCACATCTGGCGAAATCAATAACACCATACTTTGATTAAATGTATTCAATAGAAAAAATATGGCTTTTCAAAGTTTTGATAACGTATCTGTTTCCCATAGAATAGGTGCTGCACTGGTAAGGGAACTCAACAAAGATAATTCCTTTGATTACATATATCAAAGGAATTATCTTTGTTACTCGACAATTTCTCTTTCCACGTCTTTTTCTAAGCCCGCAAACGGGAGGTAATGCCCACAGTCGCCATTGACGTCGTAGTAGGCGTGTTGGTAATTTAAAGCTTCTAAGATCAACATGTTTTCATCTAAACCTCGTTCGTTGTCCTTTACGATGCGAGAAGCTGTGCCAACAATAATTGCGTTAACATGACCGCACGCTATATTTAGCATCGATTAGGAACACGATCACGAGATTAGGCACACGATCTAAACAGTTAATAGATTCTGAAGATGAGATATGTTGGGGAGTCTATTTCTAATTCAGAAATCAACCCACGATCCTAGAAAGATTTATTTTAAGGGATGAGATCCGATGATATATTAAGACTTGTCGATACAATCTCGATTATAGTAAGATGTAGATCATGATTAATATCGACGGTTCGTTCAGCGTTTACTATCTCCACAATACTACCTTCGTCTACCTTTCCAAGTTATACGGGATTAGAACCATTACCAATTACCATATCAAATGATTTCACTAGGTCACCTTCAGTACTGGCAACTATAAATCAAATTTAAGACGTCATTGCGCTACGGTCCACTTCTCTTTCATGCCATTACTATGTTATTTCCATGAATATTAATTTGAGCTTACCTGCAATAGAGATGTGAAGGCAGGTATTGCTTTATTGGTTCTTTTGTCCGTATATCAGCTTTAATAGAAATGTTCATGCCACGATCTGTACATTCCACAGCCGAGCCTTTAATCTTGACTCCAATTGCTGTAGTCTTTGTGTTTAGAGATATTGAATTCTACTTTATAGATCAAAGAACTTAATTGCTAGTTTTTATTATTGAACTATTGGAACTGACGTCTAGAGTAAGGCCTCTAATAAGCTTAGATTTAGTAAGAATACTGCTAGAACTTGCTTCCTTGGTATTTTTTGCTTCAAGTAACGCAACATGTGCATATCCTTTCTAGTCGTCAAATTGCATAGTATCAGGCTGATCTAAGATAGTGCAATTATGTAGAAATACAGCCATATTCGTAATAGATTCGAGATCGCTACACAATTTTCAAGCGATTGTTAGCAACATTGTAAGCATCCTATCGATCCGAATTACATTAAAATACTTTAAAATATCATTAGAGGTATCCATAATAAATATCGAGAAGTGATTTCACAGAAAATTTCAAAGTGAGGTTTAAAACAACCATTCTAAATCTATGATTTACGTTCTAAAACGTAAATATGTGTAAATAGATTCAGATTTTATATGTTATGTATTTATTTGCAAATCGTAAACATAGCATAATTTATAATTTAGATGCAAAAACAACCAAATCTAAAGGTCGCATTCATACAAGAGACGGTAATGGCTTCATATATTATAATCCTGCATGTATGATGAAGTAAAGGTTGTATGACATATTGTAAAGGAAGAGAGTACTCGTTCTCAACATTTAATGCCATATTTTGAGTAACTTTATCTTTTAGTTCTATCTAGAAAATTAGGGTAGAGAAATGAAAAGATTTGATTTACTGGTCTAAGATACAATATTCAGAAGAAGAACATAGGAACTCATCAGTGTTATAATGAAATAGCTATAATAATGATGTAGAATTAGATGTACCAAGATGAATTTTTGAAAACTTCTTTTTAGCAGCAACTAAGGGGCGTCCATTAATAACGTGTGGTGATTTTGGGATATTTTGAACACTCCTCACAGTGAGATGTCGTGATATTTCGCTAGACCCCCCCCCCCCCCCCTTCCTCCCTCTCTAATCTTACGTGAGATTTTAAAAATGCATATTTTATGTGTCAATACGTTAATGTATCATTACTTTTATTTAGGACTAAGTAGTTCAATTTTACTAAATTTAACCCCGTTTCCCCGTTTTCCTTTTACAACGCTCGAAAAAAAAATGCGATTCTTGACGAGACCCGTCCTCTCCCCACGTGAGATTGGGTGACATTCGGCTCGACCCCCTCGGCCCCCCTAAATGCTTCACGTAATTAATGACCGCCTCCTGACTACAAAGAACGAATTAATATTCCAAGTATTATCTTCCTCATGATGCAAACAGATACAAATCAGACCCACCACCTTTAGGCATAACCGATACAATCTGTGAAACACATGGAGATTGAGAACCGCACGCGTCATAATTAATCTGCAACGAAATCATAAGTGCGTTCCATTACTCGCCATGCACTGAGGCTTATTACCCAGGATCTATTATGAAAGGCAGTGGGCGTTGCATTTGCTTATCTGGTCGTACACGGAGCTAATACAAACACCCACGGGTTTGATGAAATATTGCTTGAGGTGTTCCATAGGTCAATGTGAGTTGAGTGTTTTTGTTTTGATGGTGGAACAATTAGGGTGTTTAACTGTAGGTGCTATTTTAGTTTAACTTTATATTTGGCATGAGTTTTTAGCAGACTTAACATTAATGCGCAGTTATACGACATTTCATGTTTTTAACCGACTTCAAAAAAAGGAGGAGGTTCTCAATTCGACTGTATTTTTTTTTTTTTTTATGTGTGTTACCTCATAACTTTTCACTACGTGAACCGATTTTGAAGATTTTTTTTAAATTGAAAGCTGTTGCTTCACATGTGGTCCCATTTTAATTTGGTGAAGATCTGATGAAGAACTTCGGAGATCCACAATGGAACTCTTCAATAAATGATAGCAAACCTTCCAGAATTGCTGCAATCGCATGTCTGTATATTGTTTTCACCTCTTCACAACATTACATCACGCTGATACGCTCTAAAGGGGTATACAGATTTGTACAGTTCACTCTGATACACCCTAATTTCACCAACTATGTTCAATTTCCCTATTTTTGGGGCTATCAATTCGGGCATAACTTTACTATTAATTTAGTTTTAGAATAGGGTACAACAACTAAAAAGTGAAAAATAAAAAACTTTTTACAATAAAAAATACAACCGACTTCCATAAATAAAACTAAAAAATGCAAAATAACTTTAATTTCGGAAGTCGGTGTTTCTAGTTTGGTTTCTTCGTTATTTGACACCGACTTCCGAAATTAAAGTTATTTTGCATTTTTTAGTTTTATTTATGGAAGTCGGTTGTATTTTTTTTGTAAAAAGTTTTTTTTTATTCGAACATCACGTCTAAACGACTAGTCTTATTTCTTTAAAAAAAATATGTTACTCTAGACAATTTCCGTCGTAACTTAATCTGAGAATATCAGAAATCATATTTTTATAACGTTATTAATTTCTAAAGTTATGTCTGACGCGGATAAAAATTGAGAATTACGAAAAAACTATAAAGCGTATTTTTATGAAACCTTCACCATTTTAAAGATCATGTAATTGTTTATAATTTAGTCTCAGTGTTTTAGTTTAGTACCTGTTGTTTTATGTGTAAAAAATTAATATTGCGTCTAATTTCGGACAGCGCTCCTTGATAGGCGAGTCCTATTACTGGGCGGACGTACGACGCGTTACGTGAGCTCAGCATAGAACACGCAAGCTAACAACTCAAGGTCATTGGCAGTTAATAGCGCCTTAAGAAGAGATGGTTTAGAAAGGTGTGAATATTATTCATAAAATCGAATTTCGCTAACAATCTTCATCATAATTTTCTTGGTTTTTCTGAATTTTTTCAGGGTCGGCGCACCCTGATTTCTTTTTCATAACTCTTCTGTCATCATTCGTCATCTCAGTAGTCACTCCTTTTTTGAACCTTCACACAATCCATCCATTGTTTCTTTGCTCGGCCCTTAAACTTCGTTTTGTAGAGACTTATCATTAAGAAGAAATTCTTTAGAAAGGTGTGAATATTATTCATACCAGCGAATTTCGCTAACATCATCATCATAATTTTCTTGGTTTTTCTCAGTTTACTTATGGTCGCCGCAATATGACTTCTTCTTTCATACTTCTCTATTAGTCGTCATGTCAGAAGTCACTCCTTTTTTAGACATTTCATCCTTCGCACAACCATCCGTTGTTTCTTTGCTCTATCCTGTTCCAGTCCCTTATAGGAATCCACATTCATTCTCAAATCCTCAATATAGTACTGTATTGTTTAAACATTAGAAATAAATTATCATCATCATCATCATTTCAGCCGAAGGCTGTCCACTGATGGACCTAGGCCTCCCCCAAGTTTTGCCACAACGACCGGTCTGTGTGTCTGGCATCCATTGGCTACCCGCGAACCTCACCAGGTCATCGGTCTACATTGTAGGAAGACACCTTGTAACTATTCATTTAAATTTGAAATGAATTAATTCATTCTCAACTAAGGCGAAGTCAACTTTCAGTCCAAAAGACGCTGCTAAATATCAGATTTAGCGTTTACGACTAGGTTTCCTAAAACAGTCGATGTAAGAAAGCTATATATTACTAATTTAATCTTCAACTCTCCTTCCACACATGACCTGAGTCACACAGTTGCCAATCTGCAACATTAGACCCGACCGTTACTCGGATACAAAAACAAAGATAAAGTAAAGGCGTAGGAAGCAAACTTATCTAATATGGAGATAAGTGTGAGATAAATAATCGTAAAACACTTGATATGGCTGCTAAAAATATACGGAAGTGTCTCTCTGAAGCTAATAAGATTTAGTTTCTTGTGATGGGTTACTTTAAAGCCACAGAAAATGAACAGGAGAGAATCAGAGAGAAGAAAGAACTAGATATTGCAAAAATATCAGCAAGAGAACCAAGGTTGCCGACATAGCCCGAAGAATCGCCAAAATGAAATGGCAGTGGGCAGGGCAAATTCCTCGCAGAAAAGATGGTCAATGGGGTTGAGAAGAAGAGTGGCGCGTATTGGAAGACGCAGCGTTGGAAGGAGTCCACAGGGTGGACCAATGACCTGGTGAGGGTCGCGGGTAGCCGATGGATGCGAGACGCACAGGGCCGGTCATTGTGGTGACAATCGGGAGAGGCCTATTTCCAACAGTGGACATCATTCCACTGAAATGATGATGATGATGATGATTGCAAAATGTGAATGAAACATACTTCACACTAAAAATACACGTGATGAGGCAACTATTAACAGTTGCAATGTATGGTAGTGGGTCATGCCCAAACGAGGAATATTACTACACTTTCCTGTCCCAAATAAACCAGCAAAAGTACGAGGAATACAGAAATAAATGCTACAATTCCAAAGAATCCAATAAACGCGTTTACATAAGTACTAAGTATTAATGCAAGAGCGATATGAAGTAAAACAATAACATTACCGCGTAATATCGAGGTCGGATATAAACAGGTTCATGCGCCTTCACCTCGTATGATTATAAACGTTCTAATAGATAATGGGGATACAATATTCTTATCTGGTTTTGACAATGTCTAAAACACGTCAAGGGTAAACAGTTTTTAGGGTTCCGTAACCAGTACCCTATTACTAAGCCTCCGCTGTCCGTCCGTCCGTCTGTCTGTCTGTCAGCGGGCTGTATCTCATGATCCGTAGTAGGTAAAATTTTCACAGAATGTGTGTTTCTGTTGCCGCTAACCCAACAAATAATAAAAATAAAGAGGGCTCCCCTAGTATAAAGGAGATTTTTTTTGGCTTTTTTTTGCTCATCTTATTAATGGCAATAAGTAGACGCGTATAATCTTGTACGATGGTACGGAACCCTTCATGCGCGCGCTTGGCCGTTTTTTTTAGAGTTATAATTGTTTAGGGTTGCTTATGATTAAATTCAGTTAAAAAAAAAACACCCAGATTGCAATGCACCCAGGTTGCAATGCTTACGAAATAAAAGTTTTAAGTAGGTAGCTATTTTTTTTTAAGTACCTATTTTGTGCATAAGGAGGAAACAGTAATCGTACATTGTATAAGTCCAAGTGTTTTGTTTGGAAATGGAAATCTTTACATCCTCATTAACTTTATTGCAATTCATTGGGACGCTCTTATTGGATACTGTTATGGTCAAGTACAACTTTAGCTGATAACTTATCACTTCTATATTCCTATCACTGATAAGAAGTTATATCAGTAATGAAAATAATCCTACTCTTCGCTGTAACATAGCCTTTGTCTGTTTCTGAAGTATTCTATCCTTTATTTGGCTGACGCGTCATTTTAAGAGATTCATTTATTTTATAAGATTCTGCCCGCGTTATGGGCACTTTTTCCAAAGACAGCGATGTGGATGAATTGCTTGATGCCCAATGAGTTGTTTTCTGCATTCGTATCTGTATTATTACCAGTTTGTATATACGTATACCTACCTATTAAGTTATTTACTTCTATTATATTATAAAAGAAAATCTTCTTAACTTAAAGTTATGTAAGAAAATAGTTGATATTTGACCATTCCCCCCTCATTATCTTCCAAACTGCTGTCTAAAATAAAAAAAAAAATACTAAAAATATTTGTTTATCATCATTCATCTGCCTAGGCTTTTCCCAACTATCTTGGGGTCGGCTTCCAGTCTAACCGGATGCAGCTGAATACCAGTATTTTACATGGAGCGACTGCCTATCTGACCTCCACAACCCAGTTATTGGGTAATACGATACCCCTTGGTAAGACTGGATGTCAGACTTTCGGGCTTCTTACGACCCGTAACGACTGTCAAAGATCTACGATTGACAGCCGGGACCAACGGCTTAACGTGCTTTCCGAGGCACGGAGGAGTCTCGATATGTAAAGATGGTCACCCATATTTGTTTTTAGTATTATAAATTCATCATCATCATCATCTCAGCCTTTTAATATCCCCACTGCTGGGGCACAGGCCTCCTCTCTGTGTGTCTGTGTATTTTATATTACAGAACTTTAAATATTTCTTTAAAAACATGTAAAAAAAATATGAATCGTTCAGAACCCTTAGCGCGCGATTCCTAATCGCACGTGATTTTTCTCGTATCGAATCTAAAACCTAGTGCCACACAAGCTAAGTGCTCGCGTAAAACTAGATGTTGCAGACATGTAGGTATTACGACACTCGAGTTCCTGCATATATTATGTGATGTGATTGAGTAACTCTTCTACTTATATGGTTCTAGTGGCGTTAGCGAAGGATTAAAGGTTAAATACATTTTATTAAGTGATTCGATTAGGCGCCAATCCTTTGTTTTAGAAAATTCTTATTAATATTATCGACGTTTGAAAAATTTGGAATGTCTTAGCGTCCGATAGATTCCGAGAATTGATTTCGATTATTTTCGTCGGAATCGCTTCGAGGTATTTCGTATTAATCCTAATGGACAGCTTATTTAATCCTAAGAATCACATATAAGGAATTTCGGGTTAATAAACACAACCTTAAATAAGAAATCTTCTTTAGATTATGCTTATAATCTGCGAACTTTAGTATATGATGTCTCAATAATATTTATGTTTAAACTTTTATCCTTACACAATCAATTTCACAAAGTAACGTCTCCAACATTCATTGGATTATGTTGCGCTTGCGCCACTGTCGCCAAGAATTGTGACAGAGTCGCGCGGTTAATTATGTTTATTCATAAAAGCGCAATATCCTTTTGTCTGGTATAAGTTTGACTAATGAGCATATTTTGATAGTGTTATATTCAAGTTTTGTAATGGATTCCCGTTTCTTGGCACAGACAGTTACGAAAAACTTTTTTCTTATCGTTAACAATTTTCAAGGAATTTTTAAAAGGCTAATGACCATTTTGGGCTGTCATTCATTACTTATCAGAGAGGTGATTTTGGTGCATTTTCAATATTACCGTTACTTTATGCCTAGGGGTAGCGGATAAATTCTTAAAATGAGTTACCGCACCCCTGGGCACTTAGGCAGGGAAGGAACAGGGGGTGAGTTTTAGTCAGTAAGACTCTGACACGCCCTCCCGCTCCACCCGGAGCGGGAGATGTCATTGGATGATTTTCCACCCCACAAAAAAAACCCGTTACTTTAAACCACTTTTCAAATGGTGATGATCTACTCGATAGTACCGCTCAGGCTTCTTCACACTTCCATAATACGACACAATTGTTTATTAAGTTTTGGCAATTTTAAAGGCTTTAAAGATATGATAACAACCACAAACTAATTAATGAAGATAACATCTCAAGCATTGATACAGATTACAATCATACAAATAATTCAAAAACTCATGTCAATATACAAAGAAACACATATATCAGACTTCAGCTACTAAACCGAAACCATAACCGTAATCTTATCCATTATTAAAATAAAATTTAAATATAATTTATGACACAATATGCATTATATTAGAATATCGATGACATTTTTATGCATTCTAATGTCAATTTCTTTAATAAATTATGACATTTCGACTCACTGACAGAACATGCATGTTATCGTGTAAAATATATTAAATTAATGCTTTGCGATTTACTTTTTCCCCCGAGTCCTTGTTTACGTAAGAGTTCAGCGATCTTTGGTGTTTATCTTTTTTTTTTTGATCGAAAGATCTTGAGTAAGAGTTTTGAAACTGTATGAATGTCCTGATAAGGTTTGGCTTCTCTAGAACTCGAGATAAATAATGTCAAACTGTCAATATAAAACATGAAATGTAGGTAGCAAAATAGAAGTACTCGTAAGTTATTGGAACAGGTTATGAACGATTCGTTTCTTTAGACCCAAAAAACCCAATGCCTACCAGAAACTGCCGGTTTTTATTTAGGGAATGTTGTTCCAATTTACAAATAAATTAGCCGGTATAGAAAAAAAAATAGTATATGAGGAAGAAGAGAAGTGCATGGGGTTTCAAAATAATTTAGATTTAGTTGGGTTTAAAGAACTTTATTTCTCATAAGAACTTAAATAACAGTTCGCCTATAATGCAATACATATGTGATTATAAGTAGTAGATACTATTAACATTTGTTACCTCTGGTGTTGGAGACATTGTGTTAGCGTAAATTTTGTTTTACGTTATTTTAAGTATTGTGACGTATTGCCTAATCTATTATATCAGTTCAGAAATTACCATAACTATATTTTAATAAAGTGTTAGGTCTTTACCTATGAAACTACCGTTTTTTAAAAAGGGTCATTTTGGGCTGTTAATCCGAAGTTCGGATTAACTTGATATTTCAGGTTCAGATATATGTGGAAAGGCGGGAGCGTGGAGGACGCCCTGGGCGTCGGAGGTCGCAGGACGATCTCCGGCCACCGTAGACGCGGGCCTGCGGACGGCGAGTAATGGATAACTCGCCGTCCGATCAGCACCAGGCCCGTCAGTCGACGGCGCGTAGTGTTCCACGCCCGCCTTAAAGAGATGTTTGTCAGCCACCACTGACGGGGCCCATCATGGCCGGTGCCTGCATGCCTAGGGGTAGCGGATAAATTCGTAACAGAGTAACCGCTACCCCCCTCCCTCCCTCATTCATTGGATGATTGCCCACCCAAAAAAAGGGGGGTTTCGGGGAGATAAATAATAATAATAATAATAATCTGTGGCTCGACTGTCAACTGCACTGACAGAAAAAATTTTCTCTGCAAATTTTATTAATTTCATCAACAAATTATCATTTTAAACATCCAAAAATGCATGCAAGACCGTACAAAAACTACTATAGTACCTACAACATATAAATAATAAAAAACAATAGTGAAAATGAGAAGTAAAAGTTAATAATGACGACGAATAGACCAGTGAGAAAAGAAAAATGTTGACGAGAGCCGCAGCACAAAAAGCACGCCCACCACCTCCGGCCTCGTCGCTCAGCTCCGCCTCGCTGCCGCCGGAATCCAGCCTCTCCGTGAGCGCTGTGACACCGGCCGCGGCAGTTGCGTCGAGCTCCAGCGACGAGTTCTTCTCGCCGCCGACGACACCACCACCAGCGCGTCGACGGGGAGGACGCCGGCCGCCGAGCAGCTTCGGACCTCGAGGCCCACCGGCCTCTGATAGGGTCCCAGCTCCCGGCGGAAGTGTGAAGCGCATGCGATGGACACAAGCCATCAACGAGAATGTCATGCGCTCATACTATGGGGCTACAGAGGGAGGTAACAACCTGACCGCGTACCGTGTTCGGATGCTCTCTTTGTTTCAGGTGCTTGAGCCAGCCGTCAACGTTTCGGCCCAACGACTGTCGGATCAGGTGCGGGTCATCCAGCGTAATCATATGTTGGATGATACTGTACTTGATCGCCTCCGAACTGAAATGGGTAGCCATGTCATTGCCCCTCCGTCGCAGACTGTGGTACCAGTGTTGGTACCACCGTCTAACCATGCTCCTAGCCATGCTGACGAGGAGTGTTGTGACATGGTTACAAACGTAAGTACCCATTGCAATGACGAATTGAGGAGTGCTTTGGAGTGTGCTATTCGGGAATATCGCAACATGCCACCCGAACTTAGGCCACGCTTGCCTCGTTTGCCCATGCATAATAGGAATAAGGCGCTGGTGGCTGCTCTGGATTCGCAGTTATTAAATTATTTTGATAACTGCGAAGACCTCACCGACACACACTCGATAATGTACTGCGCGGCTGTAGCGGCATGTCGTGTAGCTCACGTCAAATTCCCTAATGACAGAGCTACACGACCAAAACCAGCCGTGCCGGCTTGGCAGCGCAGGATCGAGTGTCGTATTGGTGGGGCCAGAGCACTCATCGGCAAACTAATCTGCTTCAGGGAGGGCAACACTCGCCCAAGAGTGATGCGCTTTGTGAGACGGGCTTTTTCGGGGACTGAAGTCAGCTCCCGAGACTATATGTCCCGTGTCACAGAGCGCATCGACTTCCTGAAGCAGAAGGTGTATGCATGGGCAAACCGCATCCGTAGGTATAAGCGGCGGGTGGAGCGATACACCCAGAATCGCACATTCCGGAGTAATGAAAGGTGGGTATATAGGACTTGGGAGCGACCGGAACAAGGTGTGACTGACACGTGTCTGCCGGATGATGACGCCATGAGTTCATTCTGGCGCAACATCTGGTCGGTGCCTGTCAGTCACACCGAAGGCGACTGGACTCGGGAGATCGAGCGAGCGTGCGATCCAATAACAGAAATGGGGGCAATCACTATCAGCCCCCAAGATGCAGCCCGTGCAGTCCGTCCGTTGCCTAATTGGAAATCTCCAGGGCCGGACGGGCTGCACAATTTTTGGATAAAGTGGCTACAAAGGTCGCACGCTCGCTTGGCATCTCAATACCAGGCAGCCTTGGAGTCTGGTTCGCTACCCGAGTTCCTTACAACTGGAATAACCCACCTGCTCCATAAAACAGGTAGTACTGCGGAACCTAAAAATTATAGACCGATCACGTGCTTACCGACGGTCTATAAGGTTCTTACATCCATTTTGAGAGCTAAGATTAACACACATATTGATAGTAACTGTATCATGTCTGCCTCTCAAAATGGATGTAGGAATGGGTCCCGTGGTACTAAGGAGCTTCTCCTCATAGATATGACCATTAGCCAGCAGGTTCGGCGTTCCCGAAAGGATCTGTCGACATGTTGGATAGACTATAAGAAGGCCTATGACTCAGTTCCTCATACATGGCTCATGAGGGTGCTAGAATTGTATAAAGTTGATGCAATGCTACGCACCTTCTTGATGTCGTGTATGAGGCAATGGAGGACGGTCCTTCGCTATCCAGGATGTCGAAATATCCAGAGGAATAGCGAACCGGTAAGGATCGAGCGGGGTATATTCCAGGGTGACAGTTTGAGTCCGCTTTGGTTTTGCCTAGCCTTGAACCCTCTAAGCACACTGCTGGAGGCTTCAGGGCTAGGCTATCGGTTGAAGAGAGGTGGTCAGGTAATATCTCACCTCCTTTACATGGATGACCTGAAACTTTTTGCCCCCAACAATCTGCAACTGATGGAGCTACTGAAGGTCACTGAAACCTTCAGTAGTGCCATCAGGATGGAGTTTGGTGTGGACAAATGTGCAGTCATGCATGTAAAGCGAGGGGAGATTGTGGAATCCGTGGGAACACAACTCTCGGATTCCATAAACCTGAGATCCCTCTCTCCAACCGAAACCTATAAATATTTGGGTATGTCGGAAGCGTTAGGTATTAATGTTGCTGACATGAAGCAATCGTTGAGGGAGCGCTTCTTTGGCCGCCTGAAGAAGGTATTTAATAGCCTTCAACGGTTGGGTCATGCCAGTATTGATGTACTCTTTCGGCGTACTCAAATGGACTCAAACAGAACTTGACACCCTGGATAGGCGGGTCCGTACACTACTAACTGCATACCGAATGCATCACCCACGTTCGTCAGTGATGAGACTGTATATTCCGCGGAAGTGTGGAGGCCGAGGCTTTTTAAATGCTAAGACCCTACACAACCGCGAGGTATGCAGTCTGAGGAAATATTTCCTAGCTGCTGACGTGGGTATGCATCGAGATGTAGTGGCGGTGGACAAGGGCCTTACCCCACTCTCCTTGGCTAACGAGAACTGGCGCAAACCTCTAGTGCTTGACACTAACGGTCGCAGGGAAGTATGGCAGAGTAAGGAACTTCACGGACGCTTTTTCCGGGCCCTACATGGGTCCGATGTAGCCCAACTAGCGTCCGTAACCTGGTTGCGTGTCGGTGACCTCTTTGGGGAAACCGAAGGTTTTGTCTGTGCAATTATGGACGAAGTTATCATGACGAATAACTACCGGAGATTTATTGTGAAGGACGGCACGGTTGACATATGTCGGGCATGTCATCGTCCGGGAGAATCAATCCGCCACATAATCTCTGGTTGTTCTCGTCTAGCTAACGGTGAGTACTTGCACAGGCACAACCTTGTAGCCAGGATTATCCATCAGCAACTTGCTCTGAAGTACTCTCTTGTGGAATCGGAAGTGCCGTACTACAGATATGCGCCCGACCTAGTTCTCGATAATGGTCATATCTCATTGTACTGGGATCGGTCCATCATCACTGACAGGACTATTGTAGCCAATAAGCCTGATATAGTGGTGGTGGACCGAATCGAGAGGCGTGCAATGATTGTTGATATTACCGTCCCACATGACGAGAACCTCGTGAAAGCCGAGAAAGATAAACAAATCAAGTATATTGACTTGGCTCGCGAGGTTGTCGACATGTGGGATGTGGACTCAGCGATCATTGTACCGATAGTCGTGTCAGCCAATGGCTTAATAGCCACGAGCCTCGACCAACACCTCAGGAGGCTCTCGTTAGGCGGCTGGATCAAGGGCTTGATTCAGAAAGCAGTACTTCTGGACACGGCTCGCATTGTCAGGCGGTTCCTCTCTCTGGAGCCCTGACCGCCGGTAGCTTGGACCCTATTCCCGATACCGGTGGGATACTATTTTTTATATTTTTAAATGTTTTTTTTTATCCTTTATATTTAAATATTTAAAAATGTAATTAATATGTTTAAAAAATGAATAAACGGAATAATAATAATAATATTCCACAACTATCACACAACGCCATCTAGTCCCAAGCTAAGCAGAGCTTGTGTTATGGGTACTAGACAACTGATAAACATACTTATATATTTCTAAATACATACATATTATAGATAAATAATCGATCTAGATATGTTTCATTTCCCAATAACACGATTTACAAAAAAAAAAACCCAGTTGGCATTCGTTTGTATTCGGAGATGCGATGATTGCCGAGGGACATTCAGAAAATAGTTGTACTGCACCTACTTGATACCTTAGAGTCCCTCAGACTATAAAAGATTACTTGATACCTCCAATGATAACCTTCATCAACCACTCAATATCCTTTATTTCAATCCTACCTCGTTACCCCAAGACTTTCGCACCATGATACCTGTTTGTCACGACACCGTCGCTCATCAAGCAGAATGTCGTAACGTGACATTTTGTGGAATTATCAATTTACACTGTGACAAGTAAATGCATATTTAATGATCGGTTCCATTGCTAATTTTCAATGTACAACTTATATCCGCATCTGAATGGATAATCCCAATTTGTAGGTGTTGCGTATGTATGCGATATTATTGTTTTTGTTACGAATTTAGTAATGTTTTGTAAGAAATGTGTTACGTTTCGCGTTTTGCGGTTTGTTTGAAATTGCTAGGTATGTGATGTGATGTATGAAGATGGGATGTGGATGTAATGGGTGATTTCGTTTTTGCGTAACTGTATGCCGAACGGATTATGTGTTTGCTGATGAATGGAAGGTGATCTAGTCGATATCATTGAAGTAGAATAGAATAGGAATGGAAATAGGGTTGGGATTGGTTTTTGGTTTTGGGGTTGGTTTGGGGTTTGGGATTTTTTTCGGATAGGGGGGAATAGGTATGTTCTCTGTGGGTTTGCATACTTGTGTTTTCTTTACAGTTTTAGTTTGTTACTAGCTTCTGCTGCAGCAGCCGCGTAGACCGGGATAAAAAGGCTATGTGTTAATTTAGGTTAAATGCTATCTACATACCAAATTTCATCGGAAAAGTCGGTCCAGCCGTTTGAGCGTGAAGAAGTAACAAACATACAAACACACACTCACAAACTTTCGCCTTTATAATATTAATGTGATATGTATAGTAGTATTAAATGTTATTAGTAAGTAGGTACATACTTTAAGAGGGGCTTTCTGAGGCGTACTTAAGCATGATCACTTGTAGACGCACTTGATTTGATAACTAACTATTTATAGTAAGTTCTTCCCCGAAAGAGCTATATGTAGGTAGGTACTTTTATCAACAATGAAGTGTTCTAGACAACTAAATTAAATACCTTTTTATTAAAAAGTATATTTCACTACAAAGTTCTTACAGTAGATACTCAAGATAAAATATTTCTACCTTCTTTTGTACCATTCATATTCTCCTGCCCTTATGCCAATTTATTTGTGGTCAGCGCAACATGTCTTTTTCTTCCATACTTCTCTATTAGTCGTCATCTCTGTTGTAACCCCCTTTTTACACATATACTTTTTCACACAGTCTAACCATTGTTTCTTTGGCCTTCCCCAACTCATAGCCATCCACATCCATACATACGACTTTCCTCACGACATATTCTTCATTCCTCCGCATCACATGCCCATACCACGACAACCGATTTCCACACAATGTTTCAGACAGGTAGACATCACATATCTTCGAATTTTTGGTTCTAGGACGTGCCGGTTTTACGATAATTTCCTTCACCGTTTAGAGAGCAGTCATCATCATCAGCCTTTTTAATGTGGCACAGCTGGGGCACAGGCCTCCTCTCTGTGAGAGGGTGTGGACTGTAATCCACCACACGGGCCCAATGCGGTTGGGGATTAGAGAGTAGTGTTGATGAAATAAATTACACAACCTGCCTGGGTACAATTCGTAAGTCGGGGCCTCGCCGCCCGTTACCACTAGGCTACCGCATATTATTATAACATATTAGCAGAAAAGTGCGCGCTTCTCCCAGTGTGCTCCGATTCTCGGTAGCTCGGTTCACTCGTGCAAAGCGATGGCGAAATAGATCGGACTGTTAAGCACAGAATTAACACTGGATGGATGAAATGGCGGCAGTTCACCGGGACTATCTGCGACTCCCGCATTCCCCTTAAACTTAAGGGGAAGATTTATAAAACAATGGTCAGACCTGCTGTCTTGTATGGTTCAGAATGTTGGGCTAGGAAAGGGATGAATGAAAAGCAATTGCATGCGGCTGAGATGAGAATGCTACGAGCGATGTGTGATGGTACGCGCATGGATAGAATTAGGAATGAGTACATAAGAGGAAGTTTGAAAGTGGCACCGCTGACTGAAAAGTTGTGTGGGAATCGGTTGTCGTGGTATGGGCATGTGATGCGGAGGAATGAAGAAAATGTCGTGAAGAAAGTTTTGTGTATGGATGTGGATGGCTATAAGAGTAGGGGAAGGCCAAAGAAACGTTGGTTGGACTGTGTGAAAGAGGATATGGGTAAAAAGGGGGTGACTACAGAGATGACGACTAATAGAGGAGTATGGAAGAAAAGGACATGTTGCGCCGACCCCAAATAAATTGGGATAAGGGCAGGAGAATGATGATTAGCAGAAAAGTCTAAGTCTTTCATTTGTGTTTACTCCAATCATCCCAGTCAGTTCACTATTCGTTCGCCACAATGACTAGCACAGTTTCGCCACATGACGTAAGGATCGTGCGTACTATAAGAACACTCTCGTTACTCAGAGTGACATAATGCGAGTTCGGTGCTTGACCCGGACCACAAGCGTCTAGCGGGACTTAGTGTACCTACTCGTAAATGTGTGAACGTGTAAACAGTTACTAATAGAGGACAATTAATGAGGTGTTTTGTAAGGATTCCGAGAGGCTGATAAACGACGTGTTTTGTTTTTTAATTTGTTGGATGTGAACTAAAAGGATTAGGATATACATGTTTTACAGACCGAGGGACATACAGACAGCGTAGACTAGTGTACTAAATGCATTTAGAATGAAAAGAATTTTCGGTTCAGTACGGTCTAATTTCTGTACAAATCAATAAACAGTTTTACCTCTTATATTAGTTTAAAGAACTTGAAAAAAAGTAACGTAACTCGCTTAATCTCCCAACATGAACCAAAAGCTCAATGCAATACTAATATGTGAGCGAAACTTGTTAACTTTTGTATGTTGGTATCACACATGTACCAACAACACAATATCGTGTGTGTACACAAATGTCAATGTGAGCGTGTGTCAATTACAGTGACGAAATGCAATAGAAATAATTGAGATATATCGAGAATCGAGATAGATGGAATCGATTCACAAAATGTCGATTTGATTATGTCATCGATTTTGTAAAGGGGGTCTTAATAAGACTTATAACTGTGGTATTGTACGTACTTATGTATTTTATATTATTATGTTTAATTAAAATTATTTGTGTTGTACAATGGTAGTGGTAGTAGTGGTAGGATAGAATTAGGAATGAGTATATAAGAGGAAATCTGAAAGTGGCACCGCTGACTGAAAAGTTAAGTGGAAATCGGCTATCTTGGTATGGACATGTGATGCGGAAGAATGAAGAAAATGTCGTTAGGAAAGTCTTGTGTATGGATGTGGATGGCTATAAGAGTAGGAGTAGGCCAAAGAAACGATGGTTGGACTGTGTGAAAGAGGATATGGTTAAAAAGGGGTAGACTACAGAGATGACGACTACTAGAGAAGTATGGAACAAAAAGACATGTTGCGCCGACCCCAAATTAATTGGGAATTTGGGTTAGGGCAGGAGAATCATGAATGATAGTACTGAATCTTTTCGTTCAGTCCATTCAAAGGTTGTCTGTAAGAGATAGCCCTGTGCGATAAGACCGCCTATTGTACATAAACTTGTTCTGTAAATGTTTGTCCTGTTTTATTATGAGGTGTAAAATAAAGTAAGTGAAGTAAGTAGGTGTAGTATATATATATATATATATTTACTTTATTTTACACCCTTACCGACCGTCTTACACCGTTATACAGGGTATAACAGCATCAGGATATATCAGCAGCAATATAAATGATAAACTTTCTTAAAAAAAAACCGGGTTTTCCGTACTACTAAGTTATCATCAGCTGATCAAAATTAGTGTTGGGAGGTCCAATTTTTTTTTCGGAATTTTCTGACTTTCTTGAATAAAGTAGTTAATTTCTATTGGTAGAAGCAGTAATAAACTATGACCATCTGTTACCGTTACACCGCTTTTTTTTAGAGGGAGGGAAATCATTAATCGTTTTTTCTGGTGGTCGCCACTGTTGATTCTGGCTTACAGAAGTTACAGTGGTTTGGGAATAGAGTGGCGGGCTTGTCCCATTTAAAAAAATAAAATTGTTGAAATCCTCATTGCGTCACTCGTCTCATCCGAAACGCACCCTTACACTGACTAAAACACACCCGTGATCCTTCAGTTGCCTGTACCAAGGGGCCGCGATGACTCTCTTTCGAATTTACCCGCGACTCTCGGCCCTGACGGACCCGTTAGTTGCTCCTGACATCTCTTTGAGGCGCGCGAGGACCACTACGCGCCGTCGTACGTTACCGTTACACCCTGTAGTTTAGGCTAGTTATCCACTCCAGATGGAGGTCTGCCCCGCTTGGGCGGAGCACAGCCGTGTCCTCGTGGATGCGATAGGCGGCAGCGAACTCTCTAACGGAGCGAGAGGGAATGGGAAGCAGTCTCCTTCTGCGAAGCAGTAATGCTCGCGAAGGAGGTGGCGGAACGAGTGAGGGAGGCTCAACGGAGTTTCCCTCACGCCCCCAGCCGCCGCAGGAGACGCCCTGGGCGTAGGACGTCGCGAGACGATCTCCGGGCACCGTAGACCTGCGGCCGGCGAGTAGTGGGTAGCTCGCCGTTCGATCAGCACTAGGCCCTGTGTTCCACGCGCGCCTCAAAGATATATTTGTCAGCCACCACTGACGGGACCCATCATGGCCGGTGCCTGCTACCAAGGGGTAGCGGATAGATTCGTAACAGAGTTACCGCTCCCCTGGGCACTTATCCAGTCGGTTGTGAAGTTAATAAGGTAGTAAAATAAAGGGTGAAGTTTTGCGTTAATAGTAGCCATATAAGTGTGAGAGAAATTGCACTTTAATGTGTCAATGAGAAATAAGTCTAGTAAATGATGCAGTTTATAGGTACTTAGATAAATTGACACAGAGATTGGAAACGGGAGTAGTTGTCTATAAAATAAATACCTACTTAAGTATATTGTTTCGTTATCATCATCATCATCAGCATTTTAGTGTCGCCACTGCTGGGGCACAGGCCTCCTCTCTGTGAGAGGGTGTGGGCCGTAATCCACCACACGGGCCCAATGCGGGTTGGTGGATGGCACATTTCTTTGAATTTTTGGTTCTAGGACATGCCGGTTTCCTCACGATGTTATCCTTCATCGTTTTGAGAGCAGTGGTGTTGAAATAATTTGCACAAAGTAAAGCGCCTGCCTGGGTTTGAACTCACGACTACAACTTGTAAGTCGCGGCCGCCATTGGGTGTGACCCAATGGCGGCCAATGGCGGACTGCTGTATTATGTAATCTTTATATGTAAGTATAACAAAGTCGGATTATTTACACCATTTATAAATTAAGTATGGCTGGACCGATTTTAATGATTATTGATTTGTTGGATTTCTCTCCGCCCCGAATAACAGAATATTTATTAAAAAAAATATCGGATAAATTCACGAAAAAAAAAACAAAGATAAGAAGAAAATCTATTTTATAATACATTTTGTATGGAACGGCTTAACGAAGTTTGCCGGATCAGCTAGTACGTAATAAAACAAGACAAAGATCTTTATTCTATCCTACTAATATTATAAATGTGAAAGTTTGGATGCATGTTTGTTACTCAATCACGCCAGAAGGGCTGAACCGATCTAGATGAAATTTGGCACAGAGATAGATTATAGTCTGGAATAGCACATAGGTTATAATTTAAAGTAAGGGAAATACTAATACCACGCGGGCGAAGCCGCAGGCAGAAGCTAGTATCTTATATCCCTGTTATTAAAGTCCAATTTCAATACATTATGCAATTACCTACTTAAAACTGTCCTAAGCAGATAAAAATAATTTCTTTCACATTATTTTATATCAGTGATCGCATTTTTATGTATTACGATAAACTCAATTACAAAATATTATGTAGGACAAACGAAATGGTTGATAATGAAAATACTCGTTTTTGGATCTTTTGACGCAATCGACAATATTATCAGTAGGTAAGTTTACCTATGTTGTGTTATCTAGCAGATATTGTCTCGTTTGACGTAATCAATCACCTGTCAAAATGATTGTCAGATAATACGGTCGAAAATAAAGGTAGTTCCGTCCAAAATTAACCGAAAGCAAACTATACTTGAATTTTGAATTCTAGATAATTTACAAATGGTGGAACAGCAAACTATATGTCATAGAAAACAAATTAAAAATTTAATTGCAACCCATAATTTTTGAATAACAATGTTCGAAGGTAAAAGTCAACTTAAAATACACGAAAGTAAAGTCGATACTCGAGTTTATGGCGCTGAATTAAAATTATATCATAAATGATAAATGATGTTTATTCAGTAAATAGGTTACAAGGAACACTTTTACACGTCAATGTTTTTTGTCAGTTTAAGCTAGATGAGATCGGTGTTTCCTAGCTGACTACCCTGAGAAGAAACACCGAAACAAACTCAGAGGTCAGTCTCTTTTAGTGTTCAAATCCATACAATGTGTACTGGTTAAATCATATGAGAACCATGTACGTTTATGTCTGGGATGAGCTTTATGAAGAAAGCAATACACGAATTCGAGTGGACCTGTCCAGACAGTGCAAGCATTTGTCAGTCATCGCGAAGCTCAACTCAGAACTTTGAGGAGCTCAACGAACCGACGAACAATACCAAAGTAAGGGCATTTGAGTAGGCCGCAAAAATACTCAAACTGCCAGACAATCATAAAATCTACATGAATATAACGACATACATAGTTCTCGCATTCACATTATTCTATATGAGGACCATGCAGCTTAGTGTCTGTAGTGGTCTTTTGAAGAAAGAACCAAACATATTTGAGTGGACCTGTCCAGTCAGTGCAAGCATTTGTCAATAGTCGAATAGCTCAACTTAAAAACCACTAAGGAGCTCAATGACATGACGAACAATACCAAAGAAAAGACATTTGGGTAGGCCGCAAAAGTACTCAAACTGTCAGACAACGTTGAAAATTACTGTAAAAAGGAGGAGAAAATAATAATAATAACCCACATAGTCCTCACATTTACAATAATTAAGTAATAAAAAAAAATAAAAATATAATACTTTACAAAGTAAATATTTGTGTCAAGCAAAATAGTACCTAACCATAATATGTCAATCAAAAAATCAAAAATAAATATAATACTTAACAAAGTATTCAAGTCAAAAAAATAATAATAATAAAATGTCAATAAAAAAAATATAATATAATGCTATACAAGTATTCATGTCAAAAACGAATATTAAAAAAAAAATATTAAAAATTTCATCAGTAAGTAGTACATATGAAAACAATGGCTCATATATATCATTGAAGCAGCTCAATCCCACGCCTTTTTGTCCTCAAGAAAGTCATTAATTGTGTAAAAAGCTTTCTGGCATAGCTTACGTTTAATAAATGATTTGAATTTATTTATGCTTAGTTCTTGAATTTGGCTAGGAAGTTTATTATAGAAACGTATACATTGGCATCTAAACTAACCACCTATTTTTTTCTTGAGCCTGGTTTTAGGTACAATAAATTTGTGTTTGTTCCTAGTATTTATAATAATAATATAATAATATTCCACAACCATCACACAACGCCATCTAGGCCCAAGCTAAGCAGAGCTTGTGTTATGGGTACTAGACAACTGATAAACATACTTATATATTTCTAAATACATACATATTATAGATAAATTACACCCAGACACAGAACAAATGATCGTGCTCATCACACAAACATTTGTCCTGGGTGGGAATCGAACCCACGACCTCCGGCATAGCAGGCAGGGTCACTAACCACTAGACCAACAGGCCAGTCAATTATTTATGCTATGGATATCACTGTATCTTTTAAACCGATTAATATTTTTATGTGCATACATGAGATTCTCAAATATATTGAGAGGGAACAGTCATAATATTAATCTCTTTAAATTTGTCTCTGAGGGAGTGTCTGGGACTTAACTTATAAATTGCACGAATAGCCCTTTTCTGTAAAACAAAAATTGTCTGAATATCGGCGGCATTTCCCCACAAAAGAATGCCGTACGACATCACACTATGAAAATAACTAAAGTATACTAAACGAGCTGTCTCTAAATCAGTTAAACCACGAATTTTCCTTACGGCGTATGCTGCAGAGCTAAGTTTTTTGGACAGTTTATCTATATGAAGGCTCCACTGAAGCTGCGCATCCAAAGTTAAACCTAAGAACACTGTGGAATCCTCGGGTTTCAACTCTTCACCCTTTATTGACACATTAGTGTTCACTTGTATTACATTGGGTAATGTGAACTTTATGCATTTTGTTTTTTTCTCGTTAAGGAGAAGATTATTGATGTTGAACCAGTTAACTACAGTTGAAAGAGCATTATTTACATTATCAACAACCACCTGCTGACGTTTGAGTTTAAATAAAAGTGAAGTGTCATCTGCAAACAGCACTATATCATGTTTATCCTTTATGAGGTAAGGCAAGTCGTTGATATAGATTAGAAACAAAAAAGGACCCAGAATTGAGCCTTGAGGAACCCCCATTCTGACTACAGACCCGGGAGACCTTTTGCCGTTCACATCAACTCTCTGAATCCTATTACTCAAGTATGAAGTAAGAAGATCCAGAGAGGCGCCCCGGACTCCGTAGTAGTGCAGCTTCCTGATCAATGTATCATGGAGAACGCAATCGAAAGCCTTAGAAAAATCACAAAAAATGCCCAACGCATCGCATTTATCTTCCCATGCATTATAAATGTGTCCCAAAAGTTCAACACCAGCATCAGTTGTTGAACGACCCTTTGTGAAACCAAACTGTTTGTTGTGTAATAATTTGTGTTTATTAAAATATCTTTGAATTTGATCTAAAATAATTTTCTCAAAAATTTTACTAAGGTAGCACTGATATAGGTCTATAATTAGTAGGGTCTGATGTACTACCCGATTTAAACAATGGTATAATTTTACTATATTTCATTAGATCAGGAAACTCACCACAATCTATACAATTATTAAAAATTACTGCTAAAGTAGGTGCTACAATGTTTATAATAGACCTAGCAACGTCAACAGAATTACCCCATAGATTTGCAGTCTTTTTAACATTTAAAGTATTAAAAGTTTTAATTACATCATTACAAGTGACATATTGGAAATTAAATTGGGATTCACAAACTGGAACGTTTTCTTTAAGTAAAATTTCTGCAGCAGTTGGTGATGAATTTAGAGATTTTGTAGTCGATACGGGAATCTCTGCAAAGAAATTTTCAAATATCGAATTATTTAATAATAATAATAATAAAAATTTTAATTTCAGACTAAGTCCACAAACCCTGTTTAAGTAACAAATTACTTTAAAAAAAAAAAACATTTATTATGTATGTTTACGAATTATTATATTATGAAACTAACTAAACATAATTTATGCCCAGTTTTTAAATACTCATTAGCGGATTTCAAATTCAAATCCTCAATGGAAAATTTTGAATTTAGAACCAGTGTCCTACTTGTCACACGGTTATTTTTTTTTAAATAAGTCCTAAAATAAATAAAATTAATTGACACATGACGAATGTTGGACCATAAACTAAGTGAGTAGATACTAAATTCGTTTAGTTTACGGCTGCTTGATCAAAGGTCTTTTAATAAAACTTGAACTGTAATCACTGGACAGGGTAATTAAATTAATAAAACGCTTAATTAAGATTGTTTGACCAGCACTAAAAGCTTCGAATGATAAGGAGTGTATTTTTATTTCAACACCTCCAACTGTTTCTAAAATCAACGAGACGTGAGATGAATAGTTTACTTCTAGGCAAGCGTGCTCCATCGTCGACCACATCATCGCTTACCATCAGGTGAGATGGTGGTCAAGCACTGACCTATTAACGTTAAAAAAAAACCGGCCAGGTGCATGTCGGACTCGCGTACCGAGGGTTCCGTAACATCATATATAACACTGCGGTGTAGAATATTGCAGTTAAGGTCAGCGCCATCTCTTGACCGATAGTGGAACTAGTGTAATTTTTGTTGAAGATTTCTGTAAACGTGTGCTACTAGACACATCGTTTAATTTTTCTGTAATCTTTACATAAACTTCTATGACAGAATAATTTCAGATTTTTCTGTATGCAAACTTCGGAGATAAGGGGTGGACCCTGTATTTTTTACATTTTTCATCAAAAGTCGAAATCTATGCGGCCTAAAAAACAATTTTTGAGAATGTGCAAACGCTCTTTCATATGATACCACTTCGAATTTTTAAGACCTTTCAGTCCCTGTTGCAAAATAAAATACACTCATATTTTTATTTCTTTCATATTTGCAAAATAGTTGGGCAAACGTCATCTAAAACTATTCCAAATTTCAAGTTGATAGCATTAGTAGAGCTGTGACATACGGACAGACAGATAGACCGACTGAGTCGCTCCATAAGGGTTCCTTTTTACCATTTTGGTACGGAACCCTAAAAACGATCATGTGCTTTTATAGGGTGTGACTACTAAGATGACTTCGAATAGGTATGGAAAAAAGACCTGTTGCGTCGACTCCAAATAAATAAGGATAAGAGCAAGAGAATAATGATGACCTAAAACTTATTCCGACTTAGGACATTGTTACAACTGGACCCAAATTGACACGCCACAATAACGTGTTTGAGATCTAAATTAAAGCTGTTTATTAAAAGTGACAGATTGCCAACCTATGTTCCAACCGTCATATGTACCGACTGACCCATTTCTCTCAATTGATTCTACTACGTTATTGTGTAAAATACACACGTAAGTATTTAGTATCAGAGTGTTGGTATTTCGATTTCATGATAAAGTTGCACATTGTTCTTCATTTGTTTTAAGTAAATGATTGTTTGGCACTTTTTATTAAGTTTGTGTCTTAGGCAAAGCAGTGATCGTCTTTTGTCTATTACGACAATGCTGATGATAAGAGATCATCGCGTTTTTTGACGGCATTTTTTCGAGTGAAGTTCAGAGGAGTTTACAATTATTCGTAAATTAATTCGTCGTGGGTATTGTGATCCAAAATTGATGTAGTTTTGTGTCACAAGTGATGTAACTGAACAATATGTGGAATCATTCAAACAGACGCGATCTCGGTAAAATTAAGCTGCGAATTTTCTTGTAGCTTTGACTACCTCAGCGAAGCTTGCGTTGAAGGCTGACTCGACACATTTGCTGCCAAATACTGTAATATACAAATACAGTAAAAAACTTTAGAATGTTTTACATCCGCATTGTAATGAAAAACAAAGTGACTGTACTCTGTATTAAAGTCGGTGTTTGTATTTTATTTCTTCGTTATTTGACACCGACTTCCGAAATTAAAGTATTTTTTTAATTTTGAGTGTATTTTCTTTTTTGGAAGTCGGTTGTTTTTTTTTTGTAAAAAGTTTTTTATTTTTCACATTTTAGTTGTTATTATACTAAAAAAACGAACTAAAAACCCCAATAACATGGAACGTGGAATTTAAACATACTCGTAATTGGAGAAAACCAAAACGTCATCTTTGTTTACGTATTTTTCGTTTGTGTTCAGTTCCTCAAAAAGCGCCGAAGCAATTTCGATAAAATTAATATGGGACCACCTCGGGAGTATATTCTTTCGGATAAAAAAAGAATTTTGAAAATCGGTCCACAACTGACAGAGAAAACGGTGTACATAAAAAAAAAACTAACATACAGTCGAACATAGAACCTCCTCCTTTTTCGAAGTCAATTAAAAACTAACTTCTTTCTTAACTTGACACTGGTTAAATGCACAAAGATCGTGGTGTTTTTAAGTAGCATACCTATGACTAGGGTAGTGAAAAATCTTCATTTGAAGTCCACACAATGGATCAAACTTTTCGAGAAGATAAACTAGGCTATGGTATCCTTTTGCAATAGAAGATCAAAAAATGTCGAAAGACCTACTATCCCATAAAGAAAATGTAGTAACAAACGGGAGGTCAAGGCATTTTTAAAAGTGCAAATTCATTGATCGAATTATGACAATATGTAGAGCAGTCACGCAATATTCTTTCATGTTTAGACTTCTATTGTTCAATTAGCGATATTAACAAAGATGATTAATGATTTTTACATTACATCTTATGAAGCAATCGTCTCCTTTAGATAGTGTCCGACCGAAGATTCGGTTTCGCTTTAAGATAGTTTCGGCTAAAAAAACTGGTTTCGGTTTCAGCCAAAAACTGGCCGAACATTCGGCTTGACCGGCACTAGCTTCTTCGAGCAGAAGGTTGTGATAGAGACCTAAAAACTGACTGTCTCGTTCGTCGATGTGTGTAATCATCGTTTTAATAACTTATCTAGTCCTACTTAATATTATAAAGCGAAAGTTTGTAAGATTGTGTTTTTGTATGTTTGTTACAATCATGCAAAAATGACTGAAGGGAATTGAATGAAATTTTGCACACAGATAGATTATAACCTGGATTAAAACATGGTCTACTTTTAGCATGCGCAAAGCCGCTGGCCACATAAGCTAGTATGTTATATAAGTCATAAGGCAAAATTTTCAATTGATACTTTTTCAAGTATTTTTTTTTATTTTTAGGGTTCCGTACTCGAAGGGTCCAAACGGAGACCTATTGCTGTCACTCACGTGTACCTCTGTCTATCTGTCCGTCGTCTGTCACAAAATTTGGTTCTGAAGAATTATTTAACTTCCCATTGATCTATGAACTTGAAATTTGTTGATAATGTTTATTACCACGTAAATTTTACTTACAAATACCAATATATTGATAAATCAGATTTATTCTTGCCTCATTTGATACGGAACCCTAAATGTGTGAAGTTCGCACACGCACTTGACCCGTTTTTTTTTGTATTTTTTTTTTTTGTTAACCTGTGACATTCGGTTTCGGTCGAAACTGGAAGGGAAGCCGAACATTCGTGTTCAGAACAATCGTGTTTCAGTCGGACTCTACCTTTAAATTGGTAGCCATAACATGTTGAAACTATTGCGCTAATGACCGACCTACATACTGACGAATATACACATGATACATATAGTTATAATATTATCTCTTATCTCAAATACTGAGACAAAACAAACAGTCTAATTAAATATAGTTAATCTAGATCTTGTGATGTTCCTAGTTACTTTAGTGATAATTTTCCTTTGTTATGTGTTAGACTCTAGAATGCAGTGAATTGCAGTGTGTTTGCTTATCAAATACCTAAGTGTAGAGATTTTAGATTTAGAAGTATAAAACTGGCCCAAGATTAAAATCTTAACACTGCAAAACCTTTATATGGATGGAACTCCCTAGAGAGTAAAGTGATTTGAATTTGGAACGTCAAGAAAATGTCCAAAACAATAAGGCATTGTAAAGAGGTTTGTTCGAAAATCGAACTGGCCATCATAAGCAGAACTCAAAACAAAAAAACAAAAAGGGCGCGATTTCAAATAATGTGAAACAAAACACGGTGTTTGGTGCTGTGATTTTAAGTGTACCATGGCTTTTTATTGTCTCGCAGGTCTGAGATGTAGAGTATGCTCCTCTGGGATAAAGCCTGTATTCGTCTTGGGCAGCTTGAACTCCTCGCTTATTCAGGTTTCGTTCGGGAGTTAATTGAATCCCTCGTTACGCTCAGGGTTCAATATGCCGCCCGTGACGTAAGACGCTGCTTTTGTCCTTTGGTGCATAATCTACTATTAAGTACCTACTCGTTTACTGTTAAAAAGTTTAGTGGACTATAATAATAATCAGCCTTTGTAAAGTTCCCACTGCTGGGACTCAAGCCTCCCCTCTAGGAGAGGGAATGGACCGTAATCCACCAGGGAGGTCAAGTACAGGTTGGTGGATGTCACATGTCTTCGAATTTTTCGTTCAAGGACATGCTGGTTTCCTCACTATGTTTTCCTTCACCGTTTTGAAAGCATAGTGGTGTTGAAATAATTTTCACAAAGTAAAGTGCCTGCATTTTTTTTTTGCGTGGGTAGGAAGTCTATTCTATTCTATATTTTTAAAATGGCAAGCAAAGCCGATGTCGACTATTCTGCCAATGTCTAAAGTTAAATGGAAGAGCAAGTATGTTATAATAGAAAGTAATTTAAAAAACTGAAACGGTAGACAAACACTAAATTCTTCGATTAATACAGTTGACACTTGTTGGGTTAGTACGGGACTGAAACAAACAAAGAAATAAAAAATACATATATAATATAGTTGTAAACACATTAAAAATACGGTGTATGCCACAAGGTAGTTTGCAAGCTCATAATTTTATATTATTGTGACGGATGAAAATCAATAGCGCCACAAGGAGTTCTGGGGAGGAAAAAGTCAGCAGAGAAGGGAAATTTATTGGGAGAGGGATCTTGAATTTGCGGAGACGGCGATATAAATCAAGTGTGTACCCTGCTCACTAACGCTTCAGTTTGGCGATTCTTCGAGCTATGTCGGTAACCTTGGTTCTGTTGCGGTCATCATCATCTTCCTCTTTTTCCAACTAGATCTTGTTCCATAAATTGGGGTCGGCCTTCCTTGTCCTCATCCTCCATTTAGCACATATAGCATTTTGCGGATATCGTCATTCTTGTATAAGTCTATTGCCATCAATTGTGCAGAAATGCAGACTCCAGACGACTACAGAGAAATGTCAGGTTGAAAAAACCATTGATAACTTAAAATCACGTAATAAGGCCCTACTACCGGCTAAGTGGCGCCCTCATTGAATAAAAAATCGTAGCATAGCGTAGAAAATAAATATCAAAGAATCCAACGTTACGTTTGTTACACAGAGGATAAAGCATTTTTAAGTTGTTAAAACAGGTCTGAACATGTTTCGTATCCAAATTAGTAGGCAAAAGTGTCAAAAACGGCCGTTACAGGCTCTTTGCAACAAACATGACGTCGGATTCTTTAATATTTATTTGCTACGCTATGCTACGATTTTTTATTCAATGAGGGTGCCACTTGGCGGGTAGTCCTTAACTTAATGACGTTTTGGGAACTCACTCGTTATTTTTGTTCAGCGCTGTGCAGCATTATGCTGAGTGGAAGCCTTCATGCCACAACCACGACATACATCTGCTTTTATTTCATACTAGCTGTGCCCGCGACTTCGTTCGCGTGGTTGTCGAGAACAAAACAACGTCGTTTAGATAAGAGTCTAACACCTTTTTGATGATTTAGATAAGAGTCCTGACTTTGGTATAGTTGATTACGTTAATGCTTCTCTATATACTATGTTAGCGGTGGAATTACCCGGAGCATATACAAAAAGGTTGTTTGGGTTGCTAACACGTGATAGAGAAACATAGAGTTGGCCGTGTGAAAAACAATCAAAAGTAAGGTCTACACCCGCAACGGATAACGTCTGGCCTTGGGCTTTATTAATAGTCATAGCGTAACAGAGGCTTACAGGAAATTGCACACGTTTGAAAGTAAACGGAAAATTATTGGGGATAATGGGTATCCTGGGAATGAAAACAACATCACCGGAGCCGCAACCTGTTAAGATTTCGGCTTCGATGACATTTCGTTGGAGATTTGTTACTCTCAACCGAGTTCCATTGCATAGTTTTGGTGGGCTTAAATTTCTGAGTAGAATGATTGGTACTCCGACTTTTAAATAAATTTTGTGTGCTGGAAGACCTGGTGTATTTAGAGAGTCTAAAAACTCTACTGGATAGTGGGTGGCATCTCCTTCTTCTAAAACCGTGTTAATAGATAAATATTCCCTACTTTCTCCAGAAACATGTACCAATATTTGAGAATTTATTGCTGCTGCTTGGTCGTTGCGAGGTGCCAAAATAGCTCGTTGGCATAGCCAAGCAGCGTCATGGTTCGAGATCTCTGATGGATCTCCGTATACAGAGGAAATGAGTTCCTGCTGTGAGGCAACAGAAGAACACAGGCTTTCGACTAAAGTTACTTTACCTCCTTCTTGAGTCGGGTATGTGCCGTTACCAATTTGAAGTAGTAAATTTGAGAAAACCTGCGCGTTTGCGTCACCTCCCAAATATGCTCGCATATTAAAGCTCAAATTAGTTAATATGACACTACGCCATAAAATAGAGCTCTTTAAACAGGCACCTATTTCATCGGCCCTCGTTCCTCTGGGTATTATAGGGAGTGTCTGCCTGAAGTCTCCACAGAATAGCACCGTTAAGCCTCCCATCGGTCGGTCATTTTGTCTTATATCTCGCAACGTTCTATCTACAGCTTCCACAGCTTTACGATTTGCCATCGTACACTCGTCCCAAACGATAAGGGCGCAATCGCGTAAAACCCTTGCTTTATCACTATTGCGAGACACGTTGCAAACAGGGTTTTCTGTGCGGTCCAAGTCGATTGGTATTTTAAATGTTGTATGTGCAGTTTTTCCTCCTGGTAATAAAGTGGCAGCTATTCCTGAGGAAGCGACGGCAAGGGCAATTTTGTTTTGGCTCCTTATTTGAGCCAAGATAACTTTAGTGAGGAAAGTTTTACCTGTTCCACCAGGTGCATCTAAAAACAGCATTTCTCCTAATGAATGTTCTACACTACAGCATACTCTATCAAAGATTTGACGTTGTTCTGTCGTCAAATTTGAACAGCCATTTCGCAATATTTCTGCTAACTCTTCGGGGTTGTAATTTATTTCAGATGTATACTCCCTATTAATTCGTTCCCCACCAACTGTCGGTGTCGGCAAGCCGTATTGACTGAGGGGGTTCCCTCCTATACTTGTAACTATATCTTGTATAGCCAGCAAAGCCCTATTATGGCAGCTTTCACGTACTTGGTCAGAAGTTTCACTATTTATATTTTGCTGTCTCAAAAAATCTTCGGCAAACGCGTCTTTATATTTTTGCCACAACTGCCCAGCGTCCGATAGGCCACAAAATGTCAACAAAATGGCAAATAAATGGCGCAAACGATGTGGACTATCACTGACGCATGCTTCGGCTAAAGCATCATCCCAATGCTGATCGCCATCTAATAAATGCCGTGCGCGGCAAGCAGCTTGAAATGTGGGATATTCTATATCGTCCACTTTGCGGAGCTCAGCAAAAGAAGTAGGTCCTCGCACTGTGTGAAGAAGAAGGCGTAAATAATAACACTCTGCATTATTTGGGTGCACCGTGTATACTCTTCCAATCACGTGTTCTTTAAAAATGCCGGACTCGCCTTCTACAGCAGTTCCACGTCTCCTGCGATTAAAAACACCTTGCTGCTTGTTATAAGTATAATAATGTGGCACTTCATTGTACAACAGAGACTTAGCGAAATTGTCTCTTTCGCAAAGGCGAAAGAATGCGAGCAAGGTGGTTTGTCTTGGGTTGTTCATTCTTTCTGCCACATTTTCTGGCTGAAAGTAAACTCGCTGCCCGCCTTCCAGGTGCACGTCAAGATGGATGACTGGCGGATACCTTTCATGAATAGGGAAACTCAAAATGCGCCAAACTGCCTCCGAAGAGCTTATGTATCGGCCAGATTGATACCTTGTCACTTCATCAAATTGGTTGTTATTTCTTAGTGCTATCATGGCTTGATCACTACCTTTATTAACATATTTACATATATATTTTATAGATTCGACGCTATTACAAATTTCAACATTAATGTGTGCTTGAAAAGCGTTTGACAAAACTGGAGAATACGGTACCACCCAACTATTATTTAGAATTATTTCTTGTCCACGGAATCTGACAGTAGCTATGAAACCACCTTGTGACGGTGATCTTCGCCGGTATTGCGGATACCCATTTTCCCCAGCCATAGTTAGTTCTTTCAGTGCTCTGGGGTATTTTTTTGAGCATTGACCATCTTTCATGCACGGTGATTCCCTGTTTAAGAGGCCACATGGCCCGTGAACCATATGTGTTTTTACTATGTCATGCAAAATCGGATCTGCATTATAGTCCGGAAATTCTGCACTTATGACACTGTCTATAGCATCGGGACGAATTTTTTCTTCCAGCCACAGAAGAATGTGCGCGTGGGGTAAACCACGCTTTTGCCACTCGATGCTATACATAAAACAAAGAGTTGAACCGAAAACTTTCTCCTTTGTAAGTAGATTAATCAAGACTTTGAGTTTTAAATGAAAAATCCTAGCAATAATGTCATGTCTGTCGTATGACGCCTGTCCTGTGAGAAGTGCCTGGCAAATCTCCGTCCACTTTGGATTTGTTGTAAATGTTATAAAAAGGTCCGGCCGGCCGTATTTACGGACGTAACAAAAAGCATCTTGCGTTCGTTCGTGCATATACCGCGGACCGCCTGTGAAACTGGATGGCAAAATAACCAATCGACCCAAGTTTTCGACGTTATTATCTGATTGCATGGCGTCCCGCAAGTGCACGTATTCTTCAGCGCGTAACCGTCGCTGGTTAGTGCGAATATACACTAAACGTTCAGTTTCTATTTTTGCGTACATGTCCACAATAAATTGGCTGAACAAACCACGAAATCGTTGCAAATATACGAAACTGTTTTGCCTTATTTGTAAAAGGTAGGAATAGTATTGTTGAGCAGATATTTTTTTTTGATAATTAGTGACTCTCGTAGTAGGGTTCACTTGGTACAGCCCAAAATTGTACCCATCTTCACCATGACAATAAATTAGTGGATATTGCAGGGCGTCGTAAGCTCGGTGGGTTTCCAAAATGCGTTGAAGGCGATCGTCGCGTGTACGCAACACGATATCACGTCTCTCACACTCCTGGTCGACTAAAACAACTGCAACTTCATCTGCGACGGGTGCATTGTGTCTTCCACGGTGTTCACCCACAGGACGTCTATCGGCACTTATAACAATTTTGAAATCATTGCTGCCTTGTGGAATTGACTCCAATGCAGCTTTGAATTCACGAACGTACTGGTTAACGTGATGCAGCAATTCTTGAAGTTGACCCAAAAGCTCAGCATTGAGCTGGGGAAAATTGTGATTTCTAACATTGAGCTGTTGCGTGTAATCGGATACAAAATAAATTTGGAGAAATTTGGGTTCATTTTCTGGCAGCAAAGATCCAATAAGGTGATAAACTTGACCTTGTACTTTGAAGGTTGGCATGAACGGTCCTTCCGTTATTTGTTTTGCCCCAAAGGAAGTCATTTGGAAAGCACTGTTATATAAACGAATATTATCCAAAAAACGGTTCGACTGGGGATGATCGCCATTCAGGAGACTTTTAAGTAAGTGTGGTGGATCTTGGAAATTTGGAAGAACATTTTTTCCATTTGAGCAGCACATTCCATCTGTCTCTTTCCTCCATTTCAAAGCATGACAAAAATTACAAATTTCTCTCATGTCACCCACGAAAGTAAAGCCAGCATAATTAATTCTAGACGAATATGTGAACCCTGATTTTTCCCTATTGTCCCAAGGTAATAAAATATTTGCATCGTCATTTTCCATGGACTCATCAGCTCCGCTATTTGTTTCTCTATTCATATGATATCGAGCTCGTTCTATTTCTAGGCGAGATTGACGTTGTTCTGCTGTTTCTGCTCGTCTTAGTTCATCTATTCTTTCCCTTTCAGATGCAAGATAACTTTCATTGTTTCTTTGTACACCTACATAGTTATGTCTAGCTATTTGTAATCGTTCTTCTCTTTGGGAGAGAGATTCAGACTCGCGCGAGAGAGCGTGTCGCTCTCGGTCAGATGACAGACGTGCTTGGCGTTCCTCGATACTCTCTTGAGAACGCAAAGTCGCGGTCCGAGTTCTTTGCGAACTTAAGCGCGACTCCCTTTCTGTGAAAGTCTCTGACTCGCGTGAGAGAGACTGGCGCTCCCGATCAGCAGACAGCCGAACTTCGCGTTCCTGGATATTCTCTTGAGAACGCAAAGTCGCGGTCCGAGTTCTTTGCGAACTTAAGCGCGACTCCCTTTCTGTGAAAGTCTCTGACTCGCGTGAGAGAGACTGGCGCTCCCGATCAGCAGACAGCCGAACTTCGCGTTCCTGGATATTCTCTTGAGAACGCAAAGTCGCGGTCCGAGTTCTTTGCGAACTTAAGCGCGACTCCCTTTCTGTGAATGTCTCTGACTCACGTGAGAGAGAGTGGCGCTCCCGATCAGCAGACAGCCGGTCTTCGCGTTCCTGGATACTCTCTTGAGACCGCAAAGTCGCGGTCCGTGTTCTTTGTGAACTTAAACGTGACTCCCTTTCGGTGAACGTTTCCGATTCACGTGAAAGAGCGATGTGCTCTCGGTTAGCAGATAACCGTGCTTCACGATCTTCTTCCGATTCCTGAGACCTACAAAGTCTCATCCTTTTCGCATTTCGGCTACGCAGCGAAAGGTTAGTTTTTTTTCTTTGAGGCATTTTCAAGGAAAATTAAAGCAATAAACAAAACTAACAACACTTATGACTGAATAGCCTACAAACTTAAAAGATCGGTGCGTCGAACAGTCTAGTGTGACAACGTATCGTCTGTTCGTGGTCGTGACTCAACGAATTGGCAACACTAACTTACTGTATAACGATTGGCACTATTGGATTCAAACTACGAAGTAAATCAAATACAATCTTTACTTCGTACTTCAAACCAATGACCAAAGTTGACCAAACGAAACCAATAAGATAAGCAAATACTTTTTTTTCGACCAATTTAGAAAATCGATAAACCAAGCAACCAAAGAACTTTTACGACACACGCAAGAACTTTTAAGACACCTAACGAAACCCAATTTGCCTAGTAAACACGGTGGACGTCATCCTCGCGCGGAAAATCTTAACACCGCGATTCAGAAAATGACGTCATTTGCACAACGCCATCTATCGGATTTAGATTTCAACTTCTATTTTTAGTCTTAAGATGTCGTTGCAAGTACTATACTTAATTGCGTAACGTAATATTTTACTTCTTGAACTCACTAAATTAATCATATCTTTTGATAGAGTGAACCGATTTCGATGAAACAAAAACTAAGTTAATCCTCAAGTTGCGTATAATTTTTGTATATAAACATTGTCAGCATTGAATTCGTAGATTTTACGTGATGTGCGCACAAACAAACAGACAAACAGACAAACAGACAAAAATTTCAAAAATGATGGAAATGGGTTCTGTTACTTATCTTTTCACACGCTGGCTATTTTTTGTTTCAATTTCTTCAATGTACAAAAATGACTTTTCTACAGATTTATTATATGTATAGATTTTAGTCGGATTTTTTTATTTATTTTTTTATTTCCTTCATTTTAGTGAGTTATATTTTTGGAGTCGTCTCCTCGAGCTCTTTATTATTTTGATACCCCACATGACCAGGTCACAAAAAATACGACTACACTTACCTAATGGCGGTCGCCATTTTTTTTTTTTTTTAAATTCAATTAGCATATGTCACTTCGGCGGTCAAGACTAATTAATAATACCTCATTTGTTAAAATACAAGCCGTTTAGGCTACAGAGCGTAACAAAGAAATAGACATACAAGCATACACACATATTCTCGAAAAACATTACTCTCCTTCTAGGGCAGTCGAGTAAATACCAATAATAATAATAATTTATTTGCATGGAAAGTTTACATTTTACATTAATATTATATTATATTTACAATAATATTATAATGATGCAATGCGGATAATGCAATGAACTACAACATAACTTCTTAAAATTTGTTAATTCATTGTAGCTGTATTTTATCCCATAGATAAATAAAATAAAATATTTTTAAGTACGTATTATAAATGTGAAAATCTGTATGTTTGGAAGTTTGCTACTCAATGACGCCGCGACGGTAGAACAGTTTTGTTTAAAATTTCAAACACGGGTAGCTCATGGATAGTATTAGGACTTAGTGACCGTGTCTCCTTGCGTGATAGAATCAGAAATGATGATATCCGCAAGAGAACTAAGGTTACCGACATAGCCCGAAGAATCGCCAAACTCAAGTGGCAGTGGACATTGCTCGCAGAACAGATGGTCGATGGGGCCGAAAAGTTCTGAAATGGCGACCGCGTACCGGCAGACGCAGCGTTGGAAGGCCTCCCACAAGATGGACCGATGACCTGGTGAGGGTCGCGGGTAGCCGATGGATGCGAGACGCACAGGACCGATCATTGTGGCGACACTTGGGGGAGGCCTATGTCCAGCAGTGGACGTCTTTCGGCTGAAATGATGACCGTTTTTCAATCGGGAAGTATATTCCCCTGGGATAATTTGCGTCTTCCACGCGGGTGAAGTCGCTAGCTAGTATGTAGTAGTAAATAATATTCTATGTACGAAATGAGTTACGATGCAATTATTCTGTACAGGCCAATTTGTTCAGACATTTGTCTTGTTTCGCCGTCTGAATTAGCGTTAGTGTCAATTATCGTATTTTGTAATAACCAGATTAATATTGTGAATGTTCAGCTTGTATATTTGGCCATTCGAATGTACAGAAATGATTAGGACCAAATTTCTCTGCTATCAGTGCTTATTGACACTGCATCCGTCACAGTAGCAAGCAATTTATCATAGTAAGCAAGTTTAGAAAGCACCAAAACACACAAACTGTACCAAACCATTACTTATAGTAAAACAAAAAGGCCATCAACAATGAATTCCGCGAAAAAGAAGTAAAAAGTTCAAAAAAAGAACTCGTACCAAAAAATTCAAAGATGTCCGTCCATTAGTTTTGTAACGGTTGGGCAATAGGGCGGCGTTGACCTACGACATTTGTAATGAAAATATTAGCGGCTACCGTGGCGTAACTTTAGTTTCTCTGCCTACAGTGCTCAAAAATCAGTGTGTTTAAACTAACAATACCTTTAATTTTTTTGGCTTTCATGGGAGTTATTTGAAGTCATCTTGTTAAAGGAGTTAAACAAATGAATTACAAAACTTATTGAACTATTGACACTGTATCCGTCAAATGCAAGCAATTTATCAAAGTAAGTAGTACGTCAAGAAAGCAACAAAACACACAATTGTACCAAACCATTGCATAAAGACAGGTTATCAACAATGAATTCCGCGAAAAAGATGTAAAAAGTTCAAAAAAAGAACTCGAACCAAAAAACAAAGATGTCCGTCCATTAGTTTTGTAACGGTTAAATGTAAGATGGCAGCGCTGACCTACGACATTTCCCGCCAAAATATTACCGGCTACCGTGGCGTAACTGATGCCGACTATTCGGGTTCAACACCTTTTGTTAAGCAAATCCTTGTCTTTTTGCCACCTCGTTACGTTTCTTGGTTCTACGATTATGTCACAGACATGGAGAATGGACTGGATTTCCTATCCAGGTTTGAAGTGCTTACGGGGAAAAAGTATGAAACAGATAAAGTGATCATGAGATCAGTATTTTTCAAGAATTTAGATAGAGCCTCGTCACAGGCTTGTAGGAAAGGATGATTTCTATATAAGGACAGATAATTACATAGATAATGTTTTTTTTAATCATTGATAAGCTCACGTTTGACCATTAACTCATGTAATGGTAAGCGATGATGTGGTCGAAGATGGAACACGCTTGCCTAGAAGTAACCTATTCACTCTTGACTTAAAGACTGCCAGGTTTTAGCCATCAGAAAACAAAGACTCTGGCAGGGAATTTAACTCCTTAGCTTTATGCACAATGAACGTGTTCCCAAAACGTTTTGTACGTATGGATGGGATGTCCACAATGTACCGGTGGCGCATCGCCGTACTTGGCGGAATAATTAAACTATGCAATTCCAACGCACACTCCTCAAAATGTAGCCAATAGAAAACCGACAGGGTAGCAACTCGGCATCAGTCCATTCTCTACCTATGATTTTAGCCAAGCTCGTTAGTTCTTTGTTCTACGGTTATGTCACAAAGCTGCCGAAATGGTGGCACAGATCTCTATCAGGACAAGTAGATAGGAACTGTCTAACAACATTTAATCTTGTTTATTTTAGATCAGCGGTGTTTAGCTGGCAAAGC
Source organism: Polia nebulosa (assembly GCA_951329385.1). Lineage (NCBI taxonomy): Eukaryota > Metazoa > Arthropoda > Insecta > Lepidoptera > Noctuidae > Polia > Polia nebulosa. Next base: position 2,090,767 of record OX589609.1, read on the forward strand.
CGGAGGGAGTATGCAGCTGTTATCTGTAATTAAGTCGAAAGTAGTTAACACGGCTTCTTAGCCAATGGGATTAGGTAACACGGAAGCAAATGATCAGGCCTTGGGTTCTAGACAAATTGACATTCGATCAGCGAAAGTGATATTCAAAAATCCAAAATGTTTAGGATTGACTCTTTAAAACGGTAGCGCGTGTCAAAGAGGGTTTTCAGGAAAATTTACGCCAACAGTTGGCGCCACTAAAGCGAGAGGTCTTCTACTTTGAAAACGTAGGTTATGACGTAAACATAACATTGACGTCAATTCAACTAATGTCAAAAATATAAGCGTTTTGACAGCTGCCTGGACCTGAAGCCTCAATGCTGCCACCTGGTGTACGTAATTTCAGAAAACACTCATTCCATACCTACATATCAAATTCAATTTTCAATTTATTTATTTTAAAAACAAAAAGTTTGAGTTCATCTCATCCTAACTCATGCAAGGAATTAACCTGGGTTACAGTTACAGGCACTAGGCCTACTAAATAATTTGACTCACTGAATTTCCCAGTTTAGGTATACACAGGGTGTAAAAAGACACATCACAAAGCCGTTAACTACGCATACTTGTACGTCTTACAAAGTAGCTTTGCGCAAAAATTAATGCTGGGAAATGACTTTTATTTTTAGATATGAAAAAAAAAAACTAATTTTTATTCCGCGCAATGTAACGAGAACCCTGGCAAGTGGAGTTAAACCCCGCCCCTTCGCTCTAAATTATGAAGGTACTTGTCGGATAGGTTTGATATTCATTGCGTTTTTGTAACTGCAAATGCGTAATTTCGATAAAAAAAAAAAAAAAAAAAATTCAGGTAATGATTGTTTGGAAAAGATAGTAACAATACTTGGAATTCATTTTCGTAAAAAAGTAAAAAAATAATTTTGACTTTGACCTTCAATATCTCCAGAACCAGTGGATTCCTAGGTATGGTCTAGTGGAAAAAAATGACCCAAATAATGGGTAGAATATGTGGCTTTCGGCTTCGGAAACTGTCTTTTTACACCCGATACATACAGAGTTTTTTGGCAATCGTTGTTGGTATTAGAATGTTACTCTGTCTGGGCCCTCTTCATCTTACCAGACATCAAGTTTGATAAAATTATCTTCCTAAGCGTCACGACAGGCTCAAAGGCTCGCTTGGCCACTATCTCACCCGACGGTACGCGATGATGAGGTCGAAAATGCTAGCCTCAAAGTAAGCTATTCACGATTGTCTTAAAGGCACACACACAAAACGTCCCAAAACGTTTTGTGTGTGTGGGTGGGATGTCTACCATGTACCGCTGGAGCACACGGGGGATTAAGGGGGAATCTTGATGACTGAGAAGAAGTATCTATTTACTAGAGGTGCATTATGTTGCAGTCAATGTAAAATTGCTACCAAGAGCTTTATTGAGTAAAGGTTAACCTAGTGCATAACTGACAGGGTGATTCAACAGTTTTAGAGTACGTTGACCTTTAGCAACAAAATAGTGTCTTGCGTATTCTCAGACATTTTATAGTGAAACTAGTTTACGGGTCATTTCGCATATTCTATGTGTTTTTAGATATTAAAATACTTTTGTGGTCAAACTTATAGTTTATGGCTCATCCTGCTAAACCTACTTATATTAAATTATATAATTATGAATTAATTTTTATAATAAATGCAAAAGTTTTTGAGGATGGATTTATGTATGTTTGCTACTCCTTCACGCCAAAACTACTGAACGGATTGTGATGGAACTTTACAATTTAGCTTATACATCAAAATAACAGGATAATTATGTTTTCAGTGTTTCTACCACTTTTTAACCAACTTCAAAAAGGAGGAGGTTACCAATTCGTATGTTTTAACAATATTATAATGAGTAATTTACAAATGAATGATTGTATAGCCTAGTAATAAACCATAAACCAATCTACATTTATTCAAATATTTTTTCATTCGGGCTCTGATGTGAGTGGATACCGACCGGTGGCTGTGCTGTCTGCGTTCGCCAAGGTATTTGAGTCGGTGTTGCACAGGAGCCTCGTATTCATAGTAAACATTTGTTTAGCAACATGGTTGCATAAACATGTTGCCGAGTTGCTGTCAACATATTGCGGGCAACACTTGTGTTGCGGAGTTGATCACACCATGTTGCAGAGTTGACGCCCGGCGAGCGAAAACATCAGTTTATCAACAAATATTGACGTGTGTGGGCGTGTTTGCAACTGTTTATAAACATGGCGGTAGTTTGGAGCAACGATAAAATTATGCAATTAAGCCTCGTATTCATGGTAAACATTTTTTTAGCAACAGTTGATCAACGTTGTTGATGAACGGCGAGAATGCTGCCGGAAACTTTGTTTAAATCAATATGGGTTGTCCACACACGCCAGTCTGCATTAAAATGTTGCCCGAAGAAGTAGTGTGCATAATTAGTACATAAAACGCCCACACACGTCAATATTTGTTGATAAACTGATGTTTTCGCTCGCCGGGCGTCAACTCTGCAACATGGTGTGATCAACTCCGCATCACAAGTGTTGCCCGCAATATGTTGACAGCAACTCGGCAACATGTTTATGCAACCATGTTGCTAAACAAATGTTTACTATGAATACGAGGCTTTATGCATACTACTTCTTCGGGCAACATTTTAATGCCGACTGGCGTGTGTGGACAACCCATATTGATTTAAACAAAGTTTCCAGCAGCATTCTCGCCGTTCATCAACAACGTTGATAAACTGTTGCAAAAAAAATGTTTACCATGAATACGAGGCTTTATGCACAAGTGAGCTCTCGGCTAACGGACGCGCAGCACGGCTTTCGGCCGGGTCGCAGTACGGGGGGTAACTTACTGTCTTCGTTGGCAACGTGTCACCCGCCATTGACGCCAGGGGTCAAGTGGATGTGGCGTACTTTGACTTCCGGAAGGCTTTTGATGCTGTGGATAATGACGTACTTTTGTGCAAACTGTCTGCTATGGGATTCACACCGCACTTGCTTAAATTTTTTGCGAGTTACCTTGGCGAGCGCCGGCAGTACGTTGCGTATGCGGGTCAGGACTCCAGACCCTACTATACCTTCTCAGGGGTGAGCCAAGGGAGTAATTTGGGGCCATTGGAATTTATAGTATTTATAAACGATCTACCCACAGTTGTCAAGAACTCAAAATGTCTGCTATTTGCAGATGACTTAAAGTTATTCTTGTCTGTGGAAGATGAGGCGGATTGTAATCTACTCCAGTCCGACATTGACAATGTAGTCCAATGGAGTAAATCTAACAAACTGCATTTTAATGCGAGCAAGTGCTGTGTGATGAGCTACAGCAAGGCGCATACTCCATTGCGGCATCAGTACAGGATGGACTCAGAACTAGTGCCGCACGTCACGCAGGTGCGGGACCTGGGCGTACGGATGGTACCTGAGTTGACGTTCCGCAAACACATAGTTGAGGTGAACGGCAGGGCTTTCAGAAATCTGGGTTTCATCCTGCGACAATGTAAGGATTTTAGCGATACAGCTGCGGTCAAAGCTCTATATAATGCACTTGTAAGGAGCCACCTGGAAACAAGTTCAATTATTTCGAATCCTCATGAGAAAAAGTAGAGCCTCATGTTGGTAAAAATCCAAAATAAGTTCACTAGATTTCTGTACTTAAAACAATATGGGGTTTACCCTTTTTATCCGGTCACTTACCCGAGTCTGTTCATCCTGGGCATGGTCGGGTACACTAGGCTCGCGGTAAGAAGGGACGTTGCGCTGGTCAAGTACGTGGCTAGCGTCCTGCTAGGGTTGTTGCACCACCCAATTGTGCTGGAAGCGCTGCGGCTGTGCGCGCCAGACGTACTCTGTTAGGCATGCCGTCTGCTAGGACTGGCCTCCTAAAGTTTGCCCCTTTGTCGCGAGATAATTAATAGTGTAGCGCTATCAGAAGATATGTTTGGACAGAACCTGCCGAGATTCATTAAAGCGGCACAAATATTAATTGAAAAAGGTATAGAGTTATAATTTTGTTAATTTTATAAAAAATGTATTAGGTATATATTAATGTATTTAATAATCATGTAATATTGAAAATTATAACATCGTCTTGGACGTGTCTGTAAGGGTGTTATAATGTAATTGAATAAATAAATAAATAAATAGTATAAAACACTCTCGTCCACATCTGTGTGTTTCTCCACTTACTTCTCCTAAACTGAGCAACAGATTTTGATACAGTTTTCAGTTAAAAAGAGCAATAAACGAGCACGGTTAGTGAGTATTATTTACACCCGTGGGAAGCCGGGCTGAGTCGCTAGTTATCTAATAAGATTGCTATTAAACTGCTTTCCATCTACAGATACTTACCAAAGACAAAATATATTATTATTATAACCTCCATAAAGGTACAAAAGGTACCAAAGGTCACGTTAGTTTATGGAAACACAGACAAAGCCGCGGGGATAATGTCGGCGATTGCAACATTACAATTTGTAACGCCCTGCAATGATTAATATTGCTTGGACTCTTAATATCTGTTTGATATTATCGCGACATGAAGTGAAATTAATTTACAACTTTGACCCGGTTCTTATATCTATAACGAAGCGTTGTTTCAATGGTAAAAGCCACAGAGCATGGAAACGCGCGGCTAGAGACGGCACAGTCAAAACATCCAGACCTTTTTCTTTATCATTGGTGGTAAACCTTCAAAAGTCGTGCAGTTTCTACCTCACTAAAACTACTCCGGCGATTCAGCTATAATACAGATGGAGTTGCCCAAGCGTGTAAATAGCTGTGGTTCTCTGCAGGATGCAGGACATTAATTACGGCCAAACACTTGGATTGAATGCTGGCCCAAAATTGCCTATATTTGTCTGTATAACTTCAAGTTAGGAGTGCTTGGCAGTAGACGGCGCATGTGGCCTTACTCTAAGCTATCAAGAACAAGCGTTACCTGACTTTCCTTGGCTGCCACGCTGGATTCCGACGACGAGTGGCCACTCGTTTCTTCACACCAACACTCTTGATTATTCTCGTTCAATAGTTACACGGATGCGGTAAATATGGGTTATTTATTATTCCCGGAGAATCCCCAACGTTTACGGGATATTACTCGGGATTTTAGTGTATTTGCGGGGACGATATTAATAAGACACCAATTTAGTCTGCGGTGAGATGCGCTCTGCCTCGCGGCGATAGGCACACTGACGTGACGTCGATTGCTGCATTTTAAATTGTCTATAGCTCGCGTAAAGCCGGCCACTCACTTGCCTTACAAGCCAAAGCGAGCCACACACGCCGTGATACCACACCCCATCCAACTTGCAGAGTGGCGGCAACTCGCCACACCAACAGAACTAATGTAGCTGTTAATGATCACTAAAAATATTTTAAACCTGTTTATTGTAGTACCAAGCAAATTTATGGATAATATTTAAACGAGCGAAAATAAATTCAAATTAAAGGTGTCAGAAATACTGAATATTACTGAAATACTAAGTGAACACAAATGTTTAAAACAGAGACTTGAGAATAAAAATTTGAGTTACTAATTATTCAATATTGGAATAATAATTCTTTAGCGATCTTTTGTCTATTTTAGTGCCAATTTTATAGCTTACATTATATTTAACATTTGACTTATATTTCATTTCAAGAGTGCTGCATTAAATCCTAATTGAAGTGTTTTAATATACCCGGGCCTGCGGACGGCGAGGAGTGGGTAACTCGTCGTCCGATCAGCACTAGGCCCGAGAGTCGACGGCGTGTAGTGTTCCACGCGCGCCTTAAAAGAGTTGTCAGCAATAGGGACGGTGCCCGTCATGGCCGATGCCTGCCCGGGGGTTGAGGATAAATTCGAGTTACCTCGCCCCTGGGCATTCAGGGCAGGGAGGAACAGGGGTGGGTTTTAGTCAGTAAGAGTCTGACACGCCCTTCCGCTCCACCCTAGAGCGGAAGAAGTCATTGGATGATTTCCCACCCTCCCCCAAAAAAAAAAAAGTGTTTTAATATCATTTATTTATATACCACTCATGTCTCACTTTTCTAATCTCGTCACTCCACTCATTCCTTGCTCTGTGGTAAATAACATTCCTCAACGTTCTACCATAAACTCGTAAAGTCAATTTTACAATCTATAATCGCAGAAGGCTACTAAGTTTAATTAAAAATAAAGATCCACAAGTACCAATCACAGTAATTATCTCTATTACGTTCAATTTAACTACGGATTTGATTACACTGTACTCCTTATGTGCGCACTCGACTACCATATTAAATAGATTTAACTCCCTCTTTTAATGCATGTCGTTTATTTTTATATCTACCTGTTATAAGTTTTCTAATCTAAATGATTGGTACTAAAGAGGATCATTCAATCTGCCTAGCCTTTTTCCCAACCCACCCTAAACACAACAAGTTAAATCTTACACTGGGTGCCAGAGGTCATCGAAAACACTGTTTCTCTTAGGGCCGATTTCACCATTCGCTCTATAAACTAAGTTTTACTGAACTAAGCTTAGCGTAAAAAATAAAAACCATAAAAAAGATTATAGTGAGTTAACCATAAAAGATAGACATATGCTGTCGCGGACTTTTTTTTAGAACTTTAAAAGGTGAACGATTCCGTCTTACATAATTTTAGCGTAACTTTAACCGTTTACGCAGCGCACGCAACTGAAGCTCTCAAAAGGATTTTTTTCCCGTTTTTGCCAGTTTTCATTGATGCTCTGCTCCTGTTGGTCGCGGTGGGATGTTATACAGGGTGTAACGGAAAGGAACCGGTTTTGCCCATTTTTTTTTATGTGGTGGGAAATCATCCAATGACTTCTCCCGCTCTGGGTGGAGCGGGAGGGCGTGTCAGACTCTTACTGACTAAAACTCACCCCTATTCCTTCCCTGCCTGAGTGAGTGCCCAGGGGTGCGGTAACTCATTTTCAGAATTTATCCGCTACCCCTAGGCATCCTCGGGAGGTCGCACGAGGCGGCGGCCGAACTTATGACACGCGGGGTTGCGACAGTCATAGAGAGGATCCGGCAACTGGGACTCGAGGTGGCATTGCACAAGTCCGAGGCCATGTGTTTTCATGGTCGTCGGAACGCGCCACCTGCGGGTTCCCAGATCACGGTAGGAGGGGTTCGCATCGGCGTCGAGGGTACGATGAAGTACCTGGGACTCGTCCTCGACAGCCGGTGGAACTTTGTCGAACATTTTCGACGTTTGGCTCCCAGATTGGACAGGGCCGGGGCCGCCTTGAAGCGGCTCCTACCCAATCTGAGGGGGCCAAATGCCTCCTGCCGGAGGCTCTACGCGGGGATCGTGCGGTCCATGGCCCTCTACGGGGCACCGGTGTGGGCGCGTTCGTTGAGGCAGCGATCAGCTCGCCTGATGAACGCGTCCCAGAGGGTCATGGCGATCCGTATCATCCGCGGATACCGCACGATCTCCCGTGAGGCGGCGAGCCTCCTTGCCGGACTGTCACCGTGGGATCTGGAGGCAAAAATCCTCGCGCACCTGTACGAGTGGCGCGAGGAGGCCAAACGCCGGGGCGAAACTCCGCTGCCGCGACAACTCGCGGCTCGGCGGACCGAGCTCCGGCAGGATCTCATGGTGACATGGAGAGAGCGACTGTCGCAACCCAGCGCTGGGCACGCCACCATCGAGGCGGTAGTGCCCCTCTTTGAGGAGTGGCTGGAGAGGCGTCACGGCGCCCTCACCTTCCGCCTGACGCAGGTGCTCACCGGACACGGCTGTTTCGGGAGGTACCTGTGTCGGATCAGGGCGGAGGTGACCCCTGAGTGTTTCCACTGCGAGGATCGCCCAGAGGACACGGTGGAGCATACGGTGGAGGTTTGCCCCGCTTGGGCAGAGCACCGCCGTGTCCTCGTGGATGCGATAGGCGGCAGCGACCTCTCGCGCCGTGCCCTGGTTCAGGCCATGGTACGGAGCGAGAGGGAATGGGAGGCCGTCTCCTCCTTCTGCGAAGCAGTAATGCTCGCGAAGAGGGAGGCGGCACACGTTAGGGAGGCTCAGCAACGGCCGAGTCGCCCTAGCGCCCCCAGCCGCGACCGCCGCAGGAGACGCCAGGGGCCGCGAGACGATCTCCGGCCACCGTAGACCCGGGCCTGCGGACGGCGAGTAGTGGGTAACTCGCCGTCCGATCAGCACCAGGCCCGAGAGTCGACGGCGCGTAGTGTTCCACGCGCGCCTCAAAGAGTTGTCAGCCAAAGGAAGGGGCCTGCCACGGCCGGTGCCTGCCCGGGGGTGGAGGATAAATTCGAAAGAGTTACCTCGCCCCCGGGCACTCGAGGCAGGGAGGAACAGGGGTGGGTTTTAGTCAGTAAGAGTCTGACACACCCTTCCGCTCCACCCTAGAGCGGAAGAAGTCATTGGATGATTTCCCACCCCCCAAAAAAAAAAAAAAAAAAAGGCATGGCACATGGCATGGTTTTGACCATGGAAATGAACAAGTTTCTCTAAGAAAAAACTTAAATATCTCAACAAAAAAAAATAAACTTGCCATACAAAGTTATCATCAGCTGATCAATATTTGTATGAGGGGTACAATTTTGTACAACTAAGGTAATAAAAAATCTTTTTTTATTGCGGGGTGTTACCAGTACTTTACGAGGACCCATCTGACCTCCACAATAGGGATGTTTCCTTTGAGTGAGATTATCAAAAAATAATAAAAAAATACAAAGATAAGTATCAAAGTTCAGGAGTGGGGGCAAATACTGGCATCAGCTTTCCTGGCTTCTGGTTACGCGTAACGAATGTTAAAGATTTTCAAATGACAGCCGGGACCAACGGCTTAACGTGTTTTCCGAGGCACGGAGGAGTCTCGGTACGTTAAGATGGTCACCCATTCACGAACCAACCTCGGCAAGCGTTGCTTAACCTTGGAAATCGACCCATGCGGCTGTTATTATTTAGTCAAGAGCACGACAACTATCTCACCTGATGGTAAGTGACGTAGAAGTAACCACCTCGCCCTTGACTTAAAGACTCCCAGGTTGTAGCTATCAGGAAACACAGACTCCGGCAAGTAATTGGGAATATGCATAACATTTTTTATTTACTAAATATAATACTTATTAACTATAGTAAACAACTATGTAATATTTATTTTCATATCTACATCAGAACCGAAGTTATGAAGCTTTAAAGATGATAAATAGAAAGAGAAGTCTGACGTAACATCTGTCGTCAAAGGACATGACGCCCATACAGCTGCCATAGAAAACGGCGTTTTCGAGAGAGGGACAGATATATTTGTTTAAAAATTGTTGTCTCGTTTGTTTTTCGGTCAATTTCGATTCTGTTTTTACTGTTAGTATTACATCTTTATCGATAAACCGGTTAGATATATAAAAAAAATCATACTTATTCCCTATAATTCCACTCCTTAGCTTTACGCTGAATGAATGTGTCCCCAAAACATTTTGTGCGAACATGTACCGGTGGCGTATCGTCTGTGGCATCGCCGTACGTCTAGTGGCCCGATGATGGAACGGGCTTGGCAGAATTAAACTATGCAATTCCGACGCACACTCCCCGAAATGCAACCACTAGAAAACCGACAGTCTAGCAACTCGGCGTCGATGCTCAAGACTTAAGAGCTTCGCGTCCATACTTTACAATCCAATTAATGAAGGACCAATCTATAATTAATTCTAATTACCAATAAAATGATGTGAAAAGACCGCTTTATTAACAGTTATCAGAAGTACCCGCTAAGTAAAGGACATCGCGGTCAATTAACATAAAACTAACATACCTGAAGTACTGTGCAGTTATAATTAGCGTTAATTGAGTTACTCAAGTACCTACTCTTGTTAGTGAAATAGGTTTATTTCCCGACATCAAGCTTGATACGGTGCGCATGGCTATTAACCAGTTAACGTAACCGAATAAATGTCAAGAGTTCTATGTACAATTTAATTTGTAGGTACCTCATTAAAACTAACATTTGTGGGCCAACAAACATCAATCTGCCTAGCCTTTTCCCAACTATTTTGGGGTCGGCTTCCAGTCTAACCGCATACAGCTTAATACCTACTGGTATTATTAAGCTGTACGCGGTTATCTTCCAAACTGCTGTCTAAAATTTTGAAAAAAAATTACAGAAAATATTTGTTTATCATCATTCATCTGCCTAGCCTTTTCCCAACTATCTTGGGGTCGGCTTCCAATCTAACCGGATGCAGCTGAATACCAGTATTTTACATGGAGCGACTGCCTATCTGACCTCCACAACCCAGTTACTGGGTAATACGTTACCCCTTGGTAAGACAGGTTGTCAGACTTTCGGGCTTCTGACGACCCGTAACACCTGTCAAAGATCCACGATTGACAGCCGGGACCAGCGGCTTGACGTGCTTTCCGAGGCACGGAGGAGTCTCGGTATGTAAAGATGGTCCAACCATTGACCAACCAACCCCGGCCAGCGTAGCTTAACCTAATGGATCGACTCTTGCGGCTATTATTACTTTAGCCACGAGCTCCTCATAATTAAGTAAAAAAAAAACATGACGCTAAAGAGAAAAAAGCATTTTCTTATCACGTCGGCCTGTGCTGCGCCGGCTGTTGCATGTGCAGAAAACCTTAAACGGCGTAATGTATGTAACATCAAGCTTATACAGGGTGAAAAAGACACATCACATAGTCGTCAACGTATACTGTATATGTAACAAAGTAGCTTTGCGCATAAATTATTGCTGGGAAACGACTTTTATTTTTAGGTATGAAACAAAAAAACGATTTCATATTGCACGAAATGTAACGTGAACCCAGGCAAGCCTTCGCTCTAAGCCACGTAGGTAAATACGTTTGATATTCCATTCCGTTTTTGCAACGTTCAAATGCGTAATTTCAAAAATTCGAAAAAAAAGGAAGTCAGAAATACACAGAATTCGTAATATTTAAAAAAAAAATTGCGACGTTGACCTTCAATATCTCCAAAACCAGTGGCTTCCCAGGTATGGTCTAGTAGAAAAAAACGTTCCAAATAATGGGTAGAATATGCGGTTTCTGGCTTCGGAAACTGTCTTTTTACACCCGATATGTTTGAGCCGTTTGGAGTTGAAACAGGTCTATGGGGTCCGAGTGCTCATCTAGACACCAGCAAGCGTTTAGTCGACTCTTCACGTGACCAGCAGGTGTATTCGCTAACTCAGTGGACATCAAATTCATAGGCACTTTGTAGTACATTGCTCGGTGGACATCGATTATAATAGACACTACGTGATACATTTTTGTTTTTCTAAACGTCAATGCAGCATTGTACTGCATAGTGCCTATCAAATTGATGTCAACTGAGTTAGCGAATACGCCTACAGAAGCTGGGCTTTTTTTTCGGCCAAAGAATCAGCATTGCCATTACAGTTACTTTTCCCATTGACTGCTCGGTGGACGAATTTTTCGAATTTGTGGTTTCGTTGATAGAATGACACTTTGTATACTCGTAGATCCAAATAAAAAATGACTAACAATAAAAATGCGACCGATTACGTAGCCAAAACTGAATTTACCAACAAAAAAAGTGAGATACACTTTAATTACAATATTTTGTCACCGACATGAGACGCGGGACAAAAACCGGTGACCTCCAGTACTCGGAACAATGGCATATCAAATTCTTGTCAGTTGCTGGTGGACGCGGGTACCGTGACGGACGACTGACATAGTGACAATGGTTGGGCTCCTCTGTCTGCTACAGCTCTGGTACTTTCTTCATCAGGACTTGATGACATCAAATGTCCAGGTAGTGTAAACATTTTTGTAACGTTCACTTAGCTTAATGAGCTTAATGAAAAAACAAAATATGCGAAAGTTTCGATGGATGGCTGTTTGTTACTTCCACACGGGCGAAGCCGCTGGCAGCAGTAGTTAGCCCATGGCTGGCACACAGACCTGGGTTGGTGGATGTCAAATTTCGAATGTTTGTAACAAAATAAAATAAAACACACGATTAATCCTCCACAGTTTTGAGAGCAGTGGTGATAAAATATTTTTCACAACGTGAAGTGCCTGCTTCTAATACCCACAACCTACAAACTTGTAAGTCGTGTCAGCTACCACTGCTTGTTCGTTTATCGTATATATGTCGTAGCCATCTGGTTGAATACGCCATTCAATTGGATGCCTAAGCCGTTCATTAAACGCCAAGTCGACAACCAGCCAAGTCGTTGAACGCAACGTTTAACCAGATGTTAAATTGGATATTGATGAGTTTGTGATACCACTGATCATGATTATATGTGTACAAAAGGCAGTGTTAGGAGGCAAGAGCAAGCTCGGGACATGGGGCACCCCGACTCGGATAGGTTAGGTTCGAAGGGGATGGCGGGGCGCAACCAGATGGCTGCGACATATATATTGGGAACACATTAATCGTACGTAATGCGTACAGACCTAAGGAGTGGAATTCCCTGCCAGAGTCTGTGCTTCCTGATAGCTACAACCTAGGGGTTAGTGAATAGGATACTTCTATAGGCAAGCGTGCTCCATCTTCGACCACATCATCGCTTACCATCAGGTGAGCTAATAAAGTGTTTGATTTCTCTTTAAGTAATTAACTAAACTCAATATTTGAAGAATTATGTAAACTTTAAGCAAATTAGATTTCTATTGGTATGAGTATTCATATCTTCATAATTATTGAACTTTATGGCTTAGACGAGACAGCTTCTGTGTCTATCAAACCGATTAACATATTTAATGAAGTTTATACCTACATAATTAACATGTTTAGGGTTCCGTACCTGAAAGGTCCAAACGGGTCTATTGCTGTCTCTCACGTGTCCGTCGTATGTCACAAAATTTTGTTCCGAAGAATTTTTTGACCAGCTCAAAATTTGGTAATATTCTTTTTTATTACGTATATTTAGATTTTTTAACATTTATATTTTTTTACGTACCTATATTTTACTAATAAATAACAAAATATTGATTACCCTCATTTGGTACGGAACACTAAACGTGCGGAGTCCGACACGCACTTGGCCGGTTATTGAGGTGCTATTTCAAAAATAATGTGCGGAATTCGTAACCCTAAAACTATTGGGATCGTGTGACAGACATTATATTACCGGAAACCTTATATTGAATATAAAGCCTTGGCACATAGGATTAGAGGCGAAAAATGCTAATTTTTCAAGCGGAATTTCTTAACTGTATTTTTTTAATAGAGGATGTGTAAATAAAGGTTTTGACGTTCTAGATAAAGTGGCATTGTCTGTTGACAACGATTGTCGAAAAGTCAATATACCAATGTCAGTTGCAATCCCAAACATTTCTGCAACTAAATGATTTTTTATTTTATTTTGTAAATTGGTTTTACACGTCAATATGTTTTGTCCGTTTAAACTAGATGAGGCCGGTGTTTCCTAGCTGACTGCCCCGAGAAGAAACACCGAAACAAACTCAGAGGCCAGTCTCTTTTAAAATCCATAAAATCTCTACTTCAAATCATAATGAGAACCATGTAAAATGAATGTCTGAGGTGAGATTTCGAGGAAAGCGCCACGCAGACTTAAGTGGACCAGTCCATAAAGTGCAAGCATTTGTCAGTTATCGTGTAGACTACTCAAAACACTATCCGACGAACAATACAAAAGTAAGGACATTTGCGGTAGGCCGCATGAAGTACTGAAACTGCAACATAGACCAGAGCCTTTAGACAAAACACTTTTCTGTTAACGCTAACGCTTCGTGCAAAATGTATGGCAACGACATTACTGGGCGTGAGACACGTGACAGCTGTCTCCGCAGGTAATGTCTTTGCCATACATTTTGCACGAAGCGTTAGCGCTATTATAAAAGTTATTTGGTTAAGGGGGCTGTACAGTCAATGCAATTCTTTGTCAGTAGTCCAGTAGGTCAACTTAGAGTCTAAGTATTAGACAATCGCTATCGCCGATAGTCACTTTATCTTGAACTCCATGGAAATTTCGGTAGTGCATGACAAGCTATACATTCTGGACTTTATAAAAATCCTTATCGCCGCGCCCGGTCTCTTTGTCTAAAGCCTAAAACTGGATCACATACCAACAACATGGTTTATATTATTTTTATATTTGCATAACAAGCCTTTTCCACACACAACTGATCCGATATAAAGATAACTTCTTAGTTAATCACGATTTGTAAATTAATGGCTATTGGATGTATTTGGGTTACCCGATAAATTAATTGAATTTTCTAGGAATTTTAGACGAGTTGTTTTTTGTTATGTAGAAGAAGGGTCATAGGTTTCTAGATTGATTTCGTCAGCTCCTGTTTCTTTCGTGGTGAGCCAAATATTTATTTTCATTTATTTATTTCATTTCATCCAATTATTTTTACAGATAAACCCATGATGATTGACCAGTCCCAAGCAGCGGCTCAGGGTACTGGCACAAGTTACATAGAAGACAACACACTAACTGTCACCCTCTGGAATTCCGCCAAAGAGCAGGATAAAATGTTCAAACGGGTGCAAGCTCTAATCTTGACTTCAATCTCGACTAATGGAAAGCTTGGATAGATCTACTATACAAGGATTAACGGAAATTCATGTTCATTTTTAATTACTATAGAAATGAACAACAGACTTTAAGAAAGTCATTTATAATACCGGGAAAAAAGGGATAACAATTTTGGAGGGTGTGTTCTTTGAGAAGAGAGTTATCCATTATGAGGTTTTTTCGAAATTCCACCCCTGAGAGAGTAAAATGGCGGTTGAAAGTTTATAACCTAAAATTCTTTTACCAATAGAAAGCCACGTTATTTGCGAGTGTATAAATTATTGAAATCCACGCGGTTAAATGAAATAAAAGATGAATGAATGAAATGAATGACAAAGTCGCGGGCGAAGTTACATCATCATCATCATCATCAGCCTTTTATTGTCCCCACTGCTGGGGCACAGGCCTCCTCTCTGTGAGAGGGTGTGGCCCGTAATCCACCACGCGGGCCCAATGCGGATTGGTGGATGTCACATGTCTTCGAATTTTTGGTTCTAGGACATGCCGGTTTCCTCATGATGTTTTCCTACACCGTTTTACGGGCGAAGTGCTCGTATTAAATTACATTGACAGTTTAACTAAAAGTGATTTAATTGTGATTAATTAAGGACCCTTCTTTGAGTAAAACTTTCCTCCAGTTTGTGCCAAGTTTCAAGGTATTTGGCCAGTGTTTGCCAGTTTCTGGCCGGCCACTTTATTTATGTCACCAGCCCATCTTTCTTGTGGTCTTCCTTGTCTACCTTGGCCTTTCGGGCCTGTCCACTTAGACGGCGAGTAATGGGTAGCTCGCCGTCCGGTAAGGACCAGGCCCGAGTCATCGACGCGTAGTGTTCCACGTGCGCTTCAAGGACATGTCAGCAAAAACTGACGGGGTCCGCCAGCACCGATGCCTGTCTGGGTTGCTGATAAATTTGAAAGAGAATTACTGCGACCCTGGCACCAGCAACTGAAGGAATAGGGGTGGGTTTTAGTCAGTAAGAGTCTGCTACGTCCTCCCACTCCACCCTGAGCGAGACAAGTCGCTGAATGATTTCCCAACGCCAAAAAAAACGCTGTTCACTTAGTTACTTGCTTTGATACCTTACATCTATTGTGCATGTTCTTTTAAAGCATTTATCACCTAGAACTTCAGCTCAAACTATTATTACTAAATAAGGAAGCCCAGCATAAGTGGCCATAATGTGTCGTTTCTGATTCACCATGATTTATCATTCTATTTAATGTGCGCACATTCTTAAGAATTATTATTAATTTCCTATAACGGTAAGTAGCACTTCAGGTCGCAAGTTATTTCCTCAGTAATTATACGTAGCATTAAGGGCTAGTTAAATGGAAATAGTGTTTCTGTTTGCGGAGAGCACATTAGAATTAAAACGATTAAAATGATAATGTTAATCACCGTAATTGCTGTAATCTTTCGTTGATAGATAAAATGCTGTGAACTATAGTCATTCTGGCTTAGGTGCTTACCATAGAGTACGGGACAACACGCCAGCAGCCGCTGCAACCTCTACAAATTGACATTTTATCAGCGATAACGATTGTCGAAACGTCAAAATGCACATTTTGATGCAAGCATGCAATTGTTATTGCAGTCGAGGCCTTCGAACCGAGCGTTCGATATACGTGTGCAATGACGATTGCACACGTGTGTCGAAGGACGTTTTTCAGCACATTTACTCGGAAATAATAAGTAAAACTTCATAAACATAATATTTAGTAATAAATATTGTGAGATATGGCTCGGGGCTTCTAATATTTCCATATAAATAAAGGGTACCTACCTACCTGTAAAAGCGTGTCGACTAAAAACACGGTAAAGCGCAAGGCATAAACTAGTTTGACATCTCTAACTTAGTTCATAGTTAAAGCCGTCCTTTTCTCGAACTGCCTTTTAGTAAAATATAGCGATTCTCTAATTTTAGTCTGACACTCCCTCTCGCTCCACCCAGAGCGGGATAAGATATCTGAAGATATCACACCCTAAAAAAAAAAGGGCCACCGACGTGTATCTTTGCTCTGTGGCGAAGAATAACTTCGGTCTCAAAACTGTCAATTTTCCAGCAATCACGAATGAAACTTTTCATTCAGGTTGGTGTTTTACGAGAGTAATAAATGTCCCATTTGACACATCTTGGGTAGTTGAGATGTGGTTTACGAGGTATTGCAGTTATGTTAGAAAATAAATGAAAATTATATAAAAGAGAAGATACCTCGACATCGGGTTGGTCGGCTAACCATTAGAGCGTTTATAAAATGTACAACTATGTTCGAGACGTGAAAGACATCAGGGACTTATCAAGGGTGTAAAACCACTGGGGCATTTTTCTTTTTAATAAGGTATTTTACTAGGTATGAAGTACAAGTTAACGACAAACCGGTGGGCCCAGAAACAGTTGGTTGTATGAACTGGATACGATACCCCTTGGTAAGACTGGTTGTCAGACTTTCGGGTTTCTGACGACCCGTAACGACAGTCAAAGATCCACGATTGACAGCCGGGACCAACGGCTTAACGTGCTTTCGGAGGCACCGAGGAGTCTTGGTATGTAAAGATGGTCACCCATCCATGGACCAACCCCGTCAAGCGTAGCTTAACCTGATATGTGAATATATGAAATTATATTTTTATAACTTAATGTAATTAATTTGTAAAACTATTTCTAACGCGGATAAAAAACTGAGAGACGCAGAAACTATAAAAAGTATTTCTATGAAACCTTCGCCATTTTAAAGACAATTTAATTTTTTTTTTTAAGTATACGTGTTTTAGTATAATACCTGTTGTTTTATTGACAGGTCTCAGAATGTTTCGTATCCAAAGTAGTAGGCAAAAGTACCAGAAATGGCCGTTTTTGGTACTTTGCCTACTACTTTGGATACGAAATATTCTGAGACCTGATTTAACAACGTAAAAATACTTTATCCTCTTTATAACAAACGTGACGTTGGATTCTTCAATATTTATTTTCTTTGTTACGCTACGATTTTTTATTCAATGAGGGCACCACTTGGCCGGTAGTAGGGCCTTAAGGCCATTGGCATTTATCTGCGTTTTAAACTATGAATGTGTGGTTGGTAAACTTAAACTATGAATGGTTGTCAAATCAAAATGCTCTTACTTCAAAGACCACAAAAGCTGTCTAGAAGTGCCCATTCTATTAACCAACCAATACACATTCCGATGGACGTCCTTGCGAACATTCCTCCACTCCAGTGTACGGGCGTGTCTCGCCATAAATTACGTTAATTTATGTAGCACTTGCAATTAAAGAAGTCGTGAGCATACCGGCTGGCTTGTATTAGTATCGTGGATAGATAACACATCTTATTGAGTTTGTTAATTGATTTTATTATGTTGAGACGCAGGTGGAATTTTGATGATAGTTTTGATTTAAATTATAGCTTGTTTGGTGTTAAAGAGGTCAATTGACGTTAAGGCTTTGATAAACAGACGCGACGCAACAATGCGACAACGCATTTTCATAGACATACGAAAAAGCGTCAACGCATCGCTATCATATTGTCGCGTCGTTGCACGTGTATGCAAGGGCCTTTACACTTGAAATTTCCTTGGAGTTACGTTATAGTCAATGATATACATGTAGACGGTAAAGGCGTCGTCTTTATTTCTTTCTTTTTAAAAAACGTTGTCCCACACTAGGAATTACTCCTGAGCCGTGGGTTTTTTTTTTGTGGGTGCTTTACAAGACCCCAATGACAATCTATAAGTCTTATATAAATATTTATTCCGAGCGGGAATAGAACCCGTGGTGCGCAGCGCGGCAGCCGAATGCTCAACCACTGCGCCAACCGTGTCGTTAAAACACCGTGTATTTTTTTAGCAAAACCTAGAAAACAACTATGATTCTAATAACCTCACCACTTATCACGTCGGCTATTCCTTGATAAATTATCACGACAGCCAGACTCAGTGGATTCTCTTACTCATAGTAAACAATGTTACTGTTTGATAAACGTTATCTTAACCCAATTGTAGAGTTCAACGTACCTGCAACAAAAAGAAAATAAACTTTAGAGATAGTGATACAAGTAAATACGTTTATAATTAAGGTAGTACTGTCTATGTTTCGAGAAATGATGAATGTGTGAGTAACTGATGTAATCATTTGAATCAAACTTTTATTTTGTTTTCTGGCGTATCTCAGGAAATCTCGGGCAAACCGCCAGTTTTTTTTTTGACGTGTGGAAATTTTCATAGATATCTGCCGCCCCGGGGGGCGGGCGCAGGGGTCTGTCAGACTTTTACTGATTACAACCACACGGTGTTCGGCAGCTACTTTAGGCCGGGGGACCCTGGAGTGCTTGCGCATTTCATCACGCTACCCTGGCCAGGTATTGGCCCCCTGCGTGCAGCCGCAGTTCACCAAGGTAACAGACTTCCCAAGTCTGTTACCTGCAGGCTGCACTGTATGGCGGACGAAGGTCGTTCCGCGCAGGATGATGGCAGCATTTTTTTGTAGTTAAGGTGGAAGCGCCAGTATAGCCCGCGAAATTCAAATATTCTTACGTTTTTGCAATTTGCAGGTCAGTATCAGGTTGTATAATGGTCAAAATTTGATTCGCGGCCGTAGCAAGTATATATGTACATATAGAATTATAATCATTAGACACTAACTTTACAAATTAATTACACTATGTTAGAAAAATATAATTTCAAATATTCACATAGCAAATTACGAAGGAACTTGTCTAGAGTAACATATATTTTTTTCAACGAAATAAAACTAGTCGTTTAGATGACTCGATCAAAATCTTCAATTAAAAATCATTAAAAGTCGTATACCTGCGCCTTAAAGGTAGTCCTTTAACTATATGTATAAAAAGGGGAACAAGAGAAGTGACTGTGAAATTTTGAATAACTTCAAAATTTCTTCTTTTGGTACTCTGTAACCTACCTACTAAGAGTTTAGCGTAATTATTTTGTAAATGGCCAAATTTTTTGTTGGACACTTTTATTAAAGTTCTTGGTATAGACGTTACACTTCCTAAGCAATATTCTTTTTCATAACTCAAAAAGCTGCAAGACTGAAGTAGAACTGGGCAGGTCATGTTTGTCGGATGCCAATCTGTGCAAAGCTGTCGACACGTATATCGCAAGACTGAAGCCCTGACACACTGCCCGGGGGTGGAGGATAAATTCGAAAGAGTTACCTCGCCCCTGGGCACTCGAGGCAGGGAGGAACAGGGGTGGATTTTAGTCAGTAAGAGTCTGACACACCCTTCCGCTCCACCCTAGAGCGGAAGAAATCATAGGATGATTTCCCACCCCCAAAAAAAAAAAAAAAGCCCTGACACAGCTAGACGGGGTCGCGGCAGACAGAGGAGAAGATGGCGGGTCGCCTTTGCTGGCTTCCTGGCGAACTGCCGTGAAGAAGCTAAGCTAAGAGAGAAGTGGAATGGGGGCAGGCCTTTGCCTAGGAGTGGGACAGCTCTGCCTAACAAAAAAAAGTATGTGTGTACTTATGTACGCACGTAAGAAGTTATATTTCTTTGGCGTAACAAGATAAAAAACCAAACTGTCACAAAGTTTACAAAAAAAAACAATCATTCTTCATGAACCACAGACCATAGCTAACTTCAGGGTGTCGGTTCTAGCTAACTTCAGGGTGTCGGTTCTAGCTAACTTCAGGGTGTCGGTTCTAGCTAACTTCAGGGTGTCGGTTCTAGCTAACTTCAGGCCGTAGATTTTTTGTGACGGTGTGCGCGCGCATCGTAAAAAAATTACTCACATCATTTTTCCGTAACGCGCCAAAAGAAGTATAACTTTAAAACACCCATCTTCTGTTGATATTTAGTTCACATAGTGACACAAACAAACACCAATATTTATAAATAATAACACAATAAGAACAATAGTGTTATCAATGTTTGTTTAACCGCAATAATGTCAGTATAATTCAATACACAAATGTGGGAATTCAATAACAGAAACATGGAAACTATGCCGAATAACATAACTATTTACCTACTACAACCACAATATCACGCAAACATACATTTTGTCATCTATCTGTATATATAAAATTCAAAGTCTTGACTGACTGACTGACTGATATATCAACACACAGCCTTAACCGCTGGTCCTAGAGCAGTGGTTCTTAACCTTTTATTGATAAGGGATCATGCTACAATTTTTTTTTATTTCCATGGACCACCAACTGCTTGGAAGTAGTATACCTTTTCTTTTCGGAAGAAACCTTCTATGCGCTTTGGGGATAATCCGGGAACTGTGGGCTTTTTACCTCACTAAATCCACCCCGATGATCACCATCAGCACGGGGAAAGGGCCCCAATATCTCTTAAAAGACCACTCCAAAGGTCCCCAAAAGACCACTCCAGAACCCGCTCTGTGCCATGCCTGTTAGGGCACATACAAGTGTAAAAAACGAGTAAAATTATTGAAAAGCAACAGTTGGTACATTTACAATTCGCAATTTAAATTAAAAAAAATAATTAAATTAAATTTTCATTTTTACAATTTTTTTACAGATTTATTATTTTAATGTATATTTTGTGACTGCATACTCTTTACTAACTTCTGGATCATTAGTTCAGTGCTCCTCAAAGCCAAACGCATGTACGTCCAACCAATTTTGGTGATTGTTTTATTTATAGTTATAAGTGGCACCGAGAACCTCTGCTAGTACAGATAAGCCGATGAAAACAAAGCAAGGTCACGTGTAGCAATTTCTCACATCTTTAAGAAAAAAATTGCATCTTACTTAGTTTCAAAAATGGCTTCGCGGACCACTTCGGGTGCTTTCAGGGACCACAGGTTAAGAACCACTGTCCTAGAGACATGACATTTGGAGGGTGTGTTCTTTGTGAAGAGTAGGTATCCACTTAGAAAGGTGTTTCGAAATTCAACCCTTAAGGGGGTGAAAAAGGGATTGAAAGTTTATAACGGAGGAAGTGCTATTCCACGCGGGCGAAGCTACTAGCAGAAGCCAGTTTCAAATGTAATATTGGGCCTTCCTGTTGCTACCGGCCACGTTCACTATTATATTAGTCCAGCCGTTGGACCGTTACTGAGAAGTCTCAGATGGAAAACCCAATAAAATTCGGGAATCAAACCCAAATAGACCCAAGCTCCTTCCCACTTTATATGGAGTCGGCTCTCCTAATTTTGTGGCGCCAGGACAATGTGTCCTGGGTTGTCGGTAGGGTTGCCAACTTTTTTTTAAAGAAATAGAGTATATCTGATTTCAGAGAAGATAAATAAATTGTACCAACTTATAAAAAACAGTACATTTAGCACATAACATTTTTTTTTATAATTTTTAAAAGAATTTTATGAGTCCAAAAGTTCTAAATCTAAGAAAACGTAGATCAGGACTCCTGATCTAGAATAATAAACATTATCACCATTTCAAGTTCATAGGTCAATGAGAAGTTAAAAAAATCTTTGGAACAAAATTTTGTGACATTGACAGATAGTCGGACATGTGAGTGACAGCAATAGGGCTCCGTTTGGACCCTTCGTGTACGGAACCCTAAAAAGAGTATTTTAGGGTACTCTATTAGTATTACAGATTATAAAGTACACCACAATACTCTATTTTAGAGTACGGTTGGCAACCCTAGTTGTCGGGTCGGGCAGTTTTTCCTCCGATAGAAGTTTTGTCATGCTGGT
Source organism: Polia nebulosa (assembly GCA_951329385.1). Taxonomy (NCBI): domain Eukaryota; kingdom Metazoa; phylum Arthropoda; class Insecta; order Lepidoptera; family Noctuidae; genus Polia; species Polia nebulosa. The sequence continues at coordinate 2,112,929 of OX589609.1, forward strand.
CCACCATGTAGCAGGAGGTCATCCTCTACCTCTCTTCTGTTCAGGCACTTGCAACGCTTTTTTATCCTACTGCAAGCAAAGGGGTTAATCACTTCATGATCCTCCTCGCTTCGCATCACGTGACCATACCATCTGAGCCGGCTTTCGGTTAGTTTCTCGAATATAGGGACGTCTTTGAAACTACCACGGATATGATCGATTCGTACTGTGTCTAGCCTTGTCACACCTTCAGACCACCTCTACATCTTCATCTCCGCGCAGGAACATTAGATGTTTCAGTTTTGTCTCTGGGATGGCAACGCCTTTGCCCATCGGCGGCGGTGACCCAATATCATCAAGTCAGCCTATCATGCATGATGAGCTTATAATTTTCTCACTGCTGGGACACAGGCATCCTCTCTATGAGAGTTTTTTTTTTTCTTTTTTTGTGGGGTGGGAAATCATCCAATAACATCTCCTGCTCTCTTCGTATCAGACTCTTACTGACTAAAACCCACCCCTGTTCCTTCAATGCCTGAGTGCCCAGGGGAGCGGTAATTCAGTTAAGAATTTATCCGCTACCCTTAGGCATGCAGGCACCGGCCATGATAGGCCCCGTCAGTGGTGGCTGACAAGCATCTCTTTGAGGCGCGCGTGGAACACTACGCGCCGTCGACTCACGGGCCTGGTGCTGATCGGACGGCGAGCTACCCACTACTCGCCGTCTGCAGGCCCGATCCTCTCTATGAGATATGCCTGCAATATAGGCTATACAAAATGAAAACCTTTTATTTTTAACTTAACGTTAAGCCAAATACCATCAAGTAAAAACCGTGTGAACAGAATCATTCTCCATAAATCGTGTAATTACGACAACTGTACTGTTAACCGACAGTATAAAAGGCAAGTAATGATATTACCACACTTAATGACACTAAGTAAGCATAATGGCTGACTTTTAATGACTGAGATGTGATGTTACTCAAAGTGGTTGTTTTATGGGTTTTTTTTCGTGGTTTTGGTAAATGGTGGTTGGGGTACCGGTACTGTAGCTATAAGTATTATAATGATGGTTCCGTCATATTTATCATAGAAATAATGAGTAGAGCTAAAGGTAAGGCTGCATTTTAAGTATTATACCAATAGATACCAAAACTCGTGTTTCTCCATCAGTTCTAAAAGTGAGAATGTTGAAGCAATCAAAAAGTTGTCGTAATTTGGTTGAGTTTAATTGAATATATGAGAAAAACACTTTTAAAATATTATTCTTTTAAGTCCGTAAGTCTGATTCATCATCATCATCATCATTTCAGCCGAAAGACGTCCACTGCTGGACATAGGCCTCCCCCAAGTGTCACCACAATGACCGGTCCTGTGCGTCTCGCATCCATCGGCTACCCGCGACCCTCACCAGGTCATCGGTCCACCTTGTTGGAGGCCTTCCAACGCTGCGTCTTCCGGTACGCGGTCGTCGCCACTCCAGAACCTTTCGGCCCCACCGACCGTCCGTTCTGCGGGCAATGTGCCCAGCCCACTGTCACTTCAGTTTGGCAATTCTTCGGGCTATGTCGGTAACCTTGGTTCTCTTGCGGATAACATCATTCATGACGCAAGGTAACTCCGCGCATAGCCCTCTCCATTGCCTTTTGGGTGACTTTAAGCCTTCAGTAAGTCAGATTATCAAAAAACAATGTACACGTATTTTTTGCTAAACCAATAAAAAAATACAAAGATAAAACGCATCAAAGTTCAAATTAAAAAAGGGGGGGCTTATTACGTCACTTCTTGGTAAATAGTGGTACATTTCTGACGTATGTGTGACGTTACGTGAAATTTCAACGCACTGTATCGTCCTAATTTTTAACCGACTTCGAAAAAGGAGGAGGTTATCAATTCGGATGTTTGTATTTTTTTTTTTTTTTAATGTATGTTCGGGCATAACTCCGTCATATATTGACGGATTTGCAAAATTCTTTTTTTGTTCGAAAGGGGTTTATTCCGAAATGGTCCCATTTAAATTTCAAAAAGATCTGATGATGGGTTTCGGAGACAGACAACGGAACTCTTCAAAAATTGACAGCAAATCAACCGCGATTGCTGCTATCGTATGTCTATGAATTGTTAACACAGTTTAATGGGGAACCACAACTAAAAAGTGAAAAATAAAAAAAGTTTTTTATTTTTTTGATTACGTGACAATATACAAAAACACGTCTCAAATATTATTAGGTAATCTAACTGAAAGACTACATATAATAATTGTGTGATCTACCCTATATCAAAGTGCTGGTCTATCAAACAAGTGCGAATCGTTGGTTTCCTTAGATATGTAGTTTAGATTATCAAAAAAACCAGAAATGCACTAGTTTTTTTTTTAACTTACATAACCAACAATATTCATTGCAAGAAAGAGTCAAAGAATAGTAAGAATACGAAGAATACTCTGGAACGTGCTTCCCCTTGACATCAAAAAAGCTGAGAGTAAATTTTCGTTTAAGCGTAGAATACGGAACTTCTACTTAAGGCCCTTCTCGCGGTCCAGTGGCGCCCTCATTGAATAAAAAATCGTAGCATAGCACAGAAAATAAATATTAAAAAATCCAACTTCACGTTGGTTACAAAGAGGATAAAGAATTTTTATGTTGTTAAAACAGGTCTCAAAATGTTTCGTATCCAAAGTAGTAGGCAAAAGTGTCAGAAACGGCCGTTTTTGGCACTTTTGCCTACTACTTTGGATACGTCCTCTCAAACGTAGTTTGGTCCTCGACGTAATCATTGTTTTTTGAGATTTTTTTTTCTTCTTTTTTTTGTGTTTATGTACTGTATTATTTGGTATTTATTATTATATTTATTAGTATATATTTTAGAATATAATGTATGTATGTTATTATCGGTCTAGTATTTTTATATTTTTAATTTTGTTATATTTGTTAATGGTAAACGTTTGGTTGTACACCTACCACAGAGTTGTTTATTTAACCCAAAGGTTGACTGGTAGAAAATGCCTTGTTGCATTGAGTCTGCCTATGTACCACTATTGTACATGAAGTTTATATAAATAAATAAATACGTACTAAATATTGTCATATCGCTCGATATAATCGCGGTATCATTCTGTTTATATCTGATATCATGTGTCAACTTTCTATCTGGTAGTTTCCATCGGGCTGCAGGGTTGAAATATGATGCAGGGAGACGGTTTCATTTTCACAAAATGGAGAAATGTTATTGGCGATATTGTTGACGTGGTTTTGATGTGTTGGACAATGTGAGTCCAATTTGTGTATTGTGTATTGTTTTGTGTTATTTTTCTTCTGTGTTGTAAACTGTTGTTGAGTGTTTAATTGTTTTTTTTTTATTGTAAATACATGTTGTACAGTCCTCTATGACTGTGGCTCTCAACGGAACGCCTATACCGATCTGCTCCGACTTTCGGTACCTCGGGTCGCTTGTTCAGGGGGATGGCGATATAGACCGAGACGTAACGCACAGGATCAACTCAGGATGGATGAAATGGCGACAGGTCACTGGAACAACTTGCGACCGACGGATGCCCCTTAAGTTAAAGGGGAAAATCTATAAGTCCGTGATTAGACCTGTCGTACTGTATGGGTCAGAATGTTGGGCTGTGAAAAAGACGGATGGAAAAAGATTGCATGTGGCGGAGACGAGAATGTTGAGATAGATGTGTGGAGTAACGAGAATGGATACAGTGAGAAATGAGTACACTAGAAAAAAAAAAAAAAAAATTAAAATTAATAATAATTAATTATAATAATTATTTATTTAATTATTTTTTTGAAATTAATTTCATTTAATAAAAGAGTGATCCGAGAGCCGCCAGGCATTAATTTTCCCATAACCAAAATTTGTGGGTTTAAGTACTGTTAGTATTTACTTTGAACGAACGCATACCTGCAAGATCAATCCCACAGATATTAGATATTCAGAAAATAAGATTTTTCTGCCGGCTCTGGAATCTTAGGCTGAGGTTTTACTAGATTTAATTTTCAAGTAATTGAGATTTTCCGACTAGCTCAGAATCGCGGCAACACTACTATCAAAAGTTAATTGCAAAGAAGTCCTTCAAAAAACATTTCTAATCATTAGTAGGTAACATCCCCATTCGCTTCGGGGCTTGAAAATCCATCCAGACAGCCAGACAGTCGACAGACGGGGTTGATGAGGGGTGGCACGGATCGATAGGTGTCCTCACACATCCCTCGTTCATTTTTTATCACATCAATTCAGGGAGTTTAGGGAGGCATTTTCCCCCTGAAATCTTCTCGTAACGGTTTAGTGATAACATCCCCCTACCACTAAGTGAAGTTTGTTGGGGTAGGCTTCTTTTAATCTTCTTAAGGGTTTTTCATAAATCTACCTTGCTAAAGTTTTGAGCAGGCTTTCTTTAGAATCTCACTGTATAGGCTTTTTTAGGGTTCCGTACCCAAACGGTAAAACGGGACCCTATTACTAAGACTCCACTATCCGTCCGTCTGTCTCTCCGTCTGTCACCAGGTTGTACTTGTATCTCATGAACCGTGATAGTTAGACAGTTCAAATTTTCACAGATGATGTATTTCTGTTGCCGCTATAACAACAAATACTAAAAAACAGAATAAAATAAATATTTAAGGAGCTCCCATACAACAAACGGTGTTTTTTTGCCGTTTTTATTGATAATGGTACGGAACCCTTCGTGCGCAAGTCCGACTCGCACTTGGCCGGTTTTTTTGTTTAACTCTATTCTAACTGACGCAATAATAAGATTGTTTTACTCATCAACACAATTATCTTAAGGTTTTGTAAAAAGAAGATATGGAAACTTATTATGGAACACTTTGACGACACGGTTCGCGCAGTGGTTGAGCGTTCGGCTGCTGCGCTGCGTGTCGCGGGTTCGGTTCCCGCACGGAACAAATATTTGTATGACCTGCAGATAGTTGTTCCGGGTCTGGGTGTCTTGTATGTGAGGTATACATGTTTGTGAAGTCACCCACGATACAGGAGTAATTCCTAGTGTGGGGCAACGTTTAAAAAAAAAAAAACATTTAATCATAGAATTTGGTGATTTTATAAGTGACTAGCTTTTGCCCGCTGATCCATAATTTTAATTTATTCCTTCTTTCCCTCAATAAGCAAGAGCTTCCATGTGTTTCCATTCCCAATGTTTCTATGTAGCCTCATAACTAATCCATAGGGAAGAGCTAAAACAATACACAATGCACTATTATAAGGTAATCCAAGTTGTCTAGGAATGAACAGGAAGCTCCAACACTTACTTCAAGCCATTTCCTCAAATGAATTGGTATTTACTTACCTTGGTTAATTTTACAAACCAGAAGTTGACTATGACTACTATGAGACAAAGCCCGGTGAAACAGACAATACTTTATTATAGTCTAGCCCAGTGCCCCAGTGGTTCTAAAAGTTAACTGGACCGAGGCCCACCTTATTTTTTTTTTTGGGACAAGCCTGCCACGCTTTTCCCAAACCACTGTAACTTCTGTAATGCCAGAATCAACAGTGGCGACCACCAGAAAAAAACGCCGAGGCAATGAAGCTCGATGAGTCCCAAAGAAACGATTAAACTGTCTTTCCGCGACCCAACTATCACAAATTAACTACCAAATACGACATACCTCTTGGCTGTCATGAAGAAATAAAAAAAGTTACAATTCATACTTTATAAGCACTCCTAGTCATTACTATTTAATTTAAAAACAAGTATTAAGTGAAAAATAAAAAAAACTTTTTATTTTTCACTTAATAGTTGTTATACCCAAGAATTAAAAACCCCAATAAAATGAAACATGAAATTTAAACATACTCGTAATTGGAGAAAACCAAAACGTCATCTATGCATAGGCGTATTTTTCGTTTTTGTTCAGTTTTTCAAAAAGCTCTGAAGCAATTTCGATCAAAATTTATATGGACCACCTCGGGAGTATATTCTTTCGGATAAAATAAGAATTTTGAAAATCGGTCCACAACTGACAGACAAATCGATGGACATAAATAAAAAAATAAACACATACAGTTGAACATAGAACCTCCTCCTTTTTCGAATTCGGTTAAAAAAAGATAAATAATATTTTTTTGCTTCTTATTTTTTTTTCATTATCATTAAAGAGGCAATCCTGCTGTTCTTAATCACCAAATGACTTTCTGGCAATCATAAACAATCTTATTACCTATTGTACCAATTAACTTAATATTATACCCAACTCTGTCAACGCACTGGAAGGCAGAAGCCAGACAAACCAAGGCCGTAATATAATGCTTTTACGTAAACCAAATCCGCTTAAGTAACTCCTATGGAAACTAGGACGAGTTGGTGCGTCTGTTGATGTGTGTGTGTGTGTAGTAATGGTGGTTACGACTCTTTGGAAATTATGATGGGGTTGATGGAAAGCGGAAACCGCATCGTGTGGTCGGGGATAGGAAATCTTATGACACTGTCTTACGTGTGTATTGGAGTTCGTGGCTAAAGTAATAACAGCGGCACGGGTCGATCCATTAGGTTAAGCAATGCTTGTCGGGGTTGGTCCATGGATGGGTGACCATCTTTACATAACGAGACTCCTCCGTGCCTCGGAAAGCACGTTAACCTGTGAAGTGCCGTTGGTCCCGGCTGTCAATCGTGGATCTTTGACAGTCGTTACGGGTCGTCAGAAGCCCCCAAAGTCTGACATCCAGTCTTACCAAGGGGTATTATAGTATTACCCAGTAACTGGGTTGTGGAGGTCAGATAGGCAGTCGCTCCATGTAAAATACTGGTATTCAGCTGCATCCGCTTAGACAGGAAGCCGACTCCAAGATAGTTGGGATAAGGCTAGGCAGATGTGATGTGTATTGGAACTTGGGAGGTACCTCCTCGTTGAAGATTTTTCCTAGATTACGATTTTTTCTTTTCTTTATAATTCATAGACCACGATCTCACTCACCTGATGGCAAGTGATGATGTTGTCGAAGATGGAGCACGCTTGCCTAGAAGTAACCTATTCACTCTTGACTTAGGTTGTAGTTATCAAGAAATACAGACTCCGGCAGGGAATTCCACTCCTTAGCTGTACGCACAATGAATGTGTTCCTAAAACGTTATGTGCGTGTGGGTGGGATGTTCACCATGTACCGGTGGCGCATCGCCGTACGTGTCTAGTGATCAGATGATGGGATGGAACGGGCTTGGCAGAATTAAATTGTGCAATCCCGACGTAAATGGAGTAAAGAAGTAAATAAATAAAATAAAAAATAAAAAATCGTTTATTTTCCACCACAAATATAGGAACAATTTACACACACAAATATAGGGACATGTTTCGCCGACCCCAAATAAATTGGGATAAGGGCAGGAGAATGATGATGATGAAATATAGGAACAATTTAGACAGTATGTTGACAATTCAAGGGTGGACTGGAGCCTAAACTAGGGAGACCCTGTATTTCAGGACTCCAGGTCACTCGCCTACGGGAAAGGATTTGGACTACTGGATAAGCACAGAAACATGGGGTGGACAGGGATTGTATTTGTGAGAATAAGTATGAATGTGTGTGTGGAGGGGGCATGTATGTGTGTATGTGTACGTGAGAGTATGAAAGTGCGTGTATGAGCGTTTTTGTTATACAGAGCTTACTTCACTATAGTTAAGAGAGATTCAGTATCAGTGTAATTTAATTTTAGTAGATACTCGTAAGTCTTAATCATCCCTTTACATGCTTTAAATGGTGGAGCGCTGGCGATTTAAGGCCTGTCCTTCAGTTATATTTTGCGTTGGAAAAGCGATCATTGTTACGTAGTCGAATTTACATAATGATATAGGAAACTAAATTGAATTGTAATGATATCTGTAGCAATGGTACTTTTTCGCGACCAAAAATTAATTCTTGGGTTACGATCTCTTTGAGTATGGGGGCCCTTCAGACAACTATATGCAAAGACGATAAAAAAAAATTACAAATAGAAAAAATAAAATGACTAAGTACTATGACATACTTTGAGTTCTCCCGCTCTGGGTGGAGCTAGGGCGTGTCAGACTTTTACTGACTAAAACCCACCCCTGTTCCTTCCTCGCCTGAGTGCTCAAGGCCCCGTTAACTCTGTTACGAATTTATTCACGAGGGGCTCGGGCGTAACTGGAGGTGTCTTTAAGAGAGCAGTTCAAATAATACTTGTATGTAGGTGCCTTAAAACACTATTACACTAACATCATTATTTCGAAATCATGCGTAGGCCTCAAAATCTCTCCATAACCTTTATATTTGGCAGTAAGATAATCCATTCACAAATGTAATCCATGAGTGGGTGAAGTGAGGATAATCTTAACTACCATCTGACTATTTGAATAGACATAGTAAAACGTCTACCAAACTGGGGGCAGAACTAATTGGAGACATCATGGTGGAATGTGGCAATATAATGGAGAATTTATCTTTACCCGCGCACGAAGGGTTCCGTACCATTATCTATAAAAACGGCAAAAAAAATCATGTCTGTTGTAATTATGGGAGCGCCCTTAAATATTTTTTTATTGTTTTTTAGTACTTGTTGTTATAGCGGCAACAGAAATGCATCATCTGTGTAAATTTCAACTGTCTAACTATCACGGTTCATGAGATACCGCCCCTGGTGACGGACGGACAGACGGACGGATAACGGAGTCTTAGTAATAGGGTCCCGTTTTACCCTTTGGGTACGGAAACCTAAAAACTGGCCAAGTGCGTGTCGGACTTTGTACATTTAGGGGACTTTTTGTATAGCTTTTTTTTTTGCTTGTACTGTGAAAATTTGAATACTGTAGCTAGTAGCTACAACCGATTGGCTGTAAAACCTGTGTGACAGACGACGGACAGACGGACACGTGAGTGACAGCAATAGGGCTCTGTTTGGACCCTTCGGGTACGGAACCCTAAAAAAGTTACCAATTTTGGCACAGAAAACTGAAACCTAATTCACTGTAATCGACCAATATTGAACGGTACAAACAAGTTAGTGATAAATATGGAAATACAAAATACGTTGAAGGCACGGGTGGTGTAGTGGTTCAGCGATTGGCTGCTGCGCTGCGTGTCGCGGGTTCGATTCCCGAACAGAACAAATATTTGTATGACCTGCAGATAGTTGTTCCGGGTCTGGGTGGTTGTTAATGCACCCACGATACACGAACAACTCCAATAGAAGGCAAAATAAAAAAAAGTGACTAAACAGTCACTTTTCCTCAGACCTCAGTAAACACTGAGGTCTTGCAATTTCTGTCATATTGGTAGGTTAAGTATGTATTAAAAATTATTGTTAATTACAAAGATGAAATTGATAACACAGGTTCCTTATTAACAGCATTTAATTTGTGAAAGTAATTTTATTCAGTGAGAAAGTGAATATAATGTCAATTCCGTTTCGGTGCAATTCTCGTAATTTTGGCTCGGATTTTGTAAAATGTCGATTTAATGGTTCATTATGGTAATTTTCAGTGCTTAAACGTTATTTAAGAGAACGTTCGTTATGGTTTCGATTGTCAACAACAAGCAAAGTCAAAACAAAAATAAGTAGTATGAAATTTGTTATGCTTTTACATGATCACATATCACCTGAGCCATATAAAGAAATCATATCGACAGAACCACAGAACAGATAACTGTTATCTGTTCTGTGAAAAGAACAATCTTTTTACAGTTAAAATTACCTGTGATACAATGTTTTTCATTAGTACAGTTGAATCTGCCCCGCATTCATCCAGCCTTTGCATCTCAGGCACGAAAGCACTTGTTCTATAGAAACATTTTTAAGTTTAACTTGCATCACCTAAACCCACTATCAGACCCCAATTATCATCATCCTTTTAATGTCCCCAGTGCTGGGGCACAGGCCTCTCTGTGAGAGGGTGTGGGCCGTAATCCACCACGCGGGCCCAATGCGGGTTGGTGAATGTCACATGTCTCCGAATTTTGGTTCAAGGACATGCCTGTTTCCTCACGATGTTTTCCTTCACCATTTTGAGATCAGTGGTGATGAAATAACTTACACAAAGTAAAGCGCTTGCCTGGGTTTGGACTCATGACCTACAACTTGTAAGTCGCGGCTGTTACCACTGGGCCACCACTGCTCAGCTTGACCATGTAATGACGTTATTCCAAGTGCAGTGTTATAACGATAATCTGGTTGTGTAATTATATCTAAGTAAGTGGTATTTATGACATATTTTTGTAAATTTTACTTGGCAGATCTCTGTTTGCAGCAAAAAACTGAACAATTGGGACGTCAATTCAATCGCGCAACCAGATTTAGTCTAGTGAACACACCGACTGCAACTAGTTTTATTGTATGCATAGGACCGCGTGGACTTGTACTTTGACAGAGGAGGACGCCTGCGTATGGCTACTGTCCTCCGGTCCACCGGTGGCCCGTGTTGCTCTATGCTTCTCAAGTTCCCAAATCAAAGTGATGATGATGAAAGCGCTTGACTGAGTTTGAACTCACGACCTACAACATGTAAGTTGCGGCCGTTACCACTTGGCCACCACTGCTTCCAATACGCCAGTCCAACATCCCAAACATTCATACCATATCGAAAAACGTCGATTCTAAACCCCAAATCCCACGACACCCTTTCATTTCTTTATGATAAGCAGGCTCATTCTTCTCCCCGTCCAAAAATGGATGTGTTATCCCTAGGGAAGTTGCACCTTCCAGCAGTCCTGTCAGCTATGAAAATATTCCTACCTTTTGCCTTTCCGTTGAACACAAACTACCAATCCCAAAACCAGCCCTCCAATATTAACCTTCCACCTGAAATATCTTTGCCAAAACAATACCGTTCAGCCATTAAAGTATCAAGTTTATCGTTCGACGAACTGTACAATACTGTACATTGAGCAGACGAAATAACTCAAGGGCAACGCACCGGCTCCGCCCGCTATATTTAATACAACCAATGGTCGGTGTGCTCAGTAATAACAACAACACTGGAAGTCAGGAGCTGTTTATAGAAATTGAGAACGGAAATATACCTGTGTAGCCAGAAAAGTGGTTCATTTTCTTATGTACCTTTAGAGATTTTAATTTAAAAAGGTTTCCATGAAGATTAGATCTACGCTTCCATTATGCTTACAGCTAAGTCGTGGAATTCCTTACTGGAGTCTGCCGTACCTGATAGCTAAAACCTAGGGGTCTTTCAAGTCGAGAGTGAATAGGTTACTTCTAGGTAAGAGTGCTCCATTGTCGACCACATCATTGCTAACTATCAGGTGAGATAGTGGTCAAACACGAGCATTGATAAAAAAAAGAACATGCAACTAACTTCATATCTGCCTGACTGACAGAATCCTTAACTGCTACGTTGATGAAAAGTTAAAAGGGAGCCGCTCATCTTGGTATGGTCATGTGAAGAGGAGGGATGAAACCCATGTAACTAAAAGAGTAATGAATATAAATGTAGATGGGAATGGGAAAGGATGGAGTGGGAGAGGTGGCCAAAGTAAACATGGATGGATTGATTGTGTGAGGAGTGATATAAAAGAAAAGGGAGTTAGTGATAGCGTGACAGCTGACAGGACAGAATGGAAGAAAAAAACGGCAGTAAGATGATGAAAAAAGAAACAAAACAGGTCAGACCAAATTATGCAAAAGAAAATTGTATAAAAGCTAAATTAGGGAACGGGGAAAAAGATTAAGAGTTAGAACATGAAAGATAAACGGGAGAAAAAGAAGAACGAAAAGGAAGGGAGGAAGCGGTAGATAGGTGTTATGAAGATGGGCAGATTATTGTGGACGTGATAAAGATGGCCGAATAAGTAATTATATATTATGAATGTGACAATTTCCAAAACGGTAAACCATCGTTTATTAGGCACAGGAATAATTTATTAAGAAGAGAAACACTATATATATATACCTTTTATAGTCTAAGACACTATGAATTAACCAAATGGTATAGAACTAGTTTTTCCTCTCAATACAACTCGGATCATACTATTGTACTCGTAGGTGCCTAGTACCTAGTGGTAATAGCTGGGTACATCACTTAATGACAGAGAAACTAAACGTTGCAGACATGCGCCAGCGCATACATGTAAAATGTATGTATTCTCGTACATCGCGTGTACTAATCACGGGTTTTTTCACTGATTTCCCATACTCTTACTTTGTCACTTGATAGGTACTTAGAGATTTATCTGTTCACACTTCTGTATTTGTGTTATCGTTGGCAAGAAACCATCTTTAATTTATATCTTGATCTTTATTGATTTTAACAAAGATTTAACTGTTCAGATTTTGTGGCATTCTGACTTGAATGCAAAAGGCAAAATGATTGACTGTTATGGAGATATAACCTTGATAGAAGACCTTTGTTCAGTGATCTTGATTATGGACAAGGTTATTGTTAAAAGATGATTAACTACTAAAAATAAAAAGACAGATATCAGCAATTTATCTCCGAAAACAATTAATAATGAATATGAAGAGAAAACTGCAACTGTTCCTCTCACAGATAACACCAGACTCCAAAGTACACAAGACGCAAGTATTTTTCAACTTTCGACTCACCTTGAATCAATAAACAAAACCTCTTTAATACAAAACTGTTACGACTCATCATCACTTCATTGATCTAGATAAAATGCCCAGGAAACTCAAATTGCCCATTTCACCTTAATTTAACAAAAAGTGTACCAACCAAGTGAAGGAGTTCACTAAACTTTAGCGCTGATATTAACACCACCCACTTGCGTTAATTCTAGCACAGAGGTTTGTTTCTCTTAGCGCTAAATGCTGTGTTTACGCAAAGTACCGATATCGACTCATTTGCTTAGTCGGTAATGATTTTAGGTGTTAAAATTATGCCAAAATGAGTCTGACACGCCCTCTCGCTCCACCCAGAGCGGGAGAAGTCATTGGATGATTTCCCACCCCAAAAAAATAAATAAAAAAAGGGTTAAAATTAGTGTGTGACAGAAACCGAAACTCACGTAAAAACAGAAAACCGGCCAAGAGCGTGTCGGACTTCACACATTTTGGGTTATGTACCAACTGAGGGAATAATCAAATAAAAAATGTGATTTATCAAAATAATAGTATGTGGTACTAAAATATGCGTAGTAATAAACATTATCACCAAATTGCAGGTTCATAGGTCAATAGGGAGTTAAAAAAAAATTCGGAATTTTTTTTTTATGACAGACGACGGACAGACAGACGCACATGTGAGTGGCAGCAATAGGGCTCCGTTTGGACCACTAGTACCCTAATAATTAGTGATAATGAGATATTAGGCGAACAGGAAACCTGCCCAGGGGTCGTGGATAAATTCGAAACAGAGTTACCGCGCCCCTGGTCACTCGGGGCAGGGAAGGAACAGGGTTTTTTTTTAGTCAGTAGGAGTCTGACACGCCCGCCCTCCCGCTCCACCCAGAGCGGGAGAAGTCACAGGATGACTTCCCACACCAAAAAAAAAAAAGCCGAACAGGAAAAGTAAACGCTACAGAATTTGTTAACAGATTCATTTTACTCCATGAATAAGACATTACACAGACAGGCACAAGACAGACACAATCAGAAGAAGATGAAAGAATACTCTGATCGAATATTTACACATAAGTAGCTTGATGCGTGTGTATTTTGATAAGAACTGGAAGTGAATAACTCGGTGACGGTATCGGCAGTCTCACGTCCTGTATTGAACGATTTTGGAAAGTGAAAGGAGCCATTTTGTGTATCGAGAGAAATTATACATATTTGTAACAAGAGCAAGAGCTTTATCATTTAAGTGAACGAAGAAATATTGATTTTAATGCAGTTTTTGTGCCGAGTCTAGATTAACAGCTTCCTTTTACGTTAGCAGATGTCAAAATTATACAAGAAGCTTTTATCAGCATCAGCATGGTGAATCCCATCCACACGCACAAAACGTTTCAGGAACACATTCATTGTGCGTACAGCTAGGGAGTGGAATTCCCTGCCGGTGTCTGTCTTTCCTGATAGCTACAACCTGGGACTCTTTAAGTCAAGAGTGAATAGGTTACTTCTAGGCAAGCGTGCTCCATCTTCGACCAAATCATCGCTTATCATCAGGTGACCTGGTGGTCAAAAGCGTGGCTATAAAAAAATATAAAAAATACGATTATCCAAAGTACCAAATCTAAGGATTGATCAGGTGGCATTTTGGCAACGAGAGGTGTGACTTTGTCTAGACCCTAAGATCCTGCCGAGTGGGATCGTGAGGTGGCCTTACAGAGATTGCACAGAGGGGGTTCCAGGGTACTTTAAGAGGTCATGTGCTGATGGTTATCACAGGAGTGGTTCTAGTGAGGTAAAAATTCCGGGTCTTGTTTCTTGAAGGTTTCCCCTAGGCAAAAAAGGATTAACAAAGTATCAACCGAATGCATCGGGCACAGCTGGTTCCTATAAAAACTATCAATGAAGGCTTGATGGTATTGCTATATGCCCCCAACCTTGGTCCTCCCCACAGCCACATAGAAAGAAAGGGATCACATGGCTGGAAACCACAATGATAAAGTACCTATTAGTGCTGTTAACTGATATAGTATTATTTATTATAGCTGGATGCACTGTAAAGCAACATTTAATGCACTAAATTTAACAATTGCAACAGATAGACGTAATGGCATATTAATTGCATATCGCGTACAAAGAGCCATTCTCAGAATTGACTCCTTTGAGTAACGAGTAGCGTGGTTGGATTACCAAATGATCACAGTTGTATGTTCATAAATCATGAATTAAGCAGAGATGCAATTAATGCCAGCTACTTAGCTATTACAAGAACATATGCTACAATAGTTTTAAAGAGTATTTCGACAGGAAGTCTAAAGAAAAAGGCATATGGTATAAGACTATGCAAAGTGAGCCTCCTCGAATCCCTTGGTTCGCTGAAAGTCATACAAAGAGGTCTTATGTTGTTATGGCACATAGATTGCGTTCCGGTCATTTTCCGTCCAGGAAATTTGGATACCTTATGAAAAAAGTCGATTCCCCTAATTGTCAAGTGTGTAATAAAGTCGAAGATGTCCAACATTTGCTGGTGGAATGTGAAAAAAACAGGAGAGAGAGGGAGATAGTGATGCGGGAGTTAAAAATGAATATGTATGATGTTGGGGCTTTCATTACAATATTGTCTACACCTAATTCGGGCGAAGCTAAACTGATATATGAAATGGTTGCTGCATCACTAACTCCGTCGCTTACGCAATAATAAATATATTTGTAATAATATAAGCACGTGTTTTAATTAGTTAGATTAGGGTATGATGAGGCTGACGTACCTTTGTAAGGTAAAAGCCTCTAAATAAATAAAGATTAAAAAAAAAAAAAAATAATGCCAGATTCGAAATTGATCAATTATAAATATTGTTAGTAATTGATGAAGCAACATCTGTAGGAGTACTTCTGTTTTGAGGCTGGTTTATCATCTGATGACTTCTCCCGCTCTGTGTTGGAGTGGGAGACTCTTACTGACAATAACCCAGCCGTGTTCCTTCAGTTGTGTATTGGCTAACTCAGTTGACATCAATTTGATAGGCACTATGCAGTACATTGCTGCTTTGACGTATAGGACAACAAAAATGTACTACGTTGTGCCTATTATAATCGATGCCCACCGAGCAAAGCCGCAATGTACTGCAAAGTGCACTGAGTTAGCGAATACATCTGCAGGACCTCAGTAACTCTTTCGAACAATCATCCCGCGACCCTTGTAGGATTGCTTATTAACATAGAGAGCCCGGTTTCTTACAGGATTGTTTACTATGATACTCGTATTATATAACTCTGTATAACACACATTTTAAAAATAAAGACTCAAGTATTTGGAAGTTCAAAAAAAAATTACTGGTCATCAGACAATTTTATACCGCACGTTTTTCTTCACTAACTCATTCATTACTCATAGTCGTACAAACACAGTAAAATTCACATTAGACCTAACAAACTAATTCTAAATCCTAGCACAGACAGTTAAACTCTCAATCAATCTTAGCCAACATTAGAGCAATCAATCACAGCACTACCATTGATTAAGTTGGCAACACTGCTAATGTATTTGAAAGGTTAAGTCTCATGTTTGGGGTTGCCTTTTTGCTGAATCAATCATTCGTAACAACTTGGGGTAATGAGAAGTAAAGGATAGGTGATTAGAAACGGGAAAATAGACGCCACAAACTGTGAGGAAGACAATGCATAATTTTTTAATGCTTCAGGCATGTTACGTGAAGCAGGAAGGTTACATACCTATAATGAAAAGAAGTGTCGAAATGTTTTGCAATTCTAAAATCGATTTTGAGAATATTGAGAGCAGATAGGTATACCAAAACATGTATAGAAGAGGACGCACGGGCGTTCACCTACCTGCTGGTCAGACCAGGTCACAGAATTAACAGGACTCACGGTGACCCTGAGAAGAGCTGAAGACAGAATAACCTGGAAGCAGGTCGTCCGTGAATCCGTGAAATTTTTCCTAGACTGGCACGACCTTCAGCAATGAAGAACACAAATGAGAAGAGAAAGGACAGATTATAAATGAGTACATTGCAACATTCGTGAAAAACCAGCAAGAGCGCTAAGACCAGCAAGAGACGTCTTTCGGTTGACATGATAATATTGATCAATCTTCATAAAAGCTTGATAACATCCCATTGGTGATTCTACCATAAAGTGAAATATTCATTCAATAAATTGAATATATCCTCTAGAGAGGGTATTATCACGTCGCATAATGAACTTGAACAGGCACAATCAGTGCCGTGGGCCTAATGATAAAAGTCACCAATAAATCTTCATTAATCAGGACTAGTGTAACCCAGATTGTGGAAACTGTTATCTTGTAGGAGCTCGTTTATCAATGACGCGGGGCCAAGAAATGAGAGGAATTATTGTGTTAAAGCAAATACAATTTATTAATGTCCGGTGCCATTTGTTTAAAGTCTATATTGTTATGGTTAAGGGTCAGTTTCAGATTATTGTCTTGCTTATGCATTTAATGTGACTCTAAGTAGGAAATTTTGAAAGTCTGAAAGTGGCACCGCTGACTGAAAAGTTGTGTGGAAATCGGTTGTCGTGGTATGGGCATGTGATGCGGAGGAATGAAGAAAACGTCGTGAGGAAAGTCTTGTGTATGGATGTGGATGGCTATAAGAGTAGGGGAAGGCCAAAGAAACTATGGATGGACTGTGTGAAAGAGGATAATTATGGACAAAAAGGGGGTGACTACAGAAAAGTATGGAAGAAAAAGACATGTTGCGCCGACCCCAAATAAATTGGGATAAGGGCAGGAGAATGATGATACTCGTAAGTAGGAAATTTTGGTATGATCATTAAACTAGGCTTCTTCATTTTTTTACTTTGGATTGTTCTACTTTTAGGCAACAACAACAACTTTAATCTGAAAGGAAGGTAACGAGAAATTATATCTGGCGAAAAATCACAAGAGTTAAAAAACTATTTTCAGATAAAAAAAAACCTCTTCTTAAGCCCAAACAACAAGACGCAAAGTAGAACAGAACACACTTAATCCAACTAAACCACCCAATAAATCCGCTGTTTCCATATCTCCAAGCGTAACTGCGGTTGCATTACACAAATCATTGGATCTATGCAAATGAATGAGCAACAAAACCGACAGGACAGTTTTAAGACGGCTATTAGATAGCCTGGGGGTAGACGAGGCGTAAGACGCATGCGCTGTGCGTGCTACTGTAGACATGGTATTTGATTAACTCTGTAAGTATGGGTCAGTTTATGGTGGTAAAGGAAAGGTTGACGAAGTTGATGAATATGAATTGGCTCTTGAAGATAATAAAATATAAATAGATAGACAGGAACTGGCATGTCCTAGAAACAAAAAATCGAAGACATGTGTCATCCACCAATCCGCATTGGGCCCGCGTGGTCGATTACGGCCCACACCCTCTCACAGAGAGGAAGCCTGTGCCCCAGCAGTGGGGACATTAAAAAGGCTGATGATGATGAGATGGACAGGAGATTAAATGATTTAGCAGGCTTTGAAAATCGATTCGTTCTTAGTTTCGAAAGAATTTGCCATTACAGCAGGAAATCAGAAAAAAAAAATCAAAATAATAATTGATGAAGACACGACAAGTCAGTGTTAGCACAACAAATAGCAGAGCAGGCAAAAATAATACAACAAAAACAGTTAATGGGATAAAAGGGCTCATGAATCCTAAAGCACAAATCGTGTTCCTAAGTCCGTCAATATCAGAGAACCTAACTAGAATAGATGTAAAAGATATCAGAATACAAGAAAACCTTCAGCCAAGACCATTAAGATAAAGATAAGGCGTCCAATGGTATCAGTGCAATGCGTATGCAAATCTGAGCAGTAAAGATTTCCATGGTAATACAAATGTTACAAGCATCATTAACACCTACGGAGTAAATAATGTAGAAACATTTTACTATTGAAACGTCTAACAAGCTTGGTTGAATAAATGTTCGTAGTCGATGGAGTTAGAAAAGTAATTGGAAAAATAGACAAGCGGTGACATTTATGCAAGTAATGGAACGTGCATATCTTAGTTAAAAAAACACGCTGCAGCAAGTTTTTGGGATTGAATTGATCCACAGTAGACTCAGCTGCTTTGTATGAGTTACACTTTTTTGTGCAACAGTCCATCAAGATTCTAATCAGGTCAAACCTGACACCGAAGAATTATCTCTTCGCAACAGTGGCAGTCCCTTTTTAGAGCACCCTTCAAAACAGACGAGGTGACAATCAGACAGAAGTAGGACCAGAATGCAGAGCACGCGACAAAACTATGTCCACATAACATTAACACCATTAGCACTGGCATCAAAAGTGTTTTTCAATATGTCCCCAACGAGATATTAATTCCCTCGGCCATAAGGCTATAACTCAGGGCTCAATTAGGGCCACTGGAGACAGTTATTGAGGAAGTAGCCCTGCTGGACATGGACGCATCTGGGACATTGTTTGAAGATGAAGATCTATAAATTGATGTCTTTGTTGCGTTTAACGGTGAAGTGAAGCTAGGATTAGATGGAAATGGCTTTGATTTGAATGTATTTTTGGCATTCGTCGAACATTTAGTGGAAAGCAAAAGACCTCTTCGAAGAATGGAAGAAGATCGAAAAATCGTTGAAAAATATAAAACAGAGCCTAGAACACAATAGCAAATAAGTTACAACAATTTTCAAGATTCAGATGCTTTTTATCATTGTCAAAATGCATTATAGAACCGCCAAGCGAGCAACAGTGGTAAGCCATCCTGTTTGTTTCCTTATAAGATGAGAAGAGGGTTTATCCATGGTAATTACTGCCTCATTCCACGTATTACACTCTAGTAAATAATTACCCACTTACAATGCTGCCCTCGGAATGCAGCTGTCACCATGGTTGACCTACCATAGCGAAGTATAACGGTACTATATGTTGCATATATGTGTTATATTTCACCCGCAAGGTCGCAGTGTTCGTTCGTCACGCGTTCCTTACTTTTTGCTGTGGTTCAAGGTATAAGATCATTTAATTTTTTTCTTTGAAGTTATACTTCTTTTGGCGCTTTCGGAAAAAATGATGAGAGTAAATTTTTACGAAGCGTGCGCACACCGTCACAAAAAACCTACAACCTGAAGTTAGCTAGAACCGACACCCTGAAGTTAGCTATGGTCTGTGGTTCATGAAGAATTATTGTTTTCCTTTTGTAAACTTTGTGACAGTTTGGTTTTTTATCTTGTTACGCCAAAGAAGTATAATTTCTTACATGCGTACCTACATAAGTACACACACACTTTATGGATAGGCTCGCGTTTGACCTCTACATCACATAAAGGTAAGAAATGATTCGGTCAACGATAGTGTACGCTTGCCTAGAAGCGCCCTCTTCATTTCGCATTATCGTATTCTAAAGTTATAGGTATCGGGAAACAGACTCCGTCAGGGCAGA
Source organism: Polia nebulosa (assembly GCA_951329385.1). Taxonomy (NCBI): domain Eukaryota; kingdom Metazoa; phylum Arthropoda; class Insecta; order Lepidoptera; family Noctuidae; genus Polia; species Polia nebulosa. The sequence continues at coordinate 2,132,843 of OX589609.1, forward strand.
ACGTTTAGATATTCTGTACCTACTATATTTATTACGTTTCGTCAAGGTTTTTTTTTTTTGCTTCCAAGCGATGTTTTGTTGTTTATCTAACAACGGACATTTTTCCAATTCTCAAAGCCATTCTTTCCCGGTTAACGTTTTCAAAGTTTTATTTCTACCTATTGTAGTAATGAACCCAATAAGTGTTGTGGTGGATATGACCATCTAAGTAATTTTCGTAAGTAAGATTTGCTTAATCGCTTCAGCTTATAACTCAACCCACCGCGTTCCACTACATTATAACCGTGATAAACAGCAAAGAATAATGAATCGCAAATACGTTTAGTGTATTTGTGAGCGCTTGACCAATCATTGGTCCAGATATGGCTGTCATCCGGCCACCTCTTTTTATGGCTTTTTCAACGCTATAAACGAGTTTGATAAGAATAAAATTGCTTTTGAGTTTAAGGTCAAATTTGGAATTAACTTATTTGTCGTTAGTTTTATCATATTAGATTTTATTATAGATCTCCAATGCTTAAAGAAGGGTCTGAAAACATGAATATTTGGTTTTTCCATCAGGGATTTCTCAGTGGTAGCCCGGAGACTGGACTTGTTCCCGGCTGATGGTAATAGGCTTGCTTCTTGTTAAATGGGACTTTAACATAACTAGCGCAATGTGGGAGTCTATCTATCCCTTTGGGGTCTGAGCCATGGCACCTGGGCTTACCGCAGTTATGAATGTCCCTTTGTGCCTATTAGACCTAGCTTTGTTCTGTCTCCTGCTTGATAAGGAAGGAAATGATGTTTTGTTTCTTACTCCTCCGCTGCTCTTATCTGTTTGATTAATTTCTTTGTGGGACCCAAGTTAAAAGACCCAATTAATAATAATAATAATTCTTTATTTAACATACACACAGTTTAACACATAATTACACATTTACAAGTACGAAGAAATGACTTAAAAACTAACAAAGCCCTTGACCAGTTAGCTGCGGGTCCCAAACTAGGCGCAGCCTGTATTTTGGGGACCCATAATCACTACACAGAGTTCCTAATTTGACGTAGCCTGCTAGCGCTACTTGGCAATGTGTAACAAGGACAAAAACAAAAACACAAAATTTATACATCGGTAGGAGCTAGTCTAGTGACAAATACGTGATGCAAAAACAGAAACAGAAAAAGAAAAAAAAAAAAAAAGAAAAAAAATTAATCGTTCGTTTTTCGTTTCTCCGGGATCGTCGAGCTTCATTGCCTCGGCGGCGTTTTTCTGGTGGTCACCACTGTTGATTCTGGCTTTCAGGATTTACAGTGGTTTGGGAATAGTGTGGCGGGCTTGTCCCAGGAAAAAAGTCCCTTCGGGGATAACATGTGTGATCTCAAACACGATCTTTAGGAAAATTGGACTTCGAAAATGATGTTTACTTGTACTTAACAGCTAAGATTCCTTTCAATGGACCAAAGAAAACATACTACAGTGTTAGAGCTACTTATAATACAATAATATACAAGCCAATGTTACATATGGCTTCAAGAAACGCTTCAGGGGTTTCTTATTGAGCTGTGCTTTGTTTAATACTGTATTGTGTTAGTTGACTCTGGTTTCATCAAAGGTAAAGGTTGGTTTGCCCTTCCTTCACAGATAAACATATTGACTTGATATTCTACTTTTTGTTGGTTAATTTTCGTAAGGTAGTAAGCGGTGAACAGAACTAGGTAACTGTGCCATAATGTGCCTTAGGAGGCCTAGAAATAGCGGCATTGTACAAGTGAAAAAGACTGCTGATAAAGTCCACAATGGGATTGACTACAAAAAAGGTACGTAACTTTGGACGGATCCGCGGCCCTTGAACGTAATAGTTAACTGAAAGAACTCGGGTGGGTTTTAGCCAGTAAGCGTCTGACACGGCCGGTGGAGTGGGACCACCCAGAGCGGGAAAAGTCATCTTATGAAATGAATTTCCACCTTCAAAAAAAAAGCTGTCATCCAGCTTCCAGCCAAACCAGACCCAGCTGCACCACATCTCATCCACTAACAGCACACTAACCAATCCCCATGCCAGCATATAACTGGGCCGTACTAGCCCAACCACTGAGTACACAATCCCGAGGATCGGGGGGCTTTCGGGACCGGGACCGCGGTCCCGGATTCCACCTGTATTTATTTTTGAGTGGTATTTTGGGACCACAAATAAAACAAAAGTTTGTATTGGGAAAGTACAGTCACCCAAGTTCAGAAGTTACACAAATCGACACCACAGTCCACTACTAGGCATACTTTCTTTTTTTTTTCCTGGGTGAAAAATCCTCATGGATGTCTGTCGCTTGGGGCAGGCGAAGGGGTCTGTCAGACTCTAACTGACTTAAAACCACCCCGATGTTCCTTCTCACACATGGACCGGGGATCGTGAGAGCAAATTCGATCCCCGGCTAGTGCCGGCCCATCTATGCAGGCCACCTCAGGCCTGCGGGGAGAGTTAGGAGTCCTCCCCCCACGTCGTTCAATAGGGAACTACTGGGCTACGCTGGCCCAACCACTGAGTACACAATCCCGATGCCCCTACACAACTGGGCCACGCTGGTCCAACCACAGAGTACACAATCCCGATGCCACTACACAACTAGGTCACGCTGGCCCAACCACTGAGTACACAATCCCGATGCTGCTACACAACTGGGCCACTATGGCCCAACCGCTGAGCTAATTCCACAAAATTATCGAGTAGCCCCTCTAATTACTCACACTTGGCCGATCGCTGACCGTTATGGCCGCGGTGAGCCAAGTTCATTGTCACAGTTTAGACAATTGTGTATGCTTGGGTGGTTTGGCTATTGGGCTTGTACTGGTGACTTGTTTGTTGATACTTTGTAGCTGTTAAGAAGGAATAATATTAAAGGAATTATTAGACATCATCATGATTCTCCTGCCCTTATCCCAATTTATTCCATACTCCTCTATTAGTCGTCATCTCTGTAGTCACCCCCTTTTTACCCATATCCTCTTTCACACAGTCCAACCATCGTTTCTTTGGCCTTCCCCTACTTATAGCCATCCAGATCCATACACAAGACTTTCCTCACGACATTCTCTTCATTATTATTAGAGACATATTAGTATCATATATAAGAAGCTTAGGTCAAATCATCAAAAAAAAAGAATAGTTCAAATCTGCTATTGGTGCCGATTCTCTTGTTCAATAACTAAACTAAAATTAGAGAATCGCTATCTTTTACTAAAAAAGCAGCGCGAGAAAAGAACGGCTATAGCTATGAATTAAGTTAGAGATGTCAAACTAGTTTACGCCTTGCGCTTCAATTTGTTTTTAGTCGACGTTTTTACGTGTACCCTTAATTTTTATGGAAAGATTAGTTCAACTAAATTTGACAGCTCTAATTTACGTCCGTCTCTTTCTTGTTTTATAAGAAAGAAAAAGATAGCAATGGCCTAAATTAAGTTTTATTTGTGCACCACAGAATCGGCACCATTGTGTGTTTCCAACAGAAGTGCTCATTGGGATTGGAACTTTGAACATGCCCTTGGCTTGGGTAGGAGTACGTATGTACGGTTGGGAAACACACAAAAGAAAAATAGTCTACATCATAAAAATCTTAAGTTCGCTGAAAGACGAACGCGCAGTCTAAACTGCTGCGTCTAGAAGCGTGAAATTTTGTTTATCTTTTAAATAACGAAGGTGAGCAGTAAAGAAAAATATAAAAACAAACGAGGTAAACAAGGAATGAAAGTTTGCATTAATGTTTGTCATTTTTGCCGAAGGGAAATCCTGTCGGGCGTGTGGTGCCCAAAGCCGTGTGGCTTGTGGGCTATCAAACTAAGTTCAAGTCCAAGCTTCGGATTTGGAGAGAAAATAATGAAAGAGATGCTTGTAAAGTTTTCTACTTAAGGCGCAGTTAAACGACTTTTAATGGTTTTTAATTGAACATCACGTCTAAATGACTTGTCTTATTTCTTTGAAAAAAATATATGTTACTCTAGACTATTTCCGTCGTAATTTGATCTGAGAATATTTGAAATTATATTTTTATAACATTGTGTAATTAATTTGTAAAGTTTTGTCTAACGCGGATAATAAATTGAGAATCACGAAAAAACTTTACAGCGTATTTTTATGAAACCTTCACCATTTTAAAGATCATTTAATTATTTATAATTTAGTCTCAGTGTTTTAGTTTCATACTTGTTGTTTTATGTGTAATAAATTAATAATGCGTCTAATTTCGGACAGCGCTCCTTGATGGGCGAGTCCTATTACTGGGTGGACATACGACGCGTTACGTGAGCTCAGCACAGAACACGCAAGCTAACCACAAAAGGTCGTTGGCAGCTAATAGCGCCTTAAATCTAAATACAGCATTAATCCAGTGGAAGCTTTCTCCACAAAAATTAGGACACAATATCTCCAAAACAGGTCAAAACAATCCATTTTCACAGGAACAGTATGGCGAAACTTCAAATCGTTTCTCAGCCGATTTCTAGAAATTTACATACAATTATTGAGATTATTTACTCCGAAGTAATCGTAGCGGGCTTGGAATTAACTATACACTTTGTTATGGTATTCAAGAACGTTCCTTTCTCGAGAAGTATTTGACTTTTGGAATAGACAATGATATCATTTCGTAATACAAGAAATGCATTCTCACCGACTCTAAAAAATAGTTTTAGAATGCTTTTCCAGGTTAAATAATATTTATGCATATCTGGTTATAATGGATAGATTCCATTATCCCAGCATGTTTTCTTTAGGAAAGATTAGAATGAACTGCTACAATAAGATAAGATGCAGAAGCAAGGTTGCATATTTTCGTTCAGTATTTCGATAGTAGACAGTTTTGTCTAGCGGATGAATACGTTTTTGATGTGTAACATCTTTTCTCTCGCTTTCCTGCAATCTGTGAGAGTGATTTCGTGAAATGGGACGGAAGTGTGTAACGGGAAGCCGGGGAACCGCACGCTATTTGATTTGACCAATGAGCGTGCGCGGTGGTAGAGTTGGCCGTCAGATGTTAGAGCGTGCGCACGACAAGTCTGCGCAGGGTCGAAATCGGAACTAAATGTTTTAATTTTATTTTACACATTCATTGTGCGTACAGCTGGGGAGTGGAATTCCCTGGAACAACCTGGGAGTCTTTAAGTCAAGAGTGAATAGGTTACTTCTAGGCAAGCGTGCTCCTTCTTCGACCACATCATCGCTTACCATCAGGTGGACAAACGCGTGCCTACCAAAAAAAAAATACAGGATAGAACATTAATGTTGCTTATTACCAAGGTGAGATGTCAAATGTTACACATCATATGCGACTACTGTAAGGCTCGCTCGTTTTTATTATTTTTGATAGGCTCACGTTTGACCACTATCTCACCTGATGGTAAGCTATGATGTGGTCAACGATGGAGCACGCTAGCCTAAAAGCAACTGGTAACTTAAATACACCTAGTTTGTAGCTATCAGGAAACACAGACCTCTACAGGGAAATTCATACCTGTATACGCACAATGAACGTTCCCTACGAACGCTAATCCAAACGTATGTTTCGGCTTGAATCTTAGAGCATTTAACCTATAAATGCTCTAAGGCTTGAATGTATCACTATTTTAGTATTTTTCAGGCCTTATTCCAATGTCTTTATCGTCCATACATCTCTATTATCCGTCATCTCAGTATTGTCTTCCTTTCTCCTTCTCTTTTTTATTTTACGTGGCTACTGAAGGAACACGGGAGTATTGACTTCCTTTCCAGGCATCTTTTAAACAATCCTTTATCTTTACTTCTGTTAGTTAAGTAGGTTTATGTTATTATCCACTAACTAAACACTATAAGACACGTGAACATACACCTCATACGTCACACCAAGAGCCAAGATCCACGTGAGCGAGTCCAGGCTAATTTGATTAACTATGGGCAATCCGACGCGCTCGCCAATCATTAATGTTTACTTGTTAGCGATTCTGAATGCTTCAGTGGAAGAATCTCATGCGTAAGCACATTGTATTAACCACGATGAGCATTAGTTATGAGCATGGTATTCTTAACAAAATCATAACTATGTAAGCATACAAACGTAGATTATTCAAAGGGTTTTGAAGGATAAACTCTAGGAAAATACACCACTCAAAACGAATTCTAATATAGCCATGGAACAGCCAATAAAGACTAGGAACTACATTCTTCAAGGCTTCTACTTTTATACTGAAACTGAATGCAAAAACATAATTCCGGCTGTACACGCTCGTCGAGACCCCACGAGACAGTCTGAATACGAAGATGGTGCTCTCCTCGCGTCGCTTTGCGTCTCTCGGTGGCTCTCATGTCGAACCTCTACGCGACGAGAGCCACGCGTCGCAAACGAGACGAGCGGGTACAGCCGGCATAATAAAATAATTGACATTTGGTTTCAATCTTATTACCACCAAAAGAGCATAAGCCATAATCAGCCATTATAATGTTCCCGCTGCTGGGAATCAGCCCTCCTCTCTAGGAGAGGAGGGCTAGGCCTGCGTAGTGGATTACGGCCCATTCGGCCGTAATCCACTACGCAGGCCTAGTGCGGGTTGGTAGACTCTCATCATTCGTTTCCTTGGTTGACCTAAAGAGCACCTTAGTTCTAAATTAATGTATGGAGGCACTATGGCAGAGAGAGCTGACTCGACGTACTTTTTGCCAATGTCAATGTAGACGTTAGAACTGACCCCATCTCTTCGGTTTTTTTCGTTCCCCTCGTGCCCGTGACGCTTCTGTCAGATATTCGCATGTCAGTCTGGCCGTAGATCCGCACTATAAAGGTCGGCGCGCACCGCACGCACCGTTAGAGGCGGGTATTTAGGTCGGCGCACGCGCCCGCTACAGTATGCCACACTGGGTGGCGGGGGAAGGGATAAGCGGTAGCGATTATTATTGGCCCGCAAATAATTGTAAATTGGTCCCACACTGTCAATGACAAAGAGGTCAAACGCAGGCGATGCAGCTTTAAATGAACTTTGACTAAGGTGTTGGTGATTTTTTAAAGATTTTAAAGTTCAACCTCTAAAAAAGTCTACATAATTTCAGCATTTATGAATAACAACGGCGTCGATATTTAAAATCTGTTAAAAGCAGTAGCAATTTATAATTCATTTTATTGATAAAAAAGAATCGTGCCGTATTAATATGCAAAACTTAATTGGTCTTTGTCGAAATAATCAACTAATAAAAACTATTTAATAAAAGCGCAATTTGTCATAATAAATTATAAATCTAATATAAATTCCTAACTTAATAGAGTAAGGCAATTTTTCATAGAAGTCAAGGTAGACGGGCCATATAGACCTAGAAAAAATATGTGCAATCATGCTCAGCCATCAATAAATTAACAGCAGGTAATTGTATTTTAACACCGCCATTTAAAAACATATTAGCATAATTTAACTGCAGTACATGTTAGTTTTATAGCTTAGAATTTGTTTTATTCTTATGAATTACAAATTTAAATATAATTATGACAAAGTACTTACTATCGAGAAAAACAATTCTCGTACATGGAAAAAGTTATAATCTAAGTCGCAATATCAAAAAATTGGCAAAATGAAGAGATTTTTGAGGTGTTTCTGACAGTAGGTATGCGACTGTGATGTGAACATTCCTTAAAATACAAGAATTACACCTCTGAAGAAAGAAATAACGATTACAAACAACTGTTTAGCTAATTATCACCCTAATCAATATTTTGTGGCATTTCTGCAAAATACTTGGAGGAAGCAGGCAAGACCTATTCGGATGTTTTTTTTTTGTGGTCATAAATAGATCCATCCTACTCTTTACGCATTTTTATTTGATTTTATAAATATTTTCACAGAAATGGACAATTCGGCCTCGAACACTAAATACGAAAATATGAAAAATATGAACCACCACCACCACCACCACGAAAAAAATGGAGCCCAATTCCAAAATCGCTTTAACCTCATAACTTGGGCCCCACTAGCAGAAACAGTAATCTAGGATGTTATGTGTTATACGTGACATGTCAACGTTTGTGACGGAATGTTACCGATTTTATAACATGTCCAGTCGTATGCTGCGTAGGCAGTCAACGTACCCTTAGTAACTGCTGAGTTGCTGACTCATATGGGGAAGATTTTTAAACATTTCCAGCCAGTATCAGTATACTGACTACCCAGTGGGTAGGCAGTCAATGTAAGCCTTGGAAACTGCTGACTCATAAAGGGAAAACTGGAGGGAAGTGGCCTTCTTCTGTGAGACCGTGATGGTCCAATGAGAAGGCCGATCCCTCTCAGAGGAGACGATTTGGTGTCAACTGCCTCGTTGCCTAAACCGTCTAAAGCCTGCCTGCACCATATAAGGACGGTAGGACTCCGGGGTCGCGGGCGCGTGGGAACTCTGTCCGTCCACCGAGTGACCCCAGGAAAGACAGCGGCACAATGATCATGTGCTGCCGTGCATAGCGAAGCTCAGGGTAGACCCCCTTACAGTCTCTTAGGAGGTGCAGAGACATATAGGTAATCAGGCGTTATACAGAGGGAGTAGGGGGGAACCTAACTAACCCCAGTTAGGTTTTAATTTAGAGGTAAAACTCGGCCAAGAGCGAGTCGGACTCCCGCGCAAAGGGTTACAAACAAATCATATTTTATTAAGGTTTTTTTTAAACTGCCATCTTATAGGTTTGCCTGTACTATGTATAAGTAAAGAACTACTTTCTGGGTTTTTTTTCTTAATTTTAGGCCCTATGGTTTCGGAGATAAGGGGCGGGGCTGGTCATTTTTCATCTATTTTTTTAAATAACTTCAAAATTATATATTTAAAAATAAGGAAAAAAATATATTCGAGTGCCTCACCATTTGCCCTTTCATTTATTAGGTAAGTCGCACGACACAATTTGAAAAACTTTAATTTTTAATTTTCCGATTTCACCCCAAAAGTGACCTCCATATTGCAAATTAATTTATTTAGGGTACACGTCCTTGTTTGGGTCACAGATATTCATGTGTGTACCAAATTTCTACTCTATCGGTCCAGCAAATTCGGCGCAAATTGTCTGTGACAGACGGACAGACAGACACACGAGTGAGGGTTCCGTTTTTCATTCGGACTTTCTGAACCCTAAAAAGGTAATCTAAAGAAGGAAATCAAAAAAAGTCTGTATGTATGTTGGAAGAGACTATATTTTTGGCCTGTATGTATGTTGATTGGTACATATTTGTAACTACAACGTTTTCAATCTTGTCACAGTAAACCTAAATATAGATGAATCAGCTTCATTCCGCGGCTCTCGACATGAACGTAAATAGTGACATGCGCTATAAAGATCATGTTGTTTACATTGTTCGCAAAATCATCTGGCGCCCAGGATGTTCCTGTTTGTTTCAGTTTCGTGATTTAATTTTGTACAATTCTATATGAATCTAAAGAGGAACTCATTATTTAATCCATTCCTGCGAAAGTAACTAGTATAAACTTTTTAAGCCTAAACTACTGAACGGTTGGGTATTTTGATGCAAAGGCCTGGTTAGATTTGTAGCTTAAGACTAGAGCCATACGAGTCACTAGCTACTTTGCATCCTAGGTTCTTTTTTTTGGGCGTGGGAAATCATCCAATGACATCTCCCGCTCTGGGTGGAGCGGGAGGGAGTGTCAGACTCTTACCGACTAAAACCCACCCCTGTTCCTTCTTTGCCTGAGTGCCCAGGGGAGCGGTAACTCTGTTACGAATTTATCCGCTACCCCTAGTCATAGGCATAAAGTATGTTGCGATCAGCAGAAATAAAAATCAAAATTACTCAAATTAGGCTAAGACTCCTGAGAGCTAATACTTTTTGAACGTAAATTTTTCATAAAGACAGTCCCCAAAAACACGCGCTAGTCACCACATCCTAGTGTTTTAACCAATGTCTGAGCATCTATAGTAAAGTCCTATAGACCTATAGTCCTTTAACCTGAACGCGAATAACCTATTTGAAGCACAAGTAGTCATGCCGAGTAATAAGACTATTTTAATAAGTCACAATAAGGAAGAATTACATAAACACAGACACGAGTTGATGACCTGACACATAAATACCGTCCTTTGCCCCACCTAGCCAAACTAGGTCATCGGGGAGACCCCCCACTGCGTCTAACACCTATCAATATAGCGGGCCACGTTCTGCTATATTACTCATATATATATATATACATATTGGTTTACTCATAGCATTGATAGCATAGTATATATAACCCACTGCTGAGGACTCAGAACTCCTCTCTAGGAACGGGAATGGGCCGTAAACATCACGTCTAAACGACTAGTCTTATTTCATTGAAAAAAATATAATTATGTTACTCAAGCTACACAATTTTCTTCTTAATTTGATATGTGAATATTTGAAATTATATTTTTATAACATAGTGTAATTAATTTGTAAAGTTATGTCCAACGTGGACAAAAAAATTAAGAATCACAAAAAAAACGTATTTCTAAGAAACCTTCACCATTTTAAAGATAATTTAATTATTTATCTTTAAGTATATGTATGTGTTATACCTGTTCTTTTATCATCATCATCTTCCTGCCCTTATCCCATGTTACTTGGGGTCGGCGCAAGACGTTTTCTTCCATTATGTCCTGTCAGCCGTCACACTATCACTAACTCCCTTTTCACCACTCCTCACACAATCCATCCATCCTTTCTTTGGCCTCCCTCTCCCACTCCATCCATCCACATTTTATAAAGAGGTAAAGTTTGTGAGTTTGTAGGGGGGTAATCTCTGGAGCTACTTTGAACCGATTTTGATTTTTTTTTTCACCAATAGAAAGCCACCTTATTTGTGAGTGTCACAGGCTATAAATTTTGAAATCGGCGAAGTGCTAGTGTATAATAAATTAAATACGTCTAATTTAGGATAGCGCTCCTTGATGGGCGAGTCCTATTACTGGGTGGACGCACGACGCGTTGCGTGAGCTCATCACAGAACACGCAAGCTAAGCTAACCACTCAAGGCCGTTGGCATATAAAACCTCATCTGTCACGTAGGTCATATGTGACCACGAACAATAGATTTTCTTTTGTGTCTGTTGTCTGACAGATCAGCCATTAACTGCACCTTAATCATTTTGAGAGCAGTGGTGATGAATTAAATTACGAAAAGTAAAGCGCCTGCCTGGGTTTGAACCCACGACGCAGGTACAACCAGTACCTACGTCGTGGCCGTCAGAACTGGACCAACTCAGCACACGCATTCATTTGTTTACTCATAACTCATTAATTAATGAAGTACACACTCGTTTATGTAACTTGTACATGTCAGTCGAGTGTGTTGGCCGTGAATTTAATAGGTATGTAGGTAATTAACACAATTGGCATTGAGTTTTATGAGGTCTGGGTGTGAGAATTGTAGTGAAAATGTTGGTATGAGCCATATTTTACCACCCTTATCCGTTAAAACACTATTAGTTAGGAACTTTGGGCCTTAACAGGGATCTTTCAAGGGTAAAAAAAAAATTGTCCGTAAGTTATATTATCAAAAATGACAAAGATAAAACGCACCAAAGTTCAGGTGGAGGGGCTTTTGAGTTAAAAGTGGTACAATTTTAACTCAGGTGTGACGTCATGCGAAATTTCAACGCACTGTATCGTCTTCACTTTTTGTTTACGTGACAAAGGAAAAAATATGTGTCTAATATTTTTTGGTAATCTAATTAGATTTTTTTAGTGATCTACCGTATTGTGGAAGTGCTGATCCGATTACGCTAAAATATTTCTCTCATAGAAAGCAACATTTTTATATCCCGGAAACATACATAAGTACTAATGAAGACAGAAGTGCATGGAGAGTTCCAAACCAAAATCGTTTGTACAGGGTTTCAACGCCTTAATAATACGTCTTGAACGACATAGATGGCGCTAGTATAGTAGTTGGATTGGAAAATATACATCTCTCGTTAAAGAACATTATCTTGTTTTTTGCTAGTTACAATATTACTTAATTTTAACACAAATTCTCCTACGACATTACAAACCTTATAAAGCAAAGCTCGTAATAACTAGGATTCGAACTCGGTGGCATAAAATTTACCGATACCATAGCCACTGGACTATTGCGTCATTACGCAATGAGTTGAAATTATCCTACTCTTTATTATATCGAAGTTGTTTAGCGACTTTAACCTGTATCATAAATCTCAAAAGAATTGAGGGTAGTTTAATATTGACTGTATAAAAATTAAATCTTTTTGTTCAATCATAACGTTCTTTACTATCTTTGAGTGAGTTCAGTTACGATTGCATTTAACAATTTTTTAATATTTATCTTTACCATGAGTTCGCGTTCTAATATTGATATGGCTACGAGGGCCCAAATAATAGCATTGCAAAATCAAGGCCTAAATTATTCTGAAATTTCGAGAGAAACTGGCTTAAACGTAAGTAATGTTTTAAAATCACTGTTCGTTATTTATTTTATTATCCATGGTTATCGATACACGAAAATAATAAATAATATATTTCCCTTATAGGTAAAGACTGTCACTTTATGGATAAAGCGGTTTCAAGAAGAGGGTTCGTTGGAACACCGCAGTAGATCTGGCAGAAGACGCCATATTGACTCAGACCAGCGTCAACTTATGGTGCAAGGTTATGAGGAAAATGGCATAACACCAACAAGATATTACGCAGAGTTGTTTGATACATCTTTGCGGACGGTGTATCGTGCTCTTCATAGTGAAGGTCTGCATTATCGTCGACATGCTATTAAGCCATTGCTAACCGAAGCTAATAAAAGAGCACGATTGGAGTTCGCTTTGAAATACAGACATTTCGACTGGAGCAACGTTATCTTCAGTGATGAAAAGACTTTCAAGTCTAGCCAGCACGGGCGAGTTAGGTTGTGGCGTAGGAATAATACGCGTTATGATAGTGATCACGTTGTGCCTAACTCTGAATCCGGTCGTATAACAGTGAACATTTGGGGATGGATGACAGCTGCAGGACCAGGAGAACTTACTGTAATACCCAGTCGTGCAAACAGTGTTAACTACTTAGATGTGCTGAATGACGTCATGTTGCCCACTGTGCGGAATGTTTTTCCTGTAGAAGACATGCCAGTAATAACGTTCGTGCAGGACAATTGTCCTATACACCGTTCCATAATTGTGCAGGAGTGGTTTAATTGAGTAATAATGATTGAGTAAAAATGAAAAGACCGGGGTAGCTATAATTTATATGATAAATTACAGTAATCAAACTTGGTGTAAGTTGGATAAATTTATACATTACTTTATAACAACAAAATGTTATTACACTAATGATTTTGATTTCTTATATAATATAAGAAATTAAAATAAAAACAATATAAATATAGATTCCTTTCCAACATAATAAATTATTTATTTATTATTATAAACAACTCGGTCCCAAAATGACAGCTATAACCCGGTCTTACAATTGTTATTGATTTTAGGTTTAGCTTCAATTTCTTCCTCCTTCTGGAACGAATACTTAAGCTATGAACCTTAGTCATAACATAATGCACAAATCAATCATTATAGTCAATACCACTAAACATAATTATGCAAAACGTAAAATTTTTATAATTTATGAGTAGGTAAAATATTTACAGAACTAAGGTTGCATATATAGTGAAAGTTATTATAACATAATGTAAATAAAACTAAATAATAGAAGAATAGCACAACACAGTTTTGATTTAGAATACTTATAATATCTATTATACAGTTTTACTTTGTTAAGGTCTTCTATTTTGTAATAGAGTTATTCAGTTATAAATTTTACTTGTATTTCTCCTTAACAAGTGAATTAAATCATTGTTAATTGGATGTAAAACTGCTAGGTTAGGTTATACATTCTATAAGAAAGAAAGACATAAATTGTATTCTTCTTTGAGAATTAAATGTCTTAAACTATAATCAATAAAATAGTTTCATTTCTTATCCTTTACGAGAATTAAACTTAGTAAATCTTAAGCTGTAAGAAAAATATATCTAAATCTTCTTACATAAATGTTTTTTACTAATAATACTAATACTTACCAATAATTATGAAAGTAATTTATATAATATATATTTATATAATGTTATATATAGTAGTATATGTATACTTGTATATTATCCCTATATTCATTTATACATCTTATACCTCATATTTTTTATATTATTTATAACAAAAAATAAAATAAAAACGTTTAAAAATACAAAAAATAGAATATAAATTATATATTATAATAATTAAATTTAAAAAAAGTCGACAGAGAGCTGGGTTGCGAACCGGTGCCCTGTTGAACGATCTATGTTATTCTGCCATGCTTATCCACCTGAGCTACTGATTATTTATTCTGGAGCGTGAAAATAAGAGCTACTTTGTGAATGTAGGGATTTTTACTATTTATGATCGACGCCATCTGTAGTCGAATTAACCGATATACCAATTGGCTTATTTAGTTTGGTTTAGATGGCGCTGTATTAAGTACTCGGAAATAAGAAAATATAGTAATTTTTGTTTATTTGAATATAAATATATTATTATTACTTAGTAATTATTTTAGGTATTAAAAACCTTATTATCTGCCTCTGCATAATAAGGTTTATAAGCTTTGCAGTGTTATTTTCATGATTGAACAGCGCCATCTAGTCGTCTCATGAAAGTCATGATACGTAATGCAAAACCTCACAGTCAAAAGTCGACCTTAGGCTCTCCATGCACGTTTGTCTTCAATAGTACCTATATCTTTAGTCGACTAAACTTTAGTTTTAACAATTAAATGAATATTCACACTTACCGCAAAAAAAATCTTCTTTACGCCTCAACGAAGGGGCTGACACATCTGCAAAAGAAAGATAAAACACATGTTTAGAGAAACACAAACCAAAACAAAAATAGATAGACACGTCAAGGAAAACAGATTAGATCATTGCTCTTGTTGCGAAAATTATAGCAGCGCCATTGAAAACACAAATAGAGCAAGGCCGTTTGAGAAATGTCTGCGGAAATATGTTGTTAATCGCCGATCGTAAATAAATAATAATGAATACCTCTGGCTATGACCACTCACGATTTATGAATCCATAATCTATAAGCTTTATTGAAGAAAATCCAATTAGAAAGCTTAGTTTCAGATGGTTAGGTTAAGTTTAGGACGGTTTCTCTATGCAGAATTGTTTCGTTATCGACAATGGTGTAAATGGTTTGGAGATATGGAAATTTAATGCGGAAACAGCTGAATTTAAGTATGTACACTAATACCAGCTTGTATCTGCCTACTAGCAGGTTCAAACCGTGGGATAGTAGATACATCTACTATTGTTACCGATCTGTTTCTGAAAGTAAATGAAGAAATTAATAATGTAAAAGAAATTAGAGATTCCCATCTTGATCAGTAAAAACACGTAAAAGTATATAAAACAGAGTTATTTCTAGAACCATCAAGACTAGTCAAAGTTCACAAAAAAAAACGTTAAGCAAATACCTAACTGGGAGACGGAGACAAAAATGTAAATGGCAATCAAACAAAAAAAGCCAGAATCCGGTATTCATGTCACCACCGAAGAAAAGATGGCCATGGGTCATGGCAAATATGAAAATAATGGGCAAATAATGATAGCCACATAATTATCCAACAATTTCAGAAAACAGAAAGTTAAACTTGAATTTAGCGATGATGATTGACGGAAGGAATTTCAAACGATGGTTTTAGAAACACGTGAAGTATTTACGACGATGATATAGAAAGTACTAGACAAATGCAAATAGATAACTATGAAGCTATTGCTGAGTACTTGATTATTCAAGTGTTTACCAATGTAAACAGAGTTTAATTATCAGGAAAATTACAGGTTGTAGATATAGGAACCAATATTGAATGCAGGAGTGAAAAATTATACACTGCTGTTAATCGGCACAGACACAGTGGAACGCGTCCATACGTTTACGTATCTCTGGAGCGTCGAGCAACTGGAAAAACTGAAAAGGACATCAATTCACGGAGCACAGCTGAGAGCTGTTTAGAAATCACGGAAACCTCTCCGAAGACTTAAACTGAAAATCTTCTGGTCCAATGTCAAATCCGAGATGCTCCACGGGTGCGTAACTTGCAAGGTATCTCACACCAGATCCAGGTCTTCATCAACCCGTGTATACAAAACATTAATGCAAAATCCAAGTAACCGTTTGTTATGTCAGTTAAGAAACGTGTTGCGCTGACAGCAAGTAAGATGGGACAAGATCATCAAGTCAAACATGGAATATAAAAGCAAAAGGAGTTAGCGCAATTGAGTATCGGTAGTAAAGAAACAAACCTGCTATCACTAATAGTGCTGTCTCAATCAAAACAGACAATAAACTAAACAATTCAGGGAACATAAAATCTGATTTCAGTGATGATTTTAGTCGCAAAGAATTTCGACCAATGAATTGGTTATTAGACACAATTGTTAAGTTTGAACAATGCTCTCAGGGGCGTTGTCCTAGTGATTGAGCTAATATAATTGAAATTGTTCGTTATGCCAGCATCATTGTGGGGCTTCAATCATAATTAAAATCTGTCAGCTGTGTATCGGAGTACATGAGGAGACGGGTTCCATATGCATTGTGAATGTTTAACTAGACGAAGTGGAGGTGACTATACAACAATGAATGCAAACACTGGTTATACTCTTAACAACTTTTACTATGGGACCAACCCTGAAATTGCCGGAAAAAATTTGCTGTACAGTACCTACATTTTGTCGAGTTATGCAAGCATGAAATGAAGTTCACACACACGCATTGGGCCCGAGTGGTGGATTACGGCTCATACCCTCTCACAGAGAGGAGGCCTGTGCCCTAGCAGTGAGGACATTAAAAAGGCTGATGATGATGATGAAGATGAGGCAAGCATGAATGTATGGGGTAGTTGTTTTTTTTTTGGTGATTTTAGTCTTGGTCCCAATTTAAAAGTTGTTCAGGATGATGAGTATTAATATTTTTATATAGTTATATTATCGTCTCCATCTAGTATAACCTTGTATAATATTACTGAGAAGTGGTGACTAAAATTTTTGGCGAAGATCAGGGACAAAACCATGACGTCTTAAAATAATCATGAATCCGGTGTGAGAAGGTGTGTAAAGTGCTATACAGCCTATATCTCATCAGCATCAACAATAGCAAGTAGCATTTCGTGCAGAGCCTATGTGGAAAGTGTAGAAACCAGGAGAATCTAAATATTTTAATCAGCTGCATCCTTAGGTTTGTAAATACTTAAGATGGATCAGTTGACTAAGCATAGGGAGCCAGAAACCAACGTTGAGGCAGTCCATTCCTTTGGGTTCGCCAACGGCTTTTGTCGTTAAGAAGGTTCCCGAATCATTGCTGTGGCAGTCAGACAGACAGACGTGACAAAAAGAAAAGGCTTCTATGTTAAGCTGCAGAACTCCAAAAATCAGGACGTTGGACTTTATCGGAAAAATTTTTGCGCAGTCTTTTAATTTAAATCGTTTTATGGTCGTCATTAAGCGTTGTTACGTTAATATGAATCACTAGACGTTCATCAAGTGTTTCAAGCGATGACATTTGATTTAAAGCCACAAAAACTATCAATTGGGATTGATGTTGATACACATAATTTATTGACTTTGAACATTTGACTCTAAATTTAACTAATGATTTAGTGTGCTTAGATTGCCCGCCTCGATGGTAATTTTTATTTTTTATAAAATAATTAGGTTATCAATTTGAACTCCTTTCAGTTTCCAACTATACGATTATAGTTTGCTATATTTGGTATAGGGCTATTAGGGCTGAGTTGTATACACTATAGATTTTGTGCAAAGTCCTAAATAATCTAAATTGCTTCCATTCCACGATCGGTTGCAGTAAATTCCAGTGCTAACTGTGCGTATAGTTATAGCATCTTACTCTACTGTCTTCATTATAGCCACCACCTTTGTTTCAACACTATGTTAACTAACTTTCCCTTCTGCAACCAAATTTGCTTCATCTACGAGTACTTCATTATCATTATCTTGTGCTTATTCCAATTTATTACTGGTCGGCGCAACATGTATTCTCGTTTCAGATTTCTGTATTAGACATCATCTCAACTGTTACTCCCTTTTTAGACAGTTAATCTTCTTTCAAAGAGTCCGCCCATCGTTAAATCATTATCAACAAAACTCAGATCCGGGAGTCCCACAAACAGCCCGACGCGTTCCCAATCCGTGCGACTGCGACTATTAAACCAATTACGCGACAAACGCAACAAAAACGCGACAGTCGCACGATATGAGCCACTGGGTTGAAGGTGAGAGTGAAGGAAAAAATGCAGTGATGGAAGGTTCGCAGAAGCTTGCTGTCGTTAATGCGAGGTAAGTGTTGACATGCGCATGAGCTATGGGAGTTTATATAGTTTGTGAATAGGTTGCGTTTTACAAAGGTACGTTTAAATGCGGTAGGTAGAATATAGCTTAAATTTTACTATGGCTATTGAAGTTTATGGCACCTTGTATCTTACCGAATGTGATGCTAAAAACAAATACCTTTACTGCGTATAATGTGCTCTTTCAAAGGGCCAATAAAACTTTTACAAGCATCTATGAGGAACCAACGAAGATTTTATTGTTACGGTAGGTACCTACTTCACCTAGAATTCCCAAAAGTACTCAAGAACTTGGTCTTCCATTTAATAAAAAGCCCCAAAAAGTCAAGGAGACGGTATAATATTGTTCAATATAACAATAACTATAAAAAGTAAGTGTTTAAGCGCACGCGCCGACGACTGGGTCAATCCGCGTGACGAATCGAGGGACACGAGTGCCCCACAGGCCCGGTTACCGAAATATGGGGGGCTGGCCGTGATGTGGGAGCGGAGCGAGAAAACGGAGCTGAGCCTTTAGACAAAATACTTTTCTGTTAACGTTAACGCTTCGTGTAAAATGTATGGCAAAGACATTACTGGGCGTGAGTCACGTGACAGTTCTCTCCGCAGGTAATGTCCTTCCCATACATTTTGCACGAAGCGTTAGCGTTAGCGCTATTATAAAAGTTATTTGGCTAAGGGGGCTGAACGGAATTACATAACAAGGACTCAAAACAGAAAAAAGTAGGTTTAGTCCCGGAAATTCAAAAGATGATGCTTTACACACAAACACTTTCCACAAAGAGAACCAAATTGTTACTAAATGCCACACGACAGTACTTTTACTATGTGAATAAATAGAAAACAGACGAAGACATTACTATCACTATTTTGGATCCTGAAAATGTATGAAATAAAAATAATCTATAGTAACTATTTTAACTATGTTAATAAATCTTATAAGTTAAATTTGACCCATTTTTGCGTACATGTTTAGTTTGCATGACAATGTATGGTAAGCTAAGTGACGTCATTCTGAATCCAACATGGCGGACTTCCAAAGATAGTTATATTGTATTAATTCCCATAATATGGGTATCAAGGGCTTGCTAAGAATACGAAAGGCGTGGTTTTAAGATTTTTAGGGTTCCGTAACCAAAGGGTAAAACAGGACCCTATGACTAAGATTTTGCTGTCCGTCCGTCTGTCACCAGGCTGTATCTCATGAAACGTGATAGTTAGACAGTTGAAATTTCAGTTTTAAATTTCACAGATGGATATGTTTATGTTGCCGCTATAATAAAAAATTCTAAAAAACAGAATAAAATAAATATTTAAGGGCTCCCATACAACATACAATAATAATAATATTCCACAACTATCACACAACGCCATCTAGTCCCAAGCTAAGCAGAGCTTGTGTTATGGGTACATTACTAAGATTTTGCTGTCCGTCCGTCTGTCACCAGGCTGTATCTCATGAACCGTGATAGTTAGACAGTTGAAATTTCAGTTTTAAATTTCACAGATGATATGTTTATGTTGCCGCTATAGTAAAGAATTCTAAAAAACAGATTAAAATAAATATTTAAGGGCTCCCATACAACATACAATAATAATAATATTCCACAACTATCACACAACGCCATCTAGTCCCAAGCTAAGCAGAGCTTGTGTTATGGGTACTAGACAACTGATAAACATACTTATATATTTCTAAATACAAACATATTTTTTTTGCAGTTTTTATAGATAATGGTACGGGACCATTCGTGCGCGAGGCCGACTCGCACTTGGCCGGTTTTTTTAAACTATTATCTTGTATTATTTCTACCTCGCTTCCTCAGATAACCCGCTGTCCCGCAAACTTTAGACCCCAACCAACGCACAAATCATTCAAATTCCATTAAGTATAACTGCGTATGACTGATGCAGAACTGTTATGCAGTGCGAGGTTATGTCCGTCAGTCACGACACGCCAAACTGTTATATTGGATTATAACGTAACTAACTGTTTTGTGATTGAATGCTGTTCGAAAAATGCTCGGCCAAAGTATTCTTGGACAAAAATTACTGCTATTTTGTTGACGGTGTCACAAAAACTATTTGTCTTCCGCAGACTCCGAGATGTTCAAATTGTTTGTAAAGGTGGTAGTTAAGACTTTACTCCTGGAAAATTGTTCAAAGAACCAATGGGAATCTCCGAAGAAACTCATCGATCACGGGTAAGCCCAATTCAATTCATGACTTGTTTTCTTGTGGGTGGTAAATCATCCAATGACTTCTTGGCAAGTCATGTTATGGCAGGATATGCTGAAACAAATTTACTGTATATTGATTTATGGATTGATTAAAACGTAAGTTTTGGTGGAGTCGAATATTCGGTCTCTTTTAGGCTGAAAATGAAACTCCAACCGAAGCCATATTTTTTGCCGAAACCGACCTTCAAGCGGACACTCATAACTTAACTATTCTTAGTTTACAACGATATCGCCTCGCAAACATATTTTCTACCTTCCGACTCCCATATATCGCAATTTACTTGAGAAGTTGTAGATAACCAGGAATTAATAAACTGAGTCTTCATTTCCATTGGTACCAGATGCCTGTACTAGATGATGGTGGTCTTTGGTGCTGATTGGCTTAGCAATATTTGCGTTTACATTATCAGTGGGTAATGCAGTATCGTTTTCTACATTCATTGTAACATTATTCTTTCCCGTTTTCGGGGATTCCTCCTTTCCGATTTTGGAGTTATCTTATAAATAACAAAACTAACTTAACAAGTCACACGAATTGAGTTGCGGACAAATTCGTAATAGAGTTTCCGCGGCCCTTGGCAACTGAAGGAACAGGGGGTAGGTTTTACTGAGTAAAACCTACCCCTGTTCCACAGAACGGGAGAAGTCATCGGATGATTTCCCACCCTGCAAAAAAAAGGGCTGATTGTTCAAAAGTCAACTTTCTAAGACAATTTTTATTTAGCGCCATTTTTCCCCCATCAAGTGGAGTTTCGGTTTCGGACGAAACTGGAAGGGAAGCCGAACATTCGGTTATGATTAAAAATCGTGTTTCGGTCGGACTCTACTTCATCATTCTCCTGCCCTTATCCCAATTTATTTGGGGTCGGCGCAACAGTGTCTTTTTCTTCCATACTCCTCTATTAGTCGTCATCTCTGTAGTCACCCCCTTTTTACCCATATCCTCTTTCACACAGTCCAACCATCGTTTCTTTGGCCTTCCCCTATTCTTATAGCCATCCACATCCATACACAAGACTTTCCTCTTTTTCGGTCGGACTCTACTTATCACTGAAATTAACGATTATTGCCTTCTAGCAGTGGACAATATAATGGTATCGATATGTTAGTTCGTGGCAACTTAGGATGTTATGACTGTCGGGACTTTCCAATTGTATTGTCTGACATTGAGGCTATTAAAATCGTAGCCATGCGCAAATTGGAGATTGCGGTCAGACGGCCGACTTAACAGGCCATAGTTATAAAAAAAAAAATATGTGGAACACTGATTAGCAGATTGTTCAAACAACATTTTTTTCCTGGAAGAAGGATAGGTGTGGGTAATAAAGTGGTACTAACTGATCATTAAAAGGAGGTTGTAGAAAGTAGTGCTCGTTGCAATGGTGACCTAACACTCCTTTCTCGTATTGATAGGGTAATTATGGTATGTGGTAAAAGCTAAAGTAAAGTCTCGAATTATAAGTTATTTATAAGTTAAGTTGTGTTTTTAGTTCATTTTGGGCACTACCACGACTGTCTACCGGAAAAATGCTATGGAACATCGTAAAAAAACTTTGACTCAAATAATCAAAAATCAATCTGCCTAGCCTTTTCCCAACTATCTTGGGGTCAGCTTCCAGTCTAACTGGATGCAGCTGAATACCAGTATTTTACATGGAGTGACTGCCTATGTGATCTCCATAACCCAGTTACTGGGTAATACGATACCCCTTGTCAAGACTACTTGTCAGACCTTCGGGCTTGTGACGGCCCGTTACGACTATTAAAGACCTACGATTGACAGCCGGGACCAACGGCTTAACGTGCAAGGCAAAAGGAATGTAACAAGAACTGTTCGAATGATTTTTTTGCGTGTTGATTATATCAGTCAAGCTCGTGGCTAAAGTAATAACAACCGCACGAGTCGATCCATCAGCTTAACCTACGCTTGCCGGGGTTGCTCGGTGGATGGGTGACCATTTTTACATACCGAGACTCCTCCGTGCGTCGGAACATTAAGCCGTTGGTCCCGGCTGTCAATCGTAGATCTTTGATAGTCGTCACAAGCCCGAAAGTCTGACAACCAGTCTTACTAAGGGGTATCGTATTACCCAGTAACTGTTGTGGAGGCCAGATAGGCAGTCGCATCATGTAAAATACTGGTATTCAGCTGCTTCCGGTTAGAGTGGAAGCCGACCCCAAGATAGTTGGGAAAAGGCTAGGCAGATTGATTGATTTATTGATAACCCAAATATACCACAAAACACGTCAATAACAAATGAAGTGGTCCACGATTAGGACACAGTACATTACAGTTTTAACTGATCCTAATTCCTACATATCACATATCAGCCATCAGTTTTTTAGCTATCCTTAACCAACTGAGTCACGATTCTTAATTAATAAGAAAACGCTGTTTTTTGTCGCACCGTGACATGTAGTCGTGACTTGTTAGTCTTTACCGACTTGCGGAAAGTAAGGTAATGCGTTTGACATTTTCGTATCACGAATGATCACGAAGTTTGATGTTCTCGTGGAGGTTAAGGCGCTATTAACTGCTAATGACCTTGACTGGTTAGCTTGCGAGTTCTGTGCTGAGCTCACATAACGCGTCATATGTCCACCCAGTCATATATCTTGCCCATCATGGAGCCCTGTCCGAAATTAGACGCATTATTAATGTATTATACATGCACAACAGGTAATAGACTAAAACACGTAGGTATACTAAAATATAAATTATCAAATGATCTTTAAAATGGTGAAGGTTTCATAAAAATATGCTTTATAGATTTTGCGTGATTCTCAATTTTTTATCCGCGTTAGACATAACTTTACAAATTAATTACACTATGTTATAAAAATATAATTTCAAATATTCACATATGAAATTACGACGGATATTGTCTAGAGTAACATATTTTTTTAAAAATGAAATAGGACTAGTCGTTTAGACGTGATGTTCAATTAAATACCATTAGAACTCGTATAACTGCGCCTAAGTTGAGTTTCTTGGTGTGAATCAGTGTTTATTTCAAAGGTGCTAAGAGAATCCTAATATCCTACTCATAGATGCGAATGTTTGGATATATGAATGGATGTTTGTTACTCTGTCACGCCAGAACGGCTTAACTGATCTGGATGAAATTTGGCACTGAGATAGGATATTGTCTGAAATAGCTATTCTTCAATTTTTTTTCTGTGAATAACTTGGTGTTCCAAATCTTGAAGCTTTAGTGACTATCTATTGGTTATTTATATTGGTTACTACACAAATTCAACTACCGTCAAACGGGGTGAATAGGAATGCCGGGGGCAAATAGAAACAAAACTTTGAAGAGGTTTTTCACGTTATTTAGAAATTGTTTGTAGCATTTAAGTACTCCGATTTATTTATGAATTATTATAAAAACTAAATCGATGCTTTACTAGAAACCAATATTAGGGTATCATAGTGAAAATCCTAATCAAAGTTTGGGTTCTATTCACCCCTTCGTTCGTATTCACCGCTTTCGTATTCATCCATCTACGACCACATCATCGCTTACCATCAGGTGAGATAAAGGTCAAACGCAAGACTATCAATAGTAAAAAAAAAACTAAATTTTTGATTAAAAAAATGTCATGAAGTAAGAGTATGGTATGAGTGGATGGCTATAAGAGTAGAGGAAGACTTAAGAAACGATGTATGAAATATGTGAAAGACGATATTATGCCTAGAAAGGGGTGACTACTGAGATAACGACTAACTGAGAAGTGTGAAGGTTTTTAGTGGTGCTTGGCAACTTGGGCTTACCCCAGTTGCAAATACCCCCTTTGTGCCTAATTACCTAGCTTTGTTCTGTCTCCCGCTTGATTAGGAGGGAAGTGGAAATTATGTTTTTCTTACTCCTCCGCTGTCTTTTCTGATTAATTTCGTTGCGGGACCCAAGACAGTTTAATCGTTTCTCTGGGACTCGTCGAGCTTCATTGCCTTGGCGTTTTTTCTGCTGGTCGCCACTGTTGATTCTGGCTTACAGGAGTTACAGTGGTTTGGGAACAGGGTGGCGGGCATGTCCCAGGAAAAAAGTGTGTAGGAAGAAGACATGTTGCGGCGACCACAAATATGTTGAAATCAAGGCATGAACAAGAGCGAGGCGAGAGCCAGAAGAATCACCAAACTGAAGTGGCAGTGGGACGGGCACATTGCTCGCAGAACAGATGCTCGGCGACCGCGTAGCCGAAGACGCAGCGTTGGAACCCGATGACCGGTTGGTGAGGGCTGGTGGATGCGAGATACATAGGACCGGTCGTTGTGGCCACACTTGGGGGCGGCCTATGCCCAGCAGTGGACGTCTTTCGGCTGAAATGATGATGATGAAGGCAATATAATATGGATGACTCATATTTATGGAGTTTCACCAGTCAACTCAATTTGACCCTGAATAAGTATCACATAGGGAAGAGTGGCAAAAAGATGGAAAAGGCCTTTGTTTTGCAAAGACACGCTGACATCGATAAGATTAGTATTGTATAAAAAGATTTAGTAAAATATATATAGATATAATATGTTGGTTAGAAAGGCTATAATAATAATAAAAGTATCACATACATCAACACGTCATTTACCGGTCTAAATCAATAAGTTTCTTGTATTCAAACGTAAGATAACATTCACTTAACAATATGCAAATCAAACTACCAAAGCTTCAATACCAGACCGTGGGAGGATCTATCAACCGACAGTTGTCATAGACCAACGAGTCTGTGAAGAAGCGAAAATATTTTTTTATATGCGCTACCATTAACACCTATAGTGGCCAAAATTAATCTAGCTTTATCCTTCCCGATAATGATGAGATGAGAAGGTGCCAAGATGGGACTAAAACCTGAAGCGACTATTTCTGTCTATGCTGACGTGTTAAACTTACTCGTATCATACACTCCATAACCGTAGCCGTAGAACAAGTGGAAATTATGTTTTTCTTACTCCTCCGATGTCTTTTCTGATTAATTTCGTTGCGGGACCCAAGACAGTTTAATCGTTTCTCTGGAACTCTTCGAGCTTCATTGCCTCGGCGTTTTTTCTGGTGGTCGTCACTGTTGATTCTGGCTTACATGAGTTACAGTGGTTTGGGAATAGTGTGGCGGGTTTGTCCTAAAATTAAGCCGTAGAAGACGCTATTAAGGCTGATGCTAACGCTATAATTTTATTGTGTGTTATAGCGATAGAAAGACTTGTATAAACACCTTGACGTTTAAATAACATCACCCCGCAAGAGTTGGATAGATTTAAGTAAGTAAATACACCCACATTTCACCAACCATGTCATTGAGGTTATTGCAATATTCGATTATTAAAGGGTTAAATAGAGTTCCCTTCTAACCATACCTATTCTATGACCACCACCAGTAAATCAGACAAGCGTGCACCGTGAGATTAGAGCCTACGTGCTAAATAATGTTAATACACACAATGTCGGCCACATCTCCAATCAGAGCGAGAATAATCGAGATGTGTCACAGTTTCTCTTGTTGTACGAGGTGATGGAAAGATTAGTGCTGTATGGATTAACAGAAGTATTATATGGGAAGTTTATTTTAACAATATTAGGCTCGCTTGACCACTATCTCACCTGATGGTAAGCGATGATGTGGTCGACGACGGAGCACGCTTACCTTGAAGTAACCTATTCACTCTTGTCTTAAACACCCCCAGGTTGTAGCTATCAGGAAACACAGCCTCCGACAGGGAATTCCACTCCTTAGCTGTTTGGCAGGTTTTAGTCACAGATGAGTAAATAGCCTAGGCTTTCTAGACTTTATCTCGACTATGTTGGGGTTGGCTTCCAGTATAACCAGATGCAGCTGAATACCAGTATTTTACATGAAGCGACTGCCTATCTGACCTCCACAACCCAGTAACTAGGTAACACAATATCCCGTGGCAAGACTGGTGTCAAGACTTTCTGGCTTCTGATTAACGACTGCCAAAAATGATGAAATGACAGCCGAGACCAACGGCTTAACGTGCTTTCTGAGGCACGTAGCAAACTTGGTATGTTGTAGGGTCACCCATCCACGGACCGAAATCGGCAATCGTAGCTTTACCTCGAAGTTCGACCAGTGCTGCTATTATTATTAAGCCACAAGGGCCCAGCAATGTATTGATAAAAGCAGACGATAACACTTTGATCTCGTGCTGACCTAGTAGTATGGAATTTCAATAGAATAAGGTTTCAGCTTATATTTACTGGTTTTGTTACCACTGACGTGTAACCTATTGGTGAACGTATGAATAACGATATATTTTAACAAAGCCGTGCTAAGGCCCGAATTCTAGAACGATGCTCAAGCATAAGTCTTGGTTTCAATTTAGATTTACAAAGATTACTATGAACTGGTATGAGCTTTCTATTAGTATTGACTTGAGCATTGCTCCAGAATTCATTTCTTGATTCACAAAAAAAAAAAAGATTAGGTTTGCAGAATTATCAGTGTGTTCCTGCAATTTAATTTGAGACTGATTTACTCCGACCAGCTATATCGCTTTTTGAAAATACTGACGACGCTCTCCAAAACAGTGTCATAATTAAAGATGTTTTAGATCTGCTGAAAAGGGGTTTTTGGGAGAAAGTTCAGTGGCTGTTATAATTTTCGCAAATTGTTTACTAGTGGATATTGTGATGTTAAATTGGTGTAGTTTTGTGCCTCAAGGGTCTAAAAAATAAAATAAAAGTGTCTACGCAACTGGACAAAGTGTGGAATCATTGAAACAGGCGCGATCTCGGCAAAATATAGCTGAGAATTTGATTGTAGTATTACCTCAGCGAAGATTGCAGAGAAGGATGGTTCGACACATTTGCTGTCAAATACTGCAAAAACATTAGAATGTGTTACATCCGCATTCTTATGAAAAACAAAGCGTATTGTGTTTCTAAATACAAAATACTTTTTTACCTTCACACTGGCCAAAAACAAAACTCGTGCGAAGCCAAAATAAAAAAAAATATTGTCTGCAGATAATACTGTTTTGACACAAGACTAAACTGTTTTACCTACCGCAGACAAGTTTTGTGAGCACAATACACAAACAGAAATAACTTCCCATAATAAGGCTACCTTAATATCTACGTCCAATGACTAATATTAGCAGTCAGTTTGAAACTAATCCTGACGAGATTAGATCTAGACGTTTTGAGTTCAGTCTAGCCAAGTGATTCCCAACCTTTTTTTGACCGGGGACCACTTTGGTTTCTTTGTTGTTAGCAGGGAAAAATGTGGCAATCTAAAAATAAATTCAAAACTTGGAACATATCTATTTTATTCTTTAAACATAAGTAAATAAATGAGTCGAAGAAATCACAACATTTCTGATAGAAACTTAAAATCAGTTTGAATGAATGATGATGATGGTTATGTATAACCTATTTACAAATCATCCGAATGGTAGGTTATATAAAACACTTTTACACGATAACACCAAGTTTACCTCAATGTTACTTTTTACTTGGAAACTTAGACATTGTAAACCTTTTGCGGAACATATTTTAGCTCTTGCGGACCACCAGTGGTTCGCGGACCACAGGTTGGGAACCACTGGTCTAGCCATAGATATTTATGGGAAACGAGTTCTAGTACAGGAAGTGTTTGCAGTAAGATTTATTTCAATTTGTGCTTCTGTTTTTTTTATGAGATTAGCATGTCATATTCGTATTTGTAATTAATAAGTACCTATTGTTATTACAGTTTTTATCAGCAAATTAATTGGTATCAGGTATTTACTAAATTTTTAAAGGCCTAATTGTGTCACTATCGTGTCGTACACTGTATTTAGATAGGAAATAAAAAAATTAGAAGACCATTTTCTTTTGAATACCGGAAAATAAATTAACAGTTAAATAGAGCATTGGTAGCCCAGTAGTGCTGGCCATGACTTACAAGTTGTAGGTCGTGGATTGGAATCAAGGTTGGCGCTTTACTTTATATAAGTTATTTCATCACCACTGCTGATGGTGGCGGGTGGAACGGTGAAGGAAAACATCGTGACAATCCGGCATGCCCTTAGAACCAAATCTTCGAAGACATGTGACATCCACCAACCGCATTGAGCTCCCGTGGTGGAATACGGCACACTCTCTCACAGAGAGGAAGCCTGTGCCCCAGCAGTGGGAACATTCTATCACGGCTGATAATCCTATCACGCTACCGGAAAATAATAAAAGATAGGAACATAACAGAGTCAAAATCAAAACAATAATTTTCTCCACAGACAATTCCTGGTTACTTTCTTTTTCAATTAGTCCAAACTTCAAGGCAGTTAAGCCTAAAGAGATGCCTATCCATTCCGGTCAGTTCCCCGACTTCCGATCCGGTTTCGTGATCGTGGCATTGACGGGACGTTATCATACCCGTCCAAATGTTTACCGACTTCTCAATACGCCGCTGACAGTTTGTATCAACTGACCGGACATATTGACAGATTGCTACTCACATTATGTATGCATGACGGTCTTGTTTTGGCACAGTGAAAGTCGGCTGGACTAATTAAAATGACATTACTGAGTTTTGTCTGAAGTGAGTTTCAGAGTGAGAGAAATGTGGGTTAGGTGGTGTTAGGTTTTGGACCTAGTTCGTGGTAGTAAAGAACTGGAATTTACACTTGAGTGGATAATATTGGTAAGGCGCAATTACACGACTTCTAATGATTTTAAATTTAATATCACGTCTAAACGACTAGTCTCATTTCTTTGAAAAAAATATATGTTACTCTAGACAACTTTCTTCGTAATTTGATATGTGAATATTTGAAATTATATTTTTATATCATAGTGTAATTCATTTGTAAAGTTATGTCCAACGCGGACAAAAAATTGATAATCACGCAAAAAGTGTTATAAGCGTATTTTTATGAAACCTTCACCATTTTAAAGATAACTTAATTATAATCTTTTAGTATACGTGTTTTAGTATAATACTTGTTTTTTAATGTATAATAAATGAATAATGCGTCTAATTTGTGACAACGCTCCTTGATGGGCGAGTCCTATTACTGGGTGGACGTACGACGCATTGCGTGAGCTCGGCACAGAACACGCAAGCTAACCACCCAAGGTCGTTGGCATATAAATGCCTTAAATAAACTCTGGTGGCCTGAGAGAAAGAACGTCAAAACGTTTTAGGAACATTAATTTTGCGCACACAGCGAAGGCGTTTTATCCCTGCCAGAGTCGTGTTTCCTGATAGCTACAACCTGGGAGTCTTTAAGTCAAGGGTGCTCCATCTTCGACCACATCATCGCTTACCATCAGGTGAGATAGTGGTCAAACGCGAGCCTATCAATGATAAAAAACCGGTTAAGGCTAGTTTGACTTGCACATGACTAGCTCCTGCCACCAGCTTTGCCCGTGAGGAATCAGTACTTCGCCCATTATAAATGATAGCGTATGTGCTATTCCAGACTATAATCTATCTCTGTGCCAAATTTCATCAGATCAGTCCAGTCCTTCAGGCGTGATTGAGTAACAAACTTTCGCATTTAATATATTAGTATAGTAGGATTAGTATAATGATTCTCTCAAAAAAAAAGTGTGTGTACTTATGTACGCACGGAAGAAGTTATACTTCTTTGGCGTAACAAAATAAAAAACCAAACTGTCACAAAGTTTACAAAGAAAAACAATCATTCTTCATGAACCACAGACCATAGCAAACTTCAGGGTGTCGGTTCTAGCTAACTTCAGCCTGTGAATTTTGTGACAGTGATGCGCGCGCATCTTAAAATTTCACTCTCATCATATTTTCATAACGTGCCTAAAGAAATATAACTTCAAAACTCTCAACATTAACGCCAATTTCGCGACTGCAAAATCAAGCTGTGTTTACACTTATTAATTAACTATGTCACCCAAGACGAATTAAATTAAATTAGCAATAAATTTTGCTAACCCAATTGTTTTGACACGCTATTAGGACCAATATCGTTTAAAAGACTAGTTTCTTAGCGACTTGTCAAAACATCGGAACGCTTCGGGTGTCTTCGTGAGTTATCGTGTTACTTCGTGACATTTCGCACATAAAGATGATGAGGTGAACGAAACCGTGATTGGCAATTAAAGTTTTCAAATTAAGTAATTTATTTTTGAATTAATTTTTTTATTTTTGTAAATGGTGGATAAAATTAGGTTCGTAATTCAAGCGTTAGGTTTCTTTTTTGATTTAATTACATCATTAGTAACTCTTTATCAGAAGAAGCATCTATCATTTAACTAGAGGCGATTTTATCTTATTGCTAAATCTAGTATACTTATTTCCTAGACTAAGATGGGGTGATAAAATAAATCCTTCATGACCAAAAAAAGAAAAACTAATCAAAAGCGATTTTAAATCAATCCTTATTTCGGCTCCAACATTTTAGCACTTACTTAAGACAAGTACCTACGAGTAAAATCAACCTTTTCATTGTATATTGCCTTTACAAACTAATGATATTATTATGTACAGAGAATAAGCATTGCCATACAACGTGAATTTTTCGACGCCAAAATTTCGGATTTTTTTTTTTTTCGATTAGTTTTAGTTAGGTATTTTTTTTTTGTGTTTATATAGTTAAAGTTAGATAGGTATATTTTTGTTTTATTTCTTAGTGTTCATAGTTGTAAGATAATACATGATATTATTTATTTTTCGCTAGTGACACACCCCGGCCTCGCACTGTGGCAAATTATATCGGGTGTAAAAAGCCAGTTTCCTAAGCTGAAAGCCACATATTCTACCCAGTATTTGGATATTTTTTTTCCACTAGACCATACCTGGGAAACCACTGGTTCTGGAGATATTGAAGGTCACAGTCACATTTTTTTTTTTTTTTTTTACGAAAATGAATTCTATGTGTTATTACTAAACTTTTTTCCAAACAAATATTACCTGAATTTTCGATTTTTTTTTCTAAATTTCGAATTTGCAGTTACGAAAACGGAATGAATATCAAACGTATTCAACAAGTACCTACGTGGCTTAGAGCGAAGGGGCAGGGTTTAACTCCACTTTACTGTTTTCGCGTTACATTGTGCGGAATAAAAAATAGTTTTATTTTTCATACCTAAAAATGAAAGTCGTTTCCCAGCAATAATTTTTGCGCAAAACTACTTTGCTAGACGTACAGTATGCGTTGTTAACGGCTCTGTGATGTGTCTTTTTACACCCTGTATACTATAACTTCCTCCTTTATAGCTCTTCTTTTAGTAAAAACCGCATCGTTTAGGAGGTGTTAGCGGTAAAACAGACAGACGCGGATAAAACTATAATTATAACCTCAACTTAGCCAATAAACGTTCGCCTCACCTTATCTCACACAAAATGGCAGCAGATTAATTTTAACGACGAACACCCATATATTTACACCATTAATTTATTCATTAATGACATTAGGATGTGTATACTAGTAACATGTCGCGAAATCCGTTCTTAAAATACAGTTATGGGATCTTTTTTTATGGTTTAGTCTTGCCAGTAATATTTCATAGCGTTCCGTAATGTCTATGGATGTTGTGATTGGAGGTTATGCTACATTCTTGCATAATTTAGGTTTTATAGTCTGTGAGCGCGTTAATTTACTTACTTGTTTAAGGATGTCACTAATTAACTGTTGGTTGGTAGTTGCTAGTGTTGCCACAGACATGTTATTAGATTGGTTGTGGCAATCTTTACCTAGTAAAAGTATAGTTCACTTGAGTGTAAAGACCCCAAAAGGAAAAAAAGGGACCGCTGAATCACGTCGTTATTTGAGTAAATTTTTACGTTGCGCGCGCACACCGTCACAAAAAAACACAGACACCCTGAAGTTAGCTAGAACCGACACCCTGAAGTTAGCTGTGCTTCATGAAGAATGATTTTTTCCTTTTTTAAACTTTGTGACAGTTAGGTTTTTTATCTTGTTACGCCAAAGAAGTATAACTTCTTACATGCGTACATAAGTACACACACTTTTTTATTATGTAGGTACAAGATTTTATTTAATTTGCAATGTTTGTTTCCTAGCTAAAGTAAAAACAGCCGCACGGGTCGATGAATCAGGTTAAGCTACGCTTGCCGGGGTTGGTCCATGGATGGATGACCATCTTTTCATACCGAGACTCCTTTGTGCCTCGGAAACCACGTTAAGCCGTTGGTTCCAGCTGTCAATCGTGGATCTTTGACAGTCATTACGGGTCGTCAGAAGCCCGAAAGTCTGACAACCAGTCTTACCAAGGGGTATCGTATTCCCCAGTAACTGGGTTGTGGAGGTCAGATAGGCAGTCGCTCCATGTAAAATACTGGTTTTCAGCTGAATCCGGTTAGACTGGCAGCCGACCCCAAGATAGTTGGGAAAATGCGCGGGCAGATGATGTTTGAATTCCTCTTTTCCTTTGGGATTGAACTTTTACATGTTGGTTTAGTTCCAATTATAATGCATTTTTATGGTAAGCATGACCAAACGGACATCAAGGATTAGCTCCACATAAAGGAACTCTTTAACGGTCTTCAGCACGATATATTGTGTACCTACGTATTTAATGGACGTAGTCGGTTTAAAAGCATGTTTCTTAAAATGATAATTTTAAGGGTTCCGTATCCAAAGGGTAAAACAGGACCCTATTCCTAAGACTCCGCTGTGCGTCCGTCTGTCTGTCCGTCTGTCACCAGGCTGTATCTCATGAACTGTGATAGTAAGACAGTTGACATTTTAATAACAACACATACTAAAAAAACAGAATAAAATAAATATTTAAGGGGGCACTCATACAACAAACGTGTTTTTTTTTGCCGATTTTATAGATAATGGTACGGAATCCGACTCGCACTTGGCCGGTTTTGTAACTGGTGCTAAGGGATTCTCGTATTATATCAGTTTGAGTAGGTACCTATCTATTTTCAGAATTTATAAACTTATAATTTTTTGGTCCTTCGAGCCGGAGTCGTCTCACCTTCACCCAAGCTAAATCGGTCAGGTATTCAGTTGTAATGTAAAACCACAAACCAGCAAGGTCGGCTTTACAATCTACATTGGCTCAATATGACTTAATCCAATACAGATTCCATTTAATTATTCGTACACTAGTTTGAAAGCCACTGAATGTAACGTGATGTGGTCCCTTTGTCCTCCATTGATAAATATCTGTGCTTTTCGAAGCGTGACGGCCGCCATTTTGTATTAACTGTCAAATCACGCCCATGCGTGTGGTTTATTTTTAAATGCGTGGGCGCTGTTTTTAGTCGTAGAGATTGTCACTAATTGAATGAAATGTCATGATTGGTGCCAAATTAACGCCGGTGCCGACTAATTCTGATTAAAGTGTGTTTTTAAATTTTATGTTATTAAAGTGTGGGATGTTTGAGTTGTAGTCCAGTCACGTTGCAGTCCAGGTGAAAGGCTGCATCCCGAGAATCAAATAATCTGCCCACCCTTTTACCAACTGTGTTGGGGTCGACTTCCAGCTTCCAGTCTAACCTGATGCAGCTGAGTACCAGTATTATACATGGAGCGACTGCCTATCTGACCTATACAACGTAAAAACTTGTTAACATGTCAATGTCCCGCATTAACGTCGCAGGCGCATGCCAAAACAACGGCCTTGTAGCGGCATTGAACCTGATTACCTGCTCACACAATTTACACAGAGTCGTAATAATATGTCACTGAGAAGAAATGTTCAGAGATTTTCTTCGAAGTGATAAAGTTTGAAGAGTGGACCAGAACTGTTAGGTTTTTAGGTCGTCGGTAAGTTAAATAGGTGACCTGTATCTTTCGTGATCGGAAATCGGGAGTTATTTTTAGGAGAATTTATAGCATCGAAACAGCGATCGATGACCAAAATCGTCCGTTGATAGGAAGTGGTTTATCTGCATAACATAAATCAGAAGAAGTCTTGAGGGTGTGGATGGCATAAAAGGTGACAGAGTAAAGATACGATGGAAGGACTGTGAGAGACGATATGATTTGAAAGGAGTGAATTGACGACTAATGGAGGAATTGGAAGAAAGAAAATATATTGCACCGATCTCAAATAAATTGGAAGTTCATTAAGCATAATTTTCCTGCTAGGACTCAAGCGTCCTCTCTAGGAGATATGGGCCGTAGTACACCACGCAGGCCCAATGTGGGTTGGTTGATGTCACGTCTTCGAAGTTTGAGCTCTAGGACATGCCGGTTTCCTCACGATGTTTTCCTTCACCGTTTTGAGAGCAGTGCTGATGAAATAAATTACAGAAAATAAAGCGTCTGCCTGGGTTTGAACTCACGACCTACAATTTGTAAGTCACGGCCGTTACCACTGGACCACCACTGCGGAGCACCGCCGTGTCCTCGTGGATGCGACAGGTGGCGGCGACCTCGCGCGCCCGGCCCTGGTTCAGGCCATGATACGGAGCGAGAGGGAATGGGAAGCAGTTTGTCAGTGTGTCAGTTCCACGCGCGCCTCAAAGAGATGTTGTCAGCCACTACTGACGGGGCCCATTGTGGCCGGTGCCTGCATGCCTAGTATGAAATGAAAGGGTGGGAAATCATCCAATTACTTCTCCCGCTCCACCCAGAGCGGGAGAAGTAATTGGATGATTTCCCACCCCCCCAACAAAAAAATAAAAAACTGGGCCACCACTGCTCCAAATCGGAATAAGGGCAAGACAATGGCGACAGTTTTGATACCTAGTCCATCTGGGTAATGGCTCAATTACACTATCCAATTACCAGGAAGACAATTTAGGAAATCAGAAGGTGTAATAGCAGTTAGGAGTCCAATTTAGTGTAGTGTGATCACTAGCTTCCAACTTCAGAGTTAGAGTGTTCCTAAATGGGCTCCCTTGAAATTGGATGGTGTAATTGAGCCTTAAGGGCTGAACGCCCTGCCCGGGGGTGGAGGATAAATTCGAAAGAGTTACCTCGCCCCTGGGCACTCAAGGCAGGGAGGAACAGGGGTGGGTTTTAGTCAGTAAGAGTCTGACACGCCCTTCCGCTACACCCTAGAGCGAAAGAAGTCATGAGACTGAACGCAGCTAAGACTCATGAAAGAGTATTGTTACATTTAGATTCCAATTTCTCACATAACAAGTTTTATATTTCAATGAAAAGTACATCCATACGTTGCCTTACCTAATCCACAGACATTACTTGTACGTGTTGAGTGGAATTGTGTAAACGTATCTAATTGCAAGCCGGTATGACTTTACACATGTCTCGTCTGACCGGTAAGATTTAAGGCCGATTTCACCAATCCTAA
Organism: Polia nebulosa; assembly: GCA_951329385.1. Taxonomy (NCBI): domain Eukaryota; kingdom Metazoa; phylum Arthropoda; class Insecta; order Lepidoptera; family Noctuidae; genus Polia; species Polia nebulosa. Next base: position 2,168,636 of record OX589609.1, read on the forward strand.
ACGCCCAGTTTTCGACGTTTATGCTCGCTTAAACGCGTTTAGCCGCTGTCATTAAGCTGAAGAGTTTGTTTGTTTGTTTGCTAATATCAGGAACTACTGGATCGAATTGAAAAATATTTTTGTGTTGAATAGTCCATTTATCGAGGAAGGCTCTAGGCTATATAACATTTTTTTTTTTTTTGGGGGCGGGAAATCGTCCTATGACTTCTTCCGCTCTAGGGTGGAGCGGAAGGGCGTGTCAGACTCTTCCTGACTAAAACCCACCCCTGTTCCTCCCTGCCTCGAGTGCCCAGGGGCGAGGTAACTCTTTCGAATTTATCCTCCACCCCCGGGCAGAGGCTATATAACATCACGCTGCGACTAACAGGAGCGACGCATCAATGAAAATGTGGCAAAAACGGGAAAAAAAAATCCTTTTGAGAGCTTCAGTTGCATGCGCTGCGTAAACGGTTAAAGTTACGCAAAAATTATGTAAGTATGACCGAATTGTTCTTTTTTTAAAGTTCAAAAAAAAAATCCGCGACGGCATATGTCTATCTTTTAAGGTTAGCTCACTATAACCTTTTTTATGGTTTTAATTTTTTACGCTAAGCTTAGTTCAGTAAAACTTAGTTTATAGAGCGAATGGTGATATCGGCCCTTAGTTAGGTTAACAGGAATATTAGTAATTCTTATTAGTGATTCTTTGAAAACTTGTGTAACTGTGAGATTAGGTCGAAAGGTTCGTAGAAATGTGTGGATGTTAGATTGGCTAGGATCTCAGGAAACGACAAAGCTTATTTGACGATAGTATTTGTCTCGGTCTCTGCTACATAGTGGAAACTGATTAATTAACGTAGGTATGTTTCATCGCGCTGTATTGCCCGGAAGGATTGACAGAGGTGTCCCACATTTTGACAGGCTCGCGCTTGACCACTATCTCACCTGATGTTAAGCGATGATGTGGTCGACGACGGAGCACGCTTGCCTAGAAGTAACCTATTCACTCTTGACTTAAACACCTACAGATTGTAGTTATCAAGAAACAAGCCCCGGCATGGAATTATGCCAATTAAATATAATGTCCAATCGTCATCAACCGGGTACGAAACCAGACTACGGGCTGCTAATAAAATTCCAGATGGAAAAACCCAATAACCGACTCGGGAAAAGTACCCCGGACCTCGTGCTTAGCTGATGAGGCTTTGCTGAAATGACGTACACCAGATGGCAGCACTTAGATGTCAGGTTCTGACACCTGTCAAAACGCATACAGATGTCAGAATGTCAAAATTGACATTAGTATACGTCATTGCCATGTTTAAGTGATTGTTTAGTATTCAAAGTAAAAAACCTGGCTCCTAATTGGCGTGAAATAGTGGTATAAATTTGCCTTAAAAAGCGAATTATTTGATGTATTTGGTCGTTAAATACTTAATTAAAATTCTAATCAAATCTGTAACTACAGATATTTTCGCACTCTCTCCGCATAAAAAGGATTTTTGTGTAACTTCTAAGAGCGGAAACATCTACGACATCTACGTGCCATAAAATTTGTTGGTATCTTTATAGTTTCCTGTGTGGAATCGTTAATGTCCTATGCTAATATTAAGTGCGAATTAATCGCTCCAACTTGTTCAAATCCTATATTTATTACCAAACGTATCCCTGATTCGTTAGTAGGTAATAAAGCTTGTCTCATCAGATCTGGCAGTGAAACATGTCCTTAGATCCCGAATTTAATGTAGGTATCTTCATGCCACAGAGAGTTCTTCTTCTTACAGACCTGTGCCCCAGCAGTGAGGACATTAAAAAGGTGATGATGATCTTCATCCTTCCTAGCCTTTTCCTAACTATGTTAGGATTGGCTTCCAGTCTGACTATCAATGGATGCTGCTGAATACACATGGGACTGTATTTTAGAATCTGAGCTCCACAACTCCAGGTATTGTGTCAGCGTACCGGGTTCTGGGGTGGTCAAATAGAAACGAAAGAAAAAAGAACCCACACAGGGTGTAAAAAGACACATTACATAACATTGAACTACGCATACTGTACATCTAACAAAGTAGCTTTGCGCAAAAATTATTGCTGGGAAACGACTGTTGTACTTACGTGTGAAAAAAATAATATTGCGCGCAATGAAACCCGAAACCAGGCAAGTGGAGACCCGCCCCTTCGCTCAAGCCGCGTAGGTACTTGTCGGATACGTTTGAAATTCATGTAAATAATGTTATTTTGGAAAAAAAGTTTAGTAATAAATAACATTTGGAATAATTCATATCGTAAAAAAGTAACAAAAAAAATTGCGACTTTGAGATTCAATATCTCCAGAACCAGTTGATTGCCAGGTATGGTTTACTGGAAAAAAAAATGACACAAACAATCGGTAGAACATGTGGCTTTCGGCTTCGGAAACGGTATTTTTACACCCGATAATTATATGGTAGAGACTGAAAAGGCACAACCTAAAGATAACAAATATGTCCGTCAGAGATAGGTACCACTACCAACGTCGAGATCGCTAGGGAATTTCATGACATCAAAATCATCATTTCAGCCGAAAAAAATGTCCATTGCTGGAAATAGGTTTCCCCTAGTGTCACCAACGACCGGTTCTGTACGTTCCGCATCCATCGGCTACCTGCGACCCTCACCAGGTCATCGGTCCACCTTGTGTGAGGCCTAACAACGCTGCGTCCTTCGGTACGCGGTCGCACTCCAGAACTTTTCGAAAAATATCCTTCGACTTTTTTGTACTTTTTGCTGTAACGCCACTAATTTTCCCTTCCTATCAGCACACCACTATTGCAAAAATCTAGTCCGGAAGAAAACATTACACGGATTAACAGGTCACCGTGCCTATTGACCGGCATTACGGTGTCAATTGACATGTCGTGTCCAATCGGCAATGCCTATTGTTTCCAACTGTGCCAAACAGTTATGAAACCATTTAATTCAATAAAAGGAATTCCATCCAGCAAATTGAGGTGTAATATGCCGTGGAAATATTAATGTAGAGCTTCTAAGAATGGTCCTTTGTTGCTTACATAATGTTTTTGGCGCGAATTTGCATTTACCTCAAAGGGTCGTCTATGCAATGGAATGCGTTGCTAACTTGTTTGTTAGCAGTGCGGTTTGGAATCTGGTCCTTTCGTACAAAGCGTGGATTTGTGTAAAAGGACCACGTACGGTTGGCAGTATTGCTTCACCTGAGTCATCTGGATGGTATTCAGTTGAGTCAGGATTCGCAATAGTTGTAAGAGCAGGTATCAGTATTTCATCACCTTCGGCAGGTGTAGTAGATGCATCTGTCTAGGTGGGTTTGTGGCATAATCAACTACATAGTTAAGTTGAAGGATGATGTCAAAGGATTATCTGTTCGTAGAAAACACTGACTGGTTACCATAAACACTTAACGACAAGCCTTGAAGTGACAGCAATCTCTTACAAACGACCTTTATAGGACTTCAGAGAACTACTCGCATATCTAACCGAATTGGTATTCAATAAGTAACACTATGAATCAGCGTTCCACAAATACAGAAAGCAGTTTCGATCACATTTCTCAACCATTGCGCCATTTCTTCGCGACTATTGACACATCTAGCCAAAAACCAGCAATGGAACATTCCAGGGCATTCGAATTCTTAGTACATTAGGAATTATTACAGTTAGCTTTGTGGAACGGGTTTTATTTGAAAATCTGCCAAAGCCGTGCGTGTGACCGAAAAACGACAGTTGAAGGTTGTGGGAAATATTAAGTAATCGTTCGATTTAGGTATATTTGTGTGAAAACGCCGTTTTTAACAGACGACCTTGCTCGGGATTTGCAACACATTCGCCAGATTGATGAATGAAAGCGTTTACGTGTGCGCTCCAAATAAAACGTGTGAGTTCATCGAGGTTTTTTGTTCACTTTATTTATTGGCAACTGTGTGGTTTACGTGGGTTTGTGACTTTCCGTTTTCTTACATAAATACAAAAAGCTTTTGTGCCACACTGAAGGTAAAAATGATGAAATCATGCTATAATTGACGTCCGATTAACAGAGTGTAAATAAGTAGACAAAGATAAATAAACTGTCAAGAATGATGGCACTCATAAAACGCAAGAAATATATTCATGTCACTGTAATATTAAAGCAGACAAAAGGAATGGAAATGAATGTAAAGGCTTTACGAAATGAATGCGCGAAAGATCATACACCCGAAGATTATCTTACTCTCTAGCACAATTCGTACTAAGTTAAACAAACTAACTTTCGCTGTTAACTTATAAAAACCCCTCTATAAGCAGTATCTAATTTTATTAAAGAAATAAGAACCTAATCAAAAGCAATAAATACAGGTGTAATAAACACGAAAGATAATGGCGACAGAGAAAAAAAACCACACTAAAAATAAAATCAATGAAGTATTCAATGCTAATGCTACACTAATAGAAGCAGCACATGTACGCTTGAGTAGACTAATTAAAGCGAGCAAAGTAGGAATATATACCACACAGTAGATTAACATTGTCGAATGTGAAACAACAGGTGATAAAAATGTACATATACCTGCTTGAGATTATGACGATAATCTCGATCAGATTAAAGATTGCCATTTGTGCGAAAGTGCTAAGAGAATATGTCATGAGAACGGATTTATTTATTTATTATGAACCTGTGCTGTCCCACTGCACGCCAAAGGCCTCTCTTCCCTCCTTCCACATTCCCCGGTCTTCTGCTTTTGGGCCAGTTCTTTCTAAAGGAATCCAAATCATCCCGCCCTCTCGTTCTGGGCCTGCCAAGTTGTCTTTTCCTTGCGTTTGGGATCCACTGTGTGGTAAATTTCGTCACTTCTCCAACATGCGGAAGACGTGACCAACCCAGAACGGACTTGAAGACAAAAATTTTAAAAACTTCTGTATCGATTGTGGGGATAGCAGAAACCACCAAAATGATGGGCTACCTATCATCAGGGAAGGGAAGTATGCGTTAAGAAACACAATAAAAAGAAACTCAATAAAAAGAAATCCAGCACAATATCTTCAACCTAAAGCGCGATATTAAAACCAAATTTAGGAGTGCAAGAATTTGGTAATCAGATACATGAAAAAGACGTTAAACTAGCCACTTTCAGATATACTAAAGGTCTTTCGTGATAAAAATACAGATTTCAAATGTTTCCACAATGCTGCCAGTTAATTTCGTAATATGTATGTAGTTATACAACTAGGACAACACAGCCTTGCTGTTATCTAGATAACTCGCTAATATTCTGCGTCCGTCCGACATCTTTATTTTACAGGGTTTGTAGAAGTAGTCACACATTGAAAACATTATAAAACCACCTGCACCCGGCTTTTCGCCGATGTTAGAAAGAAACATAACTTTTACCATTGATGAAATGATGAATGAAAAGAATATTTACAGTTACAGGAAAGAGTTGTAAACATCAATCCTAAGGCAGAAGAACAAAAAAAAAATAAGAGACCGACTTGCATATTCACACACTTATAGAAGAAAACAATAGTTAACAGTTAAGTAGAAAAGTTCGTGCTAAACCCAACCAATTGAATTCGTAAGTTCCACACTGACAGTCAACCATTTCGCAAGTACGCAACACAAAATAAAACCCACAGACAGCCCGTTCAATATTCATAACGTCATCTGTGGCAAACACAAAAGGTATATAATAAGAGGCATTCAGCACTACATTACCGATGCAGCACGCAGATCCATCATTATGCATTCCTCACGTTGCATGCTTTGAAAATGTCCTTGCGTGCACCAACCTCAAATTACCTGCCCAAAGGACGTAAGCAAGAAAGCATAAGGACCAATTTCGAGATGTGCTTGGTCCTTCTAAACTGGCAGAATCTTTCTCGTCTCATGGCTCTGCATGACAAGGTGGAAATAATAACGGGGTAATTTTATCACAAAATGTTTAGCACTTGTATTCATATAGTTGACAATTCTGAGTGATTTAACACTGATTGTCGTTGGTAAATGTTCTGGTAAGCTTTCTTGTCTTGATTACGGTGCTGTTAGAACTTGGTAGAATGTTTTGATCCTCAAGATAATATAATAGACGCAAATGTTAGCCGTGATTTACTGCTTGACTTTGTCACGGAGAAAAGTAACTACCGTAGTGACCTTACTTGCGGTTATGATAAGTATATGATAGAACGTCGTAAGCGCAATCTAGATTCTGGAAACGGGCTACCATTTAACGATTACGACTTAAGGTTTTCTAAGATTAGAAGCTTTCAAACACTTTTTGTCGCTGTTATTATCGTCAAAGTACCTGCAATAACCATAACCCGAGTGACGAACCCGTCTGCCTGTCTGCACAATTGTCATTTTAATTCAAAACCCAGACACCTATCCTTTCCGGAAGGGTGCTTCCATTACTCATTGCCGCGTAAAACGGACCTTGACTCCTAAAGCTAAAGTTCACAATCCATTGCCTGAACGCAACAGCAGTAAAGCAGCATAGTTTCCGGTAAATGGAGTCGTATAACATGAGATATAAGGTTGGATATTGGTTGTTTTTGTCTAAATGAGAGGTGCTACGTGCCTGACAGCTGTTTTGTGTGACTAGGCCCTTTGTTTTACAATTTTCGACGACGCCAAGGACGGACAAAGGACCTTTTGTGGGCTTTGTGAACAATGAGATGGGCTGGAGACTGGAGTACTCTAAACAAGGAAAAAAAACAATTGCGGAGTTAGTTTCTAGTGTAATGATAGTAGGGATAAAGGAGGTGAGGTTTGGAGAGGTGAAGGAGTGTGGTAGGAGGTTGGAGAGATGAGAGTATTACTGGATGTCACTTTAGAAATGGATTCTTGAAAATGCGCTTCTTCTATTTTAACTAAGTGTGTATGCGGATTCCAGGGTTGAGTCACCGTCACTGTGGCGATATTGATTAATACCGTCATACTTTCATATAAATTTTTGTCTAAGGGATAGCCCTCCATTGGAGGTATTTAGGAGAGAAATAAGGGAGCATTTCCTGAATATGTTTTTATAGAATTTCTTTGTTTTTTGTGTTTTTTAAAAGAAGAAGAAAGAAGAATATTAGAGGTATATATTATGTTTATGTAGAGGAGCTCGTGGCTAAAGTAACAACAGCCGCACGGGTCGATCCATCAGGTTAAGCTACGCTTGCCGGGGTTGGTCCACGGATGGGTCACCATCTTTACATACCAACACTCCTCCGTGCCTCGGAAATTACGTTAAGCCATTGGTACCGGCTGTCAATCGTGGATCTTTGGCAGTATTTACGGGTCGTCAGGAGCCCGAAAGTCGACAACCAATCTTACCAAGGGGTATCGTATTACCCAGTAACTGGGTTGTGGAGGTCAGATAGGCAGTCACTCCATGTAAAACACTGGTATTCAGCTGCATCCGGTTAGACTGGAAGCCGACCCCAAGATAGTTGGGAAAAGGCGCGGGCAGATTTATTAATATTATGTTTATGTATCACATATTTGTTTAGTTTACTTAAGCAACAATATTAGATTTTAAGTTTTGTTGTGCACTTATGACGTTCCGTACCTATGTATTTTGCACCCTGAGGTTTGTTGTATCATCATCATCATCATCAGCCTTTTATTGTACCCACTGCTGGGGCACAGGCCTCCTCTTTATGAGAGAGTGTGGGCCATAATCCACCACGCGGGCCCAATGCGGATTGGTGGATGTCACATGTCTTCGAATTTTTGGTTCTCGGACATGCCGGTTTCCTCACGATGTTTTCCTTCACCGTTTTGAGAGCAGTGGTGATGAAATAACTTACACAAAGTAAAGCGCGCCTGCCTGGGTTTGAACTCACGACCTACAACTTGTAAGTCGCGGCCGATACCACTGGGCCACCACTGCTCCTGTTTGTTGTATAAAAAAACTTTTTTTTCATATATATATTTTTAAGAATTATTTAAAAATGAAAGATCAATAAACGGAATAATAAATTAAAATAGTTGCAGGAGGATAATGATTCCTTGTATCTTTTGCACACAAGATCTGCCAAAAGGCAAGATTAAATCATGGTGACAGCTAGTTCTCACATATGACATAGTGTTTTACGCGTATTACAGAGAGCTAATAAATTAGTTAATTTCCCTTTCAAAGAACTAAAACACACAAGACACTTACGCAACGTAGCATGCAACAAGTTATCAAGGTGTAATCTCGGAATCTTTAATGTGAGAATCCAAAGACAATACGAGTAAAATCAGGAAGGCATGGCTCATCGGTCTAATGACCAGTGTTTCTCCCCTACCAACCATCAAAGACCCCTGAATCACCAACAGAATGCACCTAAAACATAAAGAGATGAAGGATCAAAGAAGGGAGGGGAAGGTCTTGAAGTTCTGGTCCTCGGGTACCACGCGAGTCGGCCATTTCTCGCGGGTGATTACTTTTTAACCTGTGGGAACACTATAAATAGGATATGGTGTAATTTGTGATGGAAAATACGTATGGTGTTTTTAGCCATGGTTTTATAGAAGAGATCTGATGTGGTTTTAAATTATTAGGTGTTTTTTTGCGATTCCTCTTTATCACTCAAAGTTTTGGTGGGAAAAACTAATCTTTGAGTTAAGCTCGCCTTATGTTTATGGTGTAAAATAAATAATTACTCCTTAGTTTTAAACGGTAGGTACCTGGATCTATTTGACAGATCAATGCCATATGTAATGCAATTTTATCTCGGCCAAAGCCTACAACAGAAACCATTTATAAATATCAAGTGATTTTTCTTTGGCACTCTTACCGATAACATTTCGAATACTTGTCAACAAATAAAATACCTCCATGTACCAACTATTGTAATTAATAATTGAATGGGCACGAGTTGATATCATAGCTAACACTCAAATACCGTTCTTGTATAGTAAGTACTTAGGTAGGTATTTATATTGTACACAACATTATACTAAAAACTGTATAATCCGAGTTTTTTATCGGTCTTTGTAAGAACTTGTTGATCCAGAAAAGCGTAATGGCACGTCAATCAATGTTATGCCAATCAAGTCAAAATATAAATGATACTTACCAAAGAAAAGTTTCAAACCCTTTTTTGTAAGCTTACCGATCATAACAAAAAGGTATATGATCATAATTTAAGTAAGTATATACTAGGTTAATAGAACGTCAAGTTACAAGTAGCTTCCTAACTTCCTTAGCTAATTTCTTCAACATGGACAGCAAAATCTAGTTTTTAGGGGAAAATAGACCAGTGTACCCCTCCTCGGTATGTAATTGGGTATCATAGCACAGAGAATAGCATCAGCTGCAAGTTGCTCACAGCAAGGCAAGAAATTGAACTCGCATTCTCATTTCGGAAAGCCATTAACACAGACTACATAACCCAAATTCTACACCACACATATACCAGAACCCATTGCTCCGACTGGTCCGAGCAATCAAATCTCACATTAGACCAATTACAAATAATTACCTACATTACGAGGCAAAACGTAGGGCGCGACAGGTTGGATAACTTACTGATGACGTAACGTAACTTACCTAATAACTTAAATATACTTAGGACTAGTTCTACCGGCACAGATCTAGGCGTTAACTTAGCTCCTAATGTAATGTTATACGCCTGATAAAATCTTTATAGCAATTTATTGAAGTGTAAATTAGTTATGTTTGAAATGAAGTCTGTATTTAAGATTTTAAGACAGGCAATTAAATAAAGACCCATGAAATAATTGTGTTTAATTTTAATAGGACTATTAACTCGACCAATTTCAATCATTGATTTAAGATAAAGCATCAAACCATTTATTTGAAACCATAAACCTAATAATTACTATTTTCTGCATCTGTCTATCTTGCATTGGAAAACCTCCCACGAGGTGGACCGATGGTCGCTGGAGTCTGGTGGATAAGATGACAATATTTTTCCCAAAATAGTTCCTGAAAAGTTCTAGTTTTCTCATCAACTACCAATGTCTAAAACTGACTGCTGAAGCGCCTCTTTTTAACCGACTTCGAGAAAGGAGGAGGTTCTATGTTCGACTGTATGTTTTTTTATGTATGTCTGCTTATTTCTCCGTCAGTTGTAGACCGATTTTCAAAATTCTTATTTTATCTAAAAGAATATACTCCCGAGGTGGTCCTAAGTTTCATCGAAATTGCTTCAGCGCTTTTTGAGAAACTGAACAAAAACGAAAAATACGTATACTTAGATGACACTTTTGTTTTCTCCAATTACGTGTAAGTACGAGTATGTTTAAATTCCACGTTCCATGTTATTGGGGTTTTTAGTTCTAGGGTACTTAAAACAACCAAAAAATTGAAAAATAAAAAACTTTTTTACAAAAAAAACAACCGACTTCCAACAAAGAAAATACACTAAAAATGAAAAAATAACTTTAATTTCGGAAGTCGGTGTTGAATAACGAAGAAATAAAAATACAAACACCGGACTTCCGAAATTAAAGTTATTTTTAAATTTTTAGTTTATTTCTTTTTTGGAAGTCGGTTGTTTTTTTTGTAAAAAAGTTTTTTATGTACCAATAACAATGCCATCCTCCTCATCCAAATATCCAGGTTTTCGAACGCTAGATATTTTCTTACCACTCTTCGGATTTAAGCCATCTATCACCCCAAATAACCTTTCCTAATGATCTTGAACTTCCATACCAGACCACATTATGAAGATAATACGCTGTGACGAAAATGAACCGGAAACTGGAATTAAAACAAGTTTCCATCGTGTATCAAAAGCTTTACACTTGAAGTACAAGCGCGGCCTTGCGGTGGACCTCTCACTACTACAGTACCATTTAAATGGCTACGGTATGTGATAAATAGTTGGTATTGGTACTGTTGGTACTTGTGTATATAAATGTTATGCAGGTTTTGTAAATGTTACTGGTTTGGTAGACCTCATTGAATTGGACAACGCCTATTAAATTGTAGGTTTGGACCAGGAACTATATTATTGCGAAATATACTTATGCTTATGAAAAAAAATAGAATCAACTTCCAAAAGAAAAGTGTTTCTGGTTTTGTTTCTTCGTTAGGTTTGACACCGACTGCCGAAATTAAAGTTATTTTGCACTTTTTTTTGTTTTCTTTTGGAAGTCGGTTCTATTTTTGGCGCGAGTCATTTCTGTTAGCTATTGAAAAGTTCCACAGTCTAACTCCAAAGATCTTCATCAGATCCCAATGTATTAAGTTTTATTATTCCCGGAATAATTATTGCAGTTTATTTCTACCCAACTGCGCGACGCAAGGGAGGGTAATGTGTTTATCAGCCTATGTATGTATGTATGTATGTATGTTTGTTCCTTGGTGGCGCTTTAGAGACCAATCACGTGGGCCGATTTTAATAATTCTTACGTCAATTGATTAGTCTTAATCTTGCGAGTGCTACTAAAGACATGATAGTAATCAAAATACAATATGGCGACAACCAGAGGCCATATTGTGAAAACGAAAAAAAATATAAGTCGACGAACTATATTAAGTGAGGTTTTGATAAAGAGTTCGAGGAGGCGATTCCAAAAATATAATTCACTAAAATGTAGAAAAAAGATACATTAAAAAAAACCCAACTGTAAGAAACAACTAAAAAGTTCAAGACTAGTCACTTTTCAAGCAGTCTGATGCAGTTGGCGTCTTAAAATCAATAATTGAGCTAAAATAACTGCCACCAACTGTATCAGACCGCTTGAAAAGTGACTTATTTGGAACTTTTTATTAGGTTTTACAATCGGGTTTTTTGAAAATCTTCATTTTTTAAATCTTTAATCATCAGCAGGTAGTTCTTAAGTGTATGTAGCTTAAGGCTATTATTGTCACTTATAATTAGCAAAGGTTTATCTGGCGACATATTTATCTGGCGACATATTTACGAGCACAATTAGTTTGCGAATGACAGTGCAACATGTGTGCACTTTCTACGCTAAGATAGCTAATAGCTAGTATCTAGGAGACTCGAGAAAGTACTTATTAGAACACAATGTGACATGGGCGAGACTGGGATTTAGTACCCAGCAGTATTGCGTACTATTGGTACTGTGATTTTTAAAGCGGGATATCTGACATTGAATGGTTACGAAATAGACCTATTGTAAGTCATATGAACTTATGATTCATGAATAATGCCGACGACTTAGGTCCGCGGTCCTGAAGGAATGTCCTGAAGGTAACTGAAGGAATGGTTTTGACGTGACAACGTCTAATAAATCGATGAACGCCGGCTACATGCACGAAAAAGTGTCCCGTTACGCTCATTGTATGCGCCGCATCTATATGTCATCAATGTTTTTTTATGACGTTGTCCCGTTAAACTATCGTCCGTAAACCAACTTTACAGACAACCAATTTTTTTGAAGTGAAAACTTCTTTACGCGCGTTGGACATTTTTGAGATGGGAAAAAAATATTGAACTCCAAGTCACCGTCACCGACCATCGTAGCACTCGTAGCGAGTTGTTTTCATTTGAAGTGAAAACCGACACGTAGCAGATTGTTCAAGTTTTCACTTTTGTCGGTTTTCCCGGAATGCCATTTTTTTTTATGTCAGTAAGAGTCTGACGCCCTGAGCGCGCCCGAGAGAGAGAAGAGCCCTCTCCTGAGTCTCCTCGACCGAGATAAATTTGATGATTTCTCACCCTCAAAAAGAAATGTTGGTTGGAATGGACTGGATCCGGAAGGCAGTTAGTTAGTATCTAGGTATTATGGCATAACTTCGGAGAAGCCTGTGTATAGCAGTGGATTACGATAACCTGAATTGATTGATGAATACTTCTTACTGAAATTGCTCCTCCACTGCTGGTCATAGGTCCAGCCATTGCTCTCAATGTTGATCGACTAAACATAATTTCGCAATTTGTCGATCTCAGAACGTCGGAAACAGTATCAGTTCAAAACGGCTGTTATTACCGCAATGTGGTTGTCGTTTATAAGTGTAATATACTTGTCTTTGATTGCAGGCATACAATTATTTCTGCTTGTTACCATTAACATTCTAGTCCAGCACTGATTGTGGTGTGAAGGATACTGACAGTTATTTGGTCATCTTGATATTGCAAATTAGTTTTTAGGCACAAATTACGATCGAAATTGTGGTCTTCAAGATCCATTGATCTAAATTCATACTTACTACTACCACAGCTACTACTAATATTATAATTGCGAAAGTATATCTGTCTGTCTGCCTGTCACCTCTCCACGTCTTAATAGCTGAATGGATTTGGAATAAAATTGGCACACTGGTAGAAAAAGTCTTAGAAGAGGATATTTTGAGGAAACTTCATTCCGGGAGTAGGTATGTTCCCTTTCGATAATTTTAATTTCCAACTTTCACGCGGGCAAAGCCACTGGCAGAATGTAGTATACTATAAGTACACTATAAGTTCTTGTATCAAAGGACGAATCTCCAAAATACATATAAAAACAAAAGAAAAGTCTTGCCTTACTCACTGACTGACTCATAAACGTCCAGTTCGAACTCTTGAACCCACAAAGCTAAAATTTTGCACAGAAGTTCCCTTTTAAAAGAAGTCCAGAAATAAGGTTGGATTGGTCGAAATTCGTACAGTTTCGAGAATTCACAGGCAGAAGTTGCTTTCAGAGTGCTAATTAAACAATTTATAAGAATTTAGAAATTATATATTAATATTACAACATTCAGATACAACAGGAGTAGCGAAAACATCACAGAGGAACTCACAACAAACAAGCAATCACCATTTTAAAACGACCAACACTGAAATAAAGCGCCGTCACACGATCCCATACACACATGAAGCAAACATAAACTAAATAATAAAATCTAAACTTGCAGACGCAGGATGTTCACTGTAACGCGTGTTTATGCGCGTGCGCAGCGATCTATATCTGGCAACACCTGGTTTGGATGTAAACATGGCGGTAAACGGACGAAATATTTTGGTAAATGATGGATTTTTTAGACGTGGATTGTAAGCTTTCTTTCCGGGGCAAGTGTCGGGAGGTAATCATTATCAATATTCAGCCGAAAGACGCCACAAGCGACATAGGCGTCGCCTGTATATCGGTCGTCTGAGAGACATTTAAGAATTCCAAGCATCGCCAATATTCTGGTAATTTTTCGACAGTTTTGGCTAAAAATGTCAAGTTTTAGGTTTAGTAGAAAATTGTATGTCCTTATTTATTAGTTATGTGTACGGGCTGAGGGTTGCTGAATATTTAGTACTTAAGGCCTACAAAATTTATACAAAACAGGTCTGAAAAGTTATAAGAACAAATCCAGGCGTTTCCTTACACAAAATTTCTCATGAAGTATGTATGTATTAATTAATGTAACTACGATAAAAGTATTTATTATACATGTGTCACTGTAGTAACATTTTTGTAAAAAAATAATGAACGGCTCGCCAGCACACAGATAAACCCTGAGAAGTTTTCGTTGTGTGGCTAAAACAAAATTGTAACAGGCTATTTTAAAAATTCAAAAAAATAGTTAACCTACATATATTGTATCACTGCTGGGTACAGAGTTCTTCATACTATTTGTTCCAACGTTCTTTGTGTTTTGTGTTATCACAACATCGATGTATCACAAGTACAAATCGGCACGCCTAATTCAAATTACAATCTTTAGAAATGAGTGGTTCCCGAAGACCTTGCAGTGGTGTAATTACCCAGCGTCATCTTATTTGATACAGTTCATCATATTTTGGTTTTAATTTTATATATTGAAATTAATTGTGACATTGTAATTCTAATGTGTATTTTAATTTCAGATTTTTTTATTTATTTTTTTTTTATTTTTGATAGGCTCGCGTTTGACCACTATCTCACCTGATGGTAAGCGATGATGTGGTCGAAGATGGAGCACGCTTGCCTAGAAGTAACCTATTCACTCTTGACTTAAAGACTCCCAGGTTGTCTCTTACAGGAAACACAGACTCCGGTAGAGAATTCCACTCTCTAGCTGTACGTGCAATGAATGTTTTCTCAAAACGCTTTGTGCGTATGGATGGGATGTCCACCATGAACCGGTGGCACTTCGCCGTACGTCTTGTGGTCCTTAGATGAAACGGGCTTGGCGGAATCAAATCATGCAATTCCGTCGCACACTCCCCAAAATGTAATCGATAGAAAACCGACAGGCTAGCAACTCGGCGTCTATGTTCAAGACTTTGGAGTTTTGACTCAACGAGTCTATCATTGCCGATGATCCTCTTGGCTCGTTTCTCAATTGACTCAAGGGCATCAAGCTGGTATCTTGCAGATCCGTCCAATAAGATCCGTACATATTGTACATGTGTGTGTGTATGTTACTTGATTGTAATGTTTTTAATTATGGACTCTGGTCTGAAATAAAAATTTATTATTATATTGCTTCTTTACCAGTTCCGATAACCCAACAACATTAAAAGCAGCAATAAAATTAATCATTTCCACTAACAAGGACATAATTTCCCTCATAATTAATACAAATACGACATTCACATCCTGGTTGAGTTGACTCAGACTTTGCTTTTCAACTTAACATACTCATAAGACATTCAGGATCCCTTTGCAAATATTCATTATATCTGTACCAGGGTATCATGTTTGCTGAACAAGTATTGGGTACTTATTGAACATAATGTGGGCGACCAAGAAAAAAGGTCGAGTTCTTGGCATTTAGTTGCCGAGATTGTAGAAAAGTCATAGACATCCACAATCATATCTAAAATGTTATCTGTGTTCTATTGTTACATGTGCTGCCATCTGTGATGGCTTTGTGATGTGTTTCTAACAATAAAACCGTTAGTTCTGTTCTGCACTACAAAAGAGTTGTTTTATTAGAGGTTATGGGCCCAGAAATAAAAAAAAAAAGAGTTTTTTTAACAAGAATTTCGTTACGGTACGAGTGTTAAAAAAGACTTTTGGATTCGCGTTTTCACTGAGTAGTGAAGATTGATTGGACATTCGTGAAATAAGCATTTTATTCCGAATTAAAATGGCGGCCAGCTACTTGATAAATGTACCCAAGTTACGCGGGCGGGAAAATTACAGCGAGTGGTGCTTCGCGGCAGAGAATTTCCTGATACTTGAAGGCATGAAACAGTGTGTAAAGCCGGAAGAAGGAGTGATCGTGGGAGCTGCAGATGACGAGAGAACCCGGGCAAAATTAATTATGACAATTGACCCGTCTTTGTACGTACATGTGAAAAGTGTAAGAACAGCGAAAGAACTATGGGAAAAACTACAACACTTATTCGATGACAACGGATTTTCAAGAAGGATAAATCTGTTACGGAATCTAATTTCGATAAGGTTGGAAAGCTGCAGTTCGATGACGTCCTATGTGACACAAATAATTGACACAGCTCAGAAATTAAGTGGCACAGGTTTCGAAATAAATGACCAGTGGACAGGTTCATTGTTATTAGCAGGATTGCCAGAGCGGTTTTCACCGATGATTATGGCAATAGAGCATTCAGGCATAAACATAACGGCCGATTCAATCAAGTCAAAATTGTTAGACATGGAGTCGACAACGGAAGAACATGATGAAGTTGGTGGCGCATTCGCAGCTCGTTCTAAGTTCATTGGTAAGAAAAATAAAATGGCGCCAAGGAAAAATGTCAATGTTGGTAGCACTGCCGATACGTCAAAGTCAAACGTCAAGACGGTGACATGTTACAGATGTAAACAAAAAGGACATTATCGTAACCAATGCACAAATAACGAAAATAATGCGTCGAACTTCAAGGAAAAACCCCGAATGCAGTCAAATGCGTTTAGTGCAGTATTCCTGAGCGGGCATTTCAACAAAAATGCCTGGTATATTGACTCGGGAGCTAGCGTTCACCTCACGGCGAATGAAAGTTGGGTTATGAATGCGTCTTATGAACAGAAAAAAGAAATTATCGTTGCGAACAGTGAAAAGATGTCAGTTTTGTGTTCTGGCGATGTGAAGGTTACGACTGTAACTGGTGATATTGATTACGACATTATTGTTGAAGATGTTTACTGTGTGCCAAGTTTGGCGACTAACTTGCTATCAGTCAGCCAACTCATAAGCAAAGGAAACAAAGTGATTTTTTCTGATAGTAGTTGCTCAATATATAACAAGAAAAATGAGTTAGTAGCTACAGCATTATTGGAAAATGGAGTGTACAAAGTAAACATACTAAACCAGGAACTTTTGGCTGCATCAGTTGTGTCAGGAGTTACATGGCATCGCAGATTAGGACACATTAACAAAGACTACATGAATCAGATGAAGACTGCAGTGCAGGGTATGTCTTTTGATGATAAAGTGGATATCGGCAAGTCTTCATGTGCCACATGTTGTGAAGGCAAGCAATGCCGTTTACCTTTCAAGAGTACCAGCCAGAGAAGCAGTAGCCTATTAGATATAGTCCATACAGATATCTGTGGGCCCATGGAAAATGCATCCATAGGTGGGTCTAGATACTTCTTGTTGTTTGTTGACGATTGTAGCCGAATGGTGTTTGTTTACTTTCTAAAACACAAGAACGAGGCTCTGAAGTGTTTCAAGGAATTCAAAGCCCAAGTGGAAAACCAAACTAAGAATACTATTAAAGTTTTAAGAAGTGATAATGGGCTGGAATACTGCAATAAAGAGTTTGACAACTACCTAAAAGGTGGTGGTGTGATACATCAAAAAACCAATCCTTATACGCCTCAACAAAATGGTTTGTGCGAGCGATTCAACCGCTCAATTGTTGAAAAGGCAAGGTGTCTGCTCTTTGATGCCAACCTAGGGAAGGAATTCTGGGGTGAGGCCACCAACACTGCTGTGTATCTACAGAATCGAAGTGTGGCTGCGTCATTGGGAAATAGAACACCATATGAGATATGGACTGGCTGTAAACCTGACATAAGCCATATCAGAATCTTTGGTAGTACTGCAATGGTTCATATAGCTAAAGAGAAGCGCAAGAAATGGGACAAGAAGTCAGAAAAATGTATTCTCATTGGATATCCTGAAAACATTAAGGGATACAGATTGTACAATCCAGAAACAAAGAAAATATTGACTAGTAGAGATGTGATCATAGTTGAGCAGGAATCAAAATCTGAATGTCAGATAGAAGCCCAATCTCAGAGTTTTGATTCAGTGGGGGATGAAGAAGTCAAGATGCATGCGGCAAACTTAGAATCAGACCACACAGATAGCTCAGACGACACATTTCTGGATGTAAATGATGAGACATACACAGACATACACACACCTAGTGATCCTGAAATGGAAGATGTCCCAGAGATCAGATCTCAGAGGCCTACACGGGTGAGGAAGCAACCAGACAGGTTTCATGTTTCACAATTTTGTGCAAGTGAGAACACATATGATGATGTGACAGGCATGTCTCTTCAGGATGCTTTAGCCGGATCTGAAAAGGAACAGTGGAAAATGGCCATGGCGGAAGAGTTGCAAAGTTTTAAAGACAATGATGCTTGGGAATTAAGCAATCCTCCTCAAGACGGTAGAGTTATGCAGTGCAAGTGGGTGTTACGTAAAAAATATGATTGTGATAATAACATTAGGTTTCGTGCGCGTTTAGTAGCGAAAGGTTTTTCACAAGTGCAAGGCGTGGACTATACTGACACTTTTTCCCCTGTAGTGCGGCATACTACATTGCGGCTATTATTTGCTCTATCTGTTCAACTTGACCTCGATATAACACATCTTGATGTGACAACTGCTTTCTTGTACGGAATTCTTGAAGAAGATATTTATATACACATACCTAAAGGGTTTTCTGAGCCAGTACAGAAAGGTCAAGTTCTTAAATTAAAGAAATCTATGTATGGTCTTAAACAGTCTTCAAGAGTCTGGTACAGGAGAGTAGAAGAATGTCTTTTAAAAATTGGCTATGTCAAATCTAAGATAGAACCATGTATGTTTTTGAAAACACAGGATAAATTGAAAACAATTGTCACTCTCTATGTAGATGATTTTTTCATTTTTTCAAATAATAATAATGAAACCAAGCACTTAAAAGATATTTTATCTAATAATTTCAAAATTAAAGATTTGGGTGAAATCAAGAAGTGTCTTGGGGTAAATGTAAAAGTAAATAAATCTGAGAAATCAATATCAATTAGTCAAGAAGATTATATTGATCAGCTGTTATTTAAATTTAATATGAGTCAATGTAAAACTGTTCAAACTCCAATGGAAACTAAGTTACATGTATCTGAAGATGAGAATAATGTAGATGAATCATTTCCTTATCAACAAATGATAGGTTCTTTAATGTATTTAGCGGTTCTTACTAGACCTGATATAGCATTTGCAGTGGGTTTCTTAAGTCAATTTAACAATTCCTATACCAAACAGCATTGTTCATATGTTAAACGCATACTGCGATATTTAAAGTTGACCAAACATCATGGCTTAAAATTTTCTGCAGATGGAAACTCAGTCATTGAAGGGTTTGTTGATGCTGATTGGGGTGGGAACACTGTTGACAGGAGATCCTACACGGGCTTCTGTTTCACTTTGTCAGGTTGTGTAATTTCTTGGGAGACAAAGAAACAGAAGACCGTGGCTCTATCAAGCAGTGAAGCTGAATATATGGCGCTAACCGAAGCCTGTAAAGAATCTCACTATTTAATAAACTTACAATTTGAAATCACTAACAAAAAATACACTATTGATTTATATAATGATAACCAGAGTGCATTAAAGTTAACTGTAAATCCAATTTTTCATAAAAGGACCAAACACATAGATATCCGTTATCATTTCTGTA
Organism: Polia nebulosa; assembly: GCA_951329385.1. Taxonomy (NCBI): domain Eukaryota; kingdom Metazoa; phylum Arthropoda; class Insecta; order Lepidoptera; family Noctuidae; genus Polia; species Polia nebulosa. The sequence continues at coordinate 2,188,328 of OX589609.1, forward strand.
GAGATTGTGTAACAAATAAAATTGTGAATGTAAAATATTTGCCATCAGCTGAGATTCCAGCTGACTTACTTACAAAGAGCTTATGCTCTAATAAGCATTACTATTTATTGGATAAGTTGGGGGTACAGCATATTTATGTTTAAGTTTTTTTTTTATATTAATGTTTATCAGTATAACATTGTTAGACATAGTGGGGGTGTAGAAAAGTCATAGACATCCACAATCATATCTAAAATGTTATCTGTGTTCTATTGTTACATGTGCTGCCATCTGTGATGGCTTTGTGATGTGTTTCTAACAATAAAACCGTTAGTTCTGTTCTGCACTACAAAAGAGTTGTTTTATTAGAGAGATATATGCAGTATTGTAGAGTTGGGTGAAAAATTGCATTTCGCGATTTTAATTGATAGTTCATGCTCTCAAATTATCTACAAATTCATATAGTCAGATACAGTTCAGATGCTCAAACTTTATCAAGCGCAAGTTCGATCGTGTATGGAGTACTGCTCGCATCTTTGGGACGGATCTGCCAGATACTAGTTTGATACCCTTGAGACAATTGAGAAACGAGCCAAGAAGATCATCGACAATGATAGGCTCGTCGAGTCGAAGCTCCAAAGTCTTGAGCATAGACGCCGAGTTGCTAGCCAGTCGGTTTTCTATCGGTTACACTCTGGGAAGTGTGCGACGGAATTGCATAATTTGACTCCGCCAAGGCCGTTCCATCAACGGACCACAAGACGTACGGCGATGTGCCACCGGTACATGGTGAATATCCCATCCACACGCACAAAACATTTTAGGAACACATTCATTGTGCGTACAGCTAGGGAGTGGAATTCCCTGCCGGAGTCTGCGTTTCCTGATAACTACAACTTGGGAGTCTTTAAGTCAAGAGTGAATAGGTTACTTCTAGGCAAGCGTGCTCCATCTTCGACCACATTGTCGCTCACCATCAGGTGAGATAGTGGTCAAACGCGTGCCTAACAAAAATTAAAAAAAATAGTAAATGACTTTAGGATGTTCCTAAGTACCCACCAGAAATTTATTATTTGCTTAAATTTTTTTATGCTTTTTCTCAAATCAAGTTTTTTCAGAGTTACAACTTCAAATGTCTGTCTTCAATAAATTTGCCTGTTTTTGAATATTTTTTTAATCCTTGTTATTGACTATTCTAGATATCGAATCTAGTCTTAACTTAATACCCCAGTACTGGACCCTTTTTGCTTGCACGCCCACAAATATCGTTTCACATTGCTGCAGAGTTTTTGCGTCAACATCCGGGTTTCCTTGGCCATTAATATGGGTTGAATATACCGTTGATGATAAGGTCGATTAAAGGATTATGTGGAACCGCGAGGAGTGGCTACAGGTTTTGTAATCATGCTCTGTCAACAAACATGTCTTGTGCTGAGTTTGATCAATTTTGGTCTTTACTTCAAAGTCAGCAACGCAAAGACAGCAGTTAAGTAAGGTTTTCGATTTCTATTTTCTCGACGTTAGCAGAGGGGTGTTATTAAGTTTGAAACCTTTGTCGTTCCGTCTGTGTCATCATTGCTTCCAAACGGCTGGACCGATTTTAATGACGTTTTTTTTGAATTAGGTATTAGATTCAAATAAGGTTATTTACACAACCAAGTTAGCAAACGCAAAGCAGAATTTTGGGTTTATTTCTAGCCTATAGAAGAAAACAAAGACCGGAAAGAAGCACCACTGCATGCCGACTACTAGGCTATCATAAAAACACACAGATCATGTCTCAAGTGAAAAAATCACTAACGACTATTGACACACAGAAATTAGAACTCAAGCCCCATCCACGGTACCAGGGTCGCAGGTTTGCGAGGAACAAACAGTCGGACAAACAAAGCACCCACCCCTTCCGGCTTCATGTATGCGTGTGCGCAGGCCACGCATTATGGCCTGATTGTCGGCTGATAACATTGCTGGAGTGACATGTGGCGTTTACTATTATCTAGGGTAATTTAATTACTAATGGGTTTTGATGAGTCGTAAATTACGGTATTGTTTGTTTAGAATCCGAATGAAATACTGTACATTGTATATGATAGCACAAAGACTAGTGTTTTAAACTAAGTATGTAATATAATAAAGACTGAAATTTGTTTGTTTGATTAAGGTAATCTCTGTGGATACTGATCCGAGTAGGTACTATTATAATTCTCTCGGTTATAGAAAAGTAGTAAACTATCCCCGAGTGTCAAAGGATACTCAACTTTTATCCTGTGGGATAGGACGTTTTATCCGATGATCTAAGCCGTGGGAAGTTCAAGCTAATTGTTGTACTGCAGATGTAAAGGTGACGCTCTTTTGTTGTGGGAGAATTATTCGCGGACGTCGTATGGAGCCCTTCACGTCCAATATAATAACGCTATCAGAAAACTGATAGGGTTGCCACGGCGTAGCAGTGCGTCAAGCGCGCAGCATCACTGGTGGCCCGAGTCAGGGACAGCCCTAACAGGGTCCTGAAAATGATTGCTGACAGAGTGGACTTTACGTATACGGGGTGTAACGGAAAGGTGTGGTCATATTTTAAGAAACAGTTCTGCCCATGGAAATGATCAACTTTCTCTAAGAAAAAATAGAAAATTACCAAAAAAAAAATGTACTTTCCATACAAAGTTATCATGTCATCATTATCATGCCCTTATCCCAATTTATTTGGGGTCGGCGCAACATGTCTTTTTCTTCCATACTCCTCTATTAGTCGTCATCTCTGTAGTCACCTCCTTTTTACTGATATCCTCTTTCACACACAGTTTAACCATCGTTTCTTTGGCCTTCCTCTACTCTTATAACCATCCTGATCTATATTTGCATGGGAGGTAAAACATGTTTTTATAATTTCCTCAGGTTTTCTTGAAGAAAGTTGGTCATATCGATGGGCCGATGCAGTTCTTAATATGACCACACCTTTCCGTTAACCCAGTATAGTTCGCTGCTGTCAGTCGCATGTGTCACCGAAAAACAAAGTAAAAAAATCGTGTTGTTTACCAACACTTAGTTTTTATGGACATTGTTACTAACCTAATATGAGTCTTCGCTCGAATTAAAGAATTTAAATTTAATCTCTAAATAGTATAAAACAAAGTGTTGTCTGCGTCTGTCTCTTTCTCCACATACTTCTCCTAAATCACGCAACGGATTCTAATGCGGTCACTCATAGAAAAAACAATAACGAGGAAGGTTTGTGTATATAACTTACACCCCGGATCCGCACATCCGGGGCGGGGCGCCAGTATTTAATAAATTAGAAAAATGGTGAGCAAAGATCTGAAATTAAACAGCGTTGATTGACATTTTGTCAGTTGTTGGTATCTTAAAAAAATTAAATCCAAGCTTTACTTCGTCAGACGTCGAAGTTGACACCCACAAAGTGAATTTCAGATTAAATAAAATACAAACCTTACTCAAAATTAAATTGGATGTAGTGACAAAAGCAGTTAGTTCATCGCTTAATCCTGTTTCTCAGACCCTGAGTCATACTTTTTCCTGCGACTTTGTTCACATGCGTAGGTGGCGCTTAAGACCAAAAGGAAGATTTAAAATCGTCTCATATAAACAATTTCAGCATTATATCGAGTCATATAATATTTTTATAGACCTTAAAGAAAGCCCCGGTTTTACTGACGATTTTATGAGATTGCACTCAAGCCTGGAACGATATATTTTATTGAACAAAAACATGATAACTGTCACATATTGACTAATTAACTGCACTAAATGATAAAGTTGCACATTAAAAAAATATTAATTGGTTCTTTGGCGCTAAATGATTTAAGACTGTGCGGTCGTTAGCAACAGGGCCTCCATTTTGAATTTATGAAAAATAAAGCACACACAGACGATGGCGACGGTCATCGATATGTAATGATGTTTATTTTATCATTGTTAGGCTCGCGGGGAGCAGTGGTGGCCCAGTGGTAACGGCTACGACTTACAAGTTTTAGGTCGTGAGTTCAAACCCAGGCAGGTGCTTTACTTTGTGTAAATTATTTCATCACCACTGCTCTCAAAACGGTGAAAGAAAACATCGTGAGGAAACCGGCATGTCTTAGAACCAAAAATTCGAAGACATGTGACATCCACCAATCCGCATTGGACCCGCGTGGTGGATTACGGCCCACACCCTCTCACAGAGAGGAGGCCTGTGCCCCAGCAGTGGGGACATTAAAAGGCTAATGATGATGAGGCTCGCGTTTGACCACTATCTCACCTGATGGTAAGCGATGATGAGGTCGAAGATGGAACACGTTTGCCTAGAAGTAACCTATTCACTCTTGACTTGCAGACACCCCGGTTTTAGCTATCAGAAAACGCGGACTCCAGCGGAGAATTCCACTCCCCGATCAAATAAAAAAATATACTTAATTAAACTTTTATATCAACTAAGTAACTACGATGTATCAGTGTTAAAGCCTTGTTTATTTTATGACCTCTATTCCCAATTACGTTTCCTACCTTTATTAATTTAAAATTCAAATATTACTTGTTTTCTCTGTCCAGCCTCAGTTTTTATATTAAAAATCAGTTCAGATTCAGCAGCCGAGCTAGTAGAAGCTCCTTCCTATCATTGTAATTTTCAGACTTCAGCAAATGACAGTTACCAGTTCTGTAAGAGTTACTAGAACAGTGAAGTGCAGCTTTTATATCCAGGCAGTTCCTGAAAATAATACAATTTATACCTTTACCTAGTCAGTGTATGGTGCACGTACGATTAATAAGTGCTCCATATGATCAAGCCTACTGTAAATATTAAATATACGTCTGAACTCGTCGTGTGTTTATCTTCATCCAACTCCTCATCTACGGTCGTCTTCAACGTGTCACCACCACCTCCGACCTTCATTACGTGACGAGTTCAGCTGACTAAGGTGTCGACTAAGTTACTTAAAGTTATGCGTTTCGATTTTTGTTTTCATCGACATCGAAACCAAGTCTGCGTTTTACTAACTTCATAACATAATTTAGTTTTTCCCTGTATAGAAGCAGGGGTAAACACCTTGCAAGCACACAATTTTTTTAAATCCCAAAATTATTATGGAAATAATAAAAATTAATTTCATGTGATAAAATACCGGCAGTAATAAACCAAAAGGGACAGACAAAATTTTATGGTAGCACCTTTAAAATCAATCCGGACATGAGCCGATCGTAAAAGTTGGACTAATAAAGAATTATATTAATTTCTGACAATCAAATGTACCAATAATTTTTGTAAAGTTTACTTTTACGGGCTTTTAAGCAGGATATATTTCTTTATTATAACAGTTTCCCTGGTTATTGCTAAGCTTCATTTAACTTAGATCAGCTGACAGTATTCTGACTACCAACTTGTTTTTATCCGTTGTACAGTCAACCGCATGTTTGTAGTAACAACATGACACCTTGAGCTGACCTGGAGTCAATAGAATAAGAGGACTCTAAACCAGTGTCAGCTGGCCAGCTAACACTAGTTTTATTACCATCAAGAGTGCAGTAAGTTCATGCAAACATTGGCAGATGTCAAATGTCCACCGTCATTAAAAAAAAAAAGTTTTTATTTTTGTTTTTATTTTACAGCACAAAAATGAGGCAGCGGGTAAGTAAGGATACTTCTGATGGAGTTACCTCGTAACTTCCCATCTACAATGTTTAGACATAATTGTAGAAAATTATAAACTTTAGGTACTAAGATGTAACAAAATTATTGCATATTCAGGTATGTGTAGTGTTTGTGTATGTGTAGGTGGGAGAGATAGATGTGTGTTATTAGCCCAACAAACTAAAGTCTAGTCTTATACCACGAAACATAATCCACAGAAACCTTTAAAATGAACTAGAAGGGCGGCAAGATAAAACTGAAAAAGGTTATTAACCTATGGAGTCATTTGTCAACCAATTCACAAGTTCTCGAATTACAAACACTAAATCCAGCCACCATTTGCTCAATCAACAGAGTCCGACACGGCGACTTACAAAACTAACATAATGCCCCACAATTATGGCAGTGTGGCGAAACAGATAACACCACGGTTCCCACCACGTAACAGACATACTCGTACGAACAATGCTGATACACTTACGTCATTGTTCAGTGGAGGCTGTAAAGTTACACTAATGTACTGTGAAGATACTTTAAAGAAGGATTAATGGGGTACAAGGTGGGATTGGTAATCGTTAAGATATGTTTGATGAAGGTCTTTAATCAGATAAAGATGTTGATGAAGCCAACGAACCTAAGGTTAAAGAAATCATTTTCATTGCAACAGGACATCATTTTCAACAAGTCAGTGATACTGAACAAGAGCCTAAGAAGTTCGGGATGAAGAAAGAAAGGCCTTTGCTTTGCAGTAGAACAGAACCCACAGTAAATTATGATGTAGGTAATCAAGATCTATTACATACGTTGATACGACTGTAACCATGACCTCAAATAAACAAAAAAGTTATGTTTTACGAGGATTTTAATCTCACCAGTAATTTCCGGGAAATTTCCGAAGACACCGTTACTCACAAATCAATTCAACATAAATACGATCTTGTTAAGAATAAAACCTTATTTTTAAGTGGAATCGTCGTTAACACAGAAACTGAAGTTATGGGTAAAATATTGATGCCTTTCTTATTGGTTGGGCAAATCTGAAGAGTCGTTATTGGTACTGATTGCATGGTGAAGGCGTACAACGGAATTCATCTTGTTAAGGTCAGTTGTATCATTGGACTTCAAAAAGCAAGTTCCAGAGTTTTTACTCCAACACTGGCCCTTTACCTATACCCTTTGCCTGAAATGCGTATGCTGAGATGGGCGGGTGGACAACGGGTGGGTAAATATACAGGGAATGTAATGAATGAACAACTTAGAGGAAGGTCTTAAAGTTGCAACCATCACTGACAAAATCTGTTCTGCCCGCGCCTTTTCCCAACTATCTTGGGGTCGGCTTCCAGTCTAACCGGATACAGCTGAATACCAGTATTTTACATGGAGCGACTGCCTATCTGACCTCCACAACCCAGTTACTGGGTAATAGGATACCCCTTGGTAAGACTGGTTGTCAGACTTGCGGGCTTCTGACGACCCGTAACGACTGTCAAAGATCCACGATTGACAGCCGGGACCAACGGCTTAACGTGCTTTCCGAGGCACAGAGGAGTCTCAGTATGTAAAGATGGTCACCCATCTACGGACCAACCCCGGCAAGCGTAGCTAAACCTAATGTATCGACCCGTGCGGCTGTTATTACTTTAGCCACGAGCTCCTCATCACTGACAAAATATCCGTATATAATAATCATGGCTCAGAGGGTACGGACACGTAAAGCGTAAGCCCGATGATTATGTTGTGAAAAAGTGACTTGCTATGGCTACTAAAACCTCCGGATGAGAAATGTCCAAAGGGATATGAAAAGCCTCAACTTCAATGTTGAGGACACCAATCAATGAACCACATGGCGTGGCGCCGCATAATAAGGAGAGCCGACCCCGTGTAACGGTATAAGGCGAGGGTAAAGAAGAAGAGAAGACTAAAATGTACAGGATTGTCAGACGCTACCGAAATGGCACGTGGTCAGTCCCTAGCTATACGGCATTTCGACAATCGCTATCATTGATAGAACTTCACTTAGTAAAGAGCACAACTAATTTTAAGAAAAAAAAAAGAGAAATACAAAATCAAAATGCTGATTTCAAAACCTCGCCATCTAAATAAATGTCGTGACCACGCTACCGAATTCGACGTCAGAGAAAAATTAGACTCCATAAAAGTATTTCACATCAATATAGCTGATACCTAATAAGCACGTATATTCAGACCTCCCAATTAGTCCTTGTCCAGATATTCTCGAAGCCTCGCCTCTGATGCATCAGCCTGTAATCATGACTAAGAGAACCGTATAAGACAATATGCCACGGAATTGGACCAAGTCGATATTTTACACCGATTGGCATCGTGGGCGTCACCTTGACACGGGTTAAGTTTGAAAGAGGTCGACGAAAAGAGGCGTACCTTCCAAATTTATTTCTGATCATATAGAACAGCTGGCTGAAATTGGTATCAGGCTAAGTGGAAAAGAATCTGGCGCTTTCCACTCGGATTTGGGTCGCATTATCAGATGTGGGTTGACAGACTGCTCGATTACAAGCGTCTGACTGATGGAATATGTTATGTTATTATTATATTAAAAGTGAATAAAATTCCACAAACGTAAATGGTAATTTCTCCAAGCGGTACCTAAACGTCTTTTGTATTGTTTCCAATATCCAGAATTAATATTCTTTCACCGTCTTCGTACGGACGTCAATAAAAAGCAGTCACTGATGACAGAATAGTAATTACTTTGAAATGTTCAAACAACCACCGATTGCCTTCAGACGATGAAGATCGTAGTGTAAAATATTTTGTCGTTCCATTGAATATGCACAACGCAATGGAACTGGCTGCAAATTAAAATTTCTTAGAACGCAGGAGATGCGTTTAGAAAAGAATATGCTTCATGTCCAAGACAATAGGTAGTACTTTTGTTTGAAACTCACAGAGCATGAAATCGACACAGTTCCATAAGTGATTTATCTTGCTACCGTAGGCATTCTGTCTCAGTACGATAATCTAGAACCAGTATCCGTTTATAAAGAAAGTGTTAAAATATCATGGGTTAATGATTAATGTCTAAGTGAAAGCCGAAAGATATTGTATGCAAAAATAGTCAACGATATGTAGGACTGGAGATTAAAGATTAATTCGCGTATATTAAATAGCTTATGATCGCGTATGGATCCTACTTGCCTCCATTCAATTATAAACAATGTCACTTCGCAATAAAGACTATAATTTCTCGAATTTTAGTGCTCTGCACTTATCAGAGCCGTCAACCCCTTTCTCTTGGAATTACATCAAAGAAAAAGTAAGTCCATTTGAAAAGATTGACCCAAATACTTGGACAGGTTTAGTAACAGTATCTTATGAGCTTGTAATCTGTGGATAATTGAAATTCAGTCGATATCGAGAGGCATTAAGGACGTCTGCAAAACCTGTGGTGTCGGCAGATTGATTTAGAAGGCGGTGCTCCGTGGCTAGATAAATTTTCGTTCTCAATGAATTGATAATGAACTTTATGTTTGAAAACAAAACGTAACTTGACAATCAAAACGCCGCCGGGTGCCAGTACTCACTCAAATCAATGTCAAAGGCACAAAAACACTTACTAAAGAAGTGAATACACCATTCTCTTAAAACACAACTACTGCCTCCGACTCAGCACCAACAAATCCCAACATTACAAACAATTAAGCAATCAACACAACCAACAATTAAGTGAAAACAAAAGACAAACAATAAGTTTATCCACCATTGACATTGTAAAAATGGCCGCACCCAATATAGGCAATATTTTTACTTTTAAATACCGGGTGTGGCCAGAACTACTCGTTACGGAAAGAAACATCGAGGTGGATTTGCATTTAATCGTCGCCGTGGCATTTGTCGGTGAAAGCAATTGTAATTTCATAGGAAATGTTTCATATGAATGGCGATATATAAATATGGAGTGATATATTCTGGCGTAATGTATGGTCGAAAGTTCTTGTGAAATACTGGGTTATTTCTGTTAGTATATAGGTTATAAAACCTTTGATCCATAGACAAGACTCCCACGTCTTGTCTATGGATCAAAGGTTTTATGGATAGGTTATTTCTCAACCTTATATTGATCTTAACTCTTCTTCTTTCGAATCTCCTCCGGTTTCCTAACTTTCTAAATACTTTGGGTCCAGAGTAGATTCCATCAGGTTCAACATATTGCAGATTTATGGATTGGTGGCATTCCATTTTATCTTAACTGGCTTGAAGAAATTGATTTCATAGTGACTATTTTCTAATGTAATGAGGAATAATTTCGTGTACAAATATCAGAACGGATTTTATACAGCAAATTCCATACACGTTATGGAATCTCATAATAATATCCGGTATCAATTTATAAGGCCAGGAAATGCCAAGAAAACTAAATACAGCTTAGAAATCTTATAAAGGAAGCTAGTCCAGTTGTAACAGATTTTATGTTAAACAAAAAGTAGGTTCTTATTACCGCGTTACTCTAGAATACCGTATGACCTAAAGATAAGAATTAGCCCTACTTCCGTATGATGCTAATGTAAAAGCTGGCCAGGAACAGCAGGCGTATTCGCTAACTCAGTTGACATCAATTTGATAAGCACTTTGCAGTACATTGCTGCTTTGACGTATAAGAAAACAAAAATGTACCACGTAGTGCCTATTATAGTCGATGTCCACCGAGCAATATACTGCAAAGTGCCTATCAAATTGATACAAATACAAATACTTTTACTGTCTTAAAACATAAGCAACAATTTTTTGAAGCCTCTGACTCCCAAACTAGGCGAGCCTGTATGTCAGGAGTCAGCGCCTTCCCCATATTATTTTGGCTAAATAATTTAGATAAACATAGGATTTAAGAAAAAAGAAAAAAAACAAACGATATTACCACTAAAATAAGTATCAATAATATCGGGTATTAACAATAATCAAAAAAAAATTAATCAAAATCAAAATACTTATTACTAAATTAAATTAAAATCCATCGATAAATTGTAAAATTAATAAAAGCGCAAACTAAAATAATATAAAATCAAAATCAAATCAAAATCCCAATAACTAAATAAAATTGATGTCGACTGAGTTAGCGAATACACCTGCAGGTCAGTAGTAATAGAAACTGGGTAAATAGGGGTATAAATATTATGAACAAAGATGACATATATTGCAGCAGAGGCTACCTAATCTAACCTCAAACGGACAATAGATGTATGCGGTCTATCAATATATGTGCTTTGAGTGCCTTCTTTTTTCAGGGTGGGATTTTTCCGCTCTGGGTCAGCGGAAGGGTGTGTCAGACTCTTACCAACTGAAACCCATCAGTGTTTCTTCAGTTGCCTGTACCAGGGCCGCGGTGGCTCGCGGTGATTTGAGTGCCTTCTTTAGGCGCTATTAACTGCCAACAACCTTGAGTGGTTAGCTTGCGTGTTCTGTGCTGAGCTCACCTAATGTATCGTACGTCCACCCAGTATTAGGACTGACCCATTAAGGAGTGCTGTCCAAAATTAGACGCATTATTAATTTACTATACATAAAACAACAGGTATTATACTAAAACGCTTTAAATACTGAAATATAAATAATTAAATGATTATTAAAATGGTGAAGGTTTCATAAAAATACGTTTTATAGTTTTTGAGTGGTTCTCAATTTTTTATCCGCGTTAGACATAACTTTACAAATTAATTACACTATATTCTAAAAATAGTGTAATTAATTTCAGATATTCACATATCAAATTACGAAAGAAATTGTCTAGAGTAACATATATTTTTTTCAAAGAAATAAAACTAGTCGTATGTTCAATTAAAAATCATTAGAAGTCGTATAACTGCGCCTTTGATCTCACATCAGGAGAAGAACGACAGAATCAACGATCATACATCCAGTATGGTTGGTATTGGTACAGGCTGTATGGTCGTTGGACAGAATTAAACACAAAAGGCCGAATAAAATACAGATCATGTTGAAAACAGCAACATAAATCCGCGACGTTACTAAGATTATCTCCAAGCCAAACTCGAGATTGATAAATACGTACTGTAATACAATACAAGTCAAGAACTAACAAGGTCACAAGCATAACAGTAGGATACAATATGATACAAAAACTAAGGTTGAACAAGATCGAGAGATAGGGGTACATGGTAATATTATCACAATGTGAGACTTTGAATACGTAATGGTGTACGTGAATGATTTTTGAATTCATTTATGAATGTGAGAAAAAGTGGAGAGATATGAGCAAGATATGTTGGAATGAGTAATATAGCTTGGTAAAGTCTGGTAATGGTAAACTAATCGTATATTAGTAAACTGCAACTGCACAGGAGCTTGGAGATTGAAACAATCAAAGAGAAGCTCAGCAGTAAGTGAAGTTGTTTAGCGTGCATGACGATAGTAATGCTGCAACGGTATAATGAAAAAATAAGCCTATAAAAGAACTCATAACGCTGTATCGTCTTAAACAAAATGGTAAAATTCCAAAATGCAAAAATATTCCAGAACTCTGATTAAGAACATCGTAACACAAAAGTTAAGGAGCAACAGATAAGGAGACGAAAATAACGAGATCATAAACTCTGGTTGGCATACGAGCCGTAAAATAATGATTGTCAAGTTAATATCTTTGCCAATAAAAATTATATCGACGTTGATTAAAAAATAAAATATCGACCTTAACCTGACCAATTGGGCATTCAAATATTTAGCACAAACCTCGAAGCCAAAAGAAACGCATTCTTTGCTTTAATTTAAACAGCCGTACAAGTTGTAATTCAAAAAATTGTTCCTTGTTAACAGCTAAAATATGTAAACATGCTTTTGTCCATTAGTAAAACTAGAAGCACCATTGTTAGTACTTTGACGCAGGTGCAATATCTCAAATATTAGATTCATCATTCATCATCATCATTCTCCTGCCCTTATCCCAATTTATTTGGGGTCGGCGCAACATGTCTTTTTCTTCCATACTCCTCTATTAGTCGTCATCTCTGTAGTCACCCCTTTTTTACCCATATCCTCTTTCACACAGTCCAACCATCGTTTCTTTGGCCTTCCCCTACTCTTATAGCCATCCACATCCATACACAAGACTTTCCTCACGACATTTTCTTCATTCCTCCGCATCACATGCCCATACCACGACAACCGATTTCCACACAACTTTTCAGTCAGCGGTGCCACTTTCAGACTTCCTCTTATATACTCATTCCTAATTCTATCCATGCGCGTAACACCACACATCGCTCTTAGCATTCTCATCTCAGCTACATGCAATTGCTTTTCATTCATCCCTTTTGTGACCCAACATTCTGAACCATACAAGACAGCAGGTCTGACCATTGTTTTATAAATCTTCCCCTTAAGTTTTAGGGGAATGCGGGAATCACAGATAGATTGAGAGTTAAAATTTCTACCTTTGAAAGATCAAACGTTAGAAATATTCAATGTAATGTGGCATCAGCACGTGGTAATATTATATTTCCCTTATTAATCTCAACATCGTCTTCCTGTCTGTCATGTGTACTATCTTAAACTTACCGAAATAAACTATCAATATTATCATAATCAGCAGCCTTAAACAATATAGCTATATCAACTCTTACCTCATAATTATATCAGTAGTCACATTACAAATTACCTTATTCACCTTGAATAAATCATTTAAATCGTTTACTTGGACATTGTCTTATGGCTATGTCACTGATCACTTTCAAGCCGTAAGTTATCATTATTATTATCCGGATCATGAGCTATTTGGTCAATCCTACTTAGTTTGTTTGTTTGTTCGCGAGTGATACCTTATAGCTTATGTTCTTAGACAAGTATTTGCTTTAAGCTTCTAATATAAAAGCCAAAATCTGTTTCAGGTACGGCTTATGGTCATTGGTATTAGTATTACCTGAGCCCTATTTCTTATTAAGGGTTTGTGAAATGATTATGAATCTTTCTATTTTTATTTTTCTTGAGCGTGGGAGGGTAGTTTCCTGGGTATGAAAATAATATTTTTTTTTAGTCCGTAAGTTAGATTTTTGAAAAATCTTCCTGCCCTTATCCCATGTTATTTGGCGTCGGCGTAACACGTTTTTTTCTTCCATTCTGTCCTGTCAGCCGTCACGCTATCACTAACTCCCTTTTCTTTCATATCACTCCTCACACAATCCATCCATCCTTTCTTTGGCCTCCCTCTCCCTCTCCATCCATCCACATTTATATTCATAACTCTTTTAGTTACATGCGTTTCGTCCCTCCTCTTTACATGACCATACCAAGATAAGCGGTTCCCTTTCAATTTTTCTGAAACTGGCGCCACTTTTAAACTACCTCTAGTGTACTCATTTCTCACATTATCCATTCTCGTTACTCCACACATCCATCTCAACATTCTCATCTCCGCCAAATGTAGTCTTTTTTCATACGTCTTTTTCACAGCCCAACATTCTTTTGCTTTAGCAAATGACAAAGGTAAAACGCATCAACGTTCAAGAGTGGGCCCGTTACGTCACTTTGTGGATAAAAGTGTCGCACACCGTGACGTCACGCGAAATTTCAACGCACGTGTATCGTCCTCACTTTTTTTTTACGTGACAAAAGAAAATGTCTAATATTTTTTGGTAATCTAACTCTGATGGACTAATTAGATTTTTTTTAGGAAACTACCCTATTGATCAGATGATTTCTCCCTCTCTGGGAGAAGCGGGAGGGAGTGTCAGACTCTTGCTGACTAAAACCCAAACGTGTTTCTTCGTTTGCCCTTTGCATTCCAGGATCGCGGTAACTCTTTCGAACAATGCCGCGACCCTGGAACGATCCCGTGACCCAGCTTAATGACTAAGGGCCGATTTCACCAATGAAACTAATCGCGATTAGTTAAACTCAGTTTATGTGTTTAATCGAGATTTGAGCTTCATTTTGAGTTCATTGGTGAAACCGGTTCTAAGAACTTACAGTGCTTTACTATTGCTGTAGTAAATTCTCAATTAGGTCGGGACTCTACCAAAGCGGAGATGTGTGCGGTGTGCTGTGTGCTGTGCGAGAACAACCAATAGAAGAAGCTGACCGGAGAGGAGATGTGTGAATAACACAGTTCTATGGGTCGTTCTCGCACAGCACACAGCACACCGCACACATCCCCGCTTTGGTAGAGTCCCGGCCTTATGCTCGCTTTTCATACAGTTAATGCCAGAATTGATTTACTGCTATATAAAATGCATGCCGTATTTTTTGGCTTTAGAAGTATTTTTGCTGTATCATACAAATCAGTTTATATTATCATAACATCTGTAAACTTTTTGAATTGATTGATTTACATTTTAATTACAATATCAGAGCAAAAGCTTTGATTTATGATTTTATTGTTTTGTTGAAGATTGTTTGCAAAGTTTTTAACCTCTCAGGTACCGGTGTGATTTGAACAATAGATTTTCTATTGTGTCTGTTTTTCCGATATAGTCAGCAATCTGACGACGATCTCCGTCGGCACGGTTGGCGCAGTGGTTGAGCGTTCGGCTGCTGCGCTGCGTGTCGCGGGTTCGATCCCCGCACGGAACAAATATTTGTACGGCCTACAGTCCTAGTTTGGGGCAACGTCTATAAAAAAATAAAAAAAATATCTGCCTAGTCTTTTCTCAACTATGTTAGAGTTGGCTTCCAATAGTCAACAAATCACCCGGCCCTGTGGACGGCGAGTAGTGGGTAACTCGCCGTCCGATCAGCACCAGGACCGAGAGTCGATGGCGCGTAGTGTTCCAACGCGCCTCGCCCCTGCCCGCCTGCCCGGGGGTTGAGGATAAATTCGAAAGAGTTACCTCGCCCCCGGGCGCGTAGGGCAGGGAGGAACAGGGGTGGGTTTTAGTCAGTAAGAGCCTGACACGCCCTTCCGCTCCACCCTAGAGCGGAAGAAGTCATAAGATGATTTCCCACCCCCCAAAAAAAAAAAAAAAAAAAACGCGCCTCGAAGAGTTGTCAGCAAAACATGACGGGGCCCGTCATGGCCAATGCCTGCCCAAGGGTTGTGGATAAATTCGAAAGTGAGTTACCGCGCCCCTGGGCATTCAGGGAAGGAACAGGGGTGGGTTTTAGTCAGTAAGAGTCTGACACGCCCTTCCGCTCCACCCTAGAGCGGGAGATGTCATTGGATGATTTCCCACCCCACAAAAATAAAGAAAAAGTAGTCAACAACTCATTCTATAAATGCGAAAGTTTATATGGATTTTTGTTACTAAATCACGCCTGAACTGATCTGGATGAAATTTGGCACAGAGATAGACTATCATCATCATCAGCCTTTTAATGTCCGCACTGCTGGGGCACAGAGGCTTTAGACAAAATACATTTCTGTTAACGTTAACGCTAACGCTTCGTGCAAAATGTATGGCAACGACATTACTGGGCGTGAGTCACGTGACAGTTCTCTCCGCAGGTAATGTCCTTCTGCCCGGGGGTTGAGGATAAATTCGAAACAGAGTTACCTCGCCCCCGGGCACTAAGGGCAGGAAGGAACAGGGATGGGTTTTAGTCAGTAAGAGTTTGACACGCCCTCCCGCTCCACCCAGAGCGGGAGAAGTCATTGGATGATTTTCCCACACCACAAAAAAAATAAAGTAATGTCCTTGCCATATATTTTGCACGAAGCGTTAGCGTTAGCGCTATTATAAAAGTTATTTGGCTAAGGGGCCTGGTCTCCTCTCTGTGTGAGGGTGTGGGCCGTAATGCACCACGCGGGCCCAATGCGGGTTGGTGGAATCGAGGCCGCTGGCTGAAACTAGTTGACACTTTAATCAAATAAGCTGACGAACTGTTCGGCATCTCTGTTTGTTACTTCGGAAATACAGGCGAGAGTTAATGCTGTTTTATTTTAAAATCTACAGGTGTTAAGTAGTCAGGCGTAAACAATTGGCTCAAGGACTCGTTCAGTTACATACAATTAGGTTTGTCACGATCTACCCTCGATTAAAGTTTAATTACTGAGCACTGCCAAGTGTTGCCGCTTGTTTAGCATGTTATTATGCTCATTTCGTAATATGCTATGCATTTATTCAACTTGGAATTACCGAAGCTGTGACTAAGAGAGAGATAGGACTGGAGAGGGACAGGGAAAGCAGAAATCCTTGAGTAGAATAGAGCTAATAATAACAAATCTTATTCATCCTGACTGAAGAAGATACTGAGCGCCGTGAACTGATTGTTAAAAAACTGTGGTGGTCCTATATAAATTTTATCGTAATTGCTTCAGCGCTTTTTGAAAAATGAACAAAAACGAAAAATACGTACCGATTTTCAAAATTCTTATCGATAGAATATACTCCATTTTCTATCGATAAGAATTTTGAAAATCGGTCCTCAATTGAGAGAAATTGGAGGACATACATAAAAAAAAAACATACATAGTCGAACATAGAACCTCCTCCTTTTTCGAAGTCGGTGAAAACTGCTTACGATCAGCAGAAAGTTAACACTGATACAAGGAACGAAACTAACACCAATTCTGTTATTAACGAATAACTTCCAAATTAAAATGGCTGACAGGACCAGTATAATAAAGCTGAACTCTGTAATGAGGAAGAATTTAATCAATAAATAATACAATACAGCATTATTTTTGATATAATAAATTACAATCATGATTCTGCAATCCTTGTTCTTGATATCAATAAATAAAATAATAAATTCGAGAGAAAGGAAGCCTTGAATACAGTTGCAGTTATTAAATCACGTGAAATCGATATTTTCTGACAGCCGATACATTAGTTTGGCGTTCGTGAAGATAGTAAAAAGACGGATAAGGTAACAGAGGTAATAATTTAAAATGTCGAAGACAGAAAACAAGAATATTATGCTAAGTAGCCACTAGAGGATTCATTTCGTATTTTTTTTTTTTTTTTTTTTTTTTTTTTTTTCAGTCTCCCAGGTTGTAGCTATAAAAGAAACAAAGCGAATATCGGGTGTAAAAAGACAGTTTCCGAAGCCGAAAGCCAAGATTCTACCCATTATTTGGATAATTTTTTTCCACTAGACCATACCTGAGAATCCCCTGGTTCTAGAGATATTGAAGGTCAAAGTCGCAATTTTTTTTTTTAATATAATATCAAACGTATCCAACAAGTACCTACACGGCTTAGAGCGAAGTGGCAGGGCTTAACTCCGCTTGCCCGTCTTGAAAAAATTTTTTTTTTCATACCTAAAAAAGTCGTTTCCCAGCAATAATTTTTGCGCAAAGCTACTTTGTTAGATGTACAGTATGCGTAGTTGACGGATTTGTGATGTGTCTTTTTACACCCTGTATCTTAGCAACTTCGAAGGTCAGAAATACATAAACTTTGAGCACACAACAGAAGTGTTAAGTTGAGGCTATGTCTCAACTTAACACTTCTTTAAATTAATTATCTTTAACTTAATTCTTCTTTAAATAGTGACTTGACTTAAGTCCTACTAATATTATAAATGCGAAAGTTTGGACGGATGGACGTTTGTTACTCAATCACGCCAGAACGGGTGAACAGGTCTGGATGAAATTCAGCACAGAGATAGAATGATCATAGTCTGGAATAGCACATATTTATAAACTAATTCCAAGCGGGCGAAGCCGCTGGCAGAATCTAGTTTGAAATAATAGAGAAGAGTCGTTGCAGTTACTATAATGTTTTTTTTTTTATTAAGTCATAAGGCTTCCCATTGCAATCGTAGGAGTAATCTAGTTTATCTCGCTCCCGGCCTTGGTCCAGGCCATGGTACGGAGCGAGAAAGAATGGGAAGCAGTTTCCTCTTTCTGCGAAGCAGTAATGATCGCGAAGGAGGAGGCGGAACGGATGAGGGAGACTCAAAGGAGTGGCCATCACGCCCCCAGCCGCAGCCGCCGCAGGAGACGCCCTGGGCGTCGGAAAACGATCTCCGGCCACCGTAGACGCGGGCCTGCGGACGGCGAGTAATAGGTAGCTCGCCATCCGATCAACACCAGGCCCGAGAGTCGACGGCGCGTAGTGTTCCACGCGCGCCTCAAAGAGATGTCAGCCACCACTGACGGGGCCCATCATGGCCGATGCCTGCATGCCAAGTGGTCGCGGATAAATTCGTAACAGAGTTACCGCGCCCCTGGATACTTAGGCAAGGAAGCAACAGGGTGGAGCGGGAGGGCGTGTCAGACTCTTACTCACTAAAACCCACCCCTGTTCCTTCCCTGCCTAAGTGCCCAGGGGTGCGGTAACTCTGTTAAGAATTTATCCGCTACCCCTAGGCATTTGCATAGTAGCTTGGATTAGTCACTAGACTTGATGTATTTAATTTCTGAAACTCCCTACCCGTAAAATGTTAGCTTCTACGTCAAATCACCTTTAATGAACCTGGCTTGAAGATTACGATTCTATATCAGTATAAAAGCGCCAGGTCCCGAACTCCCGACCATGTGGCACCGTTTATTTTTGTAACCACTACTTCTGACCGTGCTGTTTACCCCTGGTTATTTTTGGAAATGCATCCTACACGTGTATTTACGTTACGAAAGACGCAGTTTATACAACGGAATGCTTCGTTGTACGTTTTTAACAAAGGGAGGAAATTCTTGACGTTTTGTGTTCGTAAGAATATCGTCAACATCATTATCGCTTTCGAGATGGAGAATAAACAAATGACTGGTGATTTGAATCGTGCATGTTTAATCATCGAGCCCTTTACGCCATTCTTTTGTTTTTCTTTTTACGTTACCATAAACAATATTCTGTTTTGGATAAAGGCGGGTGTTATGTTTAACAACCACAGATAAACAAAAACAATCTGTAAAATGACAGAGAAATTATTGCAGACATGAGAAAAAAAAAACATCATTATTAGAAAACAAAATCTCTTTGATTATGCGAATAATTACCGGATATTATAATTAACAGATCACATCACAGACTTGCTGACGTCATAGAACGGTGAAACAAAATTATTTACAGACAATTTAAATCCTAGAATGGTAGCAGAAATTAACATTGCAAATGATTGCAAAATGGCGGCTACCAATTTAGGCGGGATAGTTAGCGCCATGTCAAGGCGATTTTAGAATAGTTTTTGCACATTGCAAGAATTTCGTAAATGTCGTCGGAAACAAAGTTTTTAACTTCAAACGGTGAGTTTTGTTGTGATTTCTATTCGGATAACGGCAATGCCTAGCTAGAAACGACATTTTTAAAAGTTACTCATTGTTCATTGAAGGAGTCTTTAATTAATTATTTGACGTGTTGTTTTCTTTTCCACTTTTTCACCGTTGTATAACACAAATCTGTTATTACGAATAGAGGAAACAGTTAGGATTCTGGAATGGACCGTAACTTAAGATTTATTGGAGTGATAATCGTCGTTTTAGCGAAGTTTTATCAAAATAGACTGGTAACATTCCGGAGTGAGTAACCAACAGAGTTGCCAGTTTATAAAATTAGTGGGCTTTCCTAAGCAATGAAAGTGAGCGAGTAGGCATTGAGATTAGAGTTCAATGAACTGCTAGCTTGAGATTCCGGTGTTGGCTACCTACCTACCTAGCCTTGCGATTTGTTTTTAAAGTTTCTTGTCGTTTTCGCTAGAATGGAAGATGATTCTTATTCTTGTTGCAAAATACCTACAATAAGAAATGTGACATTTGACCGGTTTCGTGATTGTAGGAATGTTATTTCCAAACAGTTCATTGATGTTGGCATTCCTCGGTTATTAGAGAGTGTAATTTTGTATCTTGAAAGAGGAATGTTTTTTTTGTAGGTAGGCACAGGGTAGTTTGTTTGTACCTACCTTCTTGCTTACGATTTCGTTACCTATATTTTCAAGTTTCCTTCACGAATGTGTACTTAAGAAGTTTAAATTCCGGAGATCCCCAGCATGCATTGGTGGTTTATCGGAATATCTGCGAGGTATTCAACTGCGAATTGCAATTATATTACATACCTACATAAATACAAACACAATGCAGGCATGTTTAGAGGTGGGTATAAAGTGTAGCACAATAGGATGCGAATTTCGGCATGCCATACAAATCATTGTCTGACCGCCGAGATGCAGTCACAATAATAGGGATACGGGTACCCCTGGATCGAAATGTGTGACAACACTTTTGTTATAGAAAACGTGGTACGTACACGAAATACCTACTATCTGAATTCTGAGGTAACAGGCACTGCACTATCATCAAATTATTGATAGTCTAAAAAAGCACTTTTTTCGCCATCGCGGCCATCGTTTATAATAGGGTAGGCAGCCGACAACTTTTTACCTGCCAACCAAAACAACGGTAGCAAAGACGAACGGCGCTCTGCCTCAAAATCTCACAAAACTCGCTAAACAGGGGACAAAAACCTCCAAATGTCTATAATTAGCGAAAAAACTGACGCCTTTGACCACTAAAATGCAAATTCCACAACCAACCGGTTTGAAATGCAATATTTTTTTAAGAACCAATGTTTAGAACTGACAGCAGTCGTCTAAATTCAGCCAGGTAATAGATCGGTATACGACCTACTTTGAGTTCTAGATACAGATTATACAATAGCCAGCCAGTGATACGAGCGAGAATTTTTTTTCCGCGAATGGCTGTATTTGTATCTAAGCGAGCCTCAGCAAAGCATGGAAAGTACAGTTAAAATAACTAAAATACTCACGAGACTCCGGACAGCACACGACGAGATGCTTAGAAAGATTACGTTTTTTCAAACGTTGTCGACACTGTTTATGACACACAGATTGTTCAGTTCACTGTTTTGGTGCACTAAATGTTTTTATTTGTATGTTTAACGTGTTATTTGTGTTTATTCACAGCTGAGTTCTATATGCGGTTCACGGTTTTGGTCGGCGAGGAGCAGCAATCAGCCTCCGTGCGTTGTAACGACGCGGCGCGGCGCGACGAACTGACGGGGAGCGAAACGAAACGTCATCATTGCGCGCGATCTCCCACTCTCCGTGCGTTCCGAATTGTGGTCAGATGGTTCCTGTTATTTTCATAATATTTTTGTTTCAGTGCTTGTTTATATGATAAAACCCTTAAAAGAAAAGAAATACTGTGTTTAGTTTACTGTAACATTTACCTTCAACATTTTTGTTAAGAAACAGCCAAACAGATGAATCAACATATGAGAAGCGATCGTATTTAGGTAGGTTGTAATTACTGTTAATTTAAATTATAACGGTTTCTGTTTTTTTTTTAATACGTTCAGCTATTGACAAAAAAAAATACCACAGCTACACGCGTCAAGCCCCTCATTAGCAGACACAATTAAAAACCTATTGTTGCGTTACCTTATGGTAACGCGAGGGGCATGACGCGTTAATCAAATTCTACCAAACTACCGATAGCCCTGTTTTTTTTTTTAAAGATAACATTAGTATGTTTGTTTTTAGGGTTCCGTACCCGACGGGGCCAAACGGGGGCTCCGTTTGGACCCTTCGGGTATTGCTGTCACTCACGTGTCCGTCTCTCCGTCTGTCTGTCTGTCCGTTGTCTGTCACAAAACTTGAAATTTGGTTATAATGTTTTAATAAATAGTTTTTAAATTATTTATGAAAATAGATGAAAAATTAAAGAAAAACCTATGAGAAGTTTATGGTGTAGAATAAACTTACATGTTAAAAAACCAGCCTAATACCAAATGTATTTTTGACTATTTGTATGGCTTTGGGTCAACAAGATCCCTAAACTGTGAAAGTTTGAAGACTGTAACTCCAACCGTTTGGCTGTAAACCCTGTGTGACAGATGACGCACTGACAGAAAGATGGACAGACGAACACGTGAGTAACAGCAATAAGGCTCTGTTTGGACCCTTCGGGTACGGAACCCTAAAAAATATGATTCGTTCGGAACCCTTTACACGCGAGTACGACTCGCACTTGTCCGACTTATTCAAAATTGTAGAAAAGAATCAAATCGTATGCAACATTTCGGACCACAGCGTCCCCTGCCGGGCTGCCGGCCGTGTACGGTCGCGCGCAATGCAACTGTCGGGCGTGCTGCCTACGTTCAAAACAAAGTAGGTAAGTACGTCCTATTAGTAATTAATGTACAGTAATAGGTATCTTATTAGTGCTCAGGGCAGACCCCTTTACAGCTCAGGGTAGGGTTGCCAACCGCACTCTAAAAATAGAATATTGTACCTTCTCTATAATCTAAAATACTAATAGAGTACGCTAAAATACTTTTTTTTCACAATGTTTACTATTCTAATACCAGTCATGTATACCCATTCTCAAAAACCAAAAATGTAACGTTTACTGTTAATAATTATGTCCATTGAAATTAATAAAAAATAAGCTAAAAAATTCATTAAAAATGTTTGGAGTCATACAATTCTTTTAAAAATAATTAAAAATTGTTATGTGCTGCAAAAGGCACAAAAAATATATTTTCAAAAATTAAAAAAAAAATGTAATTAGGTACTCTTTTTTTTAAGGTTTTATGTCTTGGATTATAAAATGTTTATTTACCCTGTCAGAAATCAGAAATACTCTATTTCTTTTTAAAAAAGTTGGCAACCCTAGCTCAGGGGGGACCCCATTACAGTCTCCTCAGAGATGTGTCCTGACAGATGTTGTTGGTAACTACAGAGGAGGTTCCGGGATGGCCTATTAAGGGTCTACTACCGGCCAAGTGGCGCCCTCATTGAATACAGTGTCAGAAACGGCCGTTTTTGGTACTTTTGCCTACTACTTTAATAATAATAATAATAATACTTTATTTCACCAAAAACAACAACAGATTACAGCATTCTTAAAGGCTATAAGTTCTAAAGGTTACGTTACACAGGAGCATCTGTAGCCGAACTAGGACGGATCCTGTATCTCGGCATACAGCGCCATACCACCGAGAATAGACAATATATGTAGCCCAAAATATATGCTAAGAGATGCTTCTAATAAAGTTAACAATATATTCTAAAAGTTAATAATCAAAATTAAAGGTCAAAAATTATACTTAAATACAAAACTAAAAGATTTTAGATAAAATGTCAAGAATTAAAAACCAAATTTAACAATTGAAAACTAAAAATTAATAAATACAAATGTCATCCTATTACATTCATAAAATAAAAAATTATGATTAAAAATATAAATAAAAACTGAATAATTGTAGTAAAAATTAAAGTTTAAAAACAAAAAAAAATATATTAAAGCAACAGTTATAAAAATTAAGAATTATAATTAATTAACAAATATTTAAAAATTAAATTATTTCAAATTCGTAATTATTAAAATTATATAAAGAAAAATGTGTATTTGCGTGTGTATTTGTGTGTATGTAGAGTAGTGAAGGTGTAGGGGTGATTGGGTAGTGTGAAGACTTAGTACCGAAAAACTAAAAATGTATAAAATATAATAAATCATCCATGTCCCATTCCTGTAGCCAGTTAAACAATCTTATTTTCATTTCTGAACGAGCAACAGGTTCTCTGTTTCCTCGTAAGACAATGCAAGAGATATTTATGGACCCTTTTCCTACACAGAGATTTGTTCAACACATATATATCCACTTCTTTGTTGATTCTGTTGTAAAGAAAAGGGGCCACAAATGTGTAGAACCTTCTCGAAAACGACGTTTTAGGCTGACATGATCTTGTCCATACCTCATGCTTTCGACGTCTACTGGCCATGGACGGCTCATAAATGAGTTCACTGTGCTTCTTTAGGACAACTCTTTCTATGAACAGTTGCCTCACAGTAGAAACTTGGCAAAGCTGATATAGCGTTCTTGTTGGGAACAAATTGGACTTGAAATTGAATACGAAACATTCTGAGACATGTTTTAACAACGAAATACTTTATCCTCTTTGTAACAAACGTGACGTTGGATTCTTTTTCGAATTTTACAAATATAAGTAGGCACAGCAATGTCTTTATTTAGGGACTGTCCCTAATTTAAGAATAAAAATATAAAAAAAGTACTTACAGCAACGTAAATAAGACCACCGTATGTCTTCACTGATTCCATTTCATAGTCAAATCAACTCAATGGCATAAAAAATAAAAATACTTAGGCACTACAGTCCTTTGGTTCTTCGTATCGAGCAGTGGGTAGCTCGCCGTCCGATCAGCACCAGGCCTTGTAGACAAAGTAACATCGCTTCGTAGCGAAACGATATCTAAATTCGTCATCGTCTCTGAGATATCGATAAACATTTCCTAGCGTTAGCGTTCCGTCGTTATCTTTTTTGGCGATCACGATCGAGGCGAAGGCGAACTCTGAAAGCGCTGCTTGTCTACGCATTTGTATGGGATAAACACGATAGCAATTCGTTTCTTTATGGTTTCGTTACGAATTATAACATTGTCCACGTGACTTAGCGCGGTTTATGTCAATCTCATACATTTTAGTCTTTTCTAACTTCGTTATCGTTTTTAAATTGTTACTTTGTTTAAGCCCCCAGGCCTGTGAGTCGACGGCGCATAGTGTTCCACGCGCGCCTCAAAGAGATTAGTGTCAGCCACCACTGACGGGGCCCATCGTGGCCGGTGCCTGCATGCCTAGGGGTAGCGGATAAATTCTGAAAATGAGTTACCGCACCGCTGGACACTCAGGCAGGGAAGGAACAGGGGTGGGTTTTAGTCAGTAAGAGTCTGACACGCCCTCCCGCTCCACCCAGAGCGGGAGAAGTCATTGGATGATTTCCCACCACCCAAAAAAAAAACGCTAGTAAGTATTATATTATCTGTGGTATAGTCAAATCTACAGAATTTTAAGGTACCTACCTAAAGCAAAAGTCAACGCTTCTTTGAAAGTGCCTACTAGGCTACAGGGCTTCTAAGTACCTATGTACCTACACTACAGTTACTATTCTTTTTTTTTTGTGGGGTGGGAAATCATCCAATAACATCTCCCGCTCTAGGGTGGAGCGGGAGGGCGTGTCAGACTCTTACTGACTAAAACCCACCCCTGTTCCTTCCCTGCCCTGAATGCCCAGTGGCGAGGTAACTCTTTCGAATTTATCCCCAACCCCTGGGCAGACAGTTACTATTCTTCATCAACAAAGGGTCTCCAAAGGTGGTGTGGTAGCTATTTGAATTATTATGATGATTTGATTTCACAGAGATCGCTTTATGATAAGTAGGTGCGTTGAAAAAATAGTTAACAAAACAAAGTGAATTGCAAAACATTCAGCTAATTAAGGCCCTTCAATTAAACTGCTTGAATACAAAAATAATATTACGAAACAAAATATCAACAAGCAGCGCCCCTACCGGCCGGTCCGCAAACTAAACTCGCCACGCACTTTGTCTCCGAACAATCCATTTTGTCTTGCATCGGGACGAGATTTTGACGTAAAATAATACCAAATATGTTAATACGTTGATCACCTTGTGTAGGGAACGGAATAAAATGCCTACGCCTCAGATATAAGTGGGTATATTCAGATATTCTGAACTGCATAACAATTTAGTATTAGTTATGCAACTCGGCGCTTATTTAAGTTATGTAACTAAAATGCTCGATTAGTTATGTAAGCACTAACCCCTTTATTATTTAGGCGTAAGCGAAGGTTATATACACAGTCGCAAAGGTCTAGAATCTAGATACCAGTTTTGAATCAAATGCAAGCTAAAATTGATAAATGCTTTTAGCAGCAATTACGCACTGAATAGGTAGGTAGGTATACGTACTTATTATCGTGACATTGGATTTTTAGATAACACAGACCTACAACGAAATTCTTTTTTTTAGGGTTCCGTACCCGAAGGGTAGCCAACGGGACCCTATTACTAAGCCTCCGCTGTCGGTACGTCCGTCCGTCTGTCTGTAAGCAGGCTGTTTCTCATAATCCGTAAGAGGAAGACAGTTGAAATTTTCACAGAATGTGTACTTATTTCTGTTGCCGCTACAATAACAAATAATAAAAATCGTACGGAACCCATAGTGTGCGAGTTAAACCCGCACTTAAGGCGTATATAGCCGCCAAGTGGCGCCCTCGTTGAATAAGAAATCGTAGCAAAGCGTAGAAAATAAAAATTAAAAAATCCTTTGTTGCGTTTGTTACAAAGAGCTTAAGGTATTTTTGTGTGGTTGAAACAGGAATCAAAGTGTTTCGTATCCAAAGTAGTAAGCAAAAGTACCAAAAACGGCCGTTTTTGACAAGTTTGCTTACTACTTTGGATACGAAACACTTTGAGTCCTGTTTTAACAACGTAAAAATACCTTATCCTATTTGTAACAAACGCAACATAGGATTCTTTAAACTTAATTTTCTATGCTAAGATACAAATTTTTATTCAATAAGGGCGCCACTTATGGGGAGGTAGGCCCTTAACAAGTTTTTTTAAGTTCAAACAGCTTTTCTCCTAGATTTTGATGTGCTGATTACTCAGCACTCAAGTAATAAAACCGGCTAAGTGCGTGTGGGATTTCGCAGATTTAGGGTTCCGTACCAAACTTCAAAGAAACAATCTGATTTATCATTATATTGGTATTTGTTAGTAAAATACACGTAATAATAAACATTATCAAGTTCATAGATCAATGAGAAGTTAAAAAAATCTTCGGAACAAAATTTTGCAAAACTTCGGAACAAGACAAGTCAAAGTTCACAAATAGTGTGACTTTTACACCCAACACGTCCCGATCACAAGGAAGCGTCGAATATGAAGTCTATTTAATGTTTTACGAGGCAATATTAAAAACACATTAATATGATTTATGGTTCTGTTTACGCCGGTACCCGCATTCGAGACTATTGTACCTATCTACAGATTATAATTTTGTGTTATAGACGATAAACATAGTTGGATACTATTTATGCTAAGTATAGGTATATTTTTTAATTTCTGCTTATTACAACGTCATTGCTGCCTTTTCCATCCAACAGATTCCAACAGTTCCTTTCTGCTGTAGGTATGTCTTCTTCTGCTCTTGTTCTACATTTTTTTACTTGAGGTTGGTTCAAAATATCTTCTGCGTCCATTCTTCCCTTTAGCCGTCCAGTTTCTCTGTAAAAAAAACAATATTTAAAAAACTGGCCAAGTGCGTGTTGGATTTCGCACATCAAGGGTTCCGTACCATAAATTGGTATTTGTTATTAAAGTATACGTATAACTTATTATAAACATTATCACCAAATTTCAAGTTCATAGGTCAATGGGAAGTTAAAAAATTCTTCGTAACAAACTTTTGTGCCAGACGACGGACGGACAGAGACACAGACGGACAGACGAACACGTGAGTGATAACAATAGGGCTCCGTTTCGACCCTTCTGGTACGGAACCCTTAAAAGACCCGGCTGCAAAAAACCACTAAAAAGATCCAAACAAATCCCTTTTTATGCAGTCTGGTGCAGCTGGTGGTATGCAACCTTTGATTGAAGATCGCTTTTAGCGATAAGGCCGCCCATTGTGTCACCCTATGTAATGTTTTCCTCATATTTTTATGTAATTTATATGGTGTACATAATAAAGAGTATTCTATTCTATTCTATTGAACTAAAATAAATGCCACGAACTGCATCAGACTGCTGAAAATATTGTTTTTTCTTTCTTGACCTATGTCCGATCGATGGGAGTGAAATATTTTAAGAAAAGATTATTTTTGTATTGTTTGTAAAAAAGTTTTTTATTTTTCACTTTTTAGTTGTTATACGCCAGAACTAAAACTAAATATTAAAGCTACGTCCGAATTGATAACCCCAATAACATGGAACACGGAATTTGAACATACTCGTAATTGGAGGAGATCAAAACGTCATCTACGTATACACATTTTTAAAATAATTTCGATAAAATTTATATGGGACCACCTCGGGAGTATATTCTTTCGGATAAAAAAGAATTTTGAAAATCGGTCCACAACTGACGGAGAAATCGGTGGACAAAAACATACATACAGTAGAACATAGAACCTCCTCCTTTTTCGAAGTCGGTTAAAAAACACGACAGTTTTTGTCATTGATAGGCTCGTGCTTGACCACTAACTCACTTGATGGTAAGTGAGTACGCTTGCCTAGAAGTAACCTGTTCACTCTTGACTTAAAGACCCCCAAGTTGTATCTATCAGGTAACACAGACTCCGGCAGGGAATTCCATTCCTTAGCTTTACACAGAATGACTGTGTTCCTAAAACGTTTTGTGCGTGTTTTTTTGCTCCACCATGTACCAGTGGCATATCGCCGTACGTCTAGTGCTCCGATGATGGAACGGGCTTGGCGGAATTAAACTATGGAATGCCGACGCACACTCCTCGTCCGATAAAAAACTGGCCAAGGGCGTGTCGGATTTCGCACATTAAAGGTTCCGTACCATATACAGGCTGTAATAGAAAGGTGTGGTCATATTTTAGGAACCGGTTCATCTTAGAGAAAGGTGTTCATGGAAATGAACACCTTTCTCTAAGAAAAAATATAATATTCCCAAAAAAAAAATGGACTTTCCATACAAAGTTATCATCAGCTGATCAATATTTGTATGGGAGGTAAAAAAATATTTGAGAATTTTCTCAGGTGTTCTTGAAGAGTTCACATTGATGGGCAGATGCAGTTTTTAAAATATGACCACACCTTTCTGTTACACCCTGTATTAGTATTGGGTCCTTACATACGATTCATACGAAATTGGCGTTTTTTTTCTCACAAATAGAGGGATCGTCACTTCTATAAATCAAAATATTCATAATTTTTTGATATTATATCGAATAATGACCTTCATAGACAACTGCCAATAGTAAAAACCCTTATTACTTATAGTTTTATTAACAAAAAAAAAAACCTTAAACGTTACTCCTCTATTTGTTAGCAGAAATGACCACTATATTTGTTTTAACTTAGCGAAAACTTATTTTTGTTGCTTAATCTAAGAGGCATACGTTATCTTAGTTTTTAAACATTATTGCATAAAAGTTTTAAAACATTAGTGTTCTTACTTGTTAAATAAATTAAGAAAATGTAAGTATGAAAAATGCAACTTCTTTAAAATTCTCCATACAAAACGCTGATTTCATAGGTGGGGACTTAATATTTGTTAGTAAAGTATATGTAATAATAAACACTATCACCAAATTTCAAGTTCATAGGTCAACGGAAACTTAAAAAATTCTTCGTAACAAAATTTTTTTACAGACGACGGATGGACAGACAGACGGGCAAGTGAGTGACCCTAAAAACCGACAGGCTGGCAACACGCCGTCGATGCTCAAGAGAATTTTACTACTACTTTTATTAGCGTAGTAGTCTTATTTTAAATAGTGAAATAAACCCGCACTTCCTTTGCAAACAACAACAAGTCCAGTTACATCCACTAGTAGCACAGTTATCACAGGACAAGTAAATAATCGCGGTAATCGAGTGGACATGCGATTTCCTCTATATTCGTTCGGATACAGATTGCTTCGAGGATTGGCTTGTAAGATTCTGTGTTTTCCGCTGCGTACGACATCTATATTGGAATTTTGATATAGTGATAGGAAATGCCAGTGACCTTCTATAAAGTCCGGCCATACACATGCTACTAAAAGAGCTAATAAGCAAGCTAGTTTTGAGCAATTGTTACGTAGTAGCTTACAATTAGCCCGTATACACGTGCTTATTGTATGCTACTACGTAGCATTTCCTCGAAACTAGCGTGCTTATGTGCTAGTAAGGGCTGATTTCACCAATGAGACTAATCGCGATTAGTTAAACTAAACTCAGTTTATGCGTTTAATCGAGATTAGAGCTACATTTTGCGTTTCGCTACTAAAAACTAAACTAGTTTAAGCTTAACTTTGTTTAAATTATAAGCGCCCAGTTTTCGGTGATACGCAAAATGAAGCTCTAATCTCGATTAAACGTATGAACTGAGGGCTGATTTCACCAATTCTAAACGCCCAGTTTTCGACATTTAAGCTCGCTTAAACGCGTTTAGCCGCTGTCATAAAGCTGAAGAGTTTGTTTGTTTGTGTGGTTGAACGCGCTAATCTTAGGAATTACTGCATCGAATTGAAAAAATATGTTTGTGTTGAATAGTCCATTTATCGAGGAAGGCTATAGGCTATATAACATTACGCTGCAACCAACAGGAACGGAGCATCAATAAAAAATGTGGCAAAAACGGAAAAAAAAATCCTTTTTCTCAAAAGACACGCAACTGAAGCGGCTCTCACTTTAGTTGCATGCGCTGCGTAAACGGTTAAAGTTACGGAAAAATTATGTATGTCAGAATTGTTCTCCTTTTAAAATTCTGCGACAGCATATATCTATCTTTTATGATTAACTCACTAAAATCATTTTCATGGTAATTGTATGGTAAAATAAGATTACGCTAAGCTTAGTTCAGTAAAACTTAGTTTTTATAGCGAATGGTGAAATCGGCCCTGAGTTTAGTTTAAACGAATCGCGATTAGTTGCATTGGTGAAATCGGCCCTAAGTAGCTTGTGTATTCCGGGCTTAACGGATACCGACTTGTGGATGCGATAGGCGGCAGCGACCTCTCGCGCCGTGCCCTGGTTCAGGCCATGGTACGGAGCGAGAGGGAATGGGAAGCCGTCTCCTCCTTCTGCGAAGCAGTAATGCTCGCGAAGAGGGAGGCGGCATACGTTAGGGAGACTCAACAACAGCAGAGTCGCCCTAGCGCCCTCAGCCGCAGCCGCCGCAGGAGACGCCAGGGGCCGCGAGACGATCTTCGGCCACCGTAGACCCGGGCCTGCGGACGGCGAGTAGTGGGTAACTCGCCACCCGATCAGCACCGGCACCCGTCGACGGCGCGTAGTGTTCCACGCGCGCCTCAAAGAGTTGTCAGCAAAGGACGGGGCCTGCCACGGCCAATGCCTGCCCGGGGGTTGAGGATAAATTCGAAAGAGTTACCTCGCCCCTGGGCATGTAGGGCAGGGAGGAACAGGGGTGGGTTTTAGTCAGTAAGAGTCTGACACGCCCTTCCGCTCCACCCTAGAGCGGAAGAAGTCATAAGATGATTTCCCAACCCCCCCAAAAAAAAAAAAAACGGATACCGCCTTCATTTGATCATTGAATGATGTAGGTTATTACCTCCAATATCCAAGTTTTAGGGTTTTCTTCCGCTGCCAGGGTCCCGGAGTGTTTGAAAGAGTCTCCTTACCCTGGCAGAGGCAGCTGAAGGAACACGAGTGTGTTTTAGTCAGTAAGAGCCTGACACGCCCTCTCGCTCCACGCAGAGCGAGAGAAGTTACTTGATGATTTCCCACCTTAAAAAAAAAAGTTATGGCAAGTAGGATTTCTTTGTGTAAAATGATTGAAATCACTTCCTTTGCCTGTGCTGGCACAGATAAAGGAAGTGATTTCAATCATTTATTATAGGAGTATTTGCGACCCTCCTTGCCCACCATGAGCCTGCGTTGTTGTCTCTCAACCTAGCAGTTCCAACACTTCCAACCGCTCCCACGTCTCACGTCGCGTTGCTCAGTATGGGGACATTTAGGCCACTTATAGACATCCTTTTTGCCTCATATCCATCATAACTAACCCTGATGTTATCTCCGTTAACGACGATCAATACCATCCGTAACCATTGGACAACAACCCAAGAATTTTTACGTCGACATCTGATCAAGCGGCGCCACCCAGAGAGTCCTATCTATATTAATGGTCAGCAGAAACATGGCTTCCGATGCGGACTTAACGGTACACTTATGATTGAAACTATGAGGCACAATGTTGGATGTCTTAATATGTATGAATGCTGTAACTGAATGCCTAATGAAGTTGATTGCCTAGTGTAGTTGGTTCTGTAGATTTTTCTTCCCGTTTTTGCAAATGCTGTTCGGTAATAAACACAGTACAGCGACAAATCAAAGTCAACCCAAGTGACCATTGTTAAGGCGCTATTAGCTGCCAACGACCTTGAGTGGTAAGCTTGCGTGTACTGCGCTGAGCTCACGTAACGAGTCGTATGTCCACCCAGTAATAACACTTGCCCATCAAGAAGCGCTGTCCGAGATTAGACGCATTATTAATTTACTACACATAAATTAACAAGTATTAAACTAAAATACTGAGACTAAATTATAAATAATTAAATAATCTTGTAAATGGTGAGTTTCATAAAAATACGCTTTATGGTTTTTGCATGATTCTCAATTTTTTTTCCGCGTAAAGTAGTAGTATTAATTTGTAAAGTTATGTCTGACGCGGATATTTGAAACAATATTTTTATAACATAGTGTAATAAAAATGTGTTATAAAAATATTATTTCAAATATTCTCAGATCAAATTACGACGGAAATAGTCTAGAGTAACATATATTTTTTTCAAAGAAATATGACCAGTCGTTTAGACGTGATGTTCAATTAAAAACCTTTAAAAGTCGCATAACTGCGCCTTAAGTTAGACACAATTAGTTTTCTACTTCAAATGGTGTGATACTTTCGAACTTAGAGATCGTAGGAGACAAGAATATTTCGCAAAAGAATCTGGGGTGGATCGTGCTAATTTTTAGTTATTTTTAGGGTCACCTCGTGACATTATTGTTGCACATGTCCCTCTTTCACATTTTAGAGTTTTTGACAATTCTATATTCCTCAAATAGATGTACTCAAACCGACATGCTTCATGTTTGAAAAATTCGTCAGCTCGATTACAAAACCACGCGATAGATGTTGTTCAATTGTAAAAAAATATTGTGTTTTTTTATCATCTATAGGCACACGTTTGACTGCTATCTCACCTGATGGTAAGCAATGGAGTGGTCGAAGATGGAGCACGCTTGCCTAGAAGTAACCTGAATAGGTGTAGAGTGAATACTCTTGACTTAAAGACTCCCAGGTTGAAGCTATCAGGAAACACATACTCTGGCAGGGAATTCCACTCCTTAGCTGTACGCACAATGAATGTGTTCTCAAAACGTTTTGTGCGTGTGGGTGGGATGTTCACCATGTACCGTCATCGTCATCGCCGTACGTCTTGTGGTCCGATGATGGAACGGGCTTGTTGGAATTAAACTATGCAATTCCGTCGCACACTCTCCAAAATGCAACCGATAGAAAACCGACAACCTAGCAACTCGGCGTCGATGCTGGCGACTCTGGAGTCAGTCAGAGTCAGAGTAAGTATGTTTTAGGTCATGATATTGGTGCTGGCTTCTCTTTTTGAGATGACTCCATCATTTACCAATAACCATAACTTCTGCACGAAAGATAACATCACAGATAAAGTAAAGAAAAAGCAGGTCTGCCCGAACAATACCAAGGTCACACCTTAGAAACACAACACAATGATCCCATAACTTTAATTAATGTAATAATTACTAAAGAATCTGAAATTGCGCGGATTGCTGACAAGTTACAAGATTCAAGACAGAGTCTTCCCACGATGCAATCATGACACGCTTGTAATTCAAAGATGGCTGGCTCAAGTATTTCGAAGATCTCGGAATTGATAAGTGTCTGATACTGTTAATTAATAATAATGTTGTCTTAGTTGACTTTTATTGATGTTTAGGAGATGGAAACCATGGAACGGTATGGGACATGGTTGAAATAGTTTTGTATGGTTATTTTAATTTTTGGGATTTTTCAAATTTGTATAGTTATGGCTCGCCATTGCCACTAAACTAATATAATGGTAAAATTAATAGATAAAATCATTACCTTATTAATCAGATCAGTATCCCATCATGAGATGTTATTTTTTGGAATTGGGAAACATCGTGAAAACTTGCAAACATGACGTCATGACATACTATGAGTTTGTAAACGAATAATAAACTATGCTTGCTGATAAACAAAATGCCATGTATTTACAAAGAAGGGAAGGAAGTACGCGTGTTTATTATAGTTTGAAGCATGCCAGTTAGATGAACCAACGTTTTCTAAAACTTATATATTCTCGACCGAAGAAATAATGAATGAATTGTGTGAAAGCTAATGGTTAGAATAGGTAAGAGTTCTGACTCCTTTTGCGAAGCAGTAATGCTGGCGAAGGAGTAGGCGGAGCGGGTGAGGGAGACTCAACGGAGTCGCCCTCACGCCCCCAACAGCAGTCACCGCATGAAACGCCCTGGGCGTCGGGGGTCGCGAGCCAATCTCCGACCACCGTAGACGCGTTCCTGCGGACGGCGAGTAATGGGTAGCTCGCCGTCTGATCAGCATCAGGCCTGAGAGCCGACGGCGTGCAGTGTTCCACGCGCGCCTCAAAGAGATGTCAGCAAACCAGGACTGGGCCCTTCATGGCCGATGCATGCATACCAAGTGGTCGCTGATAATTAATTCGAAACAGAGTTACCGCGCCCCTGGGCACTCAAGGCAAGGAAGGAACGCGGGTGGGTTTTAGTCAGTAAAAGTCTGACAAGCCCTCCCGCTCATTTACATTTTATAAGTTGGACGACTAAATACTCTAAACTAACAGACCGAAACAGTAAGGGTTCCTTGTCCTTGTTAGGACTACGGAAACCTACAAAATAACAAAGAAGATAAAAAAAAAGTATTTATTCAGTACGGACACAGTACAGGGCTACAACATTCACAAGTAACAGAAGAGAAAAGATCAACAAAAAAACGTATATATACATATACTCGTAGGTAAACAGAGAATCTGATGATACGAATGAACTCACAAAACACGACCGATTTTCTATCCATATACATATGGTAATGACTAAGTATCGGAAGGCCACAGCTCAGTTGACGAATCAAAGCACCTGCATGTGTGCACGCGCACGACAAAAGTGAATGTGCGACAATGCGACAATGACCTTGCCGTTACTGCTGATGTGGGCGGTACGATCACTTATCTTAGCGCTCTACTTGTTGTGGGGTAGGTAGAAACCTGTGGTATTAGATAAATCAGAGTCTTTTACACGGTCAATTTCCTTCTCATGCACTGTTGTATTATGTTTTAAACCGACTTCCAAAAGAAGGAGGTTCGCAATTCGTCTGTATGTTTTTTTTTCCTTTTTGTAGTATGTTACGGGATTTCTCTGCCATTTGTGAATAGATCTTGATGATTCTTTTTTTGTTTCGTAGGTCATACTTCAGAGGAGCAGGAGGAGCTCGTGGCTAAAGTAATAACAGCCGCACGGGGCGATCCATCAGGTAAAGCTACGCTTGCCAGGGTTGGTCCACGGATGGGTGACCATCTTTACATACCGTGACTCCTCCATGCCTCGGAAAGCACGTTAAGCCGTTGGTCCCGGCTGTCAATCGTGGTTCTTTGACAGTCGTTACGGGTCGTCAGAAGCCCGAAAGTCGGACAACCAGTCTTACCAAGGGGTATCATATTACCCAGTAGCTGGGTTGTGGAGATCAGATAGGCAGTCGCTCCATGTAAAATACCGGTATTCAGCGGCATCTGGTTAGACTGGAAGCCGACCCCAAGATAGTTGGGAAAAGGCTAGGCAGATTGAGGTCATACTTCAGAGGTGGTCCCATATAAATTTTATCGAAATTGATTCAGCACTTTTTGAAAAAATTCACATGAATAAAAAATATGTATACACATGACGTTTTGGTTGTCTCCAAATGTTAAAATTCCATGTTATTGGGGTTATCCTTTCGGAAATTACTTTAATATTTAGTTTTACTTCTTCTACAACTAAAAAGTGAAAAATAAAAAACTTTTATACAAAAATTACAACCGACTTCTTCTCTCTTCTTCTATTCTTTTCTTCTTCTTCTTTGCACTCCAAATTTGTTTTTTTGTTTTGCTAGCCTATCCCACTCCTGAAATAAAGTTTTCCCACCTTTCGCAAGCCCGCTACCTACTTTTTTACGCAGCGCAGTTTTTGCAATCTGCCTAATTATCCCACCTGCACGGTGCCGGTTAATGTCCCCACTGCTGGGACACAGGCCTCCTCTCTGTCAGAGGGTGTGGGCCATAATCCACCACGCGGGCCCAATGCGGGTTGGTGACACATGAAATGCCGGTTTTCTCAAGAGGTTTCCCTTCACCGTTTTGAGAGCAGTGGTGATGAAATAATTTACACAAAGTAACCAACCAACCAACCAAGTAACCAATTTAATATTCATTTCGTATGTATCGTATTACCCAGTAACTGGTTTGTGGACCTTCTGCGAAGCAGTAATGCTCGCGAAGAGGGAGGCGGCATACGTTAGGGAGACTCAACAACAGCCGAGTCGCCCTAGCGCCCCCAGCCGCGACCGCCGCAGGAGACGCCAGGGGCCGCGAGAGGATCTCCGGCCACCGTAGCCCCGGGCCTGCGGACGGTGAGTAGTGGGTAACTCGCCGTCCGATCAGCACCAGGCCCGAGAGTCGACGGCGCGTAGTGTTCCACGCGCGCCTCAAAGAGTTGTCAGCAAAGGATGGGGCCTGCCACGGCCGATGCCTGCCCGGGGGTTGAGGATAAATTCGAAAGAGTTATCTCGCCCCTGGGCACTCAGGGCAGGGAGGAACAGGGGTGGGTTTTAGTCAGTAAGAGTCTGATACGCCCTTCCGCACCACCCTAAAGCGGAAGAAGTCATAGGATGATTTCCCACCCATAAAAAAAAAAAACTGGTTTATGGAAGTCAGATAGGCAGTCGCTCCATGTAAAGTACTGATATTCAGCTGCATGCGGTTAGACTGGAAGCCGACCCCAAGATAGTTGGGAAAAGGCTAGGCAGTAATTAAGAGACTTCTTATAAAAAGTATCTCTATCTGATAGGTGGTCAGAAAATGAAGTGGTCCTTTGATACAACTGCTCAATTATTTTAATAACTACATCTAAGCTTGATTAATCCCCGTATCGTTGACACTGACAATTGGAGCTCTAATTTAAGTCTGACTTCTTATTACATGCCATCTGACTTCTTCTATACGTTTCGCTTAATTTCCCCTACTATGAGGTGCCAATGCCATCACGATTACAGTGTGTGAGAGATTTGGAGCTATACAGAACGAATAGCACTATCTCTTTCAAAAAGCGTATTCATGATGGCAATGATACGTCTTAGTAGGGGGGGCTGTAGTAATTTCGTTTACAACTTCAATTGCTTGACGATTGTTAATTGAATCGCTCTCTTATTCACCTTCCTAATTGATCTAAATAGTTTGATTAATAAAACCTCTAGGCTCAATCCCACAGAGCACTGCGACGTCTCGGCGGGCATCGTCGGAACTTTCGATTAAAACCAAGCGTGCCAGTGAGTATTAGGTACCGTTTTCTCATAGGATATGACGGTCCAGGCCGTGATTTTTCTGTCTTCTTCTATTTTTCGAGTCGATGTTTTATTATATTTTGTCTACCCAATTAGTAGCGACCTGAGACTACGAGACAAAATATTTACAGTCGGAAAGACAACACATCATCCAAACTACAAAGACCCTTCTTCTTAAGGTGAAAGCTCCAGGATGGCCCGCGAAATTCAATTTTTTTATACGTTTTTTGCACTTTGCAGGTCAGTATCAGGTTGTATGTTGGTCAAAATATGAATCGCGGCCGTAGTAAGTACGTTTTTACAGAATTGTAATCATTAAAATCATGAATACAACTCTCTCAGTTAGAATTGAAGCCAATATCATGATTTCATGAAATACTTACATTTGACATAAATTCTAACTGAAGGAGTTGTATTGATGATTTTAATGATTATAATTCTATTAATACATACTTGCTACGGTCGCGAATCAAATTTTGACCAAGTGACAACCTGATACTGACCTGCAAATTGCAAAACACGTCAGAAAATATGAATTTCGCGGGCTACCCTGGCGCATCCTCCTAAATGTTACAACAATCTGAGATGGAGATTGATTGACAAACATCCAGTCTTTCACACTTTTATATACTAGCAACTCGCCCCGGCTTCGCACAGGTGCAATCCTTTTTTTTTGATTTCCCAAAATTTTCTTTCATACAAACACTGCCCGGAGAATTATGAACACAAGAAAGTATACAAATCCGATTGATCCGAGGATACCGTACGATCTCCTGCGAGGCGGCGAGCCTCCTTGCTGGATTGTCGCCATGGGATCTGGAGGCAAAAATCCTCGCGAACCTCTATGAGGAGCGCGCGGAGGCGAAACGCCGGGGCGAAACTCCGCTGCCACGACAACTCACGGCTCGGCGGACAGAGCTCCGGCAAGATCTCATGGCGACATGGAGACAGCGATTGGCGCAACCCAGCGCTGGGCACGCCACCATTGCGGCGGTAGTGCCCCTCTTTGAGGAGTGGCTGGAGAGGCCCCACGGCGCCCTCACCTTCTGCCTGACGCAGGTCCTCACCGGGCACGGTTGTTTCGGGAGGTTCCTGTGTCGGATAGGACGGGAGGAAATGCCCGGGTGTTTCCACTGCGCGGATCGTCCCGAGGACACGGTGGAGCATACGGTGGAGGTCTGCCCCGCTTGGGCGGAGCACCGCCTTGTCCTCGTGGATGCGATAGGCGGCAGCGACCTCTCGCACCCTGCACTGCTTCAGGCCATGGTACGGAGCGAGAGCGACAGGGAAGCCATCTCCTCCTTCTGCGAAGCAGTAATGCTCGCGAAGGAAGAGACGGGACGCGTGAGGGAGACTCAACAACGAAGTCGCCCTCACGCCCTCAGCAGTAGCCGCCGCAGGAGACGCCTGGGACTTCCGGCGCCGCGAGACGATCTCCGGCCACCGTAGACCCGGACCTACGGACGGCGAGTAATGAGTAGCTCGCCGTCCGATCAGCACCAGGCCCTAGAGTCGACGGCGCGTAGTGTTCCACGCGCGCGTCAAAGAGTTGTCAGCAATAAAGACGGGCTCCGTCATGGCCGATGCCTGTCCGGGGGTTGAGGATAAATTCGAAACAGAGTTACCTCGCCGCTGGGCACAGCGGGAGAAGTCATTGGATGATTTCCCAACCCACAAAAAAAAAAATGTAGACAAGAATAAGCCAAATGGGGGCAGCCGTTTTGAAGTGTTGCTCTAACGATCATTCGGATTGATTGATTTGTATATATATTATACATTACCTATTAGCTACCCGCCCCCCACGCTTTTCCCACGGGTACAAATTATACACAACAACCTTCTTTGTATAACGGCTCTTTCTATTTGTTAAAACGCCATTAAAATCCGCTGCGTGGTTTAGGAGGACTTGGCGGGAAACAGACAGATGCAGTTCTTTTTTTTTTTTTGTGGGTTGGGAAATCATCCAATGACATCTCCCGGTCTAGGATGG
Source organism: Polia nebulosa (assembly GCA_951329385.1). NCBI lineage: Eukaryota > Metazoa > Arthropoda > Insecta > Lepidoptera > Noctuidae > Polia > Polia nebulosa. Next base: position 2,227,959 of record OX589609.1, read on the forward strand.
AGCGGGAGGTCGTGTCAGACTCTTACTGACTGAAACCCACCCCTGTTCCTTCCCTGCCCTGAGTGGCCAGGGGAGCGGTAACTCTGTTTCGAATCTATCCACAACCCCTGGGCAGGCATCGGCCATGACGGGCCCCGTCATTATTGATGACAACTCTTTGAGGCGCGCGTGGAATACTACGCGCCGTCGAGTCTCGGGTCTGGTGCTGATCGGACGGCGAGCTACCCATTACTCGCCGTCCGCAGGCCCGGGTCTACGGTGGAGACAGACGCGGTAAGCGACCTTTTTATTGGCGGGTTAGTTATTCCGAGCTCTGTGCACAATCCGGACTACCATTACGACTATTAAGTCGATATTTGCCACAGGCGACGTAATTGCGAAATAGTTAAAGAACGATTAGTATGTCTGTCTCGTATATAGCTGTTGTTAGTATAATATTCGCATTGACATTCTAATTGTCTGACATTATCTTAGAATTAGTATAATCATGACCATGTCGGTCTGACAACTGGTAGGAAACGAATCATGCGGTTGGCTTATTTTGCAGTAGCTGTTAGGTAGTAAGTAATGGTTGTACCTACCTGTCCTATCTCCTTTAAGGGTCTACTACTGGCCAAGTGGCGCCCTCATTGAATAAAAAATCGTAGCATAGCATAGAAAATAAATATTAAAGAATCCAACGTCACGTTTGTTACAAAGAGGATAAAATATTTTTACGTTGTTAAAACAGGTCTCAGAATGTTTCGTATACAGAGTAGTAGGCAAAAGTGTCAGAAACGGCCGTTTTTGGTTTTTATGCTACGATTTTTTATTCAATGAGGGCGCCACTTGGCCGCTAGTAGGGCCTTAAGGTGGAAGCGCTAGTGGAGTTGCCCAAGCGTGTAAATAGCCGTGGGACTCTGCGGATGAAGGACATTAATTACTGCCAGACACTTGGATTGAATGCTGGCCCAAAATTGCCTATATTTGTCTGTATAACTTCAAGTTAGGAGTGGTTGGCAGCAGTCGGCGCATGTGGCCCTACTCTAAGCTATCAAGAACAAGCGTTACCTGACTTTCCTGGCTGTTCTCGCTGCCGACGACGAGTGCACTCGTTTCTTCCCACCAACACTCTTGATTATTCTTGTTCGCTAGTTAACGGACGCGGTAAATATGGGTTATTTATTATTCCCGGAGGATCCCCAACGTTTACGGGATATTACTCGGGATTTTAGTGTATTTGCGGGGACGATATTAATAAGACATTAATTTAGTCTGCGGTGAGATGCGCGCTGCCTCGCGGCGTTAGGCACACACTGACGTGACGTCGATTGTTGCATTTTAAATTATTTTAAAACAGGTCTCAGAATGTTTCGTATACAGAGTAGTAGGCAAAAGTGTCAGAAACGGCCGTTTTTGGTTTTTATGCTACGATTTTTTATTCAATGAGGGCGCCACTTGGCCGCTAGTAGGGCCTTAAGGTGGAAGCGCTAGTGGAGTTGCCCAAGCGTGTAAATAGCCGTGGGACTCTGCGGATGAAGGACATTAATTACTGCCAGACACTTGGATTGAATGCTGGCCCAAAATTGCCTATATTTGTCTGTATAACTTCAAGTTAGGAGTGGTTGGCAGCAGTCGGCGCATGTGGCCCTACTCTAAGCTATCAAGAACAAGCGTTACCTGACTTTCCTGGCTGTTCTCGCTGCCGACGACGAGTGCACTCGTTTCTTCCCACCAACACTCTTGATTATTCTTGTTCGCTAGTTAACGGACGCGGTAAATATGGGTTATTTATTATTCCCGGAGGATCCCCAACGTTTACGGGATATTACTCGGGATTTTAGTGTATTTGCGGGGACGATATTAATAAGACATTAATTTAGTCTGCGGTGAGATGCGCGCTGCCTCGCGGCGTTAGGCACACACTGACGTGACGTCGATTGTTGCATTTTAAATTGTCTATAGTTCGCGTAAAGCCGGCCACTCACGCCTGTCTGACAAATTAAAGCGAGACACACACGCGACGTGATACCAACCCCACCCAACTTGCAGAGTGGCGGCAACTCGCCACACCAGCTAGGCTAGCCCGCGAATTTTTTTTTTTTTTTTTACGTTTTTTGCACTTTGCAGGTCAGTGTCAGGTTATATCTTGGTCAAAATTTGATTCGCGGCCGTGGAAAAAATAAATAAAATAAAAATCATCAATACGAGTACAACTCTTTCAGTTAGGATTGATGTCAAATGTAAGTATTTCATGATTGACATTCGGCATCAATTCTAACTGAGAGAATTGTATTGATGATTTTAATGATTACAATTCTGTAAATACGTACTTGCTACAGCCGCGAATCGTATTTTGACCAACATACAACTTACAAAAAACGTAAGAAAATATGAATTTCGCGGGCTACCCTGGACCTTTCACTTTAAACTCACTTGAATTAGATATTTAGGTGCTTTTCGTTTTATTGTTAGTAGTAATTTATTTTGGCAAAAAGATAAACCACAAGTGTTGTAACTATAATAATGTGAGTGGTCCTGCCACAGAATTCGAATTGCCTGAACACAGATACCGTCTGTGTTTCCGGATAGCTACAACCTGGGGGTCTTTAAGTCAAGAGTGAATAAGTTACTTCTAGGCAACCGTGCTCCATCTTCGACCACATCACCGCTTACCATCAGGTGAGATAGTGGTCAAGCGGGAGCCTAACAATAATAAAAAAAATACATAACTAGCCTTGCTTCAGTGGCCTATCCCACAGGAATTGAGCATAATTTTTCCGGTATAAAAATGCAGTAGGAACCTCCACCCAAATTTACTTCAACATCAGATTTGTTCCCACCAACACCTTCAAGAAAACAAAATGAATATCTAAAGACTTTAATCCTTAGAGTGGCTCAAACCCCAACCAACTTTAAACGATAAAATTCCATCACATCTTCATCAATATCAAATGTTGAATCAATTAACCGTTCTTTTTATTAAAGGTAGCAATTAGTTTAGCCTTCAAAAGCTGGGCGGTATGATTACGCACGAGTGCGAGACGAATCAGCGATCATACGGTAGCCGGCGCGTATTTGTATGTTAATTTTTAACGAGAACTGCAAACAAAAAGTAAAAGTCCTTATTGAACAGTGAATTAAGGTGAAGATGGAGCGGGACGATGTTAAAACGATATGAAAGTTTTTATGTTTGGTCCTGATTTAAATTATTTGCAAGTTACCAAGGGTTTGATTTATTTATTTATTAGAACTTCATCTAACACAAATACATGTATAAAGGCGGACTTAATGCCTTAAGCATTCTCTACAAGTCAACCATGGGTGGCGAAGAGATAACATGGCAGGTGCATACCCTCTGCGTAGTCAAATGTCTCCAGGGGAGACTATATTATCAAGAGAAAATATTAATGAGAAAATATTATCAAGAGGAAAACGGGTACGGAAGTACTCGTATATATAATTATATACTTAGTTAAAATAAACATGCATATAAAATAAAAATACCTACTTAGAAAAATAAATGTATTTGTTATTTTTCTAAGTAGGTATTTTATATTAAATTTATATGTATTAAGTTAAGGATGGGGATTTTGAGACGACTCTTTTACTTGTGTATAAAGTAATTCCACCTTCCGCTTAAATGCATACTGACTGGTGGCCGTTCTAGTATTGAGGGGAAACACATTCCACAGAAGGATGGACTGTATGTGAAAGGAAGAATGAATAAATCAGAAGTATGAAAAGAGCAAAGGAGAAGGAGATTTTTAGAAGAACGCAGATATTGAAAGTGAGATATAAGATAAGAAGGAGGGGTGGGAGTATTGAAAAGTGTAGTCAGAGCGCGCAAACTTCTTCTCTGGATCAGAGCTCGACACATGCTCATATTTTCTCAAGTTGAAAATTAACTGAATGCAGTTATTGAAGAGCCTATCAATCTTATCCAGCAACACCGCGTGCAGGTCAAATTAGTACACGTCATCATAATCGATTATAAGGAAAATTAAAGGGGTTTCTTGTTGCCCAATAATTGGGTTGTGGACTTCAGATAGACAGACATCAACATTATAATTTCAGCTGAAAGACGTGTCATATATCTACGAACTTAAGACCTGACGTCACACAAATCCTACATCGCGGTATCAAAGTTCTCTGCGCGATTTGAACATATATCCCGACTACAACCATGGGGTTGTTGCCCGGACTAGACACAACACCCGTCTGGTCGGAGGATCTTCCTTATTCAATGGAAGTTTGCGGGGTTTTTCACCCTGTTCCTCCACTCCTCTATACTGATGACCCTCGACAATGAACTTTAGCGCAGCCATACTGCAGCTACTTCATCGTGACGTCATCATCATCTCTTCTTCAAGCTCTAGGACAGCTAGTCATACAGCCACCCATGGTTTCTACGAGTATCCTGACCTCCAGCATGCAGCAGACGCGTATTTCTGATCAGCATCCTCAGCCTCTATCATCATACTTAGACGTCAACTGCTGGACATGAGCCTCTCCTAAGCGTCACCACCTCGACTGGCTCTGTGCTTCACGTATCCATCGTATCCTCTTGGCCTTCACAATAGACTACTATACAACATAAACTAAAAAAACATTTGACCTTGTTGTTAGAGTGAGTGAATGCAACTAAAGCCCATTCTGTTCAACGATAGTTGGAGCCGTGGAAGAATGCCACGTAGTTTGAGTCTGTCAAAAATTGATAAGCCTTGACCATAGGAGAAAGACTTTCTCACGTGTGCGTACAGCAAAGAAGTGGAATTTTCTGCCGGAATCTGTGTTCCCTAATAGCAACAACCTGTTAATGTGTCAATAGGTTACGTCTAGGCCGGAGTGCTCCAACGTCGTCCTCATCATCGCTTGCCATCAGCAGGCGTATTCGCTAACTCAGTTGACATCAATTTGATACGCACTTTGTCGTACATTGCTGCTTTGACGTATAGGAAAACCGTAGTGCCTATTATTATAATCTATGTCAGCAATGTAATGCATAGTGCCTATCAAATTGATGTCAACTAAGTTAGCGTATATACCTGTAGGTCAGATAGTGATCAAACGCGAGCCTATTATAGTAAAAACAAAGTTTCGAATAATAGCAGTATCTTAAACTAAAGCAGTGTGTAAAACCCGCATGTTTTTTATCGTTCCTCAAAATATCTACATTATTAATTAAGCAGGTTCCGCCTGGGGCGACGGGCCGTGATTTTAACTTAATTCCCGTCTCTCTGATGTGGCGGGAGGTTACTATTTATAGGTCTACTGCAGTTTTATATGCTGGCCGGTTAATCCGTTTTAGTAGACCTTGGTAAAGGGGTTTTATTTATTTTGAGCGTTCCGTACGTCGAAAGGAAAAAAAAGGAAGTGTTATAGGATCACTCCGTTGTCAAGAACCTTTTTCTCAGGAACGCGTTGAGGTATCAAGTTGAAATTAATATGAAATACTCAGGGCTTCAATCCCTTAGAGTTGTGAAAAAAAAATAAACTTACATGTCAACACAATCAAAAGATACGGCCGTTTATGCCGCATATTTTGACATTCGCTACGGAATCAAAACCTGTAAGGTAGGTACTTCCCGTTGAGCTTCTTTTTTTTTTGACCTAGGATCATGAAATTTGGTAAAAAGTAACGTTAAGAAAAAGTCCGAAAAGCGTTATTTTGTAGAACTAAACACTTAATTTTTATTTTTTGCAAATACAAACTTATATTTCAGTTAGACATTTTTTAAACTACTTAGAAAGTTTAGTTTTTCCTTCAATACTACAAATCTTTTCATCAGAAAATTAAGTAAAATTATGCAGGCACGGAACCCTTTGTGTGCGAGTTTTTTGTGTAGACTACGGCGAACTGAATTCTCGGGAAGAGATGATTTATGTATAAGGTTTTATAGGAAAACGACGTAAGGAAACTTTTGACTACAAATGTTCTTCAGGCTTCAAGGGTAAAGAAGACCAAATAAAATGAGAAATGGACTGTATGAAAGATAATATGGGTAGAAAAGGGGTGTCTACAGAGACGACTACCAACAGATGGAAAAGTGTTTTTCCTTTGTGGCAATGAAGCCCCGGAGAAACGTTCAACGCTGTTTTGGATCCCGCCTCCCGCTACGAAATTAATCAGAAAAGAACAGCGGAGGATTCAAAAAAGATAATTTTCATTTCGTAAATGTGGTGTGCCGACAGCAAATGAATTGGGATACGGACAAATATAATATTAATAATCTGTATTAATCAAAATTTTTTTATTACGTTTACAGTTGCTGCCCTGTTTTAATTTTATTTTTTTTATTTTTAAATTTCATTATTCGCACACTTGCCTATCCAATTTACTTTTGACACTGGCAGAATAGTCGACATCGGCTCTAGTTGCCATTAATAAAAAATAGAATGCTAGTGATGCTAATGTTTTGAAAAGGTGACATAGGTCCCCCACCCCCATAGGTTAGATGAAATGTAAAAATGTACCTAAATGATTGGAAGCTGGTTCCATAAAATTCAATCTGCCTAGCCTTTTCCCAACTATCTTGGGGACGGCTTCCAGTCTAACCGGATGCAGCTGAATACCAGTATTTTACATGGAGCGACAGTCTATCTGAGCTCCATTACCCAGTTACTGGGTAATACGATACCCCTTGGTAAGACTGGATGTCAGACTTTCGGGCTTGCGACGACCCGTAATGATTGTCAAAGATCCACGATTGACAGCTGAGGACCAACGGCTTAACGTGCTTCCCATCCATGAACCAACCCTGGCAAGCGTAGCTTAACCTGATGGATAGATCCGTGCGGCTGTTATTACTTTAGCCAAGAGCTCCTCTCCATCCATAGATTAAAGAATTCAGGAAATCAATATGCTGAGGTTTCTACGTCGATCCAATATTTAGAACGATTAGATCAGACAGAGTGAAACGGAAATTAATTTATTTACTAACTTCTGCCACCGGCTTCGCCCGCGTGGTTAATACCAAGAAGTACTAATGTACTGCCCCCATTATATCTCAATTCTTTATTGTACACCAAAATTTCACATGGTAGGTACTTAGTGGTTACACAATTCATATACAAAGGCGTTATATTATAGTCTATGTGTTATTCTGATGTATAAGCAATATTACTGTGAATTTTCATCAAAATCCGTTCAGTAGTTTTTGCGTGAAAGAGTAACAAACATACATCCTCACAAACTTTCACATTTATAGTATTAGTAGGAAGTAGGATTAATTTAGGTACACATACAATTATTTTAACAGAAATGGTTGGTTGATCATATTTAAAATACTGCTTCTGTCCATAAAAAGGAATAACTTAAAAAAAAAAAAAAAACTTTCATCAAGAAAGTCACACTCAATTCTCAAAAATGAACATCTTTCTTAAAGAAGGTCATACTCAATTCTCAAAAATGAAGAACTTTCATCAAGAAAGTCATACTCAATTCTCAAAAATGAACAACTTTCATAAAGAAAGTCATGATCAATTCTCAAAAAAAGAATCAGCAGAAGCAGTTTTTAAAATATAACCTCCCATTTTCGTTCATCATAATCATCATCATCATCAGCCTTTTAATGTCCCCACTGCTGGGGCACAGGCCTCCTCTCTGTGAGAGGGTGAGGGCCATAATCCACCATGCAGGCCCCATGCGGATTGGTGCATGTCACATGTCTTCGAATTATTGGTTCTAGGACATGCTGGTTTCCTTACGATGTTTTCCTTTAACGTTTTGAGAGCGGTGGTGATGAAATAATTTACACAAAGTAAAGCGCCTGCCTGGGTTTGAACTCGCGACCTACGACTTGCCACCAATTTTCGTTAGATCCTGTATATTATAAGTATTTAATTTTATTACTATTAAATTCATTCATTTCTACTCAATTTACAACCCTGTAGGTATATCAGGATCATCACAAATGGTAGTGATTGTTTCATAATGGAATTTTATTGCACTTCGATTGCCGGCACGGGCGCTAGTTCAGACTAGGTTATCCGTAGCAAATTGCCCGACTTTAGATCTAGACAGACCTAAATACCTAGGACTAAGTAAATCGCACTGAATTTTCCATGAATTTCCATACATTATGGATCGGTACTTTTTTTTTGGTGGGGTGGGAAATCATCTAATGACTTCTCCCGCTCTAGGTGGAGCGGGAGGGCGTGTCAGACTCTTCTTGACTAAAACCCACCCCTGTTCCTTACCTGCCTGAGTGCCCAGGGGTGCGGTAACTTGCCCAGGGGTTGAGGATAAATTCGAAAGAGTTACCTCGCCTCTGGGCATTCAGGGCAGGGAGGAACAGGGGTGGGTTTTAGTCAGTAAGAGTCTGACACGCCTTCCCGCTCCACCCAGAGCGGGAGAAGTCATTGGATGATTTCCCACCCCACAAAAAGAAAGGGGTGCGGTAACTCATTTTCAGAATTTATCCGTTACCTCTAGGCATGCAGGCACCGGCAACGATGGGCCCCGTTGTGGTGGCTGACACTAATCTCTTTGAGGCGCGCGTGGAACACTACGCGCCGACGACTCACGGGATGGACCGGTACTTAGAGTTTATAGAAAATAATCCAACCTTACTTAGGTTGGATTATTTTCTGTCGTAAATCAGAAAAAAATGGTAGGTTTTGCAGTAATTCAGTAATCGGATAAAAAAAATATCAATGTGTTTATTTTATACACTGATTTGCAGGTTAATTTTAGGGTTCGGTACCCAAAGGGTAAAACGGAACCCTATTACTAAGACTCCGCTGTCCATCCGTCTGTCCATCTGTCACCAGGCTGTATCCCATGAACCTGATAGTTAGACAGTTGAAATTTTCACAGATGATGTATTTTTGTTGCCGCTATAACAACAACTACTATAATATTTAAGGGCGCTCCCATACAACAGACATGATATTTTTTTGCCGTTTTATAGATAACTAGCTTCTACCAGCGGCTTCGCCCGCGTTTTTTTTTTTTGGGGTGGGGTGGGAAATCATGCAGTGACTTCTCTGGGTGGAGCGGGATGTGTCAGACTCTTCTTGACTAAAACCCACCCCTGTTCCTTCCCTGCCTGAGTGCCCAGGGGTGCAGTAACTCATTTTCAGAATTTATCCGCTACCCTTCGCCCGCGTGGAATTAGTACTTCCCCCGCTATAAATTATAACCTATTTTTTTTTTCATAAAAGTATCCTATGTTACTTCTAATACTTCCAAGAATATGTGTACAAAGTTTCATGATGATCGATTAAGTAGTTTTCGCGTGAAAGCGTAACAAACAAACTTACATTCACATTTATAATATTAGTAGGATTGTACGGAACCCTTCGTGCGCGAGTCCGACTCGCACTTGGCCGGTTTTTTCAAAATTTTCAACCCGGGAGAAGGGTAGATGTGGGTGCTAAAGTGGTGACTAATCATTTAAAGGAGCTTTTATCGTACTACTACGTACTAGCTGACCCAACTGACGTCCTTTCTTAACTATTTTTTTTTGAACTGTCAAAAGCGCGATGTCTAAAATGTCGCTAAGTTTTCTGAAATTTTCTGGGCATCTTTCTTAATTTTTTTCTTTCATAAGAACCTTCTCATAACAGTAACAAAAAGGAATTCGCGAAATCGGTCCAACCGTTCACGTGTGATGCCATGACCAAGGGGAATAGGGATTCATTTTTACAGTTGATGATTTAATTTGATGGATGAGGCGTAGGATCCCTTGAATTAGAATTCGTTAGTCAGTTTTAAAACTAAGTATAATGGTTATCGAGTTTTATAAATAAGGCCGTTAAACTCCAAAGATAATCATTAGATCTTCACTATTGTATATGAGAGTATAATAATAATAATATAATTTCTGGATAAAATGGTTTCAAAGATCGCACGCTCGCTTGGCAGCTCAGTTCCAGTCTGCCCTAGATTCAGGGTCGCTGCCCCAGTTCCTTACGACAGGAGTAACCCACCTGCTCCATAAATCTGGTAGTACTGCGGGGGCGAAAAATTATAGGCCGATCACGTGTTTACCGACGGTCTATAAAGTTCTTACGTCCATCCTGAGAGCCAAAATTAACAATCATATTGACAAAAATTGTATTTTGTCTGCCTCTCAGAATGGATGTAGGAACGGGTCCCGCGGTACTAAGGAGCTGCTCCTTATTGATGTTGCCATTAGCCAACAGGTTCGTCGTTCTCGAAGAGATCTGTCGACATGTTGGATAGATTATAAGAAGGCCTACGACTCAGTGCCACATACATGGCTCATGAGGGTGCTAGAGCTGTACAAAGTGGATGCAACTTTGCGCACCTTCCTGATGTCGTGTATGGGGCAGTGGAGGACGGTCCTTCACTATTCAGGATGTCGACAGATCCAGGAGAACAGCGAACCGATAAGGATCGAGCGTGGCATATTCCAGGGCGACAGTCTGAGTCCACTGTGGTTTTGTCTGGCCCTAAACCCTCTCAGTACTCTACTGGAGGGCTCGGGCCAAGGCTACCGGTTGAGAAGAGGTGGACAGGTCATATCACACCTCCTTTACATGGATGATCTGAAACTCTTTGCCCCCAACAACTTGCAACTGATGAAGCTACTGAAGGTAACAGAAACCTTCAGTAGCGCCATCAGGATGGAATTTGGTGTGGACAAATGTGCAGTCATGCATGTAAAGCGAGGGGAGATTATGGAATCCGTGGGAACTCAACTCTCGGATTCCATACACCTTAGATCCCTCTGCTCAACCGAAACCTACAAGTATTTGGGTATGTCGGAAGCGTTAGGCATCAGCACTGCTGACGTGAAACAGTCGTTGAGGGAGCGCTTCTTCGGCCGCCTGAATAAAGTACTAAATAGTCTTTTATCAGGCGGGAACAAGGTGCGCGCCTTCAACGGTTGGGTCATGCCGGTATTGATGTACTCTTTCGGCATACTCAAATGGACTCAGACCGAACTTGACGCCCTGGATAGGAGGGTCCGCACACTGCTGACCGCAAATCGCATGCATCACCCACGATCATCGGTGATGAGGCTGTATATCCCGCGGAAGTGTGGGGGTCGTGGCTTCTTAAACGCTAAGACCCTACACAACCGTGAGGTATGCAGCCTTAGGGAATACTTCCTCAAAGCTGACGTGGGTATGCATCGAGATGTGGTCGCTGTGGACAAGGGCCTCACCCCGCTCTCCTTGGCAAACGGGAACTGGCGCAAACCTATAGTACTGGATACTAATGACCGCACGGAAGTATGGCAGAGCAAGGAGCTTCACGGACGCTTTTACCGGGTCCTACATGGGCCCGATGTAGATCTCTTAGCGTCCGTATCCTGGCTGCGTTTTGGTGACCTCTTCGGGGAAACCGAAGGTTTTGTCTGTGCGATTATGGACGAAGTTATGATGACGAATAACTACCGGAAATACATTGTGAAGGACGGTACGGTTGACATCTGTCGGGCATGCCACCGGCCCGGGGAATCAATCCGACACATTATTTCTGGTTGTTCTCGTCTAGCTAACGGAGACTATTTGCATAGACACAACCTTGTAGCCAGGATTATCCACCAGCAACTTGCTCTTAAATACAATCTTGTGGAATCTGAAGTACCGTACTATAGGTATGAGCCCGACCCAGTTCTCGAAAATGGCAATATCACGTTATATTGGGATCGATCTATCATCACTGACAGGACTGTTGTTGCCAATAAGCCTGACATAGTGGTGATAGATCGCCTAGAGCGTCGCACAATGATTGTTGATATAGCTGTCCCTCATGACGAGAACCTCGTGAAAGCTGAGAAAGATAAACAAACAAAATATCTTGATCTGGCTCGCGAGGTTGTCGACATGTGGGAGGTGGATACAGCTGTCATTGTGCCGATAGTCGTGACGGCCAATGGCTTAATAGCCAAGAGCCTCGACGAACACCTAAGGAGGCTCTCGTTAGGCGGCTGGATCAAGGGCTTGATACAGAAAGCGGTACTCCTGGACACGGCGCGTATTGTTAGGAGATTCCTTTCTCAGGAGCCCTGACCACCGGTAGCTTGGACCCTATCCCGATACCGGTGGGCTACTATTTTTTATATTTTTAAATGTTTTTATATTTTGATATTTTAATATTTAAAAATGTAAATTGTATGTATATATTATAAAATAAATGGAATAATAATAATAATTTATTCATCAAAAACATTGTAGTACAAATGATGACCATTTACAGAATCGTTTATCGGAATATAGTGTACAAAGACTACAATAAAATGGTGGGTGAGGTGCTGTATTCCTAGCTAGGTTAATAGAAAACCTGTGTTAAGGAGCACAGTGCCGGTCCCCAAGGAAATAAACAATAAAATCGCAGGTACACAGTTATACATTATAGGACATTATGATGCGCTTACTACAAACATTTTGGTGTATAACATATAATATATATAATATAAATAAGATTATTTCCCTTTTTCCTCTCCTTTCCCTTTTTCCTTTCCCTAATGTGGCTTAAAGCTAAAACAGTAAAATAACAAATAAGGAAAACAGAATAATAGGGTAAACTTATATAAACTAAAATTAAATCATGTAACAAGTGGGTACGTGAATATTTGTTGTTACCAAACTAGTTGAGGTGAGTATATTATAGTTATGCTTGTGCGAATAGGTAGTATTTCCGCTGAAGGTTACGAGTCATAACCTGTAGCGAATTAAATTGTATGACCGTAGCGATTGTTAGTGAGATTTCGATGTGCATTTTTATAGTTATCTTAATTTATTGTGTAGTAGATTCACAAAAGAAAGATAAATAAGTAACCAAGTTAATCAATTGAAATCAATTATGATTTTTTCTGTTTCGTCGTAGTTTTTACCTTGTAGGAATATATGAAATACTTTTACTCCACAGTCAGATGCATGTAAGAAGAAAGAAGAAAAAAGAAAGAAGAAAGCAGAAAGAAGAAAGAAGAAAGAAGAAAGAAGAAAGAAGAAAGAAGAAAGAAGAAAGAAGAAAGCAGAAAGAAGAAAGAATAAAGAAGAAAGAAGAAAGCAGAAAGAAGAAAGCAGAAAGAAGAAAGAAGAAATCAGAAAGAAGAAAGAAGAAAGAAGAAAGAAGAAAGAAGAAAGAAGAAAGAAGAAAGAAGAAAGAAGAAAGAAGAAAGAAGAAAGAAGAAAGAAGAAAGAAGAAAGAAGAAAGAAGAAAGAAGAAAGAAGAAAGCAGAAAGAAGAAAGAAGAAAGCAGAAATAAGAAAGAAAGAAAGAAAATACGTTTATTTACGGTAAACATGACGCAAAAAACAGAGAAACACCACAAAAAAAGAAAAGCTGGGGGAAAATATGCGTCACATCCACGCAAAATGGCCATCGCTCAGCTTAGTGCTATGACCATATGCAAGACAAAGCCCCAGCGCTGGTTTTCAGCGAGAGCCGGCGCCGACGTCATGACGTCGGCTACATGTAGAGACTCTCATCAGGACCTCTTTAGAGGATTTAGAACTCATGGCGCATTAGGAATATAAGAAATAAACAATAATTCGAGTTTTAAAATAATTAAGATGGTGACAAGGATTGAGGACGGCTGTCAGGCCGATATGTGCGAGCGAATTATGTAAAGTGAAGTTATAATATAAGAATATCAAGTCTTGCAATCCACTGTTTCGTTCATAAATCATGACACACGAGTAACATAACATATATTAGGAGCACCACCACAGAGTTACTCTTCCCCAGATACAACAGTACCTAATCTCTATCAAAAGAAGAGATTAGCAGGTATTTAAATAGATACGAAGGAACTTCACTACATATCTTTATACTTATATAAAACATCTATATATATAAAACAAAGTCAGGTTAGTTACCGTGTCCTCGTGGATGCGATAGGTGGCGGCGAACTCTCGCGCCCGGCCCTGGGTCAGGCCATGGTACGGAGCGAGAGGGAATGGGAAGCAGTCTCCGCCTTCTGCGAAGCAGTAATGCTCGCGAAGGCGGAGGGAGGACGCGTGAGGGAAGCCCAACGGAGTGGCCCTTACGGCCCCGGCTGCTACCACCGCAGGAGGTACTGGGCGTACTGGGCGTAGGACGTCGCTAGACGATCTCCGGCCACCGTAGACCCGGGCCTGCGGACGGGGACCAGTGGGTAGCTCGCCGTCCGATCAGCACCAGGCCCGTGAGTCGACGGCGCGTAGTGTCCCACACGCGCCTCAAAGAGATGATTGTCAGCCACCACTGACGAGGCCCATCGTGGCCGGCGCCTGCATGCCTAGGAGTAGCGGATAAATTCTGAAAATGAGTTACCGCACCCCTGGGCACTCAGGCAGGGAAGTAACAGGGGTGGGTTTTAGTCAGTAAGAGTCTGACACGCCCTCCCACTCCACCCAGAGCGGGAGAAGTCATTGGATGATTTCCCACCACCCCCAAAAAACAAAGGTTAGTTACACCATTTATAACTCAAAAACGGCTGGACCGATTTTAATGATCTTTCATTTGTTTCCGCCCTGAATAGCAGAATAACTATTAAAACATCGGACTTTTTTTTTTTTGAAAAAAAATATTTTCATAAACATTTTGTATGGACCCCCTTGTTTTATTAATTCTGAGGCGGTATGAAGTTCGGCAGGTCAACTAGTTATAAATAGATAAGACCCTCGCCGAGTCTATTACTGATGAATGGATTTTCATGCGATTTTCACCAATAGACGGAGCTGGAGTGTCACTAGTATATAATAATATGAAGGTACTACGTTCTAGTACCTATAATCGCAAATGTACTGAGGTACTTTCATTTATAAGCGCAAGATGATTATTTCTAGCGGATTAGCAGGAGTAGACTCCGTGTCGTATTAACGTAGTTTTATAGTGTATGCGACTGATTTAATATTTCTTGTTGTATGGTGCAAGCTGTAAGCGGGAGCGTTTTGCCAGAATGAAGACAGGTAAGTTCAGTACATAAATCCATTAAAATAAAACTAAATGAGTACTATAATTTGGGTATATTTGATATGATAAGAAAATGTCGTGAGGAAAGTCTTGTGTATGGATGTGGTTGGACTGTGTGAAAGAGGATATGGGTAAAAAGGGGGTGATTATAGAGATGACGACTAATAGAGGAGTATGGAAGAAAAAGACATGTTGCGCCGACCCCAAATAAATTGGGATAAGGGCAGGAGAATGATGATTTGATATGATAAGAATGGCAATCAAGGAGCTCGTGGCTAAAGTAATAACAGCCCCACGGGTCGATCCATCAGGTTAAGCTACGCTTGCCGGGATTAGTCCATGGATGGGTGACCATCTTTACATACCGAGACTCCTCCGTGCCTCGGAAAGCACGTTAAGCCGTTGGTCCCGGCTGTCAATCGTGGATCTTTGACAGTCATTACGGGTCGTCAGTAACCCGAAAGTCTGACAACCAGTCTTACCAAGGGGTATCGTATTTACCCAGTAACTGGGTTGTGGAGGTCAGATAGGTAGTCGCTCCATGTAAAATACTGGTATTCAGCTGCATCCGGTTAGACTGGAAGCCGACCCCAAGACAGTTGGGAAAAGGCGCGGGCAGATTGATTTTGATGAAGGATGGTAATCACTACATGTTATAAAACAAAGTCACCCGCCGTGTCTGTCTCTGCGTGATAAACTCAAAAACTATTAAACGGATTTTCATGTAGTTTTCACCAAAATACAGAGTAATTCATGAGGAAGGTTTAAGGTATAATTTGTACCCATACGAAGCTGGGGCGGGTCGCTAGTATACACTCAATCCTTCTATCAATTATGCCACACACTTTTGCCGGGCGCCACATCAGTCTGTTAGCTCGGCATCTCTCTCATCGGCTTATCCCTTATGGTGCTTCATTCTTGAAGGAATGTGTATTTGCGCAGTTCAACAACTTTCAAAGCTATTTACAATAGCACTTCATTATGCTGAATTCTAAAATTGGTTTAGTATGCAAGCTGAAAATAAGCGTCCGCAATGCTTAAGTAACGGTACATGCTGGGACTGAGGGTCTAGAAGTTGAAATTTTCACAGAATGTGTATTTCGGTTGTCACTATAACAACAAATAATAATAAATTAAAAACAAAGGGGGGCGCCCTCCCCTATTAGAAACGCGTTTTCTTTTTCTCAATCTTAATAATGACGATAGGTAGACAGTTGATTTTTTTACAGATTCTGTATTTCTGTTGCCGCTATAACAAATAATAAAATAAAAATAAATTAAAAATTAAAGGGGTCCCTTTAATTTTTAATTTATTTTTATTTTATGTATAAAAGGAACGTGATTTTTTCATCTTATGGTACGGAACCCTTCATGTGCGAGCCCGACTCGCACTTGGCCGGTTTTTAAACTTTTTGACAATCGCTATCGCAACGCTTTCGCAGATAGAATGTAACTTCTTTGACGACACGGTTGGCGCAGTGGTTGAGCGTTCGGCTGCTGCGCTGCGTGTCGCGGGTTCGATCCCCGCACGGAACAAATATTTGTATGACCTACAGATAGTTGTTCCGGGTCTGGGTGTCTCGTGTATGTGAGTATTCATGTTTGTGAACGCACCCATGATACAGGAGTAATTCCTAGTGTGGGGCAACGTTTTTAAAAAAAAAAAAAAAAAAAACTTGTCTAGGGCCTCTGATCGGGGACAGACGAACGAACATAAATGTTGCATGGTATGGCCACCAATCCAAAAGGCGTCAAAAGTTAAGATTGTATAAGATAAAGTATAAAGCGTTTGGCTGCTGGGTTGCGTTTGCGTGTCGCTGGTTCGATTCAAATGTTGGTTCACACGGAACAAATGTTTGTATGGTTTTTTTTTTGGCGGGTAGGCAATCATCCAATGACATCTCCCGCTCTGGGTGGAGCTGGGCGTGTCAGACTCTTACTGACTAAAACCCACCCTTGTTCCTTCCCTCCTCTGAATGCCCAGGGGCGCGGTAACTCTGTTTCTAATTTATCCACAATCCCCGGGCAGAGCATCGGCCATAACGGGCCCCGTCATGGTTTGCTGACAACTCTTTGAGGCGCGCATGGTACACTACGCGCCGTCGACTCTCGGGCCTGGTGCTGATCGGACGGCGAGCTACCCACTACTCACCGTCCGCAGGCCCGGTTTTGTATATAGGTTGTTGTTCTGGGTCTGGGTGTCTTGTATATGTCAGTTTTAATGTTTGTGAACGCATCCACGATACAGGAGTAATTCCAAGTGTGGGGCAACGTTAAAAAAAATGTTTTTTTTTATTCGGTTTTCTTGGTCATGGTATTGTTATCTTATGCATCTGCATTAGTTTAAAGATTTGATAAAACCATCATATTGGAAAAGCTACGCGTGTATTAAATGAATTTGATAAAAATATCATATTAGAAAAACCCATCGCTTAAAAAAAAAAACTCCGCAACCCCCTATAACTTGTACCACACAGGATATAATATAAGCCTGCACACTTGCCCAGCTGTCACAGAGGATGTAGATACGTCGGGAATGTCCAGATAGATTCACAGGAACAGGATCACAGCTGATACCTGATAAGGGCGGCCTTAAGTCTGTCTGAGATGCCGCTAGATCTCACAAGATGGCGGTAGTGTGATGGCGCTAGTGATCCTTTTGATTTGCGGCTGGTTTTGCAGGAAGATAGTAAAGATCGGTTTGATAAATCTTAAGTTCTCGTGTTTAAGAGATTTATGTTTCGTTTTGACAAGTTTTGAGATGGTAATTTGATTTGGAAAGGTAAGAAATGTTCGTTTACATAGATAACATGTTTGATAAATAATAGATTATTAATAATTTATTTTAATAACAGCCGCACGGGTCGATCCATCAGGTTAAGCTACGCTTGCCGGGGTTTTTCCATGGACGGGTGACCATCTTTACATACCGAGACACCTCCGTGCCTCGGAAAAGCACGTTATGCCATTGGTTCCGGCTGTCAATCGTGGATCTTTGACAGTCAGTTTGTCTGACTACCAGTCTTACCACACAGTGGAGCATACGGTGGAGGTTTGCCCCGCTTGGGCAGAGCACCGCCGTGTCCTCGTGGATGCGATAGGCGGCAGCGACCTCTCGCGCCGTGCCCTGGTTCAGGCCATGGTACGGAGCGAGAGGGAATGGGAGGCCGTCTCCTCCTTCTGCGAAGCAGTAATGCTCGCGAAGAGGGAGGCGGCATACGCTAGGGAGACTCGAACACAGCTGAGTCGCCCTAGCGCTCCCAGCCGCAACCGCCGCCTGAGACGCCAGGGGGTTCGGACGCCGCGAGACGATCTCCGGCCACCGTAGACCCGGGCCTGCGGACGGCGAGTAGTGGGTAACTCGCCGTCCGATCAGCACCAGGCCCGAGAGTCGACGGCGCGTAGTGTCCCACGCGCGCCTCAAAGAGTTGTCAGCCAAGGGAAGGGGCCTGCCACGGCCGATGCCTGCCCGGGGGTGGAGGATAAATTCGAAAGAGTTACCTCGCCCCCGGGCACTCGAGGCAGGGAGGAACAGGGGTGGGTTTTAGTCAGTAAGAGTCTGACACACCCTTCCGCTCCACCCTAGAGCGGAAGAAGTCATAGGATGATTTCCCACCCCCCAAAAAAAAAAAAAAAACCAGTCTTACCACGGGGTATCGTATTACCCAGTTACCGGGTTGTGGAGGTCAGATAAGCAGTCGCTCCATGTAAAATACTGGTATTCAGCTGCATCCGGTTAGTCTGGAAGCCGACACCAAGATAGTTGGGAAAAAGCTAGGTAGATTGATTGATTAATAATTTATTTTGTTAAGGTTCATAAAGAGTTTTTTTAGAGAAAAAAAATGTGGAACGCTTCACGAGAAAGTCGTTAAATAGGTACGTTTTTGACAGCAAATACAACTGGTTAGGTATGTGTAGAAATTGTTAAGTGATGAGTGCGAAAACTTGAGTGCTATATCTATGGGCTACATTTGTTCTGATAAAATGCGTGAAAAATGGATTGATAAAGAGCTTATAGAACCAATCTACCTAGCCTTTTCCCAACTATCTTGGGGTCAGCTTCCAGTCTAACTGGATGCTGCTGTGTACTAGTATTTTACATGGAGCGATTGCCTATTTGACATACATAACCCCGTTACTGGGTAATACGATACCCCTTGATAAGACTGGTTTTCAGACTTTCGGGATTCTGACGACCCGTACCGACTGTCAAAGATCTACGATTGACAGCCAGGACCAACGGCTTAACGTGCTTGCATGGCGGAGTCTCGGTATGTAAAGATGGTCACCTATCCGTGGACCAACCCCGGCAAGCGTAGCTTAACCTGATGGATCGACCAGTGCAGCTGTTATTACTTTAGCCACGAGCTCCTCCCGAGAGTGTTGTAAATTAATGGTTGAAGGAAATAACGACTTCTGCTCGTTTTGGCGCCGGATGACCAACACTTCTTGTTTCAATACTTTGACGCCTCGAGCGGATCTCATCATCATCTTTTTTGCCATAGACCTCCTCCAAGTGTAGCCACAACGAACGGACTGGTCGGTCTCGCATTCATTGGATTCCCTCGACCCTCACCAGGTCATCGGTCCAGCTTGTTGGAGGCCTTCCAACGCTGCGTCTTCCGGTACGCGGTTCACAGGTGAAAGTATCATCATAATTTCATTCGAAAGACGTCCATTGCTGGACATAAGCCTTCCCCAAATGTCGCCTCAACGACCGGTCGTGTGCGTCCCGCAGCCATCGGCTACCCGTGGCGCTCACCAGGTAATCGGCCCACCTTGTGGGAGGCCTTCCAACGCTGCGTCGTACTCAACTACAAACTCACCGGGGCTTATAGCATTAGATACAGTACCCTTATAATCTCAAAATATTGTTAATTAAACTCAACAGACATCCAATCCAAAGGCAAATAATTTACGTTGACAAATAATAATGGGTGTTAATCCAGTCCGTCAGATAGGACGATAGTAACTACAAGTACAATAGAGGCGTGCCCTTCGCGTCACTAGAGCAATGCGCAGGCGCCGTTATTGTTCCAATAACACAGGGCTGCTAGAAGAAAGTACTGTGTTATTGTGTGAAATGTAAAAAACTAAGAAGAAAGAACAGAATAGAAATATTGCCCATAGTGTATCATGTCGCTTCCTATCAGTGAGCGTTTTCAAAATCGGATCAGAGTTTTTAGAGATATCCTCCAACAAACAGATAAAACATTGAACTATTTATAAGATGAAACTTATACTGTGTTGAAACTTCATGATTGACTTCTCTAAGCATTAAAGAAACAAAGCTTCAGTCCTGAAAAATTTAGGTTAATATGTATGTACAGTGTCGACCAAAAGTCGATAGGCAATCTCACAAAGCCATAGCTTGACGTTTAGTTTGACTTACGACCTTCTATTTCCAAGAAAATAGACACATGCATCATCATTGTCGTCAACAAGTGATTGTAGTTCATAATTTAAACGTTAATATATGAGTCAAGATGACCTAGCGGTTAAGCGCTCGCAGATAGATGCGTGAATCAGTGAGCCGTGAGTTCAAACCTCACGCAGTACTATTATAGACATTTTGTAAGTTTTTACTCGATTGGAAGAAATGAGACAGAAATATACTATTCTTTATCTTGTTCGCTTTGTTCACACATTTCGCAAAGTTAGAAAGGTAGATCATAAACTAAATCAAGAATTTAGATTTCTGCGAGGTAGACATGAGTTTTATGTTTTCTGTTTTTCATAATTCTGCCAATGTCTTGGCATCAAATTTTGACATTAGTAATAATTTAAATTAGAAATTAAGACAACAGAGACAATCTCTAGCAATTATTTAAAGAATGGTGAAAACAATGTTTTAAAATCAACAAATAGTATCAACCTGGTGCACCAAAATATTTATGGTTGTATGGGCAAGGATTTAGAAATAGAATTATTCCTTAAATTTAACAATGTAGATATTCTTTGTATAACTGAACATTGGCTTAAAAGCCATCAGATTATGTTTAATTATAGTAATCACCAGGTTGGTAGTTCGTTCAGCAGAGTAAACGCTATACATGGTGGCTCATTAATTTTCATAAATAATATACTTAAGTTTAAAGACCGCAAGGATATTGTGAGCCTCTCTGTTGAACAGACAGTTGAAATTGCCTGTATTGAATTGGAGCAGTTTGTTATATTAAGTGTGTACAGACCACTTAAAGGATTGTATGATTGTTTTGAAAAAGTAATGGATGAAGTGTTGCAAAAAATTTGTAACTCTAGTAAGTCTGTCATCGTTTGTGGCGACTTCAACGTTAATTTGTTAGAAACTTCTAGCCTAAGCACTAAAATTATAAGTTTGTTTCAGTCATACAATCTTGTAAATCTATTTATGGAGCCTACTAGAATAACCCCCACTACTGCATCTTGCCTAGATAATATTTATGCAGATATTTTACCTACCCACAAAAAAATTATTAATTTATTAGACTCTGATCATAGTGGACTATTGATCACTATACCAAATATAAACAAATATAAACGAAAAAAAGATATCACTGTTAACCCAAAATCTAAAGGTCGCTTGGAAACATTTAAAACTAAACTCTCAAATAAAATCCCACTTTTGTCAACTAATGATGACCCTAATCAACATTATAATGATTTTTTCAAAATGTATTGCACGCAATTTGATACTACTTTTATTCCTAAGACGATTTCGGTAAATGGCAATACTTCCTTCAGTGACTGGGCCACCATTGGTATTAATAAAAGTAGAAAACGGCTGTATGAGCTGTATGAAGAACGGACTTATATTAACACTGTAGAATTTAATTTATATGTTAAGAATTATTCTAAATTATTTAAAAAAGTATGTTATTTGGCGAAATCTCGCTACTTAAGTTCAAAAATTAAAAATAGTAGTAATGTAATTAAAATGACTTGGGATATTATTAATAGCGAAACGGGAAGGTCTTGCAACCGAAGTAGTGATTACAGCCTTGCTATTGATGACAGTATCATTAAATCAGATTCGCAAGTCGCCGCGGCATTTGAAAATTTCTTTGCAGAGATTCCCGTATCGACTACAAAATCTCTAAATTCATCACCAACTGCTGCAGAAATTTTACTTAAAGAAAACGTTCCAGTTTGTGAATCCCAATTTTATTTCCAATATGTCACTTGTAATGATGTAATCAAAACTTTTAATACTTTAAATGTTAAAAAGACTGCAGATCTATGGGGTAATTCTGTTGACGTTGCTAGGTCTATTATAGACATTGTAGCACCTACTTTAGCAGTAATCTTTAATAATTGTATAGATTGTGGTGAGTTTCCTGATCTAATGAAATATAGTAAAATTATACCATTGTTTAAATCGGGTAGTACATCAGACCCTACTAATTATAGACCTATATCAGTGCTACCTACTTTTAGTAAAATTTTTGAGAAAATTATTTTAGATCAAATTCAAAGATATTTTAATAAACACAAATTATTACACAACAAACAGTTTGGTTTCACAAAGGGTCGTTCAACAACTGATGCTGGTGTTGAACTTTTGGGACACATTTATAATGCATGGGAAGATAAATGCGATGCGTTGGGCATTTTTTGCGATTTGTCTAAGGCTTTCGATTGCGTTCTCCATGATACATTGATCAGGAAGCTGCACTACTACGGAGTCCGGGGCGCCTCTCTGGATCTTCTTACTTCATACTTGGGTAATAGGATTCAGAGAGTTGATGTGAACGGCAAAAGGTCTTCCGGGTCTGTAGTCAGAATGGGGGTTCCTCAAGGCTCAATTCTGGGTCCTTTTTTGTTTCTAATCTATATCAACGACTTGCCTTACCTCATAAAGGATAAACATGATATAGTGCTGTTTGCAGATGACACTTCACTTTTATTTAAACTCAAACGTCAGCAGGTGGTTGTTGATAATGTAAATAATGCTCTTTCAACTGTAGTTAACTGGTTTAATGTCAATAATCTTCTCCTTAACGAGAAAAAAACAAAATGCATAAAGTTCACATTACCCTATGTAATACAAGTGAACACTAGTGTGTCAATAAAGGGTGAAGAGTTGAAACCCGAGGATTCCACAGTGTTCTTAGGTTTAACTTTGGATGCGCAGCTTCAGTGGAGCCCCCATATAGATAAACTGTCCAAAAAACTTAGCTCTGCAGCATACGCCGTAAGGAAAATTCGTGGTTTAACTGATTTAGAGACAGCTCGTTTAGTATACTTTAGTTATTTTCATAGTGTGATGTCGTACGGCATTCTGTTGTGGGGAAATGCCGCCGATATTCAGACAATTTTTGTTTTACAGAAAAGGGCTATTCGTGCAATTTATAAATTAAGTCCCAGACACTCCCTCAGAGACAAATTTAAAGAGATTAATATTATGACTGTTCCCTCTCAATATATTTATGAGAATCTCATGTATGCACATAAAAATATTAATCTGTTTAAAAGATACAGTGATATCCATAGCATAAATACTAGGAACAAACACAAATTTATTGTACCAAAAAACAGGCTCAAGAAAAAAATAGGTGGTTCGTTTAGATGTCAATGTATACGTTTCTATAATAAACTTCCTAGCCAAATTCAAGAACTAAGCATAAATAAATTTAAATCATTTATTAAACGTAAGCTATGCCAGAAAGCTTTTTACACAATTAATGACTTTCTTGAGGACAAAAAGGCGTGGGATTGAGCTGCTTCAATGATATACATGAGCCATTGTTTTCATATGTACTACTTACTGATGAAAAATTTTTTATATATATATTTTTTTTAATATTCGTTTTTGACATGAATACTTGTATAGTATTGCATTATATTTTTTATTTTATTTTTTTATTGACATTTTATTATTATTTTTTTTGACTTGAATACTTTGTTAAGTATTAT
Organism: Polia nebulosa; assembly: GCA_951329385.1. NCBI lineage: Eukaryota > Metazoa > Arthropoda > Insecta > Lepidoptera > Noctuidae > Polia > Polia nebulosa. The sequence continues at coordinate 2,251,713 of OX589609.1, forward strand.
ATTTATTTTTATTTTTTGATTGACATATTATGATTACTATTTTGTTTGACACAAATATTTACTTTGTAAAGTATTATATTTTTTTTTTTTTTTTTGATTACTTAATTATTGTAAATGTGAGGACTATGTGGGTTATTATTATTATTTTCTCCTCCTTTTTACAGTAATTTTCAACGTTGTCTGACAGTTTGAGTACTTTTGCGGCCTACCCAAATATCTTTTCTTTGGTATTGTTCGTCATGTCATTGAGCTCCTTAGTGGTTTTTAAGTTGAGCTATTCGACTATTGACAAATGCTTGCACTGACTGGACAGGTCCACTCAAATATGTTTGGTTCTTTCTTCAAAAGACCACTACAGACACTAAGCTGCATGGTCCTCATATAGAATAATGTGAATGCGAGAACTATGTATGTCGTTATATTCATGTAGATTTTATGATTGTCTGGCAGTTTGAGTATTTTTTGCGGCCTACTCAAATGTCCTTACTTTGGTATTGTTCGTCGGTTCGTTGAGCACCTCAGAGTTCTGAGTTGAGCTTCGCGATGACTGACAAATGCTTGCACTGTCTGGACAGGTCCACTCGAATTCGTGTGTTGCTTTCTTCATAAAGCTCATCCCAGACATAAACGTACATGGTTCTCATAGGATCTAACCAGTCCACATTGTATGGATTTGAACACTAAAAGAGACTTTGACCTCTGAGTTTGTTTCGGTGTTTCTTCTCAGGGTAGTCAGCTAGGAAACACCGGCCTCATCTAGCTTAAACTGACAAAAAAACATTGACGTGTAAAAGTGTTCCTTGTAACCTATTTACTGAATAAACATCATTTATCATTTATCATTTATGAATATTTAACTTGATCGAAATTAAACGTTGTCGATTGGTTGTAGTTGTTGGTTAGTGACGTGTGGTTTAATTTAGTGGTATTAGATATTTTATATCAAAATGCAAGCAAATATTAATATTGAGGCGAGGGCGACTATTATTGCGCTGCATAAAAGTGGTCTTAATAAAACACAAATAGCTGATGAAACCGGACTGAATGTGAGTGCCTATTATATTGATGAATTGTAACTTAAATTTCTATTTGAAATCTATACACATTATTTGATGACTTTATTATTATTATTATTTACAGCTTTATTTTCCACATAACACATCTTACAAATATACATCTAATTATAATTATTTCCTTTCCATTTCTTTGTTATGTGGCCCCTCTACGGGTAAAAGCCTCCTCCATTCCTTTCCATCTTTCCCTGTCTTTGGCCGTATTCATCCAACTTTTACCTGCTGTGTTTATTATATCATCGTCCCATCTTTTCTTCTGTCTTCCTACATTTCTTTTGCCTTTTGGGCCCTGCCATTCAGTTGTTTGGTAAGTCCATCTCATATCTTTATATCTTGATAAATGGCCTGCTCAGTTCCACTTCTGTTTCAAACTAAAATGAAGAGCATCTGTTAATTTAGTTTTTTTGCGGATGTCTGCGTTTCTCGTTTTTTGTATTTTTCTCAGTTTTAGAATACTTCGTTCCATTGCATGTTGACAAGATGATATTTTGTTTTTTACTTTTTCAGTGAAGACCCATGTCTCAAGAATCCATTATAGTCTTTTTTATACTAAGGCTATAGTTCCCTTTTAGGATTTCTTTTTGGTCCCAGTATTTCTTCCAAGTTGTACTTATTCGTCTGTCTATTTCGTTTTCGTTGCTATTTACATCAAAGGACACCAATTTACCTAGGTACACATATTCATTTGTATAATCTATCGGTTTTTCCTCTACTTTGATTGTTTTCTTTTGACTGTTTGTCATAATTTTGGTTTTGGAAGCGTTCATGTGTAAGCCGATTTTTTTGCTTTCGAAGTTTAATCTTTGTTGCATTGCTTCTAAATCTTCCGCAGATTCACTCAAAAGAACAATGTCATCTACAAACCTTAGGTGTGTTAATTTATTATTTAGTATCCATATGCCTTTATTTTCCCACTTAATGTTTTTGAAAATGTTTTCAAGTACAGCTATGAATAGCTTTGGAGACAGCGGGTTCTCTACCAATTGTGAACTCCTTCCCTTGTTTTTCCAGTTTTACTCTACTAACACTCTTAGAATAGATGTTTTTTTATGATATTGACATATGTTTTGTCTACATCATTGTTTCTTAGAGCAGTCCATATAGATGGGTGTACTATGCTGTCGAATGCTTTAGAGTAGTCTACAAAAGCTATGTAAAGTGGTTTATTGAATTCTTTATATTTTTCTATTATTTGTTCTATTGTGTGAATGTGGTCTATTGTTGAGAAGTGCGGCCGGAAGCCCGCTTGTTCTATTGGCTGATTCTTGTCAATGTCTGGTGCTATTCTTCTCAGGATGATTGATGAAAAGAGTTTATATATTGTTGATAGCAAGCTGATAGGCCTGTAGTTGCCGATATCTAGCGGGTTCCCTTTTTTATACAATAGTATTATGTTTGATTTACTCCATTGCTATGGTACTTGCTCTTTTTCCAGTACTAAGTTGAAGAATTCTGCTAAATATGCAACCAGGATTGGCGCTCCGATTTTCAGGGCTTCGTTTGTGATGTTATCTTCGCCTGGGTTCTTCTCGGGTTTTAGTCGTTTGATTTGGGTCATTATTTCTCTTTATTTTTGTATATTATATATATTTGATGACTTATGGGTTAATAAAATGTCTCTCTGTTTTTTAAATCCACCATGAGGCCTAAAAGATAAATAATTACTAACTGTTTATTATTGGATTTATAAATGCAGAGTTTTAATATTATATATTAAATAAATATTATTATATTATTTAAATATGAAGTCACTTTAGTATTTTGTTACCTATAGCTGCCTAATATTATTTTTGGTTTTGTTTTAGAGGAATACTGTAAGTCTTTGGGTCAAACGATATGAAGACGAGGGTTTTTTTTTTTTTTTTTTGGGGGGTGGGAAATCATCTCATGACTTCTTCCGCTCTAGGGTGGAGCGGAAGGGCGTGTCAGACTCTTACTGACTAAAACCCACCCCTGTTCCTCCCTGCCCTACGTGCCCGGGGGCGAGGTAACTCTTTCTAATTTATCCTCCACCCCCGGGCAGGCATTGGCCGTGACAGACCCCGTCCTTTGCTGACAACTCTTTGAGGCGCGCGTGGAACACTACGCGCCGTCGACTCTCGGGCCTGGTGCTGATCGGACGGCGAGTTACCCACTACTCGCCGTCCGCAGGCCCGGGTCTACGGTGGCCGGAGATCGTCTCGCAGCCCCTAGCGTCTCCTGCGACGGCTGCTGCTGAGGGCGCTAGGGCGACTCTGCCTCTGTTGAGTCTCCCTAACGTGTGTCGCCTCCCTCTTCGCGAGCATTACTGCTTCGCAGAAGGAGGAGACGGCCCCCCATTCCCTCTCGCTCCATACCATGGCCTGAACCAGGGCACGGCGTGAGAGGTCGCTGCCGCCTATCGCATCCACGAGGAAACGGCGGTGTTCTGCCCAGGCGGGGCAAACACCTCCACCGTATGCTCCACCGTGTCCTCTGGGCGATCCTCGCAGTGGAAACACGCAGGGGTCACCTCCGCCTTGATCCGACACAGGTACCTCCCGAAACAGCCATGTCCGGTGAGGACCTGCGTCAGGCGGAAGGTGAGGGCGCCATGGCGCCTCTCCAACCACTCCTCAAAGAGGGGCACTACCGCCTCGATGGTGGCGTGCGCAGCGCTGGGTTGCGACAGTCGCTCTCTCCATGTCACCATGAGATCCTGCCGGAGCTCTGTCCGCCGAGCCGCGAGTTGTCGCGTCAGCGGAGTTTCGCCCCGGCGTTTAGCCTCCTCGCGCCACTCATACAGGTGCGCGAGGATTTTTGCCTCCAGATCCCACGGTGACAGTCCGGCAAGGAGGCTCGCTGCCTCACGGGAGACCGTGCGGTATCCCTGGATGATGCGGATCGCCATGACCCTCTGGGCCGCGTTCATCTGGCGCGTTGACCGCTGCCTCAATGAACGCGCCCACACCGGTGCCCCGTAGAGGGCCATGGACCGCACGATCCCCGCGTAGAGCCTCCGGCAGGAGGCGTTTGGCCCCTTCAGATTGGGCAGGAGCCGCTTCAAGGCGGCCCCGGCCCTGTCCAATCTGGGAGCCAAACGTCGAAAATGCTCGACGAAGTTCCACCGGCTGTCGAGGACGAGTCCCAGGTACTTCATCGTACCCTCGACGCCGATGCGAACCCCTCCTACCGTGATCTGGGAACCCGCCGGTGGCTCGTTCCGATAACCATGAAAGCACATGGCCTCGGACTTGTGCAATGCCACCTCGAGTCCCAGTTGCCGGATCCTCTCTATGACTGTCGCAACCCCGCGTGTCATACGGTCGGCCGCCGCCTCGTGCGACCACCCCTGCGCCAAGACTAGCGTGTCGTCATCGTAGCACACTACGCGGACGCCAATGGGGAGGTCGCAGCGCAGCACCCGGTCGTATCCGATGTTCCACAAAGGCGGCCCCAGGACCGATCCCTGTGGAACACCGCACGACATCTCTCGCCGGTTCCATTCTCCCTGATGACCGGGGTAGATGACGGCTCTGTCCGTCAAATACGCCTCGACTACGCGACGGAGGTAGGGCGGCACCCGGTGATACCGGAGTGCCTCCACTATGCAACTCCAGGGCAGGGTGTTGAAGGCATTGGCGATGTCCAGAGACACCGCCAAGACGACCCTACCCCGGGCCACTGCATCCCCCGTATGGCTCAAGCGTAACACTCGTTGGTGTGAAAAACACTTAATCCCTAATACAGACTCAGGTCGAATTACGATTAATAAGTGGGGATGGATGAGTGCAGCAGGGCCAGGAAAACTGGCTTTTATTCCTCCACGCGCCAACAGTTCTAATTATGTAGAAGTATTAGATGATGTCATGCTACCTACTGCGCAACATTTACCCAGCTGATGAGTTGACACAATTCAGTTTTGTCCAGGACAACTGTCCTATTCACCGGGCGAGCACTGTGCGTGAGTGTTTTCACAATCACCCGGAGATAATTGTTGTTCCATGGCCAGCGCGATCAGTCGATCTCAATTCCATAGAAAATGTACATAGTATATAGTATAGGGTTTGATGGTGCATAGGTGGAGAGACAAGGGATGAGCGGTGTTTAAAACAATTAAAGACCCACTGCATGGAGGTGTGGGAAAATTTAAAAGGAACCGAAATATGTGGTAATATTGTAGGGTCCATGCGCAAACGTCTACTTGACTGCATTGAAAGTGTTGGGGTTTACGCAAAATATTAACCGTCGTATGGCAACCGAGATTTGCTGTAAATTTTATGGTGAGGTTGTTTCGGACAAATTTCAGCCTCTTCAGCTTGGTTATGGCTCAAAAGGGGGCTGTGAGGCTGCCGTACACACGTTGTCGACCTACCTAAATTCTGGGATTGGAGAGGTCATCCTGAAGGTTGACATAAAAAATGCCTTCAATTCAGTCAATAGGGACACCATGCTGACAGAATCCAAAAAAGAAGTACCACAAATTTTTAGTTTTTTTTGGCAGTGTTATAGACACCCTTCTAAATTATTATATCGGGACAACCTTCTGGCATCCGCTGTTGGCCGTCAACAAGGTGATGCCCTCGGGCCAGTGATCTTTAGTTTTTGCCATTCACCCGATCATTCGACAGCTAAATTCCAAATTCAACGATTGATATCTCGATGATGGATCCCTAGGAGGCGATGTAGACACGGTTTTAGACGATCTACAATTTCTAAAAAATCAACTTCATTCAATAGGACTAGATCTCAACCTTTCAAAATGTGAACTTTTCTTATCTGACGGAACTGACAGAAAACTCACACTTTCAAAATTTAACGCTATAGCCCCAGAAATCAAAATTATACAAAAAAGCTCTCTTCGTCTCCTGGGGTCACCAATTTTCGAGAATTCCTTTCCCGATTTTGTCGAGGATAAAATTAAAAATTTCAATGACATTTCGGAAAGATGACTCCAAATTAACATGCATTCGGCCATCAGTTTGATTCGTTACTGCTGTTTCGGCCCTAAATAAACATATTTCCTTCGCGCTTCCCATTTATGGAAACACTCTCATCTTTTGGAAAAAATGGACCAAATTATTCGTCATACTCTTACGTCAATTTTAAATGTGGCCATGGACGACCGAGCCTGGGCTCAGGCTACTCTTCCCATCCGTATGGGTGGTCTCGGCGTCCGCAAAATTACTAGTATTAGTTTACCGGCTTTCATATCCTCGGTTCACGGCACTAAGAAATTAATCAGGAATATCTTAGCTTCCTCACTGATTGATTTTGATGTGCCGTGCTTCACCGAGGCTATGGATGCCTGGAGACTCGCTTGCCCGAATATAAATCCGCCCGACTACCCATCCTAATTGCTTTAGCTGCTACGACTGCGGAGCGTGCGCGCCTGCTGGCTGTGGGAGAGTGGGAGTCGGGCCTCTGGCTTCACGCACTACCGTCGTCGAACATAGGCACCTTGTTCGACGATACTACTTTTCGCCTCGCTGTTGCCCTACGTCTAGGCGCTCCCTGTTGTTCTCCTCATCTCTGCCACTGTGGCGAAGTTGTCAACAGCCTCGGACACCACGGCCTGTCGTGCAGCCGAAGCGCGGGTCGCATAGCGTGGCACGCGAATATCAACGACATCATCCGACGAGCTCTTGTCACCGCCGGCGTTCCGGCTGTATTAGAACCACATGGTCTTGCTCGCGACGATGGTAAAAGAACGGACGGGATGTCGTTATTTCCGTGGAAGTTGGGTAGGCCTTTAGTGTGGGACGCTACATGTGTCGATACTCTTGCCCCATCTCATCTTCCTAGTTCGTCGTGCTGTGCCGGTGCTGCCGCTGCGGCTGCGGAAAACCTCAAGCGGCGGAAATATAGTAACCTCGTCGGTAGCAACATTTTCGAGCCGTTTTGGGTTGAAACCCTTGAGCCGTGGGGTCCCAGTGCTCATATATTGTTTAAAGATCTGTCTAAACACCTTGTTGACACTTCACGTGACCCAAGGGCTGGCTTTTACCTCGGCCAGAGGTTAAGCAATGCCACCAGTCTTTTGGATACCTACACTTCCAGTCGACAGCGATGTGGAGGAATTTTTTGACGCCATACTTTAAGTTTTATTTAGTTAAGAGTTTTTGTTTTAATTACAGTTTGTTAAGTATTTTATAAGTTTTTAAATAAATACATTACAATTATAAAAAAAATACTAACATAAATGTTATATTTTAATATATAATTAGGCAGTGTAATAAAATATTTAGTGATACCTATTAACGTCTGTAATTATTTTATGTTCTTAAATTGAGGTTTAGTTTCAATCTTCTTTTCGGCAAGAAAATGACTACTTAAGCTATAACCTCAATACATTCATTGTGACGTTACATAACGTTCATAAAGTCTAAATCATATTTGTGTACTAGTTTTCAGTAAACTCTGCTGAATACCAATACTTATGTGGGTATCACTGTGGGCATCAGTTTGTATTAAATAACAATATTATAGAGACCTGGAGCAGCTTCTCTTAGAGCTAGGTCCCTGGAGATTCCTTTCACGTTCCTGGGGGTTTGTCTTACTCGCTAGCGGTGCGAGAGTGTGGTGTATAAGAGTGACTGCTTATGTGTGTTGTGTTATAAAAGAAAGAGGACTGGCACACTAATACGTTATATTGAATAATAAAATTAATACAAGTGCCCTCTTCGAGCGGGCTAGGAGAAGTCTACCTAAAAACTAAAGTCTTCTTTATTATAAATTCACAATTGGCGTTCCAAGAGTTTCTAGAAAGTTCCAAACTTCCAACGTGCCAGTCTCCTCCATAAGGTTGCCAACATAAGGTCGTCACAATATCCTTTCCTTGTTATGTTATTATGAATTAGTGGGTATACAACAAAAAATCTTATGAACAGTTACAAGAGAACTTATTTTATCTAGGTAGGAATGTGACGTCACAATTCTCATAAAAGTTTGGTAATTTTATAAATAAAACGAATAAACATTGTTGTTATAATTCAGAACTACTTTTTTATTTCCACCTCCCAACACCGATAAGATAAAATACATAATCGCATATGTAATATATAGGTAAATAACAATACAATAACTAATATTTAACTTTTTATAAAAATAAATAATAAGTATGAATATATTATAAATAAACTTAAATACTTAACAAGATCTTGCTTAATTAAAATACAAAAATTATTATGATTTCAAATAAACAAAAACAGCAATTCCTTGTAATTAAGATTCGAACTCGGACCTCATTGATCGTGAACCCATTACTTAGCCCAAACAGCTACTGGAACGACATGTTAGATTTATGCGAATTTTAGCAATTCAATGAACAGGTCGTCATTATGACGCGTATTCAAAATGCAACAGAAATATAATGTTATTTCGCGTAGTGCGACGACAATTCATTAGTGTGTGTTATCTGTGGAATGTTGAGGCATCACTCATCCACACAAACGCACAAGCACGGACTGTATCGTGCTCGAGTTCATAGCAATGTAATCCTTAGCAGGCTAATGGAGTTTTTCTTCGAGATTGTACTTAGTGAAATTCAACTGAATTGGTTCAGTAGATTAGGAGCAAATTGGCTGACAGACGGATAGACAGACAGACGCACGCGTGATCCTATAAGTGTTCGATGTTTACATTCAGATAACGAAATACACCACATTGTAAGCTTAGAAGCGGCCCCTACCGCTTCAGCAGCGGGGCTTAGAGTAATCTGTTGAAAAGAAATGATCTATGGCATTCAGCAGAAGTGTTTTTCTATCAGTGAAAAAAGAAGAGGTAAAATTATTGTATTCTATCTGTGCCCCGTGGTTTCACCCGCGTAAACCAGGAAGAGTAAAAAGTAGCATATGTGTTAATCATCTACATACGGGTAAGGGTATAAGCTATCTACATACCAAATTTCATCTATATCGATCCAGCCGTTTGAGCGTGAATTAGTAACGAACACACACAAACTTTCGCCTTTATAATATTAGTGTGATTGTTGAGTGCCTTTGCCTCCTTTTAATCTGGTCCAAAATGTGGTGTCAGAAAAATACTCAGGCATATTTTAAATATAACGAAGAATGAATAAAAGAATAACAGGGAAAAACAGTGGCATCCGGGAGTGCCGACAGAAGTGAAAACTTGAGCAAAAATGCCCAACGCGCCTAAAGAAATTTTCACTTCAATCAGCTACGAGTGCTACGCGTCGTAGCACTCGTAGCGGAGTCGGTAACAGTGTCGCGAGTTCAATTGTTTTTTCCCATCTCAAAACTGCCCAACGCGCATAAAGAAGTTTTCGCTTCAAAAAAATATCGACTTTCCATACAAAGTTATCAGCAGCTAATCAAAATTAGTATGGGAGTCCCATTTTTATGACCTTTTTAAAGAAAGTTGTTTATATCTATGACCTATGATCAGAAGTACTATATTATAAAGGACCACCCATTTCCGTATCTATACACCATGTAAGGCACATAAACGCACATAAGTGTACCAGTGATTCAGTAGGTACCAGTGAATGCAAGTAGGTACGGTCACTCACAAAAGTGCACTCGCACGTTTAGAGTCGTTTTGCTGTGAACACACGGTAGGTACTGTACCTACCGTGTGTTCACAGCATAACGACTCTTACGTCTGTATGTGTAATCGACGCGGTGCACACACCACAAAGACTTCACACACACGTCTTATCGTATCCGTACGCATCAGTCTCGTATGGTCTCGTAACACGAAACAAAAAACATATTTTCGTCGCTTTTGTTATGCCCTCGTCACACGCATGTCACGCGTCATGTGCGTGATGTTGGCTAGTTAAATCCCATTGCTAAAATTCGACCAAAAATATAATGTGCGTATGCACTGCTATCAGACAACACGTGTGAAGCAGTTTGCGTAAGTTCAAATCTCATTACACACAGCTCGATTTTTTATTGTATTTTTATTTTTGATTGTAATACTTGCTATCTTTTTATGAGTATTGAGTATTGCATGCACTAAAAGGTTTATAGTAACTAATAAAAATAAAAAAAACAACAATTATTCGTTAAAAGTAGTTTACTTTACTTACAGGTAACATACTACAACAATTTATTATAACTTTCACATCTTAAGATGTGAAATATATGTCAAGAAACTTAAAATCAATATTTATTGTTGTTGACGTATGAAAATAATGTTTACAATTTTAAAAAGATTTATTTCACCATAAACATTAAGCGTCGATCATGTAGTTTTAGTAAGCAGGTTTTTTTTTTGGGGGGGTGGGAAATCATCCAATGACTTCTCCCGCTCTGGGTGGAGTGGGAGGGCGTGTCAGACTCTTACTGACTAAAACCCACCCCTGTTCCTTCCCTGCCTGAGTGCCCAGGGGTGCGGTAACTCATTGAGGTTATAGCTTAAGTATTCGTTTTCTTTACGAAAAGAAGATTGAAACCTGTATAAGGATTAAAAATTTGAGGTTTACCTCAAATTTTTAATCCTTATACAGGGTGACTGATAATTAGTGACCGAAACTTAAACACGTGATTGACTCATGATAACAAACATTTTTCTCAAAGAAACATTTAATGAGACAGAACGCGGTGGCTAAGTGATAAAAGTGAATGAGTATAAAAAAGTGTTTCTTTGGGAAAGTGGTTTGTTATCATGAACAATCAAAACAACGTGTTTAAGTATCGGTCACTAATTACCAGTCACCCTATACACGGAGATATTACTAAAATAATGTAAATTCTTTTTCTACAAGAAATACGTCAAACACTGACAAACACCAAGTTGAATATGTGCTGAAAAAAATCTTAGACCAGTTAATGCATTAACCGTAGGTAAAACAAAATACTTTGGTTAATACTTTGTATAACCCCCATTATTCTCGATACAGTCAAGTAGATGTTGTAGGCTCCATGCGAGCCTACGAGATTAAAACATATTTCTGTTCCTCTTACATTTTCCCATATCTCCATGCAATGCGACTTCAACTGCTCAAGACATCTCTCATTCCGGGCTTCCCACCTTTGAACCATCAAACCCCATACATTTTCTATTGGGTCGAGCTCCGTACCCGAAGGGTAACCAACAACAACTAAAGTTATTTTTGTTATTTGTTTTTGCAGTCCGCAAAAACAAATAACAAAAATAGTAATAGTCAAAATGAAACATAAGAAAGAGACAAAATACTAATGCGTAACGAACTGCTACTATAATAATGATTGAATATTAACATCTAACTACTAACTAGGTAAAAAAATAACAAAAACTATAAAAGTAATTATAAAAAAGTAACAAAAAATGATTAGACACAGGTGAGATTCGAAACCACGGATCGCCACTATGTAAACCACCTTATCCACTATGCTACCATGCCACATATAATATTGTTGAAATTATGAACTGTTATCAGTTGCAGACAAAATGAGTGTGTGTGCGTGTCTATAGTATAGAAACTATTTAAACAAGAAAGTCGTAAGTCAAACTGAAGCGCCAATTTACTGCTTTGCTAGATTGACAATGAACTTTTGAACCTATACTATTTTTTTTTTGGGGGTGGGAAATCATCCAATGACATAGCTCTGGGTGGAACGGGAGGGAGTGTCAGACTCTTACTGACTAAAACCCACCCCTGTTGCTTCCCTGCCCTGAGTGCCCAGGGGCGCGGTAACTCTGTTTCGAATTTATCCCCAACCTAACGTTAGAATTTTTTGACGGCGTTTTCCTCAATTTAAATTTTTTTTTGCAGTTTTTTTTTTAACTTTAGACTGTTCAAAATCGTTATTCCAATTCAACCCAATGAGTTTTAATTAAATCGCTAATTACACTAAAAACAGTAATGTGAATAAAATAAGTACAGTTGTTTCGCTAGAGTTCATTCGAGTCGCATATGAAAACCTATAATTAAGTTCCCTTTGATCTAGAACCATGAAATTTAGAAAGGAGCAAGGAATCTGTATAAGTTATTGTTTCTAATACTGATGTTTTGTATCAACAAATTAGCAAATAAGAAATTTTAGCACCAGCCCTGAAAATTACCTAAGGCGCATTGCTAACTATTCGCACAGCTGTCTACATCTAACCGTGAATGATTTACAGTGTGTACCGAGCCTTAGGCCAATATCTAGCAGGGTTAGAATTAATGACTGCTAGCCGCTACATTATAATCATAAATAAAATAAAATTTAAAGCCTTTTATTTCTTATCCATTCTAAACAATAATTTATACAGGGTGTAACGGAAAGGACAACTTTTTTAAAGAAAACTGAGGCAATTTTCAAAATTTTATTTTAGCTCCCTTAAAATAATACCAGTTGATGATAACTTTACATGGAAAAATCCAATTTTTTTTTGGGAATTTTCTATTATTTCTTAGAAAAAGTTGTTCATTTCCATAAGCAGAACCGGTTCTTAAAATAGTAATTGTTAAGGGTGACATTTAACTGTCGGGTAATTGTTAAGGGTGACATTTAACTGTCTGGTAATCTTTCAAAGAGTGAAAAAAGTCAGGAATATATTTTCTTTTTTTATGAGACCAAAAAAAATTGCTGTTCTGTATATCTTTGTTAAACTTGGTCGGCTCTCTACTATTGGACTTGAGAGGATATAATTATTTGATCAAGAAGATAATGACGAACATTACTTAACAGTAAAAGCAGAAAGAAAGCGTTTGTAAACTCGTTAGTACTCGTACCTACTCTTGTGCAGGGTACATACAATTTCTAGGATATATGTAAGTGCTTAGTTAAACTTGCTCATAAAAAAAAACAATTAACGGTTTTTCTGATATCTTCCCCATACTCATAAAATTGCCATTTCGTGTTTCATTGCAGCTGTTTTCATGTAAGAGAACACGCGGTAAAATATAATCATGTTAATATTAAGTTTAATTGTATTGCAAGGTAAGTTACTAATATGTGTTACCATTAATTATAAAAAAATAAATTTATTCGTATTGCTACAGAGAGGTGGTCATATTGTAGCATAATTAAATCTATTCTAATAAATATGTTTGCAGTACTGTCAACTAGTTTCTGCTATGAAATAGAATTGCAAGGAAAGCTGAGTGTAGAAAACAAGAGCCTAAGAGCAATTCAACAATCAGGATTGTACGACCTATTATTTAATTATTTGCCCGAATTATTCGTTAATTTCTTCTCGGGAAGCCTCGGCGCCGGCGTTCCGGACTTCAGAACAAGCAATGACTCACATAGCACTAGTAACATACATATTGATAACCAGCTAACAGTTTCACCGAAAGAGTTACAGGACGCAAGCTCAAATCTCGAAGAGTTCATGAATCATCTTCAGATTATAGGAAGAAAGACCATTTACAACATAAGTACAGAAATCATTGCTGATCTGGGCATGAAAAAGAATATCACTCCCATACTTAAAATTGTGACCAGTGAATACACAAGTATGCTTCAAAATTATTACGATTACGTCAAAAAAAGCCAAAACAATGCTGACAAAGATTTACTTTATCTTGATATGGTCGAAACATCAAGCCGATTGTTGTTTGACGAACAAAAGAAACTATTGAACGACATTCTTATGCATGATGAAAATCATAATCATCATGGAATATTTAAAAAAATTACTAAAGAACTTTTAAAGCGTAGCTATTTATACAAAAGGGCAACAATGAGATATGTTTGCGATACATACCAGGTTTGTAAAGAGTACCCTGCTGTTAGTGATTATGGTGCGGAAATACTAAGCCAAATTTTAATGCTTGATGACAAAAAATTTCTCACTTTTCTTCAAATACTGTCCAAAATTTTTAAACAAAATGTCAAAGTCCTTACAAGGATCACGGAAAAGAAAGATAGACAGTTAATTATGGCGAAACTACGGGGTTTTACCAGCGATTTGATGGGCACGAGAGAATTTTTCGCTTTGGTTAGGGCAGTAATAACTCAAAGATTTAGACCTGTTACAAGTGGTAGTGATGAATTTAAAATGAAGACCAAAGCTACGAGACTGCTTCTAGATATCCTTGATAAAGCACTTAATATTGAGGACGATGTCATTACCATAGATTCTGATAATTCTCTTCAAGCTATTAAAAATTGGGCAGCCTGGAAAAGAGACGATATTGAGGAAATTCTCAGAGAATTCATGAAAAATTTGATGATTAGGTTGCAGCATAATCTGACAAAATGTGCAAGGAAAGAAATAAAAGTTATAATTACTGCTATTATGAGGGAACAAACTAAAGATTTTGAGAATTTGTTAAAGTTTGGCTCGAAATATCTTAAATCCAAAGATTTTAATCCGGATGTAGATGATAAGACGTATCTAATTTAATGACAAAAGAGGCTAGTTTATTTCAAATTTGCACCGTACTTTATCAAGCCTACCTTCACTTGCGTTAATATTATAATCTACCTTATGTATGTACATTATACCTTCTTCGTCGCACTTCGTCGCACAGCAGAGTGTGCGACGAAGAAGAATTCTGTGCTCATCATATCAGGTAAGCTTCACAATCCGTTGCCATTCCTTCCTTAATGTAGCTCTTCCTGTACAATTGTGGAGCGCAGTTTTGACATGGTTGGTCCAACGTACTGGTGCCCTGCCGCACGCTCTTGTACCTTCAACTTTTCCCTGCACTATAAGTCGTATGTAGTCGTACATATACAGATGTAATAAAAATGTTTTTATTTTGAGTTATCTATGATCGAGTGACATTCCTACCAGTAAATGCCATCGATAAATCTGTTGTCAAAACAGGAAAGTGCTAATCGTCCTGTATCTATCTCTTCCTCTCTCAAATTCGCATTCTACCTTTTTAATCAGGTGTTGCGTTATTGAAAGTGAGCACAATTTACTACGCTGACTGAATATAGTTCTCATTTTATTTTAGTGGCAAAGAATTTGGATTTTACTGTTAAAAGAAAGGAAAATTCGCATTCATAACAAGGATGTCCGAAGGGTACTGCGTAACCTAGACGTGAACAAGGCTAGTGGCTCCGACGGGATACCGGCAATTGTACCGAGGACTTGTGCGCCTGAGTTGTCTCCGATCTTGACACGCCTTTTTCGTCTTTCGTTTGAGACTGGAAAAGTGCCGATGGCTTGGAAGCAAGCTAACGTGCAACCCGTGCCCAAGAGGGGTAGTCGAGCTGACCCAGCAAATTATAGGCCCATCTCGGTACAACGAATCCTGAATGGTAAGCTCCTGGCATACCTAGAAGCTAACGATATCCTCAGTGACCGACAATACGGCTTCCGCCGAAATCGGTCAACTGGGATGTTCTAGCGTGTGCCATTCACATCTGGAGTGAGGCCATCGAGAAACAAGGGGAAGCCCTTGCGGTCTCCCTTGATATCTCAAAGGCCTGTGCCTGTGAACAGGGTCTGGCACGATAGCCTAATTGCCTAGCTTCCTTTCTTCTGTCTGCCGGCCGGTTTGTGTGATTGGATTGCAGATTTCGTGAGGGATCGGTCTATCCGAGTGGTCATAGATGGCTGCTCATCCGGACTGCAGGCTATTAATGCCGGTGTTCCTCAGGGGTCGGTGCTGTCGGCAACATTGTTTTTGCTGCACATTAACGATCTGCTAAAACCCGGTACTTTTGGGTATGCAGACGACATCACTGTTGCCGAGAGATAGGTGCCCGACGCACGAGCTAGCGGGTCTCAGGTCCGGTCTCTCAAGGAGGCTATGGTTGGAACTTGTCCTTACAGGCTGTCTCAGAATGGGGCGATGCGAATCTGGTCTAGTTGAATGCTGCTAAGACCCAGGCGTGTCTTTTTTCCGCGAAGAGGAGCCAATTTCACCTGGCTCCATCATTTAAAGGTGTAACCGTGCCAATAAACGATCAACTTGATCTTCTTGGTGTTACGTTGACATCTACCCTCGATGTTGGTCCTTTCATAGAGGCAAAGGCTCAAATGGCTGCCAAAAAGTTGGGGATCCTCGCAAAGGTGAGACGGTACTTCACGCCGGAAGCTGCTCAAACTTTATCAAGCGCAAGTTCGATCGTGTATGGAGTACTGCTCGTATATTTGGGACGGATCTGCCAGATACCAGCTTGATGCCCTTGAGACAATTGAGAAACGAGCCAAGAGGATCATCGGCAATGATAGGCTCGTCGAGTCGAAGCTACAATGTTTTGAGCATAGACACCAAGTTGCTAGCCAGTAACAAGGCAGTGTTAAAGCCTTGTTTATTTTTTTACCTCTATTCTAAAATTACGTTCTTTGCTACCTTTTTTAATTTAAAATTCAAAAATTACTTAGTTTTCTCGGTCATGTCTCTATTTTTATATTAAAAATCAGTTCTAATTCTGCTGCACGATTTTTCTTTCCGGGGCAGCCGGGTATTGTAACAAGGTAGTATTAAAGCCTTGTTTATTTTTTGACCTCTACCTATTCTAAAATTACGTTCTTTGCTACCTTTTTTAATTTCAAATTCAAAAATTACTTAGTTTTCTCTGTCATGTCTCTATTTTTATATTAAAAATCAGTTCTAATTCTGCAGCCGAGCTAGTAGAAGCTCTTGATTAACATTTTTCGACTCTTCGACTGTTAGTTACCAGTTTCCAAGAGTTGTGCAATTATACAATATAATTACGTATCAAGTCACAGTGTATGTGTTCGTAATACTATAATAAAGCCCACTGTTGTAAACAACAATTATAATGTGTTAACTCGTCGTGTGTTGTTATTCATTCAACTCCTCATCTACGGTCCTCTAACTCTACGTCCTCCTCTGCGTGTCACTCCTACGTCCTCCTCTGCGTGTCACCAATACTCCGGCTGCAACGAGACACCACCTCCGCACCGTGACAAGCCTGTCGGTTTTCTATCGGTTACATTTTGGGGAGTGTGCGACGGAATTGCATAATTTGATTCCGCCAAGCCCGTTCAATCAACGGACCACAAGACGTACGGCGATGTGCCACCGGTACATGGTGGACATCCCATCCACACACACAAAACGTTTTAGGAACACATTCATTGTGCGTACAGCCAGGGAGGGGAATTCCCGGCCTGAGTCTGTGTTTCCTGATAGCTACAACCTGGGAGTCTTTAAGTCAAGAGTGAATAGGTTACTTCTAGGCAAGCGTGCTCCATCTTCGACCACATCATCGCTTACCATCAGGTGAGATAGTGGTCAAACGCATGCCTATCAACAATAAAACAATAATGTTAAAAGGGAAGCTTATACACAAAATAGTCTATTGTCTCACCAATTTTAGTTTTTTCCCAAGCAGATCCGTTTCTTTAGATCGTTTTGCGTAAGAATTTCGCTTTTACAACAATTAACGCTCAGAATGTGACGTGATATTATCGTCAATTTACTGACAAGTTATAAACAATGTCTATGAAAAAAAAATTGGAAGAATTTTAATAGGAAGAAAAGATATTTTAATAAAGTGAAGGATTTTTTTTTTTTTGTTATGTTTGATAGGCTCGCGTTTGACCACTATCTCACCTGATGGCAAGAACGAACGTAGAAATTTGAACGTAGACCAAGCACGTTGGAGATACTATAGTGCATACGCTTGCGCAAACACAGGTACTCTCTATTCCTTAACTTACACAGCCCGATGGGACGTCATTCCACCACAACCGGAGAGAGATCAGGCGAGGACCAACGACTTAACGTGCTTTCTGAGGGATGAGGGTGTCACATCACCAACTTCCAAAGTGCTGAGAGTTCCTACTGCTACAGAGTAATTCCTAATGGACAAACCCGATAGCACGTTTTGCCCGACCTGCAGGTGTATTCGCTAACTCAGTTGAAATCAATTTGATAGGCACTATGCAGTTCATTGCTTGCAAAACTACTTTTCGCTGATCTCTCAATCTCGGTAACGGAAGTGATTTTGACAACTTTTTGCATATCAACGGGCGTCAAATAAATTTGTGACAGGCATCGAGCTAAAAGTTTTGTGGTACGTACAGCGGTTTAGTAGAAAAATGCAAAAAATTGTGTTCAGCCAGCTTGAATTTACGTATTAAACTTCAATCAATCAATCCATGTATAAAATTTCTGGCTGACACTTCAATCTCAATAATGGGAACGTTTTCGAATATGGTTCCTTTACTAACATTTAGTGACGCAATGTATGACAGTAATACCGTTTGATTTATGGCGTCACATGTAAGGGTTTACGAGAAGTCAATAAAAACTTAATGTCCAGCCAGCTTGAGTTCAAGCTGGCTAGAAACATCTATCTCCGCTGCCTGATGATCTACGATCTACGGCCTTCGAAATGTGTTCAAAATTTTGTGACGGGGACGATAATGATAACCTGTATTGGTGACGGAGAAACTTTAAGTAGTTTCAAAGATATTGATCATTTAAATTTTCCCATACTAGATAAACATACCCAGATAAACATCCATTAATATTGTGAGGTAACCATAATTTTTACACAAATAAAGGATTTCTTTTTAATCGACTATTCGGCCGGTAGCAGCCACGCCGGCTTTGTATTTCATTTTCCCGTGGGAATAAAAGGTTTTCCAGTAGTAAAAAGCATAAATATGTGTTAATTCAAAATAATAATTGACAACCAGCGCGTTTTTCATTTAAATACACACACAACACACAATATCTACCTATGTACTTACCATGAAAAACACCAAAACCTACCTACTAAAAAGAGTAGGCACGTAAATAATCAATATTATTTAACAGGGCACTTTAAGTGACCATAAAGTGCCCTATTAACCTAGTTAAATGCGAGCTATTTTGAAGATTTGTCCAGCCAGCCTGAGTCACATAGATCTTCATGCTCAGCAATCGTGACCAACGAAGCAGTCACATTTTAATGAATGGTAGACAATAATCACACAGTAAGATGGTCCGACGACCTGAAGAAGGTGGCTGGAACAAAATGCTTGCGGAAGGTATGGTGGTGCTACTTGGGAGAGGCTCTGATAAGTCGAGTTGATAGATTCATTGAATCACCAAAAGTAAACAAACCATGGTTTTAGATTTCAATAATATTTAAGTTTCAGCAAGAAGACTAAACAGAGTCGCCCTCACGCACCCATCAGCAGCCAGCAGTCGGGGGTCGCAAGACGCTTTCCGGCCACCGTACGCGTGGGCCTGCGGACGGCGCGTAGTGTTCCACGCGCGCCTCAAAGAGGGGCCCGTCATGGCCGATGCCTGCCCAGGAGTCGTGGATAAATTCGAAACAGTTACCGCGCAGGCAGGGAAGGAACAGGGTTTTAGTCAGTAAAAGTCTGACACGCCCTCCCGCTCCACCAAAAGCGGGCGAAGTCATTGGACAACTCTTTACACACAACAAAAAAAAGTACCGAACTGCAAGAAACGTTGGGTTTAAAAAATATATTAATAGAACTACTATCTTTCTTTTAATGCCCCCACTGCTGAGGCACAGGCCTCCTAATGAGAGGGTGTGCGGGCCCAATGCGGGTTATGAATGTCACATGTCTTCGATTTTTTGGTTCTAGGACATGCCGTTTCCTCACGATGTTTTCTTTCACCGTTTTGAGAGCAGTAGTGATGAAAAAATTTACACAAAGTAAAGCGCCTGCCTGGGTTTGAACCACTATCTTATATAATGTTAAAAACTGATGTGATTATGGCGTACCTTACATAGAAGGTTTTAGATTCATCCAAAGACTGTTCGGCGTGATCCTGGATTATCGTTAATTTGATACGAGGTGCTTCTGAACCTGAGAGTACAGGCTGTTTGTGATGTTGTTCTTCCTTTCGTGTCGAATTTGACTCAAATTTTGTCCGACCAGTCTGTCACCCTCTGAACAGCTTCATCATTGGCTTCGTTTAAATCATTCAAGGTACAGGTGGTTGTGCAGGCTGGGCAGGCAAGAAGGTGACGCAAGTCCTGTGAAGGGGCTCCATACTGGCACGGAGTTTGGGATTAGTGAAATGGTCTCGTGATAAATAAACGTAACGCATAATTCTGGAGTATCGGCTTACTGGGTAAACTTTCAACATAATTATATACTTGCTAGAACGATTCAGTACGAATTTTGTTTATGCGTTACGAATTCTGGAAGAAGGCCAAAGGAATACGTCATTTTGAGGATAGTGTATCTTTATTTCGACATTGGAGAATAAGACTCGTTAGCTCAGTAGGTTAGAGCACCGATATATAAATTCACTTGACCATCGGAGGGCGGAGGTTCAAATCCTTCACGAGTCAAAACTTTTTGGACACACTTATGAAAACATTTGAATAATTTTGATGAGTTTTACAGAGAAGTCTGATAGAAGCCTTCTTCTTAATGCAAGAACATAATACGGATTTTAGGTATGTGATTTCAGTATGATTGACATAATTTTCCATAAGGGTACAGTTCCTGTCGTTGAATTCAAAACTCCTTAGATTGGTTAAGGAGTCGTCAAATGAATACAATTTAGTGATATTGTATTGCATTACGGCATTACTCATATTTGAGTCATTTCTGATCGCAAAGCTGAATAGATTTTTATGAAAAGTGACGCGGTAGCTGGGAGGAAGCCAAAGAAATACGTCATTTTGGGGATAGTGCATCTAGATTTTAAAGCATTTGAACAAGACTCGTTAGCTCAGTAGGTTAGAGCACCGATATATAAATTACCTTGACCATCGGAGGGCGGAGGTTCAAATCCTTCACGAGTCAGACTTTAAACTTAATTTTTTTGTTTTTAAGGTTTATGAATGTCATGTTACAAATTTTCTTCCTATATGAACTTATGTCTCGGCAGATTTTCTATATTTTATTGAAACCCTCATGCTCGTACGCTTATTCCAATTCACTTGGGTTGGCGTTGCGTGTTTACTTCGTTCTTATGTCTCTGTTCCCGTCATTTCAATAGTCTCCTCTTTCCTAGCTATATATTTTTTCTTATCCATCGTTATTTTGGTCTTCCTATCACCTTTAACAATTTGCATATTTTTTTTAATGGTCAAATTAAAATCTGTGGAAGCAGTTACAAAATACAAATACTTTATTGACATAATATAATAACTACTTGTACAATTTGTGAATGCTCTGAGTCCCGAACTAGGTGGCTGCATGCGTGGTAGTGCTGTATGTCAGGAGCCCTCGCCCAGTGCAGTCGTTATTTTGGTTTTTAGTTGCGTTTGATTATAATTTAAGCACCTTCTGATGTTCTAAAGGTAGATAGAGTGAAATTGCAGAGATGAAGATAATAGAGATATTTTTGCTGTAGCATTTAAGTTTAGAGCAATTATGAAAAAAAAAGAAGATTTTTTATTACCTTCAGTTGTACAAAAACACTTATCTAAACAATTATCTAAACACTATGCAGCGTTACAACTAATAGAAGAAACCGTGTTTTCGATGAACTCTGGCACCCCATGTAAGATTTAACTTGTGTTTAGGGTGCCAGCGTCCTCGCCTATAATTTGAACAAAATATGTCAATAGTTGCAAGACGAGCACAGTATATTACTATTAAGACAAATAATTAAGTACTTGTAAAATATGATGTGACCTATTAAAGTACCTATGTGAGTGTATGTAGGTTAAGCGATCGATACACGTAGTAAATCTTCAGTCTTATCGTAACTCAGTGGCAATAGCCACTTTATGACCTTGGTCTTACATTCATTCAGGCACATGGGAGCAATGGTGCATATTTTATTTATTTTATTATATATATGGTTAGACAGGACATCATAATGACACTGAGCATGGGCCGTTCTACATCCGCGAGTTGAGCATACTTCGAAGTATCTACGCTTTTTAGCAGCATTCGGCTTGTATACCACAGAGGGATGTTTGCGCAGAATAATGCTAAGAACAAAGAGCTGTCTCACAGTGAGCTGAGTCACCTGACATTCGGTGTAGAGAGCCGAGGTGGGATATCTAAAAGGCTTCGAGGTCATAACCTTGAGGACAGCTCTCTGTGCTCGTTCGAGAGGCAGTAGGGTTGTCTTGTGAGTCTCACCTTATACCGTGATGCAGTAGTTGATTATGCTTTGACACAGGGCATAATAAACAGTTTTAATGGTACGGTAGTCCGCGGAATGCCTTAGTTTTTTAAAAATAAATATAAACTTGCGGACTCGCGATATGAGATTGCTAAGGTGAGGTTTCCAGCTCAAAGAACTATCTACATAGACTCCGAGATACTTGACAGACTCACACCTTGTGAGTTGTGGACAGCCGCATTGTGAAGAGGATAGAGCAAGTGAGCAAGTATGAGCTCTAAGCGCCATTGAATCTAGTGGAGGGAGGTTGGTGGATAGTAAGGAGAAGGGTAAGTATATTGTTTTTTTAAGATTTAAGGTTAGAATATTATTTGATAGCCAATTCATCACTGAGTTTAGAGCGAGTTCCACGTATTTTACTGTTTCAGGCCAGTCACTACCGTGAAGAAGCAAGGCCGTATCATCTGCGTAAGTATAAATTGAACAGTTAGTTATAGTCATTTTGCATAAGTTATTAATATAAACAAGAAACAGCGTAGGACCCAATATTGAGCCCTGAGGAACGCCAAAACTCAATGATTTAGTATCACTAATAATATCGTTTATTTTGACGCATTGACTTCTATCACACAGGTAATCCTGGAAAATTTTCAAGGTAAGACCGCGTATCCCTGTGGCTTCCAGCTTAGATAAAAGGTGGGGAACAGACACAGTGTCGAATGCCTTGGAAAGATCGAGGAAAATAGCCAAGCATTTCATTTTACTATCTAGTTTAGATACTACATGATCTACCAAGGCAGCAACAGCATTTTCAGTTGCCCTATCTCCTCTAAATCCATACTGGTTGTTACTCAATAATTTGTGTGACTCAAGCTAGTCTACCAATCGGTTATTGAGTATCTTTTCTAATATTTTAGAGATGGCAGGCAAGACTGAGATCGGTCTATAATTCTCTACACTGTGTCTGTCCCCATTTTTGAAGATTGGATGAACGACAGCCTTTTTAAAAACCCTGGGAAAACAGCCGGTGGAAATAGAGCGACTGCAGATGTGAGTGATGGCTGGGACAATCGCGGGGAGACAGGATTTTAACAGTCTCGATGAAATGCCATCCCAACCCACCGCAGCGTCTGTTCGTAACCCAATAATGAGATTTGTGATCTCTACTTCATCTGTGGGTAGAAGTACCAGGAAGTTGGAAGGCGGCGCATCGAGAGTATACTCTGAGGTATACGAAGTGGATGAGAATTTGTCAGCCAAGTTCTTGCCAACATTGGCAAAAACCTTGTTAACCTTGTTTACCGAAGACTTTTCATCCGAAGACATCCTTAGTAGCTCGTTAGGGGATTTCGCGCTAAGGCTAGTTCCAGTGATATTTTTAATGATTTTCCAAGTGGCTTTAGGGTTGTTCTTCGCCATTTGAAACTCCTGCCTTTCATAGGCACGTTTTAAATTTTTGAGAAGCTTTTTTACAGAAATTATGGTATCGCTTATAAGTGACCATGAGAATGTAATTTTCAGGATCTCCCTTTAAGGTTTGAGCCATGCTATCTCTATTTCGGATACAACGTAGCAGACCATTGGTAATCCAAGGTTTTAGGATTCTGCGTTTCGAAGACATGTGCACCGATTTGGAGTGATTAGCAATCACAGAGCTAATTATGGAAAGCAGAGACTCAGCGGCATTATTTGCGTCTTCAATAGTCAATATTCCACTAAAGTCCATTGATAAAATGTCGCTAATTACAGCAGTATAATTAGCAGCTGTGCGATTAACTTCAGAGGTAGGGTGTGGCTTTACATGTTGAATGCTTATAAAGGTAGGCCTATGATCAGTAACGTAAGTATCAAAAACTATAGTCGTATTTTTAAGATCAGATCTTAACATTACGTGATCAATGCAAGAGTTAACACGGGTTGGGAATAGATTTGTAGGGAGGAGGCCATGAGAAGCAATAAGGTTTAGGTACTGACTTGCTTGTTGGGAGATAGCATTTGGAGTGATGTCAATATTGATTTCACCCATTATCACACAATTTTTTGGACTAGCGATTGAGTAAGGACAGTGTCTAAATTATCAATAAAATTATCAAGATTTCGTGTGGACGGAGAGCGATATAGCGCTAAGAGTAAGATATTATGAGATTGCATATTACAGGTCAAACAGCTAGCACCAGATATAGAAGGTTCGGTAACGATATGAGGAAATTCTAATTTTACATTTATTATTACACCATCGTTCTGGTTGATAAGTTTAGTCGTGTGATATGAGACATACCCTTCCAGTGGTGAAACTGTTGACACCATCAACCAGCACTCCGATAAAATCAAAACATCACATGAGATTTTCATCCTTGCCAAGAGCACAAGCAAACTATCAAAGTTACAATTTACACTGCGTATATTAAGGTGCATTATATTAAGCGACTTACTATTGTTATTAATGAAACGACTGCATGACTCCGGTACACAGATATGTGAATCACCTAGACCTTTTGGTCTCAATATCTATTAAAGTGTCAGAATCGAATATTGATGTTTGATGTTATGTGTATATTGATTGCACCCGTAAATATGAGGTGGATTATGTGTGATTTAGTTTTTTCAAGATTTAATAATTCTGTTTTGTAAGTTGGAGGCGTGTTAAGAGTTGTGTTTGTGATAATACATTTTCAGATTATTATAATTTTTACAAGGTCTGAAAAGGTACGATGTGTACAAAGGCTGATGTAAACAGTATACATTAAATAAAGTTGATAATATTAATATTATTTTCATAAAAAGGTAACAAGTTGTATATTTTAAAAAGTAATAAAAACAGGTTTGTGAGAGGCTAGTAGTGCTTGTAAATAAAACTGTAAGGCACCAAAAAATTTTAAAAGCATGCAATAATAATAAAAAAAGGATGTCTTGCGTTCTTCACGCAGGGGTGAGCAGTTTTTTAAGACAAGAGGTTGAGTTGATAACAACGAGTCCATTCCTTCACGTTCGCGAAGAAAAATTTTTCCATTTTGCGACCAGCAAAATTTATATTTGTTTGTTTTAGCAAAAGAACGAGCCTCGAAGAAAAGTTGTCGCTGTGTGCGAGACAGGTGATCGGCGACATAGACTGGTTCGACTTCACCAGGAACACCAATGTGTCCCGTGTTTAGTTTCTCAGTTGATGGTAGACCCTTATTGAAAATACGGCAGGCGTCCAGTACTTGATTCTTCAAAGGAACTGTCAGGAACTCCGCTACTATCGGTCTGTTTGAGCCCTTTTTTCCGGGCATACGATATACGTCACGTAGTTGAGGAGGGTTTGCCGCCGGTTTAAGGGTCTCACAGGTTTTTGAAACGATCGAGGTTATATCGAATAATAAATAACCTACCTTAGGATGTGTGTCTGCTACACGATGATTAGCAAATGTTTATATGAAAAGTGACGTGGTAATTGGGAAGAGACCAAATTAATACGTCATTTCGTGGATAGTGCATCTGTATTTCAATATTATTGAACAAGACTCGGTAGCTCAGTAGGTTCAAATCCTTCACGAGTCAGATTTTTTTGCAATCATTTCACGGAAATTTTTGAATTATCAAAAGCCAAAAAAAGTTGCTATATATTATTTTAGTCTTTGCTAGGTTGAGAGCCAGCACTTTTTAACCGACTTTCGAAAAAGGAGGAGGTTCTATGTTCGACTGTATGTTTTTTTTTTTTTTTTTTATGTATGCCCGCCGATTTCTCCGTCAGTTGAGGACCGATTTTCAAAATTATTTTTTTATCCGGAAGAATATACTCCCGAGGTGGTCCCATATAAATTATTTTTAATTTATCGGAATTGCTTCAGCGCGTTTTGAGAAACTGAACAAAAACAAAAAATACGTTTACCTCGATGACGAAATGCCACGTTCTATGTTATTGGAGTTTTTAGTTCTGGGGTATAACAACTAAAAAGTGAAAAATAAAAAACTTTTTTACAAAAAAAACAACCGACTTCACAAAAAAATTTTTTTGTAAAAAAGTTTTTTTTGAACGTCAAAGTTCTAGTCCCCCAAAAACGCTCGCTCGTTTTTTTGTTGTAATATTTACGTTTAAAGCATTCATTGATAAGTGGCATGGTGATTGGAAAGGAGCCAAAGAAAACGTCATTTTGTGGATAGTGAATCTAGATTTCGATATTGCTGAACAAGACTCGTTAGCTCAGTAGGTTAGAGCACCGATATATAAATTACCTTGACCATCGGAGGGCGGAGGTTCAAACCCTTCACGAGTCAACCTTTTGCCACAATTTTTCCAAAAATTTCATCCTATCCTTAAGCTTGTATTTCTTTGTTTTCTTGTATTCTAGGTTAGAAATCTCGTAGCTAAATATGTAAGACACTGAAATGGCTTCCTAAGCCAATTAAAACATCCTTTATTGATTGTGGTGCCGGCAGTGTCTACAAAATTGTCAATAGACTAGACATTCTTGATGACGCACATCCCGTTATTAAATCCAGCCTTTCTATCAATATTCCCAGGGTTAAGGCAACGATTTCTGAAAAATTTTCATAGAGCTGATTTCTGGGTACAAAAATAATAAATCTATTCAGACCGTAAAATAGATTATAAAATGCTTTACGAAACCAATAAAAAATGAAAAAGATAAAACGCATCAGAGCTCGGGAGTGAGGGCTTGTTACTAGGTTATTCGTTCACGAAATTACAGTGCACTGTATAGGTATCATCCCTAATTTTTATTAACCGACTTCGCAAAAAGGAGGAGGTTCTATGTTCGACTGTATGTTTTTTTTTTATGTGTGTCCACCGATTTCTCTGTAAGTGTGGACCGATTTTCAGAATTCTTTTTTTTATCCGAAAGAGTATATATACTCCAAAAGTGGTCCCATATAAATATTATCAAAATTGCTTTAGCGGTTTTTGAAAAAATGTGTATACGTAGATGACGTTTTGGTTTCCTACAATTACGAGTATACGTTTAAATTCCATGTTCCATGTTATTGGGGTTATCAATTCGGACGTAATTTTAATGTTTAGTTTTAGTTCTGGGGTATAAACAACTACAAAGTGAAAAATAAAAAACTTTTTTACATAAAATACAACCAACTTCCAAAAAAGAAAATACACTTAAAATTGAAAAATAACTTTAATTTCGGAAGTGATTGTTCGTATTTTATTTCTTCGTTAATTGAAACCGACTTCCGGTTGTATTTTTTTTAAAGTTTTTTTTTACGAGACAAAAGAAAAAAATACGTGTCCTATGTTTTTTGGTAATCTAACTGACACACGAAATAGATTTTATATGTCATAAATCTACGAGTACCATATTGTCAACTTAGCATTTTTTTTTTAAATAAAACGTTGCCCCACACTAGGAATTACGCCTGTATCGTGGGTGCGTTCACAAACATTTAAAATCACGTACACAAGACATAATTGAGCTAGAAGATTATCCTATAATTTTATTGGTGCATAATAATACTTAAAAAACTTTTTGATCTCAGTTAAATTTGCATTAAAAGAGCAGAGCAGACTTTCTGGTGACTTAATAACCTAGGTAGCAAAAAATATAGTGATTATCCACTTTTTGCAACACTGTTGAGGTGACAAATTGCTTCTATTTACATATTATTTGTAGTAACCCGACAATTATCAAGTGAAATGATTGCAGACTTTTTGTTGTCCAAACGAGCACTAGCATAATTTCAAGCCTAATATCTATAAATCGAGTCTGTCTGTCCGTCTATCCGTTAGAGAGCTAAGAACTCGAGCAAAATAAATTCTTATCCGATGTACCTTCGTGAGTCTTCTTTTAATTTACCTACAGATCTGTATGTTCTCGGGCTAGTCCATAAAATGTACAGCTAAAACGTACATAAAGTCTCTCTCTCTCCTCTCAATACCTTCTCTATACCTTCGCGAACGGTTTGAGTACTTCGTTCCGAGGGCAAACCCTGTCGCACTGCCAATTCTTTTCTCCTTCGTACTCCACGTCACACTTCCAGCCACTATATGGCTCCTTTTTCCTATTTTGTAACTGCAGTGCGTCTCTGGAGCTCTCTCCCACACTCTCTACGAGGTCTTCAAGAAGAAAATTAAAGAGCACTTCCTTTGACATTGACATAATATTAGTATAAATTGTATTTATTTGGTATGTATTATATATATTCGCATAGTTATACTTATTTATATAAGTTTATGTTGTACACTGGATCCTACCCTCAAATGTGATCTCTCTCTATCACGCAAAGGTTTGCTGGGAGAAAACTCAACATTGAGTTAAGCTCACCGTTGTACATTAACTATTTAATCACTGTGTACGTATGTTAGTTGTTTGGTGTAAAATAAAGAATTAAGAATAAATTGGTCGAATGTTGACATTAAGTTGGAGACGAATGTAAGTTGCCGACATTCTGACATTTAACAGTGATTATAAGACATTAGGTATATCTCACCGCAGTTGAATTTGTTTCCGTTTACGACGAAATATGAATCACTTCGTTTTCGACAAGTAAAATTGTACATATTTTGCGTTGAATCTGTATCCTCTCCAGTCAAAATTGGACGGTAATTTTGACTTTAAAAGGTCAGCAGGAACCAACGATATTTTTCCTACGGTTTTGCTGCTGTGACCTATTCTATCCCCTAAGAACTGTGCAATTCACTATTGATAAGACCAGGGATGGAAAACCTTTACTGGAGAACGTGCCATTTTATATAAAAAAAAGATGTGGCCATTACGCACGTGCCGCCAAAGAACGTAGCTTAACCTCATGGATTGACCCGCTTCTTTTTTTTTTTTTGGGGGGTGGGAAAACATCCTATGACTTCTTCCGCTCTAGGGTGGAGCGGAAGGGCGTGTCAGACTCTTACTGACTAAAACCCACCCCTGTTCCTCCCTGCCTTGAGTGCCCAGGGGCGAGGTAACTCTTTCGAATTTATCCTCCACCCCCGGGCAGATGGATTGACCCGTGCGGCTGTTATTACTTAAACCCCGAGCTTTCTACGAGTATTACCTATAATGATAGAACTTTCAGTAGGTCTCAGACCAATTATTTATATATATTCCAAAGATTTTCTCGTACAAACAAGCAAAATTACATCTTTATAATATTAAGTAGTTTAATTCTGATGTAGAAAAACCACCTTTTTTGTTTTTTTATGGGTTGGGAAATCATCCAATGACTTCCCCGCTCTGGGTGGAGCGGGAGGGCATGTCAGACTTTTACTGACTAACCCACCCCTATTCCTTCAGTTGCTTGTGCCAAGGGGAGTGGTGAATCTCTTTCGAATTTATCCGCGACCCAGACAGGCATTGGTCCTGGTGGACCCCGTCAGTTTTGCTGACATATCTTTGAGGTGTGCGTGGAACACTATTACACTACTTGCCGTCAACTCAGGCCTTGTCGACTCACTGGACGCTAGAGGGGAAGTCGCCGAGATCAAGATCGACCGCGGGGAAGACGGTGTGACGATCTAAACATGTTAGCGGGGCAAACTTGGCCAGAAATCACCCAAGAAAAAAGGGGAGTCTTTGCCCAGCTGTATTGCAACACAATGTAACCTAACAAAAAACTGTTGATGTCGGGGATAACCCGTACAAACACACTGTTGGTCAAAAGTCTTCCTTGTCTCCTATTCCATTTCCTTCTATCTTGAGCTAGTGTGAACTTATCCTTCCTACGTTTTCAAGCTCATTTCTTTCTCAGGTAGGCGGTATCAATTGACTATACTGTTACTTTAGTGACGTTTCCATTTTCTGGCTGTTTAGTCGCACGTCAAAACAACCAGCATTGTGCAGTATTCAGGATGTAACGGCAATGCGTGGGCATATTTTAAATACTGGTTCTGCCCATATAAATAAACAACTTTCGTCGAGGAAGCCGTAGTTAATTCCCAAAAGAACAACCACGAAACCACCAATACTTACCATACTAAATTATCATAAAGCTGATCAAGGACGCAGTTACGCATAAAGGATCCAATGCACATTGTAGTTCAATGTGGATTGGATCCTTTTTGCGTAACTGCGAAGGATCCAATCCACATTGCAGTTCAATGTGGATTATATCCTTTTTGACTAACTGCGTCCCGAAATGGGAGATCCTAAATTGTTTTTCGGTTTTCACTATTACTTTCTTGAAGTAAGTTGTTCATTTCTATAGGCTGAACCAACTTCTGCCAGTGGCTTCGCCCGCGTGGAATGACGAAGTTTCATACAAAAAACAACCCTTTTTCACCCTCTTAAAAACAGAATTTCCAAAAACCCCTTCTTAGTGCTCCCCTACATTATAAAAGGAAACCGTGTGTAAAATGTCACGTCCCTAGTCCCAGTAGTTTCGGCTGTGCGTTGATATGTCAGTCAGTCAGTTTCTCCTTTTATATATATAGATAGATAGATTTAAATTATAACCACTCAATTCCGTAACGCCCTGTAAATGACTTTATAAATACCAAAATCTTCACACTTCTTTAGACTTTAAAAAAAGTGTCATCGTCTCAATTCACAGACTTATAATTATATAATTATATTTATATTAAGAGCAGGTATCTCAAATGTCGCTTGTTGAGACAAAATGTCACACGGCAAGTTTTGCATGTGACTCATGGATACGAATATATTTTCAATACTTTTTGCATTCCAACCTTGATCGAGCGAATGCAAACAACTTTTTTGCAAAAGTAAATACAAAACGTCAATAGTTGAAAGGGAAATCGGAATTTTCCATGAATGTGGGTGTGGACAGAAAAATGTATATTTACGTTCCCGCCGCGCGTCTAGTTAGCAGACACAATACATTTTTATTTGTTTACGGCCCATGTGCTGGGCCGGTAGATGCGTTGAGGGTATACAGCGTGTAACGAAAATCAGTGTGCGGATCGCCCAGAGGATACGGTGGAGCATTCAATGGAGTTTTACCCCGCTCGGGCGGAGCACCGCCGTGTCCTCGTGGAGGCGATCGGCGGCAGCAACCTCTCGCGTCTGGAGCGAGCGTAACACAAACCGCGGGGGACAGCTAGTGTTCCATAAGATGACAAAATGCTGCATCGATCAAATACCGACCCCATGTTATGTAAATACCAGACGCCCACACTGTTCTGAAGTGACCTCACATGAATCATACGATTATCTCTGGTTTTTACGAAGAATTAATTAATAATGCTGTCTCGGTTTTGTGATACAATGTGGATTCACATAATAAACTGGCCAAGTAGGTGTCGGACTTCGCACATTTGGGGTTCAGTACCAAATGTATTTTTGACTATTTGTATGACTTTGGGTCAGCAATATGCATAAAATATGAAAGAACAATGCCCACTTCCCATACATTTGAAAACCTGATAATGAAAGTTTATGTATAGTAATAAGGTATAGTAGAAAAGCTACCTGTAAGTTTAGAAAATAATGTCAAATAGTAATTTTTACGATTTAAACGCTACGAAGACAAACAAATATTTCTTACTTTTTAGATTAGGATTTGTCGATATCAAATAGGTAATATAGAAATAAATGTGCTAGAACTAATTATTAACGCTCGATGTTTAGTCTAAAATAGAAATACTTACCTTGCCATGGTCTGAAACGTATTTTTTACTTTGTGAATTATTGAAACCAACTTTACCTTTACGTCACTGCTTAGACTCTCGATGATTGTCACTATAAATTGAGTGAAGAATTGTCAAAATGCAAAAAAATCCGTTTCAGTCATGCAAACTCAATTATGTTATTTTTAATTAATCTGTATTATACAAAGGCCAATAAAGAAATACTTACTGATTAAATAAAACGTAAAATAATGTATAAAACTTAGAAATAGAGTTGAATAAAGTCAAGTAGTAGTGTGTAAAATGAAACATGTAGTTGAGATGCGTTCAAAATCTGGCAATACGATTACCCTTGACGTAGAATAATCATAAAGAAAAATAAATAAAAAATCCTGCGTTTCTTTTAACATTGTGATATGCGTAATTAATATACAATTGAATTATCTGAATTTTAAGATTTCTTTCATTTCTATACATAGCCAGGTGAAAAATGGGCATTCTTCTTTTAACTTGCAAGCACTATTTTTCATGAAAACTTTTAGATTATTAAATTTTAATGAATAGATGTAACCGCTTGTAACAATTAAATTAACTTGTCAAAATATTAAAGGACATAAAAGTTTGCCTCCTTACAACATTATTTTTTTAGCGAACGAATTCGATCGTTACGCGATCGTTAACTATGTCGAGACTGCAGGACCAGGGCCTGCAGTCTCGACATTGATAGCGTTCGCTACGTAAGATAACGATCACTAAATTACCAGCCGTTAAAAAACTCCCTCATTTGTGAGGAAATATTTTTAAATCTAGAGCGAAAAAAATTCGCTAAACTGAGGATTGAAAAAAATTTGCGCATAAAATTTGTGTAGTTTTGTGTCTCAAGTGTCTACGCAACTAGACAATATGTGGAATCATTGAAACAGGCGTGATCTCGGTAAAATGAAGCTGCGAATTTTATTGTAGTATTGACTACCTCAGCGAAGTTTGCCGAGAAGGCTGACTCGACACATTTGTTGCCAAATACTGCAAAATACATTAGAATGTGTTACACGTTACATCTGCATTCTAATGGAAAAAATTAAAACTACACTACGTAAGACTAGGCAAAATGGTCAAAGGACTATAGCCTTCGCTTCGGGGTAATTATTTTTTTATGTATCCCGAAGGGAAGGCTATAGTCTTTTGACCATATTGCCTAGTCTTACGTAGTCTATTTTTACTTATTTTCAATATTAAACGGAGCTGAGAATTTTATTGTAGTATTGACTACTTCAGCGAAGTTTGTCGAGAAGGCTGACTCGACACATTTGTAGCCAAATACTGTAAAAAACATTAGGATGTGTTACATCTGCATTCTTGGAAACTATAATAAAAACACACTACTGATGACTAGGCAGCATGGTCTTTGACCTTAGCCTAATCCACAAGGAACAAAAGGAAAAATTAAAAAAAAAAATTGTTTGTCTTCAATGTCAATTTTGTTTGTACACAAAAAACGACATTGAATCTATAAAAAACTGAAAATAAAAACGGTATTTCGATGGACAGTAACACAGACACAGGCGCAGGCCCGAGTGCTAGCAGCGTGAACGTCAAGTAAGTACAACCTGCAACAACTTTTTTCGATTCCTATGTTTGGTACTAATTCTTAAACTTTTCTTATAAAACCTGTCTAGCCTTAGTACATGATGGTACAACTCAATTTATTTATAAATAGTTTCTTAGAGCAGTGTTCTAGCTCGATACTATGCTATCAATAGCTGTCAGTGGAACACAGCTGTATTTCCTCTATAACCAGTCGTTTATCGATCTGGTTTAATTAAAATCAGCAGCAGATGGCGCAGTTCAGCCATTCATCAATGAGATAGGGACTGATTGACGTACTGTGGTATTGCTATGTAAACTACAGACGTCTGACAAATCCATTCTTATTAAATTATACATTCCCAATAACTCCTGAAAGCCAGAATCAACAATGGCGACCACCAGAAAAACGTTGAGGCAATGAAGGTGGTTTTATACTGGCGAGCAGAGGCGTGGATGGGATGGACGAGAATTGAAATGACGCTTACGCTTTTACACTGAAAGAAGTCTCGCGATGGCCAGCGGAGACCGTGCGGATCCTCGATGACCGGTGTCAAAGTAAATAAATACTCTATTGTTAGAGTAATAATGTTCAATATTGTACTAACAAATATTTCAATTCTCGCCTCGCACATCCTCGCGCATCTAGACCTTTTACACCAAAGATGGGCAGGGCGTGGAGAGTTTACCATAAAAATTTCAATTCTCGCCCATTCCATCCACGCCTCGCCTCGCCGATATCAAACCACCTTGATTCTTGGGTTTCGCAACGAAATTAATCAAAAGAAAAGCGAAGGAGTAAGAAAAATTATAATTTCAAAAGCAAAAGTAGACTTATTGTTTTGATTTTAGTGAGGTGAGCGCACTCCTTTTCCTGAAAATAGAACTGGTTATCAAGGATTTTTATTATTGAATTGTACTATTTCTAGCAGAGCAGGTGTCCAAAGTTCACTTGACCAAAGAACGTTCGACCGAACGCTTTTTGGTCAAGTGAATTTCAGGTAATTCGTAACGCTCTCTCCTAGCTGGTAGGTATAGGTTAGGTTCTTACCAACGAGCGACTTTCGACAAAAAAAAACCTTCTGAGCGTAGGAACTTGGGTTCGGTTCCCAGGTCAGGTAAAAACTGCTATTATGGTATTGACTGCCGTGCCCTCCTAGTTTCTCCTCACACTACACCCATAACTAGTCACTCTCATACATGACACTCTCGCATGCCAGCGAGTGAGACAGCTTCCTCAAAGCTACAACAGCACCCCTGGACCCCTGGAGGCACCACAAAGTCTCCAGCGTACTTGGATAATTTCCGTTCAGATTGACCACCGAGATTTACGTGAATTTAGCTAGATCAGTCATCGTTTACTCCGGTTTCCCATGCATGGTGTTGTCTTCGAAATCATGAATTTTGTTAAATCGGCCAAGCCGCGGAGGTTCACAATCCTTCTACATCATCATCTTCCTGCCCTTATCCCATGTTACTTGGGGTCGGCGCAACACGTTTTTTTCTTCCATTCTGTCCTGTCAGCCGTCACGCTATCACTAATTCCCTTTACTTTCATATCAATCCTCACACAATCCATCCATCTTTTCTTTGGCCTCCCTGTCCCTCGCCATCCATCCACATTTATATTCATAACTCTTTTAGTTACGTGTGTTTCATCCCTCCTCTTCACATGACCATACCAAGATAAGCGGCTCCCTTTCAACTTTTCTGTGACTCGCGCCACTTTTAAACTACCTCTAATGTACTCATTTCTCACTTTATCCATTCTCGTTACTCCACATTTCAACGTTCTCACCTCCGCCACATGCAATCTTTTTTCATACGTCTTTTTCACAGCCCAACATTCTAATCAATACAATACGAGAGATCTAATCACGGACTTATAGATTTTCCCACATTTCCCACGTTCATAATCCCTACAATATCCCTACAGACAAATTACTCACAGGTATACCTCCACAATGAATATAAACA
Source organism: Polia nebulosa (assembly GCA_951329385.1). Lineage (NCBI taxonomy): Eukaryota > Metazoa > Arthropoda > Insecta > Lepidoptera > Noctuidae > Polia > Polia nebulosa. The sequence goes on from OX589609.1 coordinate 2,286,706, forward strand.
GTGTTTATTTCTGACAAAGACTCCCAAGCGGGCAGTATCCCAACCTTAGAGCATCTCTCTTTGAGGAGTGGCTGGAAAGGCGTCACGGCGTCCTCACCTTCAGCCTGACGCAGGTCCTCACCGGACACGGTTGTTTTCAGGAGGTTCCTGATCAGATCGGGCGGGAGGAAACGCCCGGGTACCGGGTACCACTGCGCGGATCGCCCAGAGGACACGGTGGAGCATACGGTGGAGGTCTGCCCCGCTTGGGCGGAGCACCGCCCGTGTCCTCGTGGATGCGATAGGTGGCGGCGACCTCTCGCGCCCGGCCCTGGTTCAGGCCATGGTACGGAGCGAGAGGGAATGTTAGGCAGTCTCCGCCTTCTGCGAAGCAGTCATGCTCGTGAAGGCGGAGGCGGGACGCGTGAGGGAAGCTTAACGGAGTGGCCCTCACGGCCCCGGCCGCTACCACCGCAGGAGAGGTACTGGGCGTAGGACGTCGCGAGACGAATTCCGGCCACCGTAGACCCGGACCTGCAGACGGCGAGCAGTGGGTAGCTCGCCGTTCGATCAGCACCAGGCCCGTGATTCGACTGCGCGTAGTGTTCCACGCGCGCCTCAAAGAGATGTAGTCAGCCACCACTGACGGTAGCGGATAAATTCTGAAAATGAGTTACCGCACCCCTGGGCACTCAGGCAGGGAAGGAACAGGGGTGGGTTTTGGTCAGTAAGAGTCTGACACGCCCTCCCGCTCCACCCAGAGCGGGAGAAGTCATTGGATGATTTCCCACCCCACAAAAAAAAAAAAAACTTGAGAGGTGTCAAGGGACACCCGGATGGAATGAAGTTCCTTTCGATTAATTAGTGAAGGAATTGTAATATAATTTTATTTTTTTAAATTTATAATATTTTTTTTATTATTAACTACGCACACACGCACGCACGTAAGAAGTTATACTTCATCATCTCATCTCATCTCATCTCATCTCATCGCAGCTCAGCTCAGCTCAGCTCAGCTCAGATCAGCTAAGCTCAGCTCAGCTCAGCTCAGCTCAGCTCAGCTCAGCTCAGCTCAGCTCAGCTCAGCTCAGCTCAGCTCAGCTCAGCTAAGCTCAGCTAAGCTCAGCTTCTGCTTGCAAACTTTGTACCTACCCACCAAAAATACAAGAAGTTTTTATTACATTGTTTTTCCAACACAATCTTTTTGGATGGACAGCCTCATTAGTGTCGTGACAACTTTTCGTAAGAATTTTTTCCGTCTAGCCCCCTTTCACAACGCGCGATAAGGAACTTCGTTCCAAAAAACCTTAGAGCATTGAACTTAACCGACTGCGGGGAGCGGAGTGATGTGTTTCTTTAGACATGGTACAAGTTATTCGCTGTTTGGTACCTAAATATTAAGGTTGGGAATGAGTAATTTGCGATTTGTAATGGTGTATCGTTTTGCCAGGTGTAGACTGGCAAGGTGGAGTATTTCTTTTTATGAGCCATGATAGGTGGTAAACTGTGTAACTGTTCAATTTATAGGCTGTTGTGAGCATCACATATTGAAGGCTGCAATAACAATGATGTCCTAAATATGACGTCTTAAAATCATCATAATTCCAGCGTGAGAGAGACAGCTATACAGGGCGAATAACACTATTCCTTTCTCATACCGGAATTGTGATGGTTTTAAGATGTCTTAATGGGGGGAGAGGGGGGACAGAACCACCCAGCCGTCCGATCAGCACCCGGCCCGAGAGTCGACGGCGCGTAGTGTTCCAAGCGCGTTTCAAAGAGTTGTCAGCATTCATGACGGGGCCCATGGCCGATGCCTGCCCAGGGGTTGAGGATAAATTCGTAACAGAGTTACCTCACCCGTGGGCTCTCAGGGCAGGGAAGGAACAGGGGTGGGTTTTAGTCAGTAAGAGTCTGACACGCCCTTCCGCTCCATCCTAGAGCGGGAGATGTCATTGGATGATTTACCAACCCACAAAAAAAAAAAATCTCTGGTCAGTTCGCGGCCTTCACAAGTTCATTGATTTTGATACAAAGTTCACAATATGACTAATTTTAAGATTCGGAAGAACAGATTTGGAACAGTAAACACAATAAATTGTGACAGCCTCACGGAGATAAAGTAAGCAAACGATTACTTATGACACGAAATGTGCTCTTTGTAATAATATTGATGATATTGCAAAAATATATGGGTTAGCTGAATGGTTGGGCTCGTTTCTGCCGTCAATGAAAATGAAAGTCTGTGCATTACCGGGATCCCGCTAACATATTGTTGGATCCCGGTATTTCGGGATCCCTGTATCCTGCGCGGTATTGTATTCTCTTTACGGAACCCTTCATATGGGAGTTTGACTCCCACTTAGCCGGTTTTTCTACTGACAGAACGTAACAACCATCGCTCGAAAAATTGCTGGGTTTTGTGGGAAAGAGCTTACGAGCGAAGCCGCCGTAAAAAGTAACTCTCACATAAAAACACTGATGCGATTACAAATCACGTTTTCATTCAGATTTTAATTTACAGAAGATTGTAAACAAACGTGCGTATGTTTCCGTTCATAACATGTTTTGTAAAACAACATGAAAGCAGTCGGGGTATGTCAATTGATAACAGTAAATAACATTGTTTTTGGGGCAATTCAACAGAATTTTGTCTTTGGTTTTGATATTTTTTTCATTAGGATTGAGGTCAAGAGTTCGATCTTGGAAGTGGACCGAAGTTCTTCACACAATTTGAATTTAGGCATTGTTGATTTCCTGCTTTAGATTTTAACGTGAAATGTACAGGATAGCCCGCGAAATTCAAATTTTCTCAAGTTTTTTGCAATTTGCAGGTCAGTGTCAAGTTGTATTGTACGTTGGTCAAAATGTGATTCCCGACCGTAGCAAGTATTTATGGAATTATAATCATTAAAATCATCAATACCTACCACTATTTCAGTTAGAACTGATGTCAAATGTCACGATTTCATGAAATAGTCATTCCATACATGACTATGAACTTAGAAGGTTGTATTGATGATTCTAATGATTACAGTTCTGTAAATATGTTTTTGATACGGCCGCGAATCATCATCATCATCATCAGCCTTTTATTGTCCCCACTGCTGGGGCACAGGCCTCCTCTCTGTAAGAGGGTGTGGGCCGTAATCCACCACGCGGGCTCAGTGCGGGTTGGTGGATGTCACATGTCATCGAATTTTTGGTTCTAGGACATGCCGGTTTCCTCACGACGTTTTCCTTCACCGTTTAATGAGAGCAGTGGTGATGAAATAATTTACACAAAGTAAAGCGCCTGTCTGGGTTTGAACTCACGACCAACAACTTGTAAGTCGCGGCCAATACCACTAGGCCACCACTGCTCCCGCATAATTATTATTTAATAAAAAAATAAAATTAAATATAGTCTCGCGCTTGACCACCTGATGGTAAGAGATGATGTGGTAGAAGATAGAGCACGATTACCTAGAAGTAATCTATTCACTCTTGACTTAAAGACTCTTGGTGTAGCTATCAGGAAAAATCTATTTTTCCTGATAGCTATGCGCGTGCTGGAGTCTACTCCAGCAGGGAATTTTACTCTTTAGTACTCGCAATGGAAAGGGTCCCCAAAACGGTTTTGTGCGTGTTGGTGGGATGTCCAGCATATAACGGTGGCGCATCGCCGTACGTCTAGTGGTCCGATGATGGAACGGGCTTGGCGGAATAGTTAATATGCAATTCCGTTGTACATTCCCTGAAATGTAAACGATAGAAAACCGCCAGGCTAACAACAAAGCGTGGTTGGTGCTCAAGACTTTGTCACGGGAACATGCCGCCTACCGGTATAAAAAAATATCATGTGTCCTAATCCGGGCCATGATTTATCCGTGTGCCAAGTTTAATCCTTTTATCCGTTGAGGCATGATTAATAATAATATAATTATGGACGGCCCGGTTAGCGCAGTGGTTGAACGTTCGGCTGCTGCGCTGCGTGTCGCGGGTTCGATCCCTCACGGAACAAATATTTGTATAGTTACAGATAGTTGTTCCGGGTCTGGGTGTCTTGTGTATGTGAGTTTAAATGTTTGTGAACTGTCAACGCACCCACGATACAGGAGTAATTCCTAGTGTGGGTCAACGGTTATTTAAAAAAAAAAATCTAGGCTTTCACAGTTTTACATTTTTTAACCGACTTCAAAAAAACCGGCTAAGTGCGTGTCGGACTTCGCATATTTAGGGTTTCGTACCAAATATTGGTATTTGTTAATAAATACATACGTAATAATAAACATTATCACCAAACAAGTTCATATGTCAGTGGGAAGTTAAACTTCGGAACAAAATTTTGTGACAGACAACGGACGGACAGAAAGACGGACATGTGAGTGACAGCAATAGGGCCCCGTTTGTACCCTTCGGGTACGGAACCCTAAAAAGGAGGAGGTTCTCAATTCAACTGTATTTTTTTTTGTGTTACCTCAGAACTTTTTTCCAGGTGAACCGATTTTGATGATTCTTTTTTTATTTGAAAGCTGCTGCTTCTCATGTGGTCCCACTTAAATTTGGTGATCAGATCTATATATAGATACTGGTCAGATCTTGATCATTGATCAATCTGACCAGTAGCAGTATCAGTAGTTTTTTGAGTTATCCTTAAATAATGCTTAATTAATTGACTTGATGACTACACTGATATTTTTTTATGGGATACAATACAACAACAAAAAAGTGAAAAATAAAAAAATCTTTTTACAAATAAAAGCAACTGACTTCCAAATAAAAAACATACTTACCTACTAAAAAATGCAAAATAACTTTAATTTCGGAAGTCGCTTTCAAATAACGTTCTTCGTCTTCGATCTACATCATCGCTTACCATCAGGTGAGATATAGTGGTCAAACGCGTGCCTATCAACAATAAAAACAAAACTAGAAACACCGACTTTCGAAATTAAAGTTATTTTGCATTTATTTGGAAGTCGGTTGTATTTTTTTTTTGGAAAATGTCTTTTATGTAATTGCTAGGATGTCAAGTATTGGTCAGTTCAAGTATGTGAGCAGTGGTGGCCCAGTGGTAACGGCCCCGACTTACGTGCCGTAGGTCGTGGGTTCGAACCCAGGTGGCCATTGTATTTTTTGTAAATTATTTTCATCATCACTGGTCTCAAAATGGTGATGGAAAACATCATGAGGAAACGGGAAAGACATGTCCTAGAACCAAAAATTCGAAGACATGTCACATCCACCAACCTGCACTGGTCTCACAGAAAACAGGCCTATGACTCAGCATGAAAAAAAAGGCTGATAAGTAAAGGTCACGATTACAATCGTTGCCAAAAAACCTGTTTTTATCCCTTTTACCCATAAAAAACCCTTAAAAAAAACCGGCTTTCAAAAAAAAAAAAAACCAAAATGTGCAAAATATCTTTAATTTCGGAAGTCTGTGTTTCTGGTTATGTATCTTGGTTTTTTTATACCATTTTCCATTTTTTAGTTGCGGTGTCATTAAAAAAATTGTGTTAACAATACATAGACATACGATCGCAGCTGCAATCACGAGTCTTTTGCTGTTACTTATTGAAGAGTTCCACTGTATATCTCCGAAGATCCTCATCAGATCCTAATGTACTATAAAGTAAACCTTCTTTGAAAAATATGCATTTGAATAAAAAAACCCCATCCAAATCGGATCAGGAAAGAATCGCGGACAAACAACATACATACGGTTTTTTTTTTTTTTTTTTGTATGTATCTCCTTTTTAGAAGTCGGTATGACGCTAGGCGCCAACGACGCGAAAGATCCAAAAAAGTGTTTAAAAAACACGACAGAAAATAAACTACCACTTATTAGCTCATAAAATAGGAATGTCTAGAGGACAGCCACAAGACAACCAGCAGGCTAGTATGCAAATATATTATCAGAAATAATTTGTATAAATTCTAATGTGCGTCTATAGATAAAATGGAAGCAGTTACTTTAAACGACGATCATCGCCATTTTAAATGTTATTGCCATCGTTAAACTGTTTAATAGACACGTTGATATAAAATACTTTTGATTATCTGTAAATATTGCTGTGTTTAAAACTGTTGGTGTAGCCTTGTGGGGATGTGTTTTCATGAGAGATGTGCTAGGATGTGTAGCGAGGGATGTGTGGGATATTTACCAATAGAATTACTTTCCTGGCTTCGCTCAGCGCAACTCTGGTGGTAAAAGGCAATGAGGACTCAAGGTCTTGACCTTGCGTCCACATAGCCTTTTACCACCTTGTACAAGTACAAACAAAACTTTGTCTCGAGAAATGTTTGCGGCCTATTTCAAGTCGCTTGTTTTGTATGTACAACATCCATTTGTCATACATCAGGGTTCGCTACGTATCCACGATCTGCTTCCTAATATAGCTTTGGTGGAAAAAATCACACCGTTTCGCAGTTCCGCTAAGCCTCCTCGACATCATTCAGCTTGATTCTTTAGGTCTTACCGTCCATTGTTATTTTTGTCTGTCGCCCTAAGGTTTGCTGGGAGAAAACTCAACAGTGAGGTAAGCTCGCCTTTGTACATAAATTGTAGGTAATATGTGTTTTAATGTTGTTTTAGTGTACAATAAATAATTTAAAACAGTTTCTCAGCACAGCTCCGCTACGCCTCCCCGAACCACTTAGCTTCCTTGCACATTTTTGGTGACAACGCATCCTTAATCTACCTGTGAAGCCCCGCAACTCACCGGTGAGTCGGACAAAAAAAAAAAATTAAAGAGAAAAAAAAAAAAAATCGGCTGTCAACCCGGGTTGTCGTCGGGGTTCAATTTGACAACCCGGATTTGGCCGCGGGGCTTCACAGGCATAGTTCGTTTTTTAAAATACATAGGGTTTATGCCATTGGCATAGGTTTAATTTCTCAGCTATTCTAGTTCTAATAATATATATAATTTAATTTTAATCAACTGAAATCAAGTTAGTAATAATATTATGTAGATATATTGCATAGAATGTCAGATATAGTTTTTTTACTGGACCTGACATGCAACATTCTTTTGCATAACTTTTAGAATTTCAATAGCAAACAAGGTCTCGGAAGACAGTTTCATAACATAGGTACGTAGGTACTGTAATACTACTTAGATTAAAGTTAAATATAACTGGGTACAGATAACATTGCTTTTGTGCTAATAAGATCGGTTTTCATTAACTACATCTGAACCAAGAGATAAGAAATTCGATGGGAAAATAACAAGTCAACACAACCAGCTCTTATCACTCCAAGATCACCTAATCGCTAATCTAATCACACTCTAATAACCGATACCCATGTATCAAGTATCACCTAAGCGGCGTCACTAACTGTATAGACCGAGGGTCGACTTGGAGAGGGGTAGCTAATTTAAACACTGAGTTATTAACTTATCGCGTATTTTATTGCAAATAAAATTGTACCGAACCACTGTGTAAGCTACAATACTGCTCACCTCAACGAAATATTTGGTATAGACTATGTATTACGCGCGGTAACGAAACCATAGCGACTTCTAACTCGACGCCAACGCCATCTATCGAGCTAGTGGGTACTAATTGTCCGATATTAAAGTAATATTGGTCGCTATGATTCCGTGTCCTCATTTTAAATCTAAACATACCGCCCACCAAGGACATTATTGCCGAATGTCCTTATTAACGGCCGCCCACCATGCCAACGGTAAAGGGTCATAACCAAACCAAAATCAACAATATCGCTAGACTGCAAATACGTCCTTGGTAGCAAGTATGTGTATAAATATATGTTTACTAACGGGAAAACTTAATAACTATACAATAGTAATTGTGTTACTGGGCAACTGGCAATACACATAATTTGGAGGTTGGCCTTTTGACAATTGAGGCCTTTGTGCGTAACGTCACTACCCGAGTAATTCCGTCAGACCCACAATGCTTCTGCTCAATCCTTCCCAATAACCACTTGCCGGGAGGCATGTCATCCTCCTTTACTAATACTATATCCCCAACAGATGGTTCTGGGTTTTTATGAGCCCACTTGTGCCGTTGCAGAAATTGATTGAGGTAATCCTGCGACCACCGTCGCCAAAACTCCTGCATCATTCTCTGCTGGAGCTGCCAGCGTTGTAAACTGTTAACGTTTGAACTTTCATAATTGGAATCCGGCACTAAAACAACTGATTCTCCAATCAGAAAATGACCCGGTGTTAATATATCAACCTTATCTTGATCCTCAACATAGGATAATGGTCTTGAATTGAGGCACGCTTCGATTTGAGCCAGCACAGTAGCCATCTCTTCATATGTCAAAGTGGTGTTTCCTATGATCCTCTTTAAATGGTACTTGGTAGAATTAATTCCTGCCTCCCAAAGCCCTCCAAAATTTGGGGCGTGAGGAGGAATAAAGTGCCATTTAGTGCCGTTAGTAGCGAGATACTCTGCTAATTCCGAATTAACGTTAGATTTTTCTTCGTTATATAAATAAAGCAGCTCACGAGCAGCACCTACAAAGTTGGTACCATTGTCGCTGTACAACTCGGCGCAGCGACCACGCCTAGCCACAAATCTTTTGTACGCAGCTAGAAAACCTTTGGTACTCAACTCGCTAACGGCTTCTATATGCACTGCTCGAGTGGACATGCATATAAAAAGTGCAATGTAACCTTTATAGGATTTGTTCCCGCGACCCTTTGATACCCTTATGCTTATGGGGCCTGCGTAATCTACTCCTGTACACAAAAATGGTTTATTTGGCGTCACACGTGCCGATGGTAGTTGCCCCATAAGTTGTGTCCGTGCCTTTGCTGAATACCTAAGGCATTTAACACAGCGCCTTACATATTTCTTGGCTAGCAACTTAACCCCTATAATCCAATACTTAGATCTTAAGTACGTGACCATAAGCTGCGGGCCACCATGCATGGTTTTTGCATGAGCGTCAGCAATCAGAAGGTTGCTCAGAAAGGATTCCCTTGGCAAGATGATTGGGTGTACGCGATTATAACCTAATTGCGACATTTCAAGTCTTCCTCCAACTCTTATAATTCCATTAGAGTCAATAAAAGCGTTCAACGAAGTTAGATTTCCCTTTTTCTTTTTTATCTTACTATTTTTTAATTCTTTAATTTCCACAGAAAACTCTTCCTGGCATTTCTTTATGCATGTGTCTGTGGCATCGTCAAGCTCTTGTTTCGATAATTCCCGTGTACCATGTTTAATAGTTGACTGTTTCCTTAGGCTCAGAAAACGTCTACAGTAAGCTATAACTCGAATTAACGTTGATAACTGGGAGAACTTATTCCAGACGGTAACTGTATCAAAAGCAGTCGTGTGTGCTTTAACTTCTTCCAAATGTGTTACGAGATGTTTCGGTCTTTTGTATTCAATTACCTGCTGTCGCAACAGATCCGGACCATTCCACCATATAGCCGTAGAGTTCAATTCAGCTGGGCAAACACCGCGGGAAGCACAATCTGCGGGATTTTGCTTAGACGATATATGAGACCAGTGGTATGTGTCTAAGATGTTTAAAATATCCGAAACTCGATTGGCTACAAAAGTTTTCCAGCGGTTAGGATGACTATTGAGCCAAGCTAGCACCACCTCACTGTCTGTCCATGCATGCCAGTCGAGCTTCTGGACACCCATTACTTCTCCTACTTCAGCCATTAATTTGGCTAGAAGAACAGCACCACAAAGTTCTAGTCTCGGTATAGACACTTGTCTAATGGGAGCCACCTTCGTCTTTGAAGTGACTAAAGAGATGTGAATGTTTCCTTGGTGATCTACAACTCTGAGATAAATTACGGCTGCATACGCCATTTTGGAAGCATCCGAGAAGCCATGCAGTTCCCTCTTTACGCTAGTATCAGTATGTAGCCATCGTGGGATTTTCACCTCCACCAAAGAAGATAAGTTGCGATGGTAAGTAGCCCATTCATGTACTAAATTATTAGGAATTTCTTGGTCCCATTCTAACCCTGCCAACCACAATTTTTGAATAAATGTTTTGGCTAATATAATACTTGGTGCTAACCATCCTAACGGGTCAAAAAGCTTTGCTATGTCGGAAATAACTTTTCTTTTTGTTACAGGTGCAGTTAGTGGCGGAAGTTTCACCGAGTATTGGAAGAAGTCCTCGCATGAGTTCCAGGTAAGTCCCAGTATCTTTGTAACATTATCAGTTTTTATCCTTAGTTCCTCATCTGTAGTTCTTTTACCGTCCCTGATTTTATCTAGTAATATTTTGCTATTACTTCTCCATTTTTGCAAGTGGAAACCACCTTTAGCTAAGACAGCATTCATTTCGGTATAGATTTGAAATGCTTCTTCTATATTTTCCGTTCCCGTCATCAAATCATCCATATAAAAATCGTTGAGAATTATTTTCTCTACCTGCGGGTTATTTTTACATTCATCATATGCGACTTGATGCAAGGCGCGAACCGCTAAATATGGTGCTGATGCGGTACCAAATGTGACAGTCATTAACTCGTATTCTTCTATTTCCTTTTCAGGGTCGTTTCTCCAGAGTATACGTTGATATACTGTATCCGAGCTATTAACCAAAACTTGTCGATACATTTTGATAATATCTGCCACAAGACATATGTTCATCAGTTCGCTGAGATCACTCATACGTTGTGCACGCGTACGCGTAGTGTCGATCGCTGGTTCGCATTCGCTATCTCGACCGGTTTTTGCGCGTCCAGTTGCTTTCAACATTTTTTAGTTCTTCGTCAATCTGCTGCTATGATGAAGTGTGCCATTTGTAATGTCGGCTTCAATGATGGAGTTCAGTGTGCCTCCTGCAAGAGGCACCTTGACTATGGATGTGCCGGTATTACTGAGGCTGGCTGGAGAAGGCTTGGATTGGATAGAAGGGCCCAATGGAGATGCTCGAAATGCAAAATATCAACATCCGCTTCCCCAACTCCATCCCCGTCCCCCTCTCCGGTGCCGACTCCGGAACCAGTATCACTGGAAGTTATTTTGATGGAGATTCGGGATCTCAAGATTCAGCTGGCTGGTCTGCCAACGCTGTCTGAAGATGTTAAATCTATGAAGGAAGAGCTTCGAGAACTCAAAACTAGTTTCGAATTTGAAGGGAATCGGATAGATGACTTCTGTACCAAATTGGCCGGCATTGAAACCAGAATTATCGGTCTTGAGAGTCTGCAGGATTCAGTCCTCACCCTACAATCTGATGTTGATTCCATCAAAATGGAACTGTCTGCTAGTGACCAGAGATCTAGATTGAACAACGTCGAAATTAAGGGCGTACCGCTGAAAAAGGATGAGAACTTGTTTGACATTTTGGGCAAGTTAAGTGCGAAAGTTGGTTTTACATTTCCAAAGACCCAGGTTAACTATATATCCAGGATCCCTTTATTTAATTCTAAAGATAAATCAATTGTGGTGAGCTTTTTAAACAGATACATCAAAGAGGATTTTATTGCGGCTGCTCGCTCCATGAAAACATTATCAGCCTGCGATCTTGGATATGTGGGTCAGACTGGCCGGGTGTATGTCAACGATCACCTTAACCCTGACTCCAAACAACTGCTTAACAAAACCCGAGCATTAGCGAAGGAAAAGAAATTCAAATATGTATGGGTCAAACATGGGAAGATACATGTCCGTAAGCAAGAAGGGTCAGCTGTCCTCATAATATCCAGGGATAGGGATTTAAACAAGTTAAATTAATGCACAGTTTAATATTTATCTTTTCATTTAGTCGGAATCGTGTTAACATAATTTTTAATAAAATTCAAACGTGGATGTATTATACACCTCTGCCAAACCCTTCAAGGAATGTACGCCATGTTATGTTATGTTATGTTTATTATTTGCAGTATTCACTAGTTCTTTACTTTTTTAATATTTGTAAAAGGTTTAGCATCGCTGCTCTGCTTTATCCTTCGGCACCTCGCTTTTGTATTCGCATATGGGCCTTTTGTGTTGCTTATCGCGCTGTTCAATTCATTAGAACATTGCAATGTATGCCTATCTCGCTCGCACTCGTTACTGAACCTATTTATTGCCTGCCTCTTCGCATAGCTTCGTGTGAAGAGGTTGCTAACTACCGCTTATTTTTTATAATTTTTAAGTTCAAAGTTTACCAGGTTATTTATAAATCAATTTCACTGATTCTCATGAATGTGCTTCGTAATGGTTACAGTAAGTGGTATATTATTGACACTGCGGCTGTTATTATATTAATATCTAATTATTTATGGTTGTATTTTAATTATGTAGATGTTAATTTCGTAGCTATATCTTATTTTATTTACCAATGACTTTGAACGTAAACAAAAGCCTGCGAATCTATTACCAAAATGTTCGTGGCCTCCGTACTAAGACAGAAAATTTCTATCGTCAATTGTGCTTATCTGAGTTTGATATTATTGCCTTAACTGAAACTTGGTTAGTGGATGGCATCGCTGACAACGAGTTATTTGGTGATCAGTATATGGTGTGGCGTCGCGATAGGGATTATTGCCTTACGGGTCAGACCCAGGGGGGTGGTGTTTTGATAGCCGTCCGCAAGTGTATCTCTGCGATGCCGCAACCTTTGTTTCAGTCACCAGCTGAGGACTTGTGGGTGACATTGAATTTACGACAGCCTAAAAATAAAAACTGTTTCAATTTACATGTCTGTACCATTTACCTATGTGAGCAAAAACACGGTTATTCTTTTACTGAACAACTAAAAAATTTTTTAAGTAGCTTACATAAGTCGGTACTAAACAATCCAAATGACAAGTACTTAATTATTGGTGATTTTAACTTGAGTGGGATCTTATGGCAACTTGGTAATAGCGTGTTAGTTCCTATGAACATATGTGGTGGAGATGAGTTAATGCTTACGGATGATTTGAGAGTGTTAGGGCTCAATCAATACAACGCAATATTAAATGGGTATGGTAGGACTTTGGATTTGGTTCTATGCAATGATTTTGTTTCAGTGCGTGAATGTTTAACGCCGCTATCTCGTGTTGATAAATATCATCCAGCACTTTGCGTTGATGTAAATTTTGCGGAATATCAGAACTTAGAGCCCGCGCCTTATTCCCGGTACTTGTTTAGTAAAGCTGACTTTGCGGCCATCAATAGGGAAATATCAGCAATTGATTGGTTTAATATTTTTGTTGACAAATCCCTTAATGACGCTATCAAATATTTTTACGACACTATTGCTGATATTCAAGGTAGGTTAGTCCCTACAATATCAGTATCTCACAGCTCTTTTCCCACCTGGTATACCCCTTCACTTAAGCGTTTGTTGAAAGAAAAGGCTAAATACTTCCGTAAATTTAAGTTGTATGGTAGACTCTCTGATGAAGCGACTTTTAAACATCTGCGTGAAAGGGTAAAAAATCTTGAACAGGTGTGTTACTCGAATTACATTGCAGCTACTGAAACCTCAATTGAAAAAAACCCGAAATCTTTTTGGCGATTTGTTAAGCAGCGATCAAAGTCTAATGTCTTGCCAAGCTATTTTAAATATAATGGTGTGTCAGTATCTTCCCCTGATTCCATTTGCAATGCGTTCTCTTCTCACTTTTATTCTACATTTCTTAACCCTGGCAGCTACTCAGGCCCACCCCTTAGTAATTGTTCTACCCAAAGTACTTCTAATAATAATTTACTCTCCGATATTCATTCCATTGAAATTAATATTCATTATATAGGTAAGCTACTTAGTAAACTAGATCCCTCAAAATCAGCAGGCCCGGATCATTTGTCACCAGTGTTCCTGATTGGCTGTGCTAAAACTATTGCCTTACCGATATCGTTGTTGTTTAAAAAATCTCTATCAACTTGTACTGTGCCCCATATTTGGAAGTCAGCCTTTATAACGCCGGTTCATAAAAAAGGTCGCAGAAACGATATCGTTAATTATAGACCGATCTCCAAACTGTGTATATTGGCTAAAGTTTTTGAACAATTAGTTTATGATCAGGTTTATGCAGCACTTAGTTCATCCTTTAGTCCTTCACAGCACGGGTTTTTAAAGGGACGTTCAACAGTCTCCAACCTAGCATTGCTAAATGACTTTTTAACGCTTAGTATGGACAAAGGGTCGCAGGTCGATGTCATTTATACGGACTATAGCAAAGCGTTTGACAGAATTGATCATAACTTACTTAAAGCAAAACTCTTTAACATTGGTATTCGAGGTGACTTACTTCGCTGGTTTTCGTCCTACTTAGATAACAGGTCTCAAGCTGTAGTGGTCAGCAACTACATTTCGAGCTGGGTTTCGGTTCCCAGTGGAGTTCCCCAAGGTTCCCTAATTGGCCCATTACTCTTCATTATTTACGTAAACGATATTGACACGTGTTTCCATAACTCTAACCTTCTTTGTTTTGCTGATGATATGAAGATATTTTCTTCTATTTCATCATTTAGTGATATGGATGCTCTCCAATCTGACCTAACAAGACTCGATGAATACTGTCGCGTCAATAAATTAGACCTAAACCCTACTAAATGTTCCGTAATTTCGTTTAGCAGAAAACGCTTCCCTCTTCATACCTCCTATAGACTGAAAGGTCAGCCATTGCAGAGATCTGATGGTATTCGTGACCTGGGAGTATATCATGACTCTGAATTACAGTTTAAAGTTCACGTGGAGCAAATAGTGGCTAAAGCATTCAGAGCATTAGGCTTTGTATTGAGATTGGCAGCGTGTTTTAAGAAAGTAAAAACAATCAAGATATTGTATTGCTCATTTGTAAGAAGTCATTTAGAATATGCTTCTCAAATTTGGAACCCGCGTTATGGCGTACACATCGATCGCATTGAGGGTGTGCAAAAAAGACTTGTTCGGTTTCTGTGTTATCGTTTGCGCATGCCATACCATAGTTGTGATTATTTGGATCTTTGCAGGAAATTTCACCTACAACCACTTACTAACCGTCGTCGACTAGCTGATTGCACATTTCTGCTCAAAATTATATCTAATGAAGTGGACTGTCCGCAGCTTCTGCGTAAGCTGTTCTTTAATGTTCCCCAGCGATGTCTCAGATTTAATCCACCTATCGCTATTCCTTTGTCTTCTTCTAACTACAGGCAAAACTCATTTTTAGTGCGAGCGAGTAAAGACTTTAATGAATTATGCAAGCAGTTCTCATTTGACATCTTTTCAACCAAAGGCTCAAGCGTACGCAATAGGCTGAACCTTGATTTCTTCAAAATTGAAAATTAATTCTTAGTGTTAATGTTAGTTCTTATTTAAATTAATTTTATTGTAGTTTATTTCTTATGTTTGGCGGTGCCGATTTGGCGATTGATACTCTTCTTTTCTTGATATCTTGTCGTGTATAGGATCTCTTGTTGTATTACTGTATAGCTAGCCGTGAAAACCTATAATTGGCTTAATGTCTCTTATTCTAGTTTACTTATTGCATTTATGTAAAGCTGTTGGTTTTCCATGTGATAAATAAATAAATAAATAAATATCTGATATGCTCTCCATCGCATAATCGTGTGACGGAGTTCAGCTTGCAACGTTGGGCCAACTAACAAATTGTCATTTAACGACATTCCATTCGTTCCTTTGCAGGAAGCATCGAATACGACACGAACTTTCGTCGTATCTTTATCCTCCCGGACGATGGCGTGGTGAGGTAAGTATATTGCTTTGCTTATATCCCTTTTCTTATCTGTTACCCTTCTCATATGCTTCAAATCTAAATATTCTTGTATAACCTTTGCATAATCTTCTCTTAATCTACTGTTTTTTCTTAACCTTGCCTCTAAACTCTTTAGTCTTTTTTCAGCAATGCACTTAGACTCGCCAACTTTACTGACTAGGTCACCATCACGCAGCGGCAATTTCACTATGTATCTACCTATGTTACTCCGCGTTGTGGTAGCTGTGAATAGGTTTTCACATTTAATTTCATCCTCCGTGAGTAATTTATTTTTTCCAGATGGTTCCGCTTCCAACTCCCAAAATCGTCTCAGCATGTTGTCATCAGCCTGAACGCTGGAATGCATCACGGTAATGTGTGAATGATTACTTGACTCATCATCCACTTCACAAGCGCCCGATAATATCCAGCCTAAAGTGGTATGTTGCGCTAATAGAGTTCCACTTATATTCCTTTTAATGCCTTCCTGGATGATTTGGCTGTAAACCTCAGCACCTAATAAAATATCAATTTTATTGGGTCTGTGGTATTCGGGATCAGCCAAATCCTCAACGGTCAAGTCTGCCCATTCTATCTTCGCTACTTTCGTAGCTGGGAGAAGAGCGGTGACTGACTTCAGGACGTAAGCATTAACCCTTACTTGAAATTTGGGATCTATTCTAGACCTCAAATTAATGACGACAGTGGACTGAGACGTTACGCTTTTTTCACCTCCTACACCTAACACAGTGTGCCTTGATGGCTTTTTCTTTAATCCTAAGTATTGGACTGTGGATTCTGTAACGAAAGAACCCTGTGAACCTTGGTCTAGCAACGCCCTAATTACCCGATAGGTCCCATCTTTCGATTCAGCTTTAACCAAAGCTGTAGTCAACAGTACAGTTGTCTGACCACCTGTCGAAAGACATGAGACTACTGGCTTGCTTGACCCCTCCGCTTGAACGGTTACCTCATTATTATCCTCCTTCATCAACCTTCCAGCGGCCGATGAGGTTTCCTCGGGAGCAATACTACTATTTTCCCCATTAGCAGACCCAAAACCACCTGTTGGGTGTAATAAAGTATGGTGGCGGCGTTTGCACACCTGGCATCTAAGAGTGGTTTTACAGAATTTTGCAGAGTGGTTATTATGAAGGCAAACAAAACACAATTTATTTTCTAGTGCAAAATTACGACGGGCATCATTAGATTCTTTACCGAACCTTTTGCATAACGTTATTTTATGACCTTCAGCACAATACGCACATGACGCGCTGTTGGTATTCTTAACAATGTGAAAAGATTTAGTAACTTTCTTATCAATACTATGTAACTTAGGCTCTAAATTTTCCAAACCTCTGAATCGACCTATTAAGAACTCTGAGAACTGTACAAACGTTGGTAATTCATCAGTTCGGTCTGAGGATACTTTTAACTCCCAGGCCTTTCGAGTATCATTATCTAATTTGGCACTTATGATATGAATAATCAAAATGTCCCAAGATGAAACATCTACACCTAGATTTTTTATAGACTCCAAACAATCTGATGTTGTACTAATTAGTTTCCTAATTTCCGAAGCCGATTCAGACACCAAATTCTTCTGACTTAGCAGCCGCTTCAAAATGCCATTAGATAAAAACCGTTTATTGTTATACATACTATCTAACTTCTCCCAAGCGATTTGGTAACTATCGGACGACACTTTAATATTTCGCAACAACTGTTCCGCTTCACCAGTTAAATGTCCCCTGAGATAGTAGAACCTTTGAGCGTCATCCAGAGACTTGTTTTCATGCACAAGCCCTAAAAACAAATCTCTGAACGTTTGCCACTCTGTATATTTCCCTGAAAACGTAGGTATTTTAATTTCTGGCAATTTGAAACGCCTAGCTAAACCTTCACATTGACTTGTAGAACTTGAATTCAACTCGTGTGTACTCGGTGTTTTTAAATTATATAACATTTCCTTTAAATCAGTCTTAAATTGTACATACAATTCCTCCACATCATCATAAATACAATTTTTGTGATAATCCGAATTATACAAATCACTTCGCTTAACCTGACTAATAATTTTAGTGTGAGTGCTGGTAAATAAACTCCACTGTTGCTCTAGGTTGTCAAGTCTAGTTTCAATATATGGAACAGTCAAACGCTCTTTAGGAGACTTTTTAAAATTAGTCTTAACTTTCAGCATTTTCGCTCTAATATCCTCCTGTAAATCGTTGAACGCTTCCATCTTTAATTGATTATCTAAATTGTAATTGACTCAAAAAACACTCGAAACAAAATTGTTTCCCAATACAACCACAAATGTATGCTAAATTAAACAGAAGTCTCTTAGCCCGTGCTTCCAATAAATGTACGCAAAATTAAACACAAATTAGCAAATTTTACAAGTCTTTTTGTACGTAATTCCACAAAATTTCGGGCATGGATTCCCCGTCTCAACCAACTTTTACTTAAAACTATTACAAGTCCAAACTAACTAAATTCTTCAAGTTAAATCGCACTATCTTCAAAGATCCTTGATTTTTTCTAAATGATATTTAAGTTCAAATTAGATTGTAAATTGTACTCACGATTTTTTTTCTTAAATTCACTCACTCACTGACACTGCACTGACTGATGACCCTCGCGACGCTGCGTCGTGATGTAATGCACCACACAAGTGGCGCCCTCTGCTTGACCACGCTCTGCCGTCTTTTTCCTCCCTTGCGTCGTTCCTCCAGCTGTAGCTGCCACCAGTAATGCTGCACCACGCTCCACTGGCTGCTCCCAGCTCCAACCGGATCCACCTCCAGCTCCTGACACCTCTCACCTGGTGTACCCCACTTGAAGGGGATGCTCTGGACAGCGATCCACTGCCCAGTAAAGACGCGAAGGGTGGTAATCTCTACCACCACCGGAGACCACCAAAAACACTCCCGACCACATCCGGCTCTCGAAGGACCATGTATAGACCGAGGGTCGACTTGGAGAGGGGTAGCTAATTTAAACACTGAGTTATTAACTTATCGCGTATTTTATTGCAAATAAAATTGTACCGAACCACTGTGTAAGCTACAATACTGCTCACCTCAACGAAATATTTGGTATAGACTATGTATTACGCGCGGTAACGAAACCATAGCGACTTCTAACTCGACGCCAACGCCATCTATCGAGCTAGTGGGTACTAATTGTCCGATATTAAAGTAATATTGGTCGCTATGATTCCGTGTCCTCATTTTAAATCTAAACACTAACGGTGCGCCGGCGCTGGACCACTTCGTAGCACTTCGGGGCCAATCGGGCCCGCTCGGTTGACCCGTCCGATTAATTGTCACTGATCAGCTGATAAATAGTGCGACTCTAATTATGTGAACTTGGGTTTGATGAGTAAGTAACATAGAGTAAGTTTAAGATAAACGACGTTTTAAACGGAAGTTAAGAATTTTTTAACCTTCCTCTGATGCTTATTGGCAAAGAAAGACGTACCTATATATTTATCTAAAGACATTTCACAGGAATTTCTCCTCTGTAACATTATTATAATTTCACATTTGTGGAGTCTGGCCACCATACCACGACCATATCATGACCATACCAGGACGATACCATGACCGTACCATGACTGTACCATGACCGTACTATGACCATACCATGACCGTTATACTTATCAGTTGTTGAACCATATTATCCATGGCTAGCGACATCACAGCTAAATGCAAAATACATGTTAGTCAACTCTTTTTTTAGGAATTTACAATGACTTTCTTGAAAAATTTTGTTCATTTAGAGATATGAACAAATTTTCGAGATTTAGGTTTAGATATTAGTAATTATTTTAGTTCAATTATTGATTTCATACCACCAACTGCATCAGACCGCTTGAAAAGTGACTTGTTTGGAACTTTTTAGTTGTTTTTTTACAGTCGGGTTTTTAAAAAAAAAATTGTTTTTATATTTTCTGCATCTTAGGGAGTTTTATTTTTGTAATCGCCTCCTTGAACCCTTTATGTTGATACCCCACTTAATATAGTTCGTCGACTTTCATATTTTTCTTTTTCACATTAGGAGCGTTTGGTTGTCGCCTAATTGAATTTTGATTACTGTCATGTATTTAGAGACGCTCGCAAGATTAAGAAGAAATAATTGACGTAAGAATAATCAAAATTGGCCCACGCATTTGGTTTCTAGAGCTCCACAAAGGAACAAACATACATACTTACATACTCGTACATACATAGGCTCACTAATTGGCTGATAAAAGAATTACCCTCCCTTGAGTTAAGCAATCGGGTAAATATGACCACCTTTTTGCCGTAAACCATGTATAAAAAGAACCAAACGTTTCGCATCTAGTTACAAACCTAAATAACCTAAAACGGAAAGACAATCCTCTCTAAACCGGTTATATTGGACCTATCCAAATGTGAAACAATTGACAAACAAACTCGAGCTTTCACCTCAAACCCAGAACAGGATCAATATTATGTCAGAGTACAATCAAAGTACACTAAATAGTTCGCCCAAGTACATAAAACTCTATGTCCAGGTATAATCATTGTTTGTATTAGTCATCAACATTATTTTAATCTATATTATTACTTTTATTACACTATTATTGCTACGTAGAAAGTTGAGAGGACGTTTATATTCGACGACCTGTTTGAAGAAAGTGGATTTTGTGAGGAATGAGGTGAAAGAAAATTGAATATTTTCAAAAAACGCGACTGTAAACACAACTAAAAAGTTCCAAACAAGTCACTTTTCAAGCAGTCTTTTGGTGGCTGTTATATTAGTTCAATTATTGATTTCATGCCACCAACTGCATCAGCTGCTAGAAAAATGACTTGTTTGGAACTTTTTAGTTATGTTTACAGTCGAGTTTTTTTGCAAAATATTTTTTATTTTTATTTTCTACATTTCGTGAGTCATATTTTTGGAACTGCCTCCTCGAACCATTTATTTTGATACCCCACTTAATATATTTCGTTGACTTTCATTTTTTTTTGGTTTTCGCAATATGGCATCTGGTTGTCGCCATATTGTATTTTGATTACGCCGAATCAATTGACGTAAGAATAATCATAATCGGCACACGTGTTTGGTCTCTATAGTGCCATAAAGGAACAAACATACATACTTACATACATACATAGGCTGATAAACACATTACCCTCCCTTGCGTCGCAGTCGCAGTCGGGTAAAAAGGGAGTAAATTATAGCGTGGCGATTGATAATTGAGAATGGAATAAGAAATCTTGTTTATCCTAAAAGCCAGAAACAACAATGGCGACCACAAGAAAAGGGCCGAGTCTATGCAGCTGGACGAGTCCCGGAGAAACGGTTCAACTGAACTGGATCCCGAGAACAGCGGAGGGGTAAGTAAAACCTAACAGAGCAAGACCAATAGGCACAAATTAACGTTTACAACTTGGCTCTGGGACAAAGGTAAATTTTCAAAAAAATCCAAACAAGTAACTTTTGAAGCAGCTTGATGCAGTTGATGGTGGTATTTGTTTTAGTTCAATTCCAGATTTAATGCTACCAACTGCATGAGACTGCTTGAAAAGTGATTTCTTTGAAACATTTTAGTCGGGCTTTTTTCAATTTTTTTTTTGTTTTTTACGTTTTTGTGAGTTATATTTTTGGAATCGTCTCTTTTAGCTCTTTATTTTGATACCCCACATGACCATGTCACAAAAAGACGACCACATCACATCTAATGGCGCCCGTCATTTTTTTTTTGGTCAAAATTCATAATCTTTTTTTTTATTGTTGATAGGCACGCGTTTGACCACTATCTCACCTGATGGTAAGCGATGATGTGGTCGAAGATGGAGCACGCTTGCCTAGAAGTAACCTATCCACTCTTAATAATAATAATATATTCCACAACTATCACACAACGCCATCTAGTCCCAAGCTAAGCAGAGCTTGTGTTATGGGTACTAGATAACTGATAAACATACTTATATATTTCTGATTACATAAATATTATAGATAAATTACACCCAGACAGAACAAATGAGCGTGCTCATTACACAAACATTTGTCCTGGGTGGGACAACTGCAACTCTTGACTTATTGACTCCCAGGTTGTAGCTATCAGGAAACATAGACTCCGGTAGGGAATTCCACTCCCTAGCTGTACGCACAATGAATGTTTTCTCAAAACGCTTTGTGCGTGTGGATGGGATGTCCACAATGAACCGGTGGCACTTCGCCGTACGTCTTGTGGTCCGTTGATGAAACGGGCTTGGCGGAATCAAATTATGCAATTCCGTCGCACATTCCCCAAAAAGTAACCGATAGAAAACCGAGAGGCTAGCAACTCGGCGTCTATATAATCGTATAGCCTTACTCATTTTGGCTGTCAGGACCAATCTAATGATATAATTCCGTGATTATATTTATTATTGATATTTATTTTATATTTAAATAGGTACTTTGGTTTATTGTAAAGTTACGTATATTTTATGTATGAATTATTTATGTAATCTAGTCTATTTTATGTTTCTATATCTATTTATATACACTGTGTCTACATTTCTCAACCAACTTTCCAGTCGCAGGTCTGCTGGAAGAAATTTCTTTTGAAATAAGCAGCATCTTTGTGCTTTTCTATCTGTATTTGTTCGTTTTTCTCTAGTAAGTGTTTTTGTGTGTGCATAAATAAATAAAAAACTACTCTTTTCACATTCGAACGACTCTCCGATATTCTCAACTGCCAGCTAAAGGCCGGTGCAGACCCGCTGAGTTTAGGCTGTGTTTACAATCGCCACAATACCTACTTATATATACACACTCGTACTTACTTACATACGTACTCTCAAAACATTACCCTCCTTTTTAGTCTTTACCAACTATTCACTACCCAACTGCCCTAGAGCAGTAAATAGTAAATAGTTGGTAAAGAGTAAAGACTACATTGTCAAATACCAGGATAATTTTCGATAGCAACACGACCACGACCCGACCACGACGAATCGTCAACACTAAATCTAGACGCGGCGGCCAAAAGCACTTAAGTCAATTTTAGCTCAAAATTTGAAAAAGTCACATCACCCATGTTTATGTATTATCCGTTGACTGGAATAAGCACGTAAGTCAACGTCGCTCCATTCAGTCGTAATAGTCGACTGTACTATAAAACTTAAGTCGTATCAACAAATCAAGCGGCGACATAAACCACTTAAGTTGACTTAAGTTTTTTTTCCCGGCATGACAACTCTTATACCGACTGACTTATGTAACTTGGTAACAGTGATCCGTTTTTGTTGGCGATAATATTTTCAAGTATCTACCCTCACTTAACTCTCTTTTTTGAAGTTCTTGATAAAAAGTTGACGAACGTTATGGGTGAAGTAAAATTAAATACGTATTCCCTCATTAGTGTTTTGGTGTGACGGTCGTAGTGGTGTTGTGCATTAACTGTATTTATAATGGATTCAAGAGCCAGAAAATTAGTAAATCTCGCCTTAAATAATGAGAATAAAGGTAAGTTTTTAATATTTTCCTCTCATTTTTATGCAATATGCAAAACAAATGTATGTTGACACAATTACAACCCATAACAACAAAAAAATTACATTTCACTTTTTTACAGGCGATGAAGACCCATTTACTAATCCGCAACCAAGTACATCTGGAACTCAAAAACAAATTACTCCTGATGAAGCTGCTTTTGACTATTCTAGTGACGATTCTGTTGCTGATCCTACCTACTCTCCAGATAACCCTAGTTTGCTTACACAACATGAAGATGAGATGGACACCACTGTTTATGATGCTTCAGTAGATGTCCAGCTAGCACCACAAAATGAAATACCTGAAAGTATTGAAGATACGTCATTACAACAACAAAACAAACCAGTGCCCTGTAGAAGAAGGAAGAAAGATAACAAAATAAAAAGAAACTTAGGCCAATCCTATCAAACAGCTTCTGGAAAAATTATCGGCAAACGTCAAATGAAGGAACTACCTAATTGTCGAAATAAGTGTCGTCAAAAAATAAGTGATGAGCAACGAGCTATAATTCACAAAGAGGTTTGGAATCTTGGGTCTTATGATTTAAGGGCAGCATTCATTTCATCTTTGATTACCATTCGAGAGAAAAAAACCGAGCGTCGTCGGGTCGAAGATCCTAGTTTACAAAAAACTAGACAGTGGACTTATACGTATCATTTTAACGTCAATAGTGAAAAAATATCCGTTTGTCAAGGCTGCTTTCTAAAAACCCTATCAATAAGTGACAATTTTGTAAAACTAATCGGTTTGAAGAAACGCGGCACCTCGAGTGGAATTATACCAACAGACAAACGTGGAAAGAATACACCAGCAAACAAACATTCCGAACAAAAAATTCAAGAGGTGATTAATCATATCAATTCGTTTCCGCTATATGAAAGTCATTACACTAGACGTAGAAGCACCCGCAAATATTTACCATCGCATTTGACTATATCGAAAATGTATTCTCTTTATTCAGAATCACATGAAAATCCTGTGAGTGATAAGATATACCGCAAAGAATTTCATAAATTAAACTTAAGTTTCAAAAAACCAAAAGTGGATACTTGTCACACATGCGACTTGTTTAAAATGAAATTAAATATTGCTACTGACGAGATCACAAAATTAGCCCTTGAAAAAGAACGCGACTCTCATCTGCTAGCCGCTGATATGGCGTACAAAGAGAAGCAGTGTGATAAAAATGTCACAATTACAAATAACAAAATCAAATGCCTGACTTTTGACCTACAGCAATGCTTGCCAACCCCAGCTTTACAATCATCTGTAGCCTTTTATAAAAGACAACTTTGGACCTTCAACCTTACAATTCATGACAACGCGACTGGAATGTCAACGCACCACATGTGGCATGAGGGTATTTCGGGTCGCGGTGCTAATCAAATAGCCTCTTGTTTGTTTGCATATTTACGAGAACAACCGGAAGAAATCTCAGAAGTGATTTTGTACTCTGACACTTGTGGAGGACAAAACAAGAACACTCACGTGGCTGCAATGTTCACATACTTGTTGATTAGAAAACCTTCAATGAAGGTGATACATCACAAGTTTATGATACCTGGTCATACACATATGGAGGTTGACTTGGACCATGCAATTATTGAAAAAAAAAAAGAAAAAAACCGAAATAAAAATTTATCACCCCCACGATTGGATGCAGTTAGTAAGATCGAGTAGCAAAAAATTTACCGTTAGAGAAATGCGACAAAATGATTTCTTTGATTTCGCTAGCTTATTGAAAGGTCCTTTAGTAGCCCGAAAAAAAGATGATGACGGAAACATTTTCAAGTGGCATGATGTGAAGTGGCTGAGTTATGACTCTGAGTACGGCGTCATAAAATACAAAACATCTCTTTCTAGAGAAGAATCATTTAAAAGTATTAATTTCAAACGGAACACGCGGCGTGATAAGGAATTTAATTTGATGCAGATTACTGACAATCCAGTACCAATAAGTGTCGAAAAAAAACGTGATATAATATCACTTTTGTCTTTAATACCAGACTGTTTCCATAATTTTTACCAAAATTTAGTAACCACTGACGATACCAAGGATGTTGATCCAGATATACGAGATTCTGAAGAGAGTGACTGTTAGTTTTTGACTTTATTGCATGCATTATAAATTATAAAAATTTTAATTAATAATCGTAATTATTCATGCTTTGTTTTAAAATCATAAAATAAAATAAATAAGCCAAGTAATTATAGTACGTTAATAAACACTTATGTCACAATTTCTTGATGTTCAAAGAAACTTAGGTCAGATATTTCAGTAAATAATAAATAAAGCCTAAATAGCCATACTCTGATATGTAACTAGATTATAATTGTGTAATAATAAATAATAAAAACAATAACTGTAGTACATTTTTTTCATACCAATCGAATTAAACCGTCTCCTGTAAAATTTTTGCATGCAAAAAGAATTGACTTAAGTACTTATGGCTTCCGAGTTTAAACTAGTTTTGGGGGATATTTAATATCCCCCAAAACTAGTTTAAACTCACTGGCCCGTTCGCGAAACGAGCTACGACTATTGACGTGGTTTAATAAAGTGAAATAAAGTATAGACTAAGTATATAGATAATGATGCTGTAAATACCTTTACGGTAAGCCTCCTCCGTGGGTAGGCAGACGCATTGAGGCGACCTACGAAATGGGAAATATCCAACAGATTATGCTCAGTTACTGATACGGTGCTGTGATGTTTCTGCTTTCTAAGTCCTTGTCAGGTAGCGGCTTATTATGTCCATTTATGTTCGATTAGGTGGATAGAGATCGTAGAAACAATACTAGGTACTTAGTAGATTGTGTTTCTAGAATATAACTAACTTAAATTACTTTGGTGACAGAAGTCTGAAAAAACGAATACCATACCTACTGAACAGTCTGCCGGCAAACATAAGAAGTGAAATTAATAAAAATTGTTATAAAAATAAATTAAGAAGATATTATTTAGAAACATGTTAAAGTGCTACAGTGTTTAATTAGTTATAAGTACAAATTAACGAATTAGTTTATATTTAGAGACTCACCGACCCCAAACCGTTACTACGGTTTTGTGGGGCTTAGTTTATAAATTATCCTATCAACATGTGCAAATAAATAAATAAAATAAACAAAATTATAATTAGTACTTCATCCACTATAAATTATAGCCCACGAGTGTGTGCTATTCCAGACTATAATCTATCTCTATTCCAAATTTTATACGAATCCGTTCAGCTGCTTTGTCTTGAATTCATGATTGAGTAACAAACATATACTCGTATATAACCATCCATCCATATAACCATCCATCCAAACTTTCGCATTTATAATCTGTATATACAGGGTGTAACGGCTTTCCGTTACACCCTGTATATGCGGTGGGTTTTGTCAGTAAGAGTCTGGCACGCCCTCCTGCTCCACCCAGAGTGGGATAAGTCATTTGGTGATTACCCACCTTTGTGTGGTCATATTTTAAGAACTGCATCTGTCCATTCATATGAACAACTTTTTTTAAGAAAACCTGAGGAAATTCTTAATTTTTTTTTTGAAGTTATACTTCTTTTGGCGCGTTAGGGAAAAATGATGAGAGTAAATTTTTACTTACTACCTTAAAAACACAGGAGAATACCCTATTAGATACTTATGTATGTAGACAATAAGACAATTTAGACATATTTAACTATTGGCTTGAATCTCTTAACTATAGATAACGAAACCAACGTAACTGTTTTGGCCTTTTATTTTTTGTGGGGTTGGAAATTGTCCAATGACATCTCCCGCTCTGGGTGGAGCGAGAGGGTGTGTCAGACTCTTACTGACTAAAACCCACCCCTGTTCCTTCCCTGCCTGAGTGCCCAGGGGTGCGGTAACTCTGTTAAGAATTTATCCGCTACCCCTAGACATGCAGGCACCGGCCACGATGAGCCCCGTCAGTGGTGGCTGAAAACAATCTTGAGGCGCGCGTGGAACACTACGCGCCGTCGACTCACGGGCCTGGTGCTGATCGGACTGCGAGCTACCCACTGCTCGCCGTCCGCAGGCCTGGAACTGTTTTGGCTTTCAGTAAAGTTTATTCTGTCTATCTATCTAATGCACAGCTTATACCTCTGAAACTAAGGCCGCGTTTTCACCTGAAAGCCGAAGTCTGTGTTTCCTGCTAGCTACAACCTGGGGTATTTAAGTCAAGAGTGAATAGGTTACTTCTTGACAAGCGTGCTCCATCTTCAACCACATCATCGCTCACCATCACGTGAGATAGTGGTCAAACGCGAACCTATCAATAATTAAAAAAAAAGCAATTTGCATGCAAGTTGCGTTACATTGGGGACTACCGAGGTGTAATGTGATCAGTTGGTCGTTCGTAACCTGCAATGTAATTCAATTTGCATGCAATTTGAAAGGATTTTGAAAATGAATCCTCCTTTCTTTATAGTTGACTAGCGACCCGCCCCGGCTTCGCACGGGTGCAATGCTGATACTAAATTAAAAAAAAATATATATAACCGCGGCCTCCGACGCGCTATTTATAGGCATGCCTCCCCGCACTGCCCCGTCCGACCGGTACCGCCCGCCGCAAACGCAAATTTTAAATTTGTAATATCTCCGAAAATATTTGTTTAATTTACATGCTGTAAGGAACCATATTGATCTATATTAATTGCACACTGTATTTAAGGTACTTAATTCGATAAGGATTAATGCCGTATTGCTTAAAATAGCTTCGTAAATAAGCCATTTTTTCACGTAAAAAGTAAACAATAAAAATGGTTAATGTGGGTTATCCCTAAAATATAAACATATACCATCGCGGACTTTTTTGTAGACCTTTTTATGGTGTACAATACTGTAGTACATTAATTTGATCTAACTCGTAGGGTTTAGGCAGCGTTTTTGCTAAATTGCTAAATAAGCCCAAAAAAATAGGTTAATTTACGACATCACGTTAGAAACCTCTAAAATTAGCAATGTTGCCTTAGTATATGATGCATGTATTATACATATAAACCTTCCTCTTGAATCACTCTATCTATTGAAAAAAACCGCATCAAAATCCGTTGCGTAGTTTTAAAGATTTAAGCGCACATAGGGATATAGGGACAGAAAAGGCGACTTTGTTTTATACTATGTAGTGATAAGTAGGCATGCGTTTGACCACCATCGAATCTCACCTGATGGTAAGCGATGATGTGGTCGAAGATGAAGCACATGCCTAGAAGCAACCTATTCACTCTTGACTTAAAAACTCCCAGGTAGCTATCAGGAAACGGGGTTACGTAGAGAATGACAGTATGTAAGTTTGTCATTTGAGAAATCCCATCGGGTACACGGCTTTGGCACTGGGCAGGACACATTGCTCGCAGAACAGATGGTCGATGGGGCTAAAATGATCTGGAGTGGCGACCGCGTACCGGAAGACAGCAGCGTTGGAAGGCCTTCCACAAGGTGGGATCTGGTGGTGACCTAGTGAGGGTCGCGGGTAGCCGTTGGATGCGAGACGCGATTAATCCAGCCGAAAGATGTCCATCAGTGGATATCTTTCCGGTGAAAGGATGATGTTGTGATGGCACGACTTTATCGTGATAGAATGAAAAGCCAGCTAGCGAAGCTGGGCGGCAGTGGCACAACCTTTGTACTCGTATCATCACTCGCACAGAACAGGGCCAGCGAGGAATTTGAAAAATAGGTATTTGTAGAAACTATTGCCGTCGAGCTGCCTCAAGCCTGCCCCCGTAGAGTGTGATAGAGACAGCTGCAACTCAGACGGATTTTATCACAAAATTTTTTTCTCCTTGTATTCCTCTTTTTTCTCCTTGAAAACTGAGCCGATTCAATTATTTTTTAAAAAGAGATTTCCAGGTTCCTATTAATTTTTTTATGTTAATTTTTTTTCTAATTTATCTGGTAGTCCTCTAATCACGGCTGTAAAATGGGGAATTTTTTGTAATCTTTGGAGGATCATATTTGCTTTACTTATTAGTTGCCGAAAAAAAGGAAATGACAGGGACGTGTCTACAGCAGACCTTGAATTTATGAAAAAAAATGCTTTAGAGGCATTATTCAGGAATACATTTCTATGAAGAATCGCTGCTCCTGTGTCTTAAGGGCCTACCTCCGCTTTAGTGGCGCCCTCATTGAATAAAAAATCGTATCTTAGCATAGAAAATAAAGATTAAAGAATCCTATGTTGCGTTTGTAACAAATAGGAAAAGGTATTTTTACGTTGTTAAAACAGAACTCAAAATGATTCGTATCCAAAGTAGTAAGCAAAAGTGTCAAAAACAACATTGGATTCTTTAATCTTTATTTTATCTAAGTGTCAAAAACGGCCGTTTTTGGTACTTTTGATACGAATCATTTTGAGTCCTGTTTTAACAACGTAAAAATACTTTATCCTCTTTGTAGCAAACGTGACCTTTGATTCTATACTATTTAATTTCTATGCTATGCTACGACTTTTTATTTAATGAGAGCGCCACTTGGCCGGTAGTAGGGCCTTAAGGCGCAGATATCTCTATACCTTGAGTAGGTAGTTATCCTGCGTGTTCTGTGCTGAGCTCACGCAACGCGTCGTATGTCCACCCAGTAATAGGACTCGCCCATCAAGGAGCGCTTTCCCAAATTAGAAGCATTTTTCATTTATTATAATTAATAAAAATAATAAATAATAAATGGGCAACGTTATTATTTATTTTTAATTATACATAAAAAGAACTGGTATTATACTAAAACTGGTATTATACTAAAATACGTATACTAAAAGATAAATAATTAAGTTATCTTTAAAATGGTGAAGGGAAAAATACGCTTCATAGATTTTACGTGATTCTCCATTTTTAACCGACTTCGAAAAAGGAGGAGGTTATTAATTCGGATGTTTGTATTTTTTTTTATTTTTTTTTATTATGTATGTTCGGGCATAACTCCGTCATATGTTGACGGATTTGCAAAATTCTTTTTTTGTTCGAAAGGGGTTTATTCCGAAATGGTCCCATTTAAATTTCAAAAATATCTGATGATGGGTTTCGGAGACAGACAACGGAACTCTTCAAAAATTGACAGCAAATCAACCGCGATTGCTGCTATCGTATGTCTATGAACTGTTAACACAGTTTAATGGGGAACCACAACTAAAAAGTGAAAAATAAAAAACTTTTTTACAAAAAAATAGAACCGACTTCCAAAAAAAGTGCAAAATAACTTTAATTTCGGAAGTCGGTGTCAAAAAACAAAGACACAAAACAGGAACACTTCCGAAATTAAAGTTATTTTGCACTTTTTTTGGAAGTCGGTTCTATTTTTTTGTAAAAAAGTTTTTTATCCACGTTACACATATTAATACAAATTAACTATACTAAGTTGTAAATAATTCAAAATATTCACATATCAAATTACAAAGAAAATTATCTAGAGTAACATATATTTTTTTTAAGAAATACCTATCAGTCGTATAGACGTGATGTTTAATTTAAAATCATTAAAAGTCGTATAACTACACCTTAACCTAAAATCCTTGACAGACATTAATATCTCATATTTTCCCTGCTTGTCTCAATTAGCATAGAAAGTGGCTACAGCAAACAGTACTCAGTCGTGATATAATTGACACTCCGCCATGATTCTGTCGCGTGATAACAAAGTGTTAAGGACCCTTCACATGTGACGGCTGTGACGCACGTTAACGCACGATTGGTTGCGTTATTGACGTATTTTAGTTTTGTTAAATTACGAGTGACAATTGTGATTTTCTTTGTCGTAAACGCAATCGTGTTCAGCATCTGTTTCTACAGGATATATTAAATGATAAATGACAATGATTTTGTTTTTATAAGTAGGTTTTAACAACACTTTTTTTTTTGGTCAGATTTAGCTAGATGAGACCGGTGTTTTCTAGCTGACTACCCTGAGAAGACACCGAAACAAGCTCAGAGGTCAAAGCCTCTTTTAAAATGTTCAAATCCATACAATACGTACTGATCAAATCATATAAGAACCATGTAAGTACGTTTATGTCTGGGATGAGCTTTTCAACAAGCATTTGTCAGTTATCGTGAAGCTCAACTCAGAACTTTGAGGAGCTCAACGAACCGACGAACAATACCAAAATAAGTACATTTGCGTAGGCCGCAAAAATACTCAAACTGCCAGACAATCATAAAAATTTACATGCATATAACGACATACAGAGTTCTAGCTCTATTAATTTTAGTGGTCTGATATTTTAATGTTTTTATTTTTTTATCATTGTAAGGCGCTTGCCTCGAAGTAACCTAATCACTCTTGACTTAAATACTCCCAGTTTGTAGATATCAGGAAACACAGACTCCGGCAGGGACTTTCACTCCTTAGTTGTGCGCACAATGAACGTGTTCCCAAAACTTTTTGTGAGTGTGGCTGGGATATTCACCATATGCCGGTGGCGGATCGCCGTACGTGTAGTGGTCTGCAAAAATGTTCTAAAAACTTCCTCTTTTTGTTGAGGAATATCGTGTGAACCTTCAACTTCAGAGTATCAGAGTAACGTAGGAATTATTGATACTGTATAACGCTATACTCCCATCTCGAATTTTGCAATATTTATCTCTTTATCTTGAATTGGTTTCCGTACTTAGTCCATGGTCGACCATTACATCTACGTGGTACCACTACCACTCTCCAGAAGCAGCTAAGGCCTCCCAGTTTAATCAGATAATCTATGAGGGAATTCAGTGATCATAAGGTTCGTATAAGTGTATCGGCGACGCCCGTGTACTCAAGGAGCACATGCGTGACTGTTTGCTCCGTCTCCATGCCTGCTCTGCACAGGAGACTATCCATTACACCTTCTGTATGGAATTCTTAATTTAGTGAGCAGTGTCCGGTGATGGTCCCCGCTACGAGGAGTAGACTGCCTGTCCAGTCGCAGAAGGCTTCTGGTCAGATTTTGGACCACCAGCCTGACAGATGTTATGTTTGTAAACTGGTGCCGTCAGTTGGGAATTTAAAATTTCAACTTTTTAACTGACCAACTCTTTGGCAATTCAAAAGTGCCTTTTAGTAGCATGATAGGTTAGATACTAAAAAATAAATTTGGTCTGTCACATAATTATATGACCAAAAACTATAGGTTTTTTTTCTTACGTCCCGTAAACAAAAAAAAAAAACTGGCCAGGTGCGTATCGGATTTCGCACGTTAAGGGTTTCGTACCAAATATTGGTATTTGTTAGTAAAATAAACATTATCACCAAATTTCAAGTTCATATTCGTATATCAATGGGAAGTTAAAAAAATCTTCCTAACAAAATTTTGTGACAGACGACGGACGTACGTACAGACAGACAGATGGACACGTGAGTGACAACAACAAGGCTCCGTTTGTACCCTTCAGGTGCGGAACACTAAAAATGAGGACGGTATATTGCGTTGAAATTTCGCGTCACGTCACACTTACGTCAAAATTGAGTATCTTTTTACCTACAAGTGACGTCATAAGCCCCCACTCCAGAACTTTGATGCGTTTTAACTTACTGTTTTTTATTGATTTGGTAAAGCAAAAAATGTGTGTCTAATATTTTTGATCAATCTAAGTTACAGACTAAATAGAATAATTAGTTTTATATCCAGGTAATATCCTATTTGTATAAAAGCTTTGATTATGGTATATGTGGAGTTTCCCTAAGATCCAAGATAAAACAAAGGTAACACAGCCGTCCGTGTCACAAATATTTGCGCGCGCGCAGTATCGCAACACGAGGTTGATGTACTGTCAACTGTCACAGTTTTCAGTAGCGGGGGAAATGAGATCTATTGTCGTTCGTCTGGGATGATTTTCCTTAGTGAACAGGCAAAATGTAAAAAAAAAATGTTTTATAACCTCGTCATTATGTGTAATGGCAAGTATTCATGGTACTTAACAAAACATACTAGCTCAAATTTAACTGTCTTATCATCTACCATGATCGATGGGGCCGAAAAGTTCTGGAGTGCAGACCGCGTACTGGAAGACGCAGCGTTGGAAGGCCTCCCACCACAAGGTGGACCGATGACCTGGTGAGGGTCACGGGCAGCCGATTTATGCGAGACGCACAATACCGGTCGTTGTGGCGACATTTGAGGGAGGCCTATGTCCAGCAGTGGACGATGATGATGATGACCATTTACCATAAAGAGGTTCCAGTCCCTACATCCCAGTGCCATCATCAGATCAGCTCGATGGTTTCATAATATTGCATTGTTACCGGAATAACATAAGTATGCTAAATTTCAGCTCTATCAGAAAACGCGAAGTGAGAGTGATCGAAAAATGGTTTGCAAGAAGTGGACAACTTACATTCGAAAATTGCAAGTTAAATAAACGCTTTTAATATAAATTGAATTCCTAACTGATTCTTGATAACCAAGGGTCGGTTTCTGAATTGAGAATTAGAGTTAAGAACGTGTCAAACAAATTTAATGCCAAAGTTCGACAGGGTTTCAGGCTAAATCAGAATTTGACAAATTATCAATTTCAAATTTTGAAAAATACTTTGATATTAAAAAAAATATATAATTTGTCAAATAGTAGGTAGAAGTAGGTTGGTAAGTAGTTCGTTCCAGGAATATGAAATTAGCTGCCAAAAAAGCAGCTTCCTACATAGCCTATATGTAAGAATCTCCTTATCAGGCCTTACTTAACTAAAATTAGAGAACCGCTATCTTTTACTAAAAGGCAGTGCGAGAAAAGGACGGCTATAGCTGTGAACTAAGTTAGAGATGTCAAACTAGTTTACGCCTTGCGCTTCACCGTGTTTTTAATCGACATGTTTTTCGTGTACCCTTAATTTGTACGGAAATATTAGTTCAACTAAATTTGACAGCTCTAATTTACGTCCGTCTCTTTCTTGTTTTATTAGAGAGTAAAATATAGGAATAGCCTAAATTAAGTTTAGTTTGTGCACAACAGAATCCGCACCAATTAAGGAATTAAGCCAATAAGGGAAGAGACAAAAAGTAACGATAGTTAATAGTAGGCACGATGGCGCAGAGGTTGAGCTATTGGCTGCTGTGCTGTGTGTCGCGGGTTCGATTCCCTCACGGAACAAATATTTGTATGGCCGACAGATAGTTGTTTCTGGATGTCTTTTGAATGTGAGTTTAGGTACATGTTTGTGAATGCACCCACGATTTAGGAGTAATTACTAGTGTTGGGTTGAGTGAAGTCCGAAGAGAGGGGGAGGACACAATAACCCTTGAATCGGGCCGCCTTTTATATTTTCGAGAGGGAGACCAACTATCCCAAGGCGGAGTCGGGTTCCTGGTAAATAAATCCATTTGTGATAACGTTGTGGAAGTCTCCAGTGTCGCGAACAGGGTAGCGTACCTCGTTGTGAAGTTAACCGAGAGGTATAGCCTCAAGGTTATTCAGGTTTACGCACCGACCTCGTCACACTCGGATGACGAAGTGGAGTTAATGTTCGAGGACATCTCCAGGGCCTTGCATTGTACTACTAAGGCCCACTACAGCGTTCTCATGGGGGATTTTAACGCTAAAGTGGGAGTACAAAATTGCAGTGAATCGGTAGTAGGATCCTACGGGTTTGGCAGCAGAAATCATAGGGGGCAAATGCTTGTCAACTTACTTGAGAAGGAGGGGCTTTTCTTGATGAACTCCTTCTTTAAGAAACAGCCGCACAGGAAGTGGACATGTCGAAGCCCCGATACTATGACGAAAAATGAGATAGATTTCATCATAACTGATAAAAAGCATATATTCAGAGATGTCTAAGTGATCAACAGGTTCAACACCGGTAGTGATCACAGACTTGTCCGAGGCTCTCTGAATATCAACTTCAAGCTTGAGCGGACTCGTTTGATGAAGTCTAGGCTCCGTCCAAACATGCTGCAAACAATGTTAGGATCTGAAGCGTTCCAGTCAGACCTGGAGAACCGATTTGCTCCCGTGGAAACCACAAATGACGTTAACCGGGCGCTCGACCAAATGGTAGAAATCCTCAGGGAGGAAGGTATGCGATTATGCAAAATGCGGCGTTCGGGAAAGAGGTCGAAACTTTCAGAAGAGACTCTGGAGCTTATGATGGAGCAACGTGAAACCCCTATAACCTGTCACTTCGTCAGAACAACGGGCACTCAACAGAAATATTAGGACACTGGTTCGGCGCGACCTCCGACGCTCCAATACACGCTCTATAAAAAAAGCGATTGAGCAAAACCGGGGATCGAAAGTGTTCGTCCGGTCACTTAGGAGGAGCCATCTGACGAAGTTGACCAAATCCAATGGGGATATTGTCGCTTCGAAGCCGGAGATCCTTTCGGAAGTCGAAAACTTCTACGGCCAATTATACGCATCGCACGCATCGCGACCTGATCCCGAAAATGAGTTTTCCAGAGCCACCTTAACTCGCCACTTCACAGAAGACCTGACAGAAATCAGCCAAGACGAAATCAAAGCGGCTTTTAAATAGCTTAAAAATGGAAAAGCCCCTGGTGAGGACGGGATTACGACCGAACTCCTGAAAGCGGGAGGAAGCCCTGTGCTGAAAGAGCTTCGGGAGTTTTTCAACTCTGTCCTATTCTCTGGGAGAATTCCAGAAGCGTTGCGAAGGAGCGTGGTCGTTCTCTTCTTCAAAAAGGGTGATACGACCCTTTTGAAGAATTACAGACCCATTTCACTCCTTAGCCACGTATATAAGTTGTTTTCAAGAGTCGTTACGAATCATCTAGCGCGAAGACTCGACGAGTATCAGCCACCGGAGCAGGCCGGGTTTCGGGGAGAATACAGCACCATGGACCTCATCCACACAGTGAGGCAAATTATACAGAAGTCAGAAGAGTATAATCGGCCCCTATGTCTTGCGTTTGTGGACTATGAGAAGGCATTTGACTCTATCGAGACCTGGTCTGTTTTGGAGTCTCTGCAGCAATGCCAAGTCGACAGGCGATACATCCAAGTGTTGAGATGCCTTTATGAAAACGCGACAATGGCTGTCCAAATTCAGGATCGGCGAACTGAACATATCCCCCTGCGTCGAGGTGTGAGACAAAGGGACGTAATTTCCCCGAAATTGTTCTCTAACGCATTGGAGGATGTGTTTAAGACGCTGAACTGGGAGGGACGCGGCATTAACATCAACGGCGAATACATCTCACACTTGAGATTTGCAGATGACATCGTCATACTGGCTGAATCGCTGCATAATCTGCAGCAGATGTTGGACGGCCTAGTTGATTCTTCTGGACGCATTGGTGTCCGGATGAACTTGGACAAAACCCAGGTTATGTTCAACGAACACGTCACTCCGGGACCGATTGTTGTCAATGGCGGTGCTCTCAAGGTTGTTCGAGAATATGTTTACCTCGGGCAAACTCTACAGTTTGGTAAAAACAACTTTGAGTCAACAGAAGGATCCAGCTGGGCTGGGCAGCGTTTGGGAGGTTTCGACGAGTCTTCGCGTCGTGTATTCCACAGAGGCTAAAGACCAAGGTTTTTAATCAGTGCGTCTTGCCTGTTATGACTTACAGAGCCCAAACGTGGACACTCACGGTACGACTGGCCCATAAATTCAAGGTCGCTCAGCGAGCTATGGAACGGGCTATGCTTGGAGTCTCATTGAGGGTTCGAATACGGAACGAGGTGAGCCGGCTGAGAACCAAGGTGGTCGACATAGCTCACAGAATAAGCAAGCTAAAGTGGCAATGGACTGGCCATATTAGCCGTAAAACCGATGGCCGTTGGGGTAGACGTGTTCTCGAGTGGAGACCGCGAATCAACAAACGTAAGGTAGGACGCCCACAGGCTAGGTGGAGCGATGATCTTCGCAGGGTGGCTGGTAGCAGCTGGATGAGAGTTGCCGAGAACCGAGCTGAATGGCGTGCAATTGGAGAGGCCTATGTCCAGCAGTGGACTGCTATAGGCTGATGGTGACTAGTGTGGGGGGCAATGATTAAATAATAATAGTTTAAGGCGCTATTAACTACCAATGACCTAGAGTGGATAGCTTGCGTGTTCTGTGCTGAGCTCACGTAACGCGTCGTACGTCCACCCAGTAATAGGAATCGCCCATCAAGGAGCGCTGTCCGAAATTAAACGTTAAAACACGTATACTAAAATATAGATAATTAAATGATCTTTAAAATAGTTAAGAATTCATAATAATACGCTGTATAGTTTCTACGTGATTCTCAATTTTTATTCGCGTTAGATTTTACAAATTAATTACACTATGTTTTTTAAATATAATTTCAAATATTAACATATCAAATTACGATGGAAATGGTGTAGAGTAACATATATTTTTTTCCAAAGAAATAAGACTAGTTGCTTATACGTGATGTTCAATTAAAAACCTTTAGAAGTCGAATAACTGCGCCTTAAAGGTAATCTAAAGTAAGGCAAAAACATCTGTTGCTACTGATTAGATATTCTAATAAACACTGTTAACTGGTTCAATAACTGAGCACGATTACAGGAATAAAACTCTACTGTCTGGCCATGGACTGGTGGAATTATTTAATTACTATTTACCGTTTGGTACACATGTTTTTGAGTTACAGGAAAATTAAATAAAAGTGATGACGTCAGTGCAAGCCACATTAACGGAACAAATGTTTTTAAGCCTAAAAGCTTGCAAAAATAAGATTTTCATATTCACGTGTTTTTGTTGGTCTAATGATAAAAATATTTAAGATGAACGTCAAATAAAGACGAGATTTTTAGCTGTTAATGATAACTTCACATACTTTAAATACGCTTGACTTTTCCTCAGATAAGACAGTATATTTTCATGAAATTCTAAATCAAAGTGTAAATAAAATGAGGAACTACTAAATGTATTATATCATATCAGATTTTACTAGCCATCCTTATGTGCTTACAAAAATACCACATTTGATTTGCGTTTAAGGTACATATATTTTCTCGAAAAAAGTCTTCTAAGAGAATTTATGACTAAAATTTTAACGTTAATTAACACATTTACCCCCCTTTTTTGAGGTTAGGTTAGCTTCCCGCTCTGGGTGGGACGGCAGCGCATGTCAGACTCTTACTGACTAAAATCAAACCGTGTTCCTTCAATTGCCCTTTGTGTCTCTTTCGAAAAATCCCGCGACACATTTGGTGTGGGAAATCATCCTTTAACTTCTCCCGCTCTGGGTGGAGCGGGAGGGCGTGTCAGAATTTTATTAAAACCCACCCCTTTTTTAACCCCTGTTCCTTCCTTGCCTGAGTGCCCAGGGGCGCGGTAACTCTGTTTCGAATTTATCCGCGACCCACACACATTCTCCGCCTGGGATTCAATTCAACATTGCGATGAGGTAGTATTTTTGTTCCTATTTATAATTGTGTTACGATACTATCAGGAATAGAGCGATACTGTGATCTTCCGACAACAGTAAAGATAGTCTCTAAAAATAAAATGTCGCATAATCTCCACAAACTGAAAAACAATTGTCTTTTTCGCTAAGAATACAGCTCTCTCAGTACTCTGCAAACCGTTCTCGCAAAACCACGCGAAGAAAATAATCTCATTATTTAATTGCGCGTCGTAATAAAAATAGCTCCATAAATCAAAATGTCAGCACATCTGAGTGAGTCTGAGCTCTGAAACAACATGGGCGATAAGATAAGACCCGCGTCGGTAGTCAGTCGCTTTGAGGCTATGGACAACTTCGGGTACCGCGAAATGGGGTGGCCTTCTCCTCTTCAGACACCCTCGCCGACCACGCCAACCAGAAACCGCTACAGAGCTGGCAGCGTCAGATCCAGAGCTCCCAGAGAACCTGAAGAGTTTCCACTTAACTCTAGCTACACCAAAAATGTCCGGAACATCGATCTTTTGGAGTCGGCCCGAGAGCCTGGTAAAGCAAAAGAATACCTCTTCGTGGGACCATCACCACCGGCTGAAGATGCTCCTAACATGTACCACAGTTTCGACGTCCTCGCTCCAGACCCTGAAGCCAGGTTGACAGAAGAAGCCGCCCGAAGAAGTCTGTGTGAAAAGGCATTAACGCTAGGTGCTGCAAGATTCTTCGATGATGTTGAGTGTGGTTTAATAACTACGGAAAATATTGAGGAGCACATCAGTTCTGCGCCTGAAGTGGTTGTGAATTTGACACTGCTGTGGGCTGCGTTACTTGCCAGGGATGAATTACTTCCAGCTATTTTAGAGGCTGGTGCCGATATACACTACTCTGAACCAGCAGGTCTGACCGCCTTGCATCTAGCTGCATTCAGTGGCGCAGCAAGAGCAACTGTGTTCTTACTCTCCCGTGGTGCTGACGTTGACTTCGCTCCAAAGTACTTCGCACCTCTCCATTGTTCCGCGTTTGGTAATTCTTTAGAAGTGGCTGAAGTACTCATCGCTAACGGTGCTTCGTTACATGCCGTGGTACAAAGAGCTGGATGTGAAGATAACTTAGTGCATTGTTCAGTGAGAGCTGATGCTGTAGAGTGTATGGAACTCTTCATAGAAAGAGGTGTCGACCCAGCATACGTTACATCAGGAGGATTGAACGCCTTACATCTCGCTGCTGAACTTGGTGCTCAAAGATGTCTATCATTTTTACTGAAAGAGACAAAGATAAGTGTAAACGGTGTGACTAAACAAAGAGATAAGGAATGCACAGCAATACACTTAGCGGCAGCTAGAGGTTACTCTGAATGTATAGAGTTGCTGTTATCAGAAGGTGCTAAAGCAAACACGAAAAATTACAGAGGATTTACTGCATTACATCTTGCTGCTAGATGTTCAAGCATCGAATGTGTTGAAGTGCTTCTAAGAGATGGAAATGCCGACCCAAACGTTGAGGACTATGATAAAAGAACGCCATTGCATGCAGCCATTGGTCGAGCGGAACGTGCCTGTGACATCATTGATATGCTCGTAAGTTGGGGAGCTCAAGTCAACAAGAAAGACGAATATGGATATTCGCCACTACACTTAGCAGCTATGGATAATTTGACTCAGTGTGTGGAGACCCTAATATTTCTTGGTGCTGATGTGACTTCGAAATCAAAGAAAGGACATACAGCTTTAAGTGTTATTGCTAGGAAAACTCCGAAATCACTAGCTATTCTGAGACATAATCTAGATTGCGGCATTACCCTGAATCAACCAAGTGAAGCTAACGAAGAAGTGCAAATCGAGTTTGATTTTGGCAGAATGCTGAAGTTTTCTTATCCCCGTGAGATCACATATTTAAACAGTTTGATAGATGAAGGTCAGAAAGACATATTGCTACATCCGCTATGCTCCGCGTTTTTGTTTATGAAATGGAGGAAGATTAGGAAATTTTATTTAGCTAGACTCATATTCTGTTTTCTCTTCGTGTCGTTTTTATCTATTTACGTGTTGACTGCCGTCGTCAAGACCTGCAAAGGCAAATACGCTGAAAAATATGGTGTTTTAAACGAGCTTTGTCAGAAACAATCATTGCTTGGTCTCATACTCACTAACAATCCTATAGAGTTCGAAAGATGGGTCTTAATGGCCATCACTGCATTTGAAATTCTTCGGAAACTTACAGGCATAACTGGTTATTCAAGTTTCTACCAATACTTCACTACTTTCGAGAATTTGATGGAGTGGTTTGTGTTGCTGTCTGTGTTTTCTCTTTACAAAATACACAATGACTACAGTTGGCAGAACCATGTTGGCGGTTATGCAGTGTTGGGTGCTTGGACCAATTTGATGTTGATGATGGGCCAACTTCCAATGTTTGGTGATTATGTGGCTATGTATCAAAAAGTTTTGACAGAATTCTTGAAGTTATTGTTGGCTTATATGTGCCTTCTCCTGGGCTTCACAATCTGTTTCTGTGTTGTGTTTCCGAACGAAGAGATGTTTTCTAACCCTTTGATGGGTTTTATCAGTACATTGTCAATGATGGTCGGGGAGTTGAACTTGAATATCTTGATCAACGATCCAACGAAAGACGATCCTCCTTTGATATTCGAGCTGTCATCTCAAATTATTTACATTCTCTTCCTTATGTTTGTCACCATAATTTTGATGAATTTGCTCGTTGGTATCGCTGTCCATGATATCCAAGGCTTGCGAAAAACTGCTGGTCTATCAAAATTAGTAAGGCAGACAAAGCTAATTTTGTTCGTAGAAATGGGTATGTTCAGTGCCTGGCTTCCAAAATGTCTTCACAAATATGTTTATCGAACCGCATTAGTTTCTCCCGAAGCTGGAAAAGTAATTCTCAGTGTAAAACCTCTTAATCCTAGAGAAAAGAGGTTGCCTACTGACATCATGATGGCAGCATATGAATTGGCTCAGCTAAATAAAGTAAAATCTGGCAGGTCTATCAAAGAGATTCTATATAAAAATAAATACACGTCCAAATTGAAGAACGAGGGTCAATTCGCGCAAGATCATAACTTCAGTTTAGAGATCAGAGGAATGCAGGAGAAAATTGATCAAGCAACGTTCAATATGAAGAAGATTGATCAAGAGATAAGACATTTGAATACACTTTTAATGGACCAACAGACACTTCTTCACAATTTCTTCAAGTATACTGATCTAATACCGTATAGAGCTCCCCACGCTTCGACGCCAGCTTATGCGCCAGAGTCTCCTATATTCTTCTCTAGCAATACAAGCCAGAGTCAGTATTCGGAAAGTACAACTAAGTGATGATTCTAGAATTTGAAGTGATTGAAGGAATTGAAACTTTGCAAACAAGTATTTAGGTACTTATGCAGGATGACGGAAGAAATTCGAATACAAAAGAACCAAGTAGGAGTGTAGAAGATTACCCATGTACCAAATATTATTTAGTGCTTGAAATAAGTTTGAATTTATTGTTGTAAAACCAAAGTATTCAAGTGAGATCTAAAATTGATGATTTTCAGTACATTTTATTCATAAATGTGGATGATTAAGTCAGGGTATTATTGTGATAGATATTTCTTAAATCTTTGATAGGCCTATCGCTTGAGCACTATCTCACCTGATGGTAAGCGATGATATGGTCCATGATGGAGCTCGCTTACCAGGGTAACCCATTCACTCTTGTCTTATAGGCAGGGTATTAGATATAACTTTATTATAACTCTTTTGATTAAAATCTCAGTATTAATTAATGATAATCTATTTCTAACTAGCTGCGCCCCGCGGGTTTACCCGCCTAGACCGGAATGAAAAGTAGCCTATATGTTAATCTAGGCTATGAGCTATCTACATACCAAATTTTATCCAAATCGGTCCAGCCGTTTGAGCGTGAAGAAGTAACAAACATGCACAGTCATAAACTTTCACATTTATAATATTAGTAGGATTAATTACCAACACGAATAAACATATAATTAGGTATAGCTCGATTCAAATGTAATGGCGGCTGGGAAGTGAGCTACCGGCTGTGCAGCCCCCTTAGCCAAAATACATTTCTGTTAACGTTAACGCTAACGCTTCGTGCAAAATGTATGGGAACGACGTTACTGGGCGTGAGTCACGTGACAGTTCTCACCGCAGGTAATGTCTTTGCCATACATTTTGCACGAAGCGTTAGCGTTAACGTTAATAGAAATGTATTTTGGCTAAGGGGGCAGGACCGCATCTACCACAGCCGTTGTGTTATGAATTTGCTACTATGCATTGACTCGCCTCGTGTCTCGAGCCATCATGCCATTAAGTTTAAATCGAACTATAGTTCGACGGTATACCTGCAGTCAGTGTTCACTGTATACGGTTTTTCGAAAAAGCGATACTTTTAATGTTTCATATTTAATTTTGAAAATTTTATAAATAAAAGCTGATCTCATGTAAGACCAGCAAATATTGCAAGATGTGTTGATAAAAATGCTTAGCCTGAAATGTTTAAAATTCAGTTTCCTGTTTTATCTTTTAACAAAGTTATCTTGTCAAGGTAAAAATATGTTGTTAACACTATATTATAACATTCTTAAAAATTAAGTAATTTGTTTGATTAGTTATTTCATGTGATAACATGATAATTACAGTAAATAATATGTTATGTACAAGCCGTCATTGGTTGATGTCTGATAATTAATGATAACGCTATGTTCTGTTATCAAGCTGGCTTTTGAATAAATCTTATTTTTTTACTTTGTCTTCTTTTATTACCTGGCTCACTACTCTATTTCACAATGGTAAAAAAAAAAATTTAGTGATTTTATAAACATAAGATTTCATGAAATTACTTAAATATGCAGGAGCAATTAATAACTCTTAAGTTTATTTATGTTAAAACTATTTGCTAAAAATATAAACATTTATTATTAATATTTGCACGCTCGACTGAATAGTGACAATTAATTGCAATTGATTGAAGTGAATATTTAATAAATTAAATTAAATATCCTTTAAACTTACTTTCGAATAGCCTTGCCTTTGAAATGCGTCGTAAATATATTTTTTAATGTACGTTAGTCGGTAGGTAAGTATGTGTGTTGTTTTCCGGGTAGGTACTACATGCACTTATTTTAGTTAGTTAGTGGTTAAATGTGGAAGTAGATAATTATTAATACGATTAGGAAAATTCTTTCACTGATTGGCTACTTTTCAGGGTTCCGTACCCGAAGGGTCCAAGGGAACCCCTACTGCTGTCAATCACGTGAAGTCACGTATCCGTCTGTCTATCTATCCCTCTGTCTGTCTGTCTGTCCGTCCTCTATC
Organism: Polia nebulosa; assembly: GCA_951329385.1. Taxonomy (NCBI): domain Eukaryota; kingdom Metazoa; phylum Arthropoda; class Insecta; order Lepidoptera; family Noctuidae; genus Polia; species Polia nebulosa. Next base: position 2,330,433 of record OX589609.1, read on the forward strand.
ACACAGGTTTTTTACAGCCGAACGGTTGGAGCCTTGGAGCTACAGTCTTCAAATTTTCACAGTATAAGGATCTTGTTGACCCAAAGCCATACAAATCGTCAAAAATACATTTGGTACGGAACCCATTTAGGGTTCCGTGCGGCGTCCGACATACATTTGGCCGGCATCTCATGGTTTGTGCATTCAGCCAGTGTCAAGTTTAGAAAATATTAAATTTTTAACCGACTTCGAAAAAGGAGGAGGTTATCAATTTTTTTTTTATGTATGTTCGGGCATAACTCCGTCATATATTGACGGATTTGCAAAATTCTTTTTTTTGTTCGAAAGGGGTTTATTCCGAAATGGTCGCATTTAAATTTCAAAAAGATCTGATGATGGGTTTCAGAGACAGACAACGGAACTCTTCAAAAAATGACAGCAAATCAACCGCGATTGCTGCTATCGTATATCTATGAATTGTTAACACAGTTTAATGGGGAACCACAACTAAAAAGTGAAAATTAAAAAACTTTTTTACAAAAAAAAAGAACCGACTTCCAAAAAAAGTGCAAAATAACTTTAATTTCGGAAGTCGGTGTCAAAAAACGAAGACACAAAACAGGAACACCGACTTCCGAAATTAAAGTTATTTTGCACTTTTTTTGGAAGTCGGTTCTTTTTTTTTGTAAAAAAGTTTTTTATTAGATACAGAATACTCACTCAGTCACTGTTTACCGTTATAGGAATTGGTACTTCCCACATTGTAATTTATAGCCTATGTGTTATTCTAGACTATAATCCATCTATGTGTCAAATTTTATTTCAAAGTTCAGCCGTTCTGACAATTTTTTTTTTTACATTTTTTCATATTTATTTGATTACAATATACATATTCATAACTTAACTAATAAATAACTTAACGGAAAAACAGACTAAAAGAAACTAAATAAAATATGTACAAGCGGCATGAATAAGTTAGTTATAAGTTTTTATAGGTATAGTTAAAGTTAAACCCCGTTCTTAGTTACAACGCGTTTTAGCTAGTTTAAACTAGTTTTTAGGGTTCCATACCCGAAGGGTCCAAACGGAGCCCTATTGCTGTCAGTCACGTGTCCGTGATCTGTCACAAAATTTTGTTCAGATGATTTCTTTTAATTTCCTATTGACCAATAATATAATAATATTAATAATTATTTATTACAAAATTTAACTGGTACAGTGCTCTATTTAATTACTATACTATCTTAACTATGTACAATTTTAGTAGATACACATATTTGAACCCTGTCTCTTAAACTAGGCAATAATACCTGTATCTTAAGAGACAGTGTTCGGCATGTTTAGGGATTGACATTATACATAATTATAATAAGGAAGATAAGTGGATCGTGTGGACATAATGTTAGTGGTGGTTGGTGATGGGTATTCGAAGTGTATGTGTGTGTGTGATGATTATTATACAATGTATGTTAATAATGACTCTGTTCTCTCATAGTTTTGGAGGAGAAGCCATTCTGTAATTTTTGTTTTGAGTTCGTATGCCTATGAACTTGAAATTTGGTGATAACGTTTATTATTACGTATATGTTACTAACAAATACCAATATATATATTGATAAATCAGATTTGTTCTTTGATAATTCCCTCATTTGGAACGGAACCCTAAATGTTCGAAGTCCGACACGGACTTGGCCGGTTTTTATTAACTGCCTTTGTTACAAGTAGAATGAACTGCTGTTCAAAAATGAATATCAGTGAAAACTATTTCTAACTAGACAAAACGCATTTGGTCGAAATGATTCAGTTTAAACTGTTTCAACCAGATAATGAAACAAAATAAAAGAAATAATAGATATTGTACAAGAAAAATATTGAATATTTTCAAAAAAAACCCGACTGTAAAAAACAACTAAAAAGTTCCAAACAAGTCACTTTTTAACCGACTTCAAAAAAAGGAGGAGGCTCAATTCGACTGTATTTTATTTTATTTTTTATTTTTATGTGTGTTACCTCATAACTTCTTACTACGTGAACCGATTTTGAAGATTTTTTTTTTGTTTGAAAGCTGTTGCTTCACATGTGGTCCCATTTTAATTTGGTGAAGATCTGATGAAGATCTTCGGAGATACACAATGGAACTCTTCAATAAATGATAGCAAACCTGCCAGAATCGCTGCAATCGCATGTCTGTATATTGTTTTCGCCACTTCACAACATTACATCACGCTGATACGCTCTGAAGGGGTATACAGATTTGTACAGTTCACCCTGATATGTTACCCTGGTATGTGTATGTTCTGTTATGTGATCGGTTGTCGTGGTATGGGCATGTGATGCGGAGGAATGAAGAAAATGTCGTGAGGAAAGTCTTGTGTATGGATGTGGATGGCTATAAGAGTAGGGGAAGGCCAAAGAAACGATGGTTGGACTGTGTGAAAGAGGATATGGGCAAAAGGGGGGTGACTACGAGACAGAGATGACGACTAATAGAGGAGTATGGAAGAAAAAGACATGTTGCGCCGACCCCAAATAAATTGGGATAAGGGCAGGAGAATGATGACCCTGATATGTTCAAATTCCCTATTTTTGGGGCTATCAATTCGGGCATAACTTTACTATTAATTTAGTTTTAGAATGGGGTACAACAACTAAAAAGTGAAAAATAAAAAACTTTTTACAAAAAAAATACAACCGACTTCCATAAATAGGTACCTAATACTAAAAAATGCAAAATAACTTTAATTTCGGAAGTCGGTGTCAAATAACGGAGAAACCAAACTAGAAACACCGACTTCCGAAATTAAAGTTATTTTGCATTTTTTTTTTATTATTTATGGAAGTCGGTTGTATTTTTTTTGTAAAAAGTTTTTTTCAAGCAGTCTGATGCAGTTGGTGGCAGTTATTTTAGTTCAATTATTTATTTTATGCCGAAATTCCATGCAAATATTTGATTTCTGCAATCGACCGTCTATTCTGCGAGCTTTAGTTTGGCAATTCTGCGTACCGGAAGACGCAGCGTTGGAAGGCCTCCAACAAGGTGGACTGATGACCTGGTTATGGTCGCGGGTAGCCGATGGATGCGAGACGCACAGGACCGGTCATTGTGGCGACACTTGGGGGAGGCCTATGTCCAGCAGTAGACGTCTTTCGGCTGAAATGATGATGATGATGATAAAATAATATCAACCATACCCATGGCCAATCAACAGCTAACTCCTAGAAGAAAGAGATTTCCTTATCTATTAGTAATGCGCTTCTTATGAAGCTTTCAATTAAAAGCTCTAAGGTTTTCCGTATAGACGTGAGTTTATACATAGTATCGAAAGCTCTCTCAGTGCTGCTGGCTAAGTAAACCGGGCTATACTAAGGGTCTACACACATCTTTCTAAATGTAGGTAGTACAAGCGAATGGCGACTAGTGGGTACCTTAGAAATGGTGATAAAAAACCCGACTGACAAAGAATAATTAAAAAGTTCCAAATAAGGTAGGTAGATACTTTTCAAGCAACCTGTTTTAGTCGGTTATATTTGTTTTAGTTCAATCACAGATTTGGGCAGGTACCTTAAAAATGGTCCACCTTAGTGGTACATCATTATCATCATCAGCCTTTTAATGTCTCCACTGCTGGGGCACAGGCCTCCTCTCTGTGAGAGGGTGTGGACCATAATCCACCACGCGGGCCCAATGCGGATTGGTTGATGTCACATGTCTTCGAATTTTTGGTTCTAGGACATGCCGGTTTCCTCACGATATTTTCCTTCACCGTTTTGAGAGCAGTGGTTATGTAATAACTTACACAAAGTAAAGCGCCTGCCTGGGTTTGAACTCACGACCTATAACTTGTAAGTCGCGGCCGTTACCACTGGGCCACCACTGCTCTCCTTAGAACCTTACAAGGCTCAGCCTTATAATGTTCGCCACCACTTTGTACCAATTTATGATTACTGTTACCTGACATGACGTCATGAATCTGTGCCAAGATGGGAATTTTTCCGTTGGCATGATAAATAAATGATGATGATAAATGATTCAGTAAATAGGTCACAAGGAACACTTTTACACGTCACTGTTTTTGTTAGTTTAAGCTAGATGAGGCCTCGACGGCGCGTAGTGTTTCACGCGCGCCTCATAGAGATGTTGTCAGCCACCACTAGCGGATAAATTCTGAAAATGAGTTACTGCACCCCTGGGCACTCAGGCAGGGAAGGAACAGGGGTGGGTTTTAGTCAGTAGGAGTCTGACACGCCCTCCCGCTCCACCCAGAGCGGGAGAAGTCATTGGATGATTTCCCACCACCCCAAAAAAAAAAAAACTAGATGAGGCCGGTGTTTCCTAGCTGACTACCCTGATAAGAAACACCTTGAGAGAAATGGATGGATTACTTCCATTATGTCTCTCTAAATAGACCCAAATAATCGCAAATTCACCAGTCGTCTAGGCTTAAATCTCTGGTGTGTTATGGCCCTAAGTCGATAACAATTAAAACGCAATGCAGTCCCCACCGTGCCGCGCGCCGCCGACCTTGCGCGTGCGCCGTACTCTTGTGCAAACAAGTGATAACTTATTGGTTTTAGATTTAATAGAAAATTTGATAATAATAACCTAGAAGATATAGTAGCTACACGATTTAATGTACGATACTCGACTTATTACCTCAAAAAAATCTTATTATTTCGTACCTTTTTTTTTGTACTGCATTTATTGCAAAGTTTTGAACTTTCATTGGTTTTCAAGTTTAACTATTTCACGCTAACCTTGGGCACATAGAAATCGACAGACGCTGGGTGCACGGGCCCAAAGGGTCGTTTCTTACGGAGACAAACTGACTAGAAACTATGGTCCTTTGAAACTACTTTTTACTCCTTTTACAGGGTTTTACGGTGTTGTCATATTTTACAAACTGCTTCTACCCATGGTGAACAAGTTTCTGTAAGGATTGGACCTTCCGAACAAAATGGGAGGTATGTTTTTGATGTGAAACATCTATAGCCGCACATAAAACCGATTTCTGGCGTGGCGACGCATGCCGTGGCGACGCGTCACCACGCTATACGATGTTTTTTTGTTTTGTTATTACAAAACAAAAAAACATCGTTCGTTCGTCATCGGTCGTTGTTGTTTTTGTATTTAATGAAAATAAATGTTTATTCAATAGTCATCGTTATCTGGAAAAAAATCGTAATATTTTATTTTATCATTATGACATATTATAACCTGTCGACAAGGTTGGCGCAGTGGTTGAGCGTTCGACTGCTGCGCTGCGTGTCGCGGGTTCGATTCCCGCACGGAACAAATATTTGTATGACCTGCAGATAGTTGTTCCGGGTCTGGGTGTCTTGTGTATGTGAGTATACATGTTTGTGAACGCACGTAACGTAATTCCTAGTGTGGGGCAACGTTTAAAAAAAAAAAAAAAAATATTTAGTTCCTATCACAATATGTTCTTTTCTGCATATTACTTTTACAAAATAATGTCGATGTTTCACATCTGCCAGGCGTCCCGTGACGGCTCACATTTTTTTTTTGTGAATTGACTCTGCCTTCTTTTAAGAAAGTTCTGTTGTTAATTTCGATGAGCAGTAAGTAGTTATTAAAATATGATCAAACCTTGTTATTACACTCTGTAGATAAGTCCAATTTTTTTCTAGGTTTTCTTTCTCTACAGTGAAACTGGATTTCGAAGAAAGTGTTCGGACAATATGATATATGAATTGGAAGCTAGGAGATCAGATTCTCTACAATAAATTTTGTCTGAACATACTTCGACTGACTCACTTAAGGGTCTACTACCGGTCAAGTGGTGCCCTCATTGAATAAAAAATCGTAGCATAGCACAGAAAATAAATATTAAAGAATCCAACGTCACGTTTGTTACAGAGAGGATAAAGTATTTTTACGTTGTTAAAACAGGTCTCAAAATGTTTCAATGAGGGCGCCACTTGGCCGTTAGAACGGCCTTAAGACCGAGACGTCACCTAAAGCGTGGTCACTCTCGGACTGCATAGATGCGCTACGACAAATGCTCGCAATTTATTGCAAAATATGAAGTATTTTATCGATTTACTTAGGATTTACTAATAAATTTATAAAAAATAATCCATCACTGGATGCAGTTTAGAATTAGAAATTTTATGATATATTTTTGTTATGATTATAATTGTTAATAAAAAGGATAAACTGCTTTTAAAGATAATTAAGAGGTATGTTAGAAGATTTTTTTGATGCATTAAGGTACCTATGTTAAATTATGTTTTGAATTCCATCACAGTATGCGAATAGGACTCAAAAATATCACATTTTTTTTGTTTATCAAAATTATTTACGGTTTAAGAGATACACTGCTTTAAAAAACCACCTTTTTGACCGTTTTTGTGAATCGCCGCCATAGACTTCTTCGGTAAATAAATAAAGTCTCGATCAAATATTGGAATTGGCGAATTCATTGGAAAAAAATATATTTTACTAATAAAACGATTTGCCAACACATCTCCCCCCGACTGTACCGTTCACCATCGCTCGTACAAACACGGCCGGCTTCTATTCTAAATGTTTTTATTAGCCACATCAAAGAAGCCGCCATAACCTATGGCTACCGGCTTGAACTAAATAATAACTGTTTGAACTAAACTACTGCGCTTAGTAATTAACTAACTATCTAAGTAAACTGGTAAAACTGTTAAGGTGATGCTTCGTCTTCTTTTTCGTACAGAGTAGTGGTTATGATCTGAATCACTTTAGAGGCAGGGATACTAGTAAAAGAGTTTGTACTGTTGTGCTGGTAAAATTACAGGCACTTCTTTAGCTGCCTCGATGGGCTCGTTGTCACAAGAGCAACTGCTAACCCTAGGGGCCTTGTATATGTAATGATATTTTGAAAAAAAATATGTTAAACACTTTATTTTCTTATTTAATAAACTACCCTAAGCATAACATTGTGGAATAATTGGCTCCTAATACAAATGTAGATGTTTATTGGAACGCATCCTTAGGCATTTATATTTCTTGTACCAATAGATGGCGCTGTTTGAAGTTTTAGAGTTTATCCATTCGCCTCTTTAAAATTTGTATAGTGACACATTTTGAAACAGTAAAACTGTTATGAAGTGCCAAAAATACTATAAAGTAATTCCTCAATGTGTGAGAATATATTGGTAAGACTTTATGTAAATTCATTCAACTTACAAGTTGTCGCTGCTAACACCATCTAGCGAGGTGTAGAGGACGGGCCCGAACGAAGAACAAAAGTTGCTTGTGCAAGTCTAAAACCCGTAGTTACGGTTGGCGGTACCGTTTCTTTGTATGGGATGAGGTATGCTAGTTTTATATTATCTGTGGTTACGAAATTGTATTTGGACTCAGTGAAGCGTGCCCCCTTAAATTATTACTAAAGATAATCTCAGAACACTTTGAACAAATATGTGCGCTCGATGTTGGATGGGAATGAACCACTATTGCCATTTTAGTTTCTTGTTAATTGATACTGGGGAATTAAACTAGTCACGGGAATTAAGGTGTCTCGGAATAAAAACATACGTACATAGTAAGAAAACCTTGACTGAATTTTCTAAAGTTTCTAGCACGCAATGAGAAACCGTGATTGGTATTTTTTTAAACTTTACTCTTCATTTATTCCTGTATCATGGGTGCGTTCACAAACATGAAAACTCACATACCCAAGACCCCCAGGGACAACTGTCTGTAAGCCATATAAATATTGGTTCCGTGCGGGCATCGATCACGCAGCAATTATCTCATAACTATGTTTATTTTAAGCCGACCGCGCGATGTAAGGGAGGGTAATGTGTTTATCAGCCTATGTATGTATGTTTGTTCCTTTGTGGCACTATAGAGACCAAACGCGTGAGCCGATTTTGATAATTCTTACGTCATTCGATTCGTCTTATTCTTGCGAGTACTACTAAAGACGTGACAGTAATCAAAATACAATATGGCGACAACCAGACGCTATATTGTGAAATTGAAAGAAATGAAAGTGGACATGGGGTATCAAAATAAAGGCTTTGAGGAGGCGATTCCAAAAATATAACTCTTGTATGAGTTATAACGTAGAAAATAAAAAAAAATGTATTTTCGAAAAACCCGACTGTTAAAAACAAGTAAAAAGTTCCAAACAAGTTACTTTTCAAGCCGTCTGATGCAGTTGGTGGCAGTTATTTTAGTTCAATTATTGATTTCATGCCACCAATTGCATCAGACTACTAGTTGCTTTTTACAGTCGGGTTTTTTGAAAATATTTTTTTTTTTGATTCTGTTAACTATTCTGAATTTAATTAGAAGCTGTTATGATTAAAGGACTGAATTATTTCAATGGACAAACTCTGATTCCACCACATTTTTATTAACATTGTATATTTATTTAGGGTCCTGTACCTAAAGCCTTTTCTTTACTTCTTTTAGGTAGGTACCTATATTTTATCATGCTATGCTAGGTACTCCCTTTCACTCACCTCACTTCTTTTTTCCATCTCTCTCCTGATAGCTAATACCTGGGGGTCTAGTGAATAGATTACTTCTAGGCAAGCGCGCTCCGTCGTCGACCACATCATCGCTTACCATGAAGTAATAAAAAAAATACTCAATTTATAGACCAATAATAATCAATTCAGTGTCGCTGTTAGTTCCTAGGGCAAAGTTGAAGGCACAAGAGCGCGCGGCAGGTCACTAAATGCGTTGCGACCGACCTAGTCAAGATTTCACTCACCATTCCACTCCACGAATGTACGAGGAGAGCTAGTAAGGGAGGAATGGCGACGGGGATGTGAAGCTTAAACCACCATCCTGATGTGACGACCATGACCAATCTTTTTCCTTTGGGGATGGGCAATCATCCAATGACTTCTCCCGCTGAGCTGGCCGGAGCGGAAGGTCGTGTCAGACTCTTATTGACTAAAACCCACCCCTGTTCCTTCAGTTGGCTGTGCCAGGGCCGCGGTAACTCTCTTTCGAATATAACCGCAACCCAGACAGGCATCGGTCAGTTTTTGCTGACATCTCTTTGAGGCGCGCTTGAAACACTAGGCGCCGTAATTCGGGCCTGGTTCATATCGAACGGTGAGCTACCCATTACTCGCCGTCCGCAAGCCCGCGACTACGGTGGCCGGAAGTCGCTTTGTGTCTCCCGACGACGGCCGGGGCGTCTCCTGCGGCGGCTGCTAGGGGCGTAAGGCATCTCCATTGAGTCTCCCTCACGCGTTCCGCCTCCTCCTTCGCGAGCATTACTGCTTCGCAGAAAAATGCGATTGCTTCCCATTCTCTCTCGCTCCGTACCATGGCCTGGACCAAGGCCGGGCGCGAGAGTTCGCTGCCGCCGAGTGCCTCCACGAGGGCACGGTGGTGCTCCGCCCAAGCGGGGCCTCCACCGTAACCATTACCACTCCGGCAACAGTATGACGACAAAGAAGAAGAAAACGCCTCAAATTGGTCAATTGCTCAAATTATTTCAAGCAAATATTAATATTTTTTTGTAAAAAACCGGCCAATTACGATTCGGACTTCGCACATTTAGGGTTCCGTACCGTATGAGGAAAATCCATATTTTTGAATTTGTTTGTAAAATAAACGTAATAATAAACATTATCACCAAATTTGAAGTTCATAGGTCAATGGGAAGTTAAAAAATTCTTCGTACCAAAATTTTGTGACAGACGACGGTCAGACTGACAGACAGCAATAGGGCTTCGTTTGGACTCTTCTGTTCTGGAATGACCATTGACCATCTAAAAATACGAAGTTATTAATGCAACCCAAATAAACAAAGCGATAATTGAAAGTCACAAGTTTCAGCTCACGGTATAGTTTGTGAAGTCGCCTGGGTGATTAAATTGAGCATTCGTTGATTAACTCCCATGCCAAAGTGCGCCGCAAATAGCCTGGCGCCGACTTAAATACCGGAGATATTATGCCGGTTATAATAATAAAACGTAATGTATTTGATAAGGATGGGTTTTCTACAATGTGTGCTTTGATACAAGTTTAGAGCTGAAATTGGTGTATCGGAATATGCCTAATATCTAAATTCCAGCGCTGCGTTATTTAATTTTTTTAAATCGCAAAGGCATTTGCTGAGATAGGTGACTTTTTGGCCTCGCACAGGTTTTTTCAATATATAATATTATAATAATAAATTTATTGAATAATTGTTACAAAAAAGTTCTTAATAATACTTAATGTTAATGGTAATTGTAATTGTTAGTTTGTTTTTTTTTTTGGGACCCTTAAGTCCCTGATTATTCCTGTACGCACTATGCAAGTGCACCCAAGGACAACCCCCGGTTGGTCTGAAACTATTGCAAGATAAAAAAAAAACGAATTTATCGGGCTATGGTTTTGGGAGATTTAAGACGCTATTGCCAATGACCTCTGTGTTAATGGTTAGCCTGCGTGTTCTGTGCTGAGCTCACGTAACGCGTCGTACGTCCATAGTAATAGAACTCGCCTATCAAGGAGCGCTGTCCGAAATTAGATGCATTATTAATTTATTACACATAAAACAACAAGTATTATACTAAAACACCTAGACTAAATTATAGATAATTAAATGATCTTTGAAATGGTGAAGGTTTCATAGAAATATGCTTTATAGTTTTTTAGTGATTCTCAATTTTTTATGTGCGTTAGACATAACTTCACAAATTAATTACACTATGTTAAAAAAATATAATTTCAAATATTCTCAGATCAAATAGCGACGGAAATTGTTTAGAGTAACATTTTTTTTTTTTTAAAGAAATAAGACTAGTCGTTTGGACGTGATGTTCAATTAAAAACCATTAAAAGTCGTATAACCGCACCTTTAGTGGACTGGTTACCAAGAAGTATATAAAATGTATGGCCGTATATAATATATTTGTCGGATCACTAGGATGTATCGAGCTACAATCCAGGCATCAGGTGGGTCTGTGTAGGTATATCGTGCAATAAATAACAACGGCAAGGCAAATATTCACTTTAATTAATTTGAAACTTATAAACTTGGTACTTTAAAATACTAGTAGAAACAAAACGTAGGACAGGTTCCGATGCGTCTTCACTCCGTGACTCCCAGGCTAAGACTGCCCGACAAAGAGTATAATAATAATACTGCCCGACTAGGCGAGTCTTCCCCAACCTCGAAGTCTAACGGAAACACGTCGACTCTGTCAAAGCCCGCTAACTGTAGTGTTTATAGTTGCCACCAGGTGGCGTGCTTTGTTTTGTTGCCAATTTGACAACCGGATAAGACATGTTTATAGCCTTACTATTTAGTTGATAAGCCTTTATTTTGTGTTTTTTTGGGGTAAATAAACTTTTTTCTTGCTCTCTTTATACGGTGTGTTTTCATCATACGACTATAATAAATTGATTCAGGCTGTCACAAACTACTGCTGGTTCTTTAATCAGCAGATTATTTGGGATTATTATTTACTCCTTACCTTTACGCATAATGAATGTGTTCCCAAAACGTTTTGTGCGTGTAGATGGGATGTCCACCATGTACCGGTGACGCGTCGCCGTACGTCTAGTGGTCCGATAAGGGAACGGGCTTGGCGGAATTAAACTATGCAATTTCAACGCACATGTTTTTTTTTTTTATTTGGGGGGTGGGAAATCATCTTATGACTTCTTCCGCTCTAGGGTGGAGCGGAAGGGCGTGTCAGACTCTTACTGACTAAAACCCACCCCTGTTCCTCCCTGCCCTGCGCGCCCGGGGGCGAGGTAACTCTTTCGAATTTATCCTCAACCCCCGGGCAGCCTTAACCCCCGGGCAGGAGTTGTTCATATGGATGAACACATCGACATCGACGCACATGTAGAGAGAAAAAATGAAAATTATTGTGGTGACTAGCGATAATAAAAATCAATCAATCTGCCCGCGCCTTTTCCAACTATCTTGGGGTCGGCTGCCACTATAACCGGATGCAGCTGAATATCAGTATTTTACATGGAGCGACTGCCTATCTGACCTCCACAACCCAGTTACTGGGTAATACGATACCCCTTGGTAAGACTGGTTGTCAGACTTTCGGGCTTCTGACGACCCGCAACGACTGTCAAAGATCCACGATTTACAGCCGGTACCAACGGCTTAACGTGCTTTCCGAGGCACGGAGAAGTCTCGGTATGTAAAGATAACCTGGTGAATCGACTCATGCGGCTGTTATTACTTTAGCCACGAGCTGTAGCACTAGCGATAATAATGATCTCTTATTATGTCGAAAACCAATGCATACATGTGACCCATTCCATCTCTCCTAAAATATCCAACACTGAAGATATCGTCAAAAATGCCGCTAGCATATAACTAATTACTGTCATATTTCTGTCTGACCGTCAATAACACATTCCGGCTGAGTCCCGACTATTTATGTACTAACTAATGGGACAGGTAACACATAGCTTCAGCTAATACGCCATGCATCACAGTGGAATGTTTTTGAAGATATTACTGGACATTCCAAACATTTTCGCCAGGTTATAAGGTCATTGAGGAAATATGTGTGTCGAGAAACGGCAACACTGAGATATTTTTTTTGGAGTAGCAACCCTAAGCTGTCAAGTTGTTGTTTAGACTTTAGAACGTCAGTCTGGTTAGAGCTGTTGGAAAGGTCGGTTCGATACATCGATTACATTATGATTATAAAATAAATTATCCAAAAAAATAGAATCCAAACAGATTTTTTTTTTTTTAATATTTGGTAGGCTCGCGTTTGACCACTATCTCACCTGATGGTAAATTATGTAAATTATTATATATTATTAATTATTATTTATTATTATTAATAGATTTCATAGATGTCAGCGATGATAGATGATATATTATATTATCTATACTAATATTATAAAGGGGTAAAAGTTGTTTGTAAGTTTGCATGCAGGGGGCAATCTCTGGAACTAATGATCCAATTCTAAACAGTTTTTCACTGGTCTAAAGCTAAATTATTTGTGGGTGCTCTAGGCTATAAATTATATTTATTTTGAACTCCACGCGGAAAAGGTCGTGGGAGAAGTGCAAATACAGGAATAAATTAAATAAGGTAGCCAAACTTCAAAGACGTGATGGGGTATCGACATCTAATGATGAAATTAATGGCGACGCTGAAACGTTTTTTTTCTTAATGCAAAGTTTGAAGTATACTTCCAGCAGCCATCGCCTCCGTAATTAGCTGTAGCTAGATGAATTTATAATTTATTAGAGACCTATCTTGGATCTATAATAATAATAATAATAATATAGCTTTATTCATTCTATACAACATGCTGCAAAATAATTTAAAAAATAATAATAACATTAACTAATATTAAAATACAAATAATTAGTATTGAATAACGTGCAATATCTATATTTTCATTGTTGTATAGACCCCCTTCGGGTAAAAGCCTCCTCCAAAGTGTCCCACTTTTTTCTGTCTCTCGCTATATTGTGCCACTGTTCCCCTGCAACAGCTACTATGTCGTCTTGCCAACGGGTATTTGGTCTGCCTCTTGCTCGAGTGCCTTGTGGCCCTTTCCATTTTGTTGTTCTAATGGTCCATCTGTCGTCAGAGTATCTAGCAAGGTGGCCAGCCCACTTCCATTTCATAGTCATGGCAAAGTGTAGAGCATCAGTTATCTTTGTTTTGTTTCGTATTTCTGTATTACTCTTTTTGTCTCTCAGTTTGATGCCTAGACAACTCCTTTCCATTGCTCTGTGTGCAGTCTGTATTTTTGTTCTTGTCTTTTGGTTGAATTTCCATGTTTGGCATCCATAAGTGAGGCATGGTAGAATGGTAGTATCCATGATGATTTTCTTTAATCTCATTGGTTGTTTGGATTTGAGTATATCTTTATGGGCCCAAAACTTCTTCCAAGTTATTGCAATTCTTCTTTCTAATTCTTCCATTTGTCTCTCCGGTCTGAATGAGATCTGTTTTCCTAAGTAAATATACTCTTTAACATACTCCAGTGGAAGGTCGTTCACCAAGATGGGCGTTTCCTTGTTGTTTGTCATTAACTTTGTTTTATCCATATTCATTTCAAGTCCAATATTTTTACTCACTAATTGTAACTGACATATCATTTTTTGTAATTCCTTAGGACTCACCGCCATCAGGACAATGTCGTCTGCAAATCTCAAATGGCTCATAAACTTTCCATTTATGTAAATTCCTTGTTTTGACCATGGGAGATCTTCCATAATATTTTGTAACACTGATATAAATAATTTAGGTGATATTGGATCTCCCTGTCTCACTCCCCGGTTTATATTAATGTTTTTAACCGACGAAAAAAAGGAGGAGGTTCTCAATTCGACCGTATATATGTTTTTTTTTTTTTTTTTTGTGTATGTTCAGCCCTCACTCCGTCATTTATGAACCGATCTTAATGATTATTTTTTTATTAGATAGGGTATACCTCAAGGGTGGTCCCATATCAAGGAAATCAGGATCTGATAATGGAATCCTGATAAAATTGAGAGAAAACCTCGAAAATTGTTGGCACGTTTAGCGTTTCTGTACGTATGTTCGGCCTTCACTCCGTTGTTTATGAACCGATTTCGATGATTCTTTTTTTCATAGATAGGGTATATCTTAAGGGTGGTCCCATGTCAAGGACATTAGGATCTGATAATGGAATCCTGATAAAATTGAGAGAAAACCTCGAAATTTGTGGGCACGTTTAGCGTTTCTGTACGTATGTTCGGCCCTCATTCCGTTGTTTATGAACCGATTTTGACGATTCTTTTTTCCATAGATAGGGTATACCTCAAGGATGGTCCCACGTCAAGGACATTAGGATCTGATCATGGAATCCTGATAAAATTGAGAGAAAACCTCGAAAGTTGGGCACGAATATTGTTTCTGTTTACTTTTCATAACTTTATCAGGTATTTGCATTTAGGAATCATCACATCATGAAACTGAGCTGATGATGGAAACCATACCTTTCCTTAACAATAGAAGTTAGTCATAAAAAAACTGGTTTTAGTGACAGATACCACTTAATATACTTTGAAGAAAAGACGTCTTTGGAATATTGGAGGTAACCTCAACTGGTCAATATCCTGGGAACCTTATGAAAGGATGGTTACATAATCAGCTCAGTGCGAAGAGGAATGATGAAGGATTAGAAATTAGCTTCGGAGTATTTAAAGATGATGCGAGTCACAAAAAATCATAAAATAAAAAACTTTTTAACAAAAAATTCAACCGACGAAAAAGAACTAAAAAGCAAAAAATAAATTAACCTTTTAAGTCTTGAGTATTGAGCTTATTTACCTACATAAAATATCAAATTTTATATAAACTAATTTTGAGTCGGCGCCAAATAATAAAACGATTAATTACCTACATCTAGCCTTCTTCATTTCTACGTACATATAAAATTTAGATATTTAATAATCAGATTGTTGTTTGGCGCCGACTCAAAATTAGTTTATATAAAATTTGATATTTTATGTAGGTAAATAAGCTCAATACTCAAGACTTAAAAGGTTAATTTATTTTTTGCTTTTTAGTTCTTTTTCGTCGGTTGAATTTTTTGTTAAAAAGTTTTTTTCACCGGTCCTGTCTAGCTTTATTCTACTTGTGCCATTTGCATAGACATTTTTCAAGATGTTTATGTACTTGCTATTTATATTTTGTTTCTTCAAAGCTTTCCAAATGCTACTATGTAAAATAGAGTCGAACGCTTTTTTATAATCTATGAAAGCCAAGTAGACTGGTTTGCGGAATTCTGAAAACTTTTCTATTATTTGTTCAAGCACTTGTATGTGATCTGTTGTACTGAAGCCGCTTCTAAAGCCTGCTTGTTCCCAAGGCTGATGGTTGTCAATTTCTGTTGTGATTCTGTCCAGTAAGCAAGAAGCAAATAGTTTATATAGGCAAGGCATAAGGCTGATAGGACGGTAATTTCCTATGTCAGTGGGATCTCCTTTTTTATACAATAAAATAATTTCCGATTCAGTCCAGCTTTTGGGTACATGTTCCAAGGTTAGGATTTTATTGAATAAAATTTGAAGTGGTGTTAGTAACAGTGGCCCCGCATATTTGATAAGTTCATTTGTAATACCATCCGGTTCAGGGCTTTTTTCAGACTTCATTTTCATTATTTGTATTTCAGGTTCACTAAACATAGAAATGGTGGATATTGTAGGACTTAATTGATAGTAGTCTTGTGTGTTATCAGGTGAATCATTACAACTGTACAGCTTTGAATAGAAGTCAGTCGCTATCTTGATTATGTCAGTGCGAGATCTGCTTTTACCTGTGCCTGATTGGAGTGATGGTATCCATTTTTTTGTTCTTTCTAGTTCTTTAAATGCTTTTTTCATGCTTCTTGAACTTTCCAAGTGTCTTGAAATTATTTCCAATCTGTAGGATTCGTAACATTTTTTTATTTCTTTATTTGTTTCTTTGTAGAGCTTCTTCAGATCGTCTTTTTCTTCCTTGGTGAGTATGGGTTTATTTTGTAGAGTGCTTCTTTCTTGTATGAGTTGAAGAGCTTTATCAGTGAGGATGTTTCTTTTTGATTCTGATTTTACATCTTTTATACTCTGTTTTATAGCAAATCCCACGCTTTGGCAGTATTCGGTTACTGAGCAATCGTTGTGGGTTTCTAACAACTTTGGTATGTGTTCATTTAGGTTAGATATGTAGAGTTTTCTTTCGTTTTCTGTTTTTAATTTGACTATTGCGTTACCATAGTGTCGTCTACTCTTTGTTCTCAGTGAAAGATTGAGAATCGCTCTGATTAGTCTGTGATCAGATGCAAAAGAAAATGAATTTAAAACTTCATACTTGGAGAAAAGCTGTGGTGATGTGGTCAGGATATAATCAACCTCATTCTTTGTGTTTCTGTCGGGTGATATCCATGTCCATCTGTTATCTTCTTTTAAATTGGAAAATGTGTTCAATATTTTCAAGTTATATTCGTGAGCGTATTGAATTAGTCTCTCGCCTCGTGTGCTTCTATTCCCGTATCCATATTTTCCAGTTATTTTATTTTCGTATGTTTTTGGTTTCCCAATTTTCGCATTGAAGTCTCCCATTGAAATTATGTTATTTGTAGAGATCATCTCGTGGGCCTTAGCCAAATTGTCATAAAAGTTCTCTATGTCTTCGACTGTTGAGTTCTCTGTAGGTGCATATGCTTGTATTACTGCAAATTGTTGTTTTTCTAACTCTATTTCAAGAATGCAGACTCTTTCGGATATGCCAGTAAAACTTATGATATTCTTTTTGTATTCCTTTCTGACTAGAAAGCCCACACCATATAAACCCTTTGTTTGGCCAAGGTAATATAAAATGTGGCTCTCATCTTCTATTATGTCTTCACCAAAGCGTCGGATTTCGCATAATCCCAGTATGTCACAGTTAATATGTTTCAGAGCTGATTTCAGCTCAAGCAGTTTTTCGGCTGAAGAGAGAGACCTGACGTTAAGAGAACAAATGTTTATAGTTTTTTCCTTATTAATACTATTGATTTTCTTTGGAGGGTGACGGTCGAACTCTCCCGCGGTGACCAGCCGTAGTGGGAGATCTGGGTGTGAGGGGGGCCTCTGACGTTTGCTATTCTGAGTGATAAATATTATTTGTTTCTTCTTGGAAATACTCGGCGATGGGGCGGGAGTAAGGTTTTGCTTTTGATGTGAAAATGTTTTTCCTGTTTTTTGTTTTGTTTTTCTTCAATGGTTGTTTAAAGTGTTGGGCTTGGGCATTCACATTTTCAATTTCAGGTGATTCAGAAAGGCATCTTTTATTCAAATGGCCTCTACTACCCGACTGCTCATCATTATTATTTAAGACGATAAGTCGATCATATTTGATGAAAGCTTTTTTTCCTGAATCTTTTTCTTTCTTCAATTGTGTTTGCAATTCCAGACGTTTCTTTAGCACGTCCAAAGGGAAGCTCCCGGAACTGTCATCGTGTTATCACTTGTCATTGTCGCTCCCGGAAAAAAAAAAAGACATTCTTGCAAAAAAGAGTGCAATAGTGCCAGTTGTGTATAAATCATAGGAGATAAGTGCTTGATGGACCTTGTGAGCAATAAATTTCTGACTGAACAGCGAATTAACATCAAAAATAACTGTAGTGAAAATCGTGTTTGATGTTTGTGGTTTTTTTGCCAAGGAAGATTTTAGTGAAGTACCCACATAATTTCTTACGATGCGAGTTGTCATTACTGACACAAGTGACACTATCAAAGAGTGACGCCCACAAAGACGATACGGGGTTGCCAGTGTGAGAATTTTTCTACCATACTAGTACCTAGATATACCTACTGCTCACTGTTTATATCGAGTCCGCATTATAAATCGTTCAATAAATAAAAATAGTGCCAATTATTATAGAAACTTTGTGACATCGCGACATAATAGTGAGACGCCAGCAGTAAATTAAGAAGAATTTATTAACGGAAAAATAACATGAAATTATTATTTTTGAAAAAGTGATAAGTAACGCCTAGTTTGGACTAAAAAAACGGATAAACAGGGAAATTAAGGTAATTCGGAGAAACAGACAGTGATTAAGTGAGAAAAAAATACACAGACAGAACACGCATCTTTAGTAAAAAGTGCTTCAATACAAACTGTTACAACATTATAAAGATTCTAGCCTCAAAAGTCATGGAGGCAATAAAAAAAATACTGGAAAACATGCAAAACGACATGAGACAGCAAAAAACTGATATGCAAGAAATGAAAGAAGACATAAAAAATACAATAAACGATAATATTAATGAAAAATTTAAGAATTTAGAATTGAAAAATGAGTATTTAGAGAAAAAAATCGAAGAGCAAAACACAGCGATAAAAAACTTGGAAAGATATTTAAGACGCAAAAATATAATCATTTTTGGAGTCGAGGAGAATGAAAAATCGTACTTCGAGCTAGAGAATAAAATTATCAATATCATAATACAAGCTATAATTTCCAAATTGAAAACAGAGATATTGAAGCTATCAGAAGACTGGGGAAAAAAAGTGAAAAACCTAGACCAGTAATAATATCATGCAGCACAATGGGGTTGAAAATAAGCCTTCTAAAACAAAATAAATGCCTAAAAAAAAAATACTTCATATTATATAAAAAAAAATCTTGGATCTGCTAGGGTAAAATTAAACACACAAACTCGTTTGTCGCTCTTTTTAACAGACTTCAAAAAAAAAACTGTCCAAGTGCGTGTCGGATTTCGCACATTAAGGGTTCCGTACCATATATTGGTATTTGTTAATAAAGTATACGTAATAATAAACATTATCATAAAATTTTTTCAATTGTTCGTAACAAAATTTTGTGACAGACGACGAACAGACAGACAGACAGACGGACACGTGAGTGACAACAATAGGGCTCCGTTTGGACCCTTCGGGTACGGAACCCTAAAAAGGAGGCTCTGTATTCGACCCGTATGTATTTTTGATTAAGATTTTTTTACATTTTATTCTAATTAGTTCGAAATATCACCTTTTATATTTAATTTTTTTATTTTTCATTTTGGAGGGTTGTAATCATTCAATGACTTCTCATGCTCTGGATGGAGCGGGAAGGCGTGTCAGACTTTTACTGTCTAAAACCCACCCTTGTTCCTTCATTTACCTGTGCCAAGGGCTGCGACAACTCTCTTTCGAATTTATCCGCAACCCTAGGGAAGACATTTCACGTCTGTCGTCTTATTTTGGTAATATCAATTAACAAAACTACTACTATATAAATTAAAACTTTTTTACAAAAAAATAGAACCGACTTCCAAAAAAAGTGCAAAATAACTTTTATTTCGGAAGTCGGTGTTCCTGTTTTGTGTCTGTGTTTTTTGACACCGACTTCCGAAATAAAAGTTATTTTGCACTTTTTTTGGAAGTCGGTTCTATTTTTTTGTAAAAAAGTTTTTATTTTTCACTTTTTAGTTGTGGTTCCCCATTAAACTGTGTTAACAATTCATAGACATACGATAGCAGCAATCGCGGTTGATTTGCTGTCAATTTTTGAAGAGTTCCGTTGTCTGTCTCCGAAACCCATAATCAGATCTTTTTTAAATTTAAATGGGACCATTTCGGAATAAACCCCTTTCGAACAAAAAAAGAATTTTGCAAATCCGTCAATATATGACGGAGTTATGCCCGAAAATACATAAAAAAAAAAAAAAAAAAAAATACAAACATCCGAATTGATAACCTCCTCCTTTTTCGAAGTCGGTTAAAAACAGCAGATTACGTAACATATTCAATTATAGCTCCGTCTCAAACCAACATACAAATTACATTGTTGTCTTGACGAGTAAGATTACATCTAAATTAATGGTGGTTAAGTAGTAATTTGTTGTGATCATAAATCGGTCGGTACATATGCGGTGCATCTAATTATAAAGCGCGATGTACACTGATTCAGTGCGCGCAAATAGATGCGCGTACGCACCCGAGTCACGCGCCAATTTTAGTGTCCCTAACTAACCGATTGACGATACGTTTATAAATTTAATGCTCTTGGTTTAATTTAGTGTGGAGTGTGGCATTTTGTTATCATTCAACAAAAATAAATAATTTTAATTAATAATTAATTTTTGTTAGCTCTACAGGACATCTCCTGTAGAGCTATTCTGTAAAATCTCACCGTGATAACTTAGGTGAAGTGAACGTGAAGTGGGCTGTCAATCAATAGAATGAAGGTGGAATGACAGTTCACTTCACGCTCACTCCACCTAAGTTTTCACGGTGAGCTGTTAACAGAATCGACCAGCTGTTTTTGTTCGTTCAGTAAATAAAATATTACAAAAACACACAGTTTTTTGGTATTTTTCTCAGCATAGCCTTTCATTTGATACCCATATTATGGGGAAGTATAAAAACCGGCCAAGTGAAAGAAAAAAAGAAAGAAAAAAAAAAAAAAAACACATCGCTCACATTCAGGGTTCCGTACCAAATGGGGGAATTATCAAAGAATAATTCTGATGTATCAATATATAGTATTTGTTAGTAAAATTTACGTAATAGTAAACATTACCATAAAATGTACAAGTTCATAGGTCATGGGAAGTTGAAAAATTCATCGGAACAAAATTTTGTGACAGACGACGGACAGACAGACAGACGGACACGTGAGTGAGAATGTATTGTCATCCTACTAATATTATTGTTATATATGTGTGTGTGAACATTAGGTATGTGTGCATGGGCTGCGTCCCTGCCCTGGTCTAACCAATAATTAAACAGTGTGCTTATAGCTGTCACTAGTTTCACTTGTCTCCTTACGTACCTGCTACCTACATAACAGTGGCGACGAGGATGGGATACCCACAATCGCAAAAAAAATAATCTTTTGTTGAAATGGCTACGTTCCGACCACAAACCCTTGATTTCTATTTTTGGTCCCTATAAAGGCATACCAGAGGTATCGGCTAACAGGCTACAAAGATATGCAATGTTTTTAAGCGCGTATAACTACAAGATTGAGTACGTTCGAAGTGCCAATAATAACGCAGATTATTTGTCACGAGCAAGTTTACGTCACGTGCCGGAACAGGCAGAAGAGTGGGGGCTCAGCGGCGCACACGCGGCTGCAGCCGCGGCGCCTATCGACCGGGCCACATATGTTAACTTTGTAGTTGAAGGCAGCATGCCAGTGACACTGGACGAATTGCGCAAAGAAACTGCCAAGGATATCACTTTAGCAAAAGTGATTCATTACATTAATCAAGGTTGGCCTAGACAATTATTGTCGGATAAATGTATTAAGCCCTATTATTTGTGTAGGACACAATTGTCACATGAAAATGGTTGTCTTATGAGAGGACATAAGGTGGTTATTCCGGAAACGTTACGTTCAAAACTTTTACACGAGTTACATAATTCACATTTGGGCATTGTAAAAACCAAAGCTGAGGCTAGATCACGGTTTTGGTTCCCCGGGGTTGACGCGGCGTTGGAGGCAATGATAAACTCGTGTGATGTCTGTCAACAGTTGCGCCCGTCTCCACCGCGAACGCCGATTTCTCCGTGGCGATACCCACCTGTGCCATTCTATAGGTTACACATCGACTTCCTTGGCCCGTTAAATATCCAAATGTTTTTCGTAGTGGTAGACGCGCACACCAAATGGGTGGAGTTGTACGATGTGACTATGTCAACAACTTCCACAAACGTCATAGGAAAACTATACGATTTCATGTCCAAGTACGGCCTACCACACACAATAGTAAGTGACAATGGGACCGCGTTCACGTCATTTGAATTTAGAAATTTTTGTTCAAGAAACGGCATCGACCATTTGACGTCCCCAGCTTCCGGAAAGTAACGGGCAAGCGGAAAGTTTTGTCAAAATCGTAAAAAAAGGCATTAAATCATGTGTTATCTCATCGCGCAATAAAAGTGATTGCAAGTTAAAAATATTAAAATTCCTTTTTGACTACAGGAATTCTGTCCATTCAGTCACTGGGTTCTCACCAGCTGAGCTGGTGTTTGGCCGCAAGTTGAGGTCACGCTTAGATTTAATCAATCCGAAAACGCGGGTCTCACTCACAACCCCCACTATCAATGTTAATAAACAACAGTGTTCGCAAATTAAATCAAGTGGAAGAAATAACATACAAGTGTTTAAGCCAGGGGATTTAATAATGTACAAAAAGTATTTAAATAATGTTAAGTACCATTGGAGCAGAGGTATTATTAAAAAGAGACTGGGTAAAGTACTTTACCTTATACAAGATTCGAGATCTTCATGTGATGTAAAAAAGCATAAGAACCAAATAATATTATATAAAGGTAAGAAGGGTAATGTTTCACAACGGCCGCAACACCATTATGACTTTGACGACTTTGGTAGTGAGCCGTCAGCTGACAACCCTCAGGTACAGAGTCCCGCGGGGGAGGAAACTGATGAGGCAAATCTGCAATCACTACCATGTGCAGACGCGGTTAGAGTCTCGGATCCAGTTTCAAGAAATCCAGATCGACTATTAAGAAACATTCCCAGGGTAGATTACAAACCTTTCCTGTAACTTGTTATGTAATGATTTGGTGCACAACTTTAAAACATTTTGGTCAAATAAGGGGAGGAAATGTTATATATGTGTGTGTGAACATTAGGTATGTGTGCATGGGCTGCGTCCCTGCCCTGGTCTAACCAATAATTAAACAGTGTGCTTATAGCTGTCACTAGTTTCACTTGTCTCCCTACGTACCTGCTACCTACATAACAATTATAAATGCGAAAGTTTGGATGGATGAATGTTAGTTACTAAACTAAACGGATCTTTATGAAATTTGGCACAGAGATAGATTATAGTCTGGAATAGCATGTATGCTATAAAATATAGTGCGGAAGTACCTATAAACGGGTATAACACACTGATATATAAAATATGATTGAGGTGGATGAGATTCATTTGCAAAACCAACATGGCAGTGCTTGCCCTTCTTTTTATTTACCGGTAAGTATTTATCTTAATAATAATATACTGTGTTCGTCTTAAGGCTCAATTACACGTTCCGATTTCAAGGGACCCAATTTAGGAACAAACTAACTAGGAAGCAGGAAGCGAGCGATTACACTATCCTAAATTGAACTCCTAAATCGGGCTCCTAAGTCGGCAGTGTTGCCAACTCTTACGAATTGGAGTCCCTAGACAGAATATCAAAAGTCGCTCTAAAGTCTCTTCAAAACTGATTCTACCAGGAGCGGACTAAAAAATAAATAGAGGGGACTCAGATTTTGTTTCTGGGAAAGGGACTTTGTGAAATTTAATTTAATTTTAAACACAAACAAAAATACTACTAGCCCATTTGTAGCGACAAAGTCGCTAAATTGGCAACACTTAGCTCTAAATCGGAGTGATGCGATTACACTATCCTAAATCGTACACAATTTAGGAAGTCAAATCGGGAAACTCACTAAATCGGACACTAACTGCTCTAACTGCTATTACATCTTCCTGTTTCCTAAATTGGGTCCCTTGAAATCGGAAGGTGTAATTGAGCCATTACAACTACTGATATTCGGGTGTAAAAAGACAGACTTTGCCGGCCCCGAAAACCACATATTCTATCCATTATTTCGATATTTTTTTTCCACTAGACCATACCTGGGAATCTACTGGTTCTGGAGGTATTGAAGGTCAAAGTCACAATTTTCTTTTTTACTTTTTACCAAAATTAATTCCAAGTGTTTACTAAACTTTTTTCCAAACAAACATTATCTACCTGAATTTTTGTTTTTTTTTTTTAAATTACGCATTTGCTGTTACAAAAACGCAATGAATATCAAACTTATCCGACAAATACCTACGTGGCTTAGAGCGAAGGGGCGGGGTTTAACTCCACTTGCCTGAGTGCACACAATAAAAAAAAAATTATACGGTCGAATTGAGAACCTCCTCCTTTTTTTTCGTCTGTTAAAATAGTTTTTTTTATTTAAAACCTAAAAATAAAAGTCGTTTCCCAGAAATATTTTTTGCGCAAAGCTACTTAGTTAGATGTTCAGTATGCGTAGTTTACGGCTTTGCGATGTGTCTTTTTACACCCTCTATGTTCAAATTTTAGGCGAGGACGCTGTCAGTTGGCACCCAGAACAAAATAGTTAAATCTTACATTGGGTGCCAGAGTTAATCGAAAACACTCTTTCTCCTTTATTTATTAAATAAGTAAGATTTAGGTACAGATTATTTTTATAGTATAATACCTTTATAAAATATGGTAAAAAACGTATAATAATAATTTTCCTGCTTGGCACTGATATTATTTAATAATGTTACGAGCTGGGTATGGGATAAATTATTTTACACCAATTAATTAACCAAATATTCTTTATTAACTCAACAACTTATTTACACAAACAATAATTCACTAATAATCACTATTCTCTTCGTAATCGCTTGTATTCGCATCCGTTCGCATCCGTAGTCGAAATCAGACTGACTCACTCGCCCGCCGTCCGGCCTATTTATACGGTCATGGAAGTTTCCAGAACATTGTCGAACTATCTTATAGTGGAATATTCTAGAAACATCTATGAACTTCTACACAGTACCACAATGGAATGTTCTCGAACCTAGTGGAAACTTCTGGAAACTTCGACCACATTCTCGAACGTTCCAGTGTAATACGGTCGACGTAACAATAACATAATGTAATAACATAATTTCTACGTGACGATGGAAAGAGGCCCGACGGGATGACCATATTGCCTTAGAAGATGGGTAGGCCTTTGGTGTGGGATGCAACATGTGTCGACACCCTTGCACCATCTCATCTTCTTAGCATGGCGGGCTGTGTTGGGGCGGCTGCTACAGGTGCAGAAAACCTAAACGGCGCAAATATAACAACTTTATTGGGAGTTATATGCGCATGTTTTAGTCGTTTGGGGTTGAAACACTACACGGCCAGAGTGCTCATCAAGTTTTCCGTGACATCAGCAAACATTTAGTCGACTCTTCACGTGACCAGAGGGCTGGCCTTTTTTTGGTCAAAGAATCAGGATTGCCATTCAACTTGGCAATGCTGCCAGCGTTCTGGGCACTTTTTCCATATACAGCGATGTGGACGAATTTTTCGATGCCCAATGAGCTGTACTCCTCCCGGATCTTTTATGCCGCTTTTACATGTTTTATTTATTAAGTTATTTATTAGTTTAGTTATGTTTAATATGTACAAATATTATAATCAAATAATAAAAATTATAAAAATCTATGTAATGTAATTCATAATAAAGCGCCTGCATGAAATGTAGCTGCAACTTTATACTTGAAGTATTTTTGGTCATTAAATTATTCAGGCGTAAAACATGTCAAAAATTGAAAATTAATTTTGTAAAGAAACTACTAAGATCTCCGTCAACTGATAATTTTTGGAGGTACTAAATTATAATACTGGTTTGATCAGAATGATGTAATTCGTTATAAGTAGTTTTGGAGTACAGGCATGGGCTCGTCATATTGACGCAACATAATGGCGGGACCAGTGTCATCGTGAAATTCCGTTTATGCCGTGTGAGGTACAAAAATTTTAGGGCATGTACAAAATAGTACTAAATGGGTACTAATTACGTGCTAGAATCTTTCAATTACAAGAGTTGGTGTATGATCCCTTGCTAGACCATACATTGCTTTTAGATGGGTTAGGAATGGAATAAAAGAAGGTAAGTACTAAAACACTAATTTGTACTGTCGCAAAAGTACTGAAAGGTAAAATGAGCTTAATGGACTGATGGTGTGGCAAATGAAGTGAGTGACGCGGCCCTTGTTGGCTGTAACGAGAACGCCTGGCTGACTTGATAGCCCAACGCGAACTGAACTTTATTATGAGTCGAAATGCATGTACGGCGTAAACTGCTGAATTGCATAATGTGCGGTTGCACCGTACAGTTGGTCCCGTCATTATGACGTTTATGGCTGACTCACTATTCATTCAAAAATATATAAGAAATCAAGTTTTAGTAGTATCTTCAATAATATATCTTTAACATAAAAATATATATTAATGAAAGTACTATCTTCAATAATATATGGTTTTATGCGATTAGACTTACACAGGTAATACTTTTGCCGATAATGAATTTTGTTTATCAAAACGTAGCTAAGTCGCTTGCTTGTCTCTTATAGTTCCGGATTGGTTCACACTGAATAACTGAAGCATCCAATGGATGACTGCGTGCTTTGTACGTTTGGACTGCATACACTTGCCAATTCTGATTTAAGACCCTGATATATTGCAAGGGTAGGATTTTTTTTTAGGACAAGCCCGCCACACTATTCGCAATCCACTGTCACTTCTGTAAGCCAGAATAAACAGTGGCGGCCACCAGAAAAAACGCCGAGACAATGAAGCTCGACGAGTCCCAAAGAAACGATTAAACTGTCTTGGGTCCCGCAACGAAATTAATCAGAAAAGACAGCGGAGGAGTAAGACAAAAAATAATTTCCACTTCCCTCCTAATCAAGCGGGAGGAAGGGAAGGATGCTCTGGGAGTGCCAACAGAAGTGATGAACCAGGCTCTAGCTGGTCTCATCGCGTAGCGGTATCGGTGTTGGTGGTTTTTTCCCATCTCAAAACTGCTCAACGCGTCTAAAGCAGTTTTCATTTCAAAGAACAAGCGTGTATTGTTTGACCTAAGCATAGAACCTAGGACAGTACTATACTGGGTACTAGGACCTATACACAATTTGGTGACAATGTATCATCGATTACGACTGGTTCAATCAACGAATGATTTATTTTCTGATGGTTTCAATTGGTCTAGCCGTTTCCCAACTATCTTGGGGTCGGCTTCCAGTCTAACCGGATGCAGCTTAATACCAGTACTTTACATGGAGCGACTGCCTATCTGACTTCTACAACCCAGTAACCGGGTAATACGATACCCCTTGGTAAGACTGGTTGTCGGACTTTCGGGCTCCTGACGAGCCGTAACGACTCTCAAAAATCCACGATTGACAGCCGGGACCAACGGCTTAACGTGCTTTCCGAGGCACGGAGGAGTCTTGCTATGTAAAGATGGTCACCCATCCATGGACCAACCCCGGCAAGCGTAGGTTAACCTGAAAGATCAACCGGTGCGGCTGTTATTACTTTAGCCATGAGCTCCTCTTGTTTTCTGAGGCTTTACGTGACACTTAGGTAAAGCATGTCAATGCTATTTCAATATTAATAATATACAAGGACAATCTTTATCGTTTGAAGAATGTCACACTATTCTGACACTCAGTTCATCGAATCAGATTATAAGTATAATACTCAGTTCAGCGAATCAGATTATAGGCATTGATAATAAGTCAATCTTTCTCTCTCTCTCTTTGCCTCTTCTTATCCCATGATTATGGGGTAGGCTCTCCACGTCATTCTTTGTTAGACCCGTCTGTGCTGAATGCTGGGTCGTCGAGACATTTAAGTTGGGATTGTACAGGACGGATATCCAGCATAAGAGGAAGTATGTATTTTTAATATTTTTTTAGGTGGAACAATAAGTAAATCCTTTGTAGGGTTCCGTAGTCCTAACAACGACAAGGAACCCTTATAATTTCGGTCTGACCGTTTGTCCGTCCGCGGCATAGCGTAGAGACTGTTAGTAGTAGAAAGCTACAATTTTGCATCGATATAAATACATTTATAATGGGTATATTACGCGACGATAACGAAACAATATAATTATCAAAAAGATATTTTTCAATGGTAGCTCCTGTACATGTAAATTGGAAATAACTTTTTTTTCTCGCTTGCTGTAGTATATCGTTGGAGAGGTCTTTCAAAATCATTGCGGGGTTGTAAAGCCTATTTTTCAGTTTAGTCATTCATTTACGAAATATTAAACTGCTCGTCCGAACTAACTCCGGGACGCTCTACTACGATATTTTTTGTTCGAGTCAAGCGTCCCTTCCTCCCCGAGTAAAAGCTAAACTGTTGGTTTGAAAAATCTGAAAAAAATCGTGATGGTAGTATATAAATTCGGCCAAGAGCGTGTCGGGCTTAGTACATTTAGGGTTCTGTACCAAATGAGGGAATTATCAATGAAAAATTCTGATTTATCAATATCTATTTGGTAGTAAAATATACGTAATAACAAACATTATCAGTAGCAGCATTTTGAGCAGTGGTGGCCCAGTGGTATTGGCCGCGACTTACAAGTTGTAGGTCGTGAGTTCAAACCCAGGCAGGCGCTTCACTTTGTATAAATTATTTCATCACCACTGCTCTCAAAACGGTGAAGGAAAACATCGTGAGGAAACCAGTATGTCCTAGAACAAAAAATTCGAAGACAAGTGACATCCACCAAACCGCATTGGTCCCGCGTGATGGATTACGGCCCACGCCCTCTCACTGAGAGGAGGTCTGTGCCCCATGCAGCAGTGGGAACATTAAAAGGCTGATGATGATGATGATGATGAAACATTATCACCAAATTTCAAGTTCATAGGTCAATGGCAAGTTAAAAAATTCTTCGAAACAAAATTTTGTGACAGACGACGGACAGTCAGGCGGACACGTGAGTGACACGGACAGCATTAGGGCTCCATTTGGGCCCTTCGAGTACGGAACCGTAATAATGAACTTTGAAGGAAAATTATCATTGTTAAGTTAGCTCTATTGGTTTAAGAGTAAAAGTCGCCCAACTTACAAAATGCCTACTTGGAAAGTTACGTACAAAACACAAAGTCCTTAGAAAAAAAAACCTTAGGTGAAGTTATATTTCAAACGGGTAGTAAACCTGTAAAATTTAGGAAAAATATTTATTTTTAACCGACTTCCAAAAGGAGGAGGTTACGCGATTTCTCCGTCAGTTGTGAACCAATTTTCAAAATTCTTTTTTTATCTGAAAGAATATACTCCCGAGGTGGTCCCATATATTTTTTATCGAAATTGCTTCAGCGCTTTTTGAGAAACTGAACAAAAACGGAAAATATGTGTACCTCATGACGTTTTGGTGTTCGCTAAATGTTTAAATTCCACGTTCCATTATATTGGGGTTTTTAGTTCTGAAGTATAACAACTAAAAAGTGAAAATTAGAAAACTTTTTACAAAAAAAAAAAAAACAACCGACTTTCAAAAAACAAATACACTAAAAAAAACTTTTTAACAAAAAAATTA
Source organism: Polia nebulosa (assembly GCA_951329385.1). Classification (NCBI taxonomy): domain Eukaryota; kingdom Metazoa; phylum Arthropoda; class Insecta; order Lepidoptera; family Noctuidae; genus Polia; species Polia nebulosa. Next base: position 2,359,963 of record OX589609.1, read on the forward strand.
ACCGACGAAAAAGAACTAAAAAGCAAAAAATAAATAAACCCTTTAAGTCTTGAGTAATGAGCTTATTTACCTACATAAAATATCAAATTTTATATAAACTAATTTTGAGTCGGCGCCAAACAACAATCTGATTATTAAATATCTAAATTTTATAAGTACTTACAAATGAAGAGGGCTGTAAGTAGGTAATTAATCATTTTATTAATTGGCGCCGACTCAAAATTAGTTTATATAAAATTTGATATTTTATGTAGGTAAATAAGCTCATTACTCAAGACTTAAAAGGTTTATTTATTTTTTGCTTTTTAGTTCTTTTTCGTCGGTTAATTTTTTTGTTAAAAGGTTTTTTATTTCATGTTTTTTTGTGGCTCGCATCATCTTTTAACACTCTGAGGCTAATTTCTAATTCTTCATCATTCCTCTTGCCACTGAGCTGATGATATAGCAATCCTTCCATGAAGTTCCCAGGATATTGACCAGTTGAGGTTACCTCCAATATTGTAAAGACGTCTTTTCGTCAAAGCATATTAAGTGGTATTTGTCACTAAAACCAGTTTTTATATCTGACTTCTATTGTTTAGGAAAGGTATGGTTTCCATCATCAGCTCAGTTTCATGATGTGATGGTTCCTAAATGCAAATACCTGATTCAGTTATGAAAAGTAAACAGAAACAATATTCGTGACCAATTTTCGAGGTTCTCTCTCAATTTTTTCAGGATCCCATGAGCAAATCCTGATATCCTTGACATGGGACAATCCTTGAGGTATACCCTATCTAAGAAAAAAAGAATTATCAAAATCGGTTCATAAATAACGGAGTGAGGGCCGAACATACAGAAACGCTAAACGTGCCCACAATTTTCGAGGTTTTCTCTCAATTTTATCAGGATTCCATTGTCAGATCCTGATTTCCTTGACATGGGACCACCCTTGAGGTATATACCCTATCTAACAAAAAAAGAATAATCAAAATCGGTTCATAAATGACGGAGTGAGGGCTGAACACACATACAGAAACGCTAAACGTGCCCACAATTTCCGAGGTTTTCTCTCAATTTTGTCAGGATTCCATAGTCAGATCCTGATTTCCTTGATATGGGACCACCCTTGAGGTGTACCCTATCTAACAAAAAAAGAATAATCAAAATCGGTTCATAAATGACGGAGTGAGGGCTGAACATACACAAAAAAAAAACATATATACGGTCGAATTGAGAACCTCCTCCTTTTTTTTCGTCGGTTAAAAATTAATAAATAACTTTAATTTCGGAAGTTGGTGTCAAATAACGAAGAAGTAAAATACAAACACCGACTTCCGAAATTAAAGTTAGGTATATATTATTTTTTAGTGTATTTTTTTTTTAAAGTCGGTTGTTTTTTTTTCGTGTAAACGTTTTCATAGTAATAATCGTAAAGCCCCCTTCTAAGTCCGCCGCCGGTCAAGTGCGTGTCCCTGGACACGCACTTGACCGGTTTTTCTTAATTTACTACTAAGGAAAGGGATGACTTAGTCATTCAGAACTGTACTCTGGGAAACACGGGGTCATAAATAAACATTATTGAATGATTAAGTACTTACTATTTTTATCTTAAAGATAACACTAGTCTTTGGGTTTTTCTTTCTTACGCAAAGTACGAGATTTAGGCTACTTGAAGGGTTTGATGAATTCCGTATCTATTTTTTTAACTCTATAGGGTTTTTTTTTTTTGTTTTTTGGGGGGTGGGAAATCATCTTATGACTTCTTCCGCTCTACGGGTGGAGCGGAAGGGCGTGTCAGACTCTTACTGACTAAAACCCACCCCTGTTCCTCCCTGCCCTAGGTACATGCCCAGGTGCGAGGTAACTCTTTCGAATTTATCCTCAACCCCCGGGCAGGCATTGGCCGTGGCAGGCCCCGTCCTTTTGCTGACAACTCTTTGAGGCGCGCGTGGAACACTACGCGCCGTCGACCCTCGGGCCTGGTGCTGATCGGACGGTGAGTTACCCACTACTCGCCGTCCGCAGGCCCGCGTCTACGGTGGCCGGAGATCGCCTCGCAGCCCCTGGCGTCTCCTGCGGCGGCTGCGGCTGAGGGCGCTAGGGCGACTCTGCTGTTGTTGAGTCTCCCTAACGTATGCCGCCTCCCTCTTCGCGAGCATTACTGCTTCGCAGAAGGAGGAGACGGCTTCCCATTCCCTCTCGCTCCGTACCATGGCCTGAACCAGGGCACGGCGCGAGAGGTCGCTGCCGCCTATCGCAGCCACGAGGACACGGCGGTGCTCTGCCCAAGCGGGGCAAACCTCCACCGTATGCTCCACCGTGTCCTCTGGGCAACTCTATAGGGTTAATTGTTACAATTAGGTCACACTACCACGTCCAGCTGGGAATACAACGAGTTACCAGTAACCCTATGTAATCAAGAGGCTCTTGAGTAATAGTGGTGGCCCAGTGGGAATAGCTTGAGAACCAAGAAAAAAAAAAGGCAGGCGCTTAGCTTAGTCCCATCACAACTGCTCTCAAAAAGGTGATAGAAAGCATCGTGGGGAAACCGGCATTTCGTCGAACAAAAAATTCAAAGAAACATAACCAACCCGCGCTGGGCTTTTTTTGGCTTCCTCTTTAGGTATATCGGGCGTGAAAAGACAGTTTCCGAAACCGGAAGCCTTTTCTACCCGATATTTGGATTTTTTTTTCCACCAGGCCATACTTGGGAATCCACTGGCTTGGGAGATATTGAAGGTCAAAGTCGCACTTTTTTTTTCTTTTTTACGAAATGAATTCCATGTGTTATTACTAAACTATTTTCCAAACAAACACTATCGGAATTTTTCTTACAAATTACGCATTTCTAGTTACAAAAACGCAATGAATATCAACGTATCCAACAAGTACCTACACGGCTTAGAGCGAAGGGGCGGGACTTAACACCGCTTTTCTCAGTTCACGTTACATTGCGCGAAAAATAGTTTTGTTTTTCATACCCAAAATTATAAGTTGTTTCCCAGCAATAATTTTTGCGCACAGCTACTTCCGATGGCTTTGTGATAGAATAGAATAGAATAGACACCCTGAATATCGGCAGTGGAAAAATAACAAGCTGATTATGCAACATACTTTCTTGGTTTGTTACAGATATATCCGAATTATATAAAAGAAAGAAAAAAAAATCTGCGGGCTGAAAGTTGTGACTACCTCGATGACCTACGACTATGGTCAATCTCAGCGGAGACTTTCCAACAACGCGGGTTGGAAGGGTAGGTAGGTGAGACCCGCACCTTTATAGTCGATGGGACGGCAATTCGACACGACCGGTGTAAGTACAAGTGCATGACCCCGACTGAGAACGAAGCGTATAGGTAGCCAAACCCCCAAAAATATTGATTTAAATATAACAGCATTTTTTTCATGCAGCTTAAGAAAGTATTATGTAGACGTTTTGCAGAACTTTTTAGCACAACTCTACAATTTTTTAGCAATAGGGTTTCACATTCACTGCAACTTCGCGGTGAACCCTAAAAGTTAATGTGAACCAATAAAATCTTATCGTTAATCAAGGTCATTCTTATACTACTGTCTAAAACCCACAGGTTTATATGTATAAATATGTCTGAAATGGGAGAGCATCATTTTCAAATCAAGCATGGCAGTGCTAGCCCTTCTGACCATCACCCTGCTCGCAGGTAAATTCTCTTAAAAATCTCTTAACTTGGTTCTTAAAGTCAATACTTACTTAAAAGTAATAGTCACTGCCTCTGTCACCTCTGACCTAGACATTTTCAAATAAAAAAATCAATCATAATCTCTTGAATAAATAATATAATTTTAACTCTATTAATGCAATAAGGTATGCTCATAATATTACATTATGGAACATTATTGGAACGCTGCCGGTGAAAATTGTTTCAAGCATTTCTATTTTGTTGTGATTTGCAGGTCAATCAAGTTCGTCTATTTTTAAGCGATGTCTTAGGTGCGGTAGGAAGAATTCATTTAGTAAATGTTACATCTTAAAATCATTCTCTTTTCCAGGCTCAGCTTACTCCACACCTTCCCGTATTGTGGGAGGATCGGTGACCTCCATCGAGAAGTATCCGTCCTTAGTGGCATCGGAAAGCCTTGGAATATTTACAGGCACTTGGAGTCATTCCTGTGGTGCCAATATTCTGACTAGCAGATATGTACTATCTGCTGCACATTGCTTTGATGGCTGGTAAATCATCATCCTCCTGCCCTTGTCCTATGTTCATATATCTACCTTGTGTGGTTTTAATGTTATCTGCCAAATAAGTGAGCCTTTTAATGAAACGGTTATTTCATGACACATTTTTGGTTTTCAGGTTTTTTGATATCAGAAACCGCCGCTTCAGGGCTGGTTCTAGCTATCGTAACACCGGAGGCATCGTCGTCTACGCTGAAGCTAGATTCAACCACCCCAGCTATGGACTGCTGGGAGCAGACGGTGATATCTCCGTGATTCGTCTCCGGGACGCGCTCGTATACAGCCCTGTAATCCAGCAAGGCGCCATCGTCCAGCAGGATTTCCAGATCCCTGATAACGTGCCTGTTGTACACGCAGGATGGGGTCACACTGCGGTAAGTATTTTTTTGTATTTTTACTGTTAAAAAAAATACTGACCGTTATGGCTCTTAAATACAAGATCATTCGGTGTGGCAATCAACTAACTAAATAAAAAATATCTTACAGTTCCAAGGTTCGCCTTCTGAAGTGCTTCTGGACACCCAAATCTACACCATCAACAACGAAATATGTGCTACTCGCTATCTCACTGCGCCAATACCTGGAGTAGTTACTAGCAACATGATCTGCGCTGGTATCCTGGACGTCGGTGGCAAGGATGCCTGCCAGGGTGACTCCGGTGGTCCTCTTTACTACCAAGACATCATAGTCGGTGTCGTCTCTTGGGGTCACGAATGCGCCAATGATACTTGGCCTGGAGTCAGCACAGCTGTTTCCCCCTACACTGACTGGATCGTCTCTATTGCGGTCTAAGTGCCTAGATTAAAGTTAATTGATGAAGTGTCATAAATGTCAAAAAAAAAATTATATTTTATTTGCATATGTTTCTAATTTTATGTAATCTGTCATCTATGGGGAATGTAGTTTGCAGATGATTGATGCGCCCTACTGAGCCTACAATAATTATAATTTGTGTGTTGAAACCAGAGGTAACCTGACTAACGCATTCGATTACGTTAACCACGAGACATTACTTACATATTGTGTTGAGCGTAACGAAATAATGTGAAGCGTTTTGTACTGCCAGAACTAACGAATGGTGTCAATGCAATGGAGTTGCAACGAGGATAAAAAAGAAATACCATAGGGTTCAATATTTGGTCCCTTTCTATTTCTATTTTTATATGCAATAAATATTTCACATTGAAAAATGTTTTTATTGTCTTTATGCCACATGGATATGACTTATGATGATGCCCGATAGGATTTCCCCTTGGAAACTTTTCAAGAAGTTAGATACAAACTTTTAAGAATTTTCAACTTCAACTATAATAACTGCCACTACGACAAAAGCAGTATATATGTAAATATTCTGGTGAGAGAACATAATTTTAGGAGGCGAATGGGTATGAAAGATTTATTCGAAAAATCTGAGAAACCATTAGTAATCTTAATTTACTCATCACCGTCCTGTCTAACCTTTTGCAAAAATAACTATGATGTGGTTGGCTGGAAATTCTAACCGGATGCAGCCGAATACCAGTATTTTATGAAAGCACTTCCGATTTTCAAACTACCTTGATGACTGACAAAGATCAAATACTTGAAGACATGTGACATCCACCAAATAGCACTGGGGAATTGTGGCCCAGGTTGCGACCGCAAGCACTGACCTGGCTTTTGTGAGAGAGTATGCGGCTCTCCCAAAAACCAGATGGTTTCCCAACAATGGGAAGGTTATAAGCTGATTATGGCGACGCATCTTTAGGTTGCCTTTCCACAATGCGCAATGTAACGCGAACCCAGGCAAGTGGAGTTAAACCCTGCCCCTTCGCTCTAAGCCACGTAAGTACTTGTCGGATACGTTTGATATTCATTTCGTTTTTGTAACTTCAAATACGTAATTTCGAAAAATAAAACGAAAATTCAGGTAGTTTGTTTGGAAAAAAAAATAGTAATAACACTGTCACGACTGACCTTCAATATCGCCAGAACCAGTGGTTTTCCAGGTAAGGTCTATTGGAAAAAGTGATACAAATAATGGGTAGAATATGTGGCTTTCGGCTTCGGAAACTGTCTTTTTACACCCAATATAGAGTTACTGGTAACTCGATTTATTCCCAGCAGGACGTGACCGCGTGACCTATTTGCAACAATTAAGATCCCGAGGAAGCCTAGGCGGAAACCCCAAGGTTGCGGGAAAATCTAAAGATTCAATTAACACTTTAAAGAAAAAATATGTTTACTAACGAATACTGGGAAAATTTTCAAAAAATTTGAGTTCTTGGTTGTTGAAAATACGTTACACTATCACGTTCTGCTGGTAATACGTTGAGTTACCAATAACCCTGTATCTATCAGAAAACACAAAAACACGCTTTAGTTGTACGCACAATGAAAGTGGACTCAGAAACTTTGTGCGTATGGATGGGATGTTCACCATGTACCGATGACGTATTGTCGTTTTGTCCGATGATACTCGTATAGTGGGCTTGGCGGAATCTAATTTTGCAATCTCATTCAATTCAGCACACTCCCCGAAAGTAACAGAAAAAGTTTGTGGAAGCGGGGGAAGAGCCCCTGAAAGGACTTGGGAGAGGTCTTTGTCCAGCAGTGGGACTGTGTAGGTTAGCTAAAGATAAAAAAACAACGGGTTGCACTCCGGGAGTGCCGGCAGGAGTGAACTTGAACATTAACGTTGTGCATTTTTGAATATTTTGGAATCGTCGAATTTTCGATCAGGTCACGTGTCCTGACGCCAGTTTTACATTTTATTCCCATGAGTCCGACTCGCACTTTGCCGGTTTTTGAAGTGAAAACTTCTTTAGCGGCGTTGAGCACTTTTCATGGGGAAAAAATCCCATGAAAAGTGCTCAACACCGCTAAATAAGTTTAGTGAAAACTTTGGACTCGCGCACGAAGGGTTCCGTACCTTAAACTGAAAAAAAAACGTGTTTTTTTTTGTTTTTTTTAACCGACTTCGAAAAAGGAGGAGGTTATCAATTCGGATGTTTGTATTTTTTTTTATGTATGTTCGGGCATAACTCCGTCATATATTGACGGATTTGCAAAATTCTTTTTTTGTTCGAAAGGGGTTTATTCCGAAATGGTCCCATTTAAATTTCAAAAAGATCTGATGATGGGTTTCGGAGACAGACAACGGAACTCTTCAAAAATTGACAGCAAATCAACCGCGATTGCTGCTATCGTATGTCTATGAATTGTTAACACAGTTTAATGGGGAACCACAACTAAAAAGAGAAAAATAAAAAACTTTTTTGTCAAAAAACGAAGACACAAAACAGGAACACTGACTTCCGAAATTAAAGTTATTTTGCACTTTTTTGGAAGTCTGTTCTATTTTTTTGTAAAAAAGTTTTTTTTCTAATCAACAAATAATAATAAAAATTAAAATAAATTAAAAATGAAAGAGGGCTTCTATTTGTTGATATAGCGGCAACAGAAATACACATTCTGTGAAAATTTCAACTGTGAAGATATACATATTACGGATCGTGAGATACAGCCCGCTGACAGACAGACGAACAGCGGAGTCTTAGTAAATAATAGGGTCCCGTTGGTTACCCTTTGGGTACGGAACCCTAAAAAACCGGTCAAGTGCGTGTCGGATTTCGCACATTTACGGTTCCGTGCCAAATAAGGGAATTATCAAAGGAAAAATCTGATTAATCAATACATGTATTGGTATTTACTAGTAAAATAAACGTAATAATAAACATTATAACCAAATTTCAAGTTCAATGGGAAGTTAAAAAGTCTTCGGAACACTATTTTGTGACAGACGACGGACAGACAGACCGACGGACTCGTTTGGACCATTCGGGTACCGAACACTAAAAAGGCGCCTGGCTGAATTTGAATCTGAATGCACGACCAACAACTCGTAAGTCAGGGGGCTGTGACCACTGGGCCACCTCTGCTCTAACAATATCTACTCCTTTCCAATAAGTAGGTAGTAGGTACTTATTAGATACCCATGGGTAACTGGGTAGCTGAGCTTACTTAGTATTACACTCTGGGAAACACGGGTCATAAATAAAAACATTTGCTAATAAGTGATTAGGCACTTAATGATATTATTATTATCTGTAAGATAAAATATATTCGGGTTTTTCTTTTTAACGCAAAGTATTTCTGCAGCCCAAATGGTTATTTCGGATTCCGTATACCTATTTAGTTGCATTTATCTCTCATCAACATATTCCTGCTCAGGTCGGTTCCGTACCCGAAGGGTTCAAACGGAGCCCTGTTGCTGTCACTCTCGTGTCCGTCTTCAATTTTCACAGTATAAGCATCTTGTTGACCCAAAGCCATACAAATGTATTTTTTTTATATGTTGTTAAAGTGTGTGCTCCCATACAGATAAAATACATTTGACCTATCCAATCAAATGGGGTATCGTTGTTTAGAGCTCATTGAGTAGACAAATACTATATTTTTGGTTTTAAAAAATATTGGAAGACAAAGGAATTAAAAGCTACCAATGGTGCCGATTCTCTTATTCAATAACTAAACAAAAAAGAACTTTTTTACAAAAAAAAAACAACCGACTTCCAAAAAAAAAATACACTAAAAATTTAAAAATAACTTTAATTTCGGAAGTCGGTGTTTCTATTTTATTTCTTCGATATTTAACACCGACTTCCGAAATTAAAGTTATTTTTAAATTTTTAGTGTATTTTTTTTTGCAAGTCGGTTGTTTTTTTTTTTTAAAAAGTTTTTTATTTTTCGCTTTTTAGTTGATAAACCCCAGAACTAAAAACCCCAATAACATGGAACGTGGAATACAAACATTTGCAGAACACAAAAACGTCATCAAGATATGCGTATTTTTCGTTTTTGTTCAGTTTCTCAAAAAGCGCTAAAGCAAATTCGATATAATTTATATGGGACCACCTCGGGAGTATATTCTTTCGGATAAAAAAAGAATTTTGAAAACCGGTCCGCAACTGACGGAGAAATGCGCGGACATACATAAAAAAAAAAACATATATACAGTCGAAAATAGAACCTACTCCTTTTTCGAAAGTCGGTTAATGAGAGAATAGCTGTCTTTTACTAAAAAGCAGTGCGAGTAAAGGATGGCTATAGCTATGAACTAAGTTAGAGATGTCAAACTACGAGTAGTTTACGCCTTGCACTTCACCGTGTTTTTAATCGACATGTTTTTACGTGTACCCTTAAATTTGTACGGAAATATTAGTTCAACTAAATTTGACAGCTCTAATTTACGTAAGTCTCTTTCTTGTTACATTAGAGAGAAAAATACAGGAATAGCCTAAATTAAGTTTAGTTCGTGCAAAACAGAATCCGCACCAATGTGAGCTTTTTTAACAAAATTTTGTTACGAAGAATTTTTTAACTTCCCATTGACCTATGAACTTGAAATTTGGTGTTATTGTTTGTTATTAGATACGTCAATTTTACTAACAACTACCAATATATTGATAAATGAGTTATTTTCTTAGAAATTCTCTCATTTAGTACGGAACCGTAAATGTGCAAAGCCCGATACGCTATGTCCAGTTTTTTTTAAATGGTCGAAAATCATCAAATAACTTCTCTTACTCTGGGTGGAGCGGGAGGGCGTGTCTAGACTCTTACTGACTAAAACACAACCGTATTCCTTCAGTTGCCAGTGACCAGATGACTCTTTCGAACACTCTAAAATCGCCCGAGTCCCGGCGGAACGGTTCACATGACGGAAAGAAGTAGAAGAACATCGTAATTAAAGAACCTCCTGTTTCGAAGTCGGTTTAAAATTATATCCAGTAGTGTATTAACTAAATAGGAGGAGCTCGTGGCTAAAGTAATAACTGCCGCACGGGTCGATCCATCAGGTTAAGCTATGCTTGCCGGGGTTGGTCCATGGATGGGTGACCATCTTTACATACCGAGACGCCTCGGTGCCTTGGAAAGCACGTTAAGCCGTTGGTCCCGGCTGTCAATCGTGGATCTTTGTCAGTCGTTACGGGTCGTCAGAAGCCCGAAATTCTGACATCCAGTCTTACCAAGGGGTATCGTATTACCCAGTAACTGGGTTGTGGAGGTCAGATAAGCAGTCGCTGCATGTAAAATACTGTTATTCAGCTGCATTCGGTTAGACTGAAAGCCGATACCAAGATAGTTGGGAAAAAGCTAAGCAGATTGATTTAACTAAATATGACAGCACCACTTTACATAACAACTACAAAATTTAAAGTAACAGGGTTTCTCTTTCATGATCGTAAGGTACCCTAAAACTAAGCGCTTACTGCCAAATCTTATCGATAATCTAGGTCAGTTACAAGACAATGCCTGTAAAACCCCACTGGTTTATATAAATATGACCGAGATAGATGAGTTTCACTTACACATCAAACATGGCAGTGCTAACTCTATTGACTGTTGCCCTACTTGCAGGTAATTATATTATACTATACTCGGTTATAATTATATTTAAAAAATATATAAATAATATTAAAAACATATATTTTATTATAAAATTATAATTATATTATACTCGGTGAAATGTACAGGGTAGCCCGCGAAGTTCAAATTTTCTTAAGTTTTTTGCAATTTACAGGTCGATGTCAGGTTTTTTTTGTGGGTTGAGAAATCATTCAATGACGATTTCACGCTCCGTTCCGCTCGCAGCTCTGCTTCAGTGGAAACGCACTCTAAGAGTCTGACACGCTCTCCTGCCCCACCCAGAGTGAGAGAAGTTATCTTATGAATTCTCACACAAAAAAAAGCTGTTGGCCCCAGCTGTCATTATCTTTGACAGCTGTTACGGTTAAAATCTGACACCAGTCTTGCCAAGAGGTATCGTGTAACCCAGTTACTGGGTTGTGGAGTTCAGGTAGTCGTTCCTTGTGAAATACTATAACTCAGGTACTATAACTCAGGTAGATCTGGTTAGACTGGATGCCGACAACACAATAGTTGGGAAAAGGCTAGGAAGATTGTATATTCTCTTTTTTTTACCAGCCACTACACTGTCCCACTGCTGGGCGTAGGCCTCCTCCAAGTCCTTCCAGGAACTCATCTCCCGTCCTCAGACCAGCCCCCGCGATACGCGTCGAGGTCGTCTCTCCACGCCTTTCGAAGCCGACCTCGGCGACGCCGTCCATTTTCAGGTTCGCGGATAAATTCGAAACTGAGCTACCGCGCCCCTGGGCACTCAGGCAACTGAAGGAACACGAGTGGGTTTTAGTCAGTAAAAGTCTGACACGCCATCCCGCTCCACCCAGAGCGCGAGAAGTCATTGGATGATTTCCCTCAACACAAAAAAAAATGACGTGACCCGCCTAATCCCACTTCAGTCTTAAGTAAAATACGAAAAATGAAATGACATCACTCAAAAGAATCTTTTCAAGTTTTTAAAACAATAAAATTATATTAGTAATATATTTGACAGTTGCTGTAATCTATCTTGTCTCTATTCCAGGCTCAGCCTATTCCACGCCGTCCCGTATCGTGGGAGGCACGGAAACTACCATCGATAAGTATCCATCTATAGTGGCATCGGAACACTATGACATCTGGACCGGCACGTGGGGTCAATCCTGTGCTGCTAATATACTGTCTGCCAGATATTTGCTGTCTGCTGCGCACTGCTTTACTGGTTTGTGAGTATATTTCAAATTATCCTCTATAGAAACCAAAAAAAAAATGTCACACATTACTTGACGTACTAGAAATGATTCATAGTTTTTTTAGGGTTTCATACCCGAAGTTTTCAAACGGAACCCTTTTGCTGTCACTCACATGTCCGTCTGTCTGTCTGTTTCTCGTTTGTCACACTAGTTTTACAGCCAAACGGTTGGAGCTTACAGTCTTCAAATTTCCACAGTATATGCATTTTAACTAAATTACTTTTGTTTCTTCTTTGCACTAAGATCGTCATGCTTCACCTGATACTCATTTAAGCCCTTTTTGGACCGATTCACTGTCTCTTAAGGTGAAAACTCCAGGGTAGCCCGCGAAATTCAAATTTTCTTACGTTTTTTGGAATTTGCAGGTCAGTGTCAGGTTTTATTTATCTGAGTCAAAATTTGATTCGCGGGCGTAGTAGTATTAAACATTTGGAATCAATTGAATGAACTGAGAGAGATGTATTGATGATTTGAATGATTATAATTCTATAAATACATACTTGCTACGGCCGTGAATCAAATGTTGACCAGGTACAACCTGACACTGACCTGCAAATTACAAAAAACGTAAGAAAATTTGAATTTCGCGGGCTACCCTGGAGCATCCACCTTAAGATACAGGTTTCTCCTAGGTTAAGAGGCAGGGTTTATATTATTTGTGCATAGATTTTTGCTTTTTTTTTAAATTAATAGATCTTTTAGCATTCAGCATTCAAACTAATTTATGTATGTAAAATTTTTGTTAATAAAAGATTATTATTATTTATTATTATTTTCTCGTAGACCCAAAGCCATACAAATAGTAAAAAATACATTTGGTACGGAACCCTAAATGTGGGAATCCGACACGCACTTGACCGGTTTTTTCTTCTACATGTCGGTGATTCCATTTAGATATTCAGAATAGAATAGAATAGAATACTCTTTATTATGTACACCATACAAAATATGAAGAAAACATTACATAGGATGACACAATGGGCGGCACTCGCAGTTAGCCTTATAATAATCTTTCCTAGTACAAGCAGAAATAACTTACTTTCCTAGTAAAAACAGGATAAGAGATAAAACATTAGTACCTATTATTTTAACAAATTAATCTCGGTATATGAAACTATTTGTGTGAAATCCTTACCATCAGGTGAGAGTGGTCAAACGCGTGCCTATCATCATCTTCCTGTCCTTACCCCATGTTACTTGGGGTCGGCGCAACACGTTGTTTTCTTCCATTCAGTCCTGTCAGCCGTCACACTATCACTAACTCCCTTTTCTTTCATATCACTCCTCACACAATCCATCCATCTTTTTTTTGGCCTCTTTTTCCCTCTCCATCCATCCACATTTATATTCAAACGCGTGCCTATCAATATTAAAAAAAAAGGTTTTTTTTTGCAGTCAAGGATACTGCCGATACAAATACTAAATAAATAGTCTGGTCGTTTTTGTTTTCAGCTTTTTCGATATAAGTTACCGCCGCTTCAGGGCTGGCTCCAGCCACCGCAATACCGGAGGTGTGGTCTCCTACGCAGAAGCAAGATTCAATCACCCCAGCTATGGCCAGCTTGGTAACGACGGTGACATCGCCGTGGTTCGACTCCAGACCCCCTTTGTATACAGCCCTGTTATCCAGCAAGGATCTATCGTACCACAGGGCTACCAGATCCCTGATAACATGCCCGTCGTGCATGCTGGATGGGGTCACACTTCGGTAAGAATTTTATTTTACTTTTTATCATTTCATTGTTGTATTTAGGGTTCTTGTACCCGAAGGGTATCATGCATGGTGTACAATAAAGAATATAATAAATAAATAAAGGTCAAAACGGAGACCTATTGCTGTCACTCGCGTGTCCTTCTGTCCGTCGTCTGTCACACAGGTTTACGGTTGGAGCATCATGTTGATCTGAAGCCATACAAATTGTCGAAAATACACTTTGTACGGAACCCTAAATGTGCTAAGTTCGACACGCACTTGGCTGGATTTTTTTTCCATTTTATACTGGCATTCAACAATCAGTCCTTCACGATTGCGTTGAAATCTATTAACTTAAGAAAAAATATTTTACAGTTCGCTGGTGTGTCTTCTGAAGTGCTTCTGGAGACCCAAATCTACACCATCAACAACGAAGAGTGTGCTACTCGCTATCTCTCTGCGCCGAGACCTGCAATTGTTACTAGGAACATGATCTGCGCTGGTATCATGGACGTCGGTGGTCGGGATGCCTGCCAGGGTGACTCCGGTGGTCCTCTTTACTTCCAAAACATCATCGTCGGTGTTGTAGCCTGGGGCCATGAATGTGCCAATGATACTTGGCCTGGTGTCAGCACTGCTGTCTCTTCCTACACTGACTGGATAGTCTCTCTTGCTGTCTAAATATGTTCCTGATTAGATTTAGAATTATTCAATAAAATATGTTAATTAAGGTTAATAACGCCATTTTTGCTTTTTTTTTTAACTTATTTACGTATTTTCTGACAAAGTATACATATTAGGTCCCCACCTATGAAATCAGCGTTTTGTATGGAGAATTTTAAAGAAGTTGCATTTTTCATACTAACATTTTCTTAAATTATTTAACAACTATGAACAGTATTAAAACTTTTATGCTATAATGTTTTAAAAATAAGATAACATACGCCACTTAGATTAAGCAACAAAAATAAGTTTTGTCTAAGTTACAAATAGTGGTTTCATTTCTGCTAACAAAGTCATTTCTAAGGTATTTTTTTTTTTATAAAACTATAAGTAATAAGGTTTTTTTTTACTATTGGCAGTTGTCTATGACGGTCCTTATTCGATAGAATATCAAGCAATTGATGAATATTTTAATTCATAGAAGTAACGAGATTCTCTATTTGTGAGAAAAAATCACCAATTTCATAGGTCCCAATATAAAAAGCTATTAAAAAATAAATAAAGTATGTACAAGCGAGATAAAAAGGAGAGGCAAAGAACTCATTGAGCATCGAAAAACTCGTCCAAATCGCTGTCAATGGGAAAAGTGCCCAAAACACTGGTAGCATTGCCACGTTGAATTTCTTTGGCCGAAAAAAAGTCCAACTCTCTGGTCACGTGAAGAGTCGAATAATTGCTTGCCGATTCCACAAAAAACTTGATGAGCATTCGGACCATGGCACTAGTATTACAAGCCAAAACGGCTCAAATATATTATTCCCAATAAGGTTCTTCTATTTTTACTATTCATGCCTTGACAACAGAAAAAGATGGATCGTATACACTACGACATATCAAGCTATACAAATCTACTTGAAGATAATCTCGAATTGTATAGGCGGTCTAAATAAACCGTTCTTAGCAATAGGCTATATGTATAGTCAACCGTAAGTCAGATTATCAAAAAATATTAGACACGTATTTTTTGCACAAAGATAAAACGCATCAAAGTTCAGGAGTCAGCTTGTTACCTAACGTCGTGGTAAAAAGTGTAGCACGGAGTGACGTCACATGAAATTTCAACGCACTGCGTCGTCCTAATCAAGGTTCCGTACCCGAAAGGTCCAAACGGAGCCCTATTGCTGTCACTCACGTGTCAGTCTGTCTGTCCGTCGTTTTGTCACACAGGTTTTACAGCCAAATGGTTGGAGCTGTCAGCAGTCTTCAAATTTTCACAGTAAAAGCATCTTGTTGACCCAAAGTCATACAAATAGTCAAAAATACATTTGGTAGGGAAACCTAAACGCGTGAAGTCCGACACGCACTTGGCCTGTTTTTTTTGCTTTCGTGACATACGTGTACAAATATTTTTTTTTGGTAATCCAAGTGACGGACTAATTAGGTACATTGTTTTGGGAAACTACCCTACTACTTATTTTTCATAAAGAAGCCTTGAAAATTACCAATGTCCAGCCTTTGTCCCATATTACCTGGGGTTGGCACAACACGTTTTTATTTCTATTCTGTCCTGTAAACCAATGCGCTATCACTGACTCCCTTTTCGTACATATTGTTACGTCGACCGTATTACGAGAACGTTCGAGAATGTAGTCGAAGTTTCCCCAGACTATTCCACTACGTTCGATAACATTCCATTATGGTACTGCGTAGAAATTCAAACATGTTTCTAGAACATTCCACTATGGGCTAGTTCGACGGAAGAGATTACGAATAAAATGGTGATCATTAGAGAATTAGTGTTTCTGTAAATAATTTTTTTGAGTTAATAAAGGACATTTGGTTCATCAATCGGTGTAAATTTAATTTTTTCCAGCCCAGCTAAGAATCATTATGAGAAACCTGATTATGAAATTCAATTGATGATTTGTCTCTTCGAAAATCCTATTGAAGGCATTTATTTATTTATTTTAACTTCATGTATAATAGTGGTACATAGGTGGATTTAATGCAACAAGGCATTCTCTACCACCCAACCTTTGGATTAAAGAGACTACTCAGTGGCTGCTTTGTGATTCTTTGTGGGATTTTGTAGGAATTCACCAACTAATTATCACAAACTCTTCCAACCTTACCAAACAGTCCCAAAAG
This sequence comes from Polia nebulosa, assembly GCA_951329385.1. Classification (NCBI taxonomy): domain Eukaryota; kingdom Metazoa; phylum Arthropoda; class Insecta; order Lepidoptera; family Noctuidae; genus Polia; species Polia nebulosa. Next base: position 2,376,305 of record OX589609.1, read on the forward strand.
GCACAATTACCATAATCAGACAACAAACAAATCTTATTGCTAATCTATAGCTTCAAAGTGCGGTAGTTACTGGTGGATTTAGGTAATCTAAATCGTTTTTACAATGGATTTGTTCGGCTAAATATAAATATGCATGAGGATTAGGAGCTACGCAGTCGTTTAGAACACAAACATGGCAGCGCAGCTAGTTTTCCTGACCCTCGCCCTGTTTGCAGGTAATATTTTTCCTTATTGAAGTAATTTACTTACTTAATAATGGTCAAAAATATCAAATCGCATGCAAGTTTAATTACATAGTGGTATATGTTCTTTTTCCTTTATATACGATGGGTCGAAACGTGTACTTCATCATCATCATCAGCCTTTCAATGTCCCCACTGCTGGGGCACAGGCCTCCTCTCTGTGAGAGGTTGCGGCCCGTCCTGCTGAGTCTACCACTCGTGCCCAATGCATATTGGTGGATGTCACATGTCTTCGAATTTTTGGTTCTAGGACATGCCTCATATTTCATGCATGAAGTAATTTTACACAAAGTAAAGCGCCTGCCTGGGTTTGAACTCACGACCTACAACTTGTAAGTCGCGTCTGTTACCACTTACAACGTGTACTTACATTTTTTTTTTCTCTTTAGGCTCTGCCTACTCCTTTCCAAACAGGATCGTGGGAGGCGAAGTGACCGGCGTCGACCGGTACCCAGCTATTGTTTCTGTGGAGTTCCAGGGCATGTGGACGGGAACCTGGAGTCAGTCTTGCGCTGCCAATATTTTGACAACCAGATATGTCTTGTCTGCTGCACATTGCTTTGAGGGAGTGTGAGTATATTTGTCATCATTACTTCAGACTTCTTTAGGCCTTCGAGCTATGTATGGTTCTCAGTTCCCTGCGCCCCTTATGTGGTGACCAGAATTCACACATTAGTCTTCTAAAGAAAATGAATAAGCTTTTAGGAAAAAAAAACGGCCAAGTGCGTGTCGGACTTCACACATTTAGGGTTCCGTACTAAATGCTTATACTGTGAAAATTTGAAGGCTCCAACCGTTTGGCTGTAAAACCTGTCTGACACGCGACGGACAGACAGACGGACCTTTCGGGTACGGAAACCTCCAAGCAGTCTGTCTATGACGGCACTAAAATCGCAGTTTGTAAAAGAATAGAACGAAGTGTTGTCAAAATTAATTTTATATTGTGAAACTTTGTCTGGAACTCCAGACTTTAGTTTTATACCCTTTGGTCGACCGTTGAATTTAACCTATAATCTTTTGTTTTATCCATTTCAGCTTCTTCGATATTAATTTCCGCCGTGTAAGGGCCGGGTCCTCTTACCGCAACACTGGAGGCATTGTGTCCAACGCGCAAGCCAACTACAACCATCCCAGCTATGGTCAGAATGGCTACGATGGTGACATCACTGTGGTCCGTCTTTTTGAACCGTTGGTGTACAGCCCTGTGGTTCAGGCTGGCCTCATCATCGCTCAAGGTGTAGACATCCCTGACAACCTTCCCGTTGTCCACGCCGGATGGGGCACGACCTCGGTAAGTTAAACTGTTATAGGCATTCACTTGTATATTTTATTTTAAGCGTCAGTTGTCTGATGAACTAAAAGTAGTTTCTTCAGAATATTCTGCTATAAATTGTCTGACTTTCAAAATTAATGGTGTAGACTTTTTATATCAGTCACAAAACAATTTAGTTGTTAAGGGTACGCCAGAGGTGCCTTTGCAGTTTTTATTGGTTTTCGTAGAAACCTGTTTCCAACATTAAATCAATAATCGTTTACAGCAAGGAGGTCAATTATCTTTTGTGCTCCGTGACGTGACAATCTACACCGTCAACAATGAGATCTGTGCTTCGCGTTATCTGACCCTCCCCAATCCTGGCATCGTTACTGAGAACATGATCTGCGCTGGTCTCCTGGACGTCGGTGGTAGGGACGCCTGCCAGGGTGACTCCGGTGGTCCTCTTTACTACCAAAACATACTTGTCGGTGTTGTGTCCTGGGGTCATGGCTGCGCCAACGCGACCTTGCCCGGCGTCAGCACCGCTGTCTCACCCTACACTGACTGGATTGTCTCTATTGTGGTCTAAGTGCTTAGGTTAAGAGCTAATTCAATAAATTAATAATAAATTTATATCAAAAGGAACATTATTTACAATCCCTTCTGCATATTATATCCTTCTATGGCCATAGTATGTGGTCGAAATCTATGAGCAAGAGCGGCCCTGGGCGGCAGAACTTTGCGAGGCCACAGGCGGTAGATATTTGCGAGGCATTGTCCTTTTTGCAAAGTATGTGAATTTAAAGTGGATTTCTGATGATAGACGAGACATTCGAAATAAGTACTAAATCATTTTCGTGTTTAAAATGTTGTATAAATCTTCTATTTAAAAAAATAAACAATCATACATACGACAATGATGATAAACCTAAGAACTAAATGCCTCAAAAGATATTCACACGGATTTGAAAATGATGTTATGAAAGTGAGGACTGACCCTAACTTTCATAAAATACTAAATAAGTTAATAAAATGATAAAGCTCACGCTGTTCACAGGTAATAGGGTAGAGCAGTTTTAGAAATCTGCTGTGAGAGTTAGATATCTACCAGGTAAAGCCGTTGGTCTCGTTCCGTCGTGTTGAATTGCCGTCCCATCATACTATGAGAGTTAACAAAAAACAACCAACTTCCAAAAAAAAATACACTAAAAATTTATAAATAACTTTAATTTCGGAAGTCGGTGTTTGTATTTTTACTTCTTCGTTATTTGACACCGACTTCCGAAATTAAAGTTATTTATAAATGTTTATTGTATTTTTTTTTTGGAAGTCGGTTGTTTTTTTTGTAAAAAAGTTTTTTATTTATCACTTTTTAGTTGTTATACCCCAGAACTAAAAACCCCAATATAATGGAACGTGGAATTTAAACATTTGGAGAACACCAAAACGTCATCGAGGTACACGTATTTTCCGTTTTTGTTCAGTTTCTCAAAAAGCGCTGAAGCAATTTCGATAAAATTTATATGGGACCACCTCGGAAGTATATTCTTTCAGATGAAAAAAGAATTTTGAAAATTGGTTCACAACTGACGGAGAAATCGGGTAACATACATACAAAAAAAAAAAAAAAAACATACAGACGAATTGAGAACCTCCTCTTTTTGGAAGTCGGTTAAAAAAGGAAAGTGCAACAGTGTTTCCGCTTACGCTTGTGCACAATAACACCTCCTGCTTACTTGGCTAATCTCTGCTGAGCTTGGCTACTATTGCCGAAATTCAGTCGGAAGGATTATTTCTACATATTTGACTAGCTTCTGCCAGCGGGTTCGCCCGTGTGGCATTAGTACTTCCTCCGTTGTAAACTTTAAACCCCTTTTTCACCCCTTTAAGGCGTATATAGCTGCCAAGTGGCGCCCTCATTGAATAAAAAATCGTAGCAAAACGTAGAAAATAAAGATTAAAAAATCCTATGTTGCGTTTGTTACAAAGAGCTTAAGGTATTTTTACGTTGTGAAAACAGGACTCAAAGTGTTTTGTATCCAAAGTAGTAAGCAAAAGTGTCAAAAACGGCCGTTTTTTGGTTCTTTTGCTTACTACTGCACGCGCACACCGTCACAAAAAACCGACACCCTGAAGTTAGCTGGTCAACATTTTAGTTTTTCAAAAAAAGTTTTTATATTCTGTGGTTCATGAAGAATGATTGTTTTCCTTTTGTAAGCTTTCTGACAGTTTGGTTTTTTATCTCGTTATGCCAAAGAAGTATAACTTCTTACGTGCGTACATAAGTACACACACACTTTTTTTGTATAATAGTGATAATATGCGGACTTAATATATATTTATTTATTGACATTTATATCAGGATAAACATCCCAAAAAAAAAACAAGAAAAACAAAAAAAAATGGGTTTGTTAGTAATTACTTAAACTATGTTAGTATAATACACTCAGACTTAGACATAGACACAAACACAATACAAAACAGCACACAAACTACCATCTTTTGGATCCACTTGGCAACAACAACACAGGTATAGCGCAAAAAAAAAAACGTGCCCCATCAAGTAGCCCTCAGTCTTACTAGCAACAATACTCAGGAGGCTGTTGTCGCTGTCCCGCACTTGTGTGCGGGACAGCGCAGACTAATTGCCAGTCACCCTATATATTCAAAAGCTTCCTGACAGCACTGATCGACGGACTCAGCAGCACCATGTCGTCAGCATAACTAATATATTTAAAGACACTCTGTCTATCATACATCCGACTCCAGTGCTGCTGAGTTCCTCGATCAGTTTATTCATGTAGATATTGAACAACTTGGGCGAGGTCAATTCCCCCTGCCTCACTCCACATTCCAACCTGTATACATCAGATTAGGCATCTGCCCGCCTCACCGTGTTACATTGGTTATCATACCAGAACTTAAATACATTAATTATCTCCGGCGGCAGACTAAGTTCACTTGATAATTTGTTTCATAAGATGTCATATGAAACAAGATCGAAAGCCCTGGATAAATCTTGGAAGCATGCTTAAACAGGTATCCTTCTCCCAGTGTAATACTGCACCGTAATCTTAAGCGTCATAATCACATTCTCGGTTGATAAGCCAAACTGTCTATCAACAAGGCATTCACTACCAGCCAACCTTTGGGTTAAAGAGACTACTCAGTGGCTGCTTTGTGGTACTGTGTGGGATTTTGTTGGCATTGACCAACTACTTACCACAAATTCTTCCAATCTTACCAAAACTGTCTCAAAAGGCACAATTACCCATCATAATCAGACATACAAATCTTATCGCTAATCTATAGCTTCAAAGTGCGGTAGTTACTGGCGGATTTAGGTAATCTAAATCGTTTTTACAATGGATTTGTTCGGCTAAATATAAATACGCGTGAGGATTAGGAGCTAGGCAGTCGTTTTGAACACAAACATGGCAGCGCAGCTAGTTTTCCTGACCCTCGCCCTGTTTGCAGGTAATATTTACATATTGAAGTTATTTACGAATCTAATGATCAATGAGTATAAAGCCTAGACTGCTCATACGGGCGACTCAGGCTCACGACTTTTATATGAAATTGCACTTATATTAGACGGCACTCGGCAATATTAGTGGCCATTTTAGTTAAGACCAGTTGTTAGATCTCTGCACACGCATTTATTTTATTTTGATAACTTTTAAAACATTTCTGAGTTAATAAAAAAAAAATGAATACCTGTTCATTTAAATGGTGTGGGAAATCGTTTATAACATCCAGCTATAAAGAAGATAGCATAACTTTTCATCAGGAGGTAAAATATATTTATTAGTTTATATTATGAGTAAGTGCAGGGCTCAAGCTAATCTGGTTGGTTACGTAAATATGTATTACCGCGTTGATGTCTTTCTGAAAAGTCCATTTCACTCACTGAATATTGTCAATACGTCTGTCCCTTTCTATCTGTACTAAAGCTGTAATGCTGCAACAACTGCAAAACAAAGACGATGTTGACGAAATTATCTTAATTTCCATGGTAAAAAATTAATTTCACTTAATGTTTATATTTTAGATTTACAAATATTCAGGGAAAATTGGTTTCCAAAAAAAAATATAGCGTTGTTTGTTGAAGGCATTTCAAAGATGATTTTTTTTAACTTTAAAGATCCGACGCTTTCTATTTAGTTCAGCAACAATAACACCGTTTTTGCTTGTTTTGGTATGTTTTATAATATGCATATTTCAGTTTAATATACATGTACCTAGTAGTAGACGTTGATTTTATCGATATCGATATTATTGTTGCAAAACTGACTTGTGCGTCACTATGTCTGGAACATTCGTCACAACCGTTGTATTTTCTTCGTCCCCCGGCCCGCAGTGGTGAGTCGTGTTATTAGACGAATTCGGTCTAGCTCTCAAGTGGTTTATTTCTCTTTGCTAATGATGGTCAAAAATATCAAGGTTCTAAGATTGTGTTTCCACCTACAAGCAAATCGATGGCAAGTTTAATTAGATAGTGGGATACGTTCTTTTTCTTTTATAGACAAGTTTATGGTTGAAACGTTTATTTCAGCATCATCGTCAGCCTTTTAATGCCCCCACTGCTGGGGCACAGGCCTCCTCTCTGTGAGAGGGTGTCTGTTTAAGTTTTCTCACGATGTTTTCCTTCACTGTTTTGACGATACCCATTGGTAAGACAGGGTGCCAGACTTTCGGGCTTGTGACGACCCGTAACTACTGTCAAAGATACACGATTAACAGCCGGGACCAACGTGCTTTCCGAGGCACGTAGGAGTCTCAGTATGTAAAGGTGGTCACCCATCCATGGACCAACCCTGGCAAGCGTAGCTTAATCTGATGGAACGAACAGTGCGGCTGTTATTATTTTAGCCACGAGCTCCTCTATGGAGCTAACCGTGTTGAGAGCAGTGGTGATGAAATAATTTTACTCAAAGTAAAGTGCATGCCTTTTTTTTCGCGGCTGTTTCCGCTTACATACAACGAGTACTTAATTTTTTTTTTATTTTTCTCTCCAGGCTCTGCCTACACCTTTCCAAACAGGATCGTAGGAGGCGAAGTGACCAGCATCGACCGGTACCCAAGTATCGTTGCTGTGGAATTCCAGGGTGTCTGGACTGGAACCTGGAGTCAGTCTTGCGCTGCTACTATTTTAAATTCCCGCTATCTCCTGTCTGCAGCACATTGCTTTGAGGGAGCGTGAGTAAATTCATGATCATTACTTCAGACCTCTTTAGACCTTCTTGCTATGCTTCTCAGTTCCGTACGCCCTTTATGTGGTGACCAAAATTCAAACAGTAGTTTTCTGAAGAACATTAATTGGTAAGCTTTTAGAAACAAAAAACTAAAGAAAGGCCCTCCATAGACGGACTTCTTAGAGCAGGTGAGACCAACTGCACGAGATCAGTCGTGTTGCGGTTGGGGCTTCCATAGACAGACTGCTTGGAGTAGTCAGTGCCTTTTTAGCTACGAAAACAAATGAACTGTATATGGCGAATGTCAATTTAGTATTGAAACTACAGTTCGCCCCACAGAGACCGCTTGAAGCTCGACAACTTCAAGCGGTCACTGTTGTGGCGACACACTAACCGCTCCAAGCAGTCCGTCTTTTTTTTTTTTTTTTCTTATGGTGGTACTAAGATTGCAGTTTTCAAAAGAATAGAATGAAGTTGTTGTCAAAATTAATCTTATATTGTGAAACTTTATCGGAAATTCCAGACTTTAGTTTTGAACTCTTTGGTCGACCGTTGAATCTAACCAAATCTTTTGTTATATTCATTGCAGCTTCTATCATATTGGTTTGCGCCGTGTCAGGGCCGGTTCCTCTTACCGCAACACTGGAGGCATTGTGGCCTACGCAGAAGCCAATTACAACCATCCCAGCTATGGTCAACTCGGCTTCGATGGTGACCTCTCTGTGATCCGCCTTCGTTCCGCGTTGGTGTACAGCCCTGTGGTTCAGGCTGCCACCATCATCGCTCAAGGTGTAGACATCCCTGACAACCTCCCCGTTGTCCACGCCGGATGGGGTACGACCTCGGTAAGTTAAACTGTTGTAGGCATTTACTTGTACATTTTATTTTAGCCGCCAGTTGCCTGATGAACTAAAGCAGTTTCTTCAAAATATCTGCTAGAAATCGTCTGACTTTCTTAATTATGATTATATAGGTATCATGACCTTGTAGCAGAGGAAATTGACATTTTTGATTGTGCACGGAGTGAATTCACAAGGATAACATTGTATGTAATAAGTTTTAGAAAATAAGTTGTTAGTATTAAGTTGGCTTCACTATTGCATTGGGTTTCACCTGTAATAATAGTTGTAAGTGATTATATAAATATAAATAAAAAATAAACAAAATATTAAAAAAAATATGACATCCCGAGAGTCGACGGCGCGTAGTGTTACACACGCGCCTCAAAGAGTTGTCAGCAAACCATGATGGGGCCCGTCATGGCCGATGCCTGCCCAGGGGTTGTGGATAAATTCAAAACAGAGTTATCACGCCCCGGACATTCATTTTTTTTTCTCACCTCCTACGAAATTATGTAACATTTGATATGTATGTATTTTTAAATGTAAAATTTTGACATCTTTTTTTATTAGCAGTACACCGCAGACTACCCCCTTTTAGATTTTAAGTTCTTTCAGTCCATCCCAAGGTTGTCTGGTAGATATCGCTGTTCAGCGATAAGACCGCCGTTGTACCCATAGATTTAAGCTCGTGTAAAACAATTGTGTGACTGTTTTGGTGTACAGGGCAGGGAAGGAAAAGGGGTGGGTTTTAGTCAGTAAGAGTCTGACACTCCCTCCCGCTCCACCCAGAGCGGGAGATGTTATTGAATGATAGCCCACCCCCAAAAAAAGGTATCATGACATGCATTGGTAGAAAAGCTACTCGCGATATCAAATTTTTCGTAGAATTTTTATATCAGTCTCAAGACTATTTAGTTGTTAAGGTTTCCCCAGGGTGCTTATGACCTTTTATAGGTTTTTCTATCAACCTGTGTTCAATGTTAAATCAATATCATTTACAGCAAGGAGGTCAATTATCTTCGGTGCTCCGTGACGTGACAATCTACACTGTCAACCGTCAGATCTGTGCTTCACGTTACCTGACCCTCCCCAATCCTGGCATCATTACTGAGAACATGATCTGCGCTGGTCTCCTGGACGTCGGCGGTAGGGACGCCTGCCAGGGAGACTCCGGTGGTCCTCTTTACTACCAAGACATACTGGTCGGCATTGTGTCCTGGGGTCATGGCTGCGCCAACGCGACCTTCCCCGGCGTCAGCACCGCTGTCTCACCCTACACAGACTGGATTGTCTCTCTTGCGGTCTAAATGCTTAGGTTAAGAGCTAATTCAATAAAGTAATAATAAATATCATAAGAATTAATTATTTACAAACCCTTCTATGTATATAACATTTTATGTGGCCGATATCTATGAGCAGAAGTGGCTCTGGGCGGCAGAACTTTGCAAGGCCCCGGGCGGCAGATCTTTGCGAGGCCTTGTCCTTTTTGCAAAGTATGTGAATTTAAAGTGGATTTCTGATGCTAGACGAGAAATTCAAAAGTCATAAATAAGTACTGGATAACTTTTGTGTTTAAAATATTGTATAAAGCTTCTGTTTAAAAAACTAAGCAATTATACATACGAAAATTATGTTATACTAAGAAATAAATACCTCAAAAGATATTGACACGTATTTGAATCCATAATTATAATTTTTTAAAAAATAACTAACCCATATATTAGATCATAATTGAAATGATCTTTCATGTTGTGCATTAAAGCTAATAGAAATGCATTATTTAAACTGTAAAATCACATCTGCAAAATCACGTAAATCGGTGAATTCGACCAAAATTTCGTGTACGACCTCTTAAGGAAGTGAGGGCTGACCCTAACTTTCATAAAATACCAAATTAGTTACTAAAATGATAAATATCACATTGCAAAAAGGTAACAGGGTAAGGCAGTTTCAGAAAACTGCTGTGAGAGTTAGGTATCTACCAGATAAAGCGTAAAGCCATAGGTCTCGTTCCGGTCGTGTTGAATTGCCGTCCCATCAGACTATGAGCTGCCCGTGTCGGCCATGATGGGCCCCGTCCCTATTGCTGACAACTCTGGCCTGGTGCTGATCGGGCGGCGAGTTACCCACTACTCGCTGTCCGCAGGCCCGGGTGTGGATAAGCCCTGAGCGGTGAGAAGACGCAGAAGACGATCATTATTTGAGGAACAAAGAGGGCCTCTGCCCACACTAAAAATCTAAAAAACAAAGAAATTGAGTATGAGGAGTCAGATAAGAATGAAAAGTGGTTTATGGATAAGAAAACAGTGCAGTCAAGGCACGCATAGCTTTACCCTGATGATGAAGTGACTAATGTGCAAAAAATAGTATTACATCTTTTATTTTGGAGTCTGGGAAATCATCCAATGAATTCTCCTGCTTTGAGTGGAGCGCGAAGGCGTGTCAGACTTTTACTGACTAAATCCACCCTTGTTCCTTCAGTTGCCTGTGCCAAGGGCCGCGGTAAGTCTATTTCAAATTTGTCCGCGACCCCAGGCAGGCATCGGCCCTAACGGGCCCCGTCAGGTACATGCTGACATCTCTTTGAGGCACGCGTGGAACACTACTCGCCGTCCGCAAGCCCGCGCCTACAGTGACCAGAGATCGAGACGCCTAGGGCATCTCCTGCGGCGACTGCTGGAGGCGTGAGGGCGTCTCTGCTGAGTCTCCCTCACGTGGTCCGCCTCCTCCTTCGCGAGCATTACTGCTTCGCAGAAGGAGCTGACTGCTTCCCATTTCCGCTCGCTCCGTACCATGGCCTGTACCAGGACCGGTCGCGAGAGGTCGCTGCCACCGATCGCCTCCATGAGGCCACGGCGGTGCTCCGTCTAAGCAGGGCAGAACTCCACCGTGACCTCTGGGCGATCCACACAGTGGTGACTCCCGGGCGTTTCTTCCAGCCTTATCCGTCACAGGAACCGCCCGAAACAGCCGTGTCCGGTGAGGACCTGCGTCAGGCGGAGGCTGATGACGCTGTGCACCCCTCCAGCCAATCCTCAAAGGGGGCCTTACCGCTGCAATTATGGCGTGCCCAACATTATCATACTTAGGTTTACGTTAATCGGATGCAGATATTCAGATGGCGTTCATGTTTATTGGGGAAATAGCTTCTTCCAGCGGCTTCGCTCGCGTGAAATTAGTATTTCCCGTTATAAATTATTGCATGTGTTATTCCAGACTATTATCTATCTCTGTGCCAAGTTTCCTCCAGATCCGTTCAGCCGTTCTGGCGTGATTGAGTAACAAATATCTGTCAAAACTTTTGCGTTTATATTAAGTATGAAGTGGGATTATGTATCTAATGGGATTGCCCTCCTGAACGCCCGACGGCATGCCCGTATGCCGTGTATTTAAAACTCCGTCAACGCCCGACGGCATGCCCGTATGCCGTACAGATTACGTCGCTTAAACCTCTTTATTCTCTCTTATATAATCTCTTATATAACTAAAGATCTTATATCCTGTGGCATGGTACACATGCTCGGGGAGTGATAGTATCGTACTTTGACAAAGCTTTCCATAGATAAATACAGTTTCGAAAAATTAAAAAAAAAAGCTTTTAGTTGCATGTTTACGTTCGTCAATGGGGAACGAAAATTTGTTAAATTGTATGTTTTAAATAGTTTTGTGTTTGTTTAATCTAAAATATGATATCGGACTCCACAAAAAAAACACTATTCCTAGATTACTTGTCTATTCATAGTGTAACATGCAAAATTTCGTGTAAATTGATACAGTGGTTTTATCAACTACCAACTTAACACGTGAACAGACACTATGCCCGACAAATCGTTGAGAAACCCAAAAAAGTTTACTTTAAGTGCCTCGCTCCAATAGAAACCTTAGCAAATTGTTTTTTGTGAGCCGGGTCGTGAACATGTCAAACTGCGATAAGAGGCTCGGGCGATTGGTGCTATTTTTTTTTTGCTCGCGCGTGGGGGTTCACAGGTTAATAGGGTCTACTCAGATACCGGGCTGCAATTCAGAACTTCGAAATAGAAAAGGTTATTATTACAATTCCCGACCAGGAGACTTGAGTGGGTAGTACTCCGTCTGTGGCTCATTAATCCTTCGTCCAGTCTCCAACGAATCTCTAAAACTGATTAAGAAAATAATAAAGATTGATAGAATATTGAAACATTTGACTCTTTAGTAAGCTAAGTACCACTATCTATTGTCTAGCTATTTTATTTGAGAATATTCAAAAACTCATACTCACTCAAAGACGACATAATAATATATCAAGACTATCGGGTAGGCTCAGCTCTGTCACCTGCGCCGTCAAAAAAGTTAGACAATATACTGACGTTGACACAGCACGGTTCGGACATACAGAAAGAAAGAAAGAAAAAGTATTGATTTGCCACAAATACGACACACAAATAGACATACAACAATACAAAAAACAACATAAAAACGTGTTGTACGAGCAATAGAAAGGCTGTCAGAAACGGCCGTTTTTGCCTAATACTTTGGATACCAAACAACGACCTGTTTTAACAACGTTTTTTTTTTTTTTTTTTTTTTTATGTTTGATAGGCTCGCGTTTGACCACTATCTCACCTGATGTTAAGCGATGATGCGGTCGAAGATGGAGCACGCTTGCCTAGAAGTAACCTATTCACTCTTGACTTAAAGACTCCCAGGTTGTATCTTACAGGAAACACAGACTCCGGTAGAGAATTCCACTCTCTAGCTGTACGTGCAATGAATGTTTTCTCAAAACGCTTTGTGCGTATGGATGGGATGTCCACCATGAACCGGTGGCACTTCGCCGTACGTCTTGTGGTCCTTAGATGAAACGGGCTTGGCGGAATCAAATCATGCAATTCCGTCGCACACTCCCCAAAATGTAATCGATAGAAAACCGACAGGCTAGCAACTCGGCGTCTATGTTCAAGACTTTGGAGTTTTGACTCAACGAGTCTATCATTGCCGATGATCCTCTTGGCTCGTTTCTCAATTGACTCAAGGGCATCAAGCTGGTATCTTGCAGATCCGTCCCAAAGATGAGAGCAGTACTCCATACACGATCGGACCTGCGCTTGATAGAGTTGGAGCAGCTGTTCCGGCGTGAAGTATCGTCTCACCTTTGCGAGGACCCCCAACTTTTTGGCAGCCACTTGAGCCTTAGCCTCTATGAAGGGACCAAAATTGAGGGTAGATGTTAAAGTAACACCAAGAAGATCAAGTCGGTCGGTTATCGGCACGGTTACACCTCGGAAAGATGGAGCCGGGTGAAATTGGCTCTTTTTAGCAGAAAAAAGACACGCCTGGGTCTTAGCAGCATTGAACTTAACCAGATTGGCATCGCCCCATTCTGAGACAGCCTGCAAGGACAAGTTCAAGCGCCCAACCATAGCCTCTCGGAGAGACCGGACCTGAGACCCACTAACTCGTGCGTCCGGCACGTATCTCTCGGCAACAGTGCTGTCGTCTGCATACCCAAAGGTACCGGGTTTTAGCAGATCGTTAATATGCAGCAAAAACAATGTTGCCGAGAGCACCGACCCCTGAGGAACACCGGCATTAATAGCCAGCAGTCCGGACGAGCAGCCATCTATGACTACTCGGATAGACCGATCCCTCAGGAAATCAGCTATCCAATCACACAATCCAGCGGGCAGACCGAAGGAAGGAAGCTTGCCAATTAAGCTGTCGTGCCAGACCCGGTCGAAGGCCTTCGAGATATCAAGGGAGACCGCAAGGGCTTCCCCTTGTTTGTCGATGGCCTCACTCCAGATGTGAATGGCATACGCTAGAAGATCTCCTGTTGACCGATTTCGGCGGAAGCCGTATTGTCGGTCACTTAGGATATCGTTAGCTTCTAGGTATGCTAGGAGCTTACCATTCAGTATACGTTCCATACTCTTACAGAGAACGGAAGTTACCGAGATGGGCCTGTAATTTGCTGGGTCAGCTCGACTACCCTTCTTGGGTACGGGTTGCACGTTAGCTTGCTTCCAAGCCATCGGCACTTTTCCAGTCTCAAACGAAAGGCGATATAGGCGTGTCAAGAACGGAGACAACTCAGGCGCACAAGTCCTCAGTACAATTGCCGGTATCCCGTCGGGACCACTAGCCTTGTTCACGTCCAGGTTACGCAGTACCCTCCGGACATCCTTCTGATGAATGCGAATGCCTGACATAATCGACTCGCATCCACCAAGAGTGCCAGGGGGCCTCGCGCCACCAGGATCTAGACGCGAAGATTCCGCAAACATAGAGGCAAACAAGGTTGCTTTCTCCTCAGCGGAGTGGGCCAGCGACCCGTCGGGTTTCAGCAGTGGAGGTAGTGAGGGGCGGCAGAAGTTCGATTCAACCGACTTAGCCAGGGACCAAAACGCCTTACTACCAGCTGGGTAAGAAGCAAGTTTGTTCCCAATTCGGCCAATGTGGTCAAACCGAGCCTTCCGAAACACCTTCTTGCAGAACTTGGCAGCCCTGTTGAAGGCTCTCCTCCTCTGACTCACGTCACTCGCTTTACGCGTTCGAGCATCGACCCATGCTAGGTAGGCCGCGTGTTTAAGCGCAACAGCGCGATTGCACTCGGCACCAAACCATGGTCGAGCCCCGCCAGACATTGTTACGTCAGAGAATGGAATGTAGTACTCCATTCCCCGCCGCAACACATCCGTCACGGCGTCCGCGCACGACGAAACATCAGTCGAAGAAAAGCAAGTGGGCCCCCAAGGATAACATGCGAAGAAAGATCGCATGCCATCCCAATCTGCTGACCTGTATCGCCAAACCCGCCTGGTGCCTCTAGGGCTAGGATCGGGCGGGGAGTAGACGGATACAGATTTCACCAGACAGTGGTCGGAAGTACCTAATGGTGAAGAAATCGACACTGAGTAACGGTCTGGATCTGTTGTCAGCAGAAGGTCCAAGCAATTGGCTGTGTGCGAATCAACATCCGGCACCCTCGTTGCCCCCTGGACCAGCTGGGTAAGATTTAACGCCAGCGCTAGCTTATACGTCTCTTGTCCAGCATGGTCTGTGTACTGGTATGGGAAGAGCCACTCCTGATGGTGGGCGTTGAAGTCCCCCAGTAACACTAATTGGGCAGAAGGGTACCGTTGCTGAGCCACATCCGCCGCTTTACTCAGATGTTGTGAGAGCCCAGTTGTCTCCAGATCACCGCTGTGCGAACGGTAGACACAGGCGTAGACAATTTTATCTAGGCCTGTGTCCACTAGGACCCAAAGAGTAGAGAACCTGGAGTCCTCAAGGTTACGGAGACGCCGATAGCAGATGTCGTCCCGGGCGTACATGCATATACCAGCGCGTGGCTTAAAATTGTGCTCCAGGGTAAACCCTGGGTAAGATAGGTACGCCACGTCAGACGGACATCCGATCTGCGTCTCCGAAAGGAATAAGAGAGCTGGTTTCTCAGTCTCTAGGTGATGGTGGACTGCGGCGAGATTTGAGTGCAGACCTCGAATGTTAGAAAGGTGCACTTTGTGTGAGAGGGAGTGCTGCCGCTGTACAGCTTTTTTCTTTTTAGTTCCTTTTTTCATGAATAAAAGAGTGAAGGAAGGAGAGGAGAAGGAAGTGAAATGAGGTTCCATGCTGGCTACCTTCAGGCACGCACTGACAGGACGGTATCATTGGGGGACTAGTCTGGAGACTGCGGGGACGCCCGAGCCCCCCCGGGAATGTCCATCGGGCCCTCTCGTCTGGTCGCCAACCAGCACGATGGTGCATTCCGGGATTTTTCGTCAGTTGGCGGGGCAGCCTTTCGTGTGTGGCTAGTACACTACTTGGGCCCCCAACTAACTGCGGTCGGCCAGCGGCGCACCGTGCCTCGGATCCCGCTACCCTCCGCGACTAGTCTCCCGATACATTCACATCAGCGCGAGCCCGGTTGGTCTGCCTGCAATGGAACAACTATTTCGACCCAACTCCTCTGGATTGGCTACACTGAGCATCGTACCGGAACACGGCCAGGCCGCTTGGCGGTACGTCTTTGCCCAGTGGGTGGTCGTCAGTCGAAGCCATCGGTCGAAACCTACCACCAGTTTGTCACCTGATTAGCACCACCCGGGGACCACGTGTAGGGACTCAATGGGTATACTCCTACGGACGCGGGTGACTCGGCCCCCAAAAACGTAGAAATACTTTATCCTCTTTGTAACAAACGTGACGTTGGATTCTTTAATATTTATTTTCTATGCTATGCTACGATTTTTTATTCAATGAGGGCGCCACTTGGTCGGTAGTACGGCCTTAAGAGAAATTTTCAAAAAGATTGGAATTCTCACGGTGGCATTTCAATTTAATTTTGCAAACATGTTATACATTAGACAGAAAACACACAATGATATCCAATATTTTAATACTAGAAACAAGCATAAACTACTTGCTCCTTCCCACTGTCTTCGTAAGGTTCATGATTCGTTTGTGGGTCTCGGTATCTACTTTTACAATAAGCTACCTCTTTCTTTTCTTCACCTGCATTAAAACTAAAGTTAAATCTAGTCTCTGTTCGAAGGCATACTATTTCATCAACGACTATTTAGGTGATAAGAATAGTTGGTCGCTGTTTTGAACGCAAGGCAATGTTACACTTGATGTTTATTTCTCCATAATTAGGCTACGACGGGATTATTTCAACGTAGTGATTATTTATTTGTAAGTTTTGGAAATAAAAAAATATTATTATTCATTATCATCTTCCTGCCCTTATTCCATGTTACTTGGGGTCGGCGCAACACGTTTTTTTCTTCCATTCTGTCCTTTCAGCCGTCACGCTATCACTAACTCCTTTTTCTTTCATATCACTCCTCACACAATCCATCCTTCTTTTCTTTTCCCTCTTCATCTAGACAGATGAAGAGGGAGAGGGAGACATTATATTCATAACTTTTTTAGTTACATGTGTTTCATCCCGCCTCTTCACATAACCATACCAAGATAAGTGGTTCCCTTTCAATTTTTCTGTGACTGGCGCCACTTTTAAACTAGGTACCTCTAATGTACTCATTTCTCACTTAATATAATCATTGTTTACTAATTTTACTGTGATGGCCCTAGTTTATCATTTGATGGCTTCGAACCACACTTCGAACTTTTGATAGATTCTATCGTTGCACGTGTATGCAGGCACACCAGTTATGTATGGAGGCTTATTTAATTCGGTTTAGTGTTTACGCTTGAGTTTTTTTTTCCAGTTTTAATGGCATAATGGAGTGTGCTAGCTAACAAGTGGCGGTTAATTTAATTTTATGCTTAGATTATAAATTGTGATTACATTTTGGACGATTTATCTTTATTTTTCTGTTTTACATAATTATGTTACATACAAATAGGTATGTTAAGATTGTTGCATTTAATTATATAGATTCAAGTTCTTCAAACTTAACAGACAAATGTGTTGCTGGGGAGTTTGTTGGCCACTTCTTCTTCACAGCTAAAACACTAGGAAGTGGTGACGGGCGGGCGTTTGTGGGGGACTGTCTTTATGTAGAACTTTGACGTTTAAAAAGTGCTGGCTCTCAGCCTAGTTTGAATAAATTACTTTTGATTTTGGTTGGAGCTATAGTCCTCAAATTTTACAGTATAAGCACCTTGTTGCCCCAAAGCCATACTTCCTTCTGCCTAGCCTTTTCCCAACTATCTTGGGGTCGGCTTCTAGTCTAACCGGATGCAGCTGAATACCAGTATTTTACATGGAGCGATTGCCTATCTGACCTCCACAACCCAGTTACTGGGTAATACGATACCCTTTGGTATCCTAATCGTGAAGACTGGTTGTCAGACTTTCGGGCTTCTGACGACCCGTAACGACTGTCAAAGATCCACGATTGACAGCCGGGACCAACGGCTTAACGTGCGTTCCGAAGCACGGAGGAGTCTCGGTATGTAAAGATGGTCACCCATTCATGGACCAACCCCGGCAAGCGTAGCTTAACCTGATGGATCGACCTGTGCGGCTGTTATTACTTTACCCACGAGCTCCTCCAAATAGTCAAAAATACATTTGCTATGGAACCCTCCGGGGGTGGAGGATAAATTCGAAAGAGTTACCTCGCCCCCGGGCACTCGAGGCAGGGAGGAACAGGGGTGGGTTTTAGTCAGTAAGAGTCTGACACACCCTTCCGCTCCACCCTAGAGCGGAAGAAGTCATTGGATGATTTCCCACCCCCCAAAAAAAAAAAAAAAAAAAAAAAAAAAAGGAACCCTACACGTGCAAAGTCCAAAGCCAAAAGCCGAAGATATTATTTTCACTTTCTGGAGGTGTTTTCGCACAAGTCGGTAAAATTTATAGAGCAATTATGATTAGCGTCTAGATAAAAATATTATTCATATCGTTATATAGGTAGGTACCGTAACAACAGCTTTCGTATAATCTTTACATTTTTACAACGCGTTACTTGTTATCATCTGGTATTAAAGTGTGGTGACTGCTGATGCCACAGTTGATGTGAACATGGCAACGCTGACCCTTCTCGTTCTGGCCCTCTTCGCAGGTATTTATATTCTTAATCACTAGCTATCATTTTAAGAAGACTTTTTTATGGGGTGGGAAACTTGATCTCAGAACAATATTTAGACAAGGCGACAGGCTCTTGAGTCGACGGCGCGTAGTGTTCCACGCGCGCCTCAAAGAGATGATTGTCAGCCACCACTGACGGGGCCCATCATGGCCGGTGCCTGCATGCGTAGGGGTAGTGGATAAATTCATAACAGAGTTACCGCTCCCCTGGGCACTCAGGCAGGGAAGGAACAGGGGTGGGTTTTAGTCAGTAAGAGTGTGACACTCCCTCCCGCTCCACCCAGAGCGGGAGAAGTCATTGGATGATTTCCCACCCCACAAAAAAAGACAAGGCGACTCTAGCAATGCTCTCCGAAACTCTTTGTATCCATTTAATTTTGAAAATCTCCTTGACCAGAATTTTAGTTGAGGTTTTGTTACTGGGAAAAACAAATAGGGCGTGACTACTATTTCTATGCGGATAGTTCACAATAAGTAAACGGATGTAGTTTTCAATCTTTTGAATTGGCACATAACATTCACTGACGGACAACGGACAGAGCCGTTGGGCCTAGTACCATGAATGTACAAGATTTTCCTTGTGAAAAATTCATCCCTTAAGACGCAGTTACATGCCATCGGCCTTGAGTAGTTAGCTTGCGTGTTCTGTGCTGAGCTCACGCAACGCGTCGTACGTCCACCAAGTAATAGGACAACCCATCAAGGAGCGCTGTACCAAATGAGACGAATTATTATTTTATTATTCATAAAATAACAAGTATTATACTAAAACACGTAGGTATACTAAAAGATTAATAATTAAATTATCTTTAAAATCGTGAAGTTTTCATAGAAATACGTTTAATAGTTTTTTAGTGATTCTTAATTTTTTATCCACGTTAGACATAACTTTACAAATTAATTACACTATGTTATGAAAATATAATTTCAAATGTTCACATATCAAATTACAAAAAAAATTGTCTAAAATAACATATATTTTTTTCAAAGAAATTAATTTAGTCGTTTAGACGTGATGTTACATTTAAAATAATTAGAAGTCGTATATCTAGTGCCTTAAAGAGGTTAAAGTTTGCATGAGTAGTAAGTATTTACTTTTTCTAAAACTGTAACAACATCTGAAGCGGCAGTTAGCAGGGCACATTGCTCGCAGAACAGGTGGTCGATGTGGCTGAAAAATTATTAAGTGGAGAGACGCAGAGTCGGAAGGCCTCTCACAAGGTAGACCGATGACCATAACCGATGGATGCGAGACGCACAGAACCGGTCGTTATCTTGACACTTGGGGGAGGTCATGTCCAGGAATGGACGTCTTTCGGCTAAAATGATGATGATGATTATGATGAATAACATCTGACAACAACGACAATATTCAACGTCTAATTTGAATTCCATCTTCTCCAGGTTTGGCCTGCTGCACACCGGCCTCACGTATCTTGGGCGGCACCCCGGCTAACGTTGCGCAGTACCCATCCGTTGTTCAGGTGGAGTCTGCGGGCTCATCCACCGGCATCTGGTCGCAAACCTGTGGAGGCAACATCCTCACTGCCAGATATATCCTGTCTGGTGCCCAATGCTTCCATGGAATGTGAGTCCATCTACCTAACCTTTTTCCAAATGTGACAGCAACAGAGTTGGCATCCAGTCTTTTCGAATGCAGCTGAATTCCAGTTTCAATATTTTTATGGAGCGACTGCTTGGTTGCTTATCTTACCTCCATAACCCACTGGAGAAGAGACTGTCAATGATCTACCAATGGCAGCAGGGATCAATGGCTTAACATGTTTGCCGAGGCTCGGAGGAGTTTCTGTATGCAATTGATTGTCACCCCATCCTTGACCTCAGCACGCGTTACTTAACCTCGAAGATCAATTATGTAGCTGTCATTGTATAGCCACGAGCTCCTCTTTAATATATATATGATCTTCGAGTAATAACTCAGCCAGTCAGTAGGTATTGATCTTGATCCACTGTCTAAAGGTCAGTACCTAAATGAGATTGCTCCTGTTTTGCTTGATACAAGGAATTGGTCAGCAATTGGCGCTAAGGTTTTAACCCAAGATACATATAAAACTCTGTATAAAATACACTATACACATATCAATGAACAATTTTGATTCAACAACACTAAATTAGAAAATTCATTTGGCAACTGGACGAATCCCCTGGTGAGGATCGCGGAAACCAATGCGAGACGCACAGGACCGGTCGTTGTCACCACTTGGGGGAGGCCTATATCCAGCAGTAGACGTCTTTCGGCTGAAATGATGATGTGTTTTGAAACCACTTGAATAATTTTAAAACTACAATCGTAAAATTTATCAAAGAAAGAATCTGTCATCAAATCTCAAGCGTTATCCTGTGTGTGAAAGGACTAAATGACTTTTCTATTTCCAGTGTCTATGACCGCAAGAACCGTCGCATCAGGGCTGGTTCCTCTGTCCGTGGCTACGGAGGCCAGGTCGCATATGTGGACGTGGAGATCAACCACCCGACCTACGGAGGCAACGACATGGATGGTGACATTTCTCTAGTGCGACTCCTTACTCCTCTGGTCTACAGTAATGTCATTCAGCAGGGCCCAATCATCACGCAAGGCTTCCATATGCCTGGGGGTATTCCTGTAGATCTGGTTGGTTGGGGTGCCACTGAGGTTAGTTTTTCCACTACTCGTTAAGAAGGAACTGGGGCTGCGATTCTCCATACAAATGTATTCCCCTTTTTTCTTCCTGAATAATCCCTCTAGAGCAATCATTTTTTTTTATAAAGTCAAGATCTACTGTTGACACGTCCCTGTCATTTCCTTTTTTTTAGCAACTAATAAGTAAAGAAAATATGATCCTACAATAAAAATGACAAAAAATGGCCCTATTTTTACCGCCGTTCTTAGAAGACTACCATAAAAATTAGAAAAGTTTTAACCTATAACATTTAATAGGGACCTAGACATACCTACTCTTTCTTAAAAATTTGGTGCCAAAAATAATTGAATCAGCTCACTTTTCGAGGAGAAAACAGGGGAATACGAATCGTCAATCTCGTCAAAAATTTTGTGAAAAAATCGGTCTGAGTTGCAGCTGTCCCTATCGCACTCTACAGAGGTAGGCTTGACGGAGCACGATGGCAATAGTCTCTTCAAATACCTATTTTGTAAATTCCTCGCAGGCCCTGTTCCCTCTTTTAGAAATAATTGACATTCTGTAGTCGCGAACCGTTTTGAAAATATCAGTTTAGTTGGCAGCCAGGTCGGCTAAGGCTACCCAGTATTATCGCATGATCTCTTAAAGGCGGCTTGCGTACTAGCTTGATCTTCGCCCTAGGACCTGGAGATGAAATCACTCCCAACACTGGAAGACGTTGGGCGAAAGATTGATGCAGTGATAGATCGCGCTGCGCCGGTCAGAGCTCTGTCAGGTCTTGGTGGTGGAGTGGCGGCGGAGGCTTTTGCATCCACCCGCCTCGTTACAGTCGAGGTCGTCCGGCCGGTGCTCGACCGCTGGCACAGAAGAAAGTATGGCTCCATAGTTTCTGGCGACGCAGGTGCTTCCGGGGTACGGCTGCTTTGGGAAGTACCTGTGTTGTATAAACCGGATGCTTGGTGCCATCACTACGTCAACTGTCCGGAGAACACGGCATGTCATGCACTGGCTGAGTGTGCCTCATGGGAGCACTTATTATACTACCTACTATATTTTAACCCAATTAACTATACCTCTTATAGCTCGGCGGCTTGCCATCCAACGAACTGCGTGAAGCTACCGTCTTCATCGTCGAGAGGAATGTCTGTGCTGAACGCTACAGGAGTCTCTTCATTCCTCGGGCGGTCACCGAGAACATGATCTGTGCCAGTCTCCTGGACGTTGGAGGCAAGGATGCCTGTCAAGGTGACTTTGGAGGACCCCTGTACTATGGCCAGATCCTCGTCGGTATCCTGTCTTGGGGAGAAGGGTGTGCCAACAAGACTTTGCCTGGAGTCAGCACTGCTGTGTCTTCGTATACACAGTGGATCATTGATGCCGCTATTTAGGAGTATTTTTTGTTTCGTGGTTACCAGATTCAAGAAAATTGGCATTTCAATATCCTTCATTACATGCGTAAATTAGGCTAGGTGTGAGGAAAGAATAGCCCTTGAAAGATTCAACCCTGAATCGACAAATCTAACCTAATACTATGTTTTAGTTGGTTTCCAATCCAACCAAATTCAGCTAAATTCTACATTTTTACATATAGTAATTGCATAGCTGACCTGAACACAAGTTTTCTAAATAATGGGTTGAAATTATTTTATCAGTACATCACGCCTTACACCTAGCTAATAATCTATAACTAGATAACCAAAAGCTTTAAGGGTAATAAATAAATAAATAATTTCATAAGAATGATTGTTGTTTTCATGCACTTGGTCGTGCCATATTTATTGCCATTTTATCTCTGATAAGGCACTGTTACAAACTACGATTAAGATTACGGCCCACTCCCTTTCACAGAGAGGATGCCTGTGCCCCAACAGTGGGGACATTCAGAAGGCTGATGATGATTCAATTCAATTCAAAATATTTATTTCGGACAAGGTACATTCATATTTTGGTTAGTCACAATAGGTACTTACAAAACTATGTTTATTTATTTATTAAAACTTCATGCAACACAAATGTACAAAGGCGGACTTAATGCCTTAGGCATTCTCTACCAGTCAACCAAGGGTGGTGGAGAGATAACATGGCAGGTGCATAAACTGGAAAAAAATAGTAATACTAAGACGAAAATAATTACAAAAGTATATATATATAGTTAAAATAAACATACATATATATTTAATATAATATACCTACATATATAATAATAATATATAAAGTCGTCTCAAAATCCTTATCTCTAATATATAAAGTTAGAGATAAGGATTTTGAGACGACTCCTTGACTTGTTAAGAAGGTAATTCCGGTAATTATGTTAGTAAATAATTAAACAAAGTAATGTAATTAAAACATTGTTTCGGGACCAATGAATAAAATTCAAACTAATGTAGGTCAGAACTCCATCCACCAACCACAACTTCACCCCGACCGCGTCCATACAAACGGACACCGAGTACACAAATGTGTATGTACCCAATGTCCAAGGAAGGGACTGTCGACTTTACCACTCAATGTCTTCAAGATTATATTGGGACCCTCCCTCATTCTGCTCATAACTGAGGCGACTCTCTTACGCAGGATAGCGTAGAAATTGTCTGTTCGCGCGCGAACAAACATATCAGACGCACTACAGTAGCGAGGCAAACCCAACACTACCATGAAAGCATTGTTGTATTGGACGCGCAAGGCGTTGTAGGTCCGCTGCGTATATCTCACCCACAGGCTGCAGGTGTAAAAAGATTGGCAGTAGGCCTTAAGGCCGTACTACCGGCCAAGTGGCGCCCTCATTGAATAAAAAATCGTAGCATGGTATAGAAAATAAATATTAAACAATCCAACGTCACGTTTGTTACAAAGAGGATAAAGTATTTTTACGTTGTTAAAACAGGTCTGAGAATGTTTCATATCCAAAGTAGTAGGCAAAAGTACCAAAAACGGCCGTTTCTGACACTTTTGCCTACTTTGGCCGATTTTCGTCTATGACTTGCTC